>OX387315.1:5209596-7609596 GCA_947562085.1 Eudonia lacustrata | reverse complement strand
ATATTACGAATATTATATTTCTTGCAATATTAATACTATAATAAGCGATTGTACTGGTTATGTTTTTGGTAGTATTCAATGCAAGTCACCCTTAATGTCAATAACTCTTCTACGAGCACGTAGTATGTCAAATTATGAATTGTATGCTACATTTACAAGTTCTTAAGTTATTGTAAATATATAAAAACCATTCGTACAGATTTATTGCGAATATATTTTTATGGAAAAAGTGCTGAATTAGTTTCTTTGGATAATTAGATTTGAACCCTTACCTTGGAAATTCCTATTCGACCAGTGTTATTTTATTTAACACTGCTTCTTGCTTTGTACGCAAAAGTGAGCCTTACACTTACTAGTAGGTACTTAAGTCTTTGTTAAGTGAATAACTGTAAAATGTAAGATCATAGTCAAATTTTGATAATAATAACGATCTATGTGGTCATGTGTTTTGTAAAACATCTGGAAGGGTAATTGTGAAATGTAATATTATATAATTTAATTTTTTTTCTATATTATTCTTTTACGAATATATTCTAAAAACTATGTAAAGTGTGAACTACGAGTATACCGGCTTACAATAAGTCTCCAAGATTTTATATTGAATTGTATGTTAAAGTATCTAATATTTTCACATAAGTACATAATAAAAATATATTATATAGAAATATTATATAGGAAAGAATCTGAAAATTCCATATTGCTGAGTGAGGTATTTTTATAAATTATTTTTTTATGAATAATAGTGCCTTTTGTTTTTGCCATAGATTTAGAAATATAAGTATTAAAAAATTCAATCTACACGCACGCACAATATTATAAACATTGTCAAAGTTATGACATTGATTAATGAAGTTAAACTAGATAACGTAATCTTAAGTTCACGCGAGTCGAGGTCGTACTGTCAACAGCAAAAGTACATGGATAAAGCCAAAAAATAATAAAAACAATATATTTCAATTATAAATAAAAAAGATAGATTTATCTGTATACCAGCGAATATTCAATTACTTTGATAACATGTGAATTATCTTCTATTGTCAAAAATTATTAAGTAAGTATACATACAAACCTAGTCATAAATAAATCTTTGGTGTCAATATTGGTGTTCTGATTTTAAATATAAACTTTCGCTGTTGACTGTACGTGTTCTTGGATTAAACAATTTTTTTATATAATACTTCTATTGTAGTCGTAGTATCAGCAAATTAAATTATGTTAGTGTGTTAGTCTGATCGCAAGCTTCATATATTTCAACAGACGAAATAAATTTATTGTTCTGGAAAAAAGTAGTATGGAGTCGTCCATATACCATGAAAGGTTAAAAGGTTATTTATTGATATTGATACATTGAATTATGGTAGCTTTTTGAAAAGTCATACAGGTAATGAAGTGGTTTGGTTGCGGATTCAAGCACCGTGTATGTGAAAATTTATCTGTAAAATATACTTTGATAATTCATAAAAAATCATACTAATGTTATAATAGTGTTATAAGTAAACAGTATGTTATTTGATAATAACAAACCCATGTGATTGTCATGCGTAATTTATGTTTACTTTATATTATTTTCAATGGAGTTCCTTTTTTATTTCTAGCTTTATAAGGCATCAAGATCATTGTAATTAAACTGCTTATAAAATAAATTTATTTGTACCAATATATTACTATTATTTAAAATTAGAACCTATCGTCCTGTGTCTTGTACACACTGCGACAGATCAAGCTACCCAAACCTGTCAAATTTCTCTAATGAATATTGATCCTTATAACCAAACGAAAAAGTTCAAAATTGACTGTAAAAATTTGACAGTTTTAGGTAGATTGATCTGCCGCCGTGTGTACATCTTTTTTAAGCTCTACGTCTTCATCTCATCTCACCTGATGGCAAATAACGGTAAGGCCGAAGGAGGAAGCGAACTTTATGCAGAATCCTAAACCAGTAATAAACTGGCAATTTATCACCAGCACAAATTTATGTCCCCACTGCTGGGGCGAGAGCCCTCTCTATTGATGGAGGGAGAAGGAGCCCTAAACCCCCACACGAGCTCAGTGTGGATTGTTGGTTGTTAACGATTGCTAATGCAGCCGGGACCTACGGTTTTATGTGCCTTTAGAAGCACGGAGGCTCGAAATGAATATGCGTTTGCCTTTGCGCAAGTTGCTTAACGTTTTTTTTTCTTTTAGTTGATGGCTTTGTGCGACTAGTACATTTAGTTAGTGTCAAAGTAATTTTTCGTTCAAGTAATACATAAAAAAACAATATTTCCTTAAATGATTGTACGGGAACCGTACTTGAACTGATAGAAATGAAAGGATAAAGTTTGTTGAACACAGATTTATTGATACATAAAATTACACTTTAATTGCTATTGATAGAACTTATATGATGTTATGTTAATGATCAATGAGTACACGACGCGATTGCTTAATGTGAACTAAATATAAAATTATTACAAAATATTCGCTGCGGGCGTAAATTGCTGACCGCGCGGTATGTACGGTCATTGCACCGTACAATGATGATGAATGATATTAGAAATGGGAAGTGAGAAGTGATATACCCCCCAACCCCTCGAGTATCTCAGTAAAGATGCGGGGTTTTACTAAGTCCTCACGCGAGCTTCTTGAGAGAATTTGAAAAGTGACGTTGCACTGTTTTGTTTCATTTGCCAACACTTATGCACACTCATGAACACTTAACGGTTAATAATCCACCATTATTTCACATTAATATTCGACATAACACAAATTTTGGAAAATAAGACAAAACCGCAGACATGACGCTTCACTTTCCCAGCAAGAAGTCTTGCTTTACGTAAGTAATTGCAGATCGGTAGGCTATTACCGAAAAAACCGGCCAAGTGCGTGTCGGCCACGCGCAGTGTAAGGTTCCGTAGCCCATCTCAATAATGCGGACTCTGAGAAGAGGGCTTTTATGAACATTTATATAACGATGGCTTTTAAACTTAAATGTAGATACTACCGGTTTCACACATCTGACAACGTTATTTAAGTAGTTCCCAATGAGGAATTTGTGCGCCGCCAAGTACATTTTATAAGTTGGTCGACTGTTACTAGTAAACTTGTAAAGCCTACTTAGCTGTGATAGCTTTCCTTTTAACTTCGTCATATATACAATTACCGTAAATTTTTTCACGTATCCAAAATCAACCATTTGGCACAATTGACTCTAACAAAATTTTGTACTTTAAAGCTTAATAGTTCACAAACGGATTCCTCAATCAAAAAACTGTTTCCACAAACCCGCAATACTTTTGAAATTTCTATATAACGACACCCCACACTATGGGGTAGAGAAGAAATAAAAATTAAATCCCCACTTCACGTGTAGGAGGTAACCTAAAAAAATATATTTTTCAAAATATTACTTCACCACTTTGTCGGCGTGATTAATATGTATATCCATGCCAAATTACAGCGTTCTAGTACTAAGAGTCTTTGAGCTAGGCTGGGGACGGACAGACAGACAGACATGGCGAAACTATAAGGGTTCCTTGTTGAGTACGGAACCCTAAAAAAAGCAAACAGTTGTTAATTGTACAATGCAACTCGGCTGCTCTAGTTGCGGTAGATAAATTGGTAATATTTTACCGTTTGTAAAATCTTCTCCATATAAACTTCAATTATAGCAAATCCCACACTCCTCCATGCGCGAAATTTGCTTAAAAAATTTGGATTCAAAGATTTTAATATATTTTGTACGACACTATCAAATTAAAATACTCAAGGGCCTGTAAAAATTGTTGCAATCCTATAAATTGTAAAATGAATCACCATTACAAATATAAAATTTTTCATCTTAGACCCACTTTGTATTTTTCATTTTATTGTTTACATAATACTAAATCTCTTCGATTTTATACACATTTAACAAATCACACATCAAAGTTATCTCAACATAATCTAGTCATATTTTTATGAAACCATAAAACCGGTATGATCGGTTCGCTAAATGGTGGGCAGGCTTTAATTTAAAACACAACCTGCGTTGACCCACTCTAGCTCCTACCCAAGTAAAGTCCAGTAAAATTAAAATTCCGGGAAAGAAAGCTCCAGGACGTCCGCGAAGCAAATAGCTGGACAACCATCAAAAAGTGGACTGAGTTAAAAACTTTGCATACTGATCTACGAATTTCAGTATGAAGATTGCACTCAATGATGATGATGATAAAACCATAACATACTTACTGCCGTACTCAGAGACGTCAATTAAGTTTTAATGACAATTAAGTCTCTTGCTGTCACTTTCTAATGTATAGCGCTAAATAGAGAAGGAAAGACATTGAATTGTCATTAAAACTTAATTGACGTCTCTGAGTACGGCAGTGAGTCATCTTTTTCAAACCAAAAAACTTTAGCTGAAATTATGGAAGCACAATACCTAAAACTTAACTCGTACCCACAAGTCAATAAAATATCGATTCAGCGATGCTTTTTGCTTGAAGCCCCTATGCCGCTACAAGCCGCCTGGTAAAACCCACGTGGCGCTACTCAGTAACAAAAAAAAACATAAACGTTCAATCCGATGATCGAAATTTAGAAGTAACATTTCCCTGTTTTCGAAATCCTTTACGCTGTAACACTATATGTAGCTGATATTACGTCAAGGGGCATTCAGACGGTCGAACCGGCGGTTGACAAGCGGACGCATTCGCTTCGAACAGATTTAATCCGTGCCAAGGATATATTAAAAGTGATTCAACTGATTGTGGTGCTAATTAATAAATATAAACAAGTAAGTTAAAATCGTTTTTTAATAGCCACGTTCGTACTAATGTCCACTTGCCGTTGTCGTAATATATAAATCTCTGAAGTTACGAGTAGAGACAGTAACAATAATCACTAAGAATGATGTTCGAAGGTTTGTTTTGTGTTTGTCATTATTTTGAACTTGACGTTTAGGACCCCGTGCGTTACTTAAATTAAAAAGAAAATATATTGTTGTTAGTAAATACTTGCGAGTTTTTTGTAACTCTTCTAAAATGTTGTGCCATTGAAATAGTAAAGGACAAAGGAATATCGTTAAACTAAGTATGCGTAGGCACCTGAGTGTATTAATTACAGTACATTAGTAGTTTTCTTACTCGTGTCAGCCTTTTTTATCTTTAATTATACAATGACAGCTGGAATTCTAAATAATGTTAATTAGATAAAAGAACAACATTTTTAATGTAAAGTGCTCATTGTTTGACACTAGTGTGCAATAGTTTTAACATAGCTAAAATATATAAAAGTTGCAAGTTTAATTTTCAAGGGTACATATGGCAATTTAAAATATCATCAAAAGAGTTACCGTCCTTGACATTATTTAAAAGCACGTTATTTAAAAGGACGTTTGCAACGATTTCTTAATCAAACGAAGATAGACCTTATACATCGATGATTTTACACTCATTTTCATTAAAATTACTTGCATAAATAAAAGATTTGAGAATTTCAGCCTTAAGGAATTGATATAAAGTTCCTTTCGATTTGAACTCTCAAGATGCGGGTGCGCATAATGCGGTGCGTTGTCCCCGACTGGGAAAACCAACTGCCGTCAGCTGCGAAGCACGTTAAGCGTCACGTGCGTAAAACTGACACATTACGATACACATGCTTGTACGAGTATAGTAGTGAGGTACCGATAATATTGAAGACATATGGTATCGTAGGTATCGTACGTGATGACTCGACGATGATTAGTTTCCTAGAAGATAGGCTAAGTAGTAACGTACCCGATTATAAAAGTTATGGACTTCTTGGCGGGAAAGAAAAGAGTCATGAATGCAGTTTTGTTTATCTTTATATATTATTATATAAACTAGCTGACCCGGCGGACTTCGTAACGCTTTGACAGTTTCCATGACAACAATACAAACAAACCATTTTGTATTGGAAAAAAATCCAAAAGCTAAAAATTTTTTTGGGGTGGACCACCCTTATCACTTAAGGGTGTGAAAAATAGATTAAGACCGATTCTCATACCTACTAAATATACATATTAAGTTTCATAAAAATCGATCGAGCCGTTTCGGAGGAGTATGGCAATAAACATTGTGTTGTGACACAAGAATTTTTATATATAGACTTCTCTGTGTGTATGTTATTGAACTCCTTCTAAACTATTTGGATGCAATTTTCTGTGTGTGTTCAAGTGGATTCGAGAATGGTTTTTATTTACAATTGGACCCGGTAGGTGGCGCTGCTATAAGGGTCCGTCATGGGATACTCGTGTTCTTAAGCGGACGAATGATTTGTTTGTTTTGTTGTCATGGAAACTGTCAACGTTTTGTTTGTTTTGTTGTCATGGAAACTGTCAAAGCGGTACGAAGTCCGCCTGTCAGCTAGTATTTTATAAAATGTGCGTTTTGTCGACAATTTCAATGTGTAAGTATACCCTTGACACTGGCATATTATGCAAAATGCACCAAGCCATTAAATATGAAAAAAAAATATAAATAAACGGTTTTGTTTTTTTGTGACAAGAGCTGCGAGATGGTATGATCGGTTCACTAAATGTTGGGCAGGCATTAATTTTAAACAAAACCTGCGTTTACCCGCTAGCTCCGACCCAAGTTTCAGTAATATTATTGTATGCTGAATCAGCAGAAAAAGCCAATTTTTAAAATATAGGGTCAGCTAAGTCCTAAGGAGTACAAGGTAGCGTGAGTCTTTAGCGGTCTTTCTCTGTTCAACCAAAAAGTTTATTGTTAGATTTTTGGACAGTAAATAAAGATAGAAATGAAAAATTATTTATTCTGTATCACACAGCCATGCACAGTAACAGCATAGCTATTCAGAGAGGAAATCCAGCATTTAGGGCTTATTATCACACTGGATGACCCGGTGAACTTCGTATCACCAACGAATACCTTAATACGAATGTTATCATTATCTCTCGCTGGTCGTCAGTGCGGTTTGCACGTGAGGTAGCTCGCCGCACATTTGATTGACTTCGACGACTTAAGTCAGGTCCGTTTACGAGTATGACATATGAATCAGCCATCGCTTCGCTCAACTATATTTTAGGGAACGTCGCACACGCCACCACCGCAAAGACAATAAAGTGAGCATGATACACTCAAGATACTCTAAATAAAAACTTAATTATCTATTTAACGCAACGCTTTTTGTTATCTGTAGGACACTGCTGTTAAAGGCTATCATATCAGTATAAAAATTATATAAGTGAATTTTATTATATTGATTCAAATAGAGTAGGTATGTGTTTTTTATTATAACCAGGCTGTTTTATTTTTATATATATAGGCCGAACTTTCTCGTTTGTGCAAGCTTATGTGTGCACAGTATTGGCATCACATAACAAGGCGCAATGTATGTTGTACATTCAATTGTGTGCTTTGTTATGTGATTTCAATAAAAAATTTAATTCTTCTTCTTTCTTCTAGGTTTAGAAAAAAAACTGTGGTAGTACATTCCTTGTTTATCTTTGTAGTGCCTTACAAATAAACAGAAAATAAGGTCGGAATAGTTATTCCGTGTTTTGTTCCCGTCATGTAAACGTCATTTCATGTTAGAGTAAAAGAGACAAAACACGGTATAACTATTCGGTTACTGCATGACCTTGAAGGTTTGATGCTAAAAAGAAAGACCTTTTGACACCCCCTAAATAGCACTTCACCTTAACTTTTTTGCAGAGTCGTCTTTTGTCACGATAACGCCAATGCTCAATTTATTTTAGTACACCCCTTGATCTCCTTGACGACTTACTCATTTTCGGCGGGAAAGCGGAAGAATATTTGCATAGGCTTGAGTATTTTAATCATTTCCAAAAAAAACGAGTTCAATAACCGACAAGGTCATTTGAATTGCGGTAAGGCTGCGGTCACGCTGTTTACACATTTAAACTTAACTTACCCACGACAACAAAACTGGTTAATATTTTTTCTTCTCTTGCGATATAGGTAGGCATGCTGTTATAGAGTCTTCGTGCGTACAGATTATTACAGATTGAAATTAAACTTGACTTTTTGTGAATGCCGAGTAACTTTAAAGATATGTTACTTATAAATTTACTTATAAACAGTTACTTACATACTTTATTACTTATAACAGTGATAATAATAAGTAGAATAAGTACTTAAAGTTGGTCAGAATTTTAAATTTTAAGAATTTTAAAGGACTTTGAAGGCGCTGCTTCAATACCATAAAAAAAATAGTTTTCGTTAACTTCATCGAATGACTAAAAAATTACGAGTTAGGAAAGTGTCAAGTTAAGAAAGAGACAAACTAAGAAGAAGCCTAGTTAAAAATGAGACCAGTTAGGAAAGTGTCAAGTTTAATAAAATGACGAAGTCGTCCGGAGGGGAGACGAGTTGGGAAAGCGTCAAGTTTAAGAAAGAGACCAACTAAGAAAGAGCCGAGTTAAAAATGAGACTAGTTAGCAAAGTGTCGAGTTTAATAAAATGACGAAGTCGGCCGGAGGGAAAATTAAATAAGATAAAGATCCTTATATCTATAACGTAGTTAAGATACCCAAGTCTTAGGACTTCAAGTGAAGCGGAGTTAATATACATACACCCCTTTTTGCCTCCAAAATCTCGTTATAGCTTTAGGCATACATAAATACTACAACAGCCGTCTATTTTTGTTTCAGACATGATTGCCACCAAAGTGATTATAGTAATGACAGCACTAATCGCCCACACAATTTGCGCGCCCAAGGACAAAGGAAGTGCTGACATAAAGTCTAGTACACTCAGCAGCCCAGCCAATCTATCCTTCAAAGAGTTGAGTTACATAATACGCGTCAGGAATGGTATTGAAACTTCTGATGTCAACCCTATATACCTGACTCCCTGTGCAAGGGCTATTCTTGGATGCTGCAAAGAGTCTGTCATGGATAGTGAGTGCTCAGAATCACTTAAATGTGGAGCCTTTTTCTTTGATGACAACCCGTGCGATGAAAAATTCATTTTGAAGGCTTTAGATTCGGCGAAGGAGTTTTATGAACAGTTCAACAATGTCAGTAAAGAATGACAAGTTTAATTAACTTAGCTATAAGACTTAAAAGACTGCCTGTAGATTCTAGACCCTACGTATAAAATAACAATTTTAAGATAATGTTAAATAAATTATTATATGCTTATTCGTTTAGTATTTTTTATTCCCTGCCAGAATTCGCCAGGAAATACGTGATTTTTAATCCATATTGGTCATTAAGTAAATTTAACAAAATATTGTGTTGGTATGGACGTTAAGGTCTATAAGTTTCTTATCGGTGCAGTAAAACTATTTTGTTAACTCTTATCTCACAGTAAAACTTATGTGACTAATGGTTGGCCTCTTTTAAATCATCTATAAGTATCTGTCAATTAACAACCTACGCTTTTGTGTCACTCCATTTTAACGTCATTATCCTTGATGATGCTCATTGACTATGTACTTTTATTATATACGTGCTACGAGTGTATTACATATTACTTACTTTATACTTATTACTCTAAAATCCATAAATTTTGACTAATTATACTGAAACGACCCACCTAAAAATAGTAGGACAGATAATAATATTGGCGGCCTGATCGAAAGAGAGATCGAGAATTTTAAAAGATCCTTAAGCTTCGTAGAATTGAACATATCTACCTTATTCGGTTCTTTGGTGATACTTTAAATAGCATGGCAACATCGGGTTCGCTTCTAAACGCTAAATGCAAACCTAGGTTAGGATAACCGTGTCGTACTTCGATGGTTGCAAGCCGGGTGACGTGTGCGGAAAAACCGGGGGTGCCTCTAACGGTTTGTCTTGCCTCCATTTAGGTTAACTATGTTTTTGGGAGAGAAAAAGCGGAAATGCGCACTCGTGAACATGGTTTTTGTACTTATCTGCGATGATCACGGTGTTATACTTTTTAATTAGCCTGTATAGTGTTATTAGGCGTGTACTAATAACATTAAAGTCAAGGTCAAAGTCAAATCATTTATTAAATACTTGTGGTCGCCCAGTGTTCGAAATTCAACCGTAATTTTATTAAGGCTGCACGGATTGTATCCTAAGCAATGAAAAATTAAAAAAGATAGAATGTGAGTTTGGATTGGCATTGACAGATTTCGGCCGCTCCTCTTCCATTTTTAAATTTTTTGAAAAGAGTATATATGCGTGTGTGTCAAATACATGGTAGTGTGTGTAATGTTTGTTTTATTAATTTAATGTATTTTTTATGCATAATTTAAGAAAAATATTAACATTCTGTACTCCTTCTCTAAATAAACTATAAAAGTGCGAAATATCATACTCTACCGTCCGCGCAATTTTCGTAAAAAGGGGTACTTACCTACAAAGTTTTTGCTTCACGTATTAATATTAAATATAAGTAAGCCTTCACAGGCACTTGTTGACGTCATAACTATAAAATCCAAATAAAAATAGCTAAACTAAACTATTGAATCTACAACCAGTTCGGATTTTAGAAGAGCCTCCGACCGAGAAGATCTGGCAAGAAACTCAGGAGGCTTATTTCTTTTTGTCTAGTATTGACTGAGAACCAAAGTGATACTAAAGTAAAAAAAATCCTTTATTATTGAATACGGTAATCGCTACAAATGATGGATATTGGCTTTATCACAAGGCTTGTAAAATGCGGATTTTTGACCCCAAGCCCGAGGTATGCATCGAAAAATCCGATAAACTTTTTGTCCGATCTGAAAATTGAAGCTAGGACTTTCAGATATTGGGACGAGCTCTATGACACTACAAAACCTTAACAGCAATTCCGAATACTGCCACACCAAGTTCATATTCCTGACATAAATCGTGG
Organism: Eudonia lacustrata; assembly: GCA_947562085.1. NCBI lineage: Eukaryota > Metazoa > Arthropoda > Insecta > Lepidoptera > Crambidae > Eudonia > Eudonia lacustrata. Next base: position 7,598,815 of record OX387315.1, on the reverse strand, counting down.
CAGAAACATAAATATCTCACTGTGGTTTGAGTTAAAAACGAATAAATCGCTTGGCATGCTGCCAGACACCGCCAGTGGTGCCAGGGGCAACAAGTGAAAGATTATTATACGTGCTATCAATAAAATACGAAACAGTAAGTGCTCTAACATACAGACCATGAATTTTGTTGCTACATTTAAGGTAATAGTGTAACGGTGTCGTTGCAATTTACTCAACGTTATATTTTAATGCTATGCATCTTAAAGCCTCCTTGGTAGTTTTAAAAACTATCTGTCAAATTTATATGCACGGTTCTGGAATTTTATTGTATTTTTGATATGATCAGTCTTTCAAAATTCTTCAGTATTCAACACTGTGATATAACATTGTTTTATAGTAACATCGAATTGTGCAATTATTATTGTTTAAAATGGATGTGAAAACCTGTATCTATAAACAGGTTTTTCTGCTTAGTTATAAATTTTACATAAATAAATATTTACTGTGGATTTCCTGAGTTTTTAAATGGCCTTCAGACCTTCATTTTATTTTTTCGGTACCACAGTCTACCAGCTGATAGTTTTTAAACTATCATTGTAGCTTATAGTTAGCGGACTTTCTAAACATAGTTGTATTCGAATGTATGCTTTGTATAGAAAGTCCTCTACAATGAGTTACAGTGATGACTATCAGCTGGAAAACGTTTGTACCGTAAAAATACCAAAAATGAGATAGGACAGTTAGTTGTGCGAGCGACGAATTGTGATACAAATCGCTCACATAATTTGCGTCCCAAAGACAAAGGAAGCGCCTAAGATTACATAAAAGCAGCTATTAAAAATGGAAAACCGTTTGTTTTGGCATGGGCATGTGACGAGAAGGGATGAAACGCATGTAACTAAGAGAGTGAATATAAGTGGTTTTTGGTCTGCGCTATGATGTATGTAACTATTGTATGTTTTTAGTGTAAATAAATAAAAAAAAAGTGTTGATGGATGGTGGGGGAGAGGAAAGAAAAGATGGATGGATTGTGTGACGGATGATATGAATGTGAAAGGAGTGACTGTAAAGGTGACGGCTGATAGAGGAGAGTGGAAGAAACATATATTTTGCGCCGACCCCAAGTAACATGGGACCAGGCAGGAAAAAAAAGGAGAGATAGAAGCAGCTACTAAAATAATAATAAGTTTTAATGAAATCATATCCTAATAATATTATAATTGCTTCTTCACGCTGCAACGGATGGATGGATTTGGATGAAATTCGGCATACAGATAGTTTATAACCTGGAATAACATATAGGATACTTTTTATCCAGATATTTCCACGGGAACGGGAACCATGAGGGTGAAACCGCGAGCGGCCGCTAGTAGATATATAATCACACTAATATTATAAATGCGAAAGTTTGTGTGTGTGTATGTGTGTATATTTGTTGCTTCTTCAAGCTGCAACGGATGGATGGATTTGGATGAAATTCGGCATACAGATAGTTTATAATAGAATACTTTTATCCCGATATTCCCACGGATACGGGAACCACGCGGGTGAAACCGCGAGCGGCCGCTAGTAATATAACAATATTAATAATAATAATTTTTTTTTCATATAAAATCACACATATAAACAATATAATATAAAAATGAATGTTTCTTTGTTAGTCCCGTATGTCCTATACCATTCATCCGATTGCGATGAAACTTTGGTAAGTTGTTGTGCGCACGCACGAAAAAGTTTCTGAGTTGGTAAAACCATCACGGGATACGGGTCAAACAAAGTCTAGCTGAACAAAGTCATCGTCGAGCTATTAGTCTGAAATATAAAAAATAAGGGTCCTACGTCATTTATTACTAACTCTAAGAAAATAGCATTCATCAGAGAAAAGACAAAGTTGAGAAATGTTGTAGACCTGATTGAGTCCCGAAAGTGGAGATGGGCGGGACATATTGCAAGGATGGATTACCACCGATGGCCCAGATGGACAATGAAGTGGTGACCGTGGCAAAACACACGAGGCCGAGGCCACCACTCAGATGGGTGGACGATGTAAAACATCTAGCTGGTCACAACTGGATGAGGGTGGCTGCTGGCAACAGAAAGAAGTGGAAGCGTTTGGAGGAGAACTGGATGAGTGCTGATTGTTGCTACTGTCATTTCCACTCTATCTGAAGTTACTTAGTACTTTCGCATTATCAACATCCTTAGATAAAGTTTCTATCTGATAGTATGTTTTGTAATAAATAAGCAACACTTTTAAAAGAGAATAAAAATCATTCCTGAGATGCCGTAAAAGATGTCTCTGTAGGAACATTTTATGGCAGAAGTCTCCGAGGATACATTACAAAGCTTTCTAGTTTGCCCGCAGTCTGCCAGTGAAACTATCTTTTAGTGTATTCCTTTAAGAAATGAAGGTGTGTAAAATAGTCGAAAAAAAAATTATATAATAAGGCGGCAGTCAGTCGCTGTTTTAAAATGTAAAAAATATTTTTTGATCTAAAAAGAAAATTTTAAATTAAAGAAAACAATTTAAAACACATTACGCTACACACAATGTTAAATATCCATAACCAATCAAGTTAATTGGAGTTATTAATGAACACAGCATAACAAGGCCTTCCTGTTGTCTTCCGGTGTAATATACATGTACCTATTTGTTTATTTAACATAGCTCGACTATAACTTTACTATTTGCTACCAAAAACATATCGAATAAAACCATTTCAGAAACAACATGAGCGCCTTATTTATATTATTTCCTCTTTTAATGTATCGTAGTGTCTATTAAATTTGTCGTAAATAACAACTCTTTTGGAAACTCGTTTAATTATGACATGAAGTAATAAATCTTTATTATTTTTTATCTTAATCATTTGCTTCTGCTGGAGAGACATCAATATATATTTTATTAATGATGATAAAATATGCCTTTTTAAGGCAGCAATGGTTCTTGATTTATGGATGGCTTTGTCTATTCTGTTACTCGACTTCGTTACCGTTTTGTTGAATAAAACTCGAACGGCAGCAGCATCTCTCTGAGGTTACTTTCAACCTACTGCGATCGCCAACCCGCCTGCCAAGCGTGGCGATTATGGCAAATACCCCCCATCTTGGGGGAGGCCTTTGTCCAGCAGTGGACGTCTTTTGGCTGAGATGATGATGCACCCAAGTAACTTCTGGGCAAACTTACTTCATCGTAGACCTTATCTAGACCTATTGTCTTAAACTGGATTAACCATGCGCGTACCACTGCGTCCAGGGAGGCGCAGTCAGTGAAGTTCCAGATTGAGGTAAAGAGCAAACCCATTTTTTATATACATCATCATCAACATCATCAGCTCCCCTATGGATGGATAGGGAGAACGGGCCTTAAACCACCACGCGGGCCCAGTGCGGATTGGCGGTTGTTAACGACTGCTAATGCAGCCGGGACCAACGGCTTTACGTGCCTTCCGAAGCACGTAGGAGCTCGAGATGATACCTTTTTGGTCACCCATCCGATGACCGGCCTTTGCGAAAGTTGCTTAACCACAGCACTCGCAGACCGGGCGCGTTACCTACTGCGCCATCGAGCGCCTCCTTTTAATTATACAAATAAATTTAAAACAATTTACATTACTCTCTGAGCCAGATGGCGCTTATGTAACTCAGTATGCGATTGTTAAGGTTAAGCAACTTTTACAAAGGCCGGTCATCGGATGGGTGGGCCCGCGTAGTTGTTTATGGCTTCTTCATCTTCTTCCTGTGGTGTGTCCTTCCATAGGGAAGGCTGCTTTACTTTGAGGAATATGGAATACTGTAGATAGTAACTATATATTATAGTTACTTGAAATTTACAACGCAATTTGCCTATTTTTGCGGCCCAAATATTTTTAGGTGCATGGTATATACCTATATGAAATTTGTCCTTATCACTGTTCTTCAAATAGGCCATAAAGCTATACAGTGGGAGCACTTGCGACCATTTTACGGCTGTATAAAATGTGCCTTGTAAAGGCCTCGTGTACTGTCGCCCAAATAAGTGGCCTGCCTTGCCATTGACATTCGGTTGCATGTAATTATATCTTTAGAATTTATTTTCGATTGCACATTGGCATAAACTGACAATCATTATTTCGACCTTAGCTCTAAGTATTTTTCACTTACAGGAAGTTCTTTAAAAACTGGGTAGACTATAGTTTCTTTGACGATTGTATCTTTTACTTATGTATACGTGAATGCTCGTTAGAGACATGAACCCGAATAATTACTAACCTACGTTATTCATAAAAACTATTTAAGCATTATTTAGTTAATTATTGTTTTGTCTCTTTTTCTCAAATACAAAATGACGTTTGTGTGACGTTGACAAAACAATATTTAACTAAAAAATGCTTAAACAGTTTTTGAAGAAGGGGGTAAGAAGGCAAATAAGTTTTTGATTTAAATTGACGATGAAACGAAACGACAAAAGAAAGTTATTAATTAAAGTTACATGTGTAATCAACGCCTCGGTTGTCGAGTGGCGGAGCGCTCGGCCCGATACCCGAAGGTCCCGGGTTCAATTCCCAGGTCGGGCAAAGTGAGTTTGGATTTTTCGATGCATAGCCCGGGTTTGTAGTCACCAACCCGCATTCTGCAAGCGTGGTGATTAAGCCATTACCCATTAATTGTAGTGATGACTTGATTTCAATGATGGAGGCCTTTGCCCAGCTGTGGGACACAGGCTATTTACTACCATGTGTAATCGAAGTGTGTACAGTTGAAATGAGGGTCCTTCTCCCTAATATACTGTAGGTATGTGAACTCTACAAATGGGTTTTAAGGATTTCTTGAAATTTTGTCGAGACGGTACCGCGTATACCCTTCATATTTTTAAAGATATCAACCATATCTTGCCACTTATTCTTATTTACTGGTGAAACGTACGCTTATAGCATTTAGAGTCTGTTTCAATTGTATTTTACTAAAAAGGTAAACGCTCTTGGTCAGGTTTTGAGCTATAGTTTTATAACTGTTTTATAAATAATAATTTGGTACTATTTACAGACGATCAACCAATTTGTAAAGTTTTAATGTATTACTTAAAAATCATATATTTAAATTACAATCATTATACTTGATAAAAACATTTGCCAAGATACATTGAGGTACCAATATCACCTCTTAATCGCCAACTAACCTTCCATAGTCAATGCACGAGTAAACTTCTGGAATGTCAGTGAAGAAATTAAGCCCCTTCTCAGGAGGCTTGGCAATGTGTTTTAAACCATTTCAGTTTAGGTATTTTTCATTTTCATACATGTTTCCATCCACACCATCTTGATGGGTGGCGGTCTACTACTGTGCGTTTCTCACGAATTTTTTTTAATACGAACTACAGTGCTGTGGAACCAGCTCTCAGCGGCAGGATTTTCAGACCATTACGACTTGGGGTTCTTCAAGAAACGAGCCTATTCCTCCCTTAAAGGCCGGCAACGCATCTGCGATTCCCCCGGTTTTGCGGGTGTCCATGGGCGGCGGTGATTGCTTCCCATCAGGTGACCCACCTGCTCGTTTACCACCTACTAATATAAAAAAAATATAACAAAAAAACTTTTATATATTTGCATCATACATAACGTAAGTATTATAAAAATGTTATGTTGCTTGAAAATGATAATGGATAGAGTTTTGTGTTTTTTCCTTTTAGTGAGTAGGAAATCATCCTTTGTTTAACCTATGATTCACAAATTAAAGGGACCTAGAATTTGAGTTAGTACGCAAAGATTAACTTAAGATTAACATTATTAAATAAGAGTAATATATTTTAAATTCGTATTAATACATGTATAATTAGAAACATTATACAGTCTATCCACAAAAAAAATCCGCTCATAAAGATTTAACGTACCTATCTAAGTATATCTTTATTTATATGAAGTTGTACTTCTATTTTTTGGTTTTGTTTACTATGTTTCTTTGAGCACAATACTAATAAACTGAAACGTGAATTCCCTATAACTTATTGGTAACAAAAAACTCTTTAGAAATTAACGGCTGTTATTGCGTAACACACCACGAAAACAATATTAAGTATTTTTTTTTTTATAATTTTTTTAATTTTTTTTTTTTATTTGCAGCGGCCTCATGTCGTTGTAGCATGTGCTGAGGTTGGGCCTAGTTGGCCACACTTTGTCTCCTCTGTTTTATTGTGAAAGTACTTTGTTTTTCAATATGTATATATATTTTTTGTTTTATTTTTTTGTGAATGTAATTAGTTTTTGTTGTGCGCCAATAAAATGTATTTCTTTCTTTCTTTCTTTATTTTAAAAGCGAAATCTTTGCGACTAACAGCTACATTCTTGCAACGTACAAAACATATGTCTTTTTTGCAAAAATCATGATGCCCTCGTTACGTAACGAAATAGTTGAAGTTATATTTTTATGAAGGTTCCGTGTGTACTTTATGCACGAGAGAAAAAAACATAAGAACTTGTGGTTTATTTCTTAACTAGCGGCCCGCCCGCGACTTCGTCTGCTTGAGTGAACACCTGTATCCTATGGCAGCGCAGCGCCACCTACCGGGTCTAATTATATGTATGTTTTAAAAATATAAACCTTTCTCTTGAATCACTCTATCTATTAAAAAAAACCGCATCAAAATCCGTTGCGTAGTTTTAAAGATCTAAGCATACATAGGGACAGACAGACAGCGGGAAGCGACTATGTTTTATACTATGTAGTGATAACGATATCTGCGGCCGTAGCTTTAGCCTTTAATCTTATATATGCACGAGCCCTGATTATGGCCGAGGTCCAAGCCTTCAGAGGAGTCCTCGGGTTTCTGCTCCCCGAACCGAACCCCTCGGAAAATCTATTAGGGCACGGGTACACGTACCTAGTGCGATGCCGTTCCCTCCAGAAATCCTCCGAAGGTGATTCGTTTCACACGGCTTGAGGAACACTTTAAGTATATATATATATATATATATTAGCAAATTCTCTTTTTCGTTATAGTTTTCGAATGGCGAATGAAACTTGCACTAGGTAGTTAGGCACCCGGATGTTTAAACGTGCAGAACCCTAAAAAAGAGCACAACGAGCCAGCTTAAACCTGTCACGTTTCCCGAAGCGCGCTCGTGTCATCCGCAATTATATTTGTTCGAGGCCTGCAGTTTCAAAGCTTCGCTATTTTCTGACGCGCTCCTTCTTTTGTTATTCGCAATTCAAACTTTTTGAAAACATTTTAACGGCCTGCCTGTGCTAACGGATTTGTTCGGAACTTGAGATTTGCCGAATTTGGAATTTATTCCTCAGGTTTATTCTAACTTGTCTCATTTCAGTTACCTCTGTATTATATTTTTCTTACTTACTTACTAAACTGGACGTACCTATTTCAATTATATAATAATAATAATATAATATAATAATACGTAATATTTTATATTAAAATTAAATTTAATATTAGCTATTTCCCTTCACAATTTAGATACATTCACGGGCATTAACATGTAAGTGTATACATGTTACTGCTTGTGACTGTACTTAATGCTAAAACTAGGTTAATAATAACAACAAATAAATATATATAAATTAAAACGAAATGCTGTTCGTTGGTAAGCGCATCACTTGAGAAAAGCTGAACAGATTTAAATATTATTTTGTACAAAGAAGACTATGAACCGGACTAGAACATTGTATACTTTTTATCCCGATAACAGGTTCCTGTGGTAGAGTTCAGCCCTCGCAAACGAAGTCGCGAGCAACAGCTAGTAATTAATGAATTGAAGGGTATGAAAGCTTGACCTTCTAGATATAAAAAATTAGATCACCTAATAGGGGTATGTATGATGATACTTTTTTTCTGTCTTTTGAAGAGAAAATACGTTTTAGTTATTGAAAAATATTATAACGAATGTGATCATCGACGATTTCGATGACGCAGTGGTTAATGCGGTCGGTCTGCAAATGCTAAAGTTAAGAAATTTCGCAAAGGCCGGTCATCGGATGGGTGACCAAAAATGTATCATCTGTAGCTCCTCCGTGCTTCGGAAGGCACGTTAAGCAGTTGGTCCCGGCTGCATTAGCAGTCGTTAACAACCACCAATCTGCACGGGGCCCATGTAGTTGTTAATGGCACAGGAAAGGCTCGTGCCCCAGCAGTGGGGACAAAATGAGCTGATGATGATGATGAAGTCATATTATCATCATCATCATCATCATCTCAGCCAAAAGGCGTCCACTGCTGGACAAAGGCCTCCCCCAAGGATATGAGGGGTATTTGCCGTAATTGCCACGCTTGGCAGGCGGGTTGGCGATCGCAGTAAGTTGAGACTTAACCTCAGAGAGATGCTGCTGCCCATCCTCTGGAATGGTCCCTTAGTCGGCTTTTACGACACCCACGGGAAGAGATGGGGTGGTGCAATTTTTTTATCCCCGGCACCACACAGGGAATAGTCATATTATAGTCTTAAACTATTCGACGTTAAGTTGGTGCATTTTTTCATAGTGTCGCCTTAACCTATAATACCATGCTGGTTCATCAGCTGTTTAACTTCCCTTGCATGTCGTAAGAGCCGACTAAGGGACAAGGGTTCCAAGGTACTCGCACATAAACTGATCGCGATAGCAACCTATCACTAATGTTATATTATATTCCACCTCAGATCCCTACTTTATTTTTATATTTGTTTTTAGTTGATGGCTTCGTGCGATTAGCACATTTAGCCAGTGTCAAAGTAATTTTTCTTACAAGTAATACATAAATAAACAATATTACCTTCCTGTATGATGATGATGAATGATAATAGAAATGAGAAGTGGAAATGATATACCCCCCAATCCCTCGAGTATCTCAGTAAAGATGTGGGGCTTTACTATGTCCTCGGGTGTACTTGAGAGAATTTGAAAAGTGACGTTGCACTGATTTGTTTCATTTGCCAACACTCATGCACACTCACGAACACTTCATCATCATCATCATCATCATTATCAGCCTACACACGTCCACTGCTGGACATAGGCCTCTCCAAGTGCACGCCACTGAGCACGATCCGCGGCTAACAACAAACACTAAACGGTTAATAATCCACCATTATTTCACATTAATATTCGACAAAACACAAATTTTAGAAAATAAAACAAAACCGCAGACATGACTCTTCACTTTTCCGCCAAGAACAGATCCCTAAGTACTTTGTTTATGCTTAATGTGGCTTCAGGTCACTGATAGTGAGTTTAATCATTTGTGATTTCGATTCTCTGTCTTCCGCTTTTAGGCTAAGCGTATGCTGAGACGCAGGTGACGCAGCACAGTACAGTGCAGATTTTACGGGGCAGGGCAGTCAAAAAACGTTTTACTAATGGATAATTTGTACTATCGAGACAGTTCTGTTAATTGATCTGTCATTATTACAAAATTATAATAAAAATATGTGTCTACACGCACTCGTCGCGCAGAAATCTGTGCCGGCACTACAACGAGACGCAGGGCAGGGCAGACATGTCTGCGTCGCACGTGCCTGCGCCGCGGCGTACGCAGCTCTCGACACGTCCATGCATTACAAAATCTGCTCTGCTCTGCGCTGCGCGGAGCTGCGTCGCCTGCGTCTCAGCATACGCTTAGTGTAGGAACACACTATGCCGAAATTACGCGACCGAAGTTCGGCATGATTACGCCTACAATGCTATTTGAATTACTGACGACACATAATACCGAAATTAAGTTGCGTTATAGCGTACAGCCGAACTTCGGTCGGGCGTAAGTTCAGCGGCAACTTATTCTATAGAGCACACATTATACGCGACCGAAGTTCGTTTCGATTGCCTACGAAGATCCGGGGGCGTGGCGTAAGTTCGGCACTTATGGTGTGTCATATCAGCCGAATACGTCGGAACGTAAAATCGGCCGCGGAACTTCAGTCGCGTAATTTCGGCATTTTCTATTTATTACACACACACACACACACACACACACACACACACACACACACACACACACACACACACACACACACACACACACACACACACACACACACACACACACACACACATACACACACACACACACACACACACACACACGCGTATTAATTTAATTTATAAACAAACTTGAATACACAAATATATGAATTTAAAAAAATAACATCAATAAATAACTAACTAGATTGAATCATCCGACAATCCCCTGATCAGTGTGTTCCTACACTTAGTCGCTTAGCCTTATGGAGCAAGACGTGAGAGTATGTAACCTATATTCGTCTAACTTATTATAGGTATTAAATTAGTGTCATTATCTGACAAATTCTTCAAAACAATAAAGAAACATACCACTGATAGGTATTAACACGTTAACGTCAGCAAATTTTTAAACTGCCATTTCACACTCGTTTGCTTTCGAACAAAGAGCAAAGGGAGCAATATTGAGAGTCGAAAACCCGTGACGTCACAACTTTCAACAACACTACCTATTTGCCACGTCACGCGCCACGAACAATATTTATTACAGCCATCAATCAATCAGGCGGACTAAAAGGCTCTTCGCCATTTATTGTGCATATTCGTCGTGTTTCCATGTTGAAACAATGTTTTGTGGATCTTTGTAGTGGCCTGTATAACGGGGGTTACTTTTCTAAACTTCTAAATTTCGATATCTCAAATCTCAACCTAAAAGTCCCGAGACTGGTGATACTAAAATTTGGAAAAGTCCCGGGGCTTCGAAACACGAGATGTCCCGGGACCCATACCCTAATCACACGACATGAGAAACTCAAAGTGCCTTACAAATAAACAAAGAATTAGCTCCGAATAGTTATTCCGTGTTTTGTCTCTTTTATATAAGCTGTAATTTAAAGTAACGTAACATGACTGGAACAAAACACGAAATAACTATTCCAAGCTTATTCTTTGTTTATTTACAACACACACTTTAAAATGAAACTACTTTTACGGATCTACTAGCGTTTATTTCATACATTGGTTTTAATTAATGTTTATCCTGACGTTTCCAACCTTTTGCAGGATTCCTTTTTAGAAGACATTAAGGCACTTCAAGTTTATTGCCGCCACCAAAAAAGTCCGGTGACGCTGAGGCCGCTTGAGGACAACGGCAAACTCTATCCAGAACAAATCTCTCTACAAAACAACCATATCAAGATTATAAAGCTCCATCATGTCTATTTGAGGAGGGAGGACGAGGTCTGTAAGGACTTGCGCGAGCTCAACGCGGATGACTGGCACCAGCCGACCGCCTAACCGATCGTTTTGACTACGCGTAGTTTATGACGTCATCTTGCCACCTCGCCTATGAAAGCAATATCAAAAGCTAAAGGCTATAAGCTTTTGATATTGCTTTCATAGGCGGCACTAAACGACAAGATGACGTCATAAACTACACACGAAGTCAAAGCGATCGGTTAGGCGGTCGGGACAGGACAGACCCAGATGGCGACTCTTATTACCGGAGGTCAAGACTCACTTTGGGTCGTTGCGCCATTCTAGTTAGTTAGTTAGTAATCATGTTTATTTATTAATTTTATTATTTGCAAATAACAATTGATTTTCAATCAAAAAATAACACTATGCGCATATCATACTTACATTAATTTAGGAACGTAGACTACATTCACATATCTATTAATAAGACTTTGTGTTGCGACGACGCGCATCTGGACGTTAATTGTTACTCTACGTTTGTGATAAATGAAATCTAAACTTAGTTTACGTGGCAGCAGTAATTTTACAAAGGAAACCGGAGACTGTTGGAACAATAATATTTGCTGCGAGTGTGTTGGGCCGCAAAATAAGCAGACTACAGAAAGTAAGCTTATACAATTGCAGTATGGCAAGGGTTTCCAAAAAAGCGGTGTTTTTAAATGAGTTTTATTCGAGTACTAGCGGCTGCTCGCGGTTTCACCCGCGTGGTTCCCGTTCCCGTGGGAATATCGGGATAAAAACTATCCTATGTGTTAATCCAGGTTATAAACTATCTGTATACCGAATTTCATCCAAATCCATTCAGTAGTTTTTACGTGAAGAGTAACAAACATCCATCCATACTTACAAACTTTCGCGTTTATAATATTAGTAGGATAAGGATTTTAAATTTATAAAAAAAATATTTTATTCATTGGCCTTTTATCTAGTAATTTCGAGATAGACTAAATATCATTTTATTCAGGCTATACACCATTTCAGACAAAGAAAAATATACCAAACCAATTGTCTTTGAATACGTAATAGTTGTCGGCCATTATAATTTTAATTATAAGTAAACGTTCAATAAAATCCACATTATTGCCTAATTTGACGCTCGCGCCATCATTCAGTCCCGAGCGGAACGCCTTGGAAATCTCACAGTCGGAAACGCTCGCCTTAAAGCAACGCTCATAAACGGAATTTATGCAGGCCGTCATGAATGGGTGCGCTTGTTACCGTGCTTGTTCCACGGTGGGGAGCGCTCTCATTATCTTGGACTGCATCGGCTGCTTAACATCAGGCAGGATGTAGTCACTATGACGTGCCAATATAAAAAAAAACGCACTTATAGATAATACCTCCCACGGACACGGAGCCATAATAATATGTCATACTCGTGAACGGGTGCCAACGGGTGTCTGTGGAGGCTGGTCTGCTCTTGCGCACTTGTCTAATTTTTATTATTATTAACTATAGTTTGATTTTTAATTGTACTGTATGACATTGTAAAAAATTAAACTGGTAAATGATGTTTTTGCAAACTTAAATATTTTTTTTTTGTATTTTAACAGTTGCGCTCGGACTGTTGCGAGCTATTGCGCGATTCTGTGTGCTTGAGAGCACAAAATAAGTAGTCCCCAGATGGTAAGTTCAGCCCCAGTTGGTGAGGAGCTCGATGGCGCAGTGGTTAACACGCCCGGCCTGCGAGTGCTGAGGTTAAGCAACTTTCGTAAAGGCGGGTGGGGGACCAAACATTTATCATATCGAGCTCCCCCGTGCTCCGGAAAGCACGTAAAGCCGTTGGTCCCGGCTGCGTTAGCAGTCGTTAACAACCACCGTACCGCACTGGGCCCGCGTGGTGGTTTATGGCCCCTTTCTCCCTATCCATCCATTGGGAAGGCTCGTGCCCCAGCAGTGGGGACATAAAATAAGCTTATGATGATGATGATGATGATGAGATGGTAAGCTAATACATAACGCGCTCGAGCAACGCACTCATAGACTCTCTTATGGACACAGAATCTCGAACCTCTCAGACCTTTTTTTTTGGAGAGAGATTGCTGATTGCCTCAAACGGCATTTTCAGCTTCACCGGGCTTGTTTGGGGGAGGCGAAAAACTTAAAGCACGTTCCTCAAGCCGTCTAAAACGAATCACCTTCGGAGGTTTTCTAGAGGGAACGGCATCGCGCACTAGTGCGTGTCCCCGTGCCCTACTAGATTTTCCGAAGGGTTCGGATCAGATCGGGGAGCGGAACAACCCAAGGGCGCCTCTAAAGGCTCGGACCTCGGCTCGGGTTGACCGGGCCGTGGTGGTGAAGAGAAGCGCCCAGGTACATGTCTGTACCTGGTATAGAGCGCGTGTGAACTGGTTCGTCGTACCCTTGTTCTACGAGTACAGTGTCTTGGGCCTAATGCGTCGGGTCGTTACATTCCCTAAAATATGGTTGAGTGAAGCGATGGCTGATTCATAATATGTCATACTCGTGAACGGGTGCCGCCTGTGGAGGCTGGTCTGCTCTTGCGTACTTGTCTTATTTTTATTATTAATAACTATAGTTTAACTTTGTTTTTTCTTAGACAGGTTTTGATTTTTACTTGTACTGTATGGCATTGTAAACAATTAAACTGGTAAATGATGTTTTTGCAAACTTAAATAATATTTTATTTTTTATTTTTTTGTGTTTTTTTACATGTTGTGATTGTCCTTTATATTTTATGTTTTTATTTGTGATGGAAAGTGTCCTTTTATGATAGAGCATTTTCCAATATTTATGACGCTGTATGGGAGAAAAGAGCTTGACACTTGCTGAGTTTCTTGCCGGTTCTTCTCAGTACAAGATCTCCCGCCCAGAGTAGATAGACTTACGAACCGATGGCATAATGACGTTCATAAGAGCTATTTGTAGCCTAAACTGAAAAAAAATAAATAAATAAATGATTTTGAATTTGAATTTAATCTGGTGTGCATGTTTAGTGTATTCTGTAAATGTGTAGTGGCATTTAGGGGATCGAGCCTCTCAGACTAGTCCGAGTGCAGCTGTTTGCCGATTTAGTGTCCGTGAGAGGGTCTGTGTGCTTTGCTTGAGCGCGATATGTACGAAACTTACTTTCTGATTCACTTTATTTTGTGCGAACAGAACAATTCGGGACAGAAATTCACGTATGCATAACAGATGTGAATTAACACGTTCATATTATTTCTGTACTGCTTTCGAGTATAACTAGCGGCTCGTCCCGGCTTCGCACGGGTGGACATTTTTTTTTTAAATACTTTTTTAATATGCCTATGTTACTCAGCGCTAATTTTAAATCGGTCCAGTAGTTTATGAGTTTATTCAGTACAAACATACATATAAAAATACAAAGCTTTCCTCTTTATAATTAGTATGATGATAATATTTTTTGAGCAGTTCAAACGTTGAGCCATTTAATAAATTTTGTTATGTTATTTTAATAACAAATATTGTTTATTTTTAACAGTTTGTTTGGGGGTCCTTTACCAGTAGTAGGATAAATAGGTAGAATAGTCACCTGACTAGTTAGTGGTAGGGCTACCTAGCCCTACCACTAACTAAACCGAGTACACAAACATGTACCCCCGCTGGGAATCGAACTCGAGACCTCGGGGTTTGAGCCCGGTGGTCATAACCATTAGACCGCAGAGGCGGTTAAACAGTTTATACGAGTATCACTACCGTATGCGCTAGTTTAATCCAATCTAGTGGATTTCCGTGTCATAGGACACGAGCACCAAAGGCCCGGTAGACACATGCGCTATATTATTTATCGACACTTACTAGAGCGGTGTTCCCCTTATCCACGGTAACCGAGGTTCTATATACTTTTAGATGTGTCCTAGGGTTCTCCGTTCCCAATATTCCGACTTGAACGCCGAGCAATCTAATAAGGCTTGTTAATAGGATCAAGTTGTTGACTACTAAAGATAAATAAAATATGAGATAGTGATGATGTTTCGGCAGCTCAGCAGTCAGAGCATTGAACCGATAATCAAAGATTCATGGGTTCGATTGTCACTCGAGCTTCCAGACACTTATAAAATAATGTCAAAGTCAAAGTCAAAGTCAAATATTCTTTATTCAAATAAACTTTAGATAAGTGCTTTTGAATCGTCCATAATTTTTTTACCTACTACCCATTCAGGACGTCTATTTTTTAGCTGTGGAGAAGAATGGGCGCAAGAAACTCCACAGCTTTAATTCATTATGTAACGACATTTACAAAATTATATGCCGTTACGTTACCAAGTTATACAAGTTTAAAAAACCTTAACAATATATTGGATTAGAAATAGATTGGAGCATTTTAAACCCATGCTGTTTTGTCTTCAATGTAATCAGACACTTTATAATAAGCTTTTTTATAAAGCTTTTCTTTAATAGCGATTTTAAATTTATTAATATCTAGTTTTTGGATATTACTTGGAACTTTATTGTAAAAACGTACACACAGGCCTCTAAATGAATTATTTACTTTGTGGAGCCTAGTATTAGGTACTACTGTCTGTACTGTCGATATGTATTATAATGAATGTAGTGTACAAATAAACCTTTCTGGTTTCTGTTACACTAATAAGTTTGTTCATGTATTATTGATTTAATAAATTAAAAAAAAACAAACTTAAACTTTTGAAAAATCATTTAGATTTTTTGAATATTTGGGAATATGCTGTCTTCACCTTTCAACGTATCCTCCGACTACAAAACTTTCCTAATCCAGCGGCTGTGTGCGAGGAGATAGAACGGCATTATCCTGAGATTAACTGCTAACCAAATGGAGTAGGTCGTCAGCACACCGATCGATGCCGATTGACGAAGTTGGCTCGCATGACACCGAACCAAGCCTAGTCGAGTTTTATTTGCTATTCGATCTCGTGAAGATAAATGAAAATTCGTATGGCATTGAAGCGTCTCCTGAACCAGATATAGTCGCTGTTTGAAAGTCAATGTTGGAGATCCGTCAGTATTTTTTAAGTGCCCACGTCCGATAATCGGTGACCGATTTTTAGTCGGTTGTTTATATTATATATTATATGTTGTCACGTTCTACAAAAAGTCGGTGACAAAATCGGTACTGAAACCTCGGAGAAAAAATCGGTCCGACTATCGGTCCGACTATCGGTCCTACAAATTAATGTGTTAATGTGGTACAGTTCAGCGCTAAATTGATCGGTGTCAACTGACTTTAAAAAATATAATAAAAATATTTAATTAACTTGATATTTCGTAAATGAAATTAACTTATAATTTTGATTGTGATTGACGTACATAAACAATCCAATTAAGTCAGGTCAAGTCTAGTAGGTTTTTCAGAAATGCTTAAATTTGATAATTCAAATCTACATACCTAATGGTAATGGATGTAAGAGATTTAAGTTTACGCATTTAATTTTTTTTCTAAATTAAACTTTTATTTTGTTTTTATTTTATTTTAATTACTATAAGTACTATTATAATACGAATATAAACGTACATAACATAAATAAAACATCACATTTTTATCATTAATTCAAAAGCATCAAAACAGTATCAAGATTATCCGATCCCGATACACGCTATTCCCTATTTAACACTCCATAGACGAATTGAGATATCGCCCTTGATACTACATAGACCCCTTTTGTGTCGACATATACGGAACACGTGTACATAATGTATAAGAATCATTATCGTAGGCGAGTTTACGATTATCGCTCCCACAGCGTGTAATACTTTCTCACCTATGGGAGTGTTTCATCGGCAAATGAAGGTTTATGTTCGGTTTGACCTTCTTCTTTATGTTCGAGTATAAGGTGGAGTGTATTGTTTCCAAATTATCTTGTTACTTAAGTAAGATACCGTGATGTCTATGGAGTTCTTAACCAACATTCTACACTCTATAAATTATATATAAATTACCTCCTGAATTGTAGAATTTGAGAAGGCTCAGTCAGATAGAGATACGAAAGCAACTTCACAAAGACCCTAGTATTTTCGGAACTTCGTGAAAACTAAAAGATGTAGTAGAAATCCACTTAGGATCTTGAAAGACGGAAATATGTTACGTTAAGTACGTATGTTATGGCCAGCAGTGTGCTATGGAGTTTGCAGAGTATTTTAGCTAAGTTTACAGTACAAAGCGGGCGGAGTTGAATGTAAGTGCTGCAATGGCGCATGCGGGTGGCGTGAATGGGGCGGCTTACCTGCAATAGTTAAGCATTGTCGATTTGCAGCAAGCACTTCAACAACTCAAACCGAAAAGGTCAGTTGGACCGGATCCTGCCTTATATCTTCAGGGACTGTCGTTCAATATTGGCTGAGCCGTTGCTGAACATCTACAACCAATGCCTAAAAACAACTGTATTCCCGGAAAGGTGGAAAACTACCCGAATCGTGCCGGTACCGAAAGGAAGCTCGAGAGCGAAGGTCGATGGGTACAGACCTGTTGCAGTACTTTCAACACCTGCCAAGATTTTTGAATCTGCAATTCAATCCAGCCTATTCATGCAGGTGAGCGCGCAACTTTCGAACGCCCAGCATGGATTTCGACCAGGGCGGGACTAGTAATCTCCTTGGCTACATGGCTGATATTATACCTGTGGTAGACGGTTGGGGGCAAGCCGATGCAGCATACTTCGACTTTGAAAAAGAACAAGAACAAGTTGGCGGCAATCGGTTGCACTCCTCACTTGCTTAATTTTTTTGCAAGTTATATGAGGAAAAGGCAACAGTATATGTAATATGCAGGTTAAAGTCCGCAACCATACTTTACCAAGTATGGCGTAAGCCAGGCTAGTAATCTCGGGCCTTTGCAGTTTATTTTGCTTTTAAATGATTTGCCTAGGGTGGTATACGATGTAAAGTTTTTATTGTTTGCTGCTGACCTAAATCTGTCCCTAGCTATAAAAAACTGGAGTGACTGTGAAATGCTATAACAAGACATAGACAGGATCGTAATCTGGAGCAAAGAAAACTTGTTGCAATTTAACACCCTATAACTTTTACTCGAGTACACACGCCTGTCCTTTACGACTACAACATTGACGGGCTCTATTATTGTGAGAGTGAAAGAGGTCAAGGACCTGGGCGTCCAACTTACCCAGGACCTATTATTTCTTGATCACATAGTCACTTGCTGTCTTACTTGCTGTAAAAAAGCTTACAGGAACTTAGGATTTGTGCTCCGCACCGTTAATAGCTTTACTAATATAAAAGCTATTATTGCGGTGAATAATGCATTGGTAAGGAGTCATTTGGAGTGCAACGCAATGATTTGGGCTCCATATGAAATAAAATATGTAAAAATGGTGGAACGAGTTCAAAATAAGTTTGTTCGATATTTATATTTGAGACTGTACGGTGTGTACCCATTTTACCCTCTTATGTTTACAAAATTATTTGTTAGGGATGGTGGAGTACAACGAACTAGGAGTTAGGAGAAACGTCACCGTACTTGAATATATTTTTAAAATTATAAAATTCTAAATTCTAAATTCAAAATCATTTATTCAGTTTAGGCTACAAATAGCTTTTATGAACGTCATTATATGCCATCGGTTCGTAAGTCTATCTATCTATAAAGCCGCCGCTGCTAGCGGTGCCGCGCGGCCGCACCTGCTAGCGGTGCCGCGCGGCCGCACCAACTTGCTAAAAGAGATGCCGCTGATGTTTACTGTGTCGTATGAAGTGTATAGTATATTGTTTTGTATTTTAGTCATATTATAACTGCACTATTGTATTTTAAATTGTTAAAAAAAAGAAACCTGTAAAGATAGTTGTAAGTAATTATAAAACAAATAAATACATTTCTAAGTATACACATTAAAGGAATCACATACATACATACATATCCATTACTCGTATGTATAAAATGTTCAACGGGGTTTATGGATGACAACACAAAGTGTTCGGCCCGATACCTAAAGGTCTCGGGTTCAATTTCCAAGTCGGGCAAAGTAGTTTCGGATTTTTTGATGCATATAACCCGGGCTTGCGATCACCAACCCGCATTTGGCAAGCGTGGTGATTAAACCATTACCCATCAATTGTAGTGATGACTTGATTTCAATGATGGAGGCCTTTGCCCATCAGTGGGACAGTATATAGGCTATTTACCTTTTTTAGTAATGAATGACTTGACAGACAGCTTGTGACCAAAGCGACCGGTGCAACTGGACCAAAACGTCGGTTATTTCAAACGGTATGCCTAACATAACTCTTCTGCGGCAGGTTGCAGGAGTTTTAGTGGCTATACCTGTGGTTCTTTTCGTTTCCTTTCTCTTTCCGAGCGACGCTCTTGCTTGACAAAGGATAAAAAAAAAATCCTACACTCACACCAATTATCTAGCCCAAGAGAAGCTTCGTTATGAAACTCGTTATAAGGTTACTAGACAACGGATAAGCATACTTAAAATACTTAAATACATACTTATTATACATAGAAAACACCCAGACCTGAGACAATTTAGAAAAACAATAATTTCTAAATTGACCCGACCGGGGATAAGTATATGGTAGAGTGAGTCCTTCACGGAGACATCCTTACAAAGTGTTTGTGTCACCAAACAATTATATTCTGCTTTAACAAAAAAAAAAGATACATAAGGATAAGGATACAAGGCTGGCTTTATACTGACACCCCCCACCAACCTTACGGTTTTTTTATTAACGGGTAAGTAGTAAGCACAGTGCCTTGATCTCACCTGATGTTAAGTGATGATAAGGCCAATGATGGAAGCGCACTTCACCCGAGATCCCCAACTAGTGAGGCACTGGCTATCTTATCTCTAGCTGCCGGAACACAACAATGCTACAAACATTGATGTTATGGCGACATATTTAGATAAGATGGTGGTATCTAGCCAGGCGGACAAACAAGCCCTACCAGCAACCAAATCGAGTACACAAAAATGTACCCCCGCTGGGAATCGAACCCGGGACCTCTGGGTCTAAACCGGTGGTCTAGCCTAGACTAGACCACAGAGGCGGTTAAAAATACAAGGCAGTTTGTATTGAACCCTTTCAAATATTTAATCAATTCCTCATTAGTCAAATGTGAAGTGAAGTTACCTTACATGTTCAGTCCTATCGCCATCCTACAATCGGATGCGAAGAAAGCCAAGCGCTTCCCAGTAGTAAAATAAAATAGGAGAACCGCTGAAATCCTATATTATGCACATTGTTTAAAATACGCCAGCATTAGAAACGGTTGGCCGCGGTGGCGGTGGCGGCGCATTAATGAGGCACAGGGGTCGTAGATTCAGCTTCTGTTGAGCGAGGAAAATGTGGAAACAAACCTGCATTGTGAAACTCGTAGACTGACATCACGATATCCAGCCAGCCAGCCACCCAGCCAGTCCATATTATTGACACGTTCTTATTTTACTTAATTATAGCCAGTGCCTTAGTAGTAAAGGAATCTGTGTGTAGTCGTTTCCATCTTCAACCTTATCATCACTAAGATAAAGGACAACTTAGCACGTAAGTAATTAAAAAAGAATCGGTTCTTAAGGCGACGACGCATTGAAAATTTACGTGGCGGGGATCTTGATTTTTCCCAACATTTATAAAACATATGTGATATTTGATGACATGATTTTTCAATTAATTGACTTTATTTTGATAGTTGCAGAAACACGATTTGTTAACTTTTCTAACGGAGAAAAAAATATCAAAGTAACCTCTTTTAAAACATAGATTTGCATTTTACAGGCAAACCTGACCGATTTAAGCATCTAAATTTTCTTAGTAGATTAGTCTTAACACACACTTCAATATGCTAGTTCATTTTTTTAAACTTATTTGTAGTTTTAATTGGAAAGAAAAAAAAAGTTATTCTTTATGGTACGGGGCGCAAACGCTCCGTATTAGAATAATTGTTTAGCGATGCGTCGCCTTAACTAAAGAAATAGACTATATAATATTTGTCCATGCTAAAGATGATGGTATGTTTGACGGAATTGTGATAGTCTGTTAACCGTCATCAATGAGCGCTCAAAATTACGAAAGTCTGCCTTTTGAAGCATAAAAGATTACACTGTATGTTCGAAAATGGTATTTTCTGGAATTTTCAATATTTTGAGTTACAACAGTATTGTATTATCAGAGCGATATGTTGTTGGTTGCTGTGCAAGTTGCTGGGCGACAACAAAATGGACTGACACCAAAATGGACTAACACAAAAATTTTACCGCGCAGAGTGAAGCTACAGCCCCTTTCACTTGGTAAGCCGTTCTTTGCTTATGCTGCGAGATTTTAACCATTTATTTGTATATCCACATAGTACTTTTTTTAAGTAAAAAAGGAATATAAGGCATTTAAGAAATAAACTTTTAAAATTATAAATTATCCTTTGTTAAATATTTATAAAATACAGTGAAAAAATTAAACGCCCACCCGACCCAATAACCGTTGGATAGATGGCGTACTGGGCCGCTATTAGCACTCAAAAAATTAAAAAAGCAATGACAAAATTCAGCGCTTACGTCAGCCTCCCCGGTAATATAGCGGTTAGTGCAGCCGCCCAGATTGCGGAAGACCCAGTTTTGTTTTTTTTTCAATTCAATACGGGTCAACAACATCAGATGAGATGAAGCCACGTGCTTACCAGCGCTATTCTCTAAGCAAAACAGCGTCGAACTCAACGTCGAACTCGCTCATAACTTGCAAACGAATTTCAACCTACTTAAAATAGTAATAAAGTCTACATTCGTTTGCAAGTTATGACCGAGTTCAATGTCGAGGTCGACGCTGTTTTGCTTAGAGAATCGCACTGCTAGCTTTCATTCCACCTGCGCGTATAGTTTATGACGTCATCTTGCCACCTCGCACCGCCTATGAAAGCAATATCAAAAGCTAAAATATAGGCTATAGCTTTCGATATTGCTTTCATAGGCGGCACGAAACGACAAGATGACGTCATAAACCACACACGAAGTCAAAGTGATCGGTTAGGCGGTCAGGCCCCTGGTGTAAAGTGATGATAAGGCTGAGGTGGAAGCGCACTTCACCCAGTAACCTCATCTACTTTGACTATCAGAGTAGTTTGCATTGGTAGTTCCAATCAACTTTACTACTGATATTTTTTGTAGTTAGCTCGGCAAATGACTTCAGTCCACCTGATGTTAAGTAGAAATAATATAATTTGTAAATACCCAGGCTACTTACTACAAAGGCATTAATATTAATCATTGAAAGTCCAAATACAAGATCCGCCAGAGAGCCTTGGAACTCAGGATTCTCGGTGTCAAGAGAATCGATCATGTTGGAAACACGCTAATACGTTCACTAACACGCAATGCAATATAGTGGGCAAAACCTCGTGTGCAAGCTATTTAATTGGCATGACAGACCAGTTCAGTGCCTAGTACGAAACCTCTTGTCAAAGTGGAAATGACATCTAGGAGGAAAGAGTCTACGTTTGACATTTACAGCGACTCTAGTGCACTTAAGATAATAACTAACATCAAGTCTCCTCATCCCCTATCTCTACTGCCAAGGAGGAACCTAGGCTTCACTGGGATCCAGAAAAAGGAATTATCCCTTTTCTGGGTTAAGGCACATGCGAAGCTGCAGGAGAATGAGCGTGCTGACGGGCTTGCGAAAGAAGCGGCCGCCCTTATATTTTTTAATTTTTTTGACAGTGGAAAACTCGTCTGCCGAGTACCACCGCGCCCGGGAAAGCGCGGATGTGGGGTTCTCCCCTCCAGCTCCCGCCTCCCTGCCTAGACCCGTGGGTCTCGACAGGGATTCGGGAGGGGGAGGGGCCTACCCACTAAAAACCACTGTACATCCCCTTGACGTACCGCTATGATGACTGTGCTATAGTTGAAGGGAAGGCCATGGAACATAATACGGCGTATGAAACGAAGTTAGTTAATTAGCTAAAAAATGCAAAATGACAGACCAGTGTCGTGCCCAGTAAGAGTTTAACGCACCATTCGATCATGACGAAAACGAGAATTTATATGAGAACATTTAAACTTTATTTATATATATATGACTAAGCACGGTGCCTTCATCTCACCTGATGTACACGTTCACAGTCTAGTGCCCCCATAGGGGGTCACTGTGAAGCAAGGTGTTCAGTCCGTGCCCCCGTACTAGGGCACGATACCTATACATCTTCATACTTCAATAAATTGCTCGGACTTATGAATATGTTTATGCAATTTTGTGGACTTGTGATTAAAGAAAAAGTGTGTATTATTAAAAAAGGTTTCCCCGTGTTTGCAACATACTATCAAATTTAAATTTGGTTAAATCTTATTGGGACATACAGGGTTGTAAAACAAAAATGTATGGGTACTGTGAACGTGTTAAGTGATGATAAGGCTAATGATGGAAGCGCACTCCACCCGGAGTCCTCATTTTACTGAGGCACTGGCTATATTATCTCTAGCTGCCGGAGCACAAGAATGTTACAATCATTGATGTTATGGCGACATATTTAGATAAGACAGGGGTAGCTAGCCAGGCGGACAAACAAGCCCTACCACCAACCAAACCGAGTACACAAACATGTACGAACCTCTGGGAATCGAACCCGGGACCCAGGTCTAAACCGGTGGTCTTAACAACTAGACCACAGAGGCGGTTAAACTCCAAGTGCACGCCACGAGCGTAGATGATAGTAGCCGTGTGTCGTGCTCAGCTGGAGGGGAGAACCCCACATAACCATACGCGCCTCCCCAGGCGCGGTGGCATTTGAATGGTGAGTTTTCCACTTTATAAAAGTAAGTAAATATTCATTAAATTGAAATAATTACGTTTATTTTACACATTACTTATTTACCTCCTTATTCATAAGAACTATTTAAGCCTTATTTAATTAATCATTGTTTTGTCTCTTTTCTCAAACTTAAAATGACGTTTGTGTGACGTTGACAAAACAATATTTAACTAAATAATGCATAAATAGTTTTTATGAATAAGGGGGTTAATGTTTATCCTGACGTTTCGAACCCTTTGCAGAGTCCCTGTGACCACAGGGAGACTGAGGTGTTGGTCGTTTCATAATTAGTTGGTAGCTTGTACCCTCATTTAAATCAGGTGCGTTCCGTTTTACGCAGAAAGAGCTTACAGTATCTTTTGGTCTGGCAGTATGGTGTTGGGGCTGGGATTTAATATTTTGTATGATGGGATCCCAGGCTGGTGGTAGGTTCCAACCATCTTCTCTATTGAAATTAGGATGTTTTTTAATCTCAATAGTCTTGCGTAGGAATTAATCGTTGATCTCTAGCGAGTATTTGTGGTTTATCAAATCTGATGTAGTGGTTGGGCCCCTCTAGGGAATGTTCGAAAACAAATAGCCTTTAACTGTCCCACTACTGGGCAAAGGCCTCCATCATTGAAATCAGGTCATTACTACAGTTGATGGGTAATGGCTTAATCAGTGGGGACATAATGAGCTAGTGATTCTATCTAGCAGTGGACTAATATAGGCTGATGATGATGATGATGATGATGAGGAGTTTGATAGCGATTGATTAACGCGCCCGGTCGGCGAGTGCTGAGGTTATGCAACTTTCGCAAAGGCCGGTCGTCGGATGGGTGCCCAAAAATGTATTATCTTGAGCTCCTCCGTGCTTCGGAAGGCACGTAAAGCCGTTGGTCCCGGCTGCACTAGCAGTCATTAACAACTACCAATCCGCACTGGGCCCGCGTGGTGGTTTATGGCCCGTTCTCCCTATCCATCCATAGGGAAGGCTCGTGCTCCAGCAGTGGGGACATAAAAATGAGCTGATGATGATGATGATGATGCTTTGAACTCTCCTCGTTTGTCATCAAGAGACGCTACTTCAATGGTATACAAATTCTCAAATTCGTTAACGTGATTGACTAGCAAATAAAATTCGTACTAGACACTGCTCCTAAGCCACATCGAAAAGTAAAGCGAAATGCAAATTTGAAACGAAGCGAAAATAAAATTGCAAAGGCGACGGACCTAATAATTTTGGTCACATGCCAATTTTTTAATAAGAAAGATTTTAACTGCTCACGTGTCAGTTTACTGTCTACCTTCATACAAAACGCGTTGCATAGAAGCTTAAATTAGAATATTTTTTTAACGGGATTATTACCATGTTTTTTGTTGTTGTGTGTAAGTATTTAAATTCAGTGTTTCGTCTCATTAAGACAAAAGAAAAGTGGGACAAAACACTATAAGACTCTCCGGCACAGATGATATTTCGGCACAGTATCATGCGCCATGATCACGGATGCACATGTTTGTGACCATAGCTTTAAAAGTTATAGGTGAAGTAGCTTAAAGTCTTAAGATAATCGCTACTTCTCTTGGTTTTGCCTATTTGCCTCATTCTCCCGATGTGTTGGAGCTATAATATTTAAACAAACAGGCATATAAACACAAATATCAAATACGCATATCCGTCTACTTATCGGTTTTCTGTGAAGACATTATTATTTTGCCAAAAATATTATTCGTTCGCGTTATTCTATTTGCGTCGACTGGTTCCCTTAGGATAAACTTTAGGATAAACTTAGAAAGTACATTTTATAAATACTTATAGTATAATTTATAAATATTACCTAATAAATAAAAATAAGTAAAGCTCGCATGTCGCTTTTTCATTTCAACACTAGTGGCCGCTCGCGGTTCCACCCGCGTGGTGCCCGGTTTTACCCGCGTGGTTCCCGTTTCCGTAGGAATATCTGGATAAAAAGTATCCTATGTGTTATTCCCGGTTATAAACTTCATTTTCATCCAATTTCATCCAAATCCATTCAGTAGTTTTTTACGTGGAAGAGTAACAAACATCCATACTTACAAACTTTCGCGTTTATAATATTAGTAGGATAGTAGGATAAATAATTTCTTAAGAATATAAGAATAAGAATAAGATTATCATTTATTTGCATTTGATTAGGGTACACTGGAGGTCTTATAATATTAAAAGTTCTGCCTATTCAACCATTAGGTAACAATAGCATGCAAATATTATTTGCGCTTGAATGAGGTACACTGTGTATGTTAATTACAATAAATATAGTATAAATTCTGCCTATTCGTTCATTAGATAATGGCATGCAATTATGTCCTGTATTATACAATAAAATTCAAATTATAATTAAAAGGCACGTTCCCTAAAATATGGTTGAGCGAAGCGATGGCTGATTCATATGTCATACTCGTGAACGGGTGCCGCCTGTGGAGGCTGGTCTGCTCTTCCATACTTATCTTATTGTTAGTATTAATTACTATAGTGTGACTTTGTTTTTCTTAAACAATTTTTGACTTTTATTAGAGTACTGTAGTGGTACTGTATGACATTGTGGAAATTGAAACTTATACCGGATGTAAATTTGATATATTAGATTTATTTATTTTTTTTGTTTTTGTACATGTTGTGGTTGTCTTCTATATTTTTTGTGTTTATTTGTAATGGAAAGTGTCCTGCTATGATAGGGCATTTTCCAATTTTTATTTTTTTGACGCTGTAAGTGAGAAAAGAGCTGGACACTTGCTGAGTTTCTTGCCGGTTCTTCTCAGTGCAAGATCTCCCGCCCAGAGTAGACTTACGAACCGATGGCATAGCGACATTCATAAGAGCTACTTGTAGCCTAAACTGAATAAATCATTTTTGAATTTGAATTTGAATTGAATTTGAGTCAAAAATCAAATAAACATCATTAAGTACATAAAGTTAAAAAATTAAAGTTATACATGTCAAGTTTTGTTCAAAAATTCATTAACCTTATAAAAGGCCTGATCCATAAGCCATCTGTATAAGGCCTTTTTAAATCTATTGAATGGCAAGTCTTTTATGGATTGAGTTATTTTATTAAATATTGTCATACTCATTCAAAAACAATTTTTCTTAAACCGAGTAATTTTTGGAATTATAGCAGTGACCAACCTGTTGCAATTTCTTGTACATCCTTACATACATCCTTTATGTATTACACAATGGAGTTGACTAAAACCATAACATCTTCCTTTGATTTGCATGAAATCATTGCGTTTTGGAGTGATACGCGTCGCATGTCTAGTTCTTTATGGAATTTCACCCGAGATCTTTCCGTATTAACACGTGTTGTGAGACTCCATTTTAATTTCTATCTACCGTACAATTGTACCCCTATAAGTACTTACTTATAATAAAAATACTTGAAATTGGCTAAATGCTAAACGCGAAGCCATTAATTAAGATAATTAATTAATTAGTTCTTTAAAGTAAATGCCTTTTCTAAATTTTACAGCAGAGCACTTTTTTTGTCATAACTCGCACTAATGCTATAATGACAGCGGGGCTCTGTAACGTACAGTTGTTGAATTTGAAAAATGCATTATCATAAAAAGAACGTTCAAGCATTTTTAATTTTTAGATTTTTTGTCATGACATATTAACACACATATGAATTTTAAGAACTACGAGTAGGTGTGCGGCGTGTAACTAACAAACAAACAAACAAACGGACGGAACTAACTGGACTGCATCAAATCCATGAATGGACGGCATATTGCTATTTGGCGGACAAATAGTTGGCCAAATACTCTACACGAATAAGTTAAGCCGTGGACTGGACGTTGGACGTTATGCGAGGAGCTCGACACGAAGCGCCTGCGACAATTGAGACCGCAAATTAACAGAATCTAAAAAAATAATTTTATAAAATTACTGGTTTTAGTTATCAAAATATGACTAACTTAATTACGAATATTTATGTTATCAATATATTTGAGTGATTTCAAAACATATAGATTATGTAATTTCATCGTAATTTTAGCAATAATGATTTTTAGAGGCGTTTTCGTAAAAAATTACGATCGAGTCAAAATGGCACAATCGTTTTTTTGAGCAAGAGTTTTAAAGACAAAGACATGAAGTTATCTATAACAAAATTTCAGATTCCTTGGTCTTGTCATACTCTTACAACTTTTGATGAAGTTGATGTATTGCTCGCACATCTGGGACGGTTCCGCAAAGTACCTTCTCGATGCCTTAGACAGATTGCAGCGTCGCGCTGTACGCATTATCGGCAATGCAGAGGTCACTAATACTCTCGAACCCCTGCAATTGCGTAGAGATATAGCGTCACTCAGCGTTTTCTATCGCTTGTACCACGGCGAGTGCTCTGAAGAACTGTTTGACCTTATCCCACCTTCTCCCTTCCCCCATAGCAGTACACGTGCTGCTCTCCGAAGTCATCGCTTTACTGTCACACATATCCCATCGCGCACAAAGAAATTTGGTTACTCGTTTCTTTGTCGCACCTCCAAAAGATGGTATAGTCTACCAGCACACGTTTTCCCTCCTTCCTATGATATTGGGTCCTTCAAACGAGGCGTGAAGAAGCATCTTGTGGGCCGGCAGAGTGCGAGGTTGACTGATGATGCGTTGTTTTCACGCTGCACCAGTTGTCTTCGCGTCTGGACTCCATTTCCACTTAACATCAGGTGGTATAGAGTCATTTGCCGTGCTAAGTATAAAAAAAAATTTAAAAAAAGGTATTTTTGCCACGTGTCTGTCGCCTTTCCGCGTCCGATCTGCGGTTGCTGACGTTGAGCAATTTTCACACAGGCCGGTCATCGGAAGGGTAACCAAAAATGTATCATCTCGAGTTCCTATCATCACAATAAATTGCCATGCACCATTATGCCAGCGAAAGGTTGTTAACCCTTTTTTCCTTACAGTGCCATCGTCGTTTTAATGTATATTCAACAAAACAACAATATAGGTCATCCGGTCACGTAATCTTGGATGCAACATAATACTTACCTTTTAATTCCATCAGTAGGTAGGCTTTTTTACTACTTTGACGCACCAAAGATATTCTTCAGATTTAAAACATCACAGTCCCATTGTGTTACAAATTTAATTAATTTATCACTCTCCGGTGTACTGAATACGAATCGACCAATTAAGTACAAACATCTACTACGACGCTCTACTGTGGTACAACGAACTTTAGTAGGCGTAAGATTAACAAAATTAAACTCTTTTTCTATGTCACTGTTTACTTGAACTTTCAAAAAAATTCTAACATGTAACCACTTGGCCTCATCACTCCTTATGCTGAGCGATGGTAAGGCGAAGGTGGAAGCACACTTCAACCGGAATCCTAAACTACTGAGGCACTGGCTATCTTATCTAGCTGTCGGAAGATAACAATGCTACAAACATTGTTGTTAAAGCGACACAGTTAGCTAAGATATTGGTAGCTATCTAGGCGCACAAACAAGCCTTATACGACTTACAAGCCTTTGACGACCTCCTTGGTCGAGTGGTTTGTACACCGGTTTTCATGGTGTCGCCATCTCTGAGGTCCCGGGTTCGATCTCCGGTCGGGTCAATTTAGAAATTAATGTTTTTCTAAATTGTCTCGGTAAGTATGTATTTAAGTATTTTAAGTATGTTTATCCGTTGTCTAGTAACCATTTTAACGAGTTTCATAACGAAGCTTCTCTTGGGCTAGATAATTGGTGTGAGTGTAGGAATGTTTATTTATTTATTTATTTAATTATTTATACACCACTAACCAAACAGAGTACGCAAACATGTACCCCTTGGTAAAGCGCTGTACCTGGTAAATATGTAGGTACAACGCTGGGAATCGAAGCCGGGGACCTTTGGGTTAGAGACCGATGGTCCTTACCACTAGACAACATGCATAGTAAAGGGGCTGTCTTTGTTGGGTCATACTTTCAATATCATAACGTTAAAGTCATTTATAAAAATATTAAAACATACATTTTTAAAACAATATTTATGATAACACAACGCAAAGTAATACCGATATTATAATTATTGTGTAGATTTTTCCGCAAAGTGTGATTAAACATTACGAGTATATGTTTGCGTTTTATTTATTAATATCCCTTATCGTATAAATACAGAACACATTAGAGTGTTCGTGATGATGCACAAATGAGTTTGAAAAGATCGTCGATATCATTTATTACGTAGGAATAAAATTTCAATATTTTTAATTGTGAAGCGCTCCTTTTATTAGCAGTTATTAAAAGGAGCGCTTCGAGGAATAGTTTTAGGGCGCTTCGTTGGGAGCGCTCCAAAATGGGAGCGCTTCGAGGAATACCTCCCAGAGAGCAGTTAAATACTTGCTCGCGACACAAACTCACACTATAGTAGTTAGTAACTTAAGCATTATTCAGTAGTACCTTATATTTAAATGGCGTGTATCTGACAAGGGTGTGTACAAGGTCCTGTTTAAAGTAGAAATTAGTGTGTTTAAAGTTTCAGAAGTAACGTAAGGAGTTCGATGTAGCAGCGGTGTTGCGATGTTTTAAGTAAAACTTTCGTAAGTGCGGTCAGCAGATGTGGATCAAATTAAATGTTGTGTTTTAAAAGAAACGTTAGATGATTAGTCTTGGTGTTTGATTTAAGATGGCAGACGTTAAAAGGACCAAATCTCATTGGTCCAGCTGCCAAGAGATCTATTCTCCCCTGTCTCTCTACCCCAATAAGCTATTGTTTATTTGGAGGGCTTCACAGTGTGAGCGCATTGTGTGTATCCTTTTTTTACGGCGACTCCATCTGAGTAACGCCACCCGCGCCTCTCGGCCTACCGGGAGGCGTGCGTTCCGATAGTCTTAAAAGCCCTTTTAAAGGCTAAAGGCAAAGGGGTTTTTACTGGGCCGGTCTTACTCCTTCTTGGCAAGGACAAGGCCAGCCCCGGATCTACGGAATCTGCGTGCAGATTTTCCCCTAAGTCAGAAAAAAAAGCAAAGAAGCATCAGAAGTGAGACATTTATGTTGAAAGTAATATCAAATTACTGTTTAGTTTATAAGATATCCACACTTTTTTAGTTCTCTCTTCTTAGTTAAGAGCTCTTCTTAGAGAGAGATCTAAAATATAAAAATTAAAAATATACCATAATTTATGAGCTTTTATGAATGTCACTGCGCTATTGGTTCGTTAGACTACAGGGCTACTTGGTCAGCAACTTTGTCGTAATGACGGACAATATAATAACTTATAATAAGCAAATGACAAGCAAACGTAAGTTAACCATTACTAGCTAGGATATAAATAATGGAAGTCACTTAACACT
The DNA here is from genome assembly GCA_947562085.1 of Eudonia lacustrata. Taxonomy (NCBI): domain Eukaryota; kingdom Metazoa; phylum Arthropoda; class Insecta; order Lepidoptera; family Crambidae; genus Eudonia; species Eudonia lacustrata. The sequence continues at coordinate 7,567,646 of OX387315.1, read as the reverse complement.
CGATCGTACAGGGAAATTGAACACGTCTTCAGAGTGGAGTTTCCAAGTCTCGACGAAATAATAGACCCCTACTATGAGTGAACACATTCCGAGATACGTGGGTCACCATCGTTTCTTATGTCAGGATAAACTCGTACCGACAGATAGCAGTTTGTAGATGCGCCCTTGGGTTTTTGGTATCACTGCGTTATGACAGCCCCTATTAAACCTCTAAGTGTGGTTCGGTTATTCGCTACAAAAGAGCTTAAACTACCTACACCAACCATCATTATCATCATCATCATCAGCCCATTTCGAGTCCCCACTGCTGGGGCACGAGCCTTCCCTATGGATGGATAAGAAGAACGGGTCATAAACCACCACGCTGGCCCAGTGCGGGTTAGGGGTTGTTAACCCTTAATTGCTCGCGTGGGGTATACTTTACCCCACGGAGATTTTAAAATGTTGTAACTCCGTCATTTTTAAAGCAATCGTCACAGCGTTTTCAGTAGCTGCCTGAATATCTCCTCCCATTCCGATTCAGTCACAAACTCCGCTCTGTACCGTCTTGTTATGTGAAGAGGTCACGTCTGGGGTATATATTGCCCCACGCGAGTGTTAGTGTTATTTTTTCGACAAGTTAGTAGTTATTTTTAATTAGTTGAATGTGTGATTAGGTCCAAAGTGTTGTGTTTTATAGTTATCACAAATTAAATTTGTGAGTATATTAAATTTTACACAAATTATGTTGCGCAAAAGTAAAAAAACGAATTTTTCAACATTTTTACAAAAACTAAATTAATTAGTTTTTTAGTCAAAACTCTCAAAATGGCAACTTGACTAACGAAATATGTGCTAATTACAACGTCGGAAGTTGCCATAGAAGATGGCCGTTGGTTATATTTTACTGCATTCTCAACGTTGCTGGTATAAATGAATAGGTTATTCATAAACGCAAATTCGAACACGATATATCGAGAATTTTCGATATTTCGTATTCATTGTTCATTGTTAATCGAGTTTGTTGGTGAGTGTTTTTTATAATTAATAAATACTCACCAACAAACTCGATTTACAATACCGTAACTGCCAAGAGTCATACAAAAACGTCCCAACAGACGGGGTGAAGTTCAAGATGCTGGCTTCACATCCAGAGGCAGTCAGACATATAGGTATGTCTAAGGTCGAAGGATAAAAAAATAACTTTTCTGTGTGCTAAATGCCACCAGCAGGTCTGTCATGGCCACTCTATCATGAAATGTGATTAATGTACTGATTAAAAAGTGCCTAGATTTATGGATTTATCTTTTTATTAGTTTAATATACATGTTGATAAAGCTTCTCTCTAATTGTTATCAAAAGCTTTATGAAAAGTGGTTAAAAGTGTTTTTATTTTACCATTGATATTGGGATCATATACCCCACGCAAGTAGAAGTGTTATTCACGCGAGTAATTAAGGGTTAAAGACTGCTGATGCAGCCGGGACCAACGGCTTTACGTGCCTTCCGAAGCACGGAGGAGCTCGAGATGATACATTTTTGGTCACCCATCCGATGACCGGCCTTTGCGAAAGTTGCTTAACCTCAGCACTCGCAGACCGGGCACGTTAACCACTGCGCCATCGAGCCCTTTTTATTATAAAAACCTTAATAACCTTAGTTATAAAACACACATCTATGTAAAGTATAAAAAAGTCCTCGGGACGCGTCTGTTTGTTAGGACAGGCTAATCTCAGGAACTACTGGACTGATTTTAATTCGGTTTTTGCTAATAAATAGAGCGTCTTTCAACAGTGGTTTACGAAAACAAAACCACACGAGTGAAGCCGGGCCGGGTCGCTAGTAATGTTATAAAGAAATCAATTCTACCTAGTAATATTATAAAGAAATCAAATCTAGTTTCTCAGCAACAGAGATACAACCAAAATACGCAAGCTTATCTTCAAACCGAGCTCTTGTGAATATGTGATTATCCACAAGTAACTTTGTCCTTTAGACAGGTCAACATACACCTGCTAATTTCTAACCACGAGTGAGCCTTTAGCAGCTACACACAGTCAACACTAACTTCACGCTTGTGCTCACTAAACTAACAACTTGGACGTCTAGTTAGAAGCTTCGTTGCGGTTGCGAACTGTGAGACACATTGAGTTACATTGTGAAGTTGTCGGTGTTTTCTTAACGAAGATTGTGAGCGAGACATTCATGCCACAATAAGGGAGAAGACTCAATCTGGAACCCTGTTATTCCAAGCTGTGGACTAAAGTAAGTAAGTAAAAAGGAAATAGCTAGTATACATTTTTTTTTACTACTTACCTCCAACATGATCGAAGCCTATTTTTGAAAGTTTATCATTCATACCAGTTCTCGCTTTTACTCCTGTCGCACTTTTATTCTAAATACTACTCATTCATCCATCACCTTTCATTCTAAGCAGTGGGTGTTCTGCTTTTATTTATCTATCTAATCTTATTTATTTCTATGTATATTCTTAAGGTAATAAGTTTTTTAACACAGGTTTTTATTAAATTTGTTGATAATGGAACAGCTTATTTCACGAGGTTTTCACAAAAAGTTTTTACATATATATCTTATTCTACTTTACATTTCCCATTTTTAGGGGCAGCTTTTAGCTAATATAGTTACTATCCCCCTGCCCGGGCAAGGCCTCGATCATTGTAATCCAGTCAAAGCTTATAGAAATCCTCTACAGCTGAGGTATTGGTTTGTATATTATTGAGTGTATATTTTGGATCTATCTCTATTATTTTATATCTATCTATAAATTATCTGATCTTAATACGTAATTTCCTACTGGGATCGCACTAAAGAGCTACAAAGAAGATTAAATAAATTATTGCACAATAATTGTTTATTCAAAATCGTTTTCTATAATCACGTGATGTATTTTTTATTTTATTTTTTATCTTGCGGGTAAGTGCAGTGCCTACAACTCACCTGTTGTTAAGTGATGATAAGGCCAATGATGGAAGCGCACTTTCCCCGGAATCCCAAATACTGAGGCACTAGATGGGCACTAACTCCACCATCATACTGTACAGACAATCAGTACTCGTACCAAAAAATTTGGCAAGTCGTTCCTCTGTTACCCAGTTCCTATAGTCCCGGGTCTTTTAAGCGGGGCGTGAAACGGCATTTATGCAGGCCGTCATGAATGGGTGCGCTTGTTACCGTGCTTGTTCCACGGTGGGGAGCGCTCTCATTATTTTGGACTCCATCGGCTGCTTACCATCAGGCAGGATGTAGTCACTATGACGTGCCAATATAAAAAAATAACTCTAGCTATTTTACGTATGTATCTGCATGTCTGTGTGACAGGTCGACATACACCTGCTCATTTCCAGCCATGAGTGAGCCTTTAGCTACGCTAGCGTTTCTGTTCACACAGTCAAAACTAACTTCACGCTTGTGTTCAGTTAACTAACAACTTGGACGTCTAAGCTTCGTTGCGGTTACGAACTGTGAGACAATTACATTGTGAAGTTGTCGGTGTTTTCTTAACAAAGGAAGTATAGAGACATTTTGGTGCGTTAAGTGGTAAAGCACACGGCCTGATACTTGAAGGTCCCGGGTTCAATTCCCAGGTCGGGCAAAGCGTATTTCGGATTTTTCGATGCATATACGTCCCGGGTTTGTGATCACCAACCAGCATTTGGCAAGCGTGGTGATTAAGCTAATACCTATAAATTGTAGCGATGACTTGATTTCAATGGTGAACCTTTGCTCAGCTGTGGGTTAGTCGAGATCCGATTCGAACCCTTCGGAGAATCTAGTAGGGCACGGGGAGACGAACTTTTAAGTGTGTGATGCCGTTACCTCTAGAAAACCTCCGAAGGTGATTCGCCGCCTCCAAAAAAGCCCGGTGAAGCTGAAAATGCCGCTTAAGGCAATCAACATTCTCTCTCAACAAAAAAATTGGAATAGTATATGAGTTCGAGGAGCCCGATGGCGCAGTGGTTAAAGTGCCCGGTCTGCGAGTGCTGAGGTTAAGCAACGACGCAGAGGCCGGTCATCGAATAAGTGACCAAAAAATGTATCATCTCGAGCTCTTCCGTGCTTCGGAAGGCACGTAAAGCCGTTGGTCCCGGCTGCATTAGCAGTCGATACCAACCACCAACCCGCACTGGGCCCGCGTAGTGGTTTATGGCCCGTTCTCCCTATCTATCCATAGGGAAGACTCGAGCCCCAGCAGTGGGGACATAAATGAGCTGATGATGATGATATTAGCTAATTAACTAACGTTTGTTTGTGCCACACCTAGGGAGAGGGCTCAATCTGATACCCTGTTATTATAAAATGTGTTTGCGCTTATCAACCACGACGCCGACCGACGGATGACGACGGGACCCGAGAAGACGGTGCAGCGGAGAAAAGTGAAGACGGCCATCTTAAAATTGGAGCGGCCAACTCGATTTATAAGTATTTTTCTTTCTGTTTGTCAACTAATTCATTTTTTATTATACGCAAAATAAACCATCTTTGTATACAAAATTAATAAATTCATCATTGAATTCGACCTGTCCAATCTGCACACAATATAATCATCAACATTTGGACCTTCTTAACCGGATCAGTTCGAAGACAAGACACCAGCTTAAAGCCGTCAATGCAACAGGAGCATCGAGTGGTCGAACAAATCATCCCCTCATAATCGCCTCATCATCCCCTTTCCCAACGTTTATATTGTGCTAACGTTAATCTAAAGTTCTAGTATCCGCCGACCCGCGTATACTTACTTACCATTATTTAGTATTAAATTATCTTTATTGTGCACCGCGAACTTCGACTTCAACAACCCTCTGGAACTGTAAGTACTTGCCTTGTCTCACACAAACACCACAACACCACAATGGCGAAAAAGGTGCAATCGGGTGTAGACCTCGTAACTAATGAAGATATGATTCGCGATTTAGTTAAAAAGAGAAGTGTTGTTAAAGGTAAATTGACATTATTCACGAAATACGTACATTCTTTAAACGCGTTGCAGTTAACCGAGCAGATTAAAATAGAATTAAAAGAACGTTTCGATAGGTCTAAAGTTTTGTTTGATCAGTTTTCTATTATTCAAGACGAGTTAGATTTGATAGTTTCCGAAAGTCATGTAGAAAGGGAGCTAACCGAGAGAGAAACTTTTGAAAATAATTTTTATGCACTTGTAACCAAATGTAAGTGTATGTTGAAAGATTCTGATTCATCTCAAAGCGCGTCTAATAATCAGAGATCTACGGTAAAATTGCCAACCATTTCCTTACCTAGCTTTGACGGTATTTACGATCAATGGCTCGAGTTTCGCGACACGTATCTATCCGTTATTCATAATTGCAAAGACCTTGATAACATACAAAAATTCCATTATTTGCGCTCAGTGTTAAAGGGGAACGCATTGCAAGTAATTAAATCGTTAGAATTTTCATCCAATAATTATATCACAGCCTGGGATCTTTTAGAGAATAGATATAATAATAAACGTTTGTTAGTACACAATCATTGTAAAGCTTTGTTTACTGCACCATCAGTCACCAAGGAATCAGCATCCCAAATTCGTAAATTAATCGACACTATCTTGAGAAATATGCGCGCTCTCAAAACGTTAGGTGAACCTACCGATGCTTGGGACACTTTAATTGTCTATATCATCGTCACAAAATTAGACTCTTCTACGGAACGGGAGTGGGAACTTCACAAAAGTTCAATTATACATAGTAACAAAAAATTGACATTATCAGATTTGCTAAAGTTTCTTAAAGATAGGGCTGATGTACTGGAGACAATTCAAGCATCCCAGAGCAAATACGTTGATCACGGTAATTATAGGAAACCGTCGTCGGCGGTGAGTCATAGTAAATTCACACACAGTAATGTTTCTACGCAAAAAGATTTAAGTAAGCCGTCCAATTCGTCTAATTCATCAAAGCGTTATACGTGTATTTTGTGCCAAGCTAATCACCCACTTTATGCGTGTGAAGCTTTTCTCAAATTATCTATAAGAGATAGATTTAGTTATGTAAACGATAAAAACCTTTGCACTAACTGTTTGCGCGGCGGCCATGCCATTAAAGATTGTTGGTTTGGTGCGTACAAGCAATGTGATAAAAAGCACAATACGTTATTACACAAAGAAAGTGGTGATACTGGTGCATCGTCATTATCATTACCGGCCGTTGCACAGGCCTCGCAGACGAAGTCACCGTGCGAGGCTAGTTTAGATTCATATACGCACATACTTCATACTGCTTCGCATAAAGCTAGTAATTCGCCATCTAAAAATAATAGTACTGATTGTAATTCGCATAACTTGTCCCAACATGTACTACTATCAACTGCTTTAATCGACATTGCAGATAGATATAACGAATATCACACAGTAACAGCGCTCCTTGACAATGGGAGTCAGCATTGTTTTATTTCCGAATCGCTATGTAAAAAACTAAACGTTCCAACGATACAGTCCACTGTCCGAATCACAGGTGTAGGTAATTGCGTAACACAATGCACAAATTCTTGTGAAATTCATTTTAGATCTAAAACAAGTTCGTACAACACGCGCATTAGTTGTTTTGTTTTAGATACTGTTACGGCTCAGTTACCGACATTTGAAAATACTCGTAATATTCAAATTCCGGAAAACATACAACTCGCAGATCCGAACTTTTATTTATCTAACGAAATACATCTATTGATAGGCGCAGATATATTCTGGGGTCTTTTAAATAAGGGTTTAATTCGCTTACCAAGTGGTCCGTACCTACAAAACACAAAATTGGGTTGGGTCATTTCAGGTTCAGTATATACCAATCAACAAAAGCGCATTAAGCAAGTTCATTGCAATTTCTCTCTAGAGTCGAACCTTAGACGCTTTTGGGAACTAGAGGAAATTTATTTAAATAATAAAGATAAATTGTTAACGAAATCAGAACGTTTATGCGAAAATTTATTTAAAGAAACTACTACGCGTGATAATACGGGTCGTTTTTGCGTACGCATTCCTTTGTCCGAGTCAGCTGTTGCGCTAGGCGATTCATTCACTGCAGCCGAAAACAGGTTCCGGGCGCTCGAACGCAAATTAGATCGATGTACCGATGAATACAGACAAATGTATAAAGACTTCATGACCGAATATTTGCGCCTGGGTCACATGACTCGCGTAAGTGATTATAATTCGCCACACTATTTTTTACCACACCACGGGGTATTGAGACTCAACAGTATTACAACAAAATTACGGGTTGTGTTTGATGCAAGTGCCAAAACCACGTCAGGCAAATCGTTTAACGATATTCAATTAATAGGTCCTGCGTTACAAAACGATTTAGTTTCAATTTTATTGCGATTTCGACAATTTAAATACGTTGTTTGCGCTGACGTGGAAAAAATGTACAGGCAAATATTAGTACATCCAGACCAACGCGATTTGCAATTAATTCTTTGGAGGGAGAATCCGTGCGACCCAATAGGGGTGTTCCGACTTAATACAGTTACGTATGGCACAGCTTCGGCGCCTTTCCTCAGTATTAGATGTTTGAAACAACTCGCATCAGAAGTCAGGGATAACGCCATAGCTCAAGTCATTAACGAGGATATGTATGTTGATGACGTCATCAGCGGGAATGATGACAAAGAATCATTAGTTAAAATATGCGATGAAGTCCCAAAGTACTAAAGTCAGGTGGTTTTAATTTAAGAAAATGGGTTTTCAACACTCAAACTTCAAAGTTTCCCTCCAAGGACTTATCATTAGGTGATAATTGTCACACGAAAACGTTAGGATTAGGATAGTTACATGACTGCGACCACTTATTCTTTACTTCGAAGTACGATTTTAACGATAAGTGTATCAGTAAACGTGCAATTTTATCCGTTATATAGCAAATATTTGACCCTTTAGGACTTTTAGGACCGACTACGATTATTGCGAAACTTTTATTACAAAAATTGTGGCTATCCAAAATCGGTTGGGATGAACCCGTCCCTAACAACATTTTGGATGAATTTCAGAATTTTATTTATAAATTAAACTATCTCCAAAATTTACACGTTCCTCGTCATGTAAAAGGCAAAAATACACAACGTATAGAATTGCACATCTTCTCAGACGCGTCTCAAGGCGCTTACGGCGCCTGCGCGTATGTGCGCACGGTATCACAAAATTCAGAGATAACAGTTCATCTGTTATGCGCGAAAAGCAAGGTTGCACCATTAAAGCCTGTAAGTATACCGCGCCTAGAGCTGTGCGCCGCCTTATTAGGTGCCAAGCTATATGATAAAATCGTAAAATCATTAAGACTTACATTTGATAACATATTTTTTTGGTCGGATTCAACCATTGTACTTGGATGGCTAAGGATGCCACCTACAATGTTAAAAACATTCGTACAAAATAGGGTTGTAGAGATTAACGACTTAACGGGTGAATTATCGTGGACGCACGTCGCCGGTAAACAAAACCCGGCTGACTTGTTATCGCGCGGAATGCATCTCAATGTTTTGTCCTCTTGCCACCTATGGTGGAGCGGGCCATCATTTTTTCACGAACCCAATGTCAATACTGAAAATAAAACGGGCAATATTACATTAAGTTACGATGAATTACCGGAATTAAATCAGAATAGGGTGTCCATGACAATTCTAAGTTCATCGGACACTTTTCCCTTCAATCGATTCTCGTCTTACAATCGTTTAGTACGCTCAACTGCTTATATTTTGCGCTTTGTAAACAATTGTCGTAACAAAAATTTAAAACGCTTTGGGCCGCTTATTCTGGATGAATTGGATGATTCTACAAAAATGTTAACGCGCATTTCTCAAAGACAATCTTTTCCTAATGTCTACAATGATTTAAAGAAAAACAAACGCAATGTTAATTTTCCTCGTAATATTTCAAGCTTAAACATTTTTCTAGATAAACACGATTTAATTAGAGTAGGTGGTCGATAATCCAACTCGGAGTCATTTACGTACGGAAAGATGCATCCATTGTTACTGTGCTGTAAACATAGCTTTACTAAACTTCTTTTCCGTCATCACCATCAAGCTTTACTTCACGCTGGGCCTCAGGCGCTCCTTGCAACGATCAGGGATAGCTGGTGGCCTCTTAGAGGACGCGATCTAGCTAGGCTAACAGTTCGTACCTGCGTTAGATGCGTTCGTTTGAATGCTAAACCATACCAAGTTCTAATGGGTAATTTACCTACGGAAAGAATCGAGCAAGGTTTCCCTTTTATACGTTGCGGGGTAGATTACGCCGGGCCATTGTTCTATCTGAACCGCAAGGGAAAAGGCGCGAAATTAGAAAAATGTTACATCTGTTTGTTCATTTGTTTTAGTACTCGTGCAATTCACTTAGAATTGGTTACAAGTCTCACATCACAAGCATACATTCTTGCATTAAAAAGATTTCTCTCTCGACGTGGTAAACCTGCGGAGATATTTTCAGATAACGGAAGGACTTTCGTAGGGGCCGCGAAAGAATTTCATATATTTTTGAATAACAATGAATCGGATATCATTGATTTTGTTCAATAAGGTTCACTTTTATACCTCCATATTCGCCTCACTTTGGTGGTTTGTGGGAGGCAGGAGTAAAGTCCTGTAAGTTCCATTTACGCCGTGTTGTAGGTAACGCCAACCTTACATACGAGGAGTTAAGCACAACGTTAGCACAAATAGAGGCCATCCTTAACTCCAGACCCATATCCCCACTATCCACAGACCCCAACGACCTACTCCCACTTACTCCTGCTCATTTCATAATTGGCCGACCGCTCACCGCGCCTGACTGCCGAGACCTGATCGACATAAACACGCAACGCCTCGTCCGCTACGACAGGGTTGAACAGATGCGTCAACATTTTTGGGCGAGATGGGCCAAAGAATACATTTCCGAATTGCAGAAACGGACTAAATGGCAAACACGCAAAGATACCATCACTGCAAATACTTTAGTCCTGATAAAGGACGACAACTTGCCGCCTCTGAAATGGCGCCTCGGACGAGTACTGCGGGCGCACGCAGGGAAGGACGGCATCACACGAGTCGCGAGTGTCAAGACGGAGACTGGCGAAATTCTACGGGCATTCTCACGCTTATGTCCACTGCTGCCTGCCGCATAGCTTCGGCTCATCGATACCTTCGTCTTAATTGGAACCGAACGCTTCCAAGGCCGGGGGCATGTTTGCGCTTATCAACCACGACGCCGACCGACGGATGACGACGGGACCCGAGAAGACGGTGCAGCGGAGAAAAGTGAAGACGGCCATCTTAAAATTGGCGCGGCCAACTCGATTTATAAGCATTTTTCTTTCTGTTTGTCAACTAATTCATTTTTTATTATACGCAAAATAAACCATCTTTGTATATAAAATTAATAAATTCATCATTGAATTCGACCTGTCCAATCTGCACACAATATAATCATCAACAAAATGTTTGTGTACTTACCTACTGTTTTACTGCCGAGCAAAGGTTTTATTCAAATCCAGTCTTCGCTACAATTGATGGGTATTGGTTAATTCACCACACTTGCCAATTAAGGGTTGGTGTTCACAAACCCTGACTGCGCATTTTGTCTGACCTGGGAATTGAACCCAGGATCTTCGGATATGCGGGTCGAGCGCCTTACCACTCTGACAATGCGGCACTGAAACAACAACTTTCAACTTTCAACAACTAAAAACTTAATGGTTTTTTTTATCCGGGTTTAACTTAAGTTGCGGGGAATAAAAAGGTTTTTCCTTTCAGATTACCACACAATAAATCGCAATTCAACATTATTCGTTTATTCATGTCATGTATCTGCATTTCTGTGAAACTGCGGTTTGTTTGAATGCAATGTCTTTGAGTTACCCTATATGATCTGGAACAACAGAATGTTCAAATATTCTACAGAGAGTCACTCAAAGAGACTGTTTCTTCGAAATGGAGCTACAGAGTCTGCTTTTAGGGTTTATTATTGATTGGCAGGTGGCTTCCGATTCTGTGCTTTCTGTTTGACGTCAAATTATTCAGTTCGCTGGGTGTTCCTACACAAATACTGTGATACGTCAATGTAGAACGTTCTATTTCTAGTTTAGATGTTAGCTTTTGTTTCTATTCCAAGCACGAATTATCGCGTCAAGGTAAATTAAGATTAGATTTAGACAAGGTAAGCTTCGATTGTAACATAATCAAAAAACCGGACAAGTGCGAGTCCGACTCGCCCATCGAGGGTTCTGTACAAATTTATGGGTATCGAAAACTATATACGTACTTACATCATAATAATAATTCAAAATCTGTTTAAGCTTGAGCAAATGACGCCCTTTCATACGATACCCCACATGACACGGTTAACTTACTTCAAAATTTGGACCCCCGTTCCTTGCTTATAGACCCTTTATTTGTGATTTTAATAAATATGTATAGTTTCAGATTTTTCCCTGTATTTGTAGTATAAGACGATATTACTTGCCAAACTTCATAGTTCTAGGTCAACGGCAAGTACCATATGAATTTTGATTCCCTCGAGAGTTTCGAAATATACGTTTTTTGTGACATAAACGGCCGTATCTTTAACTTAGAAATTTGATTTATTTACAGCTTCAAGGGACCGCAAACCTGAGTAAATGGTTTTAATTTTAACTCGATACCTCTACGCGTTCCCGAGATAAACAGACAGACAGACAGACAACAAAGTGATCCTATAAGGGTTCCGTTTTTCCTTTTGAGGTACGGAACCCTAAAAAGGGCCGGTATCTACTTATCTATCTTTTTATTTCCGACCACGTGGTGGTTTATGAGCCGCTCTCGATGTGGTGATTCCATCCATAAAGAAGGCTCGTACCCCAGCGTAGGACGTGGGACGTAGAATGAGCTAATGATGTTGATTATAAATTATGATAAATTATTATAAATTATGTCCAGCAGTGGACTAATATAGGCCGATGATGATGATGATGACCCAGCTCTTATTGTAAATTAATTACTGACAATGCGGCTGGTCTAATATAATATGAAATGCAATGCAACACAATTTGCTTCGAGGACTAATGAAACGGGCCAGCCTGTGCAGTAGGACAGCGTGCAATTGAGATTCAGTATTCATGGGGTCCGAGCTGTGTTGTCGTAAGTAATTTCATAAATGTACATGTTCGTTCTGTGCCTGCGTGATGACAAATATTAGGTTGGGGAAAAAGTCTTTTCGCATAATTGTATGTATGAACTTGTAATAAAATTTTTTAGGCTATACTATTTGTATCTGGCTGGTTTTGGTATCATTAAAAGTTTAAATTTTATAGAAGATAACTCCAAATTCAAGTTAGGAAAAAGTGTGATTTTCATTTGTTTTTCTTACTCTCAAGATGAGTGAAACTAATGAAAAATTCGATACATTTTAAAATTTTACTACAAAAAAGATAACAATGCAACGCAAGCCCACTGCACTAGGTCCATAAAAATTTGCGATGTTTATGGACCTAGTGCAGTGTATGTGAGAGTAGTGGTTTAAATGCGTTTTCAAATCCGGAAATTTTGATGTCAAAGATACACGTCACTCTGGTCGCCCTATCACGGATAAAATGGATACCATTTTTGAAAAAGTAGAGCAAGATTGGCATATCAGTAGTTACGACGTAGCTGAAGAACTGGGAATCGACCACAAAACAGTTTTGGCGCATTTGAAAAAAACTGGGTACACAAAAAAGCTCGATATTTGGGTACCTCACGAGCTCACTGAAAGAAACCTAATGAACTGTGTACTCATTTGTGATTCTTTACGTCGTAATGAAACCGAACCATTTTTGAAAAAGCTGATAACTGGTGATGAAAAGTGGATCACGTACGACAAGAACGTGCGAAAAAGGTCGTGGTCAAAGGCCGGTCAGGCTTCACAGACTGTGGCGAAACCCGGGTTAACTCGCAACAAGGTGCTGTGTGTGTGGTGGGATTGGAAGGGCATTATTCATTACGAGCTGTTACCACCAGGCAGGACCATCGATTCTGAACTCTACTGCGAACAACTGATGAGATTAAAGCAAGAAGTTGAGAAAAAGCGGCCGGAATTAATTAAAAGAAGGGGTTCATCGTGATAACGCAAGACCTCACACATCTTTAGCCACTCAGCAAAAATTAAGAGAGTTTGGCTAGGAGGTGTTAATGCATCCGCCGTATAGTCATGACCTTGCACCTTTAGATTTCCACCTGTTTCTGTATCTTCAGAATTCTTTTGGCAGTGTCAGGTTAACACGAGGTCAGGTTATCACGAGAGGACTGCCAAAACCACTTGTCGCGGTATTTTGATTCGAAGCCCCAAAATTTCTATAGCAATGGGATCATGTCCCCAAGATGGCAAAAAGTTATCGAACTAAATGGCACCTACATACTTTACGTATGTAGGTGCCATTTTGTTCGATGTTATGATGTTAAGATAATTATTTATTTGCACTTCGACATTGTATAAAGATGTTATAATATAATTAAATGGATTACTTATCAAGCTTATTTTATAATAGCATGCAAACATACATATAATCACAGTATACTATAATACCTACTTACAATAATTAATATCCATTAAATTAAAATCCATCAAATTAAAATTACTTAATCTTTAATATGTCAGATAAATCTATAAAATGTACCATTATTTACATTCATTTTATTCACATTTACAGTTAAAAGTGAAAGCGATCATGAACGACATGAACATGTATTGATAATTATGTTTCAGTTATTACTAAATGTGAGTGGAAATTTCGCGTTGCTTCCAGAAAGCTCTAAATCTGCCTATGATGGAAGACCTCGTTCCGCGCTCAATTTGCTGTGTATGTGTTGAGGCACTTTATAAGACAGATGGGTGCCAAAATTCACACGTTCCCAAAGCTTCTCAGGTTTCGTATTTTATTCGATAGCTGCGGTACGCGTAGAATACATTTAAGAAAACGTTAATAGCCAAGATAAGGTTTTGTTAATCGTATATAGTTTCAAAAAAGATAGTGTTGAACATGGAACTTTTTCAACACTTTGCCTTGTCGAGCGGGATTCGAACCCGCATCCCATGACACGCCGGGTCAAGTGTACTACCAACTGTGCTATCGTGGCTCAATCCAACTAGCCGAAAGTTTTCACATTGTCTTTTTTCAAATTGTAATTTAATCGCAACCAATTTGCGTAAAATTATACATAATATATACATACATATATAAATCCTTATAGAAATAAGTAGTTTCAGGATTTTGAACTTCGACTTGTCTGACGAAAAGCTTGCTTTAAGATGCTTAATGATATGGTTTTATCATTCAAATTCAAAATGTATTAAAAAAATAACAAAATTATTGGAAAATGCCCATTCCATAGATGGACACTTTAACCATAACATCGATGTTTAAAAATTTCCAATTTTAATTTTTACAATATTATACAGTACTGGTAAAAGTCTAAAACTGCCAAAGAGAAACAAAGTTGAACAGCTATAGTTAGTAATAAGAAGAAAAAGGAAAAAATGCAAGAGCACCAACCTCGGTGGCACCCGTTCACGAGTATGACATATGAATTAGCCATCGCTTCCCTCAACCATATTATAGGGAACGTAACGACCCGACGCACACGCCACCGCCCGCCGCAGAGTCATTTATAGAGAGCGTTACACACCCCAGCTACTCAGAATAAAAACTTAATGATCTGTTTAAACATATATATAGATTATAATGTACGTAGACGTATACTGGATATTGGACCCGGAATCTCTTGCTCTGGGACCAGTAGTGTAACACCGAGGTGGATTAATCCATTAATAATTAAAATGATGAAATTGCAAATAGTAATTAAGTACGCTTCCGATAATCATGTAGAGAGTTTCGCCCTGATCAATGCGACGTAATATTTCGGAAACGTGTTGGAGCTTGTAGTGTAGCCCAGTAACTCATTTGCCAGTGTCATTCTCGGTGCAGCGCCGCTTTATCCTCCGAAATGGAGGTGTCAATCAGTCCCATTGGGTGCAATCTGTCCCGAAATCCCGGCCTCTGGGGAATACATCGCGTGTCACTTGTTTCAAATGTTCAAATGCAGCTCTGCCGAAAAACTGTCCGTTTGAAAAAAGCTGTCGACGGTCTTTTCTTTATTTGTTTCAGTTTGCACAGGCAATTGTTTTTGGATATTGAAAGTAATGATAAAAAACCAAGCTAATATTTATAATTATACTCATCAATTGAAGCGACGAGGCTTTTGCCCAGCGGTGGGACGGTGTGGAGATGAGGGCGAGATATATTTAGTTTTTATGTTTATGTTTTTAAAAATATATTTTATATTCACATTTTTATGTGTTTGAATCGCTAGTACCTCCAATTGAATTTTTGCACAACTACGTTCATATTTGTTCTTTGTTTTTATTTAAATATTGATTTGGAGTTACAATAAACATACTTTGTGTCTACTATTTTTATTGTCTGTAAAAGAAAAATGTTTCTAACGAACTAAAATGTTGCTTAAATAATTTAGACGAAACACTTAAAGTTATTTTATATTACACTTTTTTTAAATGACACAAATACCGAATATGAGTTAATACAAATACCAAACCCTCGCTAGGAATGAACCCGGGGCCTCTACTGGGTCTAACACCTTTAGTCTAACCATTGGATCACAAAGGCAGTTAAATATAAATTTCACAGATTTTTTCAGGAACAAGTAACCAGATCTTATCTAAGAATAACGAGTAAGAATAAATTAAAAACATACAAAAGAAAGAAAAAACATGTAATTGTAAATTTCAGTAAAAAATATTCCAACTCTTTGTTGAGTATAAAATTTCAATTTACGCATCAATTGGTGTCGTTGAGATCTTCAAATAAGACTGGATGAGCACGGATCGTTCAAAACGGAATTCGTACTTTCAATAATGAATCCATTAATAAAAAATAAAAATAAAAAATTACTTTTATTTCAGACTGTGTCCATTTAAGTAGGTAGTTGATTGACATAATTCATAACTAAAAAAATAATTAATAATTAAAATCGTAAACTAATTAAAATAAAATCAAAATCAAAATCAAAAAAAAAAACCACAATATTACAAAAACCAAATTAAATTAAAATCAATGCAAATTAATTAATGAAATAAGCATTCTGTATAACATAGGCAAGTTTTTTTAAATTTATTTTTATATCGAACAGTAAGCACGATGCATCTAACTTGATGTTAAGTGATGACAAGGTCAATGGTGGAAGCACACTTCACCTAGGATCCTCAACTACTGAAGCACTAGCTATCATATCTCTAGCTGCCGGAACACAACAATGGTCCAAACATTGATATATGGCGACATTTTTAGATAAGAAAAGTGATTACGAATAGCATGGTTTTCTCTTTGAAATTGCCTCAGGGTTCTAGTGGATCACCGGCGTGTTAGATTAATAATTAGGTATTGTGCTGGGTCTTCTTGGAGGTAGGACTTACTTAAGTCTACCTGCTCACCAGCAACTTATCTTAGTCTGTCACCATAACAACGATGTTAGTAAGTTTGCTGAGTTCCAACTGTTAAAGATATGATAATCCAATTCCATAGTGATTGAAGAGGCCTGGCTAAGAGCGCTTCCACCTTCATTATCATCACCTAAAATTAAGTAAAGATAAAAATGCTTCTTGGTTAGTTATTTTTTTATTATATACGAGTACATATACATGATTACATATGTTGCAGGATATTGAGGATACCACGGAAGATGTCGAATATTCTAATCGGTGGCGGTAGCCAAAGTAACATTAAGAAAACGATAGCGAAGTTCGAAAAGAGTAAAATGTATGGGATCGACATAAGATTGACCACGTGATTTAGCGCGGCTTATATCAATCCCATACATTTTATTCCTACTGCCTACTGTTACGTCGTGAAATCTTGTAGTGGCATGACAAAATACTGCTATAGTGATTTCTAAAGCGGCATAGCTGCGGCTGATATCAACATTTCGATCTCAATAGAGGACTGTTGGCACAGACGCTGGCTCGTTTGCCTTTTGACAGTGCAAGTTAAACAAGTTTCTGGGCGGTTTAGTCTGGCAGTAAGTTTCCTGACAACTCCAATAATAATATGAACAAGGAAAGATACTTAGTTCAATTGCAATAAATATAGCCAGCTGAAGGTCTGAGTCTTTAAATGTTTGATATAATTTATAATTTGTACCGTTTGTTACAAAAAATGCGTTGCTAACTCGCTGGATGGGTAAATAAATTCACCATACATTATGTAACTTGAGCTCTTCCGTCCGTGGTTCAGAAGCCACATGTTACCTTGTTTGTTCGTTGTTAAAAACCACCTCCTAGCAATACGCGAATGGTTATGACAAGATCCTTCTTTATCATCATTATCATCACCCGCTCATTTTGTGTCCCCACTGCTGGGGCACGAGCCTTTTTCCCTATGGGTGAAAACACCACAAAGAGAATGAGCCATAAACCACTACGCGAGCCAAGTGCGGCTTGGTGGTTTCTAATCACTGCTGATGCAGCCAGGACCAACGACTTTACGTGCCTTCCGAAGCCAGAAGGAGCTCGTAATGAAAAATCGTTGATCATCCATCTGATGGCTTGCGAAAGTTAACTTCAAGCCATTGGGCTCCCGTATAATGTTTATGTGGGATGGCCTAATTCAAACAGTGGGACGTATTGTTTTCTAAAGTTTAAGTTTTTGAAGGTTAGTGGGACGTAGATAGGCTGATGATGATAATGATGATAATGATGATGGTGATATAATGAAAATGTGCAGGAAAATGGAAAGAAAAAGAATGAAATGAGAAGGAAAAAACTAAATTTTTTTTTTTTTTGCTGCACTGAATCTAAATTAATTATTTATAAAATTTATAAAATACAGTAAAAAAATATTAAAAACTTAAATAAAGCGCTTAGCGCTTCTGGTGAAGGTCGCGGAAGCCGCTGGATGCGAGCAGCACAAAACCGGTCGTCGTGGAGATCCTTGGGGGAGGCCTTTGTCCAGCAGTGGACGTCTTTTGGCTGAGATGATGATGATGATGAAAGCGTTTAAAGTCTAAAGAACTATAAAGTAAGTTCATGGGCTTATAGTCCCTAGGGCTACGAGTATAAAATAAGTCCATGAAGAACCATAAAGAAAGTTACGTCTCAATTCGAGTGGTACTGGTAATACGACACGTGGCGGTAGTGGCTAGAGCAAGATATTGAATTTGTGCGATAAATCTTTGCTCCATTGAATTCTGCCGTGCATAGAACTTTTATGTTATCTTGCTATCCGAGAAGGTCGACTTTTCGCATGTTCGCATAACTACCATTTTACATGTTGTCATCGAATAGTTCAAAGTTTTAAATCGTTCAAACCAAAGAGTCAATTGTAATGAAATTTTCTATGCTTAAGAGCGTTTACGCCGCACACTAGCGCCACTAATGAAAAAAAAAACATATCTATTGAGATAGAAAATCAAATTATGCTCAACAAACTATTTGAATGAAGTAATTTAGCATTTTTACGTCACCTAATGAACACCTCACATGTTATGGTTTAGTTAAATAAGACGTTACGGCCACTTTTAACTATAACGCCATATTATTCCTATTCTCAAAACTAATAAAAAAGATATGATAACGGAATACAGACCAATATCAAAGCTGTGTGTTTTGGGAAAAAATCTCGAGAAAATTGTAACCTCTCAGATAAGTATCGCAGGTCGTAATTATATATTATATCTCCTCAAAAGCATGGGTTCTTCAAACATAGAAGTGTTGATACTAATATTATGGTTTCATTTACTCATTATTTGTCTCAAGCCATGGAAGATAATGCACAAGTGGATGTCGTGTATACAGACTTTTCAAAAGCTTTCGACAAAATTAACCATTGTCTACTTATTGACAAGCTTGCGAGAGCCGTTATACACGCTACCTACTCAGATGGGTTGAATCTTATATTCAAAATAGGTTTCAAGCCGTTTGTATCAAAGGGTACACGTCACAATTTCTCCCAGTGCCATCTGGTATGCCTCAAGGCTCGCATTTAGGTTCTTTACTCTATATCAATGATTTGGGACACATACTGAAACATATTCATCACTTACTTTATGCCGATGATACAAAGCTTTCCAGAATTATTAAATCTACTGATGACTGCATTAAGCTGCAAGTAGATTTGGAAGGCTTACATAATTATTGTTCATCAAACCAGTTATTTTTAAACATTGATAAGTGCTTTATTATATCTTTCACCCGAAAAAAAATCAAATTAATTTTCATTATAAATTAGATGGTACCATTATTAAGCGCGTTACAAGAATTAGAGACCTTGGTATAATTATGGATTCGGAACTGTCGTTTAATTTCCACGTCGACCATACATTAGGTTCAGTTTTTCGTAATTTGGATTTTATACTCGATATCAGTAAATCTTTTAGCAAAATTATTATTCTTAAAATTCTTTATTTTTCATTGGTTCGATCTATTTTGGATTTTTGTAGTACTGTATAGAGTCCATGTTAACAAAAACATATAAATAGAATTGAAAGAGTCCAAAAGAAAATTTTAAAATCTCTAAATTTTCGCAATACTATTGTAAGTGATGATGAATATTACAATGACGCCTTGAGTATGTATAAAATGTTAAGCCTTTCTAATAGACTTAAGATGTTTGACATTGTTTTTCAGCTAAAAATTATACATGTAACTCTTGTTCGTATCGTTCCATCAATATACAGGGTGTTTGGCACATCGTGAGCCAAAATGAATTGGCTGACATACTTAAATAAAAAAAAATTATAGGCTAAATCCTGTAGATTTTTTTTAATTTTTTTAAAAGCGGTATTTTGGATTTTTTGGTGAAATAACATAAAAAGTCAACAAAAAAAATTACCGTCGGGCATGCAAACGTGTTATGGGGGCTGAAAGTATAGCAGATGACCCTTTCTGTCGGCCAATTCATTTTGGCACACGATGCGCCAAACACTCTGTATATAATAAAGAATTCTCCGATCTTGATCTCTTTAACATTTCTTTGAATATTTTAAAATCAAATTTATATCATAAGTTATGTGTTTATCACACTCAATGATATTAAATAATAAATAAAACTACATAATCATTTTACATAATAGGTATCTCGTAGGTACCTCGTAATTACTGTAAGACGCGTTGTTATGTCTCAACTTAAATAAGTCTATTGTTAATGTTAATATTTAGGCACTGTTGGTCTTTTAAAAATACACATTGTTATGAGAACTAGCTTTGTTAAGTACATGACTGTTGGTTGCCATAATAAATGAAAAAAAAAGAAATACTTACACAAGGCTTTTTTAATAACTACATTTTAAATAAAAGGTATAAATTTCAATATAATTGTTAAACTGAACTTTCGTAAAACCGAAATCAAATTACAAAAACACAAATGCTGAAAAAATTTCCACGAGCAGGATTTGAACCCGCAACCCTTCTTTTGTAATTTTATTCGCAAAAAAATTTGCGTTAAAAATTATATAAACATAAATGTTTTAAAACATTTATAAATAGCTTGCCTACTTCTTAACTGATCTTTAGTATTTGTAAAAATATATATATTTGTAAAATATAAACGAGCTGGGTCATCACGGTCTCTCGTGTCAGAGGAGTGCAGGGCGCATGAGCAGACATGCTTCAATAAATGATACCATTCGCAGAGCTTTAGTGACTGCTAGTGTGCCCGCAATTTTGGAGCCGAGTGGGTTGTTGCGATCCGATGGTAGGAGGCCTGACGGAATGTCTCTTGTGCCTTGGAGCATGGGGAGGAGTCTGGTTTGGGATGCGACGTGTGTGGACACTTTGGCCCCGTGTCACATTGACACGACATCATCCCAGCCATGTGCGGCTGCAATCACAGCAGAATTTAATAAAGTACGGAAATACCGGGATTTGGGTGAGACATACTTTTTCCTCCCCTTTGCTGTGGAGACGATGGGCCCATGGGGACCTAATGCAAAAATGTTTTTAAAAGACTTAACTGCTCGCCTGTACGAGGCGACGGGTGACCCGAAATCAGGTAATTTTTTCGCACAGCGCATTAGCTTGGCCATTCAAAGGGGCAATGCCGCCAGCATTTTGGGCACCTTGCCTCGGACAGGCGAGTTAGTTGAGGTTTTTTATTTATGAATTGTATTGAATATAAAAATATTATGATCGGATGTTAATGACGGTAGTTGTTAACATTGAATGGGCGCCTTTGGCTTTCAAAGTAAAAAGTAAATAGTGTTGAATAATTTCGGCGGGCTGGTTAGAACCACGATAGCTCAATTGGAAGAGCACCTGACCCGGTATGTCAGAAGGGTGCAGGTTCAAACCCTGCTCGTGGAAATTTTTTCAACATTTGTGTTTTTTTTTTTATATAAACATTCCGAAATCAAATGTTAACGACTATTGAGACTGCTCGGCCATTTCACTGAAATACAAAAATTAAAGCTCGTTGCCAACGGGACCGCAACCACAACCCATTGTGCAGTTTGAACAATATGATAACGCCGCCGATTTGGTGAATTCGTTCATGAGCAATCATTGCGCTTATGCGTTAATATGACTTAACAGAGAGACAAATATTGTGTTCGTAAATACGAATCCAATACAATAAATACGATTCATCCGATTTAAAAAATATGTATTACATTTTTTTAACAAGCCAGGGTTTTTTTTTTATTTATGGTTGGGTGATGATATTTACTTTACGCACGCACTGGTTAGACGCTTCATCATCTCAGCCAAAAGACGTCCACTGCTGGACAAAGGCCTCCCCCAAGGATATGAGGGGTATTTGCCGTAATCGCCACGCTTGGCAGGCGGGTTGGCGATCGCAGTAGGTTGAGGGTAACCTCAGAGAGATGCTGCTGCCCATCCTCTGGAATAGGACGCTTAGTTACACGTATTTATAAATACTAGTGGTCGCCCAATGGTCAAAATTATTAAAATTATTTATTAAGGCTGCACGGATGGTATCATAAGCAATGAAAAATTAAAAAAGATAGAATGTGAGTTTGGATTGGCATTGACAAATTTCGGCCGCTCCTCTTCCATTTTTGAAATTATTTAAAAGAGTATATGTGCGTGTGTGTCAAATACATGGTAGTGTGTGTAATGTTTGTTTTATTGATTTAATGTATTTATTATGCATAATTTCAAAAAAATATTAACATTCTGTACTCCTTCTCTATATAAACTATAAGTGTGAGAAATTTCATACATCTCCATCCGCGCAATTTTCGTAAAAAGGGGTACAAAGTTTTTGCTTCACGTATTAATATTATAGATTGACTTTTAATGGCAACTTTCATCGGTATTTTGGTAGGTTTTTGCGAGAGCGACTAAAGATTATCATTGTTACAAAGCTGTTTGTAAAATTGTTTTGCTCTACTGAATAACTTTACAAATTAAAGCACACCGGACGACCAACTTCACAACTGAATATCTCCCTTTTTTGGATTGATTACGCGTACACTTCAAAACCTGCTTTCACTACAGAATAAAACAAATAACTGTTGTGAAAATAACAATTCACAACTGCCAAAACACTACAAAATAAAACGTACTACGAGTAGACGATGTAAATGAAATAAAAACAAAACAAAAGTTAGGCAGTGAAAAGATTTTTAGTGCGCACGTGAAGCGTATCTTGATGTACTTGTATAGCGGTAATGAAATCGGGGATGGGGGCTGCTCGTGTGATGGGAACGACAAGGTCGTACCACAGTCTACGGGAAATGTATCGTTTAATGTATGCAGGGAAGGACGATAAGCCTTATAGAAGTAAGATCTGAAGAATATTATTTTGCGTGAAAACTACGCTGGCTTAGGTGGTGGTAAGAAATAAAAGTACACAATTAACAACAATAATATATACGGAGGGTCTAGTGTGGGTTATTTTTGACATTAGATCGCGTTAAGGAAACCGGAATTGGTATGGCAAAATTTTAATTCTTCACGTATGTCGCCAGGAGACGCAGCTTCAATGCCATACTAATTTTCGTTTTCGTAAACGTAATCAAATTAATACGGACAGTAGTATTCACACTGCGCACTCTGTGCAAGAGATATTTGAATCCACTATTTAATGTAATGGTAGAGTCTACCAAGTTGATAGAAATCTCCGAATAAATAAATGCCAATTTAATCAAAGTTTCAACTAACGATTTCCTTAAAATTTACAGTTTTCTTTCATAGATAAGCTCTTGAAACCTCCTCTGTCTTATCCGTTATGCTTCGTAATTTTTTTTACCCGAATGATCATCAACATTAACATCTCAGCCAAAAGACGTTCACTGTTGTACAGAGGCCTTACCTAAGGATTTCCACAACGATCGGTGTGTTTACCCGAACAGAAATAGTAATAGAAAATATCAAATATGTACCTGTTTTTACTGGTTTTGTTACTAGTCTAGTTTACTATGCATTCGTTAGTTCAGTACTATTTAAATTAAAGGAATGTTCCAAAAAGTTCCGATTCTAACTATCATGCCAATCTCGAATGAATCGTATCAGAGTCAAAGTTACAATTTCGACCACAACGAGGCAATTCTATTCAGCTCAGGAACTTTTTTAGAGCTCCTGATAGCCATTTGTTATAAATTGAAGTACCTAATACAGCAAAACACACGTAGGCACTGCTTACCATTAATACGACCATAAAAATACATAAATACTGAGCAGATAACTGAATCCATCGTATGAAAGTTCTATTCAGCACCTGTCACTTTAAGGCCCCTCGCCCACGGCGACTTTTTGTAGCGATGCAGTAGCGATGCTGTCGCGCGTTCGCATCGATACAGTCGCGATGGTGTCGCTAGCTGTTTACCCTCGCCTACATAACCACGATTCAGTCGCGATGCAAACGCGATTCAGCCGCGATGCAAACGCTCGGTTCTCCACTTACGCGCCACCCACCCTCCGTTCTCTCCCCGATGTCGTCCGACACGGTCGCGCGTTTGCATCGATACCACAGAACTCCTTTGTGTTCTGTGATCGATACAGTCGCGATGCTGTAGCGCGTAGTAGCGCGTTGGCATCGCTTCTGTAGCGCGTTGCAAATGCGACTAACGCGCGTTAGTAGCGATGCTGTCGCGCATTTCGTAAACACGCGACAGCATCGCCGCAAAAGTCGCCGTGGGCGAGGGCCCTAACATCTTAACGTGACCCACCATAAACTTTTTTAGGATATCTAGCATAATTATAAGTTAGTTACATGTTCTTTTGAAAAATTTGCTACTGTTTACGAATGATAAAAACTTTTATATAAATATGGATAAGTGTAGTTAGAGAGCTTACTAACTTCTAGTGTCACTTTCATAGAAACAAAATGTACCCACTCGTACGTACCTATGAAATATTTTATAAATATTGTTTCCTCGTATTGTGGCCAGTACAGTTAAGATACTTAATAATATATAAAACTGATCATGTAAAATCGTAAATTTATTTCGAACGAAGAATTAAAATGTTAACGTAATTTATCTTCCCTTGTTTAACACGTTGCTGACTGCCACAAAACAAAACATAATAGAAGTTCAATTGGTAAAAAATGTCATTACGTTAATATCTATTAAGTAAGTACAGTGAATAATTCAAGAGCTACTCACATTTCTGTGAGTCCTGCTTCTGCGGCAGCTTCTTGTCACGCACCATGGTGACGTGGCGGGGCGCGGGGCGGGGCGGGAGGCGCGCGCGCGCACCGCTGTACTATCGGCCGCGGCCCGCGCCCGCGCCTGCTGACAGCGCCACCGTGTTCTCGTGGTTATGCCAAATACCTGTGTGGAGGAAAGTTGATTAGTAACTAACGTTGTTCGTGACTGGCTGCAGCCACAACAGGTCGGCCGTTGTGCTTCGATGTGGACTGTATTAAAACTCTGTTCTTGATTATTGCTTCTTTATTGTTCAAGATGAGGGTCCGGAGAGCTTACAAAATTCTGCTCTGACCGGCCGTGACTTATACACATAGGTCGGGAACTAGCGACGTTGTGGTACAGCTGCCGGCCCATGTAGGTATTTTTACATTTTACCCTAACCAACTACCCACATGAACCGTCGTATTTTATGCAGCTGTCTCTTTAGCTCGGACCTCTCTTTTCTTTATTTATTAACATGTACCCTACGGTATCTCTCGTAATCTAGATACCTTACATATTTATAATTTCTACATTAAATCTAAATTAACCTATTTAATTACTTAGTGAGGCATCAGGCCTAATATATTAACCGTATTACATCTTATGGCGTTTTACTTGCTAACTAAACTTATAAAAATATACAATCGAGACTTCTGTCCGTAACAAACGTACTTGAGAAAAAATGACATACGTTAGGAGCTAAACAGAGCCTGGCGGTGGAGTTCTGCCCAGAATCCAACTGAATTGAGACATCCCTATTTCCTTGACACTTGAAAACTTGTTGTTCGAGTACCAACGTGCCCGGGCACACGAGGATGGTAAGGTGGAGTTCTCTCCTACATCTCCCGATACCCTACCCAGGCCCGAGGGCCTCGACAGGTATTCGGGAGAAGGAAAGGCCTACCCACTAATACCACTGTACATCCCCTTCACGTACCACTAGGGTGACTGGAACCACCGGATTGACTCTAGCGGCTGCCGGCGGCCCGCCAGAAGATGATTGGGAATAACCTTAATTAGTACATTATGCTATGGATATCTGATCTATATACTGGCATAGACTAATAATATAATACTGGGTATACACCTACTGAATAACTGATAAATATAATTCAGAGAGTTTATTAACATACTGTCGTCACGCTAAAACGACACCTGGTTTTTTTTATAGTTAGCACGACAAATGAAGTCTAGTCGTAAATACAACTGGTGCAGCGTGAAAACATCGCAGCATCAGTTACCCTTGTCGCCCTGTCGGCCCACACTATGTCTCTTCACGCCTCGTTTGAAGGACCCTAAATCATACGAAGGAGGTATAACGTGTGCTGGTAGACTATTTCATCTTTTGGAAGTCCTACGAAGAAACAAGTCTCCAAATTTCTTTGTGCGCGATGGAACGTTCATCATCATCATCAATATCAGCGTACAGAGACGCGATTTATTTGAAATACTTTTCGAGATGTATTTTAAATATTTTTTTTTAAATTTTAAAATGCATAAATACTTTTTGGTTAAGTTTGGCCAACATTACCAGTCCAAGTATCAAGTACCAGTACCAAGCTCAGCACCAGTGGAAAGACTTTTTGGTTAAGTTTGGCCAACATTACCAGTCCAAGTATCAAGTACCAGTACCAAGCTCAGCACCAGTGGAAAGACTTTTTGGTTAAGTTTGGCCAACATTACCAGTCCAAGTATCAAGTACCAGTACCAAGCTCAGCACCAGTGGAAAGACTTTTTTCATATGGTGGGATGATAATGAGACCTCAGAGAAGAAAAATGAGTGATGATGTATTCGAACAACTGTTAAATAGTGTAATATATAAAAATAAAGGGAAATGAATTGGACAAAAGGTACCTATTTGTTTTTTAAAAAAGTATTTTGAAAATACCTATTTTGCACTTAGCATTTAAAATACATAACACAAAACTTTTTTTTTAAAATATTTTATGTGTAAGCACAGTGCCTTGATCTCACCTGATGGTAAGTGATGATAATGCCAATGATGGGAGCGCACTTCACCCGGGATCCTCAACTAGTGAGGCACTGGCTATCTTATCTCTAGCTGCCGGAACACAACAATGCTAAAAACGTTGATGTTATGGCGACATATTTAGATAAGATGGTGGTAGCTAGCCAGGTGGACAAACAAGCCCTGCCACCAACCAAACCAGGTACACAAACATGCACCCCCGCTGGGAATCGAACCCAGGACCTTTGGGTCTAAACCGGTGGTCTTAGCCACTAGAGTCTAGTGACTAGACCATAGAGGCAGCGGAGGAGGAACTATTTGGTATTTTGCATTTGAACTAGTTAATCGAAAAAGTATTTGCATTTTGTATTTAAATACATTTCTTAAACTATTTTGTACATCTCTGTCAGCGTATACACGTTCACTGCTGGGCATAGGCCTCTCCAAGTGCACGCCACTATGGAGGAAGGGAGAAGGTCGGATCAGGTCAAAGACGATTTAAAACAAACGCATATCATCAACCAACCGAGCACAATTATATTTACCCCGTGCTAGGAATACAACTCTTGAAGAGCTCTGGGTCTCAAACCAGTAATTTAAAACATGTTTTTGTTTTGTTTATATAATTTTTAACGCAAATTTTGTTGCAAACAAATTATAAAAACGTAAATGTTGAAAAAAATTCCACGAGCAGGATTTGAACCTGCACCCTTCTGACATACCGGGTCAGGTGCTCTCCCAATTGAGCTATCGTGGTTCTAATCAGCCCGCCGAAATTATTCAACACTTTTACTTTTTTACTTTGAAAGCCAAAGGCGCCCATTCAATGTCAACAACTACCGTCATTAACATCTGATCATAACATTTTTACAAATACTATGTAGTCAGAAGAATGTATGTCAGAAGGGTGCAGGTTCAAATCCTGCTCGTGGAAATTTTTCCAACATTTGTTTCTTTTTCAGTAATTTAAAATTAAAATATGCAGTAGTTAAATTGCTTCGAATAAGTACTCTTATTACAGGTACACTCGTATCTACTTATTTTTTGACAAGCTCAGAATACAGCGTTAGTAAGTTATAAGTAAGATACTAGACTCGACGCTCAATCTTAGATAGAACAACTACTGTAATCTTGACGAAATTTCATCTCAACGCCAGAACGGCATCGTGAAAATTCCTCGCACAACTTCATGAAGATATTAAACGCCTGGGTTAAGTTTTGTAGTTAAACTATAAAGCGGTGATTTGTAGCATTTACTTTGACAGCAATACATAAGAATGTCTTTAGAGCGGGGGCTGAGTCAAGGTATTTTCTGAAATACAGGCTTTTTCAAAGAGATGTTGCGTTCGTTTATTACTTAATTGTTGTTCTCGTTGCGATCAAGTTTCTATACCTACCTTATGTCATTGTGATGAAAGGTAAGTTTTTTTGGAACGTTTGCTGATTGCCTCAAGCGGCATTTTTAGCGTCACCGGACTTTTTTGGGGCGGCGTTCTCGCCGGTAATCTACTTTAAGCACCCGCCTAAATAGCACCTGCACAAATAGCACTTGGCCACATTCAGCACCTCTTCATATTTTTGGCAAGTGCTATTAGTGAGAAACTTAAAAAGGAGGTTTTCTCGAGAGAATGGTATTACGCACTAGTGCGTGTCTCCGTTCCCTGCTACATTCTACGAGGGGTTCCGATCGGATCGACTGAAAGATAAGTTGCGCGTACGCCTACAAACGTCTGATTTAGTAAAACCAACTGAGTACGGCTGTTCAAGTTGACAAATTGGGTAACATGCTTCTTGTATTTATTTTGAAGTATTCACCGTTTTTTGTACTGTTCTATGTTGGTTGCCATGCTGGTCTGAAACGTGAAAATAATGTAATGTGGCTAACTTACGTTAGATCGGGCAAGCCTGCGGCTAGCAACCGATCACTGATGTTATACTATTCCCTCGGAATTAAATTATGTTTATGCTAAATGTGGCGCCATTACTGATAATGACTATACCAGAATACACCAAAAATTTGTGATTTCTGTGTTCTGTCTACCCCTATTTGAGAGAAGGACATAAGATTATGTATGTATGTAGGTATGTATTCTATGTAACATGTAATAAGTGAATCAGAAAATTTTAAGGAACTCCGTTTCGTTCTTCAGGTCTTCTGAACGATATATTAATAACTAGCGGCCCGTATCCTATAGAACCTTATGGCAGCGCAGCGCCACCTACCGGGTCCAATTATACGCATGTTTTATACATATAAACCTTCCTATTAAATCACTCTTCTATTAAAAAAACCGCATCAAAATCCGTTGCGTAGTTTTAAAGATCTAAGCATACATACATAAGGACTGTCAGACAGCAGGAAGCGACTTTGTTTTATACTATGTAGTGAAGGCATTTAAAAGTGTTCGAGAACCAGTTACATTACTGTGTGTAGATGAAAACATATTACTAGGAATATGTGTGGTACAAGAACAAAAATGACTAAGGTGTGAAAATCGTCTTGCGTATGCAAAAAGTGGTAAAATCCTGGTATCTTAAATGATTGTGGTGAAGTGTGGTTATGCCTTGATTTTGTGGTTTTTTAGTTAAGGGTGCGCCGACAAAAAAATGCCAAAAATGCAGTTACGGTTAAGTAGATATAATTGAAAATACTATCGTATTAAATGAACAAAATATATATTTAGTATCATAGGGAACGTGTTTACAATTTGTCAGGACCATAAATTCATAACACGCTATAGTTTTTTCTACAATATCATTTAAAGTTGGGCAAAAATCATGAAAACGAGTGGCGGCGTTTAGTAGATTTCTTATAGTTTATCTAAATTATTGTACCTCTGATTTTGTCTAAACAATCATCAATGGATAAACTACAAATTGCTAGACCACATTTTCGATTCATCAGGTGGTTATTTAAATAATTATTTTTTATTAAGCACCTTAAATTCCCCATACAAAATTAGTATGGCCGCGCGGCATCAAATAAATATGGACGACGACATTTCAAATAAAACATATGACACTTGTCACTTATGGACGGCGCACCCTTAACAACTCGCGCCTTTAAACTGACAAAAAATACAACCGCCAGTTTTGTTACTGACATTATGCCTTTGCTTAGTTATAGCAGTTTAATTTTCCTCAACATTTACCTAATTGTGTTAATTGTGGCTTTTCCACATACCTACATGTTTTATTTATTTTATTTTAAAACTTTTGCAATATATATTATATGGCGGACTTAATGCCTGAGGCATTCTCTACCAGCCAACCATAGGGTGGTGCAGAAATAACAAGGTAGGTGCAATTGGGCGAAGACAACAATTTAGAAATAAAAATAATATATTATAAAACGCACAGTATATACCTACATATATACAATTTATATAAATTTACTTATATAAACAAATATAAGGTTTATTATTACTTAAACTACTTTTACAACTATAGAACAAAAATAAACTTATAATACATAACTTATAATTAGGACGTTACTGAGATGATTCTGCCAAGGTTTTCTCAAAAATATAGGTATTAGAACTCTCACATGTTGACTATGTTATTATTGTCATATTTGTAATGACCATTGAATTACATTCTAAAAGTATTTCTGTATTTAGAGAGATAACAGTGTTGAAACGAGATTTAGCACAAACCCTTCAGTATCACATGCATTAACATTAGCCTATCAAAATTCCACTACTAAACTCAGGACTCCCTACATGAACAATAGCACATGAAAGGATTGCATCAAAATCTTCCACGCTAGCCCAATACCTACTGTCAGTGCATTTTAAGGACTGCTTACGACAAAAACCGGAACTTGCTTTTCGGAGTTACTTATATTTGACCCATCTGTTACTCGGCATTGTTAAAGTAACATCACAACGCCAAAGCTCCAAGACATATCTCACAATCACCATAGTTTTCTGGCTGAGACAACTTATTTTTAGGTAAGATTTTTTGTTGGCTACCTATGACCTTACCTATGACAGCGGGCAGCTAGCCCGTGACGAATCGTTCAGTGTTTCGTCCCACGCCTTTTTGTCCCAATGCAATGGGACGAAACACTGAATTTCAAAAATATTGACCTGCAACACAATCGACCGTACAGTGCTTCTATTTTCTTAATATCTCTCGGCAATCATCGCATTTCCGAATGCAATCGAATTTAAATTTGCATGTCCTTTAGTTACCTATTAATTTGAGTAGGTACACACGGCGGCAGATCAACCTACCCAAAACTGTCAAATTTCTACAATCAATTTTGAACTTTATTGTTTGGATATAAGGATCAATATTCATTGGAGAAATTTGACAGATGGTGATCAACCTACCCAAATAGGTAGGTTGATCTGCCGCCGACTGTACTTTATTGTTGTTTCGTTTTGATTAGAGCTGTAAAACTACAAATCGTTAATCAATTACGTATTACACAATAGTACAAGTATATCCCCTCATTCTAAAATAAATTAATCATAAAAGTAGTAGTTGCAACTCTATGTACTCTATAACTGATAGAAATCCGACGACATCCGAAACACGAAGTTTTCCGAGAGACATTAAGAAAATACATGCTCTGTACGAACGAATATTTATAACTAGTTACTAACGAGTCTGCTAAATTACTTTGAGTAATTTCAGCAGTGTAATTATAATGGAACGTGGAAGATTAGAAGTTATGTAATCACTCCATAAGAGAAATACAAGTAAAATGAGATTAATCATTTAAGTCATTGGAAAATTTGTACAATAACGTTTCTAATACATAGTTATTCTAACCGCAAATCGCATACTTTAATAAAGATTAGATCCAAAATAACGGTGACATCTAAAGAGTCTTACCAGTCTATCTAAAATAGCCGATCAAATTCATGGGCTTGGAGAGACTCCAAAATTTCAGTACTACCGTAGCGCAAAAATAAAGGATGTTAGACCTTATAAGAACCACGTTTTAGAGAGCACTTTAAGCCTATCGGCTTGAACCCAGTACCGTTAGATAACAGACAAAGTACAAAGCCTTACTGGATACCTAAAAATAAGTATGTAACCATGAAGTGATTCATAGACAATGAGAAAAAGAAGGCAATGTTGCTTTATGTATTAAATTCGTTCTTGGTAGATGTAATTAGGTATATAAACAAGCGATCGCCATAATTGTATACGAGAAATCCTGGAGCTGGCGTGATGGTATGAAATAGGTCAGTCAGCTTTCGCGCTTGTAATCGCTCAGTATTTAAGCAGACTTAGGGATTTTTTTTACGAATCTACTCGCCTTTTATTTTGTATTATCCGAACGTTTCGATACCTCTGCTAAGTTCGTAGTCCCTAGTCACAGTCAGTTGTTAAGTACATAATATGAAAGAACATAAGCAGATCTGTTACAGTGTATCATTTCAGTATTAGCGTCAACTTTAGAAATATTTGGTAGCTAATTTTGTAAATTCCAAAAATGTAACTGGAAAATCACGTAAGATCAACCTAATTTAGTGCTTATTCCAAAATGTACTCTAATCCGTTACGTTAGAGCTCACCATTTCGGATTGACATTTTTAATCGGGGACTTAATATAAGTTACATAGAGCGGGCCTCGTCGCTCAGCCGAAAGGGTTAGTGGAGCGAGAGAATTCATTAGCCATCCGGAAAAACGATCAAAGCAATTTAGAGCATTACGTGGATGGAACGGTAACGCTGTGGACTGGGTCGTTGGGGCTTGCGGGTCGCTACTGGCGAGTCCTCGAGTCGACGTGTGTTCGATTTACATCGAAATAAATCGAACAGATGATCGTCGAAAGTGTCATAAATATAGAAAGGCATAACGTGAATGTAACGGTGACGATGTGGACTGGGTCCACAGTCCGCTGGGCTGCGAGTGGCGAGTGCTCGACTCGACGTGTGTTCGATTTACAAACGTCGATAGCCGTCATCAATATTCATTCTTCACTAGCTGCTGGGGTACGAGCCTTTCCTATCGATGGAAACACCGCAGGGAGAACGGGTCATAAGCCACTAGGTGCATGGACTCAGTGCGGGTTGGTGGTTGGTTTGTATGTCGTCAATTATTTTTTTTTCTTTTAGTTGATGGCTTCGTGCGATTAGCACATTTAGCCAGTGTCAAAGTAATTTTTCGTACAAGTAATACATAAATAAACAATATTTCCTTAAATGATGATTGATGATGAATGATATTAGAAATGGGAAGTGAAAAATGATATACCCCCCAACCCCTCGAGTATCTCAGTAAAGATGTGGCGCTTTACTAAGTCCTCACGCGAGCTTCTTGAGAGAATTTGAAAAGTGACGTTGCACTGTTTTGTTTCATTTGCCAACACTTATGCACACTCACGAACACTTAACGGTTAATAATCCACCATTATTTCACATTAATATTCGACATAACACAAATTTTGGAAAATAAGACAAAACCGCAGACATGACGCTTCACTTTCCCGCCAAGAAGTCATGTCGTCAATTGTACCTTACTTTTTTTACTGGAGACATGGAAGATAACACCACCACGGCGTCCAGGGAGACGCAATCGGTTATGCGGGACTCTCGTCTCGACTCCCTCACGTTTACTTCCCTTTTCTTGTTACCAAGGTGATCCGAGACACTACTAGGCAATCACCAGAGTTCACACTGACAGCAGGCCGCCAGTGGGCTCAATATACCTTACTTTCATTTGCCCATCTTTTTATATATAAATCTTCTGTGCGTGTGTATGAAATTGAACTCCTTCTAAACGGCTGGACCGATTTGGATGAAATTTTTTGTGTGTGTGTAAGTGGATTTGAGAATGGTTTAGATTTACAATTGAACCCGGCCGTTTGTTTTGTTGTCATGGAAACTGTCAAAGCGGTACGAAGTCCGCCGGTCATCTAGTATTCAATATTTTTACAACCATAATGTAAATAAGAGGTGTTATTTCACAAAGTATATAAAAGTACATATTATGGACGTTGTAGGGCATCGCGAAAAATATTATTTTTTGTACGGAAAATAATGTGACAAATCGGACGATATGATGGCATCGTAAGACCACGCAGGTGGAGTCGCGAGCAATAGCTAATCGACTCAGAACATTTTTTAATGCTAATATAAGTAAGTATTAAACATTTGGGTTTTTAGATATGAGATCAATGACACAAACCACTAAAATTGAAACCGCAAACTGGCAATGATTGATGAAGTTTTTGTCCGTATTTTGCGTAATACTCGTATGTGGACGGAATGGATGTTGTGGTTGGCATTTGACGTCACAAGACAAGATCTTCGCAATGGCAGCTATTATACCTTTTTTTTCTGTCATCACGCGTAGCCATTTGCAACTCAAGTAAAGTACTCATCATAAACCTGTTTCTACCGGAGCTGTGCGATCTATTTTACTCTGCAAGGAAAAGATAGCAAACCTATAAGTGACCTTTACATATCTCAATAATGGGATCAGGCTTTCTCGCTTGAGCAAAGGTTCACTCACTTGAGCAATTAATGTCACATGAAAATATTTTTTTTTGTTTTTTTTATACGTAGCACGGCAAATAAATTTCACCTGATGTTAAGTGAATATGGAATCCAGATTCGACGACAACTGGTGCAGCGTGGAAACAACGCAGCATCAGTTACCCTCACTCTGCCGGCCCACAAGGTGCTTCTTCACGCCTCGTTTGAAGGACCCCATATCATAGGAAGGAGGGAAAACGTGTGCTGGCAAACTATTCCATGTTTTGGATGCGCGACAAAGAAACGAGACACCAAATTTCTTAGTGCGCGATGGAATATTTGTGACAGTGAAGCGGTGACTCTGGAGAGCAGCACGTGTACTTCTATGGAGGAAGGGAGAAAGTGGGATGAGGTCAAAGAGCTCTTCCGAGCACTCGCCATGGTATAAGCGGTAAAACACGCTAACGCATTTGCAGAGATTAAAGATATAGTTAAGTATCGACACCACTTCGCTGGCCCAATGCTAAGGATTGTTTTTATTTAAAGAGTTTGCTGTTAGCCGCTGAAGTTCTTTAGAGACTTTTGTGGGCGGCGAGAAATTAAAGGTTCTTCAAACAGCGTTGATTGAACATCCTCAGAGGAATTTTTGAGTAACTATGTCGTATCACACAAGTGTGTCCCCTCCTAATTTAACTTACATGATTGCAACCGGACCACGCAAGCCGGTGTGCTTAAAAGCTTCGATAAACTTCACCTACATCACCATCATCGGCCTCTAAGCATTCCAAGATATCTCCATATTAACAAATAATAGTAAGATGTTTTTGTTTTGTTAATATAATTTTTAACGCAAATTTTGTTGCAAACAAATTACAAAAACAGGGTGCAGGTTCAAATCCTGCTCGTGGAAATTTTTTCAACATTAATTTGTGTTTTTGTAATTTGTTTGCAACAAAATTTGCATTAAAAATTATATTAACAAAACAAAAACATTTTATAAATAGCTTGCCTACTTCTGATCTGATCTTTAGTATTTGTAAAAATATTATGATCGGATGTTAATGACGGTAGTTGTTGACATTGAATGGGCGCCTTTAGCTTTCAAAGTAAAAAAGTAAATAGTATTGAATAATTTCGGTGGTTAGAACCACGATAGCTCAATTGGGAGAGCACTTGACCCGGTATGTCAGAAGAGTGCAGGTTCAAATAATAGTACCCAACCTATATAGTGAGAACAGCCCATATGTCTCATAACCTACCACGCTGTGTATAAGTCTTTTGTATTTGTTAGAGCATGTCATCCTTTTATTCCTTCCACATTTCCTACTTCAATACCTGGGCTCATTATAAAGCGCCATCTCTGGGCGCTTTCCGCAAACATGAACCGAACGCGTCAATCAAAATTAAAAAGAAAAAAAATGGCAGTCAACTGAACTCGTTCGCGCCAACGCCATCAATAAAGCGCGTTGCTAATGAATATACCTACAAAGTGCTGGAAAATAGTGTTATCTTGTGTTCTCATTCTATATCTTCACGCCTTACCCCAGGGTACCTGTTCCATATGTGATAACGGACGAATACTCTGCCGCGAGTGTGCAAAGAACTGTGCGTTGCGAATACCTACCGCCGGAGCCCGAGGTAAGACACCCATCTATCTTCTACTCTCCTTACCCCACATGCTGGGCTAAATTCTTATTTCATTACAATCATATTTAATTATCTAAAGTGTTAGACCTCCACCGAAGTTTCCTTGGAAAAAACCTAACATTTTATGTGGTCCACCGAGTCGAATGTCCTATGGTAACTTGAGTTCAATTTCAATAGAAAACTTCAGTTTACAGTTTACTAGGTACTTACTAATATTTTCATAGTCGTTTTACATAAAAACATAAGTGCACATAGGTACTTCTTTACTATTTTAATGTAAAATTATTATTAGGTTAGGTTTTAATTTGGTTTATACAACAGCGTCGCATGTACTTACTTTTCTGCATGTGATTTTGGATCGTATTCAAACTAATACCTACCTATTACACGTTTTCCAGTCCACTTAGTTTTCATAATAATAAGGTAGGCACATAAGTACCTACCTACTTCTTATTCTTTCGTAAAAAAAACCTTTCAATTTTGTCGGAAGCTAGGTACAATACTTACCTACCCACTTAGTATTATTTCGTTTCGTAGTTATTTTACCTATTTGTCAAAATGAATAAAGACGAACAACAAATTAAATTGCTAACATCTCGATGTGAATATGTTTTTAAAGACATACAAATACTGTATGATTTAAGCAAACAAATAGAACAAGACAAATCAAAACTTAGCCAATTTAAGGCTAGGTACAGACGGGTAGAATCTTTGCGACAGGAATATGTTGATCTTACAAATGAGGTCAACTCATTTAAATTAAAGGTAAAGCCAGATTCGGACATAAATATGCAGAGTGTATCGGCGTTTGACGATTTGTACTATGCTGTCGTCGATACCTATAGTACTTTTATTAGTGTACCAGAATCTTCTAGCACGTCTAAATTCGATGCTACAATAAAGCCGGTCGGTCAAGCTCGTTTACCAAAGATCGAGCTGCCTAAGTTTGACGGAAACATTGAGTATTGGCAAACATTTTATGACACGTTTTTATGTTTAATTCATGACAATAATAACATCAGTAAAATCGAAAAATTTCATTATTTGATAGCATGTCTGTCTGGTTCTGCATTATCAATCGCTAAAGGCATTCCAGTAACATCTGATAATTATCAGGTTGTATTTGATGCGTTAGTTGATCGTTTTGAAAACAAAAGAATCCTGTCCGCTAACTACCTTGATAAAATATGCAACTATCCTTCTTTAAAAAATGGCAATTTAGTTGAGTTACGTAAATTCACCAGCATACTAAATGAGTGTGTAAACGCCCTTAAGGCCGCAAAGATTGACAATCTTGGCGAGTTTATTTTATTTTATTTAGCGTCCCGTACTCTGGACGCCGATACTCGTAAGCGTTTTGAGTCGCAAAATAATTCTCAAATACCTACATTTACCGATCTTTTGTCATTTTTACAAAGTTATGTGAAGGTATTAAAAGCAAGTGAGTCGAGTCACTCCGTTCAAAACCCGCCTAAATACGGTGTAGTAAAATCTAATTTCCCACGGAACACGGGTAATCGTAATAACAGTGAAAACAAAAGTTATAAATCTTCTTCTTTTACAGCCAATACAAATGGACGACATAAGGTTGAATCTTGTGCGTTTTGTTCGTTACCACATTCTGTTTACAAATGTTCTGCATTCAAAGCTTTGAATTATTTACATAAAAATAACTTTGTAAAAAATAATAATTTATGTAGTAATTGCTTACGTAAAAATCATCATGCCGATTCATGTTTTTCAAAATCTCGTTGTTTTTCGTGTGGTGCGCGTCATCACACATTATTGCATCCTGCCACCGCTGACGTCACTGGTCCCGGTGTCGGTACCAACCCTAGAAGCGTTGCCGTACCGAGCGCGAGCTTGAACTCCGAGGTTCCTAGCACCACCACAGTGTGCGCGAGTAGTGCTGGCCCACTCGTCGAACAAAGTCGTGCGTTAGTACTGTTGGGCACCTGTACTGTGTGTGTGCGACCTACTAGCAAGCCCGGCCAGTCTTTACTTGTTAGAGCGTTGATAGATAGTGGAGCGCAGGATTGCTTTTTAAGCGTAAAATGTGCTAAACGTTTGGGCTTACCGTTACGTCGTTGTAATGTAGCCGTAGCCGGTCTAGGTCAAAACATTGTACACCAGATACAGGGTGTTACTTCTTGCACTATTTTACCACGGGACTCAAATGAACGTTCGTTTAATATTTGTCCTATTGTGATGTCTACAATTACAAATCTAATGCCGTCGGTTGACGTCCCCACTGTTGTTCGGGACTCTTATAAACACTTAGTCTTAGCGGATAGCGAGTTCGATAAATCTGCTGATATTGATTTGTTGATCGGCGCGGAATTATTTCATATGATCTACGATGGTCAGCGTATAGAAGCAGGGCCTGGCCTACCAGTCGCCCTCCATAGCGTATTCGGTTGGGTTATCACTGGAAAGCTCGACACCAATTATTGTCGACCACCTCCAACGGTCTCTTCCCTCTTAGCTTCCACCTTTGCCGTAGACGAAGTGGTCAAGCGCTTTTGGGAGGTCGAGGAACCTCCGTTGGTCAGTGTTTCAAATCCAGACGATACCAAATGCGAACTAATATACTCTAAGTTGGTATATAAAAACCCGAGTGGTCGATACGTCGTTCCTATCCTTTTAAAGGAGCTGTACGATAAGCTCGGTGATTCTTACAAACATTCACTATCGCGTTTAACGAATTTAGAAAAGCGTCTCAATCGCGATGAAAAACTAAAAGAAGATTACTCTAACTTTATGCGTGAGTACGAATCATTAGGACATATGCAACCTATTGAACCGTCCTCTCCAAGCGGGAAATATCTCATTCCTCATCACTGTGTCATACGTCCCGAAAGCACAACAACAAAACTGAGGGTCGTATTCGACGCAAGTGCAAAAAGCAATGCTAAATCTCTCAACGATCTTGTTTATACTGGTCCCAAGTTACAAAACGATATCGTTGACATCATCACAAAGTTTCGTTTTCCCGCAATTGTGTTCACAGCTGATATCACCAAAATGTATCGCAACATTGAGCTTCGTCCGGAAGATCGTTGTTGGCAGCACATCTTATGGCGAGCATCGCCGAATGATCCCGTCGTTGAGTATGAGCTAAATACCGTCACATATGGTGTGAGTAGTTCTCCATACTTGGCGATCAGAACTCTTCACCAAGTTGCCCAAGATCATGGTTCCCAGTGCCCTCGTGCGGCCCAAATTCTTCTCCATGATACCTTCATGGATGATATCACAGCTGGGGCAACAGATGTGGATACAGCTTTGCAGCTCAAGGATGAGTTAGTAAATCTTTTAAACTGTGCGCAGTTTGAACTCCGTAAGTGGAGTAGCAACTCTGATGAATTTCTCTCTCAGATACCTTCTGAGCATTGTCAAATTCCTAAAGAGTTTTGTGATGATCAGAACCAACGTACTTTAAAAATTCTTGGTATTCAGTGGGACCCAGTTCAAGATATCTTTACTTACTCTTTCTCGCAACTAAATTCAAACTGCACTAAGTGTGCAATCCTTTCTAATGTTGCTCGTATTTACGATCCTCTTGGTTGGTTGACGCCAGTAGTCTTACTAGCTAAGCTTATATTACAAACACTGTGGCGATTTCAACTCAATTGGGACGAATCTGTTCCATCTGTTGTAGCTCAAGAGTGGCAGGATTTCGTTAAAGAATTGAATACCCTTAAAGAAGTTCGACTCCCCCGGCGAGTCTCGAACTCCAATGCTACTCATTTCGAGTTAATAGGATTTTGTGATGGATCCACTAAGGCTTACGGTTGTTGCGTTTACCTCCGAGCCATTAGCGATGATAGTATTTCGGTTTATTTACTTATTGCCAAGTCGAAGGTAGCCCCTTTAAAACCACTTACGGTCAATCGTCTTGAGCTTTGTGGTGCCGTTTTACTTTCACGGCTTTTAAAGCACATGTGGAACTTACTTCACAGTCATATAAATCTCACTCGAATGCAAGCTTTTACTGATAGTAAAACTGTTTTATCGTGGCTTAAAACCGAACCACACAAATTAAATACCTTTGTGTCTCATCGTGTGGTCAAGATAACTGACAACGTTAGTGCTGACAAGTGGCGTCATGTGTCTACACAAGACAATCCGGCTGATCACTGCAGTCGAGGTCTTACTTGTTCTCAACTTGTATCAACCCCCTCCTGGTGGTCAGGCCCGAAATGGCTCGCTGAAGTGTCTGACAGGTGGCCTACCAATCAATCGGTCGAACCGTTAAATCCAGTTCCCGAATTGAAAACTGTTCACGTCACTCATGTTGTGAGTGATCATAAAAGCCCTAACGTATTGTTAAATATTTTAAACAATTTTTCTTCGTTTTCTCGGACACAGCGCGTGCTCGCCTGGTGTTTCCGTTTCATTACCAATTCAAAACTAAAGCGTGATTGTAGAGTCAAAACTGGGCTAACTGTTAGTGAACTCGAGTTTTCACTTCATACATTAGTCCGACACGTTCAAACAAATTCTTTTTCTGACGAGATCGTAGCGATTCAATTGAATAAAAACTGCTCTCGTTCTATTCGTAAACTGAATCCTTTTATTGATGATACGGGTGTGCTTCGAGTGGGGGGATGTTTAAAAAACGCCAATTTATCTGAATCAGCTACCCATCCTTCCTTACTTCCAAAGGATTCACGGTTATCAAAACTTTTAATAGATCATTACCATACTCTTTACTTACAATGCGGTCCTCGTACTTTGCAATCGTTGATTCAAAGGCGCTTTTGGATATTAGGTATCCGTAAATTAATCAGATCGCGATTATCAAAATGCGTACCGTGTTTTAAGGCTAAACCTATTTTAGTTCAACCCATGATGGGAGATCTTCCTCCGTCCAGAGTTCAACTCTCGCGTTGTTTTCAAAACGTAGGAATAGACTTTGCTCGGACTTACAAGGCTTACGTCTGCATCATAGTTTGCCTCGCGGTCAAGGCAATTCACATTGAGCTAGTAACCGAGCTATCTACTCCAGCTTTCTTAGCAGCTCTTGATCGATTCGTCTCAAGACGCGGCCTTTGCTTTTCTATTTTAACCGATAACGGTACAAATTTTGTAGGCGCTAAGCGCTATCTTGATGAAATTCACCAATTTTTACTTAAACAGTCTTCCGAAATCGAATCCAATCTTGCTGAGCGTAATATTGTTTGGAAATTTAATCCTCCTACTGGAAGTCACTTTGGGGGAATTTTCGAAAATGGAGTTAAATCCATGAAATCCCATTTAAAGCAAGTAGTAGGTACTCAAGTCTTGACTTTCGAGGAATTGTCCACTATTCTCACTAAAATTGAAGCTGTGCTCAATTCACGGCCTCTTTGCGTGATATCTACAGATCCGAGAGAAAGAGATATTCTAACTCCTGGACATTTCTTAGCAGGATGCCCTCTGGTATCCTTACCGGAACCGAATCTCTTTGACTCCTACGTCAGCCCGTTAGCAAGATGGGATATGCTTAAAAAACTTACTCAATGTTTTTGGCGTGCTTGGCAGCGCGATTATCTCCATACCTTGCAACAAAGGTCGAAATGGACTGTTAATACCGACAATGTCAAAATTGGCAACGTTGTTCTAATAGTCGATCAAAATCTTCCCTCTTTAGAATGGCGTTATGGTAGAATCGAAAGCGTACATCCTGGTACCGATGGCGTGGTGCGAGTTTTCACTCTCCGCACTAAAAACGGCCTCCTTCGTAGACCTGTTGCAAAGATTTGTCCTTTGCCTATTCAACATTAAGATTGTATATCTGCTTTTCATATTCTTAGTTAGGTTCTCTACTTTTAACTTAATTTTAGCTTCGTTTATATACTGTTAGGATAGGTACTGGAAACTTTACCATAAGGATATTCGACCGATCATGGGCGACTGTTAAATTTTGCCGTATTTCGTTTGTGAAATCCTTTGATGATTTCAAGTGGGGGGAAATGTTAGAGCATGTCATCCTTTTATTCCTTCCATATTTCCTACTTCATTACCTGGGCTCATTATAAAGCGCCATCTCTGGGCGCTTTCCGCAAACATGAACCGAACGCGTCAATCAAAATTAAAAAGAAAAAAAATAGCAGTCAACTGAACTCGTTCGCGCCAACGCCATCAATAAAGCGCGTTGCTAATGAATATACCTACAAAGTGCTGGAAAATAGTGTTATCTTGTGTTCTCATTCTATATCTTCACTCCTTACCCCGGGGTACCTGTTCCATATGTGATAACGGACGAATACTCTGCCGCGAGTGTGCGAAAGAACTGTGCGTTGCGAATACCTACCGCCGGAGCCCGAGGTAAGACACCCATCTATCTTCTACTCTCCTTACCCCACATGCTGGGCTAAATTCTTA
Source organism: Eudonia lacustrata (assembly GCA_947562085.1). Lineage (NCBI taxonomy): Eukaryota > Metazoa > Arthropoda > Insecta > Lepidoptera > Crambidae > Eudonia > Eudonia lacustrata. The sequence continues at coordinate 7,525,620 of OX387315.1, read as the reverse complement.
TTTCATTACAATCATATTTACTTATCTAAAGTGTTAGAACTCCACCGAAGTTTCCTTGGAAAAAACCTAACAGTATTATAGGAGGAGCTTTCTCAGAACTACTGACATTTACTTGCCTTAGTATGCCTTAGTGTGTAACTACATCAAACAGGCATCTTGAGTAAACGGTGTGCAACCATTTAATCCCCATCTCGGCCCGCTCCTTGGTCTTGATAGTTTGCAATATATCTCCTACAAAATCGGGAGACGCAATAGTCAAGCGTGTACAGACAGCAGCGTAAGGAACAAAAATGTATTTGTCTAAACTTCTTAGCAATTTCTCTTAAACCAGCTAAATATTCTAAGCTTGCGTGGTAATTAAAGCCAGATCTTATTTTACTGAAGAAGCTATTTAAATCATCATCAGCATATTTTATATCCCCACTGCCGGGGCAGGAGCCTTCCCTGTGGATGGAAAAGGAAACGCTACTGGGAGAAAGAGGTATATATAAACCACCACGCGGGCCCAGAGCGGATTGATGGTTGATATCGAATTCTAATGCCGCTGGGACTAAAGGCTTTACGTGCCCTCCGAAGCTCGGAAATGTGTTTATTATTATAGTAGGATCTCTCTCAGCACTACTGACATTTACATGCCTTAGTGTATAACTACATCAAACAGGGATACATCCATTCTACAGAATAAACGGTGTGCAACCGTTTAATCCCATTTCGGCCCGCTCCTTGGTCTTCATAGCTAGCAATATATCTCCTACAAGATCGGGAGACGCAATAATCAAGCCGGTACGGACAGCAGCGTAAGGATTACGAAATTATTAAAATTAGTGGTCGCCCAGTGGTCAAAATTCGGCTGTTTTAAAATAAATAGTTATAGCATGATATTATACATACTTTTTATGTTTCGGGACACCTTTTCCATAAAAACTTTAACTATTTTTATTCTCACAATGATCGTGCTCAGTGGCGTGCACTTGGAGAGGCCTATGTCCAGCAGTGGACGTGTGTAGGCTGATGATGATGATGATGAAGATTCTCACACTGCTCCGTACGCGTAATGTGCTTTAAAAGGGGCACGAAGCTTTTGCTTTACGTAATAATATATCGAAGATAATTATATATATTTACGATTTTCAGCGAATTGGTTCTTAGCTCGATGGGCAATAAGATCGGGATCGGGATATTTTATTGATATTGATTTGAGTACATAATGTTTATTTATTTATTTCTGTTATTTTTATTGTGTATATAGATAATATTATACTTATATTATTTTTTAAACTATTATCGCTTACACTCAAATATTAGCAAATTCTTAACGTGTTTTTTGTTAGCTTTGAGTAAAAGTTTTTTTGGTATATTTATTTTATTTATTTATTTATTATTAGGGATAGTACACAGCACATTAACAACAAGCTTAAAATATTGAAATTTACAATTTGAAGGCCAATTATGACTATCCACATTTTACATTTTCATGAATACCTAGTAGGCGAACATTTACAATTAACTTTACAAAAGTATATATATAATAAACCATATGCAAAACACGACCTGACCTTATGACAGAATTTTTTCTAAGTAAGGGAGTAAAGCAGACAATTATAAACAATATATAGCTTTTAAATACATATATTGTATCATAAATACTTGAATATCTATACATACATAGATACATACTCGTACATTGCAAAAATAAACATAGAATACTGCTAAAATATGCTAAAAAAACATAAAGATATACATAAACTATATACAAATCAAATAAATAACTAAATAAGAAAAAAAAAACAATAACTAATGATTACCTACTTATAAGTAATATACATTAGTTATGATGACTTACAATCGTTGATATCATGGCAGGCGCTCGGATCAAGAAAGTGTTGTTTGATCCTGTTTTGAAACCCTGTCTTTGATCCAACACGTATATGTAAGGAATGCAGATGCTTGTGCCATGGTCACTACTGAGTTCACTACAGTCTAGTTTCTTTTAATTGCAGGAGAAAATAGAGTCTAGCGTTTCGTTTTGAAAGGTACTTGGACGCCTTATTTTGCCAACCGTATCACTTTATGCAATAAACTTCAGTTACTCGTACCTAAAATTTATTTAAGTATATAAGAAAAACTATGCAAAAAGTAGATATATTTCCAGAACTTTTGATAATAAGATTATTCACATTGATATCTTCAATTTCAAACCATCAAATTTTTTATCAGAAAACAAAATGAAGTATTCCTTTTGTTGTAAGTACAAAAACAATTTTTTTGTACATTCTATAAATTCTCATATAGTCATAGTTATTTTTATATTACTAATGAGGCGAATGCCTTGAACAAAGAAAAACAGTATTGATTAAAGTATTTAACGAAGAAGTCGGAACTGTTAATTATGTCAAATGAAAAACTTTTATGTTTCGTAAAACTTAGCTAGCATCCTTGTTTAAAAAAAATCTGAGAGTTAATAATTATTGCTGCTATGCTGCTCGGCGCTTAATCCAATTATGATGAACAACCTTATATTTCTTTAACGACCTGTTTACTTTCTAGAAATATGCACAATCGGAATAGCTAAACGAGCACTATCTTCAAGGCACTAACACAGCTGAGCAGGCTTGGAAATGGATTTGCTGGAGCTCCGCGAATGAAAGCCTCATCATTTATACAGAGGCGACAGTACACCGGATATTTTATATTTATATACAACATGCATGTGATATAAGGATAACAAATGGTAGCGGAATGTGTCAAAGATTGGTAGCTGCGAATGCTAGGGACTATTTATTCTCTGTCGTCATGATATTGGCAAATCTTAAGGGTGATTTGTTTGACGAAATACTGAGTACTGCATCTTTTATAGTGCTCTTTAAACCCTTATCGGGTCTATTTATTTTTTTAAAGTAGAGACAGAGAACTGCTACAGGTCATGTCATTATTAAAGGCAATATATAAAAATATAAATATAAATAAAAATTGCATTCCATATAGTACTAAATAAAAGTACTTAAATACTAAGTTTCGTTTATTAAATATAATATAAAATTGGTGTGACGTGAACTTCTGGTCAATTATAGAGGGGTTAAAGATTTCGGCTGATAAAATATCTAACAACTCGTCAAAGATACAAGTGATGTCTAAAATATCACGTTTAATAAGGTTTCGTTAAATTAGAAGCGAAAAAATCCTACAACAAAAAAACCGAGTTCGTAGTCGTGTTCATACATTCGTATACTTTTTAATTCAGAAAACTACAATGTAATTTCATTGCTTTACAATCGACAACAGCATAGAAAACATTTGCCTTAAAAATCACCATGCGTTCTTGCTTCCGTGATTTCCATTGCCTCCATAGCTATAACCTCCGTAGGAAACACCATCATACGCCCCAACTGAACCTTGAAGTCCACCATACAGACTATTGAAGCCAACTCCATTAAGGTTTGCAGCTCCAGAGTAAGGCAAGCTGTTGATACCAGCTCCAATTAAATCAGTTCCACTTAAACCGGAATAAGGCAGGCCGTTGGAACCAGCACCATTTAAACCAGCTTGAGGCCAGTTATTAAGAACACCTCCATTCAGGCCAGTGTACGATCCGGACGCACCATTGTACCCATTATTGTAAGACCTCGGGCTGGTGTACTTATTGAAGTTGGCGTAAGAAGTAGCGACGCCAGAGTTCAAACCGGGGTTTTTTCCAAGGTTAGATCCGTAGCCTGGGTAGCTCCTATCGAAACTCCGGGAAGCGGTGTACTTATTGAAGTTAGAGTAGGAAGTAGCGACGCCAGAGTTCAAGCCTAGGTTGTTTCCAAGGTTAGATCCGTAGCCTGGGTATCCTGCGGCGTAGCCTGGGTAACTCCTAGGGGCGATGTGGTTATTGAAGTTAGAGTAGGAAGTAGCAACGCCAGAGTTCAAGCCAAGGTTTTTTCCAAGGTTAGATCTGTAGCCTGGGTATCCTGCGGCGTAGCCTGGGTAACTCCTAGGGGCGATGTGGTTATTGAAGTTAGAGTAGGAAGTAGCAACGCCAGAGTTCAAGCCAAGGTTGGTTCCAAGGTTAGATCCATAGCCTGGGTATCCTGTGGCGTAGCCTGGGTAACTTCGGGGGGCGGTGTACTTATTGAAGTTAGAGTAGGAAGTAGTGACGCCAGAGTTCAAGCCAAGGTTGGTTCCAAGGTTAGATCCGTAACCTGGATAGTTTGCACCATAGCTCGGGTAACCTCCAGCGTAGCCAGAGTTGCCAACGGCGTAACCAGAGTATGCTTCAGCGTTACCAGGATAGCCACCGTAATTCTGTACAGAATTCTGAAGATTTCCTGATCGAACTAGGCCGACCAAGCACGCGACGACGGCGACGGCAATCTGAAATCGATTATAAATAAATAAAAGGTTAAATTTCACACATCGTCCTTATTTATAACTTAAAAATTTCCGTCAAAAACTTGAAAAATATAATATTTTAAAGCTTCATGTAACTTTACAACGTTAAGAAGATATTCAGAGCTCAAAGAGAGACAAATATTGTAACAAGAAAATCCTTTGCGTGCGTCGCTTTTTACATACAAATTAAACCATAATGTCTTACTTTTAGTGACTCCTTACCTTAGCAAACATTTCGCTGACTTCTTCTGTGCCTTCTGGTGAGATTGGGAATGGTATCAGTATATCTAAAACTGCGGGTTTTATATGAAAGACGTAGGAAACAAGCATCATATCCAAGGTTTGTGTTATTAGAATTTTGGAAAACGGAGCGTGACGAATGATTGTAATTATATGCATACTTATCGTTGTACATAAGTGTAAGGATACTTAATATGATAAATGGTACATGATATTGCAACATTAGAGCTAATTAGATATTTGTACATCATGTTAACTAAACTATAACAAAAAATATGTTTATTTTATTAACAGATTGTTCAATTTAATAATATGAAAGAAACGGGACCAAACGGTTAGCGTGCCTTTCGAAGAACGGAGAAGCTTGATATATTATTTTAAGTTGTTTTCTAAAGTTTACGTAAACACTACACATTGAAATGAAGCAACTTTTAAGGATCTACTCGCGTTTATTTTATAATATACATTAGTTTTAATTAATTAGTACTAATATTCAATCTATATATAGCCTATATACTGTCCCACTGCTGGACAAAGGCCTCCATCCCTGAAATCAAGTCATCGCTACAATTGATGGGTATTGGCTTAATCACCACGATTACCAAATGCGGGTTGTGATCACACACCCGGGTTATGCATCGAAAAATCCGAAACATACCTTGGCTGACCTGGGAATGGAATCCGGTACCTTTGCTACTCGGCCACCGAGGCATCTAGATTAAACACTAGGGCGTAAGAAAGTATGGTTAAAATTAAAATTTAAAAAAAAAACCGTGGGTGTGGTGTCGTGTGTGATCACAAAACCGAATCGACAAATGCATGCCTGCATCGAAAAATCCGAAACACACTTTGCCTGACCTGGGAGTTGAACCCGAGACCTTCGGATATCGAACCGAGCGCTCTGCCACTCGGCCACCGAGACGTTGTGTTAAGTAATAATATTATTATATTTTATCTAGTGGCCGCTCGCGGTTTCACCCGCGTGGTTCCCGGTTTCACCCGCGTGGTTCCCGTTCCTGTAAAAATATCTGGATAAAAAGTATTCTATGTGTTGTTCCCGATTATAAACTATCTGTATGCCGAATTTCATCCAAATCCATTCATTAGTTTTTACGTGAAAGAGTAACAAACATCCATACTTACAAACTTTCGCGTTTATAATATTAGTAGGATTTGGCTACCTATCCGATGACCAAGCATTGTGAAACTTGCTCAACTTGCAACATCGCAACCTGAATATCGACGACACTGCGCCAACAAACTCCTTTAAAATTTTCGTAGAAATTTTTAAAAGTTGTCTCTCTTTAAACAGAAGGGCCTGTTTCAATTTTGTCCATGAAACCTAATCCTTAAGCGATGCTCAAACGGCCGCGTTACCGGGCTAAAGTGGATGCATCGATCACTGCTCCCACTATCGTTCGGTGCAGTTACTCAATATTCGGAGTGGTAGCAGACTACAGATAAAAGAGAACCTACAAAACAAAAATATGACCACGGAAGGGTTATTTTTGTTTCCCTACTGAGTAAGCACTTGGATTTCATCTCACCTGCTGTCAAAAGGTCAGAGAAAAGCCAAAGCCGAAGAAGATGGAAGGCACTTCACCCGGAATGCCCATCTACAAAAGCTTTATCTCTATCTATCTTTAACAATACTACTAACATTGATGTTAAGGCGACATATTTAGATGAGTTGGTGATAGCTAGCCAGGCAGACTTAATACAAGCTAAACACTAACTTAACTGAGTACGAACATGTTGCCCTCTGGTCACAATGAATGGTCACAAGTCTAACCCAGTTATAATTAAAGTTTGATTCTTTAGGATTCAAGATTTATTTATGCGGAACTATAAATTACAAAAACACAAATGTTGAAAAAAAATTCCACGAGCAGGATTTGAACCTGCACCCTTCTGACATACCGGGTCAGGTACTCTCCCAATTGAGCTATCGTGGTTCTAACCAGCCCGCCGAAATTATTCAACACTATTTACTTTTTTTTTACTTTGAAAGCCAAAGGCGCCCATTTAATGTCAACAACTACCGTCATTAACAATAAAGTTCGAAATTAATGAAAATCGGAATATCGAAGGCGGCACTTGGAGAGGCCTATGTCCAGCAGTGGACGTGTATCTCCTTCTTAGTCGTTATACTCTTGGCAAAGTGGTCGTGGTCGTTACTTCGGACGGAGTGAGGCGCCTGACCAGCTGACGTCATTCTCCCCTGACCGATGCCATCTTTGTGCACGCGTATAAGGGGTTCTCTACTACTTCCTTTATTTGGTCCGTCCATCTCATCGGCTGATCATCGCCCTCAAGATGGGTGGACGTGTATATAGGCTGATGATAATGATGATGGAATATCGAAATCCGATGTTCCCTATTGTATAATTTCTAGTAGGCCCACCGTGGCATTTATTGCAAATTTATCTCGAACCATGTCTCGTTTATTAGGTAAGTTCCAAACGCGACGGTTGTTAGTTCCATTATCGAGGCGCAAGTTCGCTGAGCGTTAAGTGTAGAACATCGATCACCGTTCATCTTATCGCTGGGTTGCAGCTATACTGCGTCGTTTGTATGGTTGGCAGGGGTAGTTGTGAAAATGAACCTTAGTGCACAAATAATAAACGAGCTTTTATAACAAACAGCCTAATAAAACATTACGGCACAGTGGGTGCCATAATGTCGTTTTTAAATCATATTTATTTTGTAATTTGATAAAGCTTGAGTTACGCCACTGTGGTTAATGATGCATTGTTGTGATAGAATTAAACTTAAAACAAGAATTATTATAACTCGTGAAAAAACTTTGCAACTTTTTTACAAGTTACGTTTAACGGTCACATGAAACTATTAAATTAGTAAGTACGTAACTTAAAAACTCAAAAGGAAAAAAATGCTTATTTAATATTTTTTTTTGTAGTAATGTTTATGAAAACGCTATACCTACACTTTAGAAATCCACTAGCATTTATTGACATACTATAATATTATCTTGACGTTTGCAGGGTAAGTATACAACATTTACAGGAATTGAGATGTTGGTTGTCTCAAAGATCTGTTACCTGCTGCATTTAATAATCAAGTGCTGTGTCATAGAAAATGAACTTACCTACACTATAAGTAATTTAATCATACTATTCGAAAAAAAAATGTATTTTACTAGTACCCAACTGTTGTATTTTACTTCCATAATTATTAATATATTCACGCCATGAATAATGATTTAGCTATGTATGCTTTAAAGAGTTCAGAATAGTATGAAAACATGAAAATGCTTTTAACGGCTTATATCATAATAACCCATTTGTTTTCATAAATAATAGAAACTGAGGTAATAATATTGACTAGTAGTCGCCCAGTGGGCGAAATTCCACCTTAGTTTTATTAAGGCTGCACGGATTGTATCTTATGCAATGAAAAATTAAAAAAGATAGAATGTGAGTTTGGATTGGCATTGACAGATTTCGGTCGCTCCTCTTCCATTTTTGTTTTTTTTTTAAAGAGTATATAATTATGCGTGTGTGTCAAATACATAGTAGTGTGTGTAATGTTTGTTTTATTGATTTAATGTGTTTTTATGCACTTAATTTAAAAAAAAAATATTAACATTCGGATAACCTTCTCTATATAAACTACAAGTGTGCGAAATTGCATACTTCTCCTTCCGCGCAATTTTCGTAAAAATGGGGTTATGAAAATTTTAACTCAACTTTAAAGAATGAGTGATAAATTTTTTTTTCAGAAATACTTTAATGGATTTACAACTTACACCATATATATCTATACCTAATATCACTATAGCTCAGGTTGAATGAGAGAAATTCTTAGCTTCATTAGACTTCTGACGTGAATTAATTTAAAAAGAAATACTGATAAGCGCATTGCTTTCATCTCACCTGATGTTAAGTAATAAGGCCAAGCAATGATGGAAGCGCATTTCACCCGGGATTCTCAACTACTGAGGCGTTGGCTATCTGCATCTCGCACAAGCGTATCAGCAGGATCGGACAGGACTAGTATTAATGTGGTTCATAGCACATTTATAATAGATATTAACATCAAAATACATATAAATATTAACATTCGTGCGTAGCACTGCTTATCCTATCACTGACAAAAAAAAATCCTCCTTTGTGAGTATGGTTTCCTGGTAGCTACGATCTTGGATTGCTTGGAACAGGCGAGCTACCCAATTATCAACTGCTCCGTCGTCTGACAACATTGATTAATAGGCACGGAAGTTAAATTAGAAAGGACAACTTACTTAATGAAGGAGATACTACTCCAAAACTTTTGAGGAGTATTTGTGACGTTATCTTTATAAAATCTTACTTTTTACGTTTTTTTTGCTACCCTACTAACGTCCCAAAGCTGGGCTCAGACTACATGAACAATAGTAAGTATAGTAAGCAAGTATAAAAGCACATAAGGAGATTAGACTTTTTTTATTATTAAATTATTATCAGACTTTTAATATTAACTTTTAATTTAATCTATCGAAAGATAATAAGTACTCATTTACAGACGAAACTATAAGTATTATTTTAGTTTTGTATTTTACTTAATCAACAAATCACAGACACAAATATCGTCCACTAAAATTTAAACCAGGGAGCATTTATACCAAAGGCCATTTCTCTGTCATAAAGTCGATAATGGCACATTAAAGAGCTATCAAAATTAGGGTAAATTTGTTTATTCGGCTCAAATTAATAAATGGGAGTTTGCGAGCCCCACGTTGATGCTTTAAATCATTTTAAATATTCAAATCTCGCTTTCATAAACTAGGCTAGGGACTCAACTAACGCGATAGAAATTAAGCTAAGTATTCTGACTGTCATCAAAGTGCGGAGAGTAACTCTATTTTTATTATCCTACCTACATTATAGCATGGAGTAATAATATTATCAGGGTGTCAGTTTAAACGTCCAAAATAGCATTGACCTGTTTCTTTTTCTTTTTTTTTCCCCATAGTCCATGTCAAAATGCAAGGCCACTGGGTCACGTTAGTGTTTTTTTTAAATAGCATGATCTAGACCAGGGGTTTCCAAAGTTATCTGGGTAACGACCTATCAAATACAAGTTTACAAACTCGGGACCCACCTCTAGGAAATTTAACCGTTACCAATATGAATAAAGGACTTTTCAAATAACAAACAAAATTTTCAAATAAAAAAGCACACCAACCCAACCCAATCCAAGCCCGGTTATTGGCTTGGTCGGCTGGTGTGTCGTTCTACAGGCATGGCCCACACAATATTCGGTCGCGACCCATAGTTAGGGAAACCCTGAACCAGACTCTTTTTAGTCTTTTTTTAATGCAAGCTGTCACAAGACTAACCTGTTAGGTTATTGTTGTTTTCCTTAGCTTTTGACAGTTATTTAGTGTATGTACGATATAAAAATTGACACAAGGCTTTAACTATGCTTTGCTAATATAAAACCTTCTGTTGTCTGGTGATTTTACTATTAGTGTCTTCATAGGCTGACATAATGCTATTATAATGATACAAACAGTCAAAGCAAAAACAGCAAATACAAAATAGCTACAGACAACGTAATAAAATTTCTCATTTCAATGTTAAAAAAGGCAAACTAGATAATGCAGCGGGCGACAAAATTAAAGGCATCCCAGCGACCGCATGCAAATGGCCGGCAGTTAATATTCAGTGGGTCACCCTTCACGGGAGGCGTTAAAACAAAATACACAACGACTAACTTTGGCCGGAACAATCGGGCGGCTTATCTCCGTTTTGAAACGGAACATTTGTTATCTATGCCGACCGCGCGGCAGCTGATGCTATGATCGCTATGCCTATTTCTGTGCTTTTGTTAGAACCTAGACGATGAATAATTTATCTGTTGGTTATAAGAACTGAAATGCAGCAAGGTGTTTTTTTTAAATTCTACAATAGAGAAGCGCTTGTTCTCATTCTCATCCGGTTTTAAGTTACGAAAAGACCTAAGTTAGAAACGCTCTTTACTCGGAACCCTCAACTTCTAAGACTCTGGCTATCTTATCTCAAACTGTTAAACTGACAGTTAGAGATAAGATATCCAGAACACAACAATGATGATGACAAATATGACAATCACAACAACGCTACTAACATTGTTGATAGTGACAGGCGTTACAACAAAATACACAACGACTTACTTCGGACAATCGGGCCGGCATATCTCCGTTTTGAAACGGAACAATTGTTATCTCTGCCGACCATGCGGCAGCTGATGCTATGATCGCTCGCTATACCTACTTCTGTGCTTTTGTTAGAACCCAAACGATGAATAATTTATCTAGATGGCTGATAGAAAAACGAAACAACAGCATGGTACGTTTTTAATTATTTTATTCTACAATGGAGAAGCGCTTGACCTTCATCTCATCTGGTGGTAGTTACGTAAAGACCGAAGGTAGAAGCTCACTTTACCCAAAACCCTGTAATACTAAGACACTGGCCATCTAATCTCTGTCAGTACGCAACAACGCTATTAACATTGTTGTTGAATAATTTATCTAGATGGCTGGATACGAAAACGGAAAAAGAGCAAGGTGTTTTTTATTATTTATTATTATTCTACAACGGAAAAGTGTTCCCTTCGGCTCACGTGTAGGTAGTCAAGTGCGCTTCAGCCTTAGGTCATATCACCGTATAGCGCTCTTTACCCGGAACCACGTACCTAACCTTAACTACCGATGCACTGGTTATCATATCTCTAACTGTTGATACACAACAACGCTACTTGCATTGTTGTTATGGCGACAGACTTATATAGATAAAATGGCGGGACGATGTAAAAGGGAAAAAAGAAATGCCTTTTCGTTGCGTGCGGGTTTTACTCAGAAAAAACGCTTCCGCAATAGACTGGACAAGATGGCATTGTGACTTGCATATTACATATTAAACTTTTATTTTTCTGAATTCTAATTAAGTTTAGTGTTAGATAAAATAACTGAATAACAGTAACTGCTACAAATTTTTATACCACAAAGATTTACACAGAAGTTAGAGAAGTTATCAAACTTCCCCCCACAATAAGGTCAACCAGAGCTGAGGCAACAACGGGTACGGGGACACGCTTGCGCGACGCCAGGCTCTAATCCTCGGGGATAGTACGGTCACCATAGTGACCATAGTGAGATTTTAAGGCACTATTAGTGTCTCGCCGCATCGCCAATAAACTCAGTTATGCGGGTCCGAAGTCACAGCGTATGCGACTGGGGTCTTTGATGTCTAAAAATATCCTCGTGTTGAACTAAATAACAGCAACTACTAAAAGTTTTAGATACAGGTTGCAGAAGGCTCAACATTACCTTTTAATGCAACGCTATTTTCCGTCACCCTTCTTGAGTTACGACACTGTCACCTCGAGCTACGGTCCCAGACATTAGACGCACCTTTGGACTGCACTCGTAGTCCAACTCCAACGCCCTGGAGAATCAAGAAAGCTCAAGGACATGCTTACATGCTAGGCTCTAACCCTCGGGGATAGTACGGTCACTACGATTTTAGGAAGCATAAGTTTTCACCGCCCATAAACTCAGATAACGGACGACAGAGACGGGTCCGACGTCACTACGAGGCCGCCTTTGGATTTTCTGCTCACGTAATCAAACTTGAATGCCCCGAAGAATCTAGAAAAGTGCGAGGCGCTTGCGTGTATAACCTAACATCCTGGGGTTGTAGGTCACTACGGTTTGAGGAACCATATGCATTACGCCGCTCATAAAACTCGGTTATGCGGATCCGAGGTCAAAGCGGTGTGTCGGATCTCTAAAAATATCCTCGTATATAAATAATACAAGCGGATTACTTCGCCATCAGAAATGCCAAATTAAATCCTTTTTGAGGCCGCATATAAATGGCGGCCTGTTTACTTTGTGGGTGTCTTTTTAAGGGTCGGGCGTCCTTATTACTAAATACGCAACGCAAAATTTAACTGGAGTTTTTGAGTTGCAGCTTCTTTGAGCAACAGTTCAATTTAATGTTTAATGCTTGCAACTAGTTTAGACGCTAAAATGTTCTTTTTGTACTTCAGTTCGAAATAAACTTTAAAGCCGCCTTTCATAAAGTATAAATAAACTTTATTTCCAGCTGAAGTAATATCTTTATAGAAATCAGTGCCCAGATTTTTGAAGGTGCGGATTCAATCCTGCTAGTAAAAATATTTAATTTAACTTTTTTTGTATTACAAAAAATCATTCACTAACAAGATGTCATATTAGTCAGCATTTAATTTGCATTTCGTTTTGTACTCACATAGAACCCGACCTTCTTTAAGTACGGTCAAAGATCGCGCTATTGTCAAACCTATAGACTATAAACTGTCTGACGAGTATGACCAGAATAACTATCAGAGTATTCTTGGCAGCAAAGTGAAGAGCCGTGTCTGCGGTTTTGTTTTATTTTCTAATACCTGTTTTATCGAATATTAATGTGAAATAATGGTGGATTATTAACCGTTAAGTGTTCATAAACATGCAGGAGTGTTGGCAAATAAAACAAAACAGTGCAACGTCACTTTTCAAATTCTCTTAAGAAGTCCGCGTGAGCTCTTAGTAAAGCCCCTCATCTTTACTGAAATACTCAAGGAGTTGAGTTATTATTTCCTTTTTTTATATTAGAAGGAGGCAAACGAGCAGGCGGGTCACCTGATGGGAAGCAATCACCGCCGCCCATGGACACCCGCAAAACCAGAGGAAACGCAGATGCGTTGCCGGCCTTTAAGGAAAGAATAGGTTCGTTTCTTGAAGATCCCTAAGTCGTAATGGTCCGGAATACACATTTCTCACTTCTTATTACTATTATCATTAATCATCATCATATAGGTATTAACAAAATAAATATTATCTTATCATATAACTTGTGAGAAAATTACTTTGACACTGGCTAAATATACTAACCGCACGAAGCTATCAACTAAAAGAAAAAAAACTATCAGAGTGCAGGCATGCTGAGAACGAGTCCGGGCGACCAGTGTCTCCCAGCCACATATATTAGGCGGCATCCCTTAGTGGCCCATTATTCAACGAGGATTTATTTACAACCGTACCCTAATTGTGGCGCAACAACAGTACATTTTGTCGGCTCTAATTTTAATTTAACTTACTAACTACGTACTTATGTGAGCTAACCTATGTTACTAGTAGTACTACCCGATTAATAATAATACATACACGAAACATCACTCAACTTAAAAACAAAATACCAATAAATTAAAGATGTCCACCAACTATGAGCTCATGGGAATAGTCCTAAGAATGCTGGCAACATTAACTTCTTGAATTGCTAAGCTGGCAGAGGTAGCCTACCTGCATTCTGATTACAACTGCCTTATGGCCTTTATGCCTTGCCTATACTACCTTATATACTTTACATTACCTTATATTGCAAGTCACCGGATAGGTGATCAAATGAAAAAAAACTCTAGCTCTTTAGTAAAAACAATATTTTTAACTTACAATGTCTTTATACGAGCTATATCTGTAATACAAACTCTTCGCAACCGCGACTTTACTAATAGGAAATGGCACGAATGTTGAAGAAGAATGTCTCTAATTATATTAAAAAATAATAGGTACCTTCGTTACTTTTCTTCATCAGCTTCGGGTCCACTTCCGTGCAAAGACCCACATGTGATTCCGAAGTTAGCGACGTGCTTAACTTTGTAACTATTCAAACTCTCGAAGTAATCAAACCTTAGAGCATGGTTTAATGATCTAAGAATCAAACCAACAACTTGACATGTAAGTAAAGGAGAACGAGGTTCTTTAAATTGGATACGCTCAGAAAAATACTTGTGTACTTAATTCTACTGAAAACAATTGTTATTATATTACAATTTCTCGTTCACAAATTCCTCTGTTTTTAATAAAGTGAACATAGGTATATTATTTATTAGTTTGAAAAAAAACGTTGATTAAAATGGAACGCGAAAGCTTAAAAACATTAATTTCATCATAACTATTCAAATGTCGTATATATTGATATGGTCACTTGTTAATAAGAAGCTTTGCGTGGATATAAATCATAGGAATGGATCATAATAGAAAAATAATAATTATGAATGATGACATGGTTAAAACTTATGTCATTTAAGCGCTATAAACTGAGCGAGACTTGACGAGACTGCAGTTCATAGATGCTTATCGTTAGCTTTTAGACAGTTAATTTTCTATTGTTTGTCCATATACAGACATAATCTCTTTTTTATCACCGTTCAAACCTTCTGAGATGACTCCCGTGATACAAACGAACAACTCTTACTATTGGACCAACTCCCTAACTCGAAAATAAAATTCAGCTGTTCCATACAAAACATCAATATTCATTCGACCAAAATGTATGGAACAGCTAAATTTAATTTTCGAGTTAGGGAGTTGGTTCAATAGTAAGAGTTGTTCGTTTGTATCACCTGTACATACAGATAGATCACCCGAGAGTGTACAGCCGTCATTAGAAATGCCTGTATCCAAAAGCAAATATATCTCAACTAGTAATCACCAGCTCATTAAATATCCTCACTGCTGGGGCACGAGCCTTCCCTATGGGTGGAAACAGCACAGGGAGCACGGGCAATAAACCACAACGCGGTAATAGGTTGGCGGTGGTACCAACGGTTGTACGTACGTGCCTGAAGCACAGGGGCTCGAGATGAATAAATCTTGGTCACCCATCCGATGACCGGCTTTTGCGAAAGTCGCTTAACTTCAGCAATCGCATACCAAGCGTGTTAACCACTGCGCTATCGATCTCAACTAGTAATGGTTCATTAACGGAACGGACTACCTTATATCTTTCCTTGGGTATCATAATGGGCACACCAGGTAGTAGGGTTACCGCACATAATTCGTCCACCCGCCCACATATGTATTTGCCACAAAACATTAGTGCATTGCCGTCTTCTAGATTAATGAGTATGGAGCTTTTTTTTTAATGCAAACTGTCTAATCATTTGACCACCAACCTGCCTGTTGGTGAGCGGGATGTGGCCTAAGGTGGTACATGAGTAGACAGGAAATGCTCACTCTTGCTTTGAAGAGACCCAGGTCGTAGTGAACAGGGAACACGTGACCAGGCAGCGCATTCCACTCTTTGGCGGTTCGCAAAAGAAAAGAGTTAGCAAACCGCTTCGCACGGACAGGTGGTATGTCTACAACGTACGGATGGTAGCTTGATGTTCCTCATCGTTTTGGCATAGAGGTAACAGCTTAAATCCACAGGAAAGGTTCTCCCCGCCCGATTCTCTAAATGCACACACATTTACAGAATACACTAAAAATGCACACTAGTTTAGGCCCAAGACACCGTACTCGTAGAACAAGGGTACAAAGAACCGGTTCACACGCGCTCTATACCAGGTACAGACATGTACCTGGGCGCTTCTCTCCTCCACCACGGCCCGGTGAACCCGAGCCGAAGTCCGAGCCTTTGGAGGCGCCCCCGGGTTGTTCCACTTCCCGATCCAATCCGAACCCTTCGGAGAATCTAGTAGGGCACGGGGACACTCACTTTTAAGTGTGTGATGCCGTTCCCTCTAGACAACCTCCGAAGGTGATTCGTTTCACACGGCTTGACGTACCTCGCCGCCCCCAAAAAAGCCCGGTGACGCTGACGTTTGAGACAATCAGCAATCTCTCTCAAAAAAAACTGGAAAGGCATCGAGCATCAATAGGCTGATCTCTTAGCAACAGGTTAACCGCATGCCTGCTTGCTGGCTGAGTCATATAGAATATTGCATTCGGTTTTGGTTATTAAAAAATAATGTCTTGGCTAGCGATATTTTGCCACATGATCTATAAAATCTCATAGCAATTCGGTTTAGTTTGTCGTAAAGTATGTGTTTTTTTTTTTTTTTTTTTTTTTTTTTTTTTTGGAGAGAGACTGCTGGTTGCCGAGGGGCATTTCCAGCTTCACCGGGCTTGTTTTAGGGGCGGCGAGGTACGTAAAGGGTACCTCAAGCCGTGTTGAAACGAAACACCTTCAGAGGATTTCTAGAGGGGTACGGCATCGCACACTTAAAAGTGCGCGTCCCCGTGCCCTTCCAGAGTCTCCGAAGGGTTCGGATCGGATTGGCGTAAAGTGGTAACTAACATCAATTTTATGTCAATCTGTCGCCAAAATAAAAATAATTGTAGCAAGCATTGTCGTGTTCCGACTTCCATCAAATAATGATGAAACGGGTAGTTCCTGGTTTGAGGATTTGAGGTGAGGTGCGCTTCTATCTTCGGCCTTAATATCACCATGGTATGAGATGAAGGCCAAATGTTTCCTTGTGGATAAAATAAGACCCTAACTTGCTTAGCCTAAATCTTCAGGCACGAGAGTAATTGAAGGAATAACGATAGCTAGACCAAAAGCTATTACAACCCTCTTGATCTTGTACTGCTAAGTATTTAGACTATTTCGTGTAGTGACGTAACACGAGATGATGACGTAGGCCTCATGAAAGTGGAGCTGTAATTAAAGCTGAGTGGCGGAGTTCCTGACGTCTCATTAGACGGCTGGATTTATTTACACCCTCGCGTGGATCCCATGAGGTTGTTGTGTAAGTGAAACGATATTCTGGTGAAAAGCTTTGGTATCTATGATAATAGGTTGTTAATAAGATGGTAGGTACTTAGTATCGCGTTTGTTATTAATTGTCACTTTTGCAGAGATTACATTGACGTTCAAATTGCCGTTTCGAAGCCTGACCAAACAGTAAGGGCCCAAAAATTCATTCCATATTCATGGATTTTACAAATTAGTCTTAAACTATTCAATATTACATGATATTTTTTTTTATGAAAAGATAGGTATGTGGGTTTGATTCCCACTCGAACCTCTTGGGACTTGTTGTTTTTTTTTTTTAGGAAAATTTTATCTTGTAACTACGAGTAGCATATATAGCATTGTAAATGCAAAAGTCAAAATAATAATAATATTTTTTATTACTTAAAATTTGATATTATTTTATGTTAATCTAAATTTATTTTAGCTTTATTATATTCAAATGAATAACTTATATACGACAATATCACAGCTTGAGCATTTTAGACACTGAACCTAAAAGTATAAACACGGGTAGATTCAAGTCGAGATGCTCAAAATAAATTATCAATTGAATAGCGAAGTAACAGAGAAAAATAAAATCACCAACATCCATTAAAATAAATTAATTTATAAAAACCCTAGGCATAATCAACGTACCGAAGCACAGATATTTACAAACCGGGAACACAGCTTTCGCACCCGTCTCGAAAGCTAAATTAAATTCCTCCACGCCACCGCTTTTCTTGACACCCTACGTGGTTCTGAAATATTTATTAACTTCAAGAGGGGCAGAATGAAATTGAAATGATTATAGGCGAGAATGTATTAGGCGGTACAAACGAGAGATTCCCTTTGATTGGAATACTGAAATGTGGGAATTATCTGTTTTTATTTTGTGGTATGCTCGTAAAGTTGTTAAAAGGATATATATTTTATAGCGATCTACTCGCGATTCTGTGTCTTGTAACTACGGTCCCTACAAAATCAGGCTGAAGTTAAAGTGATTAAAAATTTAAAGTGTGTCTATTTCAAATATGAAACATCGTTAGGTACTTTCTCGTTTAGCTAGTTAAAAATCGCTGGCAATTTTAATTGTGGAACATATTTAATTTTTTTTCTTAACTGACTGTTGAGGATAGCTTAGCTAGCAAAAATCTAGTTTCTAGCAATCACTATTTTATACAACTTTATATAATAAATATTTTTTCTGAGCCATATGCAATAAAAACGTCCTGTTAGTTAAGTTAATATTCTCCCTTTTTTTTATTACTACAAAAATTTAAAGGAAAGATTCTGGTCATCATTTTGCAAAACCTTGACAATGGGACCAAATCTGAAAATCGTTATAAAATATCAGCTGATCCATACATAATGAAATACCTTACTCGATGAAAATGTATGGAAAGGCTGACTTTATTTCACGATACACACTTTTATTTACGATTTTATAGTTGTTTCCATAGTAAAAGTTTTGCAAAGTGATGTGCACTGACCATCCTCAAAGTTTTTGTAATAATTATAAAATAGAATATATTTGTGCCAAATTTAAATACAGAAAAAAAAACGACGGGTTGCAATCCGGGAGTGCCGGCAGAAGTGAAAACTTAAATATTAACGTTGTGCATTTTTGATATTTTGGAATGGTTAGGGAATAATTTTGCACGAATTCGTTCAATTATCAGTATAAAAGTCCTATCATTTATGTGGTAGAATACAATATTTATTTATTGCGCTATCGTACACAAACATGACAATTTATATTACATTAAAAAGCACTCGAACATTCGCGCAAGCGCCCTGCGCCGCCTAAACGAAACAGCAGGCATACATTTTCGCCGCGCCGTAGAAAGAGAGAGGGATACTTCCTCTCCTACGCCGCGCCGGCTGTCATCCGTCTTACGAATTTTCGATCAGGCCACGTGTCCTGACGGTCACGTGTCCTGACGCGAATTGTACATTTTTTACCCATTTCAAAAAGTGTACAACGCCGCTAAAGAAGTTTTCACTGCAAAAAATCATTGATTAACTAAGTAAGTATGTTAGAGAAAGTACACATAACATAAATTTTATCAAAAATCATCAGTACTTATCAAAAGTACAAAGAAAAGAAACAAAAGTGAAGACATTATAATCAAAACGTCGGCCAACCCACTCAAGTCTATGCCAGGCGCCAAATCTTATCGGAAACAACAATGTGTGAGTACACTAGTAACGTCCCAACTGCCTCCCAAACGCGGTCCTCCACACACAAACGATAATGAGTTTCCCCCATCACAGTAGGTAATAGATAACGTGCGTTCCTTAATAATTGACCTCAATTTATTGTATGCATGACTTGTCAAGACGAAATTGCGGTAGCTGGGTAAACAGAATAATGGAAGTTCCACGTATACTTAAGTAATTCAGTGTTAGTAAGACGAAATATCGATATAGACGGAGCAAGTATCTACCTATAGTTTATATATATATATACGACGACACGAGTATCAAATTTAGATGAACACATGCCATATTTTATATAGTGGATTTATTATATTAGGCGAAGCAAACAGCAGTGATCAGTGTCAGCCTTATGTCTTTGTTAGTCGTAATTTTTTATTTATCAATCCACCAATATTGCTTTTCTAAAGTTTACACGAACACCACACATTGATATGAAACCACTTTTACGTAAAATAAGGTCTATCAACGTGACGTCAGCTTATATTCTAAGCTAAGGTGGGCTAAAGTCTTCCCAGATGGATTATTGTCCTATGTATAGTTAGGTACATTAAATACATAGGGAAATCGAGCAAAAGCAAAACTATAATTTCTCGAACGAACAAACTATTATGTCCGATAAAAATGTAACACACACAAAAAAATATCGGTCAAAACGCCGAGTATTTAATCCTAGAATACGCATTCTAAGTAGTTCGCGGTAACACCCATTAAAAAGCCACAAAAGACTGTATTTTTACGCATTTTTATTTCAATACTACCAGTGAAATTAACACATCGCACGCCAGTGCAAACAAAGGAATACAACAACAACCAACACGATACGAGTGGGTACAATTTCACAGCAATTATTGTTACATTTCTCTTACTGGCCAGTGCCAACGCAAAAGTAAAACCAACCGTGGTACCTACTAAGCAAGTAAAATTACATGACAATTATTGTTACATTTCTCTCAATGGCCAGTGACAACGAAAAAATAAAACCAAACATGGTACCAGCAAGCAAAATTGCACGACAATTATTGTTCCATTTCTGGGTAAGCACTTAACAGTGCTGTAACATTGTACCACGCTTCACGGTTTAATTCGATCGAAACGAAGCCCGAATTTCCCACGGGACCATGGGGTATTGTTGCACATCCGCAAGTGTTGCGGTTCGACTCCATTTTGTGCCTGCAAAGCTAACAAGGTTAAAAGAGAATTGGAGTCGTAATGATTTCAGACAGAAGTTTCTGGTAAAAGTTTCTCGTTGTAGATATTTTTTTTTTATTTCACTACGGGTAAGTGTTTGTCCTTTATCTAACACTAGCTGTGCTCGCGACTTCGTCCGCGTGGAGTAGTGGGCTTTCGGCAGCATTTTTAATTTTTTAGGCTCTTGTTCCCGTTTTTGCAACATTTTTCACTGATGCTTCGCTCCTATTAGTCGCAGCGTGATGTTATATAGCCTAAAGCCTTCCTCGATAAATGGACTATCCAACACAAAAATATTTTTTCAATTCGAACCAGTAGTTCCTGAGATTAGCGCGTTCAAACAAATAGACTCTTCAGCTTTATAATATTATAATATAGATATATATATAGATGGGCCTCGATTCTACCATAAAATGTCCATAATCGTGTCTTAGTAGCACCATTTTTTTTTACAGTAAGGTTGCAAATGACTCAGCTCTTTATGTTTCTTTGTCGCACCTCCAAAAGATGGAATAGCCTGCCAACACACGTTTTCCCTCCTTCCTATGATATGGGGTCCTTCAAACGAGGCGTGAAGAAGCACCTTGTGGGCCGGCAGAGTGAGGTTGACTGATGCTGCGTTGCTTTCACGCTGCACCAGTTGTCTTCGCGTCTGGACTCCATTTCCACTTAACATCGGGTGGTATGGAGTCATTTGCCGAGCTAGGTTTAAAAAGAAAACTCTGCCGATGTAAAGCAACAGCAGAGTCCAAATGCGAGGACAGCTGATGTCGTAGAAAAGAGAAATACGTGTGCTGGGAGTGTCATTTTTTTGGTTAGGCAACAAAGAAATGGAGTCATCAAAATATTGAATGATATTTATATTGATTTTGACATTTGGACTATGGCGAAATGTCAAAATCTGTCCACTGAAACTCCATTGCAGACATTTAGGAATACCAGAATCAAAGTCCTGATAGTAAGCGACGGCAATGATGTACTTAGCTTAAAAAATTACACATATTATACACATTCTTTTATAGCATTAATAACCGCTTCGCGATAGACTATTGGTACCTAGTTAAAACTCATATTAGACCTATTTGGAATCAAGACACCGTAAACGGAATCCATTTTGCGCCACAAAACAGTTGAACATCAAAGGGGCAAAACTCATATGGGAGCGAGCATACGGAAATATTCCGTAGAACCGCCCGCCCCTAGCATCAGCACTCGAACGTCATTCCTGTGACGTATGTGAAACATATTAAAAGTGCCTCCAGACACATTTGGGGGAGATTAACGTTCAGGGTACGTTATCGCTGTTAGCACCGACCTAATTATGCCTTCCAAATTAGCTTGTTTCGAGTTGTTGTGGCGGAACGCAGGCACATGGCACGCGGCCAGTGTCGGCTAATGTACGTTTGCATTTCGGAATGGTTGCAGTGTCGATTTTTAGCAAATTAACAGGTCGCTTTTTCTGTTTGCTGGTGTTTTCGTTATTTGGTTTTGCGCTGTGAAGAATGTTGTGAAAACACAAAGGGAATTGTTTGTTCATGCCAGCTATGGATTATTAAAATGTCAGATATTATTACAGTGTAGGGTAGAGCCATCAAAGTGTACGTATAGGGTTGACAGATACGAGTACATGTTCGTGCAATGAAAAAGTAATGTTGTTACGAAGTTTGAAAAAGTTATAGCTCAATTGGGAAGGCACCTGACCCGGTATGTCAGAAGGGTGCAGGTTCAAATTCAACATTTGTGTTTTTGTAATTTGTTCTAAACAAAATTTGCGTTAATTATATAAACAAAACAAAAACATTTTATAAATAGCTTGCCTACTTCTTAACTGATCTTTAGTATTTGTAAAAATATTATGGACGGATTTTAATGACGGTAGTAGTTAACATTGAATGGGCGCCTTTGGCTTTCAAAGTAAAAAAGTAAATAGTGTTGAATAATTTCGGCGGGCTGGTTAGAACCACGATAGATCAATTGGGAAAGCACCTGACCCGGTATGTCAGAAGGGTGCAGGTTCAAATCCTGCTCGTAGAAATTTTTTCAACATTTGTGTTTTTGTAATTTGAAAAAGTGTTAAAAAAATCCACGAGGAAGATTGATTCCACGTGAGGTGCACTACCAACTATGCTATCGTGACTCTGTCCAACCCGCCAAAATTTATCAACACCTATCTACTTTTGTATTTTTCTTTTTTTATCCTCCTTTTGTTTTGCTCGGTGGCGTGCACTTGGAGAGGCCTATGTCCAACAGTGGACTAGTATAGGCTGATGATGATGATGATGATCTACTTTTACTTTTTAAGCCAAAGGAGCCATATTCAATGTCGTCATCACATTAAACAAAAAATAAAAGCAATTTACAATAAAGTCTTATCACTTTAAAGCGTTTCCTATGGAATTGTTGTATATGTATTGATTTTCATACAACCAGTCCGATTTAGAGAGCTAATAAACTGTAAAATCGGAGGTGCATACTATTTATTATATATCTCAATATACTACATAATATATATTCATTATAAGAACCTTAATAATGAATAACGAGTGTAACTACTACTTCATACTATTGTGCAAACTCAAATACTTACAACAAACGATCAGATATAATTAATTTTACTTTTTATCTAAGCTGAATTAAATATTTATAAAATACAGTGAAAAAATCTGGCTGGGTCTGGTAGGCATTTATTTTTTCACTGTATTTTATAAATATTTAATTCAGATTCAGTGCAGCATTTAGTACTTAAAAATAAAAATAAAAATTTGTGGTATTTCACCTGCAAAGATGAATCTGCATATTAGCCATCGGTTGCAATAGCCGTTGGTTAGATGGCACTCTGCCGCTAAAAAGCAGTGAAAAAATGCAGGGCTTACGTCAGCCTTCCCGGTTGCACAATGGTCAGTGCAGCCGCCCGGATTGCGGAAGACCCAGGTTCGATTCCTGGCTGGTTCGGGGGTAGGTATTTAATTTTTCACTGTATTTTATAAATATTTAGATATAATTAAATCAGGCATTTGAGTGGAGGTCACAACATCAGAGCCCGTCCCTAAACTTTCAGGTAACTATGTTAAACCAGCCGTGTGTGTGTTGTTACATAAAGTCTAACCAGCACAGGTAGTCAAATAAATATAGCTAGCTAACACAAGATTAGCTACAAAAACACATATGTTGTAAACATAACTTGCGTTCGCAACAAAATTTACGTTTAAAATTATATAAAGTAAACAAAAACATCTTACAAGATTAGCTATTAAGGCGACGCATCGCTAAACAATTAATCTAATACGGAGCGTTTGCGCCCCGTACCATAAGAAAAAGTGTATTTTTTTCCAATTAAAACTACAAAAAGTTTAAAAAAATGAACTAGCATATCGTGTTTCTGCAACTAGCAAAATGAAGTCAATTAAATGAAAAATCATGTCATCAAATATCACTTTCATATGTTTTGTAATTGTTGGGAACAATCAAGATCCCCGCCACGTAAATTTCCAATGCGTCGCCTTAAAAAGATAAACACAAGAGGTTATACTCGTATAGACTGTGGTTTATTTTTGCTTGAAGTTTGGAAACAGTCCAATTTTAATTCTAACGTTTTAGCTTACTCATCTGTCTAAAAGCTTACGTTCTATCGTCTATCTAATATTTTGTTCATCCAATTAATAAAAAACAAAAAAGGACCGAATTGATAAATCAGTAAATAAATTATATAAGGTTTTGTAAAGCGTGAAACGAATACCATGAATGTTCAACATCTCAATTTGTTCAGCTCCACCCAATTCATTACTATGAATTCCATGGAAATACACAGTTACCCAGGAATTAGCATAAACTGGTTAAAAGTTAGAAATAACTTCGGGTGAGTTAGCTCGACATTGGAACAAACGAAATCTACGTCAGTAACGAAATTGTTGTGACAATCCTTATCACTCCGAACTTGAATTGGGCTTAATGGCGTCGGTGTGTGGTTATTCTTGTTATATGTAGGAAACTTTTTTTTTAGAGATTGCTGGTGTAGACTTGTCGCCTTCACAGCGTAACCGGACTTTTTGTGGGCGGCGAGAATCTTAAAAGGTTCATCATCATCATCGTCATCAGCCTATACTAGTCCACTGCTGGACATAGGCCTATCCAAATGCACGCTACCGAGCACGATCCGCGGCTACGCTCATCCAGCTCTTGCTAGCCACCTTGCGAAGATCGTAAAAGGTTAAAAGGTTCCTAAGCCGTAAATCAAAACATCCTTAGAGGGTTTTTAGAAGGGATGGCACCCTAGATTCTCCGAGGAGTTCAGGTCGGTTCGATAGCGGAACATCCCGTGGGCGCCTAAGACTAGGACCTCGGCTCTGGTTGACCGTGTTATGGTGGTGGAATGTAGGAACAGAGCAACATAATGGAAAATTGTTGGAAAATTTACCACAAACCTTGTTGTTCCGACAGTTGGAGATAAAACAGTTAGTTCTTCAATAGTTAATGGTAATGCACTCTCATCTGCGGCCTTATCGTCACTCACTATTAGGCGAGATAAAAACCAAGCTCTTTACCGTACCGAAGAAGCAAAAAAAGGCGAGAATGAGAGAAAAAATAGCAGCAATACAAATTGGTTGGATAATAAAGACTGTCTATAATAACTCATAATTTCTTTAGCTGGCAGCGGTTTAATCTTTTATTTCTTTTAAACTTGGGTTTGTAATGTTTTACTAGGTCCTAAGTACACCTACTTAGGATACACCTATCCTTTACTAGGTCTTACAACTTCAATCATTTTTTTTTACTTCTCATGCTCGTAAAGTTGTTCTTTATGTCGAGAGAAGGCTGTATAAAGTGAGTTTTAATGCTCTTGTGCATAAAGTAATTTCTTCTTCTAAGAGTAAGGCAATTAGGCTTTACAGACACATACACAATACACCTTCATTTAATTGATATATTTTGATGAGATTTAGGTTATATCTTAATTTAATTACGACATAATGTATTACTATCTAAATACAAATTAATGATTAATACGGGCTTGCATTTACGTAAAAAAAATATAACGCAAATACATGTTTATAATAACTTGGCATTGCGGCTCAGACCATAGTCGAACGTCACGTAGTTGAAAATGAAAAATAAAAAATAAGAAAAATTGTGTGGCGGGAAGCTAATTATTCGTCATTTAATTACATTATAAAAATTATTAAATTTTCTTGTATATGCTTTAATTCTTGTTTTATTTCCTTGCAATCGAAGTAAAAAGCAGAGTGTAAAACTCGAGTACAAAACTTAGTTTACCCTCGACGTGACTATCCACCCTGGCAAAATGGCTCGTTTTATGCTCTTGTTGTACAATCTATTATATCTTCTTTTTCTCGTGTTGTACCTAATGTATAAATAATGTTACCCAAAGAACAAATTACATTTTAAAAACAATTATTTTAGCACTTGTTTATCAACATGTAATTATTTTACTTGCACAACTAGTAAAGCATATACTTTATATCGATATCGATACATATCGTATTGAAACATAATAAAAAATGAGATGTCAAAAAAATATACTAACATTGTTGAGTTACAGAGATGACACATTGATCATATGAGCCGAACAAAAGCTGCTCGGCTTGACTACTGGGGCTTTGCCATAAGCTCTGAAAGCAGTACTATTGCAGTTGTGGAAGCGAGACTCATGTAGTGGCCTATATACATGCGTCTCGTCTATACAACTGACAGATACTGTTTCAAGAGTTCATGGTAAGACCCCTGAAATGAATACATTCCTAACACGGGCGTCAAGAGCTAAGACAAGTCAAAAAATCATTATTTTCGGTATAACAATAAAACACCAATTAACATATATAATTCAATAATAACATTAAATTAACATTAAATGTAACATTGCAATAAATCATCATTGAAAAACTCAAATAAATATTAAATTATATGTAGTTTTAACAAACAAAATTAAATACAAATTGGCAAACACATTTCGCTCGCATCGCTACGGCTAACGGCGGCGTAACGTAACAACTACAAAAAAGAAACCTATATGTATACTTCTAAACACGAAGCACGCCGGGTTTCTTGCTTTACGTATGTACGGTCGATTACTATTTTGATCAGTTTATTAATTAAAATTACATTTTAACCGCACACACACAATTGACGGACGAAGATCGTGATATGAAATGTATTAACGTAGTTCTGAAAAGAGTTAAGAATTGAACATCTATTAGGTCCTTACCTATGAAATTGGCGTTTTGTATAAAGATTTTTTTTTAAATTCTATATTTCATACAAACTTTTTTTTAATTTTCTTAGCATCTATTTATTTTAACACTATAAAAATTGTAGAGTGTAGTGTGTTTGTTTCACTAGCTAAATATAGCAGACATTAAAACAAGTCCCTCCAAAGCTACAATGAAACAAAAGGACAATTCCGCGAACAAAAAAGTTAGTCAATTTAAAAAAAAAATTGGGTGATAAAGACACAAAATTAATAATCATTGTTATTACTGAAGCCTAAGTAACATAGTCTTAAAGGTGTATTAAAGGTGTATTATAATATTAACAACCGGTATTGACTTTTAGAAGTAATACACCTATTAATAATTGAGAAAAAAACGTCAATTTCAAGTAAGGACCTATTATGAAACAGTGAGCGTCTATGAAACAGTTTAAAGTCTATGAAATAATTGAAAGTCTATGAAACAATTGAACGTCTATGAAACAGTTCAACATCTATAAAACAATATTCAACAAAATAATGAAAACTTGATAACAGCACACTAAGAGCTCATTTTTCCGGAACTTTTGAACTAAGATAATATCATACACATTCTTGCATGTAGTTACACACAAAATTAATTACAAGTTGGCAAACCCATTTCGTAACTCATTCAAACCCAGTAACCCACTAAAGAAATCAATGTGTGTATGAGTATACTTTTAAACACGATTTCTTGTTTTACGAATGTACAATGCTTCTATTTTCTTAGTGTCTCTCGGTAATCATTGCATTTTTGAATGCAATTGAATATTAATATCCATGTCCATTTTGTCCATCAATTATTAGATTTTTCATGTACTAGCAGCCGCTCGCAGTTTCACCCGCGTGGTTCCCGTGTCCGTGGGAATATCGGGATAAAAAATATGTGTTAATCCAGTTTATAAACAATCTGTATGCCGAATTTTATCTACATCCATCCATCCGTTGCAGCGTGAAGAAGCAGCAAATATACACACACACACACACACACACACACACATACACACAAACTTTCGCACTTATAATATCAGTGTGATAATTATTTGAATTTAGAACAACATACTGTATTAGTGCGGCAACTTCATACAAGCGCTCCGAAACACACGCACACAAGTTCGTAGTTCACCTACATTAGCACACGGAAAAAAGCACGGGATAGGAGTACCCGATGACGCGGCTGTCCCCGCAAACGCGCATCGGGCAGAGTATGTTGCTGTAGTAAAGGAGAATGAAAAGTATGTCACTGAGCGCTGCCGGTCAGTATACACGTATTTTTTTGGTTTGGGTGTCGCTATTGCGCCTATCGAAAATGTCTGGAAAAAAAACCTGTTGTGTATGACGATGACTCAACACAAACAAGCATAATCCCAGTTTGTCCATTTTTACTTTGCCGACAGATAACAAGGTAAGAAATTTTTTTTTCGTTGTTAGGTACTAATGATGCTAAGTTAGCATTTATCACTTCAGTTAGCTAGGTATCCGTTTTGTAGTTATTTCTAACTACCTAATATCGTAAGAATAAACACGCGCACTGGTGTATTGAGGATATTCTAGTTTGCCAATTTAATAAAACCGCCTGATCGTTTTAATTGTTCCGAGGACTTAACGGAATTTTTGATACAATCTGAAGTATTAGAAATATTTCTAGCCGCTCCATCACAGAACCAACCAAGCACATCCACAGATACTTCAAATTCAAACACGTCTCAGAATTTCAGTCAAGCCCGTACGAATACACAAGATTTTAACTCCGATTCGGGTGATACTAATAATGTAATATGTTCTGATTACAATTCGTTTGACATGCCTGAAACTAATTCATTGATGTTTTCTTCTGAAGAAATGTGCCGAACACGACAAATGTTCAGCCTTGAAATATTACATTCGGCCTCATAATTTTATTGCGGGGACTCGATACACAAGATACAGAAGTTATTCTACAGATAACTTAAACACTTTTTTGATAATACCTCTCGACGATTTTGTACACTTAGTTAAAAAAATGGAAGAAATTTTCAGAAATTATTTTACCATAGAAAACTGTAAAACCGGCAAAATAGCCAAAACTGTTTTTAATAATGTGTCCGACCTTAAGTATGTACCTCCATGTAAATGCTTTCCAATAATATATTTAAAAAAGTTATACATGCGGATATATTACGTTATTAAATTTAATAACACAGCTTTCAAAACTGGCCGAGCGAGGCGTAAATATTTTGCTGTGTCCAATTTGTAAATTAATATTTGATTACGATTGTACTTTATAATGATATAAGTATATTATAGTGTACACCTAAATTGCGTGTTTCATTTACAATATATAAGACACCCAAATTCACACTATAATAAATTAACTATGTGTGGCTCAACCCTAGCCGGTAGCTACAGCTCGTACGTCAATTCAAGATCACGGCACTGTTGCCGCACTCTCGTTCACTCTGGTATTGTTGTTTTGTTTTGATTTTAGCACACACTAAGGGCTTGTTTTACTATAACTTTCATACAAATTCGTGCACATATGTACGAGGGCGACACCGAAACTTTTTAGAACTGGCCACTTGTAAATGATATAATAAAAAAATAAGTTCTTGAAAATGGAACTCTTTGCCAATATTTTGTTGTCTTGTTCTTGATTGCAGTCATCTTGCAGGTCTACAGTGATTGTAGGGTGGCTGATGTTTGTAGTTTTTACCTTTTCAGCAGACAGTGTGACAAAAGGTGTATATATTATTGTGTATGTATTTGTATTTCATTCAATCATTCATTTGTCATTTGTTTTACGACTTGGCGGCAAAATGAAAATTGTCTGTATTACGTCAGCATGAATTTAACGCGATAAAGTTTTCGTGCAATGATTTTATATGACTTTCGATGTCATTTATGTCAACAAAAAGGTTATAATATACTTCGATTGGCCTTTTACGATAAAGCTCCATCTCATGCCACTGTTTACAACTGGTTTAATGAGTTTAAACGTGGTCGCACTAATCTCACCGATGATCTGCGTGAGGGACGGCATTCTACGGCGACGATCGAAGATAACATCAGTGTTGTGCGCCGTATGATAGAGACTGACAAAAGAGTAACCTATCAGCAGATTCGGACAAGCTTAGGCATCGGTATGAGTGAAGTGCACAAAATCCTCCATTAATATTTAGCGGTCAGAAAGCTTTGTGCCCAGTGGATACCTCATCATAATTTGACAAAGGCCCAAAAACTCCGTCATGTTGATTGGTGCCGTGAAATGGTTCAAAGATTTAACGGAGGTGACTCAAATGCTGTGTTCGACCTACTTACGAGTGACGAAAGCTGGATTTACTGTTATGATCCTGAAACTAAAAGACTGCTGAGTGGATGTTTCCTTCCGAGGAGTTGCCAACTAATGTGAAAAGAGGTCGAAGCGTGGGAAAAAAGATGGTGGCATCGTTCTTCGGTAGGACAGGTCATTACACAACAATTGTTTTAGAGGATCGAAAAACAGTTACTGCAGTACTCTAACAATTGTTTGCCACTTGTCTTGGAAAAAGTTCGGGAGAAAGGACCTCGCAGTAGGATCCTCCTTCACCACGACAACGCCTCGTCGCACACCGCCAAGCAAACGATCGACTATTTGGCGACGTCAGACGAGGAATTACTAGGTCACCCGCCGCCGACCTCGCTCCTTGCGATTTTTATTTATTCCCGGAAATCAAAGAAAAACTTCGAGGAAAACGTTTTATGGACGCCGAGGAAGCAGTGGCTGCATTTCAAAAGGCCGTCGACGAGACCCCTAAGGACGAGTGGGCAAAGTGCTTTACTCAATGGTTCCATCGGATGCAGCGATGTATTGATGTGAGTGGACACTATTTTGAAAAGATGTAACAAAACTAATAACTTGCTAGCTTGTTCAGTTTTTGATTAGCTAAGAACTTTCAGTATCGCCCTCGTAGTTGTAACAAAATTTAATTACAAGTTGGCAAACCCATTTCGTTCGCGTCGCTACGGCTACGGCGTAACGCTACAGCTACACAAAAGAAACCAATGTGTGTACGCACGCTCGCTCGGTATGTATGTACAGACGATCACTTAAATATGTACACATTTCAAAGCAACATTTTTTTTTACATTTATTGAAATCATTATAAGTTACAAATACATATAATTAGGTCAAACATTATTAAGAGCATTTCAATATTCGGAACATTGAACAAAAAACAGAAATCTAAATAGTTAACGGAACCGTTTAAAAAAGTTTATTTAACTAAAACGCGATTTGATTTGTTCCATAGTGGACTTTAAATCGCAAGAGTTCAGTTTTATGATTGTTATAACAAATTTAAAACAACTACCTACATAATAATAATTAAACTGAATTTAATAATATACTATATTCTAAAGTGTTTTTACTCGTATACTATACTACATATTTTATACTATTGAGAAATCTGTATTTCCCTTAAAGCATTCCAGATACATTGAAATTGTTCCTGTTGCCCCAGTTGAATTAACATATTTAATTGTATCCACTAACAAACGGAAGTTTAAAGGATATTTTTTTAAATTATTTTTCAGAACGGCTGTGAAACTACGATAAAACTGTTGCGCTACTACTAACTGCCAATTAACAACACCTCCTAACGAACGCTAAAACAACATTTGATTTCATCCCTGCGTCGGAGTTGTGGAACGGAATTAATTAATTTTCGCCACGTCATATACATAAGGTAGGTATGTTAAAACAACTACGTACAAACTATCACACACCCGAGCTAGTTAAGGCACCGAATTGAAAACTACGTGTGCGAAACGTTTTCGCGTTTCGTTTTGTGTTGTTTTTATTTTTTTGTACGTGCTGCAGTTTTATTTTTTATATTCCAAAAGCTAGCAAACTAAATTCGACGCGAAATGGTAACTATGTAATTTTATGAAATACGTTTTTAAATAAACTTTAGCTAAAATGTATTTTTACTAGGAGTCAGTTTCGAAACGGTTGCTTTAATCCACTTTTTGGAAACAGTCACAAAATTATACATAAGTAACTAGTCGTCACAAGCCCGCTTCGCTGTGCGAAAATAATGGGTCAATGAATGCTAATCAAAATAATTATTAGGTTAAAGAGTAAAGTACTCGCCTTATCCAGGTCTCCGGTGACAAGAAGGCTGGTAGCTACTTCTGCCAGCGTATTAGTTTGGCAATCCAAAGGGGCAATGTTGCCAACATTTTTATGACCGTTCCCATGAGCCCACAGTTGGAGGACTTTAGTTTTATTTTTTTTATTTATAGGTCTTTAGCTTTTAATTTTCTAATTATTTTTCTGTTTCATTTTTTCAAGTAATGTTTCTTTTTGTTGTATAAATTGAATAAACAAAACTATGAGGTTTACCAACATCATATATTTCCTAGCTACAGCCTATCATTTGCAACAATCTCATGTTCTTACTACATACAAATTTTCATCAAGAGCCGTCAGTGCCCGCTTCTTCTTCTTCTTATTCTTCAGCCCGTCGCCACCCAATGCTGAGTGTAGGCCTCTCCCTTTGCACGCCATCTCTCTCTGTTGGTAGCCATCCCATACCAGTTCAAACTCGCCCGCTTCGCTGAGCGAAAACTTGTGAATAAAATTTAATTTTTTAATAGCCTATCTTTTGCACAATCTCATGTTCTTACTACATACAAATAAGCGTTAACTTTTTTCTTTTTTTATAGCTTATCATTTGCACAATCGCATGTTCTTACTACATACAAATTTTCATCAAGATCGGTCCAGCCGTTCTTGAGTTAAAAGTGGACATACAGACAAACAGACAGACAAAAATTTCAAAAATCGTAGAATTGGTGTCAGTGAGTCATAAAATGAATATTTTTCCCAAAGTCCCAAAAAGTTGACAAACGAAAATCGAATATACCACATGAAAACTCGCCTGATTGATTTCTAATTGAATAAAAGTATTCATTTACCGCTCACGACCACTGGCGCTTACGATGCGGCGAGCGTTTTCTAGTTCATCACGTTCTTTCTATCACCGTTGACTTTTACTGTCGCAGTACAGCGCGCAATGAACAAAAAATCCGCTCGTCGCGTCGCAAGTCGCTCGCGCTCGTGGCTGAAGCCAGCAGTATCGATATTGAAATCATAAAAAGCTTCAATGGAGCTTATAACGAGATTCCCGGCGCGGCGGCAGAATGTTCACATCACCTTAGGGATGATATCGCATGTCAAAAATGTGGGAATAAGGAATGAATCAGCGATAACGTATACGTTCATAGAGGGACGCTGGTGTTTTTATTAGCATTGAATATTTTAAAACGTCCACTTGAGAAGACGAGGAGCTTGATGACGCAGTGTTTAACCGGTCTGTAAATTCTAAGGTTAAGCAACTTTTGCAAAGGCCGGTCATCGGATGGGTGACCAAACACTTAGAGAGAATCTAGTAGGGAAGAAGACGCTTGCGTAATGCCCTTCCCCCTAGAAACCCTCTTGCGGTGTTTTGGTGTTTCGATCATACGGCTTGGGGAACCCTTTAAGGTTCTCGCCGCCCCCATAACCATAACGGCTACGCTAAAAAGGCTATAAGCAAATATAAAGTGATCGCGAGTTATGCCGTATAATATGTTTTCTTTTTCAGTGTACTGTTCGTGGAAACTTAAGAAAACATCATCCAGTGTGATCCATCTAGCTGGTTCAGTATGGAGAACTCCATAACTTCCTGGTAACTAACTATAAGAGATAGGGGCATTCGTTATAAAGGAAATATTGTCGACTTAAAGTTAGTTGAAACTTTATAAAAAATATAGAAAAGCTCTCATACACAATTGAGAATCGAACTAGGAAAAACCTTTTAAAATAATCACATAATCACAATCAATAGTTGTTTTATTGCTGTATATAGGAATGGTAATTATATGGCAATTAAGTTAGTATTTATTGATAATAATATTGTAGACTTACATGATAATAATATTATAATGTAATAAAATTTGCTTTAGAACCCAATGTCTTCGTTGCTCACACTGAATAATCATTTCTTAAAAGTAAAAAACCAATTAGATGATTATTGAACTTCAATTTCAAAAGCTGCTAATGTATTATATGAAGCTAATTGAGATCCTATACATATAATTAAAAATGTATGCGACCGACATAGGATCATTTCTCATCCCGTTACGTCATCACTCAACATCTGTATATCTGTACCAGAGGAAACTTTGCTCTTATCAGTACGAAACAGTAACGAATTAACTTCAGCCGCGGGTAAAGATCATGTTCAGGACCGAACATACGTAACAACTGACAACGCGTTCTCCAAATTCTAAAGAAGACTTTCTAAATTATTGGCAATGGCGTCACTTTGAAATTAAAAATTAATAAGAATTTTCAGATACAGGAGTGATGTCCAACCCTATTTATTTGTGATATATTATACTTATATTGTTATTTTTATTGCAGGAAGCCGCTGGATGCGAGCAGCACAAACCGGTCGTGGTGGAGATCCTTGGGGGAGGCCTTTGTCCAGCAGTGGACGTCTTTTGGCTGAGATGATGATGATGATGATGATGAAAGTGGCCACCACAGCTCAAGAACTATAATTTAAAAAATATAATTTTTTTTTCTGAGTCGACGTTACGGTCTTATTGCCGATTTGAAATTAGCATATAAAACTCGCTATCCGTTCGGCGTTGCACGTCGAGCGTACTATTATCATATAAAACTCGCTATCCGTTCGGCGTTGCACGTCGAGCGTACTATTATCATATAAAAGTTAACGTTACGGCGATGGGGTTAATAAGAAAACTCATTTAAAAAGGTGTAGAGAATTAGAATATTACCCTAGAGGTATGGGAATTTAGAACGAACACCTAACATACAAGGATATAAAGGCGATAACAACGTTATTTTCGCAGTAACTGCTCGTTACTACTTTGGCAGCGTAAATTAAACGTTGTGTTATGTGTATTGGAATTGTAAATGCTTTGTGTATCGTTAGTTTTATTGAACAACAGGGGAACACTTGACCCTCATTTAATTTCACCCGGAAACCCCAATCACTAAAGAACTGGCTATTTTACCCATAACCGTTGGAACACAACGATGCTAGGTACTAAAAAAAGATAGCTGCAGCTAGCCAAAAAGACTGGTAAAATTAAAAAGTGCCACTAAAAATATACAGAGTGTCCCAAAAATTGCACGCCAGGCTGACACTGGAGATAGCTTAGCTATAAACCTATCAGATAAAAATAACATGACTCTAGTAAGAGTCTCATAGTTTTGGAGAAAATAACACTTTTTTATGTTCTAAAAACTCCACTTTTAGTTCGTTTTAAACCTATCAGATAAAATTAACATGGCTCTAGTAAAAGTCTCATAGTTTTGGAGAAAATTGCACTTTTTTATTTTCTAAAAACTCCACTTTTAGATCGTTTTTATTTTTATTTTTTTTTATCTGATAGGTTTATAGCTAAGCTATCTCCAGTGTCAGCCTGGTGTGCCATTTTTGGGACACCCTGTATAGCAGTAGAAAAACGCCAAAAATATCTTACCACTAACCAAGCTACATTTAACTGGGTTAATACCCAACAGGGTTTTAACGACTGAAAACAACCGGGATCACCAGAAGGAGCTCAAGACATATTAATTATTTCATCCATTTAATAAGTAACCTTCGCCCCGACTTCATGATTAAAGTTTTTTTTTTGTTTTTTAATTATTTATTACTCGTAATACTATTAACAAAATACACAAGATTATGAATAGTTTATTAGCGGTCAATCAGTTTAGCTATTATTGCTACATAAGCTAGGGTTCCCGAGAAATCTGCAAATTCAGCAATGAGTGCTCTCCTTTAAATAATATTAAGTTACTATTATAGCTTAAGTACAGCAAAATGTATGAACCTACAAAATTAAAACAAAAAACAGCGCATATTGAATTTCTAAAATCTTATTTTGTTGAAAAATACTTCTATTTTAACTAACGAAAATTGCGCGGACGGAGGAGTATGAAATTTCGCACACTTTTAGTTTATATAGAGAAGGAGTACAGAATGTTATTTTTTTTAATTTTGCATAAAAAATACATTAAATCAATAAAATAAACATGACACACACACTACCATAGATTTAGTATATCTATGCACACTACCATGTATTTGACAAACGCTCAAATACTCTTTTCAAAAACTTCAAAAATGGAAGAGGAGCGGCCGAAATCTGTCAATGCCAATCCAAACACTTATTCTATCTTTTTTAATTTTTCATTGCTTAGGATATAATCCGTGCAGCCTTAATAAAATTACGGTCGAAATTTCGACCACTGGGCGACCACTAGTATAGATGAAAGCTAAAGTGAGTTATAATGAGACTACTAACAAGTGAGCGTCCGCCCCTAATCTTCCGACGTTATCGATCACGCGGCGGTTTTTTCTCGTATTCTTCGCGGCGAATCCACAGGCTGCTCGGGTCAAAGGGCTTCGGTGGAGGCTTTATCCGCCACCTGTTGTCCCCTTGCGCCGATCCCAACTAATACTACAAATCTGGGAGTTACTGTTACTCTAATGTGGTTGTGAATGCATTGCTTTACGATAAGCTTGAAACACATACGCGAATAGATTATAATGAGAATATGCTTAAATGCTTTTATGGTACGAAAGATCATCTTTGACCTTGATATTGCAGTGCGCATAAAACAAATTTGTAACAACCATGAAATATGTTTGACAAGTACTGATTATTTGTTAATTTTTCAATTTATCACTGCGAAATCACAACGCTATAGCAACGAAATCGTTGCTCTAGCTTCGCAAGGTTTGATTCGTGAGGACAGCTAAAACTCAATTTTAGTCAGATGTAGGAAACTAGGCAAATCATTACATAGTTATGTCACCGGCACAACAACACTAAAACGCTTGACAAGTATTACGGGTTTTTAAACAAACTCCTTAGTTTAGATATCCTAGGCATACCTGGGGGGTAACCACGAGCTCTTATAGCAGTACTAATGCAGTTGTGAAAACGAGACGCGCGGCGAATATACTCGTGTCTCTTTTCCATAACTGCAATAATACTGCTATAAGAGCTCATAGTCAGGGGGCTGGTCAAGGTTCTAGACGAGTACCATAACGCTAATAAAATAGAAATGAAATGGAATGTTTATCATTCTGTAGTGAGTGACTCACCTCACCCCTTATTAATACACACCTAAGTATATAATGCATTATATTATTTAACAGTATCAAACCATACTTTAATTAACCAATACACTCATTTTACTAAATTTCTCCCGGTCGTTCAACATTGCAATTTACTCCATTCCTATTTTAATAAATTCAGAAGTCTGGGTAAAACCCCGGAAAACATGACAGTTCATTTCAGCTGAAACGTCGGGTATTTAAAAATGTATGCTTAGGCTAGGATAATGTTTTCTAAGGAGGTCGCTTTAAAGTCTGTGGGACGCGAAAGTTTTACCCCCTTATAAATAAACAAAGAATAAGCTCCGAATAGTCATTCCGTGTTTTGTCTCTTTTACTCTAATTTGAAATGACGTTTACATGACAGGAACAAAACACGGAATAACTATTCGGACCTTATTCTTTGATTATTCGTAAGGCATTTAATGCTTATAAAGGAGGTTTCGTTAGTAGGTATACAAGATAAATCCTAAACAAAACATAAAAACTGAAGGTGACATGAGTCTAGAAGAATAAGTAATATACAAGACATTACTAAACAGATACAGCAGAAAACAATGATATTATAAAATAATAGGTAGAAAACAGTAATATGCATATTTTATTATTATACACCCTAATGAAATTTGGGAAATGCAGTGTTTAGCTAAGGACTGAATTTCCCTACCTCGGCTTACACATTTATCCACTTTTTCCAGGGGTAACCTATAACAGTGTTTCACTCATTGAATCAGTTTATTTATATGTTAATATATGAAGCAAAAACTTTGTACCCCTCTTCACGAAAATTGCGCTGACGGAGGAGTATGAAATTTCGCACACTTATAGTTTACTAGTAGCCGCTCGCGGTTTCACCCGCGTGGTTCCCGTTACCGTTGGAATACCGGGATAAAAAGTCCTATGTGTTATTCCCGGTTATAAACTATCTATATGCCGAATTTCATCCAAATCCATTCAGTAGTTTTACGTGAAAGAGTAACAAACATCTAAACAAACTTTCGCGTTTATAATATTAAAAGGATATAGAGAAGGAGTACAGAATGTTAATATTTTTTTAAATTATGCATAAAAGATACATTAAATCAATAAAACAAACATTACACACACTACCACGTAGGTATTTGACACATTTTAAACACACATTTGAAACACACGCCAAAATACTCTTTTCAAAGATTTCAAAAATGGAAGAGGAGCGGCCGAAATCTGTCAATACCAATCCAAACACACATTCTATCTTTTTTAATTTTTCGTTGCTTAAGATACAATCCGTGCAGCCTTAATAAAATTACGGTCGAATTTCGACCACTGGGCGACCACTAGTTACTATAATATTATGGTAGGATAAACCACGGGGCGCGACCAAGGCCGTTTTCGCCTTTACCCCTGTCGCTACGAACTGTGTACAAACGCCTGCAAATTAACCTAACCAAAACTGTCAAATGTCTTCAATAAATATTCAACCACATGCCATTTAAATAAAGATCAAAGTCTATTGAGGACATTTGGCAGTTTGTGGCAGTCTCATGTACAGGCGTGTGTATTTTAACTTCGGTAAAGATTGTCATAGCTATCTATTTACGTATTTCTTTGTTTGCTCTTCGAGCAATTAAACTGTCCAATACTACTCTTGCTTCAAAACCCTATTTAGCAATGTGTCAACTACATTACTAAGTATTACATATACACCTACAATGGCCAGTAGTTTATAAGTACATCAGAAAATTGAAATACGATTTTATTATATTGGAAAAAAATATTTCGTGCAATTTAAAGTTGTTAAAAATTATAATTTATAATTATTATGTCAAAGCTAATATAAGAATTAGTTACATTGCATTACATTGAAATGGCACTTAGTATTATGCTAGAGACGGTGGAACAACGTGTGGGGGTCTTACAAATCTAATATTTTTTTAATCAACACGAATCTTACTTACTTACAAACTGTTTATGGTAAAAATAACGACGTTAAACCAAAACCTAAGAAAATTATTAGGAATTTAGATTTTCTGTACTCCCATACATTTTGAAACATCATAATAGATACAATTTAACCCTATTCTTGGTATAGTGGATTATTCCACAACTTTTGTATGTAAAAAATAAAAAAATTCTTATATATATTTCTTCAAGATTCGTCTGTGGTAACGTTAATAATCTTTAAAAGTAAATGTAGAAAGTTAACAGTGCTTACAACTGCGTATTACGAATTGCGTATTACATACAGGAAATGCGAAAGATTGTCCTGAAAAGTACCTAGTAAATTTTGAGTACTAAGTTAATACGGACAGAGCCGGCGAAATTAAAAACGTGGAAAAAGAATTCCATGTAAAGAGTCATCTTCATTTCATTCATTTCATTTCATTTTATTTGATACAAATTAGTATGTAAAAGGTCATTTTCATTTCATTCATTTCATTTCATTAGATACAAATTTATTAGTATGTTTTTGAGACAAATTAAAGTCAAAATCATACGTATGGTGTTAATAGTATTCGAAACAAATATCAATATTGTTTAAAGACAAAGACAAAAATGTGTGTAAGTACCCTTTGTCATTTAAACGTAAATTGTTATACTGAACTGATTAACGAATACAGCTTCCGCATTGCCCATAAGTCCTAGTTATTATACCTCTAATAACCAGTAATATTACCTACTAGATCTCATACCCTCTAAAATGAAACGCAATAATGTAAGACATTGCTACATAACAGTAAAAAGGGTATGAGGTTGCCCCATTATACAATTTTACATTCTATAAGGTATTCTGTACCCTATCACCGACAAAAATCTATATGAATAGATGTCTACGAACATTTGTTTTGCTTGAAGGTATCTATCAAGACACAAAGAACGTAGCCACTTTATACACACAACACTATTTTGTGCAAGCAATTTTCAGATTAATAATGCATGAAGGTAGAGCTGGAATACACGCGACACAATTTTTACAAGATTATGACTTAAAATATAGGAATAATTTTTCAAGTACTATAAAATTAAGGCCTTAAATCCTCTGTGCTATGAACTCTTCCATAAATCACTTTCACAAGATCTCTCAAATCATGTTAAATGTATTAATTTTAATAAGTAACAAATAAAATTTGATTTTAGAAATACCAACGAATTCCTGAGTTGCAACAAAGAAAACTTACCCATTTCCAAGTTGATCCCTTTATTAAGCAATCGCGTCTTCAATTCAAAAACGAAAGTACAAAGTCGCTTTTACTTACCGATCATTCTATCCCTCGATCGACTTCGGAAATCCTCACCCCTTATATAATAGTTTGAAAGTTTCTATCACAGTACGACCAAATGAAACTTAATCGAGCAAGGCCTTGAAATTATTTAAACTAACATAACCTTTATGAATTAAGTAAAACGGAACGTTAGAATTGAGTAATTCTACTTGGAAATTAAACCGCATGGAATTTAGAAGGAAGAGGGAAGTTCGCGCACTGAGTGTCCCGAAGCGACTGAATTGTATCCGGGATGGTTTTTCCCGATTTTCTATGAAAGCTGTGAGCAAGGCAGTGCGAAGGATTCCACCATGAACTACCGCGAGAGCCTTCGTATACACACTGCCATCTATCGAAAGCGGTGGTACAATATAAATCATACAATGTGTTGAAACGAGGCGCGCCTAGCGCCATCTCTTGGAATTTTCCGAACTTAAATGGCGGACTCGTAACGTGCTTTGCTTTGTGAAAAGCATTTTCTGTAGAACGTTGCTGCTTCGCTGACTTTTCCGAAAGATGGCTCTGTGGGCACTACAAGTTCAGGGATGTAGGAATGGAAATAATCTTGTCAACTATTTTTGAATGACTTTGTTAAGTAAATTAAATAGACATGTGAAGTAAGTATTTGAAAAGTTTTGGAGATTATCAGTGGACTCGTAAGCAGGAAAATTAGTTATAGATGAAGTTTCTCTAGCAATAATACAACATCAATTTTCCGTTTTTGTTTTTAAAACTAATTTCATGCAGTACCTAGATAATTTTAAAGTTTTGTTTATCTTTCTTTATTTATCTAAATAAGGTATTTTGTCTTTATTTTAGACATGTCAATCATATCGTAATTCAAAAATTTGAAAGATTTTGGCGGGAAAGAGAAAATTGAAAAGCGTTTCGGACGGATATGTTTTATTTTGTATAACTACCTAGTTGTGTTTTGCCGAATCACATGAGCAAACCGCCAAATTTCAATTTGAAATTATGATGAATAGTCCATCATCAAGGAGTCAATATTACCGAGTAATGAGTTATTTTTAAACAGTGCACATTTAATGTCTTTTGGCAGATTGTTATACGTTTTAGCATCCCATACCGGATAATTATTTCTTATTTTTATTATTTCTTAAGACTTAGTATCGTCCTTCATTTTATAAGGCCGATGGTA
Source organism: Eudonia lacustrata (assembly GCA_947562085.1). NCBI lineage: Eukaryota > Metazoa > Arthropoda > Insecta > Lepidoptera > Crambidae > Eudonia > Eudonia lacustrata. Next base: position 7,484,251 of record OX387315.1, on the reverse strand, counting down.
GAAGCACACTTATTTCAAACTGCCGGAATACAAAAAGGCTAATAACAATGATGTTATGGCGACATATTTGGATACGTTAAAGTACCAATTTTCTATACCAATGACAGAATCAAGCCACTGAGATGCGATTGTGATCGAGTCGAGGCCTTGGTTGCTTTACGAATTATAAAACTTTCATCTTCATCTTAGCCCAAAAGACGTCCACTGCTGGACAAAGGCCTCCCTCAAAGATAAATCATTTTGAGGGGAATTTGCCATAATCGCCACGCTTGGCAGGCGGGTTGGCGATCGCAGTAAGGTGAGAATAATCACAGAGAGACGCTGCTGCCCATCCTCTGGAATGGTCTCATAGTCGCCTTCTACGACACCCACGGGAAGAGATGGGGTGGTGCTATTCTTTATCCCTGGCACCACACGGGGGAAAAAAACTTTGGCAGTTCTCAATATCAGTTTGATTTGAGTTTGAATCTATTTCATCATCATCATCATCATCATCATTTTCAGCCCGTATCTACCCAGTGCTGCTTCAAGTTTCGCAATTCCCTTTTAAATTAAAAAAATATACGAGAATGAATGTCCTTTGTCGGTATGTTTGTTATCATAATACAGGTATTAAATTTATATATTTGAGCAAGTGTAATTAATTTGGATTTTATGACAGGTAGTTTCCGTAGGCATTAAGTAATTAAGATGAAAGAAAATGTATGAATTACTTTATTTTGCAGTTTGCTGTGGGTTTGTATTGGTTTGGGTGATCGAGCTCCATATTCCAATTAATTAGCTGAAGTGGGGTTTGATAGGCGATTTTTTTAGCAAGAACTCGCAATTTCGTGGCCAAAGCCACAACGAGAGGTGCTCGATGGCGCAGTCGGTCTGCGAGTGCTGAGGTTAATCAAGTTATTTCGCGAAGGCCGGTCATCAGAAGGTGACCAAAATAATTATCATCTCGAGCTCCTCCGTACTTCGGAAGGCACGTAAAGCCGTTGGTCCCGGCTGCATCAGCAGTCGTTAACAACCACCAATCTGCACTGGGCCCGCGTGGTGGTTCATGGCCCGTTCTCACTATCCATCTAAAGGGAAGGCTCGTGCCCCAGCAGTGGGGACATATAATGAGCTGGTGATGATATGATGATAAGGCCACAGCTACGAGCACGAGCGTCTTGCGACGCGGTTAGCGGTTTCTAGTTCATTGCACGTTATACTACAGCAGTCGTAGTCAGCGGTGATGGACAGAAAGCAATGAACTAGGAAAACGTTCGTCGCGTCGCCTGACGTGGGTGGTCGTGGTCGAGCGGTAAACACCCAGAGCCCGCAATCCCGTAGGAATTTCGAGAAATCCTTATTCCCTGTATCTTAAAGGGAAAATTTCAGCATTGTGTTAACTTTCAGCTTTCTCGTCCAAGCTGGGCGTTGATCTATTTTTTTTGTAATTGAGCTTACAAATAAATTATCTACAGTAAATGAAATACAAGTCCCGTACTGATTGACGGACTAGTTCTAATTTTTTTATCGATGTTGGCAAATCACTCGGCTCTACCAATGGGGCTTATTAATAAACAAAGTGTAAGCTTGGAGTAGTTACTCCGTGTTTTGTCTCTTGTACTCTAATATGAAATGAAGTTTACATGACGGGAACAAAACACGGAGTAACTACTCCAAGCTTACACTTTGTTTATTAATACAGTGGTATATGTTTAGCAGAAGCGGAGTAAAGATGCGAAGACAATAGGTAGAGCCGTAATATGCCTCGCTATCCTGCTCGGTGGCGAGCACTTGGAGATGCCTACGTCCAGCAGTGGACTAGTGTAGACTGATGATGATGAAGATGTTAATCCATTATGACGTTGCCGCAAGATGAAAATGAAATGAAAATTAGAAATAAGATGATGACACCTTGTTTTTCAACTAAATTACATCGTTTACGTCGGAATAGTAATACCAAAATACCAACTACAAAGCCTGAGATGATAATTAGCGACCGCCAGCGACTTCGTCTGCATAAACACAAGTATCCCGCGATCCCGGGGGTATTCTCAGATATCCCGGGTTAAATCCACGGCGCAGGAGCGCTCTTGCGTTTTATTACCGGATCGCACAAAGTATGTTAAAAACTTTTCGATTGCTATCACCAACTCGCACCTGGCAAGCGTGGTGATTAAGACAACACCCATCAGTTGTAGCGATGATTGTTTTTAATGATGGATGCCTTTGTTCAGCAGTGGGACAGTGTATAGGCTAATTACCTATCTTATCTCTTGCCTACGTCTTAAAAGATACCTGCTTGGAAATTTCAGCTTCCTAGGTCCAGCAGTTGGTGCTTTATTTTTATATATACGAGTATAACGAATAGATGACAAATAGGGTAAAAATATATTTGTACAAGTACTGCTGAGCGAATGTGTCTTGCACCTTTACAACAATACAACCTGTATGTACAACTTTATTCGAAGCAAATAAAGAAAATTAATGGGTTGGTTCACATTTGGTTGGTTGTATTCTTTAACTATTGCCGGCATATATACATATACAGATTTAGTGTTGATAAACTGCGACCCTACGGTCAAAGAAAACGGCCAATTAAGTTACCGTTTTAAGTGAAACTTAACATGTGCAGTCAGTTAATCTCTCCTAATGTCCGAACGAACCTTCCTTTGTGGCCCCACGCTTTCACCGAAAATCTATTAGCTACCCTATCATTAACACCTGATACAAATCTTTTGGGTGAAATAATAGTAGGTAAGCTTTTAATTTAAGAGATAGCAGAAATTGTAAATTTAATATGAAACGCCGTTAAGTGTTTTAATAACAGCCTGGCGCCGTAGTTATTTGAATTTTCCATTTCTTAAGAAAATGTTTTACGGTTTCGTCAAATAGCAGCTGTGGTTGCGTACAAGATATTAAGTATATTTTATATATTTATTAATTTATTTGGTTATCCAACAATTGCTACACTCAGGATTGTGCAAAATTTCGCATAAGGGAAGTTAGCCCCCAAAACCGTTCTCCTTAGAGGTGGACAAAGTGGATTGACCAGCCTGCGAGGCATTCTAGGAGGAACGCGCAAGTTGAGAAGTCTAAATAGCTATGAGCAATCTATTTTATGATTTGAGAATTTACTGACAAGCATCCATGTGGTTTCTCCGCTTGAACAGAAAACTGTTTTTTTTTTAAATATATTTTACGGGTAAGCACAGTGCCTTGATCTCACCTGATGTTAGGAGATGATTAAGCCAATGATGGAAGCGCACTTCACCCGGGATCCTCAACTAGTGAGGTCCTGGCTATCGTATCTCTAGCTGCCGGAACACAACAATGCTACAAACATGATGTTATGGCCACTTATTTAGATAAGATTGTGGTAGCTAGCCAGGCGGACAAACAAGCCCTACCACCAACCAAACCGAGTACACAAACATGTACCCCCGGCTGGGAATCGAACCCGGGACCTCTGGGTCTAAACCGGTAGTGTTAGCCACTAGACCACAGAGGCGGATAAAGCAGTAAGTGTTAAGTATTTATGTTAAATCTAAGTAATCCATATGTGGAGGTTTGTTATTAGCTTGTAGATGCTACTTCGTTGTACAATTACCATTGTTGGCTGTAATCCTTCCTTTGAATAAAATAAAATAAACATTTTATTTATGATGAAACGTGAAACTGTTAATGTGGACGACACCGGTCTACCTGATCTTAAGCAGAAGCGGACTCCGGTTTGGGAGACAGCAAGTGCAATAGGATTGTGCATCACTTATCTATTGACACTTCGCCTACACGTAAGATGCTTCTCAACACCTCGTTTAGCACTCCATGTAATCCTGCCCAATCCTCTAAATGCCACTACAGTTTACAGAATACACTAAACATGCACACTAGTTTAGGCCCAAGATACCGTACTCGTAGAACAAGGGTACGTAGAACCGGTTCACACGCGCTCTATACCAGGTACAGATATGTACCTGGGCGCTTCTCTCCCCCTCCACGGCCCGGTCTACTCGAGCCGAGGTCCGTGCCTTTAGAGGCGCCCTCGGGTGGTTCCGCTCCCCGATCCGATCCGAATCCTTCGGAGAATCTAGTATGGCATGGGGACGCGCACTTTTAAGTGTGCGATGCCGAAAGACCTCCGAAGGTGATTCGTTTCAACACGGCTTGAGGTACCCTTTACGTACCCCGCCGCCCCCTAAAAAATGCCGTTTAAGGCGATCAGCAATCTCTCTCAAAAAAAAAAACTCCATGTAGTAGGAAGGATGGAAAACGTGATGATTTTAATCCTGATTACTTTCTTTTTTAGGGACAATTAGCTACAAGAGATTACTCTCCTTAAACAAACAAATAATGTCACAGACTTTACCTCTTGTATTATGAGGAGTACAGTCAATAGCAAAAGTACTTATAGTTGGACCGCTTAACTGAGTCCTCGCCTGCGGTAGGTACTCGGGGCGGGAGGTACGTAGGGCCTCTGCCACGAGTACGAGCGTTGTGCGAAGCGGCGAACGGATTTCTAGTTCATTGCGCTATTTCTATAACCGTTGACTATGACTGCCGTTGAATAACGCGCAATGAACTAGAAATTCGTTCGCCGCCTCGCAAGTCGCTCGTGTTTGTGGCAGAGGCCCTACGTACCTCCTGGCCCGCGTACCTACCGCAGGCGAGGACTCAGTTAAGCGGTCTTGCTATAGATGATGTTTACTAGATTTCAAAATTAAGTTTCGATAGTGTAAGTCGGTATTTTCTATTTAGCTACAGTCAAATTCTGCAGGTACTAGTAGACAATCGAAGGTTTTTCGATATGCGTTTAAAAAGTTTTGATTTTCATACGGATTTCATATTTTAAAACTTGAGCAATCATCAGTTACCTTTGCTGTTGACTGTACTATGAAATTCCGTCCGTTGTTAAAGCAGCATTTATAATGTTTCACTTCAGAAAACTTAAGTTGCATAGTAGAATACTTGGAATGAAGGTATTTTCTAAAGAAGTCGGCAACTTAGAACCAAACACTCTGATATTACGAATTATGTTTTTTTTACACTTATTCACTATGAATTTCACTAAACCAGTCGTTGAATATATATTATTCATAATTACACTTTTGATAAAAAAATTATGTTCTGCCATACTGCTGACCCAATTTGTCGGCAATAGTTCTCGTTCATTGTTGAACTGACTTAAATTTAGTATAAGTTCTAGTCTTACAATAACATTATAAATAATACACCCGGCCACTGAACTTAATCCATAACAACCGGAATAAGTATTTAGCTTAAAAGTAACTTTTTTTAATTAGATAGTTCAACTATCTAACACGAAGGGGAACAACACACTAACACTGAGATGCTCGATGGCGCAGTGGTTAACGCGCTCGGTCTGCGATTGCTGAAGTTAAGCAACTTTCGCAAAGGCCGGTCATCGGATGGGTGACCAAAAGTATATCATCTCGAGCTCCTCCGTGCTTCGGGAGGCACGTTGAGCCGGTCCCGGCTGCTTTAGCAGTCGTTAACAACCACCGATCCGCACTGGGCCCCCGCCCGTGGTGGTTTATGGCCAGTTCTCCCTATCCATCCATAGGGAAGGCTCGTGCCCCAGCAGTGGGGACATGATGAGCTGGTGATGATGATGAACACGAAGAGTCACACGCGCTAGTTCGATCTTGAACCTAAATTTATGTAAGTGCACTATACACCTAAAGCATTGCAAAACAGTGCTGTATGGCAGAAGAAAAAAAAATGCAAGTACTGTGGTCGCCATTCAGTCGTATTCAGGTCAGAATCCTCCCACGAGGGTACCTCTAGCGATTTTTTTTTAAATTGGCGACAGACAAGAGCATAGGTTGGGAGTATAAGTATGCCCATTTATTATTAGATTTATAATATATAATAATTTTAATTCAGAATAACGTTCTTTATTGTTGTTTTGCCAAAGTTTGCCTAATGAAACGAGATTTTTAAAATCCATGTTATTACGTATCATCACAAAATTTTAAAAGTAATAAGTTGCGTATACATACATAATACATTCTTTTATAAACAATTTCATGAATATTATTAAAGTTATTGTCAATCTCTACCCAATAATTATAACTCAATAGTCTACAATGAGGTTTTTTAAATCTTCTTCGTAGCAGATCTAAAAAACAAAAACTCTCTTGGGCCTTTCTTCAAGCAAACGTTTGTGTAAGAAAAAAAACTTCTATTTCTTAGATAAATAACCTTATCTTGTATAGTAGAATAAATAAATCATCGAATGTTGAATGTCGCTGTTTTCTTTATATCTTTTTTGCGTGCTATAACGTGCTACGGAACCCGTAGTAGGCAGGCAGTAGACATCAACGCAAACAGAACTACGAATTTTGCAAACGCGTCATGCTGCTCTGTTGTTGTTAACTGATAAAACTGAGCACATCCGTCCTCTAACATTAATCTCGTTATAAAATAGCAATTACATCTAGCTATCATTAGAGTTTCCTACAAGGAACTATCTTAGAGTGTACTCAATAAACAGTGAAGTTCCTATCTTTGGTTTTACCAAGACGCAATACTTACATACAGTTTACTTAATTATAACGAACATAATTTTATTATCAGCCTATGCACGTGTCGGGAAGCGTTAACTTATTATCTACATGGAAATGTTCCGCTATCACCCACAATAAAAGAAAGCGTTCAAAACAAAAGTGATGCTACGAAAAATCCATGGCAACCGTCTCAAAATTGCTGCGCTCGACACGTGCTATGACTGCTATGCTGTTGCATGCAACCTGCGTACGCGAGGATCAAGGACGCTGGGGCCTACACACGCTCCGATAAACAGTAAAAAGAATTCGGACTATTATAAATGCGAAGCGGAGCCGAGTGGCGGCGAGCGCGGCCGAGACGCCGGTCACACGACGCTATCAGCGTCTCCCTCCCGCCTCTCGGCCAGGCGCCGGAATTCGCGCGACGCGCCTACGCCTCCGCTTGCGTCGTAGTTCAGTGTACGTGCGACCGCTCGCGGCCGACGACGTAACGCCGCATGCCACACGCGCTCCGCTCACTTTATTACGCAGTAGCCAACGCCGCTAACCGCGTGGACTTGCCACATTACCAAACAGCGTACCAAGTATTACCAAACTGTTTTAAACTACCAAAAACACCCCCCAAACACTACCAGTGATAACTCTTATCAGTGTGCAAAAGTTTTCAAAGTGACCGACGAAATAGGAAGGACACCCGAATTTGCGCAGTGACAACACACACGGTACCGCCAGTGACTCGCACCGCAGCAGTTTCAGTGTTTCTGATCGTTTCGAGCCACGTTACAAGGTTATCGTGCCTCTAGCCCGCCAGTGATGAATTGAAAAATCGGCGCGTAGTCGCTCACGTGGTCGCGCCCCGCCCCCGCCTCGTCCGCGCTTATATTTAGCGAAAATCGCCTCTCTGGAGCGGCCCGACGGCCGACGCTCCGCGCACATCGCTGTTTATGAACAGTGAGACGCCACATGTTATTGGCTTCGAATAACAGAGCCGATAAGGAGAAGACAGATAACCTCTACGGATCGTGGTTCGAGTGCGGCGACGTTCTAGAAATAGAAAGAAATATTGGAGAATAAAAAAACCGGAACCACGAAAGGAGATCGCGCTGAGATGTTAATGGTCGGTGTCGGCACGCGCCGGTGAGCGCCGGGTCCGACACACCTTCGGTAAAATTCCACTGATCGCAATCGCGGCGGGCGCGATGTCTCTGCAGGGCAGCGGCGGGTTCCAGAGCCCGTGGTCGTCGCAGACGGGGCTAGCGGACCTGGAGGGCACGATGGGGGAGTTGGAGCCGCTGGGCGAGCTTACCGAAGTTGGTTTCGAGCCGCAGACGCGCGCGCGCTCTAACACGTGGCCGCAGCCAAGGCCGGAGAACTACGTGGACGCGGCTGACGACGCCGGGTCCAAGAAGAACTCCAACCAAAACCTACCCGGTAAATATGACCTGTCCGGTAAATACATATAAACTGTCCGGTAAACATTAACTGTCCGGTGCATATTTGCCCTGTCCGGTAAATGTGCCATGTCCGGTAAATATGACCTGTACGATAAATATGACCTGCCCGGTGTACGAGTCGGATAGCGGGCTCGCGGTCGCGATACTCTATTTAGGTCGCCCACGTAGTCCCAACGCCCCGTTCGTGTGTAAGCCCAATAACTAAATAACACAACGAGTCACGACATTAAAGACGAGAAATGCAGGTTTTATGAAATGACAAAAACTACTTCCCTAGTCGAAAATTAAATTATAACGAAACCTTGCTTGTCAACTTTAAAAAAACTAAATTTTGTTTACATACACACACACACACAGCAAAAATACAAGTATTTCCGTACTGGAAAAGTAGTATAACAAGTATTTTACTTGTCAACTAAAACTAACAGATTTTGTTTACATAATACCTATCTACTTAGGCCAGCAATTACCTATCACAAAATTACTAATAGCCTTATGTTTGGCGTACATATAAAATACTTTAATAAGCAATTTACAAAGTATCCTGTTACAAAATTGGGAAGTAAGTCTTTTAAAATGAGGCTAAGTGTTTAAAAAAGAAACGATTTATCAATCAATTTGAATAAAACGATGTTTTCTCAATGTTTTGTACAAATAAGTTACAGTAACTTCCAAGTTAGAAGGGACAAACAAATAACTAAACTTAACCTTTTTTCGATAAGATTTGTTTATCAACAAAAACACGTGTCCAGTGGATGAAACGTGGACGTTGTTTTTATTATTATAAGATATTGTTAAAATTCAAGAAACATTTTAGTAATTCCAAGATATTAGAAGGTTTTTTGATAACAAATATTTCATAAGGAACGCGAAAAATGTTATAACAAATTCTGCAAGCCCATAAATAAGTTAAAAATTGTCAACGTATTTAGTTATGTGCGTCATATACCTACCTACTTAACTGTTCATAAAAACCATGACTTATACCGTGACACAATAGGAAATATGTTTAACTAAACCGTTCAATTCCTTTTGATAAAACTTAATAAATAATACATCATCAAGGCTATAGTGAACAGGCTATTTCTACATAAGCAAGTACATATTATCATTGAAGCAAGCATGTTTAACCGTAGGCTACTTTTTTATAAACAAAAAATATATTAAATTGCTTGATATCCTCCTAAATTTTGTTTGTAAGATATGGCATTTGTATCAAAACCATAACGAAAGCCTTATTATTTGAAGCTAAAACTAGTTAATAATATTTAAAAAATATATTATTTAAATATGTCCCTAAAATATTTTCAAAATCCCTACAGAAACCTCCATACCAATTATTTTCAAATTTCAGTCGTACCATATATGTGTAGTACCGCTAACGCTTCCACAGCTTTGCAAACTATTTCTGACGAGTATTTGGCGGGAAAATGAGGAAGTCGTGCTTGAATTTGTTTCATTTTAGTATAAAAATTTTATTTCTTAGTATGTTTCATGATAATAAAAGATTGTGATTGTTATTAAAATTTGTTAATGATAATAATGGATAATTGTTATATTATCTTCGTGTACCTACATTACTAGTAATTGGTGTTCTGTGTTTACATAAGGGTTGCTACATTTTATTTATACACAGCGTACACTTTTCATATTCTGTAAAAAAAAATCTGTCCCCATCGAATAATAATAATATAACAATCTAGCACTTTTCCCGCAACTTCAAATCCAATTCCAAAAATTCTTTCACTGAAAAAATACCTAGGTACTTACTACAGTTCTAGTGAGTAACATAGGCAATATTTTATTTTTTTGAAAGTTTTTTTAATTTGTGAATCAAAGTATTGTAATTTAGTAATTTTGTATGTACATACTGTAATGTTACTCACTAGAACTGTAGTAAGTACCTAGGTATTTTATCAGTGAAAGAATTTTTGGAATTTGACCAATAGTTAGCCCCGACAAACAAACAAACAAACATTATCTCAAACGTTGCCTCTTTATTAATAGTATAGAAGATACTAGAGTACTACTACCTACACTATAATCACCATAATAAATAACCACACCACCACCATTAGAATCTATACCTTTGCTAAATGGGAGAAGATAGATAACTTGAAATCAAAACTTTTCATAACGTTAGACTTTGTACTGAGCATGATACGACAAGTAACACTGCAAGGGTGTTTGAAAAAAGTAATTAAAACCTTCTTAAAAAGCAAGCTTTTATTTAAATGCGATAGAAAGAAAAAAAAACTTTTACTTTAAAACTTTTACTATCAACTTAAAACGTCATTTTACACAATTTATTTATGATATAAAAGCTTGTCGCGAGATTTAAGTACTCGTATTTACTTAGATTGAAAATTTATAATAAAATAGTTAAAATCAATCACATCAAGTTACTTAATTTACTTGTTTATTCTACACAAGTAAATCTCGCGGCAAGCTTTTAAATCATATAAATTGTGTAATGAATGACATTTTAGATTGATAGTTTTTTTTATTTTTTTTTTATTAATGGCTTCGTGGGGTTTAAGTTGATAGTAAAAGTTTTAAAGTAAAAGTTTATTTTTTATATTTTTAGTGCATTTCAATAAAATCTTGTCTTTTAAAAAGGTTATTTTTACTTTTAATTTATTTTTTACTTTTTAGCTATCGCTGGACACGTTTCTCAGTCTGTTCATCTCATTGAACGCATCGTTGTTGCAAGGTCATTTGCCGGTTAATTTCGAACAGTCTAACTCTTCAATAAGGAGACCTTTTAATTATTTTACGTGAGTTATTCTCAGCAAGCCCTTTCATTTGATACCCATGTTGTAAGGTTGCTTTAAAAATAATTAGTCCGCCATCTTAGGTGTGCCGCCATCTTGGATTTAGAATGACGTTACATAATTAACCATCTATTGTCATCCAAACTGAACATGTATCCAAAATTTTAGCTCAATCGGTTGAAGGTATCTGCTTCAAAACTGAGTTACAAGATTCCACCCGAACAAACATACGTACATACATACATACATTACAAGTTAAATAAAAGCTTGTAAAATGTGGTCAATTGTCATTGCTACTCTATTGACGTCAGACGATACATAATTTATTTCTATAGGTATTAGGTACACAAACAGATTACAATCAATGTATTAGTACAGTAACATATTTGGTTAACCTTATTAGCTAGTCATCATTAGCTCTTTTTATGTCCCCACTGCTGGGGCACGAGCTTTCCCTATGGATGGATAGGAAGAAAGGGCCATAAACCACCACGCGGGCCCAGTGTGATGCATTGGTGGTTGTTCATGATTGCTAATGCAGCCGGGACCAACGGCTTTACGTGCCTTCCGAAGCACGGAGAAGCTTGAGACGATATATTTTTGGTCACCCATCCGATGACCGGCCTTTGCGAAAGTTGCTTAACCTCAGCACTTGCAGACCAGGCGCGTTAGCCACTGCGCCATCGAGCTTCAGAATTATTAGCTAGTAGCGTAGTAGTCATTCGTGTAGTTCGGTCTGTCACACAAGTCTTTATCAAGCGATAAACCTACCTACCTCCGAAATTGTACTTCAACGAGATACAAATTAGCCCACTGCCCTCACAGGCCCATCACTTATTTCTTATAAATAAAAATCACGTCGATCCGTTGTTCCTTTTCGATGTGTAGGTACTCGGAAAAAATAACACTTTTCCATGTTATACAACTTAATTTGCAGTTAAAATGACACATTGTGGTTAACAATTATGTTGAAATTGGTATTGTTTAAAATATCACAAAACAGATTTTTTTTTCGAATTGATCCGTATAAAGTTTTACAAAGTGTCTATAATAAAGAAAATTCTTAGTGGCCTTGCTTCGAATAATACTACTACTAATTTTTAATACTATCATCATAACAAATTATTTTACTAGCTAATTAATGTTATTGCTTATGAATCAAAGTCCAGTGGCCGTGATGGTGGACGTTAACAATAATAAAATAAAATAAAATCAAAGATCATTTTGTCTAATAGTTTAGCTATTTATCTATTCCCGGCAACGCATCTGCGATTCCTCTGGTTTTGCGGGCGTCTATGGGCGGCGGTGATTGCTTCCCATCAGGTGCTCGGTCCGTCAGGTGTCCGCTTGCTCGTTTGCCTCCTTCTAATATAAAAAAGATATAAAAAAAATATATATACAGTCTGTCCAGACATGAACTAGTGATATTTTAAATACTTATATAACAACTATTTTAAAACACAAATACACTCTAGAATTGAGTACAACCCACTTCCCCCTTAAATGGCAGACATTTTGTTTTTTTTGTTAAAATATTCTGTATGTCGTGCACAATTGAGTAATACAGAGGTAAAACCGACTTTAAAAAACAGGAAATTAAAAAAAGTAAAAACAGTTCTAAAAAGATAAAAATAATATTGAAATCATATTATTAATTACCTAGATACGCAATATCAGTTTTACAGAATCTCTATTGAAGTCAGGTGGTTGGTGGTGGTCGGCTGGGGGACAATTTTGTATCATTCAAACTTTTATAAGTAGTTGTTCCATTATCTCCACGTTTTTTAATATAAAATCCCCACCCGACTTTAATAGACCTTCTGTAAAACTGATATGCGTATCTAGGTAATTATTAATATGATTTCAATATTATTTTTATCTTTTTAGAGCTGTTTTTACTTTTTTTAGTTTCCTGTTTTTTGAAGTCGGTTTTTTTTGTTTTAAAATATTTTATTTTACGATTTTTAGTGATGGGTAGACCTAACAAGGATGCTTGTCGGATTAGAAAACGACGGCCTAGTAGGTAGTGGTATTCCTATGTTAAACTTCAATCTTAATTAGGTATTCTTTTTGTACGAACTGAACATTTTGGAATATTAAACCGTATGAAGTAAGCCCAACAAAGGGTAACTGCTGTTAATCGTTGAGGAATTCCCTCGACTGTCTATGGTCTTCATCATTAGTCATGTAATGGCACTTATAACCCATATGAGTAAAGTTCTCACCAATAGAAATGAATTAAGTCCAAACACAAGGTAGCTACTGTAAGACGTTGAGGAGTTCCCTTGATTGTCTTTCATCTTCATCATCAGACCCCTAATGACAGTCACAACTCATCTAGGTGTAAAATTCTCATCAATACAAATAAATCAAGCCCAAACATCATGTAATTGCTGTAAATCGTTGAGGAGTTCCCTCGACTGTTTTTTGGCTCCATCATTAGATCGACTCCAGACCTTCATAATAATTTGATAGTAAACAACTAGCCTTCTATACGTCTCTATAATATTTAAAGAATAATCCCCCAACTCCTAATCGTTGAGGAGTTGTGTCTCCCATCATCATCAGATCAGCAATATCATCAGATGATGACTACAAGAAGCAAATATATGATTATTTAGAAATTATATGAAATACATAGGGTACGTGCCTATAAAATTTGAGGGTTTCCCTCGATTTCCCTGGCTATCAGATCCTGACTTGGTGGCAATGGGACCACCTCAGATGTATGCTCTTTCAAATAATAAAAGAATTTTTAAAATCGGTTCACAAATGACGGAGAAATCGCTGGACATACATTAAAAAAACATACACGTCGAACATAGAACCTCCTGCTTTTTTGAAGTCGGTTACAAAGAGGCTTATTCGGAGGGCAACAATATTATCTACTATCTGCATTAGAATATGAAGGTATTAAACATTTAAAAAAATGTGTAAGTTAAAAAATACATAAATAACTATGCAAATTAGTAAATTGTCAAGTTTAAGAAAATGATAAAGTCGTCCTGAGGGAATTATTGGGAAGTGGGTTGGACCCAATTCTACAGAGTATTTGTGTTTTAAAATAGTTGTTATATAAGTATTTAAAATATCGCTAGTTCATATCCGGACAGACTGTGTATATTTTGAATGACAATATTCTTTTTCTTCTTCTTCTACCTGCCCTGGTTCCATGTTACGTGGGGTCGGCGCTAAATGTCCCTTTCTTCCACTCTCCTCTATCAGCCGTCACCTGTTATCACTCTCTTAGTTACATGCGTTACATCCCTACATTATGGTAGAATAATATTTTTAATTTCTAACAAAAAGTCTGTCATAACAATTGCAACAAATGAGTGCTTAAAAAATATTTTGGGTTCAAACATTATTCTAAATAGGCTAAGGGCAATCGGAATCGAGAAACATTTCTTATCGTAAGTAATTATTATTAATCTATATAACGTGATTTTCATAATTTTGGTTGGACATTTTTTTTATCGCATATGTTCATAAAATTAATTGCTACAATGATATGATAACGTAATGTCAAAAGGTAAATAAATAAGTAACTTTTAGAATAATAATTTAAATAGTTTATGTTGTTTGATATAAATTAAATTGATGTCAATGAATTCAGTAACATAAACAAAATCTCTTTAGATTTCAAATTTAAACCCCTTTTATTTAAAAACGTGAAACTTTTATCATTAAAGCTTGACAGTCTCAGTTCAAAAACACGTTTGACTTTAATCTAAATTATCCCAACATTTTTATCTAACTCTTAACAATACATAAAAAAGTTATATCAGAACAAATATTTTCTTAACTAGTATTATTGTATAAGGGAAAAGTTTGTTCATTTGTTTGTCAACCCTTCACGTCATAACTGAGAAACGAAGTTACGTTACTTTTCATCACGGGCAAAAACAATGTTCCCGGGTCACGTGATATAACTATGATAGGTTAGATAGGTACTTGATAGGACGTACGTGATATATTTATATTTGTTATTTATTTATATTATGGTCCTAATTATCGCAATCTGTATTTACAGACGCCTACACATCAACCTATCCAAAATATCTTCAACACATTTTTAACCATACTAGTGGTCGCCCAGTGGTCAAAATTCGACCGTAATTTTATTAAGGCTGCACGGATTGTATCCTATAAAGCAGTGAAAAATTAAAAAAGATAGAATGTGAGTTTGAATTAGCATTGACAGATTTCGGCCGCTCCTCTTCCATTTTTGAAATTTTTGAAAAGAGTAGAGGTATATATGCGTGTATGTCAAATATATGGTAGTGTGTGTAATGTTGGTTTTATTGATTTAATGTATTTTTATGCATAGTTTAAAAAAAATATTAACATTCGGATAACTTTAACTCCTCCGGCCGCGCAATTTTCGTAAAAAAGGGGTACAAAGTTTTTGCTTCACGTATTAATATATAGATGACTTAGTCATAAGGTTTATATGAAGTCTATTACAGAAATTTTACAGTTTGTTGTATGTTGATGTGCAGACATCTGTACATACATATTGCGATAATTAGGACAATCCTCTTAACAGTGTGCTGCATCTTGATATAATAATAATCAATATAATTAAATCACGTACGTCCTATCAACTACCTATCTAACCTGTTATAGTTATATCACGTGACCCCCCCCCCCATTAATTCGAGCTAGTTGTGTTACGCTTATAGGTAAAGCGTAACACAACTAGGTCGAATTAATGGGTAACTGTGACGTCACTCTTGACGTACTCTTTAATTATAATTCTGCTCAATATGAAAAAAAATTAAACCAGTAAAATAAAAAATAAAAAAAAGCAAAGTTTTTATTTCACCAAAATATTACAGAGTGGATAGAGACAGGTTGAGATAATGTAGGGAAGCCTTTGCCGTTCAATGGGATTTTATAAAAAAAATTAACGAACAAAATTTTGGTGGACTGTTGTCTACTTACATAAACTAGAATATTCCTGTATATCCTTTAAAGCATATCATATTTTTATTATAATACTTAACATTAAAGCATGATCGCTTGATTACAGACATCTGATTCTGTACCAAAAATATTATTTGTCCAAAAATTACATAACAATGAAACAGATTTTTGCACTCGTCAAAAATCAGTGTTGTCACTTTTACAGATTATATAAAAATATACCTATGATATGGGGTCCTTTAAGAGAGGCGTGAAGAAGCACCTTGTGGGCCGGCAGAGTGAGGTTAACTGATGCTACGTTTGTTTCCACGCTGCACCAGTTATCGTCGCGTCTGGACTTCATTTCCACCTAACATCAGGTGGGATGGAGTCATTTGCCGAGCAAACTATATAAAAAAATAGAAAAATAGGTGTGTGTATGATGTTTGGATTTAAAAATATCTATGAGTATTATTTATTGATTGAGCGAGCGTGACCGTGGGGGAAGACTAGTGTAAACGGTCATGGACATAAAATAGGTTATATAATAAACTAGGTACTCCTTATACTTAAATACAAGATGCTGTCGTGTTTGTCTAAAATATTCATAACAATCTACCATTTTAGCATGTAATGTTGGACTGTGATTATGGTATCCATCATTTTTATATTTATTTGTTTAATACATATATCTGGAGCCAACATTATACTTTCAATGTCGGTAACGCATAGGCAGCTCTTCGGATACCGCAGATGTCCGAAGGTGACGATGACAGCCAGATCAGCGTGCCTTTCAAAGAATTCCGTTTTGTTTCCGTTTAGCCACCCGCGTACCAACTGCGCCTAACGAAATAACTTATAATAACTTAACGAATTAATTTTTGCGATACTTGCATAAAAAGAAAGAGTCATAAAGGCGCTTGCTTAAACCAAACAACCTTCATTGGGCTAGAGCAACCCAATTCCATGTGGTACTCCTCGCGTGGGAAGTCCTATATCCAGCAGTGGAACGTTTATAAGCTGACGCTAATGATCATTGCAGGGAACGCACGACCGCGTCACCATCAGTATACTGCAACTGAACTGTAACTGATGCTCCTTAAATCATTTTTGCAGGAGCTCCCCCACTTCCCTCTACGGCTGTGGCAGCGAAAAAGAACTCGTCTCGACGCAATGCATGGGGGAACCTATCATACGCAGATCTCATCACCCAAGCGATCACCTCGGCACAGGACAACCGGCTGACGTTGTCGCAGATTTACGAGTGGATGGTCCAGAATGTGCCATATTTTAAGGATAAGGGCGACAGCAACTCCTCCGCTGGATGGAAGGTGAGTTTTTGTCTTTTGTTATGAAAACTAAGCTGTTTTTTCTTTTGGCTCGCCACTGTGACTTCTTTTTGTGTTTTAAGAAGGGTTTCGTGTGCCGCTGCTGGTCTGATTTTGACAGTTTTCCCATCGATAGTCCATTTGTCAAAATCTATATACCTATATAACGTTACACTATTGAGACTTTATTGCAGACTTGAGACCCAACACAATATAGTCTCCGAGTATATAGTGGAAGCGATCGTTACAACGTTAACGTTGTGCACACGATGCAAAATATACTATGGACGCATACTTAAGTGCTTTTTACGTCTCTTGAACGTACCCATAATATAATCGTAACCGTCTCTGTGATGTAGTGGTTCAACCACCGGCTTCAGCACCAGAGGTGCCGGTTTTGGTTCTAAGCAGAGCGGATTTTGATAATCACATAGAGATTTTACTAAGTCTACCAAATTAGTGAGGATTTTAGGTGAATTACCCCTTCGGCCTCATTGTCACTTATCTTTAGGGGAGATGGAGGCAAAACGCTGATCTGATTACTCTGACACTACTATTCGTAGTAATAAGTGTTTGTCTTGTAAGTCAGTTTGCAAAGGATGGCTCTGGTTTGCAATACTGTATTATGGTAAATGCTGCGTTTGCAGAACTTCGTCACTTAAGCCGAGCGTAGGCGTCGAAAGAGCGTATGGGTAGTGGGCAGCGTTGCGCGTGTATTGCAGATTCGTTCGCTGTGCAGGCGCCATGTACAGTCGTGTTCAATAATATCTTATCAGTTTAGTGACATTGGATACATAGTTGAATCAAAAAAAATCTTATTATGTACTTAAAGTAATTACAAAATCACAAGATTGTGTCAAAGGGTAAAATTTTGTGAGGTATATTAACAGTAAAAAAAATATTCTGGAAAAATAAGTGTATACATTATCACCTTTTGATGTAACCTCCTCGTATCCTGTGTTATTCGTGATTGTCATAGAATAATGTCTATATACTTAGCTTAATACTGTACCCAGTTAAACTGCAAGAGCAATACAGGTTAATATTGCTTGGCAGCACTAATAGCTATGAGGGTTGCAGCCAACCAAATGATTTCTATGCTGCTAGGAAATTTTGGATTATAAAAATTTACGGCAAATTTTTACCCATGGTTGTGGTTGTTGGGTATAACTGGCACGTTGCTGACCTTTGATGCCTTATTACGTGTTACTTGCGTCAATAGGCAATTACATTTGTCACTTACAATCAGGCGTGGCGCTTTTCGATATTAATGATATTTTCGAAATTTCACAAATAAAATTATGTCCATCCGTTCCCTAAAAAAAATAGATGTCATGATATGACTTGTTTCTGTATCATCTGGTTTAATGTAGATTTTTCTCTGAATTTGTTTAGATCACACATTAATATAAACCTCCGCTTGATTTTCTTATATTAATATGGTATTTATTGTAAGTAGTATTGAAACAGAAAAAGCAAGTTTATGTCATGGAAAAAAAATTCAATGGTGTATTTCCTCCGATCCCAAAAAATTGGAATTTCCACATCCTAGTATCAGATTTAACCACGAGCCGATAGCTTGCCAAACCAACGTCATTTTGAAAATTAATTATTTATCTAAATATATTTTTGAAATAAGTAAATTCAAAATAAATTTATGTGTTATTATTTAATTATAATTTATGGTGTTATTTAAAATACTGTTGAAAGTATATGCTATATAGGTATCTCTAGGATAATAGATAGATACGATACACTAGAGATAACACTGAAAGAGATTATTATAATTATATTCTTTATCAGATGAAATTTACACCCTCTACGGAATCTACTACACACATTTTTACATAGTGTCTTTTTCATGATATTCGGATGTAGATAGATATATGGTTTGTATATTGACTGTTCCTCTTAAGGAACAATAAATGATATATCGTTGATTAAATATTTCCATTTATTGACGTCTGAAAGCTTAATAACTACGCATGCATTTTTACAGACGCATTTTCCTTGTAAATAGCCTGCATGCAAACCGATGTTAATTTCGGTTAATATAACAACGGTTTCCTTAAATTACATCACATGAATAAGTTACCTTGTACCTTTGGATAGTTAATAATACCTAATAATAAAAATAATATTGTGCTGTATAATACATTTATTATAATTTAGATACACACTTTTAATGCTCTAAGCTTAAAAACTTTAATGCTCTAAGCTTAAAAACTATATATGTATATAATTTAAATATTTATAAAATACAGTGAAAAAATTAGATGCCTACCCGACCCAGCCAGGGATCGAACCTGGGTCTTCCGCAATCCGGGCGGCTGCACTGACCGCTATGCTACCGGGAAGGCTGATGTAAGCGCTGAATTTTGTCACTGCTTTTTTTATTTTTGAGTGCTAATAGCGGCACGGTGCGTCATCTATCCAACGGTAATTGCAACCAATGGCTATGCATGCAGATTCATCTTTGCAGATGAAATACCATAGATTTGATAACACAACGCTATAGCCGATTTTTACTTTTATATTTTCAAGTGCTAATTGCTGCACTGAAGCTAAATTAAATATTTATAAAATTTATAAAATACAGTGAAAAAATTAAACACCTACCCGACCCAGCCAGGAATCGAGCCTGGGTCTTCCGCAATCCGGGGGGCTGCACTGACCTGATTTATATATAATTTATTTCCGTTTGTTCCTTAAACAGATTCAGTATGTACAATTTTTATGTACTTATACTCTAATGTTAACGTACAGGAAAACAACTAAGTTATATAATAATAAAACAAGAGCGTATTCAAGTTTACTCGATTCATGCGTTGCTTCTAAGAACCGCAACGCATTCTACTGCGTAGTGACCACGTTATCTAAATCCAAGCTGACGCGACCGATCTAAATGATAATAAAAAAATATATACTACTACACACCTCGATCTGTTATCTATCGAATCCACAAACAGGTCATCCACTAGCGCCGCCACTTGAACCGGTCTGAAAGGAGGCGCTATAAAAACGGCAATGGAAACGTCAATGCGCGTTATTAACGCCAGCGGTGGTCACGTGATGCGGACAGGCACGCCTACGAGAAAAAGCGTTCGTTTCGGTATTTGCGCCTCTCCCAGTCGATCTTAATAGCTATCTAGCTTATTGAAGATTTGCGTATTGCCACGAACCCGGCGACCTTCTGAATCGTACCCATGGCATTGATTAATGTTTACGCATACAATGCCCATTCAGCCGGCCAGTGTGCTCGTGTAAATTTAGACTCTAGTGGGAGGCGATATAGTTGGTTTTGTGGTGTAATGGACTCTGTCATTGTGAGCTTAGTTAATTAGCAAACTGTTAGAGGAGTGCATCACCTTCTGACGTGACAAAGCATGTACAGGATGGAAAGTAGGAACTGAAGGGGAACTACCTGTTATACTGAAAAGGAAGATTTTGCTTGTAGTAGGTACTAATACTTTACTCAATTGTAAGAAATATAGTTTTCCTTTTTATTTGAATAAATACTTCCTCGAATCGTTGTGTCCTTGGGGTTGGCATGTCTATCAAGACAAACACCACACCCATAGTTTAGGTTTTAAAAAAAACGTTGTCTTTGAATAAATGGTTTTTGAATGTTACTACTACTTTACTTTTTTTTGAAGCAATAGTAGATAATAAAACGATTTGTGAAATAAACAATAGTAGACCCTCAGTATTTTTTTTTAATAAACAGTAATTTTTATTTTGTTAAAAAAATATAATCATTTTTGAGTAAAATTTTAATTGTTATTAAGCAGGTAAGTTTTGAACAGGTGCGTTCGTAATCTCTATCCTGTATATCAGAGAAGAGCGTGCGATCGAAAACTGTAAGGTGAATTGATGCACGTGATTGCTGACGTACGTCATCTTGTCGAAAATAGTTAATTTTTTTTTTAGTTGATGGCTTCGTGCGATTAGCACATTTAGCCAGTGTCAAAGTATGTTTTCTTACAAGTAATACATAAATAGACAATATTTCCTTAATGATGATGATGATGAATGATATTAGAAATGAAAGGTGAGAAATGATATACACCCCAACCCCTCGACTAGCTAAGTAAAGATGTGAGGCTTTACTAAGTCCTCACGCAGACTTCTTGAGAGAATTTGAAAAGTGCCGTTGCACTGTTTTATTTCATTTGCCAACACTCATGCACACTCACGAACAGTTAACGGTTAATAATCCACCATTATTTTACATTAATATTCGATATAGCACCAATTTTAGAAAATAAAACAAAACCGCAGACATGACTCTTCACTTTCCCGCCAAGAAGTCTAAATAGTTAATTACTTGGCGTGTTGGTTTAATGCTCTAAGCTTGGCGTATGTATAAATTTTCCTAATTCAACCTCTTTACATGGAACTATTCTAACTTTTTTTAAATGTTTCCTATACTACCATTCTGTTTATTGCAAAGTGTATATCAAGAGATTGAGAAATTAAGCTGTGTGTGAACATCCGACTGAAATCAGATTTAGAATAATATTGATGTAATGGACGCTCGCGAATATTGCTTGCTAGTTTCTATTTGACGATAGGGTATTAGTTCTTTTTTTTTTATATTAGAAGGAGGCAAACGAGCAGGCGGGTCACCTGATGGAAAGCAATCACCGCCGCCCATGGACACCCGCAAAACCAGAGGAATCACAGATGCGTTACCGGCCTTTAAGGAAGGAATAGGCTCGTTTCTTGAAGATTCCTAAGTCATATTGGTCCGGAAATAATAATATAATATATTCATTATTGTTTAAACTACTCTATCGTCAAATAGAAATAACAAATTGGAAATTATTTAATTACGAATAGTTTCAGTTACTAATTTTGACAGGAATTAAGGGTGGGCCGACCAAAAAATGCCAAAAATGCAGTTACGGTTAAGTAAATATAATCGAAAATACTATCGTATTAAATGAACAAAATATATATTTAGTATCATAGGGAACGTGTTTACAATTTGTCAGAACCATAAATTCATAACACGCTATAGTTTTTTCTACAATATCATTTAAAGTTGTGCAAAGATCATGAAAACGAGTGGCGGCGTTTAGTAGATTTCTTATAGTTTATCTAAATTACTGTACCTCTGATTTTGTCTAAACAATCATCAATGGATAAACTACAAATTGCTAGACTACATTTTTGATTCATCAAGTGGTTATTTAAATAATATTTTTTTATTAAGCACCTTAAATTCCCCATACAAAATTAGTATGGCCGCGCGGCATCAAATAAATATGGACGACGACATTTCAAATAAAACGTATGACACTTGTCACTTACGGACGGCGCACCCTTAACATAAAACTTCGTCGAAACTAAACATTTCATCTAATAGACTACACAACGACACCCCCACTCAAAAGTACTCCATACTATATATTACCATATAGGAGACATTATTGGTTCTTTTTGAAACAATCTAGAATAGATTTATCTATATAATAAATTTTTGAAACCTATCTTTGGGGACAAAAATACTTTTTTTCAATGTGTTTTATTAGTTTTAATTTAATTTGCACACACAAATAATGTACCTACCTACTTTTTTAGTATAAAGGGTATATATAGTTTATATGAAAAAAATATAGGCTGTTTAAATTTTTTTTTTTCTAAATATTTGTTGATACAGCGACTTAGTTTGTAGTTCTCCGGTTTCTCACGACACGGTTAACCAAAAAATTAAAAAAATAGTAACCAGTCGGTTACCGGGATTGGACATCACGCAAAACCACACCAACTAAGAAAGAAATCCACAAAATGTTCTCAATGCAATCTTTTACTTATCCTTAAAACCCAAACTGACCTTTTTAGGGTTCCGACCCATAAGGTAAAACGGGACCCTATTAAGACTCCGCTGTCCGTCCGTCTGTCTGTCTGTCCGTCCGTCTGTCACCAGGCTGTATCTCATGAACCGTGATAGTTAGACAGTTGAAATTTTCACAGATGATATATTTCTGTTGCCGCTATAACAACAAATACTAAAAAACAGAATAAAATACATATTTAAGGGGGGCTCCCATAAAACAAACGTATTTTTTTTGCTCGTTTTTGCTCGATATTGATAACGGTAACAAGTAGATGCCTGAAATATTCACAGAATATTAAGTTATTTATTCACTTTAAAAATAAATAATTAAATTAAAATAAAACAAATATTTAAGGTGTGATACCATATCACAAACGTGATTTTTTTTTGCTGGATTTTGCTCGATATTGATTACGGCAACAGGTAGACGCTTGAAATATTAACAGAATATTGAGTTATTTTATTTACTTTAAAAATAAATAATTAATTAAAAATTAAATTAATATTTAAGTGGGGCTCCCATACAACAGACATGATTATTTTGCCGGTTTTATAGATAATGATAACCCTTCATGCGCGAGTTCGACTCGCACTTGACCGTTTTTTTAAATCAATGTACAGACACGCTTAGTAACCAGTTTTATTATATAAATATATTCAGGCAATGTTGGAAAGTTGATCTTGATTTTATTGAAAAGTTCTTATATAGAGCAAAAAACTTCATTCACCCAAATGAAGTAATGCGACACTTTCTTGGACTTTATGTCGATAGCGTTAAAACGGTGGAAAGACCAGAATACACTTTCTCAGCTGCAGTTATTATTTTGTCACATAGTACCGGCAAAACCGCTATTGCACTGAACTCGCTTATCAAGATCTTGGTGATTCAACCTTATAAGATATGTCGTCAGTTTTTTTACTGTCGCCAAACAAGCTATGGTCTGTGGCCGAATGGTAATCTTTAGACTGCCTCTGTGGTCTACTCGTTAAGACCACCGGTTTAGACCCAGAGGTCCTGGGTTCGATTCGATGTTTGGTGGTAGGACTTGTTTGTCCGCCTGGCTAGCTACCACCACCTTATCTAAATATATCGCCATAACATCAATGTTTGCATTGTTGTGTTCCGGCAGCTAGAGATAAGATAGCTAGTGCCTCACTAGTTGAGGATTCCGGGTGAAGAGCTCTTCTACCTTCAGCGTTATCATTACTTAACATCAGGTGAGATTAAGGCACTGTGCTTAACCGTAAAATATTTTCAAAAAGACGCTTGCACAACACCATGGGTGTGATTTGCTGGTTACCAACCCTCTGCCAGCAGTTGTGATGGTCTATGCTTAGTAATTTTACTGGCTTTCATTCCTCTGGTTTTAAACGAGGTTTGAAGAAGCAACTTGTGGTTCGGCAAGGTGATGATGTACTGGTCCACTAGCTGTCTTTACGTCTAGGTTTTTTTAAGCTCTTATAAGGCAACCCGCCGGATCGGGTAGGGAGGAGATAAATTCTAAGATAAGATAAGATAATATATATATAAAGATAATATACTACATATATAGATAACTTAGTCGGCTGAGTTAAATAATGCTAGACTCCTACTGACTAAAAATCCCCTGGAGATGCCTATACTATGCATAATGCTTAATATCAAGTAGACCGAAGTCAGTTGTCTAACTCTTCTATAAAAAACTCCATCAAACCGCTGCTTTAGGACAGAAAAAGGTATGATATTTGCTGGCCCTAGCTACGTGAAAATGTAATTAACGTTTTTTTGCTTTTGCGCTAAATAACAAAAGCTGTTGGTAGAATTCTACCAAGAATCCGACTGATTGGCGACCCTTATATATTTTTGCCAGCAAGTAATATTGTTTTAAATTGCTATATTCCAGTTGAAGGGTTCTAGATCCAGGGCAATTACCAGACATGGAGACATATGGACATATGGACTAAAGTATCATTGATAACAACGCATGCGTAAATCTTTTATGTATCACGATAGTGCAAGTCGGTTTAATCAAGAAAATTTATCTTAAATACTTAAAAGGAAATCATGGAATCCTGTTAAATAAACTTTAGTTTTTTTTGTAAAGGATATCGCGAAAAATAATGAATGAACGCTAAAGAAACTTGCTTGGTTTTTTAATGTTAGACTAATTTGAAATTGAAATTGAAATTGAAATGATGTTTAATTGAAAATATTAACGGACTAACAGACTAATCTACATTACCCCACATTAATAATAATAATAATAATAAACGTTTATTTCGGACAAACATCCATACAAGTGTTTGTCCGAAATAAACGTTTATTATTATTATTATTATTATTATTAATGTGGGGTAATGTAGATTAGTCTGTTAGTCCGTTAATATTTTTAACCTAACCCTACTTCTAAAATTTAAGTTTATGTTTTTTAATTGTTTTTACTTGTTTAAGATTATCAACCCATTAGGGCCAAGCGTGGTGGGTTATGGTCCGATCTCCCACTTATTTTTTTATAAGGAAAGGCCAATAAGTAGGGCTTTTATCAGCTGACAATGATGATGTATATTAGTCATAGTTGTCAAACGGATAGTACGGTAAAGTGCCACCTGGAGTTCCGTGTGTACGAAAATTCTTATTCGTCTTATACGCGATAGGTTGGCATAGCAAATGAAGCTAACGTTACTTTTACCGTTAGGATACCTTCGGCAATATTGCTCCTTGCTGTGATCTGATGACGTTTACCTTGTAGGATGATGTTGGTGAAGTTAGTCAAACAAATTTAGTTAGTAAAAAATTTATTAAAATTTTCATAGTAAGTATATTTTATAAATGTTAGGTGAAGTTAGTCAAACAAATTTCATCATCATCATCATCATCTCAGCCAAAAGACGTCCAAATTTAAAAAAAAAAATAATTAATTAATTAATTAATTAATTTACAAATTTAGTTAGTGAAAAATTTTATATAAAATTTTCATAGTACTTAAGTATATTTTATAAATGCTAAGTACACTTCACCTTTGAAAGTTTTGCTCCTAGCTCTGGTTCGCATAATAAAAACATACAAATGCATACGATATTGTTAAATATACTATAATATATTCATTACAAATAAAATGTTTGGACAAAACAATAATAAAAATATGAAAGAAAATTTAAGGTGATGCCATGATGACAACCCTTCCATTCCAAAAAAAATATTAAATTACAAAATTACATGAATAATTTCTTTATTTATTGTTTTATTTTATTTGATTTGTGTCTAAATACCTACAATAAAGCTTATTATTTCGAAAATTATACATAACAGTTTGTGATTACTCATTCAAAATAAACTAAAATGTACAAAGAGGAGTCAACTCATATTCGCATGTATTAACTAATATTCGCATATTCTTCTTAATTTTGTTTGAAGAAATCTACTTCTCACTAACCTAAGGCGTGAGGATAAATTGTTAATGTTCTAAGTTCTTTGACATTACTTAAATAAGTTTTATTGATATAATAACCTACATGCTATTACATACGAGTAGATACTATACTTAGGAACTCTTTCTTACTACTTACTTGCTTCTTCTTAAGGGTCAATGATATCCTACGACCCATTGAAGGTTCATGGATGTTGTAGTCGGTTAATCTCACGTTTCCTTCGTCTAAGATGTAAAAAAGAGTTTTGTTTCTTAAAATGCTTTCCTTTGTCAATACTACCCGAACGCTTTCAACGGTTTATCTTGTTTCTAGCCTTTTTGACCATTTTGGTGTAAGTTTCATTCATAGTACCTACGTCATGAATTTCTACTTTGTCTCATATGCAAACAGATAGATAGAGAGGCCGACTTCTTAAAAAATATTTCAATGGTTACCTAATAAATTGGAAGAGATCGCAATCTAAAGCGATAACACTTCCAAATTGTAACCTTTTTTTTCAATTGTATTTTTATGAAATGAAACAAGTTTTACGGATCTACTCGCGTTTATTTTGCACGTTACTTATTTAATGTTTTTTTGTATTTTTTTGTTATTTGTTAATAATATGGTGTTGCAATAAAAGTATAATCTATCTTTTTAATAATCAAAATTTTACACAATAACACAATACCTACACACAATAAAAAAAATACACAATAATGTGACGGCAAAACAAATAAAACACAAAATAAAATTTGCAAACGCGTCTCTTTACTTCCCCGCTCAGTCTATGCCGCTGCGAACAAAATCTCCGCATCTTACCTAATCGTAGGAAAATTCCAACCGAGACCTTTCTTAATAAGTAATTGAGGTTACATTGATTTACTCGGTCGCCATCTTGGTCTGATAACGCTGAATGCTATTTGCACAGTGGTATATAAGAGTCTGATA
Organism: Eudonia lacustrata; assembly: GCA_947562085.1. Classification (NCBI taxonomy): domain Eukaryota; kingdom Metazoa; phylum Arthropoda; class Insecta; order Lepidoptera; family Crambidae; genus Eudonia; species Eudonia lacustrata. Next base: position 7,457,098 of record OX387315.1, on the reverse strand, counting down.
ACAGAACCATATGACGCTCATTCATGAACACAGAACATGCGGTACAGTCGCAGAGATAAGTGCTTAATTATCTATTAATTTAATTTCTATCTTCAAATTCATTTTTTTTTAATATCTTACGGGTAAGCACTTTGCTTTCATCTCAGCTGATGTTAAATGATGATAAGGCAGAAGGTGGAAGCACACTTCACTCCTCAACTAGTGCTATTAAAAGTTAGTTGATGTACTATTTATATATCGTTCAAATAACGTAGAGTGTTATAAAATTCTGAATATAACTGTATGACTGTCTACTCTGACTCAAAAGTCTGAACTATAATTAATTATAGATGGCAGAGATAGATTTATAGGCATCGGTGACAGACAGTGACTGAGAGAGAGATGCTAGTACTTATATAAAAATTATTATTATTTTTTGGTCATGTCAATAATAGAAAACTTCCTCATAGTATAAACTGCGAACAAATTAATGTGATATTTTAATGTCTCATTTGTTAAGTTACTTTATTAGGCACATGATAATGTTCTTTAAAAAATAGGAAAGGTAGTTGTTTTTTCAGTTTTATTAAACCAGTCGTCAATAAATGCCATAATATCATAAATGTGAGTCAGGCAGTTCAAAAAAGAAACAATCTAGTTATCGAACGTAATCCTACACAACCCGTCCAATGTATCAACTAAAACGAGATATACCGATAGCACTTGTTTTTGTGTTGTCCGTAGATGTTATTTTTAAACAAATGCACTTTTTCCTTTAACTGTACAAAGTGCACATTGCAACCGCGTCAAGAGCCACTTGCATACTTATGACACTAACGATAATAATAATAATGTGAATAAATTAATGCATTTATTAATGCATCTTTAAAACATCTTTAAAACTCGTCTGCTTATTCACTCAGCCGTCATTACTGCCTACGTGTTAAGTTTGAATTCGTTTTGCTATTGACCTTCTATGGATTTTACAACTTAACCAGATTTAAAAACACTATAAGTAACTAATTATTGGATTGTTTATTAACCTTATCACCGCCCAACTATCCTGCACGCGATGTCCCGCTGTACGCCAACGTATAAATGTATTTTAATAAAGTAGGTACAAAGAAGAACTTCTATAGAAGTGCTGGCGTGGACGGCACGAAAATCTCGAACTTCTATAGAAGTTGTTGGCGGTGAAAAGGTTAATTATTTTATTTAATATGGGATCCGAATTTAGACTGAAGGGCCAAAAAAAAATATTATATTTGATTTTTGTATTCACTATGCTATATTATAGTTACAAGATAAAATGTTATCTTGTACACTAATACGTGTTTGAAATGGCCAGACTGAAATCATCCGCATCTTCTATTTTAGAATCAAGTTAATGTGTTTGTAACACAAAGGTATTATAAATTAACTAGCTGTGCCCCGCGGTTTCACCCGCGTTCTATTAGTCATAGCGTGATGTAATATAGCCTGTAGCCTTCCTCAATAAACGGACTATTCAACACAAAAATATTTTTTTAATTCGAACCAGTAGTTCCTGAGATTAGCGCGTTCAACCAAACAAACAAAAAAACTCTTCAGCTTAATAATTATTGCATCTCTCGGCAATCCTTCGGTATAATTATGAAATTTAACTATGCCAAATCTTACCCTCCTCAGTGCGTGTAATGTTTATCACATTATTAAAAAAAGGTAGGTACAAAGGTTTTTCTCCACGAACCTATTAATATATTTATCTACTACGTCATCTGACGCGATAGTTTATAAATCTATCTCCTTACACCTATACGCTTTAATAACCTCAAATAAGTAACAGTCCTATCTGAAACCAACAAAGTGTCAAAACTTTCCCCGCGTCCGAAGTCAATAAGATATCTTTAAATAAAGTTATCAACATTATCAAGGTCAGCTGGTCACTCCTCCTACCGCGCGGTTAAGCTCTTAATGAATTATTACGATAGTTTACATTACAATGCTACTTTAGCATTCGACGAAGTGTTATAGTAACGAACTAGAGCAGCAATACGTAATGCTGCTACCGTGGCGGTAGTACATGTGGCATCGAAAATCAGTGGGGTATCCGTAGTGACAACGGACGCGATAAGATATGAGACGTACCCACTGACGATTCCTTTGGAGTTAGAATGAGTTTTATAAAATTTTCAATGATCTGTTTGAATTATATTGTAAAGAGACCTGGATATTTTTTTATTATCAAAAAAGAAATACTTTTGTGAGTTCAAATCTGTAAGTGTCGGCCCTTGAGTGGACTGTATTTTGCGGGTTAGGTGACAGTGGCAGAGTGAAAAAGGAATACTTCACAATGCGTTCTTGAACTTTGTTTATTAATAAAAGTATACCTGGATGACCAAGCTTTGCTGGGTATTTTTTTCTTTGGTAATTTTCTAAAAATGAAACCTAGCTAGAACGATTTATCGCCCCCGAAACCCCTTGCATACTAATTTTCATGAAAACCGTTGGAGCCGTTTCCGAGATTCAGATTATACAAACATATACAACGTGTAACAGAACGGTGTGGTCAAAATGAAAAGATCCAAAGTGTATCCGATCTAGATCTTATATGCTGAGTTGCAGAGACATCATTATTAACTTTAGTTTGTCATGTAATTGTAAATTAAACACTTATATTAGTGAAATCATGCGCGTCAGGTTCATAAGCAAGCAGCAGTGATCATAAATGTAAGTACACAGAGGTTACTAAACCACTAGGGATGTAAATTGTTTATTTTGATTGTAGCTAAATACTTAATTAAAAATTGCATAACAAATTAAAGTTAATAATTATGTGTAAGTAACTATACATACAAGATCTAGATCGGATACACTTTGGACCCTTTCATTTTGACCACACCTTTCAACAGAAAGACGAGCAATTCTTGTAACAACACGTTGTATACAAGAATTACTCGTTTAAAGGTATTAGATAAGATGTATAGTCGACAATGAAATTGCTTTACCACCTTAGAAGTGAATTTTGTTTGCTATATAATAAAACAACAAGTTCTATTTTTGTTTAAATGATCTGACAGATATGTTGTCATTATTGACAATGAGCCTTTGCGAAATTTTATTGTAATGGAAGTTTTTGTCAAAAGTGATAAATCAATTTCATGGTCGACCATACATTCAAAATCAACCGTCGTGACTGGCGATTCGAACAAGAAGAAAGAAAAAAATGTAGCCAACAGATAAATATTTAAATTAAATTAGGATCTTACATTATCCATTGACAGCTAAAATCAGTTTCAAAACCAATTGGATCAATAAATGTTTATGATTACTGTGGTCGCCCAGTGGTCGAAATTGAATCGTAATTTTATAAAGGCTGCACGGATTGTATCCTAAGCAATGAAAAATTAAAAAAGATAGAATGTGAGTTTGGATTGGCATTGACAGATTTCGGCCGCACCACTTCCATTTTTGAAATTTTTAAAAAGAGTATATACTTACGTGGTGTCAAATACATGGTAGTGTGTGTAATGTTTGTTTTATTGATTTAATGTATTTTTAGGCATAATTTAAAAAAATATTAACATTCGGATAATCTTCTCTATATAAACTATAAGTGTACGAAATTACATACTCCTTCGTCCGTAAAATTTTCGTAAAAAAGGGGTACAAAGTTTTTGCTTCACGTATTAATATATAGATGCTTAAAAATCTTCTACCTAGTTGTTGTCACTCTTGGCAGTTGCGGATAAAGGTTTAATTGTGAGTAACCTAAACTGCAAATAGAAAGAGGTTAGTGCATATTATCAATTTAATCGTGACGATTTTCATTTATTTTTATCATAACTCTTTACTCGGAGTATTATAAAAAATTAACAGTGTAGCAAATTTTAATTTACTTATCACTTTACGATGCAACCTTCATTCAACATACTCGTATTATAGGGGCCAAGTTAAAAAAATCGATTTAGGTTTCGTTGTGCAATGCAAAGAGTGCTGCTACTAATTTTAAGTTGAATTTATGATCAAATGGTATTTTTTGATACTTAAAGTTGAGTTTTTGTACCTCATTTTTATGTGTTTACCCAGTCAATCCTCCCTATGGATACCGGTCACCAGGGGCCGTATTGATAATATTTCAAGTCAGTTGTACAAATTTTGACATTCACCGGAGAGATCTCGAAATATTTTTTATTTTTTAAATGTGCTTAACTTACTATAGTTTGGTTTGAGATTTTTTCAGTGTCAACATAGTCAACGGTGACTTTGTAACAACATAATGTGAGGATCAATGTCACTGGTAAAAGGTTCACAAACGGTAACCATTTGTGACATAACACTTTTGTTTTGGACGAGTTCTCGGAACAGAATGTAGTGTTACTTACTACGCTCTTGTAATACACCTCTACACGTGTTTCACATTATACTAGCTAAGTTACGCGGTGCAAAGAACAAACGCTATAATGGTGGGAAACTATCAGTGAAATGTAGTACGAAATGGAGACTTTAATATTTCAGTAGAACTGTAGATACTGCAAAGGTAAATAATGGACTTTTAAGTTATTTATTTATTTCTATAGGTGCACAAACAGATTACAATCAATGCCTGCAATAACATATTTGGTTAATCTTTTTAGCTAGACGGTACTAAATCCAAAACGAGTGTGCACAGCACGATAACTTGAATATAGTTTGAAACGTGTTACAAAAATACTGGTTCTAAATAAAGTAATACTTAAAACTAATACAAATACAACTTCTTTCTTCGTTACTTTGTTATACTAACTTAATTCTAAACTGTGTTTAAAGTATAACATTTGCGATACTGTTATGTGAAAACATAACAGTATCAATAGAAACTATTTAGATGACGATTGATTTTTTAAATGTAAGTAGGTAGGTATCATTTTTTATATTTTCTTGTTGTCTGTTAGATAACTAAAAACATAATCTTATGATTTTTCCCTAATTTGTCTGTTAAAATACTAGCTCAGCTATTTTATTAATATCAAAGAATTCAGTTGTTCTTAATGCCTAAATAAACTTTTAGTAATTTGTTACATTACATACCTACGAAGATTTTGCTTGTACGTAAACGATACAAATATTTGTACGCTTAAGTTTTTTTACAACAATTGGCCTGTTACAACGATTCTAAGAAAAAATTATCTACAAATTGATAAAATTCTGCAATATTAAAAAAGGTTATTTCGTGAAATTCCTATAACCAAATCAAATAACGCCGACGTCAAATTTAAAAAGAAAGCTAAATATAAATCAAGAGTTGCGAATGAAACGGTCCACCTGAAACTCATAACGAGTTTAGTTAACCTTGGTCATAAATTTGTCGATACAAAATTTGTTCCACTTTTGATACAAGGAGTAAGGAGGGATCGAGGGGCGCGACCGACGACGGCTGCAATACTGCACACCACCTTGCTCTGATTGATTTATATGTCTTGTTTGTCACGGGCCGATTTATTTGAATTCCTGCCAGAGCGGTGGTAGCCAACGGATTAATATCGGGCAGACCTCCACGATATATATCCCCGAGTTTCGGCAATAATTCAATATTTCATTCGCTCCGGCCGGGACCCCGCTGCATTAACATACAAACGTCAATCGTTTCATGAATAAAAAATGTATTGGATTTAGTGAAATGAGTCGCGCTATCGCGGAGCGTTTAGTGTTGGGACCCGAACTGCTTATAGCGGAAATATAAAATTCGTTCGCATTACGGCGACCGATCGCACGCTGTATTCGGTGGGAGCACGCGAGACGCCATGTTTTGCTTGCGCCGTTCAGTGGATTAACATGTGAAGTGAAATTATTCAGCTCCCAACTGAAGCTTCGATTGGTGGCATTTAAATTTTGCTGGAATACGACGCGCGTCTTTATTTGTAGTTTTTGTAACTAAGCTATGTAGTCTGCTGTCTGTAACACAATGCATACTGAGTTCACCTTTAATAGTTGAGCATTATAGGTCTTACAAATAAACAAAGAATAGGTCCGAAAAGTTATTCCGTGTTTTGTTTATTTGTAAGGGGCTAAGATATTTTGCTATAGCTGTAAACTATACCTATTGCTTAGACGTAACAACTGTTAGTGATCCAAATAAAATTAAAAAAGGCAATTTAATTGCAAATATCAACTAAAATAGTGCTTAGCGGCATGGTTGGATTCTGGACAGAATTACAATGTATTTAATTATTAAATTGTAAATATAAATAAAAATTTACTAGCACATTACAAATTTTATTTTTACTGTTTTTTATGAGTACTTAACTGATTATTTGTTAAAAAATTAGTACCTTAGAAGGCCTAAAAAAGCTAAGAATTAGAAATATGAAGGCTATGCTTAAAATTAAAATAACAAATCAATTAATTATTATTAATTACTTTTAGCTTTGCTAGTTCATTGAATCCGGTTTGTTAATTATAAAATAATAAATGCTATTAATAACACCAAAGATAGTGTAAATCAACCAACTCTTTCTTAAACAGCTCGCTAACAAGTAATAGAGCAATGAAACTAAAAACGTTCGACTTTATATCGAACGACTATCGGCGATATTTTCGACAACATGTGGATGATCACAGGTACTGGTAATAAAACAAGAAAAAAATTAGTTTCTGTTTTTCCAGTTACCTATAGTTTAATAAGAGTACTATAACAACAAATAAAGTCTTTACAAAAACATATTTAATTTTAGAAAATTATGAAATAAAATTTTCTTTATCTTAATGTTTACATTGTAAGCTCTGATTGGCTGAAACGAACGTCACAATGTGACGTGAATGTGATATATAATAATATGAATAGTAATTAATAATGTATTCGTTTTTGTCAATGTCATACATACATACCTAGCTTCAGTGTCTTGACCATGTTAACCATTGATTAATTTAAAAAAAAAGACAATTTTCATTAACCGTATTTGTACCGTAACCGTATCGGAAAAGATCATAAAAGTCACCCCGGGTGGTAGAATATTTTCTTACGTATCTTTAATGTTTTGATCGTTTTTGACGAAGATAGTTTACAACCATACTCCTGCCAAAATCCTAAAATTAATAAAACAAGTAGAAAAAAAGGTTGCTACAACATTCTTTCTTTTATCCAGTATGATGCGTTGGTCCTAGCACTATCGCGAAGATCCGGTTTCCCAAATTATCCTACGCAACTCTACAGCTCACGTCGAGCGATTCGTAATAGGAACACTCAGTAACTGTGTCGGAGCGAAAAATTCCACAACGACGCACGGCGGCGCGGCCGAAACCTGTTTTATATTTAAACCATAGATGAGTGGATATTATTATAGCACTACGTTCTATCGGCATTATGCGCGTACATTCCTACAGGTTCCGTTTTCCGTTAAGTACTTGGTAAGGCATATGCAGATCTTTGCCAAGTTTTTTTTACATTAATTGGGCAAATTTCTCTACTCTCTCACTCACTCTACTTTAATCAGAAGTTGTGTTCACATGCGAATACAGCTAGGTGGAGTCGAATTGTGCTTCACTAGCTGACCTCAGCTAGTCGAACTTCTAGTAACGTGTTTATTTAAAAATAAATCTCCTTTTTTTTCACTAAAAAATTAAAATTGTAGAAACCCCATCTGACTAAATAAATATCTTCTATTTCTGCCATTATTGTTTGATATTACTGTGTTACGGTTTAAAAAGCACTAGATCCAGTGCAAATACAGGGCATATAGACATACAAAATTGTAATATTTTTGTCAATATTAAGTTATGAATAATTAATGTTTTTTAATAGTATTGAATGACTAATGATTTGTGATGGAAACTTTAAAATGGTAGGTGATCAGGAATTAATTAATTTTTAAATTACGAGTTCTTTGTAAAAGGTTAAACAACTGATACCTACGCAACGAGGTGGAATTAAGAAAATATTATATTATGACAAAAACGTAACATCTTTATACGTTTTTAATTATTTTTAAGCTAGGTTCAAACTACAAGGTAGGTTAGAGCTCTTACTTTCATATTAATTAAGTAGGTAGTTTCTAAAATTTAAAAGTTTCCTTTTTTTTATTAAAGACAATAAAAATAAGCCAAGTTTTATTTATAATCGATCCTGTACCTACATAGCACGTAATGCTTGAACAAAGAGAACTTTTAAAAGAATTAAAAAGTTTATTACAAAAAGATAATGTTGCTTAAAAGTTAGAAAACACGGTTAAAATAAAAAATAAAATAGGTAGATTGATACATACTATTACTTTTTTTTAATATAGCTTTTAGTACTCAGCGTTAATGTAGCATTCTAATGTTGAAAGAATTTTTTATCATATATATGTACATACATACATACATACATACATACATACATACATACATACATACATACATACATACATACATACATACATACATACTTACATACATACAAAGCTTTCCTCTTTATAATATTAGTATAGTAGAATTACGACTATCATGATCCTTCTAAGCTTATCCGTGTAGCATTAACTTCTCGCGATCATGTCCTAATAACGGCGATGAAGTGACTTCCTAGCATCTAGCTTACATTTTGAACCTTAACATGAGCGTGGTAAAGTTTATATAACCACTCACTAATTGAAGGGCCGCGACCTTAATTAGTCCAGAGAATTAATAATAACGTTTAATCATGAAATTACAAATGCGATGATAGCTGATTTCCGAGACTGGGGCGTCTGTCTACCCACGATAGTGACCTTTGCTGGTACAGATGACTCCAAAAGCACTACACTCTTATTTGGCGGCTTCTAAACTAATATATGCTATTATCCCATCTTTTCCTTTGGAAAAGTAATTATTTCCTCGTTCGTGATAAGTGGGAGGCCTATGTCCAGCAGTGGACTAATATAGGCCGATGATGATGATGATGATGATGATGATGATAAGTGCAAGACAAATTTTTGGTTATTTTTTCTTGTAAGATAGAAAATATATAATTATAAATTAACCCTGAATCCGACTGGATATCGACTACCCTAATACCCATTTCTGCCGCCTAACAGCATTGTTTTACATTGCCATATTCCGGTATGAAGGGTACTAGAACCAGTAAGATTAAAGGGCGTAGGTATGATGCACGCACGCTACATACCTTTGGTGTAGGATGCGACCATGTACTTTGTAATAACATTTGATTATTTGCTAACAGAAATCGTAATCAAACATTAACTATTTATTTAAATATAAACAGGCTAGGTATAAGCACAATTCTTTGGGCCTCTACCATTAAATTTAAGAAAATCTGTATTGGGAGAGGTCCGCTTATAAGAGAACATACAATTTCTTTTGGAGAGAGATTGCTTATTGCCTTAGACGGCATTTTCAGCTTCACCGGGCTTTTTTGGGGGCGGCGAGAAACTTAAAGGGTTCCTCAAGCCGTCTGAAACGAATCACCTTCGGAGGTTTTCTAGAGGGAACGGCATCACGCACTTAAGTGCGTGTCCCCGTGCACTGCTAGATTCTCCGAAGGGTTCGCATCGGTTCGGGATAAGATTACTTGATAAATATGACACTAGTGCAGCGTAAAAACAACGCAGCATCAGTTAGCCTCACTCTTCCGGCCCACAAGATGCTTCTTCACGCCTCGTTTGAAGGACCCCATTTCTAAGGAAGGAGGGAAAACGTGTGCTGGTAGACTATACTAAACATATACTGACTATATGTACCCAATATAATATATGAGGTATTTATATAACAGTGTGCTCTATCAAATGTTTCAACCGTGACGTACATGCCGGCAGTTAGACGCGACTGTACCTATGCGTTACCATAACCGGTCTCGCGCCGCAGTGATTATGCTAATTTTTAATTACGTCTCCGCTTTTAAACGTCGTATAGTAAGTAAAATGTCCAGTTTATTGGGCCGGCGCGGCGCAGGCGCAAGGTCGGTTTCGAAACCCACGTGAAGGTGTGGACGGTGATCTTCAAACTGTACCGTCGTCCTTCATGTGCTGTTTGTACTTGGAATCGTTAACGGGGAATCACACAAAATATAGTCTTATAGTAGTTATTTTCGTATTTTTAAAAACCATCGTTTTTTTTTATTAAATTACAAAGTACCCTATATTACGGCAAGATGTATCATCACTCTTTCAGTAAAAACATTTTAGGATTGGACCAGTAGTCCAGAGATTAGCTTCCTAAAACAAACAAAGCCACAACACATACAGAATACACTAAACATGCACACTAGTTTAGGCTCAAGACACCGTACTTGTACAACAAGGGTACGGTAACACCCTGCTACACACTACTAAATTTAAGTACCTCTTTATTCATCTTATCATTGGTATTGTCTGTAATATGTCTTAGAGCCTCATATCTACTAATTAAATTAAGTCTTAATAGAGCGAGGTAGCTTGATTCTGCTATTAGGAATATGGTAAAATTGTCCAAATCAGGTTAACAGACGATTCTGGACGTTTTAAAATGACACTGGTCGACACACGATTTTTATTAGCAGAATCATGGCACAGTTTGATTGTATGTTGCTGTGTACTTTCGGCATTCATTAGTATTGGTATTAATACTATTATTATAACTAGATTTGTAGATATCTGAAAGCTCGATAGCGCAGCGGCTAGTGCTTAATCATAATCATAATCATAATATTTATTTGCTTTTAAATAGGGTATCATTAGTTACAGATGGTAAAAACAATTATAAAGTATCTTATGCCTATTTAACTATATAACCATAGCATGCAAACATTTTAGCAAGTTTAAGACATTTATAAATTATTAAATTATTACATTTCATTAGTATTATCATTCTCAATAAGTATCACAAATTATATTAGTCAATTTAAATTATACAAATATCAATTTTATTAATTTAGATTAATTAGCTTACAATTATATTAATTTTATTACTTATTACTACTGTTTCATAATTTATTTATTAAAATATTACAAATAAAACTGTAAATCGATTTATTTATTTATCGTGTCTCATGAATTCATCAATGGTATAAAAGGTAATCTCAATCAACCACTTACGTAATGCAGTTTTAAATTTACCTATGGGCAGTTGTTTAATTTGGTCTGGTATTTTATTAAATATTGTTATAGCCATCGCTGGAGCATTCCTCTGGAATCGGCTTGTTTTCGGCAATACTCTAAGCATTAATTTATTTGGATGTCTATTACTTCTTTTTGATAAATCCTTTGCTTTTACATACATGTCATAATTTTGTTTAACAAATATTCCTACCTCTAGTATGTACAACCCAACCAGAGTTAGTATTCTTAAATTCTTAAAATATGTTCTGCATGAAATATCTGGTGCAATATTACATATGGAACGTATACACCTTTTTTGTGCTAAAAATACTTTATTTATGTCTATTCCGTTTCCCCAAACTAAAAGTCCATATCTCAACACAGACTCAATATAAGCAAAATATGCTGTTAAAGCTGTATCCCTGTTCGCAATTTTTGTTAATTTAAATAGAGCGTACGCAAATCCATTTATTTTAGCACAAACTTGTTCCATATGTCCTTTCCACATCAATACAGATTCTATCTTTAAACCTAAAAATGTCACACTATCTTGATTATGTATTATATCATTATTATAATTAATGTCAACTGTTTTATTCTTATAATTATTGAAATACATTAAATTTGTTTTATTTAAATTTATCTGTAAATTATTATTAGATAACCAATCAATTAACGATGTCAGTGTATTTTTAATGTCTACTTTATGCTGTTGCAATGAAAATTTTTTATCCGATGTCACCACAACACTCACATCATCAGCAAACAGAGTCATCTTATGGTTCGTGACTTCAGGTAAATCATTGATGTACAACAAAAATAGCAAAGGTCCAAGGACGCTACCTTGTGGGACTCCAGAACAGTTTATTTTCAGATCAGACGTGTGTATCTGAACAGTGTGCTTATCGTTTAATTGTGTAATCTCTACATATTGAACCCGGTTTTTAAATATGATTTTACCCAATCAAGTGCTGGTCCTCTAATGCCATTTTTCTCAAGTTTTGTCAGTAATTTGCCATGTGACACGAAGTCAAAGGCTTTTGACAGGTCGAAAAATAATACTGAGGTATACTTACCTTCGTTAACATTTATTAAAATGTCATTGACCAAGTTAAACATAGCGTGGGTTGTAGACTTATGTTTTTGAAAGCCATACTGGTTTTTGTGTAACACGTTGTACTCTGTTAAAAATGACGAAAGTTTGATATGAAAAGCCTTTTCAAAAATTTTTGAGAATATTGACACTAGTGTGATTGGACGATAATTTGAGATTTCCTTTTTACTCCCTTTTTTATATAAAGGTTTAATTTTAGATATTTTTAATTTTTCCGGAAATGTGCCGGATTCTAATGATAAATTTATTAAAAATGTTAAAACTCTAGTCAATGGTGTCACACATTTTTTGATAACTTTCGTACAAACTGAGTCATATCCTTCTGCAGGCGTATTATTTAACGACATTATTATTTTCTGAGTGTCGCGTTCATCGATCGGGCTCAGATAAATAGAATTACTTAACGTTTTTGAACAAGCAGTAATATAGTTTTTGTCAGTTCCACTTATGTTAAGGTAAAAGTCGTTCATAATAGAGGCAATTCTAGAAGGATCATGTAGCTCAGTCCCATCATGAACAATCTCATTCAAGTAAGTCGCATATTTATAGCCCCCTTTTTCGCTTTTTATAATATCCCACGTTGCTTTACATATATTTTTACTACCTAATACATGTTTCCTATTTGTGAGTCTCTTTGCGCAATTTGTGCATTTCTTTAACAAATTGTTATACTTTAAATAGTGGCTTTTGTCAACTGCAGTTTTTGTTGCGTAATATTTAAAGCGATAAGTTCTTTTCGTTCTACAACTTTTTTTGAGACCTGTGGTCATCCATGATAATTTCGCAGATGTTGTAATTTTTATCTTGTTTAATGGAAAACAAAGGTTATATAGCAAAAGGAAAACTTCATAAAACTCGTTGAAAGCTTCATTTAAGGGTGCAATCTTACAAGTTAAGCATTTTTGCAATGCTGGGTCACAGCGCGCCTCCCCGAGCGCGGTGGTACTCGGGCAACGACTTTTCCACAGTCCAAAAAAAAAAAAAAAAGGGTTGGTGACCATATAAAAGCTTTTTGATCTCCAAATTGCTTTTAAAGACACGTTAAGCCGTCGCTCCCGGTTGTTGCATCCTTAAAAGCTATAGAGGTCGTTGATATCATTATTCAATCTTTGATATGCGCGAGCGCTGACCAGCGCTGCCAAACAATTTAAGTTACATCGTGTCTGTATTCACAACAGACGACGGGTTAACTAGCAGAACCTCGTACCAATAAAAAGGTTTATACCAATATAATTAACAGTACCTATCAATTTAGTTTATTTACAATCACCGACAACGCTTTAAGGAAATTATCGAAAAACTTTATTATCGTTTCGAGGTCGCGCGGGCCCGGTAGCCGCCCGGCCGTGCTCTGGCGAGTGAAAGTTGATTGATGGGCTGCGACGATACATTCGCATCATCAACTTGTTACTGGGCCGTTACTCCGCACGAAAAAAAGGAGAGCCCAAAAGGTACGCGCTCGACCAACGCACTCACAGATAGACCCTTTCACAGACACGTAATCTCTGACTCGGTCGGTGGGAGGTTGTCTATGTGTACTGTGGTAATCTGGTCTCCTTGCTCGGGCAGCTCTATGGCACACGACGTGACCTGAGTTGAAAATGGAGTACATCAGAAAAGTTCTAGAAGGACACAAATGAAGATTAGGAAAGATTCTGCGACAGCCCGCCGAGAAGCTAGGGCTGATTTGTAATACGTTACTTGCGGTGAAAATACACATCTTATGTGATTTGATTGTTTCAATTAGCCCCGGTCCTAATTGTACAGTCAACAGCAAAAGTAGATGATGTTTACTAGATTTCAAAATTAAGTTTCGATAGTGTTAGTCGGTATTTTCTATATAACTACAGGCAAAGTCTGCAGGAACTAGTAGACACTCGAAGGTTTTTCGATATGCGTCTAAAAAGTTTTGATTTTCATATCTTGACCAATCATCAATTACCTTTGCTGTTGACTGTGCGCACGTCTGCACATCAACCTACCACAAGCTGTGAAATTTCCTCAACAGACATTGAACTTTATACCTTAGGCGTATGTTTGAAAATGTATTGATGGAATTTGACAGTTTTTGTTAAGTTGACGGCGTGCAGGCATCCGTCTGTACGTTGGTCGAGCGCGTTTGTTTGAAGCTTACCTTCTGTAGTCTACAAATCTCGGAGCAATAGCTATGGCTACAAGTTCTTGCAGAGTCTGTATCTGTACATATACAGGGTAACTGGAAATTCGTAGCGATCCCTTCAAGGGGTGATAGTAAAGATCATTAGCTATCAAATTGCCCTCGGGTAGATGGGGCAGAAATGTACCGATTAAAAAAAAAGAATTATATTAATTTTTTCAAAGTAAAGTGGGTCACGCTACTTTAAAGTGGATTTTAAAAAAGAACTTATATGTATTTAATGGTTGTTTTTGGTGTTTTCTCTTCATTAACCAAAGTTATTTCTTAATTAATTTTTACTTTTAATTGTTATTAAAGTTACAACTGCATTATTTTTACTTTCATATTATTAAAATAAATTATTAAAACAATGCATTTAGGTGGAAATACTAATGATTATGTTATTCTAAAACAAATATCACTTTATTCTTTTATGCAAATTTTGCGCAGTACCTATCTATTTGTTTTGAATTTGTATCAGTATCTGTTTTTATGTTACACCTTATTACTTACATCTAATTTTGTAGATGGTTGGTTAAAATGTTGTTGTTTAAAAGTAAGTAAAAATTTTTAGTAGGTATACCTACACATCTAATAATATTGATACGAATTAAATTAAATTAAAACAAAATAACAGGATTCCTTGGTTGGACTAGATAAAAAAGTACTTTGTGGACTAGATAAGTAACCTTTTACTCATACTATACAGGCGACTGGTATTCCAATTGCGGTAGATCAATTTTATTTACTAATTTCGCTATCGAATCTTTCAAGTGGTTTTTCGCTGGCAAAAAACGTGAGAATACGTCATTTTCCATATGAGACATGAGACTTTACATTAGCTGAGTACAAACTTAATTGAGTGTATTAAACCGCTTTCTTCATGCGTCATACGAATATCAACCATAATGTTACCTTAATATCTTTTCCAAATGTTAATAAGATATAGTATAGGTACGTTTGTATGAAATAGTATGTGATATTCATAGGACATACAACCTTGTAATTGTATCCTAATGATTTTATTTGCATTGCATCGATCTAATAGGAATCCATTGCAAAATCCTGATTGGTCAGTTGCAATGTTAATATTACTGCTGCTGTTCTAAGAGAGTGTAATTTACATTAATTATATAAAAAAGAGCCAGGGTTTTACGTCTGAATATAAATAAATAAATTTTTCTATACTTACACCAATTATCTAACCCAAGAGAAGCTTCGTTATGAAACTCGTGAAATGGTTACTAGACAACGGATAAACATACCTAAAATACTTAAATACATAATTATTATACATAGAAATCACCCAGACTCGAGACAATTTAGAAAAACAACAATTTCTAAATTGACCCGACCGGGGATCGAACCCGGGACCTCAGAGATGGCGACACAATATGGTTGCTATCTAAATATCCGGCCACCGATCCCAATCCTAGCCATTGTTATAGAAACTTAGCTTACTCTTTCGTTCGAACACGCTAAGCTCTAGCGTCATTCAGCTCCTCGATAAACTAGCAATGTTTACATACAAAGATATCATACACTTAGCCCATCGATTTAGTAATAAATGGCATGTCACGACTAACATTGTTTGTAAAGAAACGACGCATGTGTGAACGTAACATCACGACCAGTTTACGTCAAATAAATTGTCATTGAAAACAACATGTGTTTTATTAATAATAATAATAATAATACTTAATATAACATCTGTACAGCCAATTGTTTTTTATCAGGTTATTTGAATGAAAATGTAATGTTGTTCGTTGGTAAGCGCATCACTTGAGCTACGGCTGAACGGATTAGGATGAAATTTTGCACATAGACAGGCCATGAGCCGGACTAGGATATAGGATACTTTTTATATCGGTAACAGGAAGTCGCTGGCAACAGCTAGTATATAATTAATATAGTGGGCACTTGTTGTGTAGGTATGTTAAATGTGATACCGGCAACCATTTTATACTTGAAGTATAAAGCGATCGTCTTTTTTTTCTTTTTTTAATACCTAGCTCGGTAAATGATTCCACTCCACCTGATGTTAAGGCGACGCACCGCTAAACAATAAATCTCATACGGAGCGTTTGCGGCACGTACCATAAGAAAAACTGTTTTTTTTCTTTCAAATTAAAACTACAAATTATTAAAAAAAAATTAACTACAATATTGAAGTGTGTGTTAAGACTAATCTACTAAGAAAAGTTAGATGCTTAAATCGGTCTGGTTAGCCTGAAAAATTCAAATATATGTTTTAAAAGAGATGAACGATGAATCGTTGTTTTAGGGATGAATCGTTGTTCTCTCCCTAGGCTGATACGCGAGGCTATTGAAATTAAAAAACATCCTTATTTTAATAGAGAAGATGGTTGGAATCTACCACCAGCCTGGGATCCCATCA
This sequence comes from Eudonia lacustrata, assembly GCA_947562085.1. Classification (NCBI taxonomy): domain Eukaryota; kingdom Metazoa; phylum Arthropoda; class Insecta; order Lepidoptera; family Crambidae; genus Eudonia; species Eudonia lacustrata. The sequence goes on along the minus strand of OX387315.1, from coordinate 7,440,449 downwards.
TACAAAATATGAAATCCCAGCCCCGACACCATACTGCCAGACCAAAATATACTGTAAGCACTTTCTGCGTAAAACGGAACGCAACTGATTAAATTGAAATGAGGGTATATAAGCTACCAACTAATTATGAGACAACCAACACCTCAGTCTCCCTGTGCCCACTGACCCTGCAAAGGGATCGAAACGTCAGGATAAACATTAAATTAGTAATGTGTAAAATGAACGCGAGTAGATCCGTAAAAGTTGTTTCATTTCAATGTGTAGTGTTCGCGTAAACTTTCGAATTCTTATAAATTTTTAAAGAAAGAAAAGTTAGGGGGTCTACTAACAAGTTCTAAATTCGTATATACTGTCTCTTACACACCTGTTAGTGTGAGCGGGACGGCACAATACGAAGTTCGAATTTCTTATTTCGCAATAAGAGTAAGTAGTGTACACCATAGTGTTCATAGTCACGTTCTAAATTCAAAAACCTTTTCCACCCAAGCAAGCGGAGAAAAAGCGCTTTTTCACCCAGATTTTGAAGGAGGAAGTAAGCCTTTTTGAGCTAGTGAGGTGAAAAATATAAACATACAAAGGTACTTACCATAAAATAAAGCATATGATTTGAAAACCTCCTTCCAATTTTTAAGTTGGTCAAAATATTTCAATATTAATAAAAGTTTACTGGCTATTCCTGACTGCTAAAGTTCCATGTTGTTTAATACCCAATCACTTTGTACTCGTTGGTACTAAATAAAGCTAAGTAAAAAGGTTTACCCATAAAGCCTTAATAAACATTATTAAAATTAAACTCCATGAAATAGTTGAATTATAATCGTACACAGTATACTTTTTGTATGGATGTAACTTTAAGGAGCTCGATGGCGCGGTAGTTAACGCATCCGATCTGCGGTTGCTAAGGTTAAGCTACTTTGGCAATTTATGGTTATCGGATGGGTGACCAAAAATTTACATTTTGAGTTCCTCTTTGCTTTGGAAGGCAAGTAAAGTCGTTGGTCCCGGCTGCATAGAGTCGTTAACAACCACCAAACCGCACTGGGCCCGTGTGGTGGCTTATGGCTCGTTCTCCCTATCCAGCCATAGGAATGGCTCGTGCCCCAGCAGTGGGGACATAAAAATGAGGTGGTGATGTGGTGCTGATAATGTGTAACTTATACCGTATATATATAGAGGGTCTTGGTGGTCTCGAACACCTCATCATTGGCGGCGACGCTAACGCCAAGAGCAACTGGTGGGGGAGCCCGATCCAGGATCACAAAGGTGAGGACCTAGCGGGCGTGTTAGAAGAGCTGGAGATGCACATCCTGAACCAAGGAACTACACCTACCTTCGATACCGTCAGAGGCGGTAGAGTCTTTACCAGTTTCGTAGACGTGACGGCATGCACTGATGGTCTTCTGGGCCTAGTGGACGACTGGACGGTTGATACTGATTTGGTGAACTCTGACCATAACGCCATAACATTCAACATCTTGCTTACAAAAGCTGCATGCACTCAGATACAGAGGACGACACGTAAGTATAACACAAAGAAAGCTAACTGGTCCCAGTTCTTGATAGAACTGGGTCAGTTAAACCAAGCTAGCAACTATAACAGTAACACGATAAACAACATACACAGTTGCGAAGAGCTTGACATTACAGTACACCAACTCACAGACAATATAACAAAATCTTGCATTAGTAACATTCCAACAAAAAGACTAAACAGTACACAACACACCATGGCGTGGTGGACAGATGAACTCGCGAAGCAGAAAAGACTGGTCGCTACTATGCGCAGAAGAATCCGGAATGCAGCACCTGTTCGTAGGAACACTGTGATCCAGCGGTACCTAGAGGAGAAACAAAATTATGAAGATAACACACGCGCAGCACAGACCGCTAGTTGGAAAAGCTTCTGTGAGAAACAGGACAGAGAGGGGGTCTGGGACGGAATATATAATAGGAAGAACAACCAAGCGCACTGAGGATATACCCCTCACAATGGGTGATAAGGTTTTGAGTAGTGAGGAGTCCGTCCGACTTTTAGCGGAGACTTTTTATCCGATGGACGACCAGGGAGCAGACCTAGCTGTTCACAAAGCTGTTAGGCTAAAATCAGACCTAGGGAAGGAAAGACTGAATAATATAATATACACTTTGAAAACTCATGCACCTTATTAGGATTAGAATTAGATACGAATATTGATTGGAAAACACATGTAGAAAAAATTGCCGCTAAACTCTCTAAATTTACATACGCTTTATATGAATTAAAAAAATGTACCGACTTAAGTGCCGCTATGACTGCTTATTATGCTTACGCCAATGCATGGCTGAGCTATGGGATCGTCCTTTGGGGAAATAGCGCACACGTAAATCAGCTTTTTATCCTCCAAAAACGATGTATAAGGTTACTAGCAAATATAGACAATATGGAAACATGTAGACCTCATTTTGTTAGACTTAGAGTACTCACACTTGTCTCATTATATATATTTGAAATATGTAAATTTGTCAAACAAAACATTCATTTGTATTCACAAGCAAAAGATTTTTATCGACAACCACGTAACTTAAGGTACAAAAATAGACTGGCTTTACCCCTTACAAAACTACATATGGTGAGCTCAGGGACTTACCATATGTCAATTAAAATATTTAATAAAATACCGAAAGAGTTCCAGGAAATCCAAACAGAAAAAATCTTTTGCTCAAAACTGAAGGAATATCTGATACAAAAATGTTATTATACCATGAAAGAATTTTTTGATGTTACTTAAAATGTTTTTGTTTTTGTTTTATGTTTTAGATCTTATACTTATAAAATTTAAAAATTGCCATACCCTTACAGGGTCATGTTTATGGGTCATTTTTTATGTATTTACCATCTGTAATAACCAACATGTTGCAATAAATATTATGACTATGACTATGACTATGACTTTTGACAAGGAAGACCATTCCTTCACGTCCGCCGAACTCAAAGCTGCGGCCAACAGCTTTAACCCCAAGAAGGCACCCGGTTCCGATGGATTTACGGCCGACATCTGCGTGAAGGCAATCTCTCAGGATCCGATAGCATTTCTAGCCCTCTGCATCAAATGCCTGGACCTGGGATATTTCCCGAAGCCTTGGAAGGCAGCGACGGTAGTTGTCCTAAGGAAACCGAGAAAGGACGACTACAGCAAGCCCAAGTCCTATAGACCGATCGGCCTTCTGCCGGTCCTGGGCAAAATCCTGGAAAAGATGGTCGTAGAGAGGCTCAAGTGGCACCTCGTACCAAGGCTCAGTACTCGTCAGTACGGCTTTATGCCCCGGCGTAGCACCGAGGACGCTCTCTATAATCTAATGAGCCACATTAGGTAAGGATTGACGTCTAAAAGACTCATGACCCTAGTGTCATTGGATATAGAGGGCGCCTTCGATAGTGCCTGGTGGCCAGCCATAAAGGTCAGACTGGCTGAGGAAAGCTGCCCGGTAAACATCCAGAGGCTACTTGGGAACTACCTCGACGATAGGACTGTCGAAGTAAGGTACGCCGGTAAGACATATGCCAAACAAACCAATAAGGGATGCGTACAGGGGTCTATTGGCGGCCCCATACTATGGAACCTTCTTCTCGATCCGCTCCTCGGGCTCCTAGACGCCCATGGCGTATTTGCCCAGGCTTTCGCGGACGATGTAGCTCTAGTTTTTAGTGGGAACAATGCGGCTGAGATTGAGCGGCAGGCCAATGGGGTCCTCGGGCGTATCCAGGAATGGGGGGTCAGAAATAAATTGAAGTTTGCACCACACAAGACTTGTGCCATGTTGATAACCCGGAAGCTTAAGTATGATTCACCATTACTGATTATGGACGGGGTCAACATTGAAATGTCGCGAAATATCAAGCTGCTTGGTCTCACTATCGATGACAAGCTTACATTTAACGCACACGTCGCAAATGTCTGCAACAAAGCATTAAAACTATACAAACAATTGGCTAGAGCGGTTAAAGTTAGCTGGGGGCTTCACCCCGAGATAGTCCGCTCCATCTACACAGCCGCAGTTGAACCAGTGATCACGTACGCTGCATGTGCGTGGGCTCCTGCGGCAAACAAAATAGGCACGCGTAGGTTCCTAGACTCGGTCCAAAGAGGTTTCGCTCAGAAGCTTTGCAAATCCTACCGCACAGTCTCGCTGAACTCAGCTCTGGTCTTGACGGGGTTACTTCCTCTAGACCTCCGCATACATGAGGCAGCCGCCCTGTATGCAGCGAGGAGAGGGTCGACTCCATACATACCAGGAGACAGGGAAGTCGAGCGTGCGATAGGATTTGATAAAGTAATTCATCCCGCTTTGGATGTGGATAGAGGCTTCGTCTGCCTGGTAGATCAAGAACTGGTAGACCGGTACAACGTGCAGACGGTGCGTATCTTCACCGACGGGAGCAAAATTGACGGTAAGGTTGGGTCTGCACTGTCCTTGTGGCACGGTGAGTCTGAAACCAAAGCTGTCAAACTTAGCTTACCCGCGTACTGTACGGTGTACCAGGCGGAGCTTTTGGCCATAAACAAAGCCACAAGCGTAATCCTCGGGAGAAAGGAATCTACGTTCGGCATCTACAGCGACTCTAGGGCGGCACTTGAGACAGTCACCAACATCAAGTCTCCTCATCCCCTGGCAGTAGAAACAAGGCGGAACCTGGGCTTGGCTGCGATACAAAACAAGGAAGTTTCCCTGTTCTGGATCAAGGCACATGCGGGTCTGCCTGGGAATGAGCGCGCCGACGAACTGGCGAAAGAAGCGGCCCTAAAGTTGAGAAGAAAGCCAGACTACGACCAGTGCCCAGTTTCATATGTCAAGAGATGCATTCGTCAAGCATCTCTTGCCACATGGAACGAAAGGTACCGAACACAAAACAGCTGGCACAACCAAGATCTTCTTCCCAGATGCCAGGGAAGCTTACACCACCGTCAGAAAGATAAGCCACACAAACCACACTACACAAGCACTGACTGGACACGGCGGGTTCTCCGAATACCTGCATAGATTCAAGTGCAAAGAGAGCCCGCTGTGCGAATGCAACACCAATGACGAGACCATACAACATTTGTTATTCGATTGCCCCATTAACGCTCAATTGAAATATGACTTGGAACATAAAATAGAGGGTCTCGTCAACGTAAACACAGTCAGTGCTTTGATTAAAAGTAAGAAATATAGAAAAGATTTGCTAGAGTTTATTATAAAAGTGGTTAAAACGGCTAATTTAAGAAATAGAAATAAGTAGTGTAAGTTTATGTGAAAAATTGTAAAGTTGTGTAAAAAAAAAAATTGAAGTTGTAAAAACGATCATTATAATTTAATGAGTAGATGGCGAATAAATTAAAAAAAAAAAAAAAACTTATACCGTTTAATAGGTTTAGCCTTCTTACATGGGCCATGCAAAGCGAATAAAGATATTGCTACTACGGTTCATAATATATTTTAATAATATTGATACTTATCACAATTTAAAGTGTCACAATTTCACTAATCACAATAAATAACAAAATTACTTTTTTATCAATGCCATTTATCATTGTATCGATGTACATAAATACTCAGATATTATTAGGTCACGTGTTCCTTATGCTATAACTAAAGCACTTACCTAGCTTTTATTTTTTAGCATAATACATTACAAATTGTTAATTTTTTAAATATTGAGCATCTAACTGTTTTCGTCACCGGAAAATGAAGTTTAAGACTCAATCAATTAGGTAGAGACTGCAACTACGCTGACTCCACGAATTTCGCATAATGAACTAGATGCGGCCGTTGACAAGCGTGGTAGTGTTTACGCCGCTGTTTACAAACACTGGGTTCGATGCGATGACGCGGCGTGCACGTAGAATGCCGCGTCACGCGCCGCGCCCTCGGCCCAATACTTACTTACTCTATTGCGTCTTTTATATAATTGGCGATAATTAAAAACTTTTTCCCTAAAATAAAAAACAAAACATTGACGTTTAAGTGCCTTACAAATTAACAAAGAATAAGGTCTGAATAGTTATTCCGTGTTCTGTCTCTTTTACTCTAATTTGAAATGACGTTTACATGACAGTAACAAAACACGGAATAACTACTCAGACCTTATTCTTTGTTTATTTGTAAGGCACTAAAAGTTTTGAGAGATAGCGTTCTTAATTTGAAATCGGGCTGTCAATATGAATTTACTCAGATAGTGTACCGTGTTTATCGGCTTGAGCTGTTTAATTTTCGTGTTGAAACTGAGCGTAACGAAATAATAGTAATAAATGTAGTTTATCAAAAACTTATTTTTTTTTTATTGTGCTCAGTAGCGTGCACTTGGAGAGGCCTATGTCCATCGGTGGACGTGTGTAGGCTGATGATGATGATGATGATCAAAAACATATACTTGTCTAGTTTATTATAGAAACACGTAATACTTAAGTATACTAAGTACCAAGTAGTGAATGATTTGGAATTATGTATCTGTTGCGAAAAAAGCCCCTAATATGGCAAGGTGGTTAAGTTATTTTTATTTTTGGTTATACTTTTAAACAGTGGTTATATTCTCTTTGCTGGGAAATATAGTGATTACATTAAGCTCTTTGGATATGAGAGTTCAATTTCTGTAATTACTACCTGCGCACTGTAAGTGTAGTCAAATTAGTTTGGTTTAAAAAACAAGTTTTATTGCTTTTTTACCTTAGACCAAAGCATGGAAATTGTAAATTTGTAGATAGACACAATAAATAGAACGTATGATCAGACTCTGGAAAATCACCGTCTGAATGATTCAAAATGGCGTGTTAGGAACTGTCAAAGCGGAACGGCGGATGTAGTTGTTTTGTTTTTTTGAAACCATAGATTTAATAGGTACTTTGTTTACGGTGTGTCATCAATAAAATTTTTAAAAACAATTCTAAATATAAATCTTAGGAACATTTAATAAAGAAACGTGTAATATTTCGTATCTGCCATCATATTTATATAAAAAAGGAATGACAATTTGATAATAATTAAATAAGTAAGTTTTCATTTATTTTCGCACTATTCTACATAATCCATTCACTCACTTTTTCATTTACAAAAAGAAAATAAAAAAAAGTCAACGCTCACGCGCCATGCCCGCGCCCCAGAAGTACATAGTTTAAAAATACATGAGTTTGTGTCTATGAAAATGTAGGTTTATGTAAATTATGGTAATTTATACACTAGGATACGAACAGGAAGGGGCCCGAACCGAAGGACGGCTATCTAGCAAGGTTAGCCGCTGGCTTGCCGGAGATATTGAACAATCTAGATAAACATGTTTTTGCAATCTGCTAAACCACAAAACATTTGATACTAAGTTCAAAAAATTTTGCTAAAATTTAAAAATGTAATGATTAGGCAGTCACTGTTTCTTTGACAGTTATATTTTTTTTCTTTTTTTGGAATATTATACATTTTATGAACATACTCTCACTTATGGTTACCTATATATTATTTTATACTGATGTTCCGAACCCTTATCAGGGTCCGTGGTTGCAGGGAGTAAAATTTATCAATCAATAAATAAGCCATCAAAACATACATGTAAAAAAAACCAAGTCTCGCACTCAGTTCTTCTACCGTAAAAAGTTGTGAGATCTATGTAATACCAAGTCGGTTAATTTATCAGTCCCTACTTAAGGGACCTTCTCTCTTAAGTTATTATGTAAAATTCGCTAACCTACCAACATCTTATAGTGACCATATCAATATTAAAAATCTTTTATGTTTTAAATAAATGGCCATCGCATGAAAACACAATGTATCTTACAAGTAATACATAATATTAAATTAGATTGTTTAGTTACCAGATAAAGTTACAATTTAACTAGAAAAAACCAAAGTCTCAGGAAGGAAGAGTGGGAGTCGAACCCATAACCCTTGGATTATATGCTCTGACCGTTGAGCTACCGAAACCCCGGAAGACTCGTTGATTGTTTTTAGTACTTTGTGATTTACGCTGCTAGCCAGCTCTAGTGAGTCTCTAGCTCTCAATGTAGCAGGATTGAGGTCTTGTAATAATGCTTATGTATTAGGTCGTTACATATGAAATTGACGTTTTTTTCTCACTTATTAAAAGGTCTAAAAGTTCTAAAAGTCAATACTGGTTGTTAATATTATTATACACTTTTAATTAGGACTATGTTACTTAGGCTTCAGTAATAACAATGATTATTAATTTTGTGTCTTTATCGCCCAATATTTTTTTTAAATTGACAAATTTTTATGTTCGCGGAATTGTCTTTTTGTTTCATTGTAGCATTGAAGGGACTTGATTATTTTTCTTTTTAATGTCTGCTATATTTAGCTAGTGAAACAAACACACTACTCTACAATGTTCATAGTGTTAACATAAATAGATGCTAAGGAAATTAAAAATATTTTTTTATAAAAAATCTTCATACAAAACGTCAATTTCATAGGTGAGGACCTAATATAAGAGGGTAACCGAGCTCTTATAACAGTATTATTGCAGTTGTGGAAAAGAGACGCGAGTATATTCGCCGCTACACGTATCTCGTTTTCACAACTGCAATAATACTGCTATAGAGCTCGTGGTTGGTTACCTAGGCCCTGTTATAGGAGCTTTAAAATCGCCATAAAAATGTTTCTGATGAACCAACTGTCCATAACTCACCAAAGCAAACTTGACACTCGTATTGAATATTAATGCCCATCGGTCGGCACCCGGCCGCCCTCATTATTTACAGTCTAACGTCATTCGATGTTCAGTAATATTGACAAGGTGACCTGAGATCTTATCGTCACCATACGGACGGGACCATCAGTTCGCTGGCTGAGACTATTCCGAGAAACTGTACAGTCAAGATTATTTAAATGTAAACAATGTAACTCTTAATACAATGGAATAAGAGTCAAAACTAGTCAAATGTGTTAACTTGTTAATGCTCGTGACTGTACAGATGTTTGGATAAAAATCTTCAGACAGTATTAAGTGTCTACTTTGCTTTCTCATTATTTTGATGGAGTAATAAATGTTTTATCATTACTATTTTTTTTCCTAGTAAGTAGGATCTTCTTAAATTTATCAGCAATAATAAATGTTACATACACAATTATTGTAGGAGTTGCTTGTATATTGTATGCTAATAGGTACAATTATCCACTAATAATATAAAGAAGAAACATTATTTAATTTTATGTATCGTACTATCTGAAGATGCAAGTATCACTTATATACTTCATCATCATCATCATCACAGCCAAAAGACATCCACTGCTGGAAAGGCCTCCCCAAATCATCATCATCATACTTATAGTATACAAAACACGTAGAAATATAGAAAATAAAATTTTTGGTCACCCATCCGAAAACTTACCACAGCTAAGGTGGCTTGACTTTTGCGATCGCTAAAATGAACTTATAACCGCGGTTTTATCAACCTCCTTAAGATGTCAGCTCCTTATGGAAACATTTAAATTTGAGTTTCACTAGTAAGTAGTTAGATACCCTTGACTATAATAAATTGTTTGTTTATAAATATTATACGCCTTGTAGGAATAATACGCTGATTATATTATAAGTCAATACGCAAGTTTCTATTATTGCGTCTTATTTTATAAAATTACCTTAAGACATTGAGAAATGCTGGCAAGCTTTCGTTTCTTTAAGCTTTGATATTTTATGTACAATCTTATTTTTTTTAGTACGCGTATTTAGTATGCGTAGGTACCTACTAAGTATGTGTTTGTCAGTGTAAAGATGCATAATATATTCTGGTATTTGTTTACAATAAGTTTGTGCTTGAAGCTTTATCCAAACGTAAAATTTCGTTAATTATTCCAATAGATAGACATGTGCAATAATTTTCTTGATGAATTATCATTCATTATTATAATTACTTGATAGTGTAACAATATTTCAATATTTTTTGATCTCAAATTTACACTAAATTGGAATTATGCTGAAATTTATTGGCATTTTTTTTCGTTTATTGCCAAATAATTTTATACAATGTCGGTTAATATCATTTATAAGTCCATTGTAGTATTTGAAACCTTTAATTAATTAAGTTTGAATTGATACTAGGTTCCCATTACCACTGTCCAGTACGCCGTGGTGGCCGGGATCAATTCCCAGGTGGGAAAAATGTTTTTCGGAATTTTTCGATGCATAGCCCGGGTTTTGATCCCGGGTGGTGATTAAGCCATTATCCACTCATTGTAGCGATGACTTGATTTTAATCATGGAGGCCTTTACCCAGCAGTGGGACATCCTGGCTATCTACTACTCTACTTGCCAATACATTTTGTACAATAATAAGTTCACTTATAAATACTACTAACCGTATAAGGAAGAAGAAGTATGTAAATACTCCTTTCTTATTCCTGTATGTATGTATAGACTAGGTTCTCAAAAATACTATCAAGTAGATTTTCTACCGAACTTTTGCAAACTTTTACAAGGAAGACTCTGGTGAAGAATTTTCACAAGAACTCTCTACAATCACCATTTTGAACGTGTCTCAGAGGCGCCACATCGGAACGCCGTTAATCAGCACGAAGTGGGTCACATTCGACCCAATTTCGAAACGTCGCCATACCACTCATACCGTTTTATTAAAATACGAATGCCAATTTTATATTACACATTTAGATATTCTAAATACATTTTGTCAGTACTTCGGAATGCACGGCAAGCCGTTGGTCCCGTTTGTTGTCGTAGGATAGTGATTTTAATGACTGAAGCCTTTGTCCAGACATTTCTGGACAAAGACTTCAGTCATTGAATATTGGCAGAATATAGGCTAATTACTTTACTTTACTTACTATCAAGCGCCACTGATTGCCACCTTCGTTATACAAAAAGCAAGCTATTTATTGAAGAAATTTGACAGTTTGCTTATATTGATGTGCATGTGTCTGTACTCAATGCCTGGTTGCCACCTACTTCTTATTCTTCACTAGCTGTGCTCGCGACTTCGTCCGCGTGGAATAGTGACTTTCGGCAGCATTTTTAATTTTCTAGGCTCTTGTTCCCGTTTTCGCAACATTTCTCACTGATGCTTCGCTCCTATTGGTTGCAGCGTGATGTTATATAGCCTAAAACCTTCCTCGATAAATGGACTATTCAACACAAAAAGAATTGTTCAATTCGAATTAGTAGTTTCTGAGATTAGCGCGTTCAAACAAGCAAACTCTTAGGCTTTGTAATATTAATATAGATATAGATATAGATGAGACATCTGCTATCGGACTTCTGAAGTACTCCGATAGGAGATGGTACCACTCGGCGAGGTTTTGTAGCCATTGCACCTGCTACGGCCTGTTCTTCTCTGGCCTTGTATTTTGCCTTGCAATATGGGCTGTAGGAGACTGTACTTAACACTGCCGCTTCCTCCGTTTGATAGTTTTAAGGATCTCTAAGCGCTTGTTCCTCCTTCGCGGTACGCCGTCATTTCTAACTCTATCTGTTCACGATATTATTATTACTAGTGGTCGCCCAGTGGTCGAAATTCGACCGTAATTTTATTAAGGCTGCACGGATTGTATCCTAAGCAATGAAAAATTTAAAAAGATAGAATGTGAGTTTGAATAGGCATTGACGGATTTCAGCCGCTCCTCTTCCATTTTTGAATTTTTTGAAAAGAGTATAATTATGTGTGAGTGTCAAATACACAGTTTGTTTTATTGATTTAATGTATTTTTTATGCATAATTTATAAAATATATTAACATTATGTACTCCTTCTTATATAAACTATAAGTGTGCGAAATTTCATACTCCTCCGTCCGCGCAATTTTCGTAAAAAGGGGTATAAAGTTTTTGCTTCAAGTATTAATATATAAGTAGTTATTACATTATTATTTCACCTACCTTGTATGAAATGTAAGCCAAATTCGATAGCCACTTATTCAAAGGTACGAATTAGTAAGGTGATTACAAGTAAGATGGTATGCGTGGCGTGGCTCATCTCAGTAGAGCTGAAGGTCGCCGCTCGTGTGTCCACGGCCCGACCTTCACCGGCAACATTGTGTTGTATATTTTGGTGAGTAGCATTTACATATTCGGCATGTATTGACATTTAAATCAACTGAAGCACTGGCAGATAAATTAGAAACAATTGAACGTTGAATATTTGAGATTATCTGTGACGTTGGGTTCAGTTGGTATTGGAAATATGTATATCGGTATTGCAGATCTCTGGAAAGCACTTTTTCCGCCATAGTTTTTTTTTGTTTCAGACGTATTTTTTGATATCTGTTTAGTCACGACTGAATGTCTCCTATTTGTTACACTGACTAAGATTGTATCCCCAAAATATTTTAATCTTTTATTTATATATATTTTAAAAACAAATGTCATAAGTACCTACATACTAGTAGCAGCCAGTCATCTAATCTCTAGCGGGACCAACTTGAAATCTTCCGCACAATAATTTAAAGTTTCAATGCAATCTGATGAATTATATAGAAACGGTATACGTTTTTATATACTTTATATATATACTTCATGTATATTCATGTATATATATACTTCAAGTTCATATATACTTCATGTCAAACAATAAAACATTAATATATTTGTACCTCTACCTATATGTTATAGCAAATGGTTATTTTTTTTGATGACAACCACTCATGAATAAAAGCAAATATTTCTTTACCTTAAATGTTATTTAATATACAAATTATTTTACTAATTTGTACTGATTTTTAAAACTATAACCCTATCTCCCTATGTCATTTTCATGCAGGAAAGCCTAAGTCCATTGAGACATTTATGGTCCAATGAAAAATAAATTACTAATTATTACTGACGTAAATCATACCAACGCGCATTACTTACGCTACGTAGGTATTCTAAATACTCGCTATAAATCAGCACTGTACCCGATCGTCGTACCCAACTGCGCAGTACTGCTACTAGATCTGCTTATGTTGGGAAACGTGCGGACATAACTTGTTGCAGTGATACGTATAGCTTGCTGAAACTAGGAATTTCTAATAATAGTTTTTTTACAAACTGTATAAAGATTATATCCATTAAATTAGCACCAACCGTCCGGGATTCCAGAGCTAGTAGGCTACTTGGGCTAGCGAATAAGCCTTGCTATCCATCAAAGCAATGCTGCTAGCTTACTGGGTGCTCTACCTGATGGGGATGATCTAATGCATTCTTTTCTAATTTAAAGATAGTTGTAGTAGTAGTATGCATTAAATCAATAAAAGAAACATTACATTACATTACTCTTTTTAAAAATGGAAGAGGAGCGGCCGAAATCTGTCAATGCTAATCCAAACTCACATTCTATCTTTTTAATTTTTCATTGCATAAGATACAATCCGTGCAGCCTTAATAAAATATGGTCGAATTTCGACCACTGGGCGACCACTAGTATTTAATAATTATGTGAACAGCTAAGACATGTTTTCACTAAATATTTGTATCATTTGCCAAAAGAGGCGAGTTTTCTAATCCAAATAGCCTAATGTAAGAAATGTCTGCTATACGAGTACCTATATCGTCACTGGCTGTATTTTATGGAAAGAGTCGAAGATTGGGCTCTGTCTCCTTGAGAGAGCAGCAGTAGACTGCCAGGGGTTTATTATGATTATGTTAGGCAGAATTAAAAAATAAAAGCAATTTTATTATTGGCAAGTATTGCCATAAAAATACCTTTTCCACCACGCCCCAAGCTCAACAAGTGAAGAAAATAAATAATACCAGGTATCTGCGCCGATTCAAAATAATAAAACGATTTCAAACTAAAAAGCGCCATCTTTTGAGATTCTATAACACTTAGATTTTTTATTGTTATTTTGCTTTAATTCTAAGTCGAAAATTAAATAAGCACTTACACACATCTTCTCTTTTCAAATACCTGCAATTTATAGAACCACTGGTTTTTTTAAACAAGTACTCCTCCTTTTAAATAGGTTATGTTTATTGTTATAATTATAATATAACGAACGCCAGTTTCGCGCGCAGCAGCAGGAAAACGGTACGCATTCCGAGCCCCGAGTTTGAGTCGCAGCCATTTATCTCTATACGCTAGGGCTGCCAAGAACAATACAGGAACCAATTAAATAAATTATTCACTTGTGCAAATATATACCATATTTAAATGCTTCCAAATCTCGAAAGATAGTAGCTCGTTTTATGATTTACCAGGAGTTATGGACTATTAAGATTTGTTATTCTTGATGTTAATATTTTTTCTTAAGCGGATTTAGTCAATCCTTGGGTCTAGTAATTTGTATGAAAAAAAATTTCAAAGGTGTTTTTGTTTACATACTAACATGGCAACCCCATTGTAACTGTAAATGTTTTATACGTGGATTAATATTTAACCTAATCTTTTAGCTTTACGAACTGCTGCGAACTTGTTTAAGTCAGATCTGCATAGAAATTGCAAAAAACAGTACAAACTGTTTTAAGTAGCAGCTATGGAATTTGAACAAATTTCGAGTTCTAATACCTACATTTAAGTTACCAGTATTATAAAATAAGTCAGTGTAGCCTACAGATTATTATGTTCATGGTGACCCTCGTTCAATTATAATTTGTTACGTTATGTTAATTAGCTGGTCGAAAGGCAGGCGTCCTTGCGAGGCGCCGGCGCCGCGTGCATCGGCGACAACCTGGCTAAAGTTGAGTCTTCACTACTACCACATTAACTTGAACACTGGTGGTAGACAGCGGCTTGCTCTGTCCATTGTTTTCTTGTCATTGCCATTTAAATACATGTTATTGTAAAAACTAGCAATGTATACGAAATTTCGTTGTTGCACCGCAAAGTGGTCGTATTTGAGGCGCTAGAGCGGGGGCGCACAATAGGTTTTATTTTGTAGCTGGATACCGGCTGACGTAGTTGAGTCTGATAAACTTTCCATACGACGAAGTGGGAGTCGATTTTTTGACATTCAATGCAACTTTTGTAGGTATCAACCCTAGAATATCATTTCACAAATGAATACTAGAATTAGGTATAATATAATAGGTACCTATTTCGGCTAGCTTATAGTTTAAAAGTAAAACAATCACATGTTTTTTTATATTACTCAGATCAGGGGTCCGACCGCCTAACCGATCGCTTTGACTTCGTGTGTGGCTCATCATCTTGTCGTTTCGTGCCGCCTATGAAAACAATATCGAAAGCTATATAGCCTTTAGCTTTTGATATTGCTTTCATAGGCGGTGCGAGGTGGCAAGATGACGTCATAAACTATACGCGTAGTCAAAGCGATCGGTTAGGCGGTCGGGGGGTAGAATTCTTATTCCTTCTCGGATTCCAAATTGTCGAGTGAACGTACTGAAAATTCAACATTCACTATGATTGAGCGTTCGCTGCGTGGTTCCCTGCCGATACAATAGAATAAAGTAAGTTGTCATAAAACACCTCTAAAAAGTTTGTGATAGCATCTCCTTTGTGAGTTCCAAACTATCGAGAGCGCTCGCATACTTCAAAATGCTTCTGCGCAACATTTACTACGCTCGTTGCAAATAGTAAACAATAGAAGATCGCTAGTTGTCATTACAGTGAGCCGCGTGACGTCACAACACGGTCATAACACGAGACCGGCAAGCTGGAACGAAAATGTCAATTACTAGGACCATAAAATGACGTATCCCCATTATTTTCAATGTTAACGTACAGTGGGCGAGACGTTAAACGTAACACGCAGGTTACGTGTATAGCATAGCATTTTCTAGGCAAGTATGCTACATTCTAGGCCGTAGCATCACTTACCATTTTGTGAGATTTCCTATAATTTATAGCCTATAGGAATAAATAAAAAAAATATTTTTAACAGATCCTCAGCAATTTTTCAAATTTTTGGACTAATACTATTTATTTTGATGTCGTTGAGTATCTGATATTTTGGCACTGCTGCATGCGCCATGATCAGCAATGTGCGGTACTATGGTGCAGTTACGTAAATAAAGTACTCTTTTCTTGGTGACCATGGGAGTTTGAAAGTGCATGTATGGAGCATTTACCTGTAACAAAACGTTGAGCATTCGCCGTTTTCAAATTGTGTCGTACTGTCTGTACACACGCCTGCGCACATCGGACTACCACCAATGGTCAAATTTTCTCAATAGACTTTGAACTTTATAGGTATGGCTTAAGGTTGATTATTTATTGAAAAAAATCGACTGTCTTGGATAGGTTCATGTACAATTGAACAGGCGTCTATACAACGAATAGAGCAAACTGCTGCTCGCTAGAATGCTTACTCCATGTGACCTCTTGGGTTTATATTACATATACTTTTAAGAACTGCTTACTGTCCGAAGCATCCGCCGCAAGTGTAAACCAATTGAACTTCTCTTAGAATACATAACACACAACTAGGAATTGGTCCGAAACAAGTTTGGTGTGCCACGGGGCTACTACTCACACTCGTACGAGTTTTATAATACGTCCCTTTTGCGTTGTGATTGTGATGATATGGCGTGGCGGCCTGCGCGGCGCCACGATACATCCGCGAACATAATTGAGTAGTAATGCGGTGGACCGGTACAATTGCGTAGACAACTCTTCACTTGAAGCTTTTGAAAGTTCTAAAGAGGTGATGAAAATAAACTTTTTTTTTGCGATCTATGTTTGTTTGACCTTTTAGCCTTGCTATCCAACGAGGCAATGCTGCTAGTTTACTGGGTAGTCTGCCTGATGGGGATGATCTGGGGCAATTTTTTTTATTTATAAATTGTATTAGATAGTTTTTAAGAGTTTAGTTTTATGTAGTTTAATTTACTTTGTAAACATTTAGTAAATATTATGTTCATATAACCTAGTGGTTATATGATATATATGATAGTATTAGTATACCAGTGGTCGCCCAGTGGACGAAATTCGACCGTAATTTTATTAAGGCTGCACGGATTGTATCTTAAGCAATTAAAAATTTAAAAAGATAGAGTGTGAGAGAGTGGGATTGGCATTGACAGATTTCGGCCGCTCCTCTTCCATTTTAGAATTTTTGAAAAGAGTTTATGCGTTTGTGTCAAATACATGGTAGTGTGTGTAATGTTTGTTTTATTGATGTAATGTATTTTTTATGCATAATTTCAAAAAAATATCAACATTGTGTACTCCTTCTCTATATAAACTATAAGTGTGCGAAATTTCATACTCCTCCGTCCGCCGCAATTTTCGAAAAAAGGGACACAAAGTTTTTGCTTCACGTATTAATATATAGATGATAAAACACCTTTTAGAGAAACCGTGGTGATGCTATACTAATTGAGCTATTATTTTAAAGGTTTATTAGTTATTTGCTAGTGAGGAGCGATGAAATAAACCATTTATGGAGTTTGGAAGCTTGGTTAGGTCGCTTTTTACCCTGTAGTGTTATGTTTTTAGTTAATGACGAATAAAGTAAATAAAAAGCGCATGAGGTGAATGAATAAAAATACAATATAATTCAAAGTACAGTACATGGAAATAGTTGTGAGGGCTGAAGATTGTAGGTGTATATAAATTTATATGAAAGAAGTTTTACATTAAAAATCTTATACGTCACCTGTTTTAGTGTTGTTGAAGAAAAATATTAAAATAAACATTGTTATACTATATTAGCAAACTTGCAAGTAACAACCTAGCAATATCTTCGTTAATCATTTTCTATGTGACGGTACTTGTGTAAAATTAGCTTTAATGCGAACGCGATGTATGTTTGTGTGTGCGTTAATTTGTCGGAATGCACAGCGCGAGTTGTACAACGCTCTGTAGGGAGGCGTAACTACAATCCACTCAAGGGCGGATCCACGGGCGAAAGGAGCCGTCATCATCACGGTCAAAAAACGTCCACTGCTGGACAAAGGCCTCCCCCAAGGATCTCTACAACGACTGGTTTTGTGCTGCTCGCATCCAGCAGCAACTTCCCGCGGCCTCTACTAGATCATCGGTGCACAATTGAATACAGACAGACCACCTGCTTCCTTGCTGTCATCTATGTATCTATACATATAATAAAGCTAAAGAGGATCGAAAGTCTGTACATGGAAGATATCTATACATATAATATAGCTAGTGAGGGCCAAAAGTCTGTACATGGAAGATATTCGAAAAAAAGTTAGCTGGGGATACAACAGTTTCAACAGTTTTTAGATTTTTTTTCTGTTTGTCTGTTAATTTGACCGCGTATCACGTGAAAATGGCTGAACGGATTTGGATGAAACTTTGCACATAGACCATGACCCGCGCTAGGATATAAGGTACTTTTTATCCCGGTAACAGGTTCCTGTGGGATAGTGTAGTCTTCGAACGAAGTCGCAGGCGACAACTAGTCCCGTTGTATTTCAATTAAATTCTATGTAAATTTTTGGCAACGACAATTCTTTCGAACACTTGTCTTAAAGTGTCGAACACTGGTGCCATAACCCTTTTTTTTCCTTTAGTTGATGGCTTCGTGTGATTAGCACATTTAGCCAGTGTCAAAGTATTTTTTCTTACAAGTTAAACATATAAATAAACAATATTTCCTTCTTGTATGATGATGATGAATGATAATATAAATGAGAAGTGAGAAATGATATATCCCCTACCCCTCGTGTATCTCAGTAGATGGGAGGCCTTAATAAGTCCTCGGGCGGACTTCTTAAGAGAATTTGAAAAGTGACGTTGCTCTGTTTTGTTTTATTTGCCAACACTCATGCACACTCACGAAAACTTAACGGATAATAATTCACCATTATTTCACATTAATAACCGACATAACACAAATTTTAGAAAATAAAACAAAACCGCAGACATGACTCTTCACTTTCGCGCCAAGAAGTCCTACCCTACTTAATCGGTGACAGAAATTTATAACGGCATTTTTTTTAAATTCATAATTTCTATTATCAACTTTAGTCTTCTATCACCCTTTCGGGGACATAAACCTCTGACTATACATATAAGCCTCAGAAGGCACGTTAAGCCTTTTAAAAACAGCTGTCACAAAATGGCAGTTGTTAACACCCACGCATCGAACATTCTGCGTGCGTGGTAAGCTATCGTGCGATCTTCCAAAGAGCTTATTCCATCTTGAGGTCGGTAGCCAGAAATGGCACATTTAAAAGCATATGAATATGATAGTAAAGCCTACATGTTATGAAATCTTTGGTGTTACTGGCTGTCTGATCTGGCTACTGATATTGACCCTGCTATTAAAAAAGGAAAAAAAGTGACGATAAATGATTTTTATTTTATGGCGTCGGTTCGTTTTGCAAGTGGCTGATGTCAAAGTTAGGGAAAAATAATTTTATTTTTTATTGTTTAATTATAATAATAAATGTTCGAGTGTTATTAAAGTAGATGTTAAATAATAATAATTGATATTCCATAGTAACCCTTTGTGTTTCAGTAAAGATGTACCATTATTACACAGTTTTATCTTTAAAAGAATGGTGTATGACTTTGTGTGTCTGCTTATTGCGGCTTTACAAAACAATTAGCGAATCGATTTAAACAATACCCACATTCGTAAAAACTCTTGACTTAACACATTCTAAGACAATTGAAATAATCTACTCTTAATTGAAACTAATTTGTGTCCTGCTGATTTTTTATTAGGTGGACTTTCGTTTACCGTTTGATCAACTTAATTATTTATCGGACCTCCTTTGAGTTCAACGATGTAGTTAAACCTTTTTGTTGTACACTTTATCTATATATTTTTTTTATAATGAACTTTTTTAAATCTAATAAAGCTCCACTAGTGTATTGAATTGATAGATAGATAGATATATAATACTTTTATTGCAACACTATAAAACATAAACATGAACAAAAAAAAAAAAAAAAGTTACTACTTGGCGGTCTTATCGCTTTCAAGCGATTTCTTTCAGACAACTAGTCGGATGGTGAGAGCTAATAAACTGTAAGATCAGAGGTGAAGAGGTGAAATTGAAGTGCGTAGATAAATAGATAGATAAGATAAGATAAGATAAGATGGATACATTATTTATTAGCCATAATTATTAAATTATTAATTAGTAGTATCTTAAAGCCAATATTAGGTAATAAGACCACAGATCTAGTACTTAGGTGTTGTTTGATTTGTGGTTAAAACCCGGCTTTAAGGCTATAGGATACACTGGCCTGCAAAATTAAGTATCACACTTTTAAAATTGCAATAACTTTGTAAGTACACAAGATATACTTTCGAAACAAAAAGGAAAAATGTTACTAATGTATAATTTACTTTATTTTCAAAGAAAGCTGATAAAAATTGCTGCAAAACGTTTTTATTTAAAAATCTCTAACTTCTATAGTTTAGAAAATAAATAAATATTAAAAGTGTAGTACCTAGTTTTGCAGGCCAGTGTATAACTAATGGATAGGTAGGTTTTTCAGCCTATGAGGTAAGAACCACTAACATGCTGATTTAAATCATATTTTCATTGTCTTTTTAAAAAGCAAACCATAAAACCTTACATTTTTTAATTTTTTGTGCAAAAAGTTTACATGATCCCATAAATAAACTTTAAAAAAACATTAACAAACTGTAGTGACTGTAAATACATACACATTTCTTGTCTACCTCTCGGATATGCAATTACACCTTTGCAAATCTGTAATTTCCAACCCTGACAACGTAACTGTATCAAGTCAAGTCGTACGTATCGTGGTCCCTTTTAATTTCAAGTTACATTGAAAGGGACGGGTTAACCTTCTTTCACCTTTTTTAAATAACGAATTCTAAACGGTTGTATCACCTTTTTAATGTTGACAATAAGGTCTATATTACAAATGAATGTGGACCAATACATAGTACATTTTTTAACATCAATTTGCAAACAGCTTGCTCTTAATACAAAACGGCTTAAGTTTGATTCAATATTACGTTGATGGTAGTCGTTAACAACCACCAATCCGCACTGGGCCCGCGTGGTGGTCTAAGGCCCGTTCTCCCTGTCCATCCATAGGGAAGGCTCGTGCCCAGAACTGAGGATATTTTTTTTCATGTTAAAAGGAGGCAAACTAGCAGACCTGATGGAAAGTAATCACCGCCGCCCATGGACACCCAAAACCAAAGTAATCGCAGATGCGTTGCCGGCCTTGAGGAAGGAGTTGGATCTTGAGGAGGGAGTAGGAATTAGGAGGGGGGAGGGGTGAGAGATGGGCCATAAAATACATATCATAAAATGAGCGGGTTGTGATAATGCACTGCAGATGACATTATAAGTACGAACTGCGGTTATTGTTAAAACTCATTTTTCATGGTTTTTCTTGAGTTTACTTCCGACCATACTTCCTACATTATATTGTAACGCAACAATGTCTTACAAGATTGTCTAATTTTAATATTAAGTACCTGGATGACGGTATTTTTTTTGGTAATTTTCTAAAAATGAAACCTAGCTAGATCGATTTATCGCCTCCAAAACCCTCTGCATACTAAATTTCATGAAAATCGTTGGAGCCGTTTCTGAGATTCAGATTATATATATACATATATACAAGAATTGCTCGTTTAAAGGTATTAGATATATAGATTATAAAATATGTTATTAACTTTCTTTAATAGGAACAAAAGATGATGATAATGCGCTATGATGATAATGTGCCTTTCCATTTAACCCTGTCCTGCTACAAAGCTGCCATATCCGCTACTTTCCTATCTGGGACTACTAATATGTTTATGTAGGTTTATTTATTTATATTATTAAGGTAGATATATTTTTCGTTATTATTATTTTTGCTTAATTTATAAAATACACACTATTCTAGTATGTTTTAATAGTTTCACCTCTGATACAGTTTATTAGCTCTCTCTCCATCAGACTGGTTGTCTGGAAGAAATCGCCAAGAAGAAAGAAATAAGACTGCCAAATTGTAACTTTGTAAGTTATTTATATTTGTGTTCATGTTTATGTTTCATAGTGTTACAATAAAAATATTATCTATCTAGATAACATATAGATAGATATCTATAATGATGATGGTAGATGAAGTTTGATGTATTTAATATTAATAAGTCTATAATTCTATTCTAATGTTATATTTTTCTATTCTATAGTATTTTAAAATTTAAATGTTAATGAATCAGTAAATAGGCATGACGAGGCTGTCTATATTTAGAGTTATAACTACCTATGTATATTATAATTTTGTATTAGTTTATAGTTTGCTTTATATTTTTGCATATTACCATGCTGTTTATGGTATACATAAATGAATAAATTAATTGAAAATATGAGATTAGAATATTTACATTGTTGTCAATGAAATACCTTCTAATATTCAACGACATTTATTACTATATATTTTAGGCAAAAGTGTTATGCCACATTCTTGACATACATGATATTCTTACTTATTAATACTTAGAAGATCTGTGCTTAATGACTTAACTTATCTTATCCCAGCGGTGCCTGCAAGTTTCCGTCTCCCAGGAGCACATCAACAATCAAGATCTTTTGTGCAACCCCAGCCTTTCACTCTTCTTCCCCTGTAAAGATAGATGCCATAAGTTTGATAACGTCTTTGAGAGCGAAAGCCTGAAGTCTTCTGGTCTGAAGTCTTCTGGTTTCGGAAAGGCCAATCCAAGGAGTCTCATTCTTTCCCTAGCCATAGAGTCGCACAGAAGGTGCTGCATTAACTCCGTTTCTTTTCCACATACCATACACAAACTGTGTGCTAAAAGATGCATTTTATGGAGCATTTGTTTTGTAGCATATGTCAATGGACCGATGTGTTGATAGATGCATTATGTAGAGCATTCGTTTGTTGCATAGAAAAATGAAAATGAAATAATAATTTATTGGCACACTGTTACATCTTTTACTTATACAATATAATATTTCACTATTTATTTACTTATTTATTGCACATGTAGCTACAAATATTAGACTTTGTAATGTAACAATATGTATGTCAAAGGCTACCGGCTCAGCTTAATGCGACATAGGCATAATGCCTATGTAGCGCTGGTTTTCGGCCAGTACCGTTTGCTTTCAAAGTTTTTCTTAAAACCTGCTTTAGCAATTCACAGAAAGAAAATAAATAATACATAATGCATCAGCATGAGCACATTTACTTGACTAGCTCGAATAAATGCTAAATGCCATATCTTCATGCCGGTCACTGTTCCACTCCGAAACCTACCCCCTCTTTATAATTCTTTAGTGCTCTGTCAAGGCACCGATGACTTTAACATAAAAATAGACCATATAAATGGCCGTATCATAACGTAAGCGCATTAAAACATTGACATTTTGTAAGTCACCCAAATGTTTAAACAAGCTTCACGATCAGAATTTTATACGAGTAGTTATTTCTTTTTGTTTACTATTACTTGTATTAAAGATTGATCTTAATATTTGATACAATTTAATTTGACGGTAAGATT
Organism: Eudonia lacustrata; assembly: GCA_947562085.1. Lineage (NCBI taxonomy): Eukaryota > Metazoa > Arthropoda > Insecta > Lepidoptera > Crambidae > Eudonia > Eudonia lacustrata. Next base: position 7,417,125 of record OX387315.1, on the reverse strand, counting down.
TATGGTTTATGGGCCCAGTAACGTCCTCTAATTATAGGTACTTTAATTGATTATGCAGCGCCGCGCTAAATGATTAATTATAGGTACATTCTTGATATGTAATTACGGTAGCGTATAGGGACGTAAAAACTTGATCAATCTAGATTTTAATTGATAACTAAGTTTAGTTTTTAATATTTATTGGAGTTTGAGTACCTGTACCTGTACCTGTTTAAGGTAGATAATAAATGGTTAAATGCCAGCCTTTTGAATGCCATGTTCATTATTTTCTTATTTATGGGGGTAATCTCTGACCCTACGAAACCGATTCGATACTCTACTTCAATAATAGAGAGCTACGTTGTTTCTCAGTAGTATAGGTTATAGACTTTGCCGTCATATAGTAAAAACATTTGGGGGAGACTGATAATATCAGTCTCCCCCAAATAGTAAGCTTACGCGCGCTAAACCGTTGTCAAGAGCTTCAATATTTATATATACGAAGTGAGATACATAAGTAAGTTCCAATTTGTACTGTATAATAAAAATAAAAATAAAAGAAAGTAAATTTATTTTATTTTTATTTTTATTTTATTATATTTTAAATAAATAGCTTGTATGCTGTCCCATGGGCGGGGCAAAGACATCCACCTTTTAAATAAAATCCTCGCTTCAGTGGATGTGTAGTGTCATGATCACAAAGCCGAACTGATATATCGAATAATCTTAATCACACTTTACCGGGCCCAGAAATTGAATCCAGGACCTGCGAATGTAGGGCCGAACGCTTAGCAACTAGGCCACCGAGGCGTAACTTTAATCTTTCAAATACAATATGAGAAAATTGCTGGCTCAGCAATTAAACGCGCCCGTGAACCCTGCGCAAGAGCATTCAATCGTAAACTGTGACATTTTACTGACATTGCGCTCCTATTGCGCGAATGACATTTGTTGCCGGCACCAACCTTGTACGAGCGGCCACAACGCGGGGACCGATTAATAAACTAGTCGTTTTATTTTCTAATACCTTCTAGATGTTATGCCTGCGTTTTCTTAAAAAAATGAGCAAAGTTTTGTTCATATAAAAATACACGGTTATGTTTTCTAAAAGCATATTATTTTTATATCGGAGTGGCACGAGAAAGAGCTAGGAGAAGCTCGATGGCGCAGTGGTTAACGCGCCCGGTCTGCGAGTGCTGAGGTTAAGCAGCTTTCGCAAAAGCCGGCCATCTGATGGGTGACCAAATCTATCAATCTATCATCGTGAGCTTCTCCGTGCTTCGAAAGGCACGTATAGCCGTTGGTCCCGGCTGCATTAGCAGTCGTTAACAACTACCAACCCGCGTGGTGGTTTATGGCCCGTTCTCCCTATCTATCCATAAAGAAGGCTCGTGTCCCAGCAGTGGGGACATAAAATGAGCTGACGATGTGGCACCAGTATTCGACACATTAACCCGGTGTTTGACACCAGGTTTCATAGCCAAAAAAGCATAGAATTTCATTGAAAATTTACTGAATGACAGCTAACAAGGAAGGTGGTCAGTTGCTAAAGTCAAAAGTTGCGGACTCCTATGTTTAATGATTATTAACGGAAAGACATGTTGATCATTGGTTCCTATCGAACATTGGTTGCCACTGCCATCTCAGTAATTTAATAACAACTTATGCTGAGAAACAAATGTTGTTTTATTTTTAATGAATAAGAATGAAAAAACTTGGCCTTCAACTTACTCGGCCTTCAACTCACTTGGCCTTCATCTGACTTGGCCTTCATGGCTTACATCTTACCTGATATTAAGCGACGATAAGACCGAAGGTGGCAGCGTACTTCAAACGGAATCCTCAACTATTGACGAGAAAATATTTTATGGAATGGAATAAGAGGCATGTTTTCTAAAATTTTAAAAACTACACATTGATATGAATCACTTACGGGTTTAGTCGCGTTAATTTTACATATTACTATTATTATATTCTACGTACGTTTACGTTTTAAACTATGACCACGGACCTCGCAAATATCTTTAAACTTCAGAATAAACAATAATGTTAAATAAATGCGGATAGATGTGATAGTGTTTTATTTCAAGCGTAAGAGCCATATTTTCTTCATACTGAGATGATATTTATACTCAACATCTGCGCGCTCCGTACATGCAATAGCGGTTAGACATATTAAATGGTTCGTTCACCGTCCAACCAAGATGGGTGGGTACAGTACTGCGGTTATCGCGTATATTTTCTCGCTTTATAGAGTTAGCTGACGCATCCGCCGGGGTCGCTGACCCTGCGTACGCGCTACTTTGCGACGAAGGTAACCTTGCCGATCCATGCGAACGGACCGCCTTTTAGGTGCATTTCTGAAAGATTAAACTATTAACGGTAACGTAGAGATCTCGTTTAAAAAATTACAACACTGTGCAAGGTTAAAGTTCTATGCCGTAGCAGGTTACGCTGAGGTAGGGACCTAGTTCAAATTCAAATTCAAATTCAAAATCATTTATTCAGTTTAGGCTACAAATAGCTCTTATGAACGTCATTTTAAGCCATCGGTTCGTAAGTCTATCTACTCTGGGCGGGAGATCTTGTACTGAGAAGAACCGGCAAGAAACTCAGCAAGTGAAAGAGTGAGTTGGCCTCACACCATTGCTATAAGTTTATTTTATTTTGTTATAACCATTCATTTTTTTATTGTTTAGCGTACCTTTTATGTAACTTCTTTTAATTTTTTTTATTTCTATTTCTCGGTATGTTTTTTGATTTCGATGTAGGTATAATTTATTTTATCATGTTCTTTGTTTTCTTTTTATTTTGTTGTGATGTCAATAAATATATTTTCTTTCTTCTTTCTTTTTTTCTTTAAAAGTGTAATGTTTTACAGTAAGGCATCTACGAGTATGTTCTCTTGATACTGATATGTATTATTTATATAATATAAGTCGTCACTGTCTCACTCCATTTCTTCCACTCATTGCGGTCCTGATTATTTAAAACCGGTATTTTTTTAAATCATCGTACAATATCGTCGTCTTCGTCATCATCATCGTCATCATCTCAGCCAAGATATGCATAATAAATTTTAATGCAATCATAAATACATGTAAAAGTTTTTACCACATGTGCACAAAAGCAAAGCAAAAATAGTATTGTAATTAGCTTCCTTATGTTAGTGGTCACTATTTATAACTACATAAGTATATGTTTTACCTTTTTGATAACTATGCTTCTAAAACATATTGAAAAATAAAAGTACTTGATATACAAAATCGAAATGTACCTTTCCAGCTGGCAGAAATCTTCAGTGTTTTTCCGTAAAGAGCCTGGTTAGGAAATGGTCAGTTGCCTATATCAATTCTTAAACCATGAAAATACTTAAAGAGATAAGTCCACCTTCGTTTACCATCATTTGTACTTTATTTCGGTATGTGTGTTTTTGTGCATTTAATAATATAAATGTGGATAAATTTAAAAAAATTTTTTTTATCGAAATGTACCTACCTAATATCTATCCAGCTTGCAACTGCCTTCAGTTTTTTTCCTTAAAGTACCTGGTTAGAGGATAAAAGACATACAAAAAGCGACTAATCCGCTTTTGGTCATGCTGGAATGGTCGTCTAATATCTTTGATATTTATTCGTCCGTGATTTTTTTTATCATAAGTCTTTGTTTTAATTTACACGTACACTCAGAATGCATTATTAACAAAATTAGCGTTAACTAATTTATTATAATTATTTATGTAAGTTCGTACCTATATTGCATGAAATACTTATTAACTAAGAAATATTAAAAAAGTTTTGTTATTAGAAGTTAGAAGTAGTTAGAAGAAGAATTAAGTTCGTTAAAATGATTCAATGATGATGATTCTAACTTTTATCAAAATTAACCCTATCCTTGGCATAGTAGATCATTAATTCTCTTAACTTACAGAAAAATCTGAGTAGAGAAAAAGAACACATTTCATACAAAAAACATATAGATAATAATATATAGAATAATATAAGAATATATATACATATATATAATAGGTTCCCCAAAACCAAAATCTGTCAAGTGTTGGGTTAACAATTCTTATCCAGGCTTCAAAAGATACGACAACAATCGTAAACATCCAGAAACTCCCATATGTCATGGTGGTGGACTATGTTCCACTCTCCCCAAGCACCTGCCTGTTAGAGTCGCCCCATGGACAGCTGATCAGCACAATCGATAAGTAGAACAAATAGTGTCAGTGACACGTCAGCACATATAGACCTCAAGTTCGCCACTCGTTCAAACGTGGCGGTGTGGCACAAATAAAAAGACCCCAGAAGGTACGCTTACATACCACGCTCGATGAACGCACACATAAACCCCCTCTCGCCTCACACGGACCATCTCAAACCAGTCCGAAGCGCAGCCTTTGCGAGATTCCGTGTCCGTTACAGTAGCCTTTTTAACGGATTCGACAAAAAAATTATGCTCTGTTTACACATAGGCACCGTATTACGTTCAACGTATCCTTCGTTACTGGATGTGACAGTATGTATCCGGTAAAGTTGTACGGATAAGTAATTTTTAATGTTCCGTCATCCAGTATAAATTTGATGAAAACGGAATGTCATAATTTATCGGACCGATATTTTTTACTGTAGGTATACAGAATACTGTGTCATGTATAAAGTCACTCTACAACTCCATACGCCATCAATGAAAAAAAACGTATCCGACCTTCTGCAGTCTTTTTTTTTCGTTTAGTTGATGGCTTCGTGCGATTAGCACATTAAGCCAGTGTCAAAGTAATTTTTCTTAGAAGTAATACATAAATAAACAATATTTCCTTTCTGTATGATGATGTTGAATGATAATTGAAATGAAGTAAAGATGAATTGAGGTAAAGATTTGATTGAGGCTTTACTAAGTCGTCACGCGGACTTCTTGAGAGAATTTGAAAAGTGCCATCGCACTGTTTTGTTTCATTTGCCAACACTCATGCACACTCACGAACACTTAAAGGTTAATAATCCACCATTATTTCACATTAATATTCGACTTAACACAAATTTTAGAAAATAAAACAAAACCGCAGACATGACTCTTCACTTTCCCGTCAAGAAGTCCTTCTGCAGTCTTGTAGGTTTTGTGGCGGTGGGCTCAACAAGTGGTAGCCCGCGCATGCGCCACCCGCCACCCACTCCGAAACCTGACGACATCGTACTTTTCCACTCCGACCCGATATGTCAAAATGGGAACGTTGTGACGTGGAGGAACGATGGAAGGTACTGCCGCCGCCGATGTAGTGGTTGAACTACGTTGTCATAGCAACGCTAGCTAATTAACGTGGGCGATAGACTAGCGCTTAATAGGAATTGTGAAAATAAAACCTGTAGTGATATACGAGTATACCTAGTATCCGGTGCCTTTGACTACACAGTAGGAGGTACGATTGATGTAATAGTTCGATATTTATAGAATATGAACTTTTTTAATCTACTTCACAAAAGGACGAGGTTTTCAATAAAATTCGTCTGTTTGTCTTACATATTTTTAAGATAATACTCGCGTATTTTTTTTCCATATTTTTAAGATTTTTTGGCATGGGGTGGCTTGCGAAAAGACACACGACCTTCCGTATCACCCAACCTAGGTTCTTGCTTGGGCAAGGCCTTTTGCCAGCAGTGGGACAATATAGGCTTTGAGAATGATATATATATATACTAGCTGACCGGCGGACTTCGTACTGCTTTGACAGTTTCCATGACAACAAAACAAACAAATCATTCGTCCGCTTAAGAACACCCGTATCCCATGATGGACCCCTATAGCAGCGCCACCTACCGGGTCCAATTGTAAATCTAAACAATTCTCGAATCTACTTGAACACACACAGAAAGTTTCATCCAAATTGGTGCAGCCGTTTAGAAAGAGTTCAATAACATACACACGCATTGAAGATTTATATATACATAAAGATTTATCTTACCTAGAATTATATATTATTCCCTAAAGTTCCGTAAAGGCGTACTACATTTAAATTAGTTTCAAATGAAAACAATTTACAAATTACAATATACAACGTGTAACAAAAATGTGTGGTCAAAATGAAAAGATCCAAAGTGTATCCATCTAACTTGTATGTGTTGTTATTAATACATAATTATTAACTTTAATTTGTCATGAAATATTTATATTTGTGAAGTGGTGCGCGTCAGGCGCGCATAAGCAAGCAGCACTGATCATAAATGTACACAAAGGTTAATAGATCGGAGTAGGTAGAGCTATTTTATGTACTTGCCATATGATAGAATAATATGGATATTCCCCGAATGAATGTGAAAGCATACACTTCCCCTAAATATAAGGACGGGTATAAGGATAGTTGAATAAAAAGATAGAAACTTAATTAATTAAACCACATATATTTTTTTATGTTTTATTCTTACATTTATACAAGAATCAAATAATCGAATCCCGGAGTATTAGTCGGAATCTCGTGAAATATCCATATTAACATCAATGTTTGCGGTCAATGAACCTAAATAGCTCTACCTACTCCGATCAATAACACATTAAAGTCAATAATCATGACTTAGTAACTGCATACAAGATCTAGATCGGGTACACTTTGGATCTTTTCATCTTGACCACACCTTTCGGTTACACGTAGTATATAATAATTATTGACACCAGTTCCAAATTACTCCCTTGTACACCAAGAGCCCTCACAAGGCACCTACACCGCCCGGCAATCACTCGATTACGATTGTTCAGTGACGTGTAAACAGCTTGTAATTAAGATGTTCAATCGGCGTCCCACTTCGAATTATGTTAGAATTAAGCCGACACCCCGCGGGGATAGACCCGTATCTGTGCCACTTTTCTTTGGTGGAACGGGCGATTAGATGCGAGTGTACCGCGATTGCTTGTGTGTGTCGTAAAAGTTATTTTTGTGTAAGTATACACCGTTAAAATAGACATTACTATTTTGGCGTTTTGATCTTGGTAGAATGGGTGATACGCGATCTTATAACAAAAATAATTAAGGAATTCAAATGAATCTCTATATTTGTCTCTCTCTTCTGTGACTTCTGAAGGTATAGTAGAGCTCTACTTTAAGCTCTCTTAAAAAAAACCTTTAAGGAATTAAATGATTCACGATAAAAATGCCGCCCCTATTTATCGCACACTTCTCTCTCTTCTGTGAGTAGAGAAGTATTTTATTTTGTACTTTTTCGGCAACCGGCAGGCATTCGCAAATAAAAAGGAATAAAATAACTCAAATGATAATGCAACTATCTATTTGTTTATTCTTCTAAAAGTAGAGTTGAGCTGTACTCTCTCCTTTCCCGCGCTATTACGAACGTCAACATGTAGGATTACAACATCAACACACATTGTTGTTATTAAAAGATCTTTGTGTATACGAACATCTGCTAATATAACCTTACTTAGTTAAAAACCGGGTATACACTCTCTGGCGAGACAGGACGAGATCGCAATACATAGCTGCTTATCGTCCGTTTTCACACAAAAATTCTTGTTTCAAACCTTCAAAGTACAATGAACACGGCTCGTCTTGAGTGTACAACCGGCATTAGCAGTGAAGGTTCTTGTAGGGCGGCTAAAAGGCGCGTCTCCGTTGCCATGGCGACGGGCGACCGCGTCTCCGCGCGCAGCCGCTTCACTGCCCATGACTACGCGATTAGGCGGATATTAGTTTATAGTGTGTTATTGTTATAAATAAACCACTTTATCGATGTAGTTGTAGCATCTAGGTTCTACTATGAAAACCTGATTATCTTTTTTATATTAAATAACCGTAACCACGCGTCTGTAACGTAACTGTAATGTAACCTTTGAAGAACCCAACCACTTACAAACGCTTTCTCATCCCAGAAAGCTTGGTTTCCTTTAAGTAGTCATGTATATCATCTTACTAAGCTATATTCATGTAGAGTTATACATAATCCTACTTATCTGTCTTCATGTAGAGTCTACGTGAAAGTAGCGTTTAAAAAAGTTGCCATAGTTATTTGATTAACACCGAAACATACAAACTTAAACCAAATAAATAATTTAATTTCTAATGTGTTACTCTTCATGTAGGTATTACATAGTCTGCGTGCTTAAAACAGATAGTTTAATATAAATAATAATATTGTAGTAATATAATAGCTAATTATATTTTCCTTCTAGTATTGGCGATTGCGTTGCGTAATAAGGAAAACAGCTTGTCATAATAACAAACGGAACCAAATGTAACTGTATATTTTATTACGGCACAGGTAACATTCGCACATTTTTTCTTTTAAAAAGTTAAGCAAGTTAAACCACTTTGTTTTCCAAACGAATTTTTAACATAGAAAAAAAGCATTTTATATATTTTCAATCTCTCTCCAAAAAACAAAAGCAGTCTCGAGCAATAACATGTCTACCTACCTACCTACCTATAACATACATAGAGAAACGCTATTTTGTTATACACGTCACGTTACTTTAAGGCATCATCTCACGGGAACCACTACTCTTTTGACAAGTTATGGCTCTTATTCCACTGTAATAAGTGTTACATTGTTTACATGCACGTGATTTATAAAATTTTTGGTCACTCCATATTACCTTCCTAATAATAACTCAATCACATATATTTCTGATACACATTAAAATTTTACAGGTTTGAGGGGGTACTTTTTATCGTGACACGTCATTGATGTAGATATCGCGTGGTAGTTGACAATCAACACCAAATTGTCGATAGGTATCTGTACTTAAAACCATTATTGCTGTGATAGCCCGCTAATGTAGACAAAAAATGTATTCGTCACCTGTGATGTGTCAGAAGTTCAGGAACTGTCAACCGTCCGTTTTTAATGAGGAGGAGCGTTTTTCGCTGTCCTTAAATTATGACAATTGAAAATCAATCTATACTTTTAAACTAATATTATAAAGAGGAAAGCTTTGTATTTTTGTATGTATGTTTGTAACGAATAAACTCAAAAACTACTGGACCGATTTAAAAAATTCTTTCACCATTAGAATGCTACATTAACGCTGAGTAACATAAGCTATATTAAAAAAATCCACCCATGGGAAGCAGGGACGGGCCGTGGTTAAATAAAATGAAACTATTCTACGTTTCGGTGCGGTAAAATATATGAATATAACTACACCAAACCATTTACCACATCATCATCATCATCGTAATTATCATCAGCAGCCTACACTAGTCCACAGCTGGTGTCCTCATCATGGTCCTCTCCAACTGAACGCCACCGAGCACGATACGCGGCTACTCTCATCCATTTCTAAACACATGCGTGGTATAAATGTCTTTCACTTTGGGATTTTAGTACGTTTAGATGATGATGATGTTGATAATATATGTCAAATTATGTCATAGTCAAAGCAGGTACTCGATTTTTAAGCTACTAAATTGATGTAAAGAGTCAAATTTATGTTTTACCTTCCTCTATTTAAGTTAGGTATGTGTCATTTGAACAAAGACAACTAACAATCAAAAGGACTGAACATTTTACACTGTCCAGTTTTCCATTTGAAAGCGACTTGGCTCGCGACTATTGACATCTGCCAGGCCGCATTATCTGCTACAACGCACATCAACTAGTAATAATAAGAACGGAGATTTTATTTTTAACATCGTACTTACCAAAATAATCTTTAACGTTACAATAGAATTTAGGAACAATGTCATGCACGCATAAACAGATAGTAATATTGTTATTTATGAATCACCAATTATAATACACTAGCGGCCCGTACCTGATTCGCACGGGTGGACATTTTTTTTTAAATTTAATTTTTGTTACTCAGCGCTAATGTAGCATTCTAATGGTGAAAGAATTTTTGAAATCGGTCTTGTAGTTTTTGAGTTTATTCGTTACAAACATACATACATACATACATACATACATACAAAGATACAAAGGTTTCCTCTTTATAATATGTATTAGTATAGATAATTATCAGTACCTGGATGACCGAGCTTTGCTCGTTATTTTTTTATAATGTTTTCTATTAATAAAACCTAGCTAGATCGATTTATCGCCCCCGAAACCCTCTGCATACTAAATTTCATGAAAATCGTTGGAGCCGTTTCCGAGATTCAGATTATATATATACAAGAATTGCTCGTTTAAAGGTATTAGATACCAAAACTCTTCTTGGTTATTGTAATCCTACTTATATTGAAAAGGCGTAATGTCTATGTTTACGCGGAAATCTTTTAAAGAATTTGGATAGGCACATTTATGTTATATTTTCCCCGGAAACATATCTTATTCCCTCGGAAGTTATAATTTTTCAGCAAAGCGAGCCTTACTCGGGAAAAGTTTTGGTTTGTACAGAATAAACATAAGAATGTTGAACTTCCAAATCAAAACTACGTGCTAGTTAAAGAATATGGAAGTTTCACCAAAAATATGAACCCCAAAATAATTTGACATAAATCCGAGAAGCCAAAACAAATCATATTTGTGCACCTGTGAAATGAAGCTATAATTAGATTATGCTTCATATAGATGATTAGAGATTAATAGCCAAAATGAAGGAGAGTCAGTTCAAAGAATTATTATAAAGTCTGAAACTATTCTCTTTTTCAAGGAAAGTAATTTTTAGAATAATTTTTAACGTGATTCTTACCATGTTTGTTACTTGTGAGTATCCGATATTTTTTATACTCAATTCCGTGCTTCGAAAGGCACGTAAAGCCGTTGGTCCCGGCTGCATTAGCAGTCGTAACAACCACCAATCCGCACTTGCCCGAGTGGTGGTTTATGGCCCGTTCTCCCTATCCATCCATAGGGAAGGCTCGTGCCCCAGCAGTGGGGACATAAAATGGGCTGATGATGAAATACTCAAGTAATAAACAATAGTAATAGTTACTCTAATGCAAGAGACCATGATAGTTTAAATAGTTATAAAGAAATTTTTGTATTACCTTTTCACGAATAACCGGTAACTAACGAAGCTACAAAGATACATAATTTTCTGAAAAATATAACCTTAAAAAAGTACACCTACAAAATTGCTACAACTCGTTAACTTAATGGTCGGATGATAAATCAACTCGAAACTTTGAGCTAATCGGACAGATCATAAATAAATAGTCACGAAGTGAAAACCTCATAATGAAAAAGTGCTTTCGACGAATGGAAATGATTTTTTATTCGTCCGGCAATCATTAACACTCGAATGGTCGCGACAAGAAGTGGCATTTGAAGGGTATTTATAATGGCTTACGTCACGGAATGTTTATAAACACTCGCCTGAGGCATACGCGATTATTTTTAGCTAAAACCTTTGACATGTAGACACGGACCGGCGGACGCCGCGTCACGCGACAGAATGTCGATATTACTTCAAATCGAACTCATTTATTCCGTTTTTTTTTCTTATATAAAAGTGCCAGGGTCTTATGGCGTTTGACGTAATACAGCGTCATCTGTGTAAGGAAAATCTCATTCCATTTGACCACTGTGACTTAACGCCTATGTAACAGTTTTTTTTCGGTAAGTAGCTCTTTATGAATGAACCCAGTTTTAAAAGTTTTCCATTCTACGACCATATTTCTTTACGTTTTGCAGAGTTACGGACAAAGACGAAATATAACATTTCCGTTCAGTTATATTTAAATATATAGAGTTATATATAAATATTTAAAGTTGACTTATTCGTCAATTAAATTTAAATGATAATTTAGCGAGTGTACCATTGTATACTTGCTAAATTTAAGCGTTTTAAGTTATTATAGTTAGTTATAGTTTCGTTTTAAGTTTTTCTATGTTATTCTGATGAATAAAATTATTTAAAACTGATGCTGTCTCTATTTAAAAGAATGAGACAGCATCAGGTCAAGCGAATAACTCTACAAAATGCCTGACTTTTATAAAGTAGGTATCATCGTCTAGAAAAAGCCTACGTTATACTCGTAATAACAGGAATTATTAATAACAATGTTTTTTTTTGTTATGGAACAACAAAGCATAAAATCACCTGCTAACCTGAATAGAAATTGTTTTACAACAACAAAACTTCTCATCGAAACCAGCAGATAACAACAATGTAGGTAGGCGCTTAGTTTCATTGTTGTTAAACTTTGTTGAATTCATGAATAATCAACGAAAAGTTATTTAAATACTAATTGTTTACTTGTAATAGCTACTGAGTTTTGCTTTACTGTTCGTATCCTTGGAGTGTCAAACCGTTTGTACTTGACCGCCTTTTGATTCTTACGTATCGATGATGTAACTTTTTCCTCCTATTGGCAGAGGAACGGGTTGAAAAATGTAATTAATCCTTTATAGTAACAAAGAAATTACATTTAAACACACGTTACACAGGACATATAGAAAGGTGAGCTTATCTCTAGAAGAGATCTCTTCCAGCCAACCCTAGCTGTGGTGTATTACAAGTATGCGGGACTAATAAATTGTAAATAATAATAAACCAACAAACGTATCAACATCGGTGTTCATCCGTGATCATGGCGCATGCAACTGTGCCGAAATATCGGATACTCAAACATGACAATAAACATGGTAGTAATCCCGTTAATAATATTTATTCTAATGTAAGTGACCATGATAGTTTAAAAAGTTATAAACGTATCAAGTAAAGTGAATGTTATAGTTATGTTTTCAACAAAGTAAGTAAGTATACTTTAAAAACGTTTTTAAGTAACCCTACTTTTAGAAGTGTCTTTGAATAGTGATGATTCTTGTACTGGTTCAGAATGCAGTATTCAATATGGCGACAAATAGAAACACCTTTCAGAAATGGAAAGCAATTTTTATTATAATAAAATTCTATAATACCGAATCCTTCAAAGACCTTGTGAACGATAAACTTAATCTTACAATATCTCTCAAATCTGAAGACGACATTGACACTGCCACTAAGGAATTCACCTCAGTAATACAGAATAGCTTATGGATTATATATGTATGTATATTTCCAAGTACAACTACAACTTCTAAATATTAAACTACTTATAAAACTAAAAACTATTGCACTATGCACAGTTAATTACACAAAAATAGACGAACTTTATTAATACCTTAAAAACTGTACCAATAAATAGCTAAAAGTTTAATTTTAAAAATATGGGCTCTTCAACTCCACTGATTTCATTATTTATAGATAATTTTTCCATAGGCTCCAAGGCTTATCTAATATAACCAGTATGTTTCCATCGGCTTCACAAAACATTGATAGAGATTAAGTACTAAAAGAACATTACATTTAATTTTACTTAAGTTTTAGTCTTGTTCAGATAAATATTTTTCAAAACTTTGTAACTTTTACCGCGAAAGAAATTAAGGCTTGCAAAGAATCACAATCACTCTAAACATGTTTACTTTTCATTTCTGTACTCTATGCAAAATTTATAAAAAAAAACTTCACTGCAAAGGTTAGCTCAGAATATGAAACGTACGCGCCAAGCACATGAGCGCCAAGTGCACACATTATCATACTTTGAAATTAAACGTGAAAATTAAAGAACTGCCAATTCACTTGCCAGCTTGGGCGTATGAGCGGCAACGTCGCGCGGGGCGCGGGAAGGTGGGGGGAGGGGGGCGAGTAGCAACAGGCGCCTCGCCACGTGCTATAGAGCGCGGCCTTGCCACTGAGTGGTGGAAGCTTCGCGCCTTTTTTTCGGATAAACCTCTATCGCGGCGTGCCGTGTGTTGTGTGTTGCGATTTTCAACAAGCCGCGTTGGCCGTTTGACGTAGAGTTTTCCAATGCTATTCAAGTTTGATATTTTTTTTAATATGTGGTTAAACTAGTAGGTAGTGTGGTAGGTTTATTAGGATTTTTTACAAATGGACGCTACGTTACGTGTGATGTTTTATCTAATGCAGTGAAATATAACAAATTCAGTAATGAGCTGTCGAAATTAAGTAGGTACCTACTAGATTAAAGATCATTAAATGACAAGATATTGTTATAGATAATTGTATCTACCTAAGACTAATAGATAACCCCTCGAACCTGTCGAACGACAGGCCACCGGTCGCTAACAATTGATTTAACCATTGTTATACGTTATTGACAGTGGAACTCAGTAACACTTACATAATTACAAAGCTAATCAAAGAACGCTCACTTTAACTATATCTCTGTTCCATGTTTCAATTGTTTCAATAAAAAATAAATTAACTTTTAAAAACAGAAAATAAACATTAGCCAAAAAGTTTGAGGTCCATAGAGTTTCGCTTCCACAGAATTTATGGCTCCAATAGGCCCTAGACTCACGCATCGAACGAGTATCTGGCACAATAATAATCTGCATTATACATGTAGATAGGATTCCACGCGGAAGTCATTAGCGTTCGGTGACCTTCGCTCGCTGGGACGGTCTTCGGTTCGGTATCACTATATTATGTTTCCCTAACGATAGCTAAGCTAACCTAGTAATGGCCAGAGTTTGTGCGTCTGTGGCGGCTTAAATTTGACCTCTGTGGATTTTTCAAATACAATTTTATTATTTATGATTACAGCTTCTTGGCGGGAAAGTAAAGCGTCACATGTCTGCGGTTTTGTTTTATTTTCTAAAATTTGTGATATGTCGAATATTAATGTGAAATAATGGTGGATTATTAACCGTTAAGTGTTCGTGAGTGTGCATAAGTGTTGGCAAATGAAACAAAACAGTGCAACGTCACTTTTCAAATTCTCTCAAGAAGCTCGCGTGAGGACTTAGTAAAGCCCCACATCTTTACTGAGATACTCGAGGGGTTTGGGGGGTATATAATTTCTCACTTCCCATTTCTAATATCATTCATCATCATCATATAAGGAAATATTGTTTATATAAGTATTACTTGTAAGAAAAATTACTTTGACACTGACTAAATGTGCTTAAAGCGCGAAGCCACAAACTAAAAAAAAAAAAAATATTTATGATTAAAAACTAAAAGAAGCTACCGAGGCTTTGTTGTTTTATGATTCACTGCTAGTGAAGTGCCTACTTATAAATTTGTATTTAAAACTCTTTTGAAGTCATTTCAATTAATATTTTTTAAGCTTCATTAAGCTATTGTTGGCGGCACTTAGAAAACCTCCTTTTGTATTTGGTAGGTACTTTATTATTTGAATAAGTTTTAAAGTTATGGTAAATGTTAAACTTTTTGAACTTTCCTTTTGATGAAATATCGCTGTACTTGTTCGTTGTATCGTTGTTTTCTAGTAGGTAGTAGTACTAAGGTGTATTCCTCAAATTAATCGAGGCTTCCTAATGGACAAAAATAATCATGATTAGGTCCACCTAAACATGTCTATGTCTGTCTATCTATGACGTATTCCAATACGTCATACTATGTGAACTTTAAGTCTATTTTTGACTGTTGACAGTGTTCTGTGTCAATAGGTACCTACTACCGTAGATATTTCATATATGTCAAGAATAATAGTCAAGATATTTTAGGCTTATCATTTGTTCATAAGATCAATTTGATGATTACTATTGATTGAGTGTTAGTAATGAAACGAAACAGCTGAACGTCACTTTACAAAGACATCCTGATGCCTTCTTTTAATAAGTATTTTTTTTTATTTTTTATACATAGCTCAGCAAATGACTCCACTCCACCTGATGTTAAGTGGAAATGGAGTCCAGACGTAAGGACAACTGGTGCAGCGAGAAAACAACGCAGCATCAGTCACCCTCACCCTGCCGGCCTACAAGGTGCCTCTTCACGCCTCGTTTGAAGGACCCCATGTCATAGGAAGGAGGGAAAACGTGCGCTGGTAGACTATTCCATCTTTTGGAAGTGCGACAGAAAAACGAGTCACCAAATTTCTTTGTGCGTGATGGAATGTTCGAGACAGTACAGCGGTGACTCCGGAGAGCAGCACGCGTACTCCTATGGAGAAAGGGAGAAGGTGGGATAAGGTCAAAAAGCTCTTCAGAGCACTCGCCGTGGTATAAGCGGTAGAAGACGCTGAGTGACGCTATATCTCTACGCAATTGCAGGGGCTCGAGAGCATTAGTGACCTCTGCACTGCCGATAATGCGTATAGCGCGCCGCTGCAATCTGTCCAAGGCATCGAGAAGGTACTTTGCGGAACCATCCCAGAGGTGCGAGCAATATTCCACGCAAGATCGCACCTGTGTCTTGTACAAAAGGCACAACTGATCCGGCGTGAAGAATCGCCGCACCCTGTTCAGAACACCGAGTTTACGTGACGCAGTTTTTATCACGGTTTCAATATAGTCCCTCTGGTTCAGATCGCAGCGAATCTCCATACCAAGCATGTTTATACTGCTCTGCAGGCCGAGTGATGTGCCTTGAAGAGAGGGAAGGGGTAGAAATGGCGACTTTTTTGCCGTGAACGCGCATACCTGTGTTTTCTTGGCATTGAACTCAACAAGGTTATTGGAGCCCCAATTAAATATGAGGTCCAACACCCGATTGAGCTCAATGACAAGATTTACTCGCTTCACTTCAGTCTCGACCTGCCCAGCCGTTGGGTGACCGTTATACCCACCGTGCACCGTACTATCATCTGCATAGCAATGAATATTTCCAAGTGGAAGCATATCATTGATATGCAGAAGGAACAGCGTGGGGGATAGAACGGACCCCTGAGGGACACCAGCGTTCACTGACATGAACCGCGAAGCACATCCGTCTGTGAGTACTCGGATTCTACGCTCATGTAGGAAGCCAGCGACCCAGTTGCAGAACTGAGCAGGCAGACCGTATGCCGGGAGCTTGGACAGAAGGGCTTTGTGCCAGACCCGATCAAAAGCCTTGGCTATGTCAAGGCCAACAGCCACCGACTCGCCACGCTTATCAATAGCCTCACCCCAGAGATGTGTAACGAACGCTAGAAGATCACCCGTTGACCGTTTCGGCCGAAACCCGTATTGGCGATCGTGAATTAAGGGGTGTTCTTCTAGGTAGCGGATAAGCTGTTTATTTAGAATCCGCTCCATGACTTTACACAAAACTGAAGTAACGGCTATTGGGCGGTAATTAGTCGGATCTGATCGATCTCCTTTTTTCGGAACCGGTTGCACGTTAGCATCTCTCCAAGATTCCGGCACACAACCTGAAGAAAGCGAGAGACGGTATAGACGAGTTAAAACGGGGGACAACTCCGCTGCACACATTTTTAAAACTATTGCTGGGATGCCATCAGGGCCATTAGCTTTCCGAACATCGATTGACTGTAGCTCCGCACGTACATCACACTGTCTGATTTTAATATCAGGCATTGTGTGGCCACAGTGAGGAATTGTTGGTGGCTGTGCATTGAGTATAGAAAAGTAGTAAGTATAGAAAAATTATAATTTCTCTTCACTTGTATTGTATACATTACTACTTGTAATGTCATATATTCAGACAAGATCACATGCAGTTTGAAATGAAACAACTTTTACGGATCTACTTGCGTTTATCTTACACATACTTTTAATTAATGTTTATCCTGACGTTTCGCAAAGGACACAATATCGAAAAGTTCGTTTTCGACATCGACCCGACCGGGAATCGAACCCGGGAGTACCTCAGAGTTAGCGTCGCCCAAAGTCCGGCGTGTAAACCACTTGGTTACGAAGGTCATCAACTGATGAGTGTATAGGTATCTATGTAAATACAATAAATGACAATCTGATGTGGGCAAGGACCCTTAAAGTGCTGTACATGTAGTTTTTATCAATACCTAACTACTAATATGTTGCAATACTTGATTTTATCGTTAGAAGCGATTACCTCACATGACTGGCTCCACCAAATCTATTTATGTGTCGATAAATTTTAGGATATAATCAATTTCACCCAAAGATAAAAAAGTGAGGTTGATAAAAATCTTGATCGGAAACATGTTACGTTACTTAAATAAAAGATAATGTCGCATCTGAAAAATCCCTGCCTTGTCCTGAATTGATTGTCTGAAACTCTATCAGAAAACGGTAACCTTGAAATGCCACAGTTCATAGCTGCTTGTTTCTGGCGCCAAGCAGCTCAAGTCTTACATTGCTGTACCTATTCCGGTTTGGAACATAAGATTTAAAAAAATTACATTGCCTTAAAGGCAGGCCGGCAATACGTATAATATTTTTATTAATTATGTTTAATTTTCCATCAGGTATCGGCCTAACTAACTAATGGAAAATTTAACATAATAAAAAAAAATTATACGTTTTGCTGGCCTTGTTCATCTTAATACTACTTAGCTTGTTTAGCTTGAACTACAAATAAAATCTGTCATTTCGATAAAAAAAACATGAGTCTTTTTGCTGGTTTTGTAATGTAACAGTAATCTAAGTGTTATTTATGATTTAGAAGCGAAGAGTTTGCGCATAAAACCTTTATACTTAAGCGTTTAGATTTAATAGGAACCATAGACAAAATACCAAATAACTTAGGAGCCGTGGCTTCAGCCATAACCTTGAGCGAGTAAACTATGGAAAAGGACTTCTTGGCGGGAAAGTGAAGAGTCATATAAGCGGTTTGTTTTATTTTCTAAAATGTGTGTTATGTCGAATATTAATGTGAAATAATGGGGGATTATTAACCGTTTAGTGTTCGTGAGTGTGCATGAGTGTTGACAAATGAAACAAAACAGTGCAACGTCACTTTTCAAATTCTCTCAAGAAGTCCGCCCGAGGACTTAGTAAAGCCCCACATCTTTACTGAGATACTCTAAGGGTTTGGGGGTATATCATTTCTCACTTCCCATTTCTATTATCATTCATCATCATAATACAGTAAGGAAATATTGTTTATTTATGTATTACTTCTAAGAAAAAATACTTTGACACTGGCTAAATGTGCTAATCGCACGAAGCCATCAACTAAAACAAAAAAAAAACTATGGAAATAAACCTTCCTTGTCCTTGCCTTAGCTCACTAATACCGACTTACTTATTTATTATTTTTGGGCGACAAGAAAATGGACCGACCACCTAATTGTTCCATCAGGATGGGGCCTATCTCCCGCAATGGAGTAATAAAGGCTAATGATGATGAAGATGATGAGACTTCAGCTCCATATTTTTTAAATTATTTTAAAGCCACTGACAACAGAGCATGTGGCCATTGTTTTAAGCCGAAACGACGCGACAACGCAAAGGCAGTGAGACTCTCAGAATAATAAGTAAAGCTATAGAAACCGGACTAAAATAGCAAAGGTGTCACCAGATTTGTGACGTCATATTTGAGGTAATGTAGTGTAGTGACTTTATAAAGGACTCAAGATTTTTTTTGATCACCGATTATCTGATGACCGTTTGACATAACAATACAAAAAATAAAAACTAAGTATCAACCATTTGTCGCACTCCTACCTCCTTTTCTAGCCATAAGATAGAACGGAACTAAACATAGTTGCACGATTTTTATTTTAGCCATCCTTCTATAGCTTTAGTTATTGTTCTGAGGTGAGACTGAGAAATCACTATCTACAACAACCAGACTCTCTATCAACTAGAGATCGTCAAATCGGACGCGCACATAAAAATCGAAAGTAACTAAGTAAGTACCTAGTTGCAATAAAAAAAGAAACGACGAGAAATGAAAAGTTACCAAGACCACATTTCGTGCCCCCGTAATGCTGTTACGAAGTTGGCAGACTTTGGCCCGGTATCAACTGGGTACCCCGTGCCGCTCTCAAATCTATAAATATACATTGCACCAATAAATTGTGGCCGGTGAAAAAAGGAGGTGGACTCCCGTTTGCGTCGTTTTATTCATCAAATGCGTTTGGAAGTAAGTTTTATGCAAAAGTCAGGGTAACGTCTGCACTTCTGCAGTCGCTCGTTGGCCGTCGTCCAAGCCGAGCGACAGCTCCATTTCGGTCGACAATCGAGGGATAAAGTCTGTCTTTAATTTATAGCGTTTATGTTAATTTGACTAACCATTGGCTTTTTTGTTACAGGTATGTGCACCGTTCCACCGTTACATATTGTGGTAACTATTTATATACTATTTATTAATTTAAGCTATGATACACAATGTAAGATCTATGTATATGTACTTTATTAACCTTTTCACCGCCCAACTATCCTGCACGCGATGTCCCGCTGTACGCCAACGTATAAATGTATTTTAATAAAGTAGGTACAAAGAAGAACATCTATAGAAGTGCCGGCGTGGACGGCACGAAAATCTCGAACTTCTATAGAAGTTATTGGCGGTAAAAAAGTTAAATTAAGCTATTTAAACGAATACGCAGCTAATTCGAGGTAGGTATATATCTAATTTAAAATGTAATGTTTTATTTTGGACTAGCACCCATATCATGGTGGTATAAAACCATTTAAAAATTATAAACCTAGGCAGGAGTTTTCTCTTATTTCCTCAGTAGTTGAAGATTTCGTATGAAGTGTGCTTAAATATTCGAACATAAAATCACTTCCCATTAGGTGAGTTGATCAAATTTCCCCTTTTTGGAAATTAAAAAAAAACATTTTATAAACATTTTAATTTTTATTATGTACCTATAATGTTTGTGTCCGAGTTGCATCTTTGAGTCATACCGCTCAGTTGTAACACGCAGTATGCAAATAAATTTAAATGTCTCATAAAGTTTTTAGTACTCTTGTTTAAGATTTTTACTACATATTGCTATTAAATTGACAATGATTGATGGGCTTCTGTGACGAGTTTCTTAACTATGAATGATGAATTCGCTATAAACCACTGTTATGATTATCACAGAAAATAATTCACTCATTATAGTTTTTATAAATTGTTTTATTAAAGTACCTAACGATTACATTCATTAAAATATTCCCGGGTACATTATTTTCTATTGTATGAATTGTTTTCATAACAATTAATCACTTTGTTACTTTATACTGTCAATTAATAATTAATAATTTAAAAATAAGATTAATTAACGCTATGCAAAAAACACGTAATATAATTTAGACGTGGAATATTCGTTTAACTACAATAAATATAGATATTAAAGTTTATCTTAGTGGATTAAGTTCGTAAGGTTCTTTTTTAGTTAACTGACAAAACACATCAACAAATAGCATCACTGTTATAAAATAAAGTGCCTACATCACTAATCTGTATGGCAGAAAAAATACCACACAATAAATGTTACAAAGGAAAATATAAAAAAAAATATTCAAACCTAAAATCTTAACCTCCAACGCGACACATCTAAACAAAGATATGTGACAACCTCTTTTAGTTACAATTACACATTCTATAATTACACAATCGTGTTTAATTAAAAATAAAACCAGATTATCGACGGAATATTCCGAATGAACACAGCTGATATAAAAGTGGTCTATCGGTCTCGTTAGCATTATCTAATGAATGAAACAGTTGATGACGCTGGCGCTGAAACTTTAGTAGATACGTCACTGACGTCATGCACAGTGTGACAGATAGTTCAACTTGTATATCCAGCGAACACATAAGTCTATCAATGACGTGCAATAGATATTCATCCTACGTTTGTTCTTACATGATGCTATCATAACAAACTAGTTAGAAACTATAATTACCTATGAGTATCTAAAATGTCACAGCTCTAGTATTAGCCCTGATCCGATCCAAAACCCTCGGAGAATCTAGTAGGACACGGGGACAAGCACTAGTGCGTGATGCCGTTCCCTCTAGAAAATCTCCGAAGGTAATTCGTTTCACACGGCTTGAGGATCCCTTTAAGTTTCTCGCAACCCCAAAAAACGCCCGGTGAAGCTGTAAATGCCGTATGAGGCAATCAGCAAATTCTCTCCAAAAAAAACTAATAATATTCAATGGCAGTTCGTACACAACGCAACCAATCACAAACCGGTGACAAACACAGGGATGGGCAAACTACGGCCCGTGGGCCATCTCCGGCCCGTGAACGATAGAAGTCCGGCCCGCGACCATTATACAAAAATTCATGTGCGTGTGTGTTTCATAAAATGCATACCTCTACCTATCAATATTTTTAGTTTTACATAATAATATTTATTTATTGAAAAAATACAGCAAAAAATTCAATAGCCTGGACCGCCATAGATTTTGTTAGTAAATATTGTCACGCTGTAATGAAAAAGTTTGCTTATCCCTGTTCTAGATACTCATTGGTAATTACAGTTTGTTTTGAGTATCGTCGTGTAAGAAGTGACTGTACTGGTCAAACAACTCTTATGTCGAATACGGGAAATGTTTCTGACCGACTCTGTTGTCAAGACCACTGTTATCAGACTCAAAGGCATTCCCAGCGGGGAGTAAGTACTCGGTTTCGTTGGGTAGGGTTTATTTGTCCGCCTGCGTACCTACCTTCATATTATCTAAATATGTCATAACCTAATAATTGTTGTGTTCCGACAGCTATAGTAGATAAGATGGCCAGTGCCTCAGTTGAGGATTCCGGTTGAAGTGCGCTACCACGTTCAGCCTTATCACCACTTATCAAGGAGATGAAGGCCAAAAACTTCACCGTAAAGAATAATAAAAAATCGAATACTGAAGATTTGGTTGAAATTGATAAGGAGTCCGTAACGTAAACCCCCACAACGTGCGACTATCCAGCTGACGACCACATAATGGGACTTGCAGCTGATATCAAAGATAGTGTGTTATTACAGGGCTGTTATTAACATTGATAACACCTCTTCTGTAGGTACAAGCAGTAAGCGAGCGTACGCGGTAATAATTTAATTCTCTAATTGTAACGCGAGGCATTTGTGTCATTTCTATCGTAGAGGCTACACTTCAAGCCCATTTTTAGACACAGTTTTCGTTGAAACTATACTGTATTGTAATTACATTATATTTTCATTGAAACTGTACGGGTTATGAGGTAAGAAGTAGGTGGTCTGTTTTTAGACTAAAATCAGCTCATGACCCTTTTTTAATAATTAAAGTTAAAAAAATCGGTCACTGGTTCCTAATAGAACATTGGTACAGTCAACAGCAAAAGTAGATGATGTTTACTAGACTTCAAAATTAAGTTTCGATAGTGTAAGTCGGTTTTCTATATAACTACAGTCAGAGTCTGCAGGTAGTAGTAGACACTCGAAGGTTTTTCGATATGCGTTTATAAAGTTTTGATTTTCATACTGATTTCATATTCTAATCTAATTCTGTTTAAAACAGTGATTATAATATTAAATAGAAAAATGTAAAAGCCATTTTGTAATTATACAATATATCATTGCGTTAGTGTAATGTAAATAATATGTTATTATTTAAAATATAAATATTAATAAGGTATGATTTTATCTGAAATATAAGTATACATTTTGTTTTAAAGGCATATTGCGTAATCTATAATACACTTCTAAGCATTAATTGCCAATGCTGCTGTTTGCTAAAACTTGACATAAATTTTACTTATTACTTACTTTAACAAAACATAGATGTTAAATGTGTTAAGCCAAACATTATTACAGGAAATCTACTTTGTTTAGAATCTGCTGATACCAACATTAAATTTCGTAAAACGCAGTGTTAATTCAGCATAATATCCCACCGAGCTACGTCTTACATAAAAAAAAAGAATAACGATAAAAAGAAAACCTAAAAACGTAGGTCGTAAAGCTGTTTTTAGCAACCCTTATTTCATTACACCAATGCCGCAGCTGTACATCAAAAATTACGTGGCCCTACGTTTCGATTCTTCGTTGTATCTATTTTCGACGCTTAGAAGCATTACAATATCTACAACGTATCTAAAAAACAAGCAGTTTTAATAAAAAAATAACGGGAAGGAGTGCAATCATTATGCGCAACGTTTTAATCTTCACAAATTAATACAGCAATTTGCTGGCTGCAGAACGGCCAGAGACTTATCCTCTACGTGGTTCATGCATCGCACTAAATGCATTACACGAATTAGTTCACTGAGGCATAGCAAAAAATTCAATTTTCCCCCGAGCCACGGACGTACCTACTCGTAGGAGCAACGCAAAAAGTATGGCCGGCTAAAAATTATATCCATTTTTCCGCAGCTTGAAAATAATGGGCCACCGACGTCTATTGGAATCGGATTAAATCTTTCCATCTTGTGGGCAGGCAATAAACCCTTGATGAGGTGATTAGAAAACTTACCCAGCACTTTTGTACACTTAAACCTTTTTGCTTATCTATTTTTAAGTAAAAAATGTTTTACTGAACACCGTTCTAAACTAAGTATTAAATCACATTTTTTGGACTTGAGAGTGTTATCATATTACATTAACTCATGAATTACCTGCATTGATTCAAAATTTTCTAATTTCCTTCAACAGCGTTCTTGTAAAATTTGGTATTCCATCGTTCCAACAATTCAGATAAAATTTGGGAATAAAAGATACACTTTATTTAATAATAATAAAAAAACAGTCTCAAAATAAACATCAAAACTATAATTCGTCATAGTAGGATAATATTAAACCCCTTTTAAACACATTCCAGATGTCTAATATTTATACAAGATTAACTGTTACATAATAAAAACCTATAATTATTTCAGTCCATCTCATAAAGCGTCTTAAAATAAATCTAAATATGCGGAAACCATGTTCGAGGTTATACGTTTAGTCCTACCAAGGTTACCCACAAGTTGAAGGGCTTTAGGACCGGTAGGCCTGAATATAATTACGATCAATGTTACACTGTTAGTGTGAAAACCCTATGAAAAAACTAGGAAGGGTCCGGCGGCAAAAACTATGGCCCTGATATTAATGACTGAGCTAAAGTGTTCCGTTGTTCTGTTAATTCCTATGATTATATATATTAGAACTTATCTCTGTTGATATTCACAGTTGTTTTTACATCATAATTTATACTATAATAGTCATAAATTATAAACTTTATTAATCTATTAGGTTTTATATGACCTTAAAAATATTACCATTAAACTTAAAAAAAGATACCTACTGATAAACTATTAAAACTGTTTTATTCTGTTTTTTATCAGCTGGTCTCTTAGTGCGTCATTGGATAATCATGGATCAAAGTTACCTTTACAATTGAACGATTAAACTTATCTGACACCCATTGTCTTCTAACGCTCAAATCTCCGAACCAGTATGCATCGCAAATCTGCCAAATTCCAGAGAACATTAAGATACCAACATTATGCAGCTGGAGGCTATAAAACGGATCCCTTAGCGTTCTCTGGATTCCTGAGATCGCATAGTGATCTCAAACCAGGCCAGTTTATCACCACACCCTCGCGTGCCTCCAAAAATTATGGTGATTTCTCACTTTTCTCTTAGCGCTTATTTACATTTCGTCGTTAATGGCCGTAAAGGCATAACTTTGACATAGCCATAAAAGTTACTGTCATAAAACATTATATTAACATAACGATATTTGCCTATTAGTTTTTACGCATCGTTTTGTAGCGTAATATGATTATTTAAACTGTATATCTTTATTATGGAAATCTGATATGTCCTACCTACCTACCTACCTAAAACTTAAGGTAGCTTAGGTACCATAAGTTTTTTGGAAAAAATAGTTTTAAGAAAAATCGGGATACATTGTTTTTTTTAGTTTGATTCAAATCAATAAATTTAGGTATGCCCTAGACTTATTGGGCATACCTTGTTCACGACAACGACACTTAAGTCTATTCAAATTCAAAATCTAGACATTCTAGTAGCCTTGAATTAGGATCAATGACACCATTAAAAATCTGCATTGTCTAACTCTAGGCGAATAATTTTCAACTTGGAGTTTGATATAAAATTAAAGAATAATCGTTTTTTTCTGGTCTATTGCGTGTTTACCAGTCATAGAAGGCCACAAACATTTTTAAGGTAGTTATATTTTCAACGTTTATTTAGTTTTTTCATGAAGTCGTTAAATCAGTTCTGACCTTACACAATCTTTAATTATGATCCAAAGTTGGTCCAACACTGGCTACTAGTTACTATGGAAACAGAATGTCTGACTAAAATACTGCCTTAATAGAGCTCTACATCAAAGAGTTCAGTGACTCTTGTGTATTTTATCTTATACTTAGTTTAGTGGAGTAACCTAATGCAACTCGTTGGTTTTGTTGCAATGTGGAACTCGTTGCCTGCTGATGTGTTCCCCGAACGCTTAACATTAGGTTAGACAGTGTTTAAATATTTACTTATTTAAACCTAATTAATGGAATCAGGCGTTATTTTGCGGAAATCCATAGTACAAAAAAATTTAATTTAAATAATATGTACATATTATTTAAATTAATTTTTTTTATTTAAACCTTTAAAAAAACCAAAAACCTACATCAACGACTGTAACAGCGTAGGGGATAGTGTGTACGTTTAAACTAGGTCTTCGTTCTCTTTGACCTACCTTGTCTTGGACCATACAAACAAACAAACCAAGACAGTTTAACATTCAAAAATATTTAATACTAGTGGCCGCTCGCGGTTTCACCCGCGTGGTCCCCGGTTTCACCCGCTTGGTTCCCGTTCCTGTGGGAATATCTGCATAAAAAGTATCCTATGTGTTATTCCCGGTTATAAACTATCTGTATGCCGAATTTCATCCAAATCCAGTCAGTAGTTTTTACGTGAAAGAGTAACAAACATTCATACTTACAAACTTTCGCGTTTATAATATTAGTAGGATTCCTTAGGATCATGTATCAAAAGGTATCAAAATTAATGATGGTTTTCTAATTATACTTACATTATTGTATATTTTAAGTTAACAATTTTATGCTTAATTAATTAATAATGAACTTGCTCAGCGTAAATATTATTAAACAATCCTTTAAAATCAATGTTCACATTAACGAGTTGTATTTCTTTCGTCTTGTTTTCCTGTGAAATGAGCCATAATTAAATGTATTTAAAAACATTCTACTCTTTTTTATTTCTCTTAAGTGACTAATTAGTTTTCTCCCTTTATGTTTCACTAATGCCATTTAAAATAATACTTCGTTATGTTGATACTAGTACCAGAAATCAGGAGTTTTGATTCAAATCATGAACAAGAACGCACGCAAAAAGATGAAATAGTCTGCCAGCACACGTTTTCCCTCCTTCCTATGACATGGGGTTCTTCAGACGAAGCGTGAAGAGGCACCTTGTAGGCCGGCAGGGTGACGGTGACTGATGCTGCGTTGTTTTCACGCTGCACCAGTTGTCTTCGCGTCTGGACTCCATTTCCACTTAACATCAGGTGAAGTGTCATTCGTGTAAACTATTAAAAAAAAGAATACATATCATATTTCCATTATCACAATGATCGATATCGTGCGATACGTTGGTATATCTATATTAATCGAACTGAACAGTGATTATTTATCTTAACAAATTCGAGTCCGTTGACTTTATTAGAACTTAAAGGAATGCGAAGGTTTTTTAAATGAGAAGAGGCCTTATCCTGTCCGTGGGACCTTGATAGACCGGCGATGATATTGACATAGAAGCTCGAGATTAAAATTTGTCAATTCATTTAAGACGGGCAGTCTTGTATATTTCTTAATTTTCGTAAATACTCTATGTTCAAATTATAGGAAGCAAGCGGAGGCTATTATAGTAGTTTATGCAACTGTCATATAATGAAGGGTATTAAACACGAGTGTGAGTTTATGAAACGAGCGCAGCGAGTTTCATAATAGTAACGAGTGTTTTAATACCCGTGTTATATGCAGTTGCATACACTACTTTATCTTCACTAATGCAATTAGTCAAACAACAAGAGTAAAAGCTGACAATAGTTTATTTATAATAATTGTTCAAATTTTGGATGGTACAATTTTGAAAGTTAATGTTAATTATTGATCCAGCAGCTGTAGCGGTCGCGGGGTAAGCAGTAGAGCTCGTAGACGGAGTTGGAATATTTATAATTACTTCATTCGTCTTGTTTTCTATACTGTTCAAGATCGTATTTGAGACTTGAATTTTATTCATTAAAGACTCATCAATGTAGCTTTCAGCCACAGTAGAAGACTTCCACCCCCCGTGTCGTTTCAGTGCGGTCAAATCACCACCGCTATCTACGAGAAGGGTCGCCGAGGTGCGCCGGAAGCAATGCCCCGTGTACAACGCTGGGTTAGGCAGATTCAAAAAACTTGCGATAGTTTTTCCCAAAGCACCAAATTTATTAATACCAGTTCTTTGATCGACGCACTTCCCCGATCTATAGCTCAAGAAAAAGGCAGGGTTTCGACAGGGGGTGGGTCGAAGTTCCATGTATTTTTTACATACGGCATAGCAGTTGCCCGTCACAACGAAAAAACGATCTATTTTCGTTTTTGTTTTCGAAACTTTCACCATGATTGTACTGTCGTCTATGTTAGAGACGTCATCGAACTGGGTGTTGTATAGCTCTTGCCTTCGGCATGCCCCTATTATGCCGAAGATTAGTGCAACCTGTAACAATAAACGATATAATAAGCTTGAGGTACATAGCCAAGGCAAAAACTATGATTTATGAAGTAGTAAAGTGTAGGTACCTACTACCTAATTTATACACAAAGCGCTTAAACGGAGTGTCTAGATAACTTGCGTGTGTAGTACGTAAGTACTAGGTAGATTAAATAACAGAACTAAAATACACTTACCTTTTCAAAAAGATACAAAATATCTGGTGAATCTTTCAGGAACATCTTTATTTGACCTGATGTAAACGTCAAGGACTTTTTTCCTTGTGTCCTTCTGAACTGCGTTTCAGGAACGCTATGACTTTTGAATACTTCGTGATATCAATATTGTTGTAGATACTCAGTGTGGACTAGAGCATAGAATATTTAGCCCACATAGAAGATGGCTTGAATTTGTCGGAGAGGTCTTTGAGATACACAAGAATGACATTTTCAGAAAATTATGTAGTTTTCTTTTCGATCTTCCATGCCAAAAAGTTATTATATTCTTTTTCATATAATTTTCTAGATTTTTCTGGCAAAAGATTTTTTAACTTTTAATTTGTATTTTAAAAACAAAACACATTGCGAAACATTAAATTCACGCGTACGTGTATTGTCACAGTGAACTTGCCGCCATTAAAATCTAACCAATGAGAGCGCAGCTGCGCGCGCAAGGCCAATCAGGAGCGAGCGCGCGCTGTTCTTTTTTTATTTAATTGGCACAAGATCTTACCAAAGAGTTTTGTGTATGTAAGTTTAGTAGTTTCGACGAAGTTTTCACGTATAACCCAACTGTTTTCAAAAGCCATCCTAATATCAAAATTTTATACAACTTGTATGAGGATTTTGACATAAGGCTCGCCAGGTTAATTGGTCGCGTTTTATTGATGTTATAATGAGATTTTACGATATCGATGTGGATTATACCATCATGTGAAATTGCTTAAATTGAGTGTTTTGTTGTCTGCGCTATAACAGTAGTAATTATAAGTCAAGTATTGAAAACATAAGTAGAATGTTACAACATTAGTGTAGATAAACATAATTATATGGTAAAAGATAAAAAGATAGTTCTATAAATACATGCATGTAGCAAACTCGCACCACGTGACACAATGACCTTGACACTTGACTGCGTACGTGAAAACGTACCGTCAAGTGTACTTGACATTCACCATTTTTATTGACAGTAAAAATGTGGAGCAATAAAAGTAAATAGTTATGATTATGAATATTTTACGGTCTTATAACAGGAACATTTACGACGCGGACCGCTCTATGCACTCGTGAACAGATGCGCACACACATGCAACGACGTAGGTGTGCGGAGTGAACGATAAAGTATTTATCGACTATCGATGAGATTGCGGTTACACATTTTATGATTACAACCGTAGTGTTTGAACAGTCAAATCGCGATGTAGCCTACATAAACGCCCGTAGTCAAGGTGCTTCGATGCGTCACTGCCTTGGTGACATTGTAACGTGATTAGTATTCCGACTGTGTTTAATCGCTTTGTGAATTAGGATGTTGATATTTCATAACATCTGCTAATAATTCTTTAACGCCTAGAAAGTTTTTGTTCTAGATCAATCTCTTAAGATATGACGTATGAATACTTAAAATTGCTACGGGTTGTTTCACTCTAAAATTCTACATTAATAATCCGTCTTTCCCACATAATTGATACCACATGTGGATGTTGATCCATAACCCACATACTGGCCTAGTGTGGGTTAATGTGTACCTTTCAGAGCACAGAGGAACTCACAATATTATAAATTTGGTCACTCATCCGATGATGATCGGCTTTGCAAAAGTTTATTTCATTGCAAGATTCAAACTCGGTAAGCACCAGCTTCTGAAGAAATTTCCTTTGTCTCTACATTTATCGCCAGTTTGTAAAATAATTGCACGTATGCACAGCTATTACACCCATTGAATTGCTTAATTTCTGTTGTTTCAGCCGCTCGTGGTGTATGATTATTTCTGCTATTATCAGAACTGTAATTTCCGTCTAATAACTAGGCTTTGAATTTCTTACTTGAAAATGAGAAATAGTTATTGATTGATCTTTAATAAATCACGCAGCCTATTCTATATTCCACATTACCCCAAATATTTATTGTAATTTCTTCATACGACTACGAATTTCAGACTCAAAGGTATATAAAGTATAAAGGTATATAGGTGTATTTCTAAATAAAGCAATTATGTAATAGATTTAGTATGGAAGGATTTGTTGTCAGCGCACCCAGCGCTCGGCACATTTTTGAATTTGTGAATTTAGTTTTTTTTATACGTTGGTTTCCTCAAAGTTCCCTTCAGCCTATTGCCATCTACTGTATAACGTAAGCCAATCATCTTAACATTGGGTAGTCTGCATTCGTTCACATTCCATCTTCTCTAAGTCGTGCCTCAATATAAGACACAGTATAAATTTTATTGTTACCAGCCAACAGTAACAGCTTGGCGCATTAGCGTTAATAAAAAAAGTATCGATGAAATTCGCACAGCATCTCTGCACTACGTACCGGAGCTATCGTTGCGTCTCGCCGCTGTTAGCGAGATCATCGACGCCTGCGCAGCTGGGTGCAATGTCACCTCCGCAACCTTGCCGCTAGGTTAATCGTTAGGACGTTGACCAAATCTACGCAGCACCCTCAGATTTAAGACAGGTTTAAGCTATAGACGGCCACTAACCTTTTTGCACTCAAACTTTAAATGCCCTAATATTTAATTTTAAATTCTCAATTTGTTTGACAAGGAGGTTTGCGTTTCATTAAATATAAATTATTGAATTTGTATTCCTATTGGCTCAGCCAAGTTTTTAACGCTTTGACCGTGTCAAGAAGGTTTCAAGTAGGTATATGATTTAGAATGAGGTTGTAAGCTTTGGACTTTAAACGTCAGTATAGCACTTATCATTTATTTTTATATTGCAAGTTGTAAGATTGTCAGTCACCCTAAAATAGATTTGGTGTTGCAAGCTCGTTATAAGTCATATCTTCATTATCTTTTTTTTAATGCCTGATAATAATATTAATGGAGCTAGTGTTATCTTAATAAATAGTATCTATAATCGTATTATCCAATAAATGATTTTATTCGTTAATTGAATTATTTGGACTGTTTTATTGCAATAAAAAGGTAAGTGGCTACTAGCTATCAACATCAGGAAAAAATATACAGGTGGTTCTTAGTATTATGTATATAATACTAAGAAACACGATAGGTACTAATATAATAATACTGACTAACTATATAATACTAAGAAGTGTAACTAATGTACGTATGCGTATACTTAGTTTATAAGTATGTGATTTTAAAATAAAGCCTTATTATATAACTAAAACAATGATTTTTCAAGTACACTTGGTCGTTGTCGTCTTTTGCACTAGCAAGGTTATTGAGGAAACGTTATCTTAATAATTATTAAAATTATCGGTTCTCAAATGAAAGCTCCATTAAACAATAAGCCCTTCATATTTTGTTAAACTCGTAGATATTAGTTTGTGCAAACGTACAAGTTTAGATATTTATGCGGATCACAAACATATTGAAATAGCTTTAAAAGTAAATATTTATAAAATACAGTGAAAAAAAAATTAAACGCCCTAGACCCAGCCAGGAATCGAACCTGGGTCTTCCCAGTTTAGGTCTGGGTCTGGGGATGCGGAAGACCCAGGTTCGATTCCTGGCAGGCGTTTAATTTTTTCACTGTATTTTATAAATAAATTTAGCTTCAGTGCAGCAATTAGCACTTGAAAATAAAAAGTAAAATTAGCTTCAAAAGTATTTCCCAACTACTGTCGCGAGTACTTACAAGTGACTCATTATAAAGAAGTGAATTAAAAGTAATTATAACGTTACAGTCACATAAGATTTACCTTACATACCTTCTACACTTATTTTAAACCTTGATTGTTTATAATAAGACTGTAATTAGCACATCAATCAGTGTAAGCTTACAACACGTGCCAATCGGTAAACCAAGGTCGTTAGTACAGCTTTTCTGGCTTCCTACGGGCGCCGCCATGAGCATTGAAAGGGCCGAATTTGAACACAACAAATGGTAATATTTAGGTAGTTACTTGTTGTTCGGATTATTATTATTAGACCGATTTGTATTAATAAGCTCTCAATTTATAAAGGTTTTTTTTGTACATTTGTTAGGATTTTTTCAGTGATTTCAAAAAGACTTAAAAAAATCTGGTCAATCACAGGGTTTGACACCATCAATTACATTGATATGAAACCACTTTTACGGATCTACTCGCGTTTAATCTACACATTACTTTTAATCTTTTAATTTCATTTCATTTCAACATGTAGTGTTCGCGTAAACTTTAGAAAACAATATACCATCAATTACGTTAAGAGTAATGTACGTACCATTTACAAAACATTATAATTTTTTTGAAAAAGTGAAATTTCAACAAAGGTTTTTAAAATACTTTCCCGAGGTTTTTAAATTACTTTTTTTTAATTTGAAGAAACTCATTATTTTATTTATCTTCAGTTTTATGTAGTCCTCCATTGCCGATTCTTCCAAAATTCATAGTCATAACCACCTAGCTCATTTCAAATTCAGCTGTGTTAAAATCCTTACTAGACCTTACAAGAATTATAATGGTTCTAATGTTCACCATTTTACCAGCACTAGTCGCACTTATAAATAATTCAGCTAGTGGCAGGTAGTTTTATGAAGTGGCCGCTGAATGTGGATAATATCCACAATTAGCTTAAACGTCGGACAGTAAGGCTCATGCAAGTTGCATCCCTACCACGACTATAGCATCTATTAGTGTTCGAGTGAGTGCTACTAATGCTGTCTCACATTCGTAAATTGTAGAAGAAAAAAATATATATAAAGGACACCATTTGTTTTGGGGATAGGCCTAACAAAATTTGACCTATCTGGTCCGGAGTCCGGATTTCGATATGTAAGTTGTTCTGTAATACTGTGGGGTTTTTGAGCTATATTTTCATGTACTTACAGCCCTTTACATGCATTTCTAATTAGTTTTATATTAATAAGTGATCTAATAAACGTAGGGACATTTTGTTTCATATTGCAAAAAGAATCATATTCTTTTCTTTATTTTACTATAACTTTTCTTGACTATTGCAAATAGAAGTTGTACGTTTTAAACGACAATTCATTTCTGCGAATATAAATCTCGCGTATATGCAAAATTACTATTCACGTGTCGCTTCCAAAACTAAATTTTTTAATACGCTTGTAAGCTTTAATGAAGTTACTTACTTTGACAAGAACACTATATTATATCTTCCAACTCGCCTGTTCGTATAAAAAAACGTAGTGAGTGTTCTTTCTTTATGTTTGTAAGTAATTTATTCGATGTCAGAATAGAAAAGCGATTCGAATCTACTACCACAGAAATTCACAGAAGTCGTTAAGTGCCTCCAATTACCAATAAATAATAGAAAAGCTCTATGAAGTTGCACTTTTAGATAGTACTAGCTGTGCTCGCGACTTCGTCCGCGTGGAATAGTGACTTTCGGCAGCATTTTTAATTTTTTAGGCTCTTTTCCCGTTTTTGCAACATTTTTCACTGATGCTTCGCTCCTATTGGTTGCAGCGTGATGTTATATAGCCTAAAGCCTTCCTCGATAATTGGACTATCCAACACAAAAAGAATTATTCAATTCGAATCAGTAGTTCCTGAGATTAGCGCGTTCAAACAAACAAACAAACAAACAAACAAACTCTTCAGCTTTATAATATTAGTATAGATAAAATGCTCGTTGGATTAAAATGTTCTTTACGTAGTTATCTATACTATCTATACTTATATTATAAAGAGGAGAGCTTTGTGTTTTTGTATGTATGTTTGTAACGAATAAACTCAAACTACTGGACCAATTTAAAAAAATATTTCTTCTTCAAAATTACTTCTTATCTTTTTATTACATTAGCGCTAAGTAACATAGGCTATACTAAAAAAAAAGTCTACCCGTGTGAGGCAGGGACGTTATATATACGACAGTCAAATTTCATTGATGAATTTTATTATGACAAACATTTCGTATTTCATATATATATATATTTATCGCTCATTTTATTAATTTATCGTAGTGTCACCAGTATTCGACACAGCTAGTCCAGTGTTCGCCTCCAGTTTTCATCACCAATAAATAATATAGAATTTCATTGGGATTTTACTAAATAACAGCTAGAAAGTAGGTGATGTGTTTTAAATTTTATTGTTGTAAAAAAATCAGTTGGTGTGGCTATTATTTTTAAAGGATACCTATATAAAAAAGGGTCAATCACTGGTTCCTGTCATAGACGATGCAACTATCTTCTAAATTAATATTTTTAATAAGATTAATATTTAAAGTGATTCGCCAATTTAAGTTTATACATACCATTCCGCATTCAAACGTGAACGCAGCATTCGACATAAAAATGTACACGGTACAAGAATAAAAGTCGACGCATTCATATTATGGCATGGCACAATAAAAAGATCCGCCATATTTCGCCAAGTTCCAAACTTGTTACGACCAGCACACGATTCGGAGATCTGAGAACGTTCTGATTTTGTAAACTTTTAAATCTTACAGTGCTATGTCGCTCCAGGGCTTTTCAATAATGAGCAGACAAATAAAACGGATTGGACTTTTGATATACATCATGCATGAGATAGTACAAATAATTCAGTTAAGTATGTACTTTTAGTTCATTTTCCAGGGTCAAGAGTCTAGTCGCAGTCTAGAAATTAATTGCTTAAAACTTTTCAGTGAAATAAAATGATGTATACATTGTTCTAAGAAATACTTAGAGTTTTTATTCATCGATAATTTAACTTAGGTAATCACTTAACTTCTCAAAAGGACTATAAAAATATTGTACCTAGCCATGTAATACATGTAATACTACTTATTTTTTAGTAAAATTGTATGTTTCCAATGTTTCTTTAATAGGTAGTAGTGCTATTCGTTCTTTCCTCCTTTAATAAAATATCCAACTCAGTACCTATAATAAAATACAAATTAAATAAATTATTATTTGGTTTGTTTAACTATACTACATTAATAAATTAACGACGGTAATAAAACATAAAACTCCTAACTGGAATGTTCGATATATTGTAATGGCCGCCGACTCTTGAATAAAAATCAGCGATAGATCCAAATGCAGCATTCCACATCTGATTAGCGATAGAAGTTGTAAACTTTGAAACGTTTAAAGCGACTATACACTGCTAAGTAGAAACGCATTTGGAGTTCTCCCTTTCTACTTCACTCAGTTTCTTTTTGCAGTTTGTCCAAAGTTTGCCTTCCTGTAACATTTTATCGCGAGCAGTTTCTACTGGGGCGATCGCATCGAGTTAATAAGTTCCCGTTTCGATGGCTCCTGCGTTTTAAACTTTTGGGATATGAGATAACAAGCTAAGAAAGGGAGACGCCGATTTGGCTGAGTCCACTTTGTGATCGGTGGATTACGTTATTTCTTTCGGGAGAAAATGACCTTTTTTCGTGGTGTAGTAATGTCTTTGCAAAATTTGGAAACGTAGCTAGCTTTGGGTGTTACTCCTAAACGTGTACCTGTTAAACCTGGTATAAAAACAAAGCTGTCTATATTTGCCTTTATTTAACAATGTAGATAATATCAGTTTTTAAAACCGTATAACTTTTTTCATGTGCTAACTTAATTTTAGTGTACGTTTTGAATTAACAGTGTTATAATTTTACTTCCGTATTGGGCTGAAATCATTTGCCTGTTTATTATTAGGTTAAGGCAGAAATTCAAATTCATAATCGTTTAGGAACAAGTCGTTATTAAGTAAATTTTCTTACAAATTCAGCGTCTTTTAGATTTTAATAAGTATAATTCTACGAGTATGTTTGTAAAATTATTTAAGGAAATAAAATAAAGCTTACAAAGTTATTCTTCAAAAAGTATACTGAACTCATCCATCGACAGGTCACTTTCCGTAAGATTTAGAAGGCAACTTGTAGAAAATTCTCGAAGTTTCGACGGCAAATTCCGTGGACGCTAGTTCGAGACGACTGTCTTCGGCGGCCCTCGTCGACCGAATAGACGAGTGAAGCGCTCCTATATCAAACTTCATTCCGATAAACTTTTCGTCTTGAATAAGACCTCTTCGCTTGCAACTAATGAATTTGTAAAAACCTGCTTGCTGTCTCTCGCTCACACATAGAAAAACTAGAGGCCCGCTCGCGACTTCGTCCGCTTAAGAACACCCGTATCCCATGAAGGACCTCTATTGTAGCGCCACCTACCGGGTCCAATTGTAAATCTAAACCATTCGCGAATCCACTTGAACACATACAAAAAAATTCATCAAAATCGGTCCAGACGTTTAGAAGAAATTCAACTACAAACATACGCACAGAAGAATTATGTTCGAAATTAAATTTGATTCAAAACTTTAGACGACAAGAGCCCAGGATCCTGTTTTCTTCAAATAATTCGTGGTATATATCTTAGGTGATCACAAAATTATACCACTCAAAGAAAATCAAGCAATTAATCAGTAGGTCTGTTCTTATAAATATTTTCCTTAAAGTTACGGTAAAGAAATTTAGCAAATATAAAAACTATCGCGTAACATAAAAATTTACACATTCAATAGTTTCTACATACCAATCAGAATCTACAAAGTGATAATAAAAAAGCGCATCGGATTTCTATACCATTGCCCCATTGACTAATGTATTTGGTTCCCTAATTCGACTACCAATGCGATGCGAAATATTTCCATGGGATATATAAAAATTTCACCCCAGAATAGTTTCATCCGCGCATCCCCCTTCTTTAGCTTGACATCTTCATTTTCATGAGTCCTCTTTTATTTCCGTCCGGGCCATTGAATTAAAAATATTTCACGCGCGCTTTTGGGTGAAACAAAATATTAATATAACTAACCCAATTTAGAAGGAAACTGGAAATGTGACAATAGAATAGGAGGAAGGAAGGAAGAGAAATTTGAATAGTGTTTGAGTTACAATGAACTACTCATATAAAATACTCAGAAAATGAGGACTTTTATTGTTCTCTTTACTGAAATAAGTGATTAGGTAAAGAGTATATCTGAATTAAATTATTAATACAAATTAAGGCACATATTATGCCATTGAAATCTAATAATTTTTGAAAGGATAATTGAAATGACTTTCCCCCTTAGACTAATTTAAAGAAGTTTCCCTACGTTAATAAAAAAATAAATTATACTGTTTGAAATGGGGCCCGTAGTAGATTTATGAAAAACTTTCTCTGGAATTAACCCAGTTAACAAACTTCCTTGGATAGTTGTAGCTGGCGCCTCGCAGCCATTCATATTTTTTCGGCGCAGCACCTAAATTACCCGAGGACCTAATAGTTTTCACCTATTACCGTGAGCGAAAGAATTTATCGCGTTCGGCTGTTGATTTATACTCGAACGGACCGGATTAACTACCGCTAACTTGGCGATAGTTAAGACTGCTATCTCTGGTGTTTTAGGGCGAAAGCTCTTTCCTTTTATCTAAATTGGTCCGCTACCAATAAAGATTCGCCGACGGCTGTCGTAAACCATTCGCCCCATACGCTTCATTATGGGCCAAAGTTTCAGATATGATGGAACCATTTTATTGTCCACCGATGTCGCGAGATCTCTATCGATAATGGGATTTGGTGGCGCGAGCTCCTGGACCGAGGCGACTTTCAGTCGGATTTAAACGTCAGACTACTCGCGCATCGCAAACTCTGCAACATTGTTGCAATGTGATATAAAAAGTTTTCCAACGTCAGCCAAATCGTTCAGTTGCCCATTTTAATGAAAGAATTCTCTTGTTCTTTATTATATTTGGACTAAGCCGAATAGTAATTTACTATCGTAAACTTTTCATGTTAGAGATGAAACTATTATGAAAATAAACCATAATTTTAAGGTCAGTATGCTTTTACATTAAAGTATAGAGGATGTCTTGTCTATAATTTTTCATTATTCTAATATTAATACTAGGAGTAAGTGCTTGAAAGTTTTAATACAAATCACGGGAGTCAAACTGATGGTAATTTCACTTTAGTTACTGTACAAAATGCATTTACAAATTACACCCAAAACTTGGTAATCAAAAGCTAAGCTTGCGGGGCCATAACTGTCCCGCTCCCTCGCTTAGTAATGGCTTTATGGTGCGACAGAGACGCATAAATCTTTTCCTAATTGAATTTGTCATAAAAATTGAAAGTTTCTTCGCTCCCAGGGCCGCACTTCACGAACTAGTTTTAATCCATTCTCCTTTGGAGGGAACTTGTAATTTACTGTGAGTGCTAAGTTCGACGCGACTACTTCAGATATACAGAAGTTTACCCTGATTTCACATTTCACCTACGTTGGTAGTAATCGCTGTAACGAAAATGGAATACTCACAGAATTTAGTTACATATTTTTCGTGGTACTGCTCATTTATTAGTAACTTGTTCTAGCTATTTCAACGATGTTTTAAGAAATTTCCAGTCTTAGGTGTATATTAGTTTTAAGAAAAAAAATTAAACATAAATCTAATTGTACTTATTAAAACCTTGAACTGTGAAACCTTTAAAATATGCAGGTATGTTCAACATCAGTAATGCTATACGCTAGTGCTGTTAACAACATTATGTTAAAGCAAATTCTCCGTAACAGTCAACCTAACTGACAAGATAGTACGAGCATTCTTTGTATATTGAATGCTCACTTGCTTGTGGCAGGTTGTCAATGACAAAACGGCGCCTTTGTTGCGCGGTACTTGTCGCCATCGAGTGTCTACGGATAAGTATGTGTGTCACACACACATTTCGTACACTAGGTTACACACAGAAACTCGCATGAGTTGTATGTGATGCCTAAGCACTTTAGTTGGCCAGGTCCTGTGATACTCTTTAGTTTAGTGCCATTTCACGTTTCGGAATCCCATTAAAACTTCAAAGCTCTAATTCTTTTAAACCAATAAACCGATTTTAATGAAACTCTCTATGCTTAAGGTAAATAAATAGACGTTGATAGTTAAAAGAAAATATTTAAAAAAATGTTTATATTTTTGCGATTAAAGAAAGTTTCAAATTGCATGAAATCCGTTGAACAAACGTTTTTTAAATATTTTTTACCGAAACCAATTTTTTTTTATACTAACGGGTAAGAACAGTGCCTTGATCTCACCTAATGTTAAGTGATGATGATATGGCCAAAGATGGAAGCGCACTTCACCCGGGATTCTCAACTAGTGAGGCACTGGCTATCTTATCTCTAGCTGCCGGAACACAACAATGCTAGAAACATTGATGTTATGGCCACATATTTAGATAAGATGGTGGTAGCTAGCCAGGGGGACAAACAAGCCCTACCACCAACCAAACCGAGTACACAAACATGTAACCCCCGCTGGGAATCGAACCCGGGACCTCTGGGTCTAAACCGGTGGTCTTAGACCACAGAGGCGGTTATAGTTGCGTAATGTAGTTTTTAATTTCACTACGGGGTATAGCTTGGTTTCATCTCGCCTGATGACAAATGTCGATAAAGCTGGTGGAAGGGCACTTCATCAGGGATCCTCTTTGAAATCTATCGAAATGCCATACGCTTACCCAGAAGCATTAAAAAAACGGAGATCGTGCGAATGTAATTTGAGTCACTAGAAAAAATACTTAACCTTTTCAGTCTCTCTATAGTGTTAGCATTTACACTATTGAATTACGTAGACACGAGCTTAATCGATTTATCATTAACATAATCAATAATTAAGATTAATATATTTTTAGATGAAGGATTGTTTTTTTATTCCACCGACCTTGCCGGATCTTCAAGTCTATTTTAGACATTGAACTTAAAAAATATTATTATCAAATACATAGCTCTTTACAATACTAAGATTAAGGATATTAATTATTAGGTCAAACGGCTGTTATCAGATTATGCTATAGCTAGATTAAGATTTTCTGGTCGTGAAATAACATACAAAATGACTTCTGATAGTGGTAGACCATAAATTCTTAAACGGGCTTAAAGGCAGGAGGCCGGAAATTATACGTTTATTTGCTTGCAGCATAGGTACATTTCATTGGAATTTATCTAAAATAAATAGGAATAATTTTAATAAACTTTGGTATTTCTAATATCAGTAAGTTTAATTTTTTTCAGATATGTTACAAAAGTACGTTTTCATTTTATCATATTTCATGGAATTAAGTCTTATTATAATAATGGCAAGGATGAATATACTGCACAATAGGTATATGCTATTAACTTTAAAGAAAATAACACTTGCATCAATATAAACAACTAAACTACTGCAATCATTTATTCGTATGTAATCTTTAATAGTAGTCATCA
Source organism: Eudonia lacustrata (assembly GCA_947562085.1). Classification (NCBI taxonomy): domain Eukaryota; kingdom Metazoa; phylum Arthropoda; class Insecta; order Lepidoptera; family Crambidae; genus Eudonia; species Eudonia lacustrata. Next base: position 7,376,534 of record OX387315.1, on the reverse strand, counting down.
CTTCATATTTGCTCACCCATCCGCCGACCCGACATTGCTGAAGCTGCTCCACTATCACGATCACTACCTATCTACCTCCCATAACTTCGCCCCGCCCTAATTTACCTAAGTTGTAAAAAGTTCGCTGCCATCCATCCGCCGATTTTACGTATTTCGTCTCAATCACCAGTTGAAAGAGTGCCAGCACCAATAAATCCTGGTGCGTATTCATAGCGTGACATTGTAACTACGCTACATTTTTATACGGCCGGAACTATGTCAATCTAACTTTTAAGATTATCACTTCTCCGTTTGCCTAAGCCTTACCTGCTTATTTATAGGGCTGTAACGTACGTTTATGACGCCTTTCTATTATATTACATTTTCTTAGGGAATGTCCTCCAAACTCTGATAGGACTATATACTTTGTTATTAGGTTAACAGAAATTACAAACATGGCGATAAACTAATACCTTTATTTATTTTTGTTTTCGCTGTATTAAATTGTTTCTCTATTTGTAACAGTTAGTAGAATTGGTTTCATAACTTTTACTTATAATAGCGATGACTTGATTTCTATGATGGAGGCCTTTACCTGGCAGTGAGACATGTAGGCTTTTTACTTTACTTACTAATATTATAGCTACAGTGTCTTTTCAGTATTTATTAACTAATAACTCGTAGAATAGATTTCATAATTTCTGATACACGCAACACTGGGTCAATATGTTTAAAGTTATCTAATCTTGTAAGTAGTTAGACAGCCCTTTATAAGGTCATCTATCCACTCCTAAGATATTTTTAGAATATAATTACTAAGTGGTTTGATCATTATTTGTCTGAAATGATAATTGTTATTGAATTTTATTTTAAGACCAACAGTACAATTTTAAATAATATGTTTAAAAACAATTATTTGCCATTGACAAATCCTCACTCACTGAAAGTTTATAAAGAATAAAGTGTTGTGCTAGTATAGGTATTCATGATCAACATTTCTTTTACGGTAGAGAAAGGAAATATCGAACGAGTTAATTTGTATTGTATCAATTATTGTTTATTTTACAAAACCAATGCATATTTAAAAAAAAAACTTTAACATTATAGTAAAGTCGACTCGTGTCCAATCAAATGAAAACGTCACCTATTTAATTGAAGACAGTCAAAAGATGACAATATATTTCAAAAATAGCTTTTAAAGCATGCCAAAATAACAACTTTTATCTAAGGATTTAAAAAATTACCTCTGACGCTTGCAAATATTCGAACAATTATCAAATAGTTTCGAGATTTGGGGACACGTCAAAGTTTGTAAACTACAATTTTAGTAGAATCGAAGTATTGTCACTTAGTGTCAATTAGTTCCACAACTCCGTCACTGGATGGCGCTGCTTCGAAAAATTGAAGTCAATTGAAGTCTACCACATATCTTCCGAATAGCGAAAACGCTTTTACTCGCCAGCTTTCGCGTCCACGACCCGGTCAACCTTCAGGCCTAGCTTTTAGAGGCGCCTTCGGTTTGTTCCGCTCCCGATACGATCCGAACCTCTCAGAGAATCTAGTAGGGATAGAGGACCGCTAGCGTGACACCATCCCCTCTAGAAAACCTCAGACGCTGTTTCGATCACACGGCTTGAGGTAGTCTTTATATAATTATAATAAATATTATTATCATTTAATTTAGTACACTTAATATGTTTAAATCAGTTCTTATAGATTTATGTAGTATATGTTTCATCTGCGTTCTTTGTCGCGCCGCTTACCAATTTTTCTGCTTAGCCCTTAAGTCGACTGGTAGACAATGCCATATGGCATTAAGTCCGCCTTTTGTAATTATTTATTATTGTGCAATAAAGATTAAATAAGTAAATAAGTCTTTAAGATTTTCACCGCCTCAAAAAAAGTCCGATAACGCTGAAAAGGCAGCCTAAAAAGCCATTACAAAACACAAAAAAAAACACGTTTAAAGAAAGCTCGTAGTCGCCAGCTTTCGCGTCGCCCGCCGTGCGGCACAGCCCTACGCTGGCGTCGCGGTGTCGCCCCCTCCCCGCTGCCGAAAAAAGTTGCAAGTCGCTGAGCGGCGCCGGCGAACATTCAAATTTATCGATTGTCCCGCGCGCCTCATTACAACATCCCTCAAACTTACCCACTCACCAACTTAGCCCTTTCTGAACCACTATTGCCACATTACTTTTTATTCCCCAACCGAAGGCTATGCGCCTTTTTTCATCGCCAGTTATTATTGTCTGTTAAACTTTAAGTGCTCGCGTAACTTTCGATGTCTTCGTGATTTACGAGAAGTCGTTACGGAGTGTTTTATCGAGCATAAATGTAAGTTCGCTACTTGTTGAGATTGAAGGTTATGATTCGACTTCAGTGGGTCAGCCGATCGCGGCAGTGTTCTGTTGAGAGTCGATCTAATGTCTCGTCTGTACGAGATGGGATTGTAATCGTCTGTAGGAAAGAAGCAGTTTTTAAAAAAGCGTTATATTTTTTTGTATAGTCAATCTTTGTTTGGACTTCTTACTCCTAATTCGATAAATTAACTTATAGAGCGATAGGGATTAACTATACTTAAACCATTTTAAATCTGGAACATGTCATATACACATCAAAAAGTTATGATAATTCATCATCCGTGGATATAATGAATTCATTTTGATTGAGTTCATATATCCACTGAAGAAGCGTCATGTCTATTAGGGATCAACTTTAAGGAAAAAATACACCATAATAAAGCACTCAATGCACTACCATTAATTACCACGTAAAAGTTTTATGCTCGTCTTCATTATAGTAGTTTATGCAACTGTCATATAATGAAGGGTATTAAAACACGAGTGTGAGTTTATGAAACGAGCGCAGCGAGTTTCATAATAGTAACGAGTGTTTTAATACCCGTGTTATATGCAGTTGCATACACTACTTTATCTTCACTAATGCAATTAGTCAAACAACAAGAGTAAAAGCTGACAATAGTTTATTTATAATAATTGTTCAAATTTTGGATGGTACAATTTTGAAAGTTAATGTTAATTATTGATCCAGCAGCTGTAGCGGTCGCGGGGCAAGCAGTAGAGCTCGTAGACGGAGTTGGAATATTTATAATTACTTCATTCGTCTTGTTTTCTATACTGTTCAAGATCGTATTTGAGACTTGAATTTTATTCATTAAAGACTCATCAATGTAGCTTTCAGCCACAGTAGAAGACTTCCACCCCCGTCGTTTCAGTGCGGTCAAATCACCACCGCTATCTATGAGAAGGGTCGCCGAGGTGCGCCGGAAGCAATGCCCCGTGTACAACGCTGGGTTAGGCAGATTCAAAAAACTTGCGATAGTTTTTCCCAAAGCACCAAATTTATTAATACCAGTTCTTTGATCGACGCACTTCCCCGATCTATAGCTCAAGAAAAAGACAGGGTTTCGACAGGGGGTGGGTCGAAGTTCCATGTATTTTTTACATACGGCATAGCAGTTGCCCGTCACAACGAAAGAACGATCTATTTTCGTTTTTGTTTTCGAAACTTTCACCATGATTGTACTGTCGTCTATGTTAGAGACTTCATCGAACTGGATGTTGTATAGCTCTTGCCTTCGGCATGCCCCTATTATGCCGAAGATTAGTGCAACCTGTAACAATAAACGATATAATAAGCTTGAGGTACATAGCCAAGGCAAAAACTATGATTTATGAAGTAGTAAAGTAGGTAGGTACCTACTACCTAATTTATACACAAAGCGCTTAAACGGAGTGTCTCTAGATAACTTGCGTGTGTAGTACGTAAGTACTAGGTAGATTAAATAACAGAACTAAAATACACTTACCTTTTCAAAAAGATACAAAATATCTGGTGAATCTTTCAGGAACATCTTTATTTGACCTGATGTAAACGTCAAGGACTTTTTTTCCTTGTGTCCTTCTGAACTGCGTTTCAGGAACGCTATGACTTTTGAATACTTCGTGATATCAATATTGTTGTAGATACTCAGTGTGGACTTGAGCATAGAATATTTAGCCCACATAGAAGATGGCTTGAATTTGTCGGAGAGGTCTTTGAGATACACAAGAATGACATTTTCAGAAAATGATGTAGTTTTCTTTTCGATCTGCCATGCCAAAAAGTTAATATATTCTTTTTCATATAATTTTCTAGATTTTTCTGGCAAAAGATTGTGAGTTACTTTTGTTGCCAATTCTAGAATATCCGGAGGCGTACAAATATCATCGTCGCTGTCCATTTTTAACTTTTAATTTGTATTTTAAAAACAAAACACATTGCGAAACATTAAATTCACGCGTACGTGTATTGTCACAGTGAACTTGCCGCCATTAAAATCTAACCAATGAGAGCGCAGCTGCGCGCGCAGGGCCAATCAGGAGCGAGCGCGCGCTGTTCTTTTTTTATTTAATTGGCACAAGATCTTACCAAAGAGTTTTGTGTATGTAAGTTTAGTAGTTTCGACGAAGTTTTCACGTATAACCCAACTGTTTTCAAAAGCCAGCCTAATATCAAAATTTTATACAACTTGTATGAGGATTTTGACATAAGGCTCGCCAGGTTAATTGGTCGCGTTTTATTGATGTTATAATGAGATTTTACGATATCGATGTGGATATTATACCATCATGTGAAATTGCTTAAATTGAGTGTTTTGTTGTCTGCGCTATAACAGTAGTAATTATAAGTCAAGTATTGGAAACATAAGTAGAATGTTACAACATTAGTGTAGATAAAGTTCTTAAAGAGCGACAACAACATACAGTAGTGAAGCAAGAGAAAATCTTTACCTCAAAAATAAGTTTAAAAAAAAGTGCTACTTACTAATTAAACTAACCGTTTCAAATTTGGAACGTCCCGTTTACGCAACAAAAAGTTTCGATATAATCAGTTTGATGGGCTTTCGCTCATCTCGATTGAGTTGGTATTATCTTGGAGTGACATTATACATTAGTGAAGCAGTACTAACCATTTGCCTCAAAAAGTATTTAAAAAAAAACAAATTAAGACTAGGTAACCAAAGTGTTCTTAAACTTGAATAGGTATTCATACAACTCGAAAACGCAACAAAATGTATAATAATCAGTTTTAACTTACCTAGGTGTAGGTAGGTTCTATCGACATCTAAAAAGCAACATTATATACTCTAGTAAAACAGCAAACACCATTTCTATTCACCACAAAACTATTAAAATATAAATATTAAAGAGCCAACTAGTAGGTATTTAAAGTATTTAAATCAAAGCAAAAGCACTAAACTAACCCATTCAAATAAGGAATGTATCGATTGCGCAACAAAAAGTTAACATAGGTATAGGTTATCTATCAGTTTTAAGCTCATCTTGTCTATATTGATATATCGGAAAAGCGACATTATAATATGTGAACAGGAAGACACAATTTTATCACTTTCCACAATTAAAAGTATTTATTACAATATAGAAACGAAACTAACCCATTCAAATTTGGAAAACATTTCGATTGCGCAACAAAAAGTTTCTATATAATCAGTTTAAAGCTCATCTCGATTGGGTTGATATATCTACGGAAGGAGCGACATCGAACAGTAGTTTCGCATCTGCGAGGGCGGGGTGGGAGGGGGGGGAGGGGATCCATTAATCTGGAAGCCCATGTGGCGCCAGCGACATACCTGCCGACAGTGCAGACGCGCCGCGCGGACGCCGCTAACGACGCTCTACGTTTCCACCATGTGCGAATATGTAAAGGTGAATTGTTAATTTGGGGGATTCGATGATTCCGATGCTTTTTTGTTATTTGTTTTTTAAATTTCGTTTGTAGGTTGGTGTTAATTTGGAGATTCGTTGTTTGATGCTGTTTTGTTTATTTTATGTTCGTAGGTTTAAAGGATAGGTTATTGCGCCCATTCTTCTCCACAGCTAAAAAATAGACGTCTTGAATGGGTAGTAGGTAAAAATGTTCGGACGATTCAAAAGTATTTAAGTTTAAGTTTATTTGAATAAAAAATATTGACTTTGACTTTGACTTTTATAAATTGGTGCTTAAACAATACAAGTGCCAATATGATTATTAATCTATTTTATGCTCTAATAAAGTCTGTCAATGAATACATAACTACACAATATTCCTTTATACACTTCTCCTATTCCCATTCACAAGGAATACTACAGATACGTTCACTACACTTAACGCACTAGTCACCTATAAAAGCTCAACGTATCCTAGCCCATACAAAATTTCAACCTTCCGATCCAATGTTAAGGTTTAATTCTCAAGTAACGATGAGAAGTTTTATAAGGCGTCCACAGTACAGGCCAGTCGCGATTGCGGAAACAATTCCGGATAAGGTTTTCCGTCTTTTTATTGCTCATATGGTAGGTCTGAGTCCTCGGAACGCGATAGTAGCGGCCCTAATACTGGGTTAATGAAAGAAAATTCCTGTCACAGGAAGTGCGTAACGTAGCGTAAGTAGGCTAGAGACTTTAGGGACCTCCTTTTCTATCGACTCCTTTTCAAATTCATGTATTGTATTCATGTGTTTTTTTATAAGTGCTTGAACCCAGAATTAAAAAATACTCATTTCAAAAATGGAACACCTTTACGTAGATATTTCAAACATAAAAACAAAAGACTATCACAGCATTACATACGTCTCCGACATGTTGTTAAATTAATAAGCCTACATAATTTCTTTAGCGTACTCTGATGTCAAATAAAAAACGATTCTACCTTTTTAGTGATGAAAGTAAAATTACGAGTTCAAATTGAAATGAAAATTGATTTTCATGAATCTACTCGTATATTTTTTACATTTTATCACATTTTTATTTTATTCTAGTCTTTATCTACATCTTACTTAGGAAAATGAAGTCCTTTTAAAATCACAAGTACCTACCTATAATAAAAATCGCCCAATAACAGCGTGATGGCACACGTAGAGACGTACCTTCTTCAATTTTCTTTTCCCGGTACGACGAGTTCCACGTAGCCGGCGAATCGGTATGATAATTACGACAGCTCACTAGCAATCCGCTAAGTGGACTATTTACTTATCCCTGCGGAGGAGCGCGGGGCACGGACACCTACGATATATTATGACATATCGCCTACATTAATACCAACACCTATACCAGAAAAAGCGAAGATATCATAAGAATGATGTATCGGGACCAATTTTCAATACATTTACCATCTTTTGTTGTTTTTTTTTTATTTTTTCCTGAAAGTATTTAACCAATTTTTTTTAAATATTTTTTTTATAAAACATCAGCTAGTCTCTCCGGAGGCTGGAGTGGAAATCGAACCCACGACCCTTGGATTACCGGCTCAACGCTCTGGCCGTTGAGCTACCGAGATCCTTATTTTTTTAGCCTGCGTGCATGTGTCTGAAATAATTACCTACTTAGTTATAAAATTAGTAAATGTAATGTCAGACGTCGCGTCGCTTTCAACAAGATTGGCGAAACGTAGCTTTCATATATTTCATGCGAGTCGATAAGTGACAACCCTAGGTGATGGGTAAACGCCCGATAATCTAGTTACGTATGCGGTTATCTGTCAAGGTGCCCGATTCGGGTGCAGATACGTCGATAAAAAGTCGTACGACAAACATTTTTGTGAAAAACCGTACTTACGGATGACAAACATTTTTGTGCATACCTACACTACCTACACATACATACCATCCATTCGCAGTTCGAAATGCGAAAGATTTTGCAGACGAATTTGTATGCATACTTTTACCGCAACATAAAGAGAGCCAGAAGGTAAGCTATTACATACCGCGCGAGCAACGAACGCACACATAGACCCTGACGGCTCCCACACATAAACACGACAAGACGTCGCGTCGTCGTACCACGATGCGGTGTCTAGTATTTGACAGGCAATAAGATTTATACATACTAGCCTGGCACAACGCTTATTTTTGCGGTGCGACGTCGTATCGTGTTTATGTTTCGGCCCTTATGTACATGGATCTCGGAACAGTCCGAGCGCAGCCGTAGCGAGATTCCATGTCCGTGATGGCTCCTCTACACGTCAACAGGTCCGTCCGCGGACTCCGCGATCTCCTATTGTAAACACTATACGATATTATATATACTACCTATCTATAGTTTGTATGTAAAGAATAATGTAATGAGTACGAGTAAACCAGTCCTGTTGAGACAGCCCTAAAGTCTTGTCGTTTCTTTTATTCACCCTTCTATCATATGCATCCGCAGATGAATTTCCACGAGCTGTCCACACGTCTGTAGGTCGATCAGTATATGTTCATTCTGGACAGACGCAACTCGCACTCGAACATTAACGTTTAAAAAAATGGATATTGAGACCGTAGCTGCCGCAGCTATTTATTTATAAGTACTTTTAAGTACTACTTGTGTGTGCATCGCAGTAGAGTTATTAAAAAGAAATGGAAAAGAAGAAGGTGGTGGATGCTGGCTCAACAAACCTAAAAGTTTCCTCGGTGCTCGTATTGTTAGTTATTTCGAGAGTTTTTACGAATGATGCGCCAAGTAGGTACGAGAATTAAACCACAAGAAGCACGCGTGCACTCTCAATCGCAACTCCGGTCAAACTGATGCGTCGGCAGACGTGTGGACAGACGCCGGACGTTCGCGCCGAAACCCTTTGATGCGTGCCACAAAAACCGACAACAATCCGATTCGAGGCGGACGCATATTCTGCTGACGTTTAATACCTACAGACGCGAAAATCACCCCCTCTACACGTCGTCGGACGCATCCGCAGATGATGCATCTGTTGACGTGTAGAGGAGTCATGAGAGTTTGTCTATGTGTTCGTTGCTTGAGCGCGTTTGTTTGAAGCTTACCTTCTGCTGTCTTCTTATTTTGAGCGTTTACGGTGCAGCACGTCAAGGTGCGGAAACGGCGTCACGCCGCCGCCGCCGCGCCACCGCCCGCCCGCGCCAACGCCGCTATATTTCAATCGCGAAATTGACACATCGCTCTCGCGAACCATAAAGTTCGGCGCGAAAACTTTAACCTGGCATATTTACTTAGATATTCTCCTCGAAACACCGATAGCTTGACGAGTGAAAAGTTTTATTGCAGCAGATAGGTCATGCTCAGACCGGTGGAAGTTTTCACATAAATTGGCGGTCATTCGAAGCGAATATGCTGACTGAGGGAGTAACAAATATGCCAAGTTAGGTTGTTATAACAGCGATATGTAAGTTCTGTGATACTTCGCCATTAAGTTTATGGAAACGACGGCCGAGATTACATCACACTTTCTGAAAGCTTTGTGTGATTCTCCCTGTTCGGTATGGGCAGTAGAATAAAATGTCTGTTACGTGAGCCGGCTATTAATCAGCACCGATGGCAGTTGTAAAAATCTGTCTTCGAAAAATGTTCGAGTGTAAAAAATTGAGCGCAATCCGTCAAACGGGCACCCTAATTTTAATTTAATTAGCAGAGGAAGTTTTCACGCGTGGGAGACGGCCGAGCGACAATGACGCGCTAAAAAGATTAATTTTCGCCGAAGCACGGTGGCCGCGAGTGCGTCTCGCCGTACGGACGATTAATCTTTCCCTTTGCAAATATTCCGGGCGGCATTGTACGGCAGCACGTTATTTTTGCCTCCTTACAATACCATTAAGAAACTGGCACCGCTAGTTGGTGTTCCGACGCTCCCACCGCTGGGCCCTTTGAAGGCTTCAAAAGGTGTTTTCGTTCGCGGCGTAAAAATAGGTCTCCCCTCAAACATTTTTTGAAGCGTCCTTTCTGAATCACTTAGGCTTCGATAGTAGTTATGCGAGAATGAAATGTTTTAATCTTCCATCGTCATTCGCTGACAAAGGGGCTCACTAAGCAAATTTCCTACAGTCATTCTTTCTTTCTACTAAAAGGAGTTTTGAATAGAGCGTTTTTACGACGCTGCGTTTCGATGCACCAATTCAGATTTCAAAGCACCCCTATCTATATGGAAATTACTAAATAACTTTTCATCATTGAGCATTCTCAATCTATTTTATATTATCTATTTTTCTCTTTTATTTAAGTTCAAGTTATAACAGAATACAATGCAGAAAAGTAACGGCAATAAGCGAAAGCTTAATCATACATGAAATAAGGTGGGACTAAGCATTAGACTTACATTAGGTTTAAGAGACTGAATTAAGACTGATTTTACTTTTAGAGTAAAAAATAAAATCTTTTTTACTTTTACCGGCAAAGTAGTAGTAGAAGACAGTAGCAACTAGCACGATTTAAAGAAAAGTTTTTTTTTTATATATTAGAAGGAGGCAAACGAAAACGGTTTACCCGATGGAAAGCAATCACCGCCGCCCATGGACACCCGCAAAACCAGAGCAATCACAGATGCGTTGCCGGCCTTTAAAGCCGGCTTTTTAAGGAAGGAATAGGCTCGTTTCTTGAAGATTCCTAAGTCGTATTGGTCCGGAAATACCGCCGCTGAGAGCTGGTTCCACAGCACTGTAGTTCGTGGTAAAAAATTACGTGAGAAACGCACAGTAGTAGATCGCCATCCATCAAGATGGTTAAAAGTTAAAAGTCCGATGATCCTGAAAAGCCGCCATGAGGCAATCAGCAACTATCTCAAAAACACCCTTTTTTATTATTTTGGCACAAAACAGTCGTTACATACAATAGTTCTATAATAAAGTTGTACTGGTAATAGACTGGTTTATTGAAAGAATCCCTGCATATGAACCGAGTACATAGTTATGCTAAGAGTATTGGAGTAATAATAAATAAACTAAATAAACTTTCCTACACTCACACCAATTATCTAACCCAGGAGAAGCTTAGTTATGAAACTCGTTAAAATGGTTACTAGACAACGAATAAACATACTTAAAATACTTAATATACATAGAAAACAGACCCGAGACAATTTAGAAAAACAATAATTTCTAATTTGACCCGACCTGGGATCAAACCCAGGACCTCAGAGATGGCGACACCATGAAAACCGGTGTACAAACCACTCGACCAAGGAGGTCGTCAAAATAGAGGAGTAAGAGTAAGCAGAAGAAGAAGAGAAAAAATTAACCTTTTCACCGCACAACTATCCTGCACGCGATGTCCCGCTGTACGCCAACGTATAAATGTATTTTAATAAAGTAGGTACAAAGAAGAACTTCTATAGAAGTGCTGGCGAGGACGGCACGAAAATCTCGAACTTCTATAGAAGTTGTTGGCGGTAAAAAGGTTAAAAGCTCATTGTCAAACTTCTGGTTTTCTTTCAACATTCAATCACGTTAACGAATATATAGCATTGAAGCAGCGACTCCTAATGACAACAGAGGAGAGTAAAAAAATCTGATCTGAAAATGATCGAAAGATGAAAAAAATCGCACTAGGCGCGAGACGTCTTACCGTAAGCTATAGAGGCAGTTGAACTTCGAAAATCATCTTTGAACGACATACTGTAAACGATCTTAGGTGGGGTCAAGAGCGATGCTCGTCTGATGTAAACCTGGGCGGAAGCCAAGTCCCTACTTTGGGACCACTTTGCGTACATTATTTATTCAGTTTTTACGAGTGCGTGCAATCAGCTTCGCTCTTTATGAATTAAATGTTGCGTAAGAGATGTCGGATAATTTGGCACATGTCAAATGGCAGGTTACAGGAATAGTTCGTGATTTGTGAGCTTTTACAACGTTTAATAATTTAATTTCAATGGACTTTGAATGTGCCAAATGCTAATTCAAACTTATTAGGAAAACTTTATATTTTTTTTATTGACGATACATACGTTTTTAAATTATTTTATCATCATTATCTCAGCCAAAAGACGTCCACTGAGTGTCAGAGGCATCCCCAAGCATCCACGTAAAATGAATTTATTGCAGTTTCTCAATCAATATATTACAATATTTACCGGAACACTCTTTTTGTGTTTTATAAAAACTTGTTTCAGATTGTTCTTCACAACGACCGGTAATTATTAAAAATAAAAACTAATAACTAACTTTCAGTTATTTACTTACCTACTTTATATGATTTTAAAGATCTTTTAATCATCATCTATGTAATACAAACACACTAGAATTTTTATTGGTTGGCGGCGCTGATCAGCGCTTGCGCATATCACGGGTTAATTTCATTATGCATTTTTAAAATTGTAATTAAGCGGGCAAATAAGAAACCGTTTGCACCCACAATTAAATAATTAGTCAAAAACACTGTTAATTTCATAAATCACCAAAGGAAAATTGTCATAACAAAACAAAGAACTTTGGTCATGTGATAAACATAGGTATTGTAAATACCTAAGTTATTAACTGGATCGAACAATGGCTGGCGTTTGCGGTAGCAGTCACATAGACTATTATTAATTCAGGATGACTAAATGTGGGACATAGTCCGTAATGCACTATTCTTATTGTCTTTGTACACAGATTAAACAATTATACTTTTAAATTGTTTTTATGAGGAGGATTCGATAGCGCAGTGGTTTGCGCACCCGGTCTGCGAGTGCTGAAGTTAGGCAACTTTCGCAAAGGTCGGTCATCGGATGACAAAAATGTATCATCTCGAGCTGCTCTGTGCTTCGGAAGGCGCGTAAAGCCGTTCGTCCCGGCTGCATTAGCAGTCGTTAACAACCACCAATCCGCACTGGGCCCTCGTGGTGGTTTAAGGCCCGTTCTTCATATCTATCGATAAGGCTCGTGCACCGGCAGTGGGGGCATAAAATGAGCTGATGATGATTATTTTTTAACTTCGTAGTGAGGATTGGCTTTGCTTTAGTGCTATACAATATTTCCCGCATTTCAGGGATAGGGAGAACGGCTGAAAACCATCTTAGTGAAAGTTAAGCCATTCCCCTTTGCCTCTGAAAAGTAACATAGGTTTTTTTTTAATGTATTTTATATTATGTTTTGTTGTAATTTTTGAGGCAATAAACTATTAAACTTCGTATCCATTGTTACTGATTATAGAAAATTAAAATTAAATTGAACTTGATTTTTTTTTCGCGTTCCATTTTAATCAAAGGCTTATAACGGGGGTTAAGCAATCTATTTTTATACGAGTGGGTATCATAGACATACTTTTTAATTAAATAGTTTGCATTAATCCCTACCTGTCTCGCGCCATAGAAACGCCAGTAAGCCAGTTGTACACGGGTGCGTACATAATGGCGCGCAAAGAATCACCGTTATAAGCTTTTGGTTAAAATTATTTAGTGCATCAGGGACTCGAATCCACTTCCTGCATTCTAGGCGACAACGACTGTTCTTTTTTTGACCTACTGAGACATTGATTTTGCTGTGGTTCAAGCTACTGTTTGGTTGTTACGTTATCAACCAGAGTCGTTAAATAACTACAAAAATTAAGACATATTTTGCGATCGCCCTTTTTACTAATGATTTTTTTTGGTATTATTAATTAAAACAACAATTTAAAAACCTTATGCAATATTTTGAAATATATATTCGTTGAAAATTGTTTTGCATTGAACTTTGTACGAAGAATTGAAATTCATTAATTCATTTAATGTTTTTTTATTTTATTTGGAAAAAAGTACCCATAATAATATGGGTAAAATCGATAAGTAGCCGATTCTCGACAAACTACTTACATAGAGGGTGTACATTTATTTAAGTATAACGTTACATGCTGTATCTATAAAAAAATATTATTGCGCATGTCAATAAAAACAAACAAGCGTTTAATGAAGAACAAATGGGTCGATTATTTTGCGTTCTGATTGTGCGTAACGTCATCAGACCCAATTACTATTGATATCGGGTTGACTTAGCGAGGCCAGTGCGACTGATAACGGCCATCCATATCATTATTTATATTTTTTCTAATGCGCTCACAATCACAAGAAACGAAAACGGAATACAATAACAGCCACAAGAATCATATTAATTATCTACAGCTAACGCCTCGGTGCCCGAGAGGCAGAGCGCTCTCTGGCTCGATAGAGGCTTTTAAATTATATCAAATTTACTTACATTTATGTTTTTGATGTGTATATACATCTTTCCGCTCGCCTTCTATATATACAATTTGTGGGAGTGATTTCGTGAAATGTGACGGAAGTTGGTGTAACAGTGTGACAGGAAGTCGGGTAAACGCGCAAGCGCGCGCCCTTTTGTAAATTTAAAATCGATGTTATGAACATGACATATTATTATTATAAGTGACATATTGTGTCATTTGACTATCAAATGTCTTGTATTGAGTATTTACTGCATTTATTTTAAGTTATTATAAAATTATGTAATACCTGACCCATTTTTTTCAGAATAATGTTAAAATTGCTTATTACTAAGGTGAGATATCAAATGTTACACATCATATGCGACCACTGTAAGGCTCGCTTGTTTTTTTTTTGTATTAGGTTAAGTATGTTAGATGAAGATTTGATGTTGAAGTCGAAGACGCTCGAGGTTGTTTTTAATGTTGTTATACAAAATATCTTTTTCGTAAATGTGATCGAATGTAGCAAAACTGCCTGAAGCGAGCCGAAGCCTTAAGACAAATAAACACCATATACTTGCCCCTTTATAATATAAGTAATTAGCGGTATTATAATTTGACGCCATTGATAATCAGCGATATTGTCAGCATAATCAGCGGTTCTGGTGTCAAATTAACTGCTTTTGTTTATCAAACAAATGCCGTGTCGCGAACCGAGCGACGGGTGTTTCGCCGTCAAGATCGCTAATTACTTTTGTGAGCTAAGCCAAGCTTTTTTCCTAGTCCTATTCCTTAACCTTACTAATAAAAACAGATTTAAATTTAGAATTAGTAATTAGAATAGGTAATCCGTTTTTTGTTCTCCTCATATGATCTTCATTTCAATAGCGTAAAAGAAACAAAACACGGAATAACTACTTACTCCAAGTCCTAAAGTGCTCATCACCTATTATTGTCCACTACTGTACATTCTCGCCTAGTAACTTTCATCAAATCTACGTAAAATTCGCTTATTACACAGAGTTGTCACAAGTTTATTTTGATTCCGTTAAAGCAATTTATAACTCGTCACTAAAGTAAAAACTAATTAGGCTGCTAGGTTTTGAGATAATCAAATCGTTATTAGTCTTATCAACGGTGTCAAGGCAACAATTTAAAGGTCACAAATCTGAAACTTGATCATCTTCACCATCATCATCAGTCCACTGCCGGACATAGGCCTCTTCAAGTGCACGCCACTGAGCCCGACACTCGGCTTTTCTCGTCCGGCTCTTAAATTGAATCTAAAACTTACGATTAAAATCATAATTTCGTCCTAGACTCAGACCGTGATCTTTCAGCGTCGATAAGTTATCTGAAGTATCCGCGTTGATTCGAAACGTTAATTAAACACAGGTTAATTAAGTTATTCTCGTGATGGGTCAAAGATAACTTGTGATAGACGAATTATTATCGATACGAGGTCTATGAGATAACTACATACATACATACATACATACATGCATACATACATGCATGCAATAAATACATACATACATACTACATACATACATACATACATACATACATACATACATACATACATACATACATACATACATACATACATAAATACATACATACATACATACATATATACATACATACATACGTACATACAACAAACATACATACATACATACATACATACATACATACATACATACATACATACATACATACATACATACATACATTCATACATACACACACACATACTTTACTTACTTTTTTGTTGGAAGGACGTGAGAGTACAGGGTGCCAAGTGCGAGTTTCATTTGCTATTCGATCACGTTAACCAAAACGAGAATTTGTATGGCAAAATGTTAACTCTTTACGTATGCCGCCAGGAGGCGCTGCTTCAATGCTATACTAATTTTCGTTTTCGTAAACGTTATCGAATGAATATGGATAGTAAACAAAACTCACACTAGGCACTCAGAGCAGCAAAATCACC
Organism: Eudonia lacustrata; assembly: GCA_947562085.1. Classification (NCBI taxonomy): domain Eukaryota; kingdom Metazoa; phylum Arthropoda; class Insecta; order Lepidoptera; family Crambidae; genus Eudonia; species Eudonia lacustrata. Next base: position 7,360,658 of record OX387315.1, on the reverse strand, counting down.
AATTTTGAGTAAACTCGCCATTATTGACCCGACTCCACATCTATACTAATATTATAAAGCTGAAGAGTTTGTTTGTTTGAACGCGCTAATCTCAGGAACTACTGGTTCGAATTAAAAAAAATATATTTGTGTTGAATAGTCCATTTATTGAGGAAGGCTATAGGCTATATTACATCACGCTATGATTGATAGGAGTGGAGCAGCAATGAAAAATGTCGAAAACGGGAAAATAATTTTTTTAGAGCTTCCCTTGCGTGCGCTGCGTGAAAGTTAGACAAAAATCATATATCACAAAACTGTTCCCCTTTAAAAGTTCTAAAAAAAGTCTGCAACAGCATATGTCTAGCTTTTAAGGTTGACTCACTATATAACCTTTTTATGGTAATCAATTAACGCGGATGAAACTGCGTTTAGCATAAAGCAGCTAGTTTAGCATAAAGCAGCTAGTTTAGCATAAAGCAGGGGTTCTAAGTAGTGTAGATGCCATCAGTGATGGGTTGCAAACCGATGCAACCTGATGTGCGAGTATCTTGGATCCTTGTCCTTTAGTCGGCTCTTACTACATGCATGCACATAAGCAGGATTTGAACCTGCACCCTTCTGACATACCGGGTCAGGTGCTCTCCCAATTACAGGTTATCTCCCAACCACGATAACGCAATTGGGAGAGTACCTGACCTGGTATGTCAGAAGGGTGCAGGTTCAAATCATGCTCGTGGAAATTTTTTCAACGTTTGCGTGAATATTTTAGTGTCCAGTGTTTATTTTAACGCAAATATATATGTATCACTTCACAGTATACAGGAAGCACTATATAATCTGCCTACTGATAAACAAAAACATTATTTCCGATTGCCCTGTAGAAATATATACCTAATTACTTACATTTTACAGTGTATTGTCGTCTGATCTTGTATTTAAAGTATTTTTCCTTTTTATTCTTACTGGTAACACTTGGCCTTCATCTCAATAACCTGATGTTAAGTGATGATGAGGCCGAAGTTGGAAATCCGCGCTTTTCCCAGAATCCTCAACTACTGAGGCACTGGCTATGGCTATTTTAATCTCTAGCTACCGGATCACAACAATGCCACTAACATTAATATTATGGTAACTTAGGTATTTAGCTAAGATGGACCACCGGCACCGACAAAAGGCGGAAATAATAGAACTGTGCTCTTAGAATAATTACGTATAGAAAGTAAGTCCACGCGCCCATTTTGGAGAACCTTTTTTGAAGCCACCAAACGCCGAGTTTTCAGTGTACATTACGGAGTTACAAGTGAACGTATGCGTGCCGCCGAACGCAAGCAAGTAATAGTCACCAAAGTGTGAATCAGTTTAGTGCTTTACTTTTGACAGAGCGCTTGTATGAAGACTATCTTTCTATACCGTAATTATTCTAAGACTGTACTATATTTTATCAAGAAATTCACAAAATTTTGCCTTACGCATCTCGGCTGGCTGACACCGAATCTTCATCTTCTGTTTCCTTCTATCGATTTCTTGAATCGCGTTCCTTTTTCGAATCAGACCCGATCACCACCCCGCTGGGAATCGAATCCGGGACCTCTAGGTCTGAGACGGTGGTCTTAATCACTAGACCACTAAGGCGGTACTTTTCGTTTGATTTTTTTTGTGAATTCAAAGAGATTCTGAGTAAGAGTTAAATTTCTTAATCCCACTCCACAGTTCTTAAGATTTTAATAGTCGTAAGGAAAAGCTTTTACAAGTTTTTGTTTGGCTTCAGACATTAAAGTTGAATACGACATACCTTGTGAATGTTTGTGTGTAAATTCTAAATTTTAGACCTCTTTTTTCTGTCAATATTAAAATTAGATTTGAAAACGAAAATTTAAAAAAGCATTGTTGTTGTAGTTTCATAAAAAAACATAGAACGCGACAGTTAACTAATTATAGCTAGTAACTTAAAAGGTATCGTATAACATTGGAAGACCAGTGTCGTTTCTAGGTCTTGGTCTCGATCATGCGGAAGAGCATCATGCAGGAGTCTATCAAACTCTTACAAAGTAACAATAATCAACACATACGTGTTGATTATATATTGTGCTGGTACCGATAATACTATCGGTACGGTTTAAGCTAACCGTAACAATAAAAGGTAATAAAGAAGAAGAAAAAAAAGAAAAAATGTTTTAATAACAACACACAAATTGTACAAAATTAATAAAGCATGTTAGGTGACTATTAGGTACCTTAGTAAACCCGTCATTTAACATGGCGTCATTTTAAACTTAGGGGTCGTTGATAAAAACGAGCATAATATCGAAAGATTGAGTGTCCTTATTGTGTCGATGTCGATTAAAGAAAGCGTGGGCTTTCAAATTGTCCGCTAGACCAAAACTTACCCTGTCCTTATAGGTCTTGCGAGAAGACTAAGACTGCAAGACCAACATCGATTTTGGCCAAAATAAGTACCGCACACACTTGTCCTTCTATTTATGTTTCACTTTGGTCGCGTTCTTTTGTTTCGCCCTGTGTAGCAGTTGACACAGTTCTCAAACATTCCGTAGCAAGCGTTTATCCGCACACGGCCGTAGATCGTCCGGAACATTATAGTGATTTATCGCATACTGGTATAAATCCAGGAATCTAGGGGTCGTAACACGCCTACACAGTTTTTCTGTCTACACTACCCTAAACTAAAGTGTGGGGTAAATACTCGTAGCTCGTAGCTCGTAGCTCTTACTGTGTACAAGTGAACTCAAATAAGTTTTTATGCCAAATAAAGTATTAGCTTTGGTAGACAAAGGTGATTTTGCAATTATGTATTATTTATATACGAAAGCTAAATAATAAAAACGTTTATGAGATAAAACTATTTTAACGTTTTTTTATTTCGTTTAAATGTCAATTATTTTAACTAAAATTGTTTCACTTACTAAAAAATATTATACGGAGAAGAGGACAAAGTTAAGGGTTATTCAAATTGACAAGTAGATGTCCTAGTATGAAATTTCGCTCCGAGAATAGGTACTGTAATTTGGAGTACTTTCGAATAGCCCCGGCGAAATACTTAATAATAGGTATTTTAATATTTTAACTCCGCACATTGAAATGACGACAGGTGGTTTAGAGAATTGTGCGTAATGACGTATTCAAATCAGGCGCAAACCGGATTCCGACCTCAACGGAATAGAATTACGAAAATTTCAATGTTTTATTAAGTTAAACTTTGCTTCGGCAGTTCTAAGTGAATTTATTCCTACTTAGTTATCGGCTCGTGGAAAAGTCATCTCGCTACGTTTTCGGTAAGTTGAATAATTAAATTTGTCAATGGCGGTTGACACGTCACCGGATTTTCTTGTGAATTAGGTACCCGGGCTCGTCACGTTTTGCGGCGGGAGAGTCTTCGAACCCCCCTCAGCTCCCCCTTACCCCCCGCCATTGTGTAATCGGGAATCTCTAATTTGAATTATTTATTATTTGATTTCGCACTTAGGGACGGTAACCTCCGATTTTTATTATGATTAATTTTATTTCGGTATAAAATTTTGTGACGGTTTTCCTTCATCGTACAATTGGACTTTTGTGATGACAGTCATTAGTTACCTCTGTAATCTGTATGTATTTATATACAATTAAAGTCATCGGTTAAAAGGTACAGTCATGTTATTAGTACATACCATTCCAAAATATATAGGTATGTAACATACTACGAGTACATGATTGTGTACAAACTAAATTGTGCTAAAGGAGATTTAGTACTACTTCTGAGGGCATAAATAATAATATTAATATTTAATAATATTTACAATATTTTTTTTATTTTTTTTATTTAGCATCCGTAAACTTTTTCCATAATCCAGTTTGACAATCCAAAGTTTCTTGTTTGTTGTATCGTATCTTTAATAATTATAATCTGTAATTCTATTTGTAAAGTTATTTGGTTTACTTTTCATCATGCCCATATTAATAATGATTAATAATTAAAATTGAATTCAATTTGGAAAATTTTATTTAAGTTTTAATTGTTTTAGTTCTGATATTATTACTATGATGAATTATGTTAAATTGATTTTGATATTGTTTGTGTTGTGACGTTTATTACTTGTAACCATAGTCCATGTTACAGACGCATTTTATTGGGCTATTGTCTGATCCAATTATTTTAAGTTTTCCTAATATTATTGTACTTACTGACGGTAATCTGTTATGCGTTGTAATAAAAAAAAATATTAGACAACATCACATACATTGTTCTGATCCCAAGGTAAGTAGCTAAAGCACTCGTTTTATGGAAATCAGAAACAACGACGGTACCAACCACCCAGACTCGACACAATATCGAAAAGATCGTTTTCGACATTGACCCGACCGGGAATAGAACCCGGGACCTCAGAATTAGCGCCACCCAAAGTCAAGTGCAAGCAAGCGACTCGGCTACGGAGGTCGTCAAATAGATTACTATTTGATTGACACAAACGTTTCAGTATTTACGTTCTACGAAAACTATCAAAACAAAAATGGTTCACAAAACGTAATCGCTGTAACGTTTGTGTTATACAGAACTAACAAGGTTACAACACAAACGCTTTAATAAAACATACACATGTGACGCGTAACCGAGGTTTGGTAAGTTCCATAATTTCATTCATCTAATAACCGCATGGAGCGATCGTATGCGCATTCGTTTGGATGTGTCGCATTTTCTTGGGACGGTGTTGTCACAGGATGTTCTTTTTTTATACTACCACTAGAGAGTACTTAGCTTTCCTTGCGATTTTGCTATAACAGTGCGAATCCGGGAGCCGGTATTTACACTGACAGACAGCTTTTTGAGTGGAATCTATTTAAATTTAATTAATATAGATAGTGATCTATATTGAGTTGTAGGAAGAAAATTATGGACCCATAATTTATAATAACTACTCTACCTGTCTCTTTTATATAAATAACTCTAATAAAGTAATTAACTGATGGTTCTTCTTTAAGAGCGTATACGCCGCACACTAGCGCCGCCAATGAAAAAAAAAACATATCTAGTAATTAGGGATAGAAAATCAAATTATGCTCAACAAACTATCTGAATGAAGTAATTTAGCATTTTTACGTCACCTAATTAACACCTGACATGTTATGGTATAATTTAATAAGGCGTTATAGTTAAAAGTGGCCGTAACGTCTTATTTAACTAAACCATAACATGTGAGGTGTTCATTAGGTGACGTTAAAATGCTAAATTACTTCATTCAAATAGTTTGTTGAGCATAATTTGATTTTCTATCTCTAATTACTAGATATGTTTTTTTTTATTAGTGGCGCTAGTGTGCGGCGTAAACGCTCTTAAGGCATAAACGTCCACTGCTAAACGTTCGCCACTCCAATCCTCCTCCAATCAGTTCTATTATCATTTCTGCTTCAGATCAGTGAGTAACCTACTTTACTTGATGGTAAGCGATGGGCGAACATGAAAGCGCACTTCACCTGCAACCCTCAACTAATGAAGAGCTGGCTATCATCATCATCATCATCAGCTCATTTTTATGTCCCCACTGCTAGGGCACAAGCCTTCCCAATGGATGGATAGGGAGAACGGGCCTTAAACCACCACGCGGGCCTAGTGCGGATTGGTGGTTGTTAACGACTGCTAATGCAGCCGGGACCAACGGCTTTACGTGCCTTCCGAAGCACGGAGGAGCTCGAGATGATACATTTTTGGTCACCCATCCGATGACCGGCCTCTGCGAAAGTTACTCAACCTCAGCACTCGCAGACCGGGCGCGTTATCCACTGCGCCATCGAGCTCCTCATGTGCTATAATCCTACTTCCTACTAATATTATAAACGCGAAAGTTTGTAATATGGATGGATGTTTGTTACTCGTTCGCGTAAAAACTACTGAATGGGATGAAATTTGGCATACAGTTAGTTTATAACCTGGATTAAGACATAGGATACTTTTTATCCCGATATTCCCACGGGAACGGGAACCGCGAGCGGCCGCTTGTAGAGATAATATTATTATATCTCTTAATTTAAATTTTAGTGAGATTTTTCCTGCTAGCCATTAAAAACCCCAAAGCTAAATGATTATTCCACCTTCCTTCCGCTTCTGCGCTGCGTTGGCGCCGATATACACACGCCTGTACATCAGTCTACCACAAACTGTCAAATTAATGTCCTCAATAGACTTCGAACTTTGTGTATATTATAATATAGTATATCATTGATTGAAGACATTTGACAGTTTTGCATATGGTTGATGAGCAGACGTCTATTCCTCGACATTGTGTGGAATAGATGTAAATTATTTAATTCATGCTCTGAGGAAAGAAGACTGTCCGTTTTCTATGAAGGCTTCTATTATTTTTTTTTTTAATTTCACTAAAGAATTTAATATGCATTGAAATAAAATCATAATAATATGAAACAGTTGTCTTAATAGTTATTAAGTAAAATAGCATTATTTGCAACATTGGTCACTAGAGCGAATTTCAGTATTTTTTAAAATGTAAAAGTAGACTAATGACTCCATTGCGATGAAAGCTAGTAAAACTGGATTGTGCCGCACTAGCTTATTATTACTATGTTTTTTTTTTAAATTGAATATGTATTAGTAGTTCCAGTGACTGCCCTCCTTAAACAAACATACAAAGACACATACTGTACCTCTTTATCAATAGTATAGAAGTAGATATAGATAAAAATAAAGCAACATTTTTTTTGACTGTATTGCTTCGCGCTGTATCTGGACTATTAAAATTCATCGGATAGGTCTGTCGCTTCTCTCAGTGTGTCAACCTAACAGAATAATGTACCTAAGTGTGAATTATTCAACGGTCCTTTGGTAAGTCCGTTCTCGTTTCTACATATCGCGTAGAAGGTTTTATCATTCCGCTTAATGCAGGTAAACTGATTATTTAAATTTAAACGAACGACCGATGCGGTTTAGGTACTGACGCTTTTTCTAAACATGTTCAAAATTTTTGTTCTTAAGAAACGTGACTAGAGTGTGAACGAAACATATTGATATTGCCTTGAAGCGATAATACTGCCAAAAACTGTTTTTTGATTATTTACTTTTCAATTAAGTGTATATTACTTTTCAATATTCATTGCTATAGAGTTGCAATAATAAAGGTATTATCTATCTGCCGGTTTGCGGTACCGTCAGCAGTTAGAGTCGCTAAGCACTTTAGCACTTTGTCGTCAAACTAATTAAATAATGCAATACACTCTTGTCTTAATATCACGGTATCAGAGTGGTCAGATACTTCCGTCGCCGACTGTACCAAAATTTACAATTAAATCGCTGTATTGCAAAGGATATATATAACAAACCTATAAATACTTAAAAGGTATAAAAACACCGACGGGCTATATATTATTTACAGTCCCATAATGAACCGTATACTACACTGATTTCGAGCTCGAAAAAAAGCACAGAAATAACCAACTAACTAACAATCCAACAATTCATCCGACGAGGGTGACAATATAACAATTAAGGTCAGCGACGCGTTTCCAAAACTGAGTAGAAACAATTTGTGTGACGTCAATTACGTTTCCGATGAGAGTATCAATCGAGAAAACAAGCGACGAGCGGCATAAAGTGCGGAAATCATAAGCCATTGGGAGATTGCGTAACGCTTTATAACACTGCTGGAAATTCGGGAGAAATTTAAGTCGGTGGAGTATTAAGGGGACGGTAGACGGTTAATTCACCCCATAAGGGTCGCAGTGGCGCCGGGATTCTTGCCGTAGACGAAATTCTAAGTACGGTGTCTTGCGCGGCCCGCGACGCCCTCTATATTGCGCCGCTCTTCTTGTAAAGTTTTACTGGAATAGACAATTTTTTTCTTGTCATCTCCAGATGACATAAAAAAAGTTAATAATAAAATCTTGTTGTCAGCATATGTATATTAATTGTGTATTATGTTTACTAGATTACTTTGCAAGGTTCCGAACGCAAATAAATAAATAATCACATTAATATTCATTTAATGGAAGCGGGAACTCAACCTTTCACCATCTATAACTTACAGTTCTGAGATTTTGTAGAAATATAGATTTTAGGAGTAAATTATGCCATTCGATTCTAATCAACATTTTATTTACTCATTTATATCTTATATTTATAATTTTTTCACATATACATTAATCAGGTTTTAGGTTATATTCGAAAGGACTTGTGTGTATAGTATCCAAATAAATATTATAATCTATCTTATACGACAGTATTTGAAATAAAATTATTTTCAATGACCATTTATTGGCGCCAAGCAGCAGTCTTGCATAGCTGTCTACTGGTTAACATGAGTTGGTATTGACATCCGTAAAACTACTGAGCTTTGAGCCATAATAACTAAAGCTTAGCATCGTCAACACGTGAAGGGGGTGGCAACGGTGACCGCTTTTTTTTTTAAATCTTTCCTATTCCAATGTATGCCACTTCCACGAAGGTTTTACAACAAGCATTTCTTTGCAAAGTATCGCATTCGGTACCCGTTCAATCTTCACTGGAGCGTAGAGAAATACGGCCGTATAAACCATAATGTGTATACATGCCGCGCCGAAAAAAAAACAGGTGAATTACCTACGTGATTCCTACACCGTACGTGACGTCACAGTCGCAGAAATTTCGATTATCTTCATCTGCCAGTCAGCAAACTATATCCTCACGGGCGATGGCGATAAATTATATTCGTGAAATTATGCCAGGCCAAATTCACGGATAAATATTAATGCTGTGCCCATAAATTCGACGCTGTATCTTCATAGATATGAGTATTATATTCACGTATATTATACCGTAATCTAGCTGGAAATTCTGAAAGCGAATAACTTAACTTAACTAAAAATATTTTGGTGATACCGATTTTTTTTCTACTTGGGTGTGTAGTTATAATGCATATTAGTTTTGTCGTACTTTTTAATGTTTGAATTATACCTGTATATCAAAAAAAAATATCATAATTGGCGTTTTTTTGTCTTTACTCTCCCAATGTTAGCAAATTTTATATCTAATAACAACATCCAACAACCAATTCAACAGTATCAAAATATAATGGTTTTTTTATTATTTATAAGTTAATCGTATAATTATGATAGTTTTTATGAGTTTAGTTTTAAGTAGTTTAATCAACTTTGTAAATATTTTAATGAATTTTTATCTGAATAAATATTAATGAAATAATATTTTAATTTTTAATATAGAAAATAAAAAACACAAAAAGTTTCACTGTTTAAAGAATCATGTTGTAAGATAATAATAAAATCCAATTAATGTTAGAGACCCCAAATTATTCAATGTCCTTAAATCGAGTCGTACTCCTTAATTTGTCACGGTTATAGCAGACAGGATTCGTGGTAAGGGCGTCTGGCGACAAATCCATCAAACTGTCGACAGGCCATTTGTTGCGTGTGTTTTCACGCTTGATAAATCGGGACTTGTCCACATTTATTCGATTTATGTATGCCCAATTGTCATACATTACGTAAACTTAATTGGACCTTGCTAATAAGCTGGCTGGTTTGCCAGAAAAAGAAACAAACTTACAGATTCGGACCATTTTTTTAAAATTCGAATGTTTAAAATGAGGTTTTATTATTTTTTAATTTAGAATTGTTACGTCCTGTGTTAAGCAAAAAAGCCAGTCTCGCCACATCGAATACGGCAACCGTCTAACTCGTAACTGATAATGCGCAATATAAAACTACGAATGCATTCGAGAACTTTCGGATATATGGCATTCCAGTTAAATTGGCCGTGAACAAAAATTTCGCATTGAACTTTTTTGAGCGAACACTCACATATTTACATGATGCGATACGTAAGTGGCATATCTCACTGGGCACGCAGAAAATTATTTATGGACTCCTTTATTGCTAAACTTCATTCGCCTCTGCGGTCGCTTTTATTCCTTCGACGGGCAAAAGTTGTGAGATTTTATTGCCGGTGTGAGATAGGGCACGTTATTGCACTAACTTTGCACGCTGGACGGAATTAAAATAGATTTTTTTTGTGGTCAGACGTGGTAACGCCCGGATGCGAGGTGTACCGGTTTACGACTGGCTATTTTTAACATCACCTCGTGACGCTCCGCAGTCACAAATTAGCTAAAGTGTAGCGGCGCAAACGCAGCCAAACATTTACGGTTAGACAACTAACAATTGCCTTAAAATCTACATGCAAATAGTAAAATACAAAACTAACGGCTTGAAACAAATCCATTCAGCCTTTTAATAGTTATTTTATCTACCAATTATGTATAAAATCATAGATACATAGAGCAATTAATTTTTTTTTAATACGAATTGTTATTAATTTTCAGAATAAAATAGTATTGTAAGCGCCTAAATAATTAACAATTATGTTATTGAACCCATTTTAGATCATTAACCATTATTATGAACAGTGCGATAAACGTAAAATGATGTCATGCCCATTCCGAATCAAGGTATATTACTACAATATTTTGCCTCGCTCTATATTTTTTCTTAAATTTATCATCATGACCTTGATTTCTGGAATAGGACTCCTTTGGCTTGTAAAGTTAAAGTAGATAGTGTTGATTAATATCGGCGAGTTGGATTAAGTCACTATAGCATAGTTGGCAGTGCACATGACCCGGCACGTCATGGGGTGCGGGTTCGAGTCCCGCTCGTGGAATTTTTTCAACACTTTGTCTCTTTTCAAATTGTAATTTGTTCGCAACAATATTTGCGTAAAATTATATTTGTAAATAATCATGACCAACTTCAAAACGGTTAAACTTATAATTCGTCCAAAAGAGTGGACCCAATTTACTCAGACTCAACATATCTTTCGCTTAGCTGTAAATGTGTGACTGGTCTTGCCGTTAACACAAAATAAAGACACCCAGTACGTAAGCTTAAACCGCAGGCCACGCTGCTAGTGCGACGCGTCTTGCGTCTGCGATGAGCGGACAAAAATTATAAAACGAGACGAACGGAGGCCGGGTGCGATGTCGGCGCGACCGGCGTGCGCGTCAGGCGACCGCGAGCAGTGGAGGGAATAGTACCGCAGAAAATTCAACAAAATTTAATAAATACGCAGGACACGCGAACTCGTACTATTTCCTCCGCTGCTCGCGGTCGCCTGGACGCGCACGCCGCCGCCGCGCCAGTCGCGCCAACATGGCGCCCCCCGTTCGTCTCGTATTATTATTTTTCCCGCTCATCGCAGACGCAAGACGCGTCGCGCCAGCGTGGCCTGCGGCTAATACATACCGTACGAGAGCAGCTGGCGAGATTCAGTACCCGTGAGAGGTGGTCTATACGTTCGTTGCTCAAGCGCACTTATATGAAGATTTCCTTCTGCAGTCTCCTTATATTGTGCCTTTAATGAGAGATAATGGCTAATCAGCAGTTATATTTTACAGAACTCGATCCGGCACAACCTGTCGCTACACAACCGGTTTATGCGGGTGCAGAATGAGGGGACCGGCAAATCGTCCTGGTGGATGATCAACCCGGACGCGAAGCCGGGCAAGTCGGTGAGGCGGCGAGCCGCTTCTATGGAGACATCGAAATTTGAAAAGCGAAGAGGGAGAGTTAAAAAGAAGGTAAGATTCATGTCTTAAACTCTTTTAATACCAAAAAGGTTATATGCTTTGAGTGCATTATTTTTCAGATTTCGATAAAATTATGAACAAAATGACTACCTACCTAACAATTCAAAACTGTTATATTTGGACTGAACGAATAGTGTACGAATATTACTCTGAATATTATCAGAATATTATTATTTTTATTATTATTATTATTGTCGTTTTTTCCAACGAGGACATTTTGCTTTGAGGACCACCTCCTCTGAATTGGTCTAAAGTAATTTTAACTTTTTGGAACCTGTATCAAGTCTTCTTATTATTGTTGTTGTATGTTTTTGACTATATTTATGTTGACTATAAGTATAAAGTCTTTGCCATACGATACAACATTGCATATCGAGAATTATTAACAAAGAAGATCAGTCGCCCTGCGAAAGTATTGACCGCTGTTAAATTTGTAAAACTGGTTTTCATGTTAGTAGATACCTAATACTAATATTAGGTATCTACTAACATGAAAACATGAAACATTGGATCTAAATCCAAATGCGAAACGTAACTTTTCAGTTTTCAATTTAGAAAAATCTGTGCAATACGGTAAATGTAGTTGTAAGAAAACTGTTTGACAAATAATGTTGTCTAGACTTCTAAACCCTTTGAAGACATGAGAGATACTCCTTTCACAGGCTGAAGCGTTAAGGAATGGTGGGAATGCAGACGCGACACCAAGTCCAAGCAGTTCCGTGTCAGAAAGCATCGACATGTTTCCCGAATCACCCCTTCACAGGTAAATCTAATAGAGTTTTACGAGTACATAGCAGACCATAAGCTTAGCATAGACATTTAGATTATTAGTAAGTACCACGATAGTTCCTCGGTCAGATTAAAGCCACAGATGTAAGGAAGCTTAAGGAACGATGGCACCACGCCAACAATGTCAACCCAACGGAAATAGTGGATAGCGATACTAATTCGACTTTAAAGGCATACTAACTTACCTATACGGGTAATACGAAACCAAGTTTGCCAGAACCACAAATATTCCCAGATACATTCTTAAACAGACTCCTTTCTGGAAATATTGAAATTTTACGAGAGCTTGAAACAATGTGAATTACGGTGAAACAGTGGCTATAATAATACTATCAGCATAAAACTGCGTTGACCAGACTAATAAAATTGAGTTATTGCAACACTGCTACTTTATGATAAAAGGTTTTAAATCATTCACAACCATTAGATGATGAGTTATGTGAATGCTGACTCTCGTCAATGCGCCGATATGTAACATTTTTATTGCCGTATATTTATCGGGATTACGGGCATAACTTTTATTTTGGACAATCGACTTCAAATGTCCGCAGAACGAGCCGACAGCACATTTCTTATGGGGCATTTTTGTCATTGTTTGTCGCAATAAAAATATTTCTGAGCTGACCATTGAACCCGTTATGGTGATCGCTTCATTTAGCATACTATATATGTTAGCGGGCCTCTTAATAGACATTAGATTTGCATGTTTCCCATAATACTTCGTATTATATTGCCTAGAGAGAAGATTTTAGATGAACTAGCTTTAAGTTTTCTTTCTGCTAAGAATTTTAATTATTTGCCCCTTGGATATCGACGTTCGGATTATATGACCAAGTGTTGTTAAATCTAACTTTTCTATTGATATTACTTGGTCGTATTAATCTTCGTCGATTTTGAAGGTTGTTTCTGAATTTGGTGCTTTGTTTGCTTGCGCGTAGCAACAGTTTCCAGTTGTCACCGGAGTACCGCCAGAGAGCACCTTCGAATGCCTCGTCGTGTGGGCGGCTATCCCCAATTCCATCTCTGATTGCCACGGAGACAGACTGGGCAGCGGAATACACAGCTAGTGACTTCGCCACCAATAGCGAGTTCACGCAATCCGTCGACTACGTCCAAGAGGAGCAGTTGGCTGGTTCCTTAGCTGATTCCATGAAGCTGCAGGGAGCTGATCCATTCCTAAACACGTAAGTGTAGAGTTTGTTGCGCTTTATACATTTGGAGCAGATTTTGTGATCAACAATTATGCTCTTACCCATTTCAAGAATTAAATTTGGACATGCTTCGTTCGAATAGTCTTAGGTTAGCACCGTAAATATCAATAGATATAAGATAGAATAGAATGCTTTGCTTTCTTAGGAAAAGTAACGTCTAAGGACTGTTTTATGATTTAGGAATCCTACAAAAAATCGACACAATAATGATAATAAGAAAAAAATGTAGATTATTCGAATCAAGGTACGTAATCAGTTGTAAGGGCTTATTTACCCTTAAACTGGAATCCAAAATACGAGATGAAGTTTGAGTGGCATTCAAATCTACTAATATTTCTTCTCAAGAAGAAAGATAGTATAGGTAGGTTTGTTACCATTTTTCGTACACACGTTCCTATTTCAAGTGTCAATATGCAGATATGTGCCGACGACATCATCGTCATCCTCTGGGGGCAACTACCGGTATACGTATGGCGCCTGTCCCCGACATCCGCACGGAGGGTGCGCCTGCGCATCCATGTACTCGCACCCCGCGCACCCTGCGCACCCGACGCATCCACATCAACATGCGCTCGACCACTTCGTGAGGCCGCCACCGCCTGCGGATCCAGCTGACATCATGCAGACAGGTATAAGACTAACCTGATACTTAGAGTTTCTTTACACTAACGTATCCAATGTAGGCGTTTGATAAACATATGCGTAGCAAAGACGCTGCAATAACGTAACGCATTCGTCATCCCAATAAAAGTTGATATACCTTAGAATTTGCAACAACATAATTAGGGATTTTTTATCACCCAATTTCTCTCCAAATCAAAGCAGCAAAAGCACAATAATTTGCACCACTATATTTGAAAAAGAAATGAGCTATCGAGTTGTCAGTAAACTTACTATCATGCAAACAAATGGTACCTACTCGTCTGTTATTTGAAAATCATGCAAAACCATAGATTTTGGCTGTGTAGCTATCGTAAAACAGCAGTAACGTCCACCAAATCCCGATGGGTCATCGTAAAACGATTGATCTCTCTATGCTTTTCTGTCCATATTGAAAGCCTTTGCCTAACTAGAGATCACCATATTATTATGACGCTTTTATATTTTATTGACGTTTATTGGTTTTAAAGTAGTGTTTTAGTTTTCCTTGTTATCTTGAGTTGTTTTGTTAGTAATAAAAAAATCTTAGTCTAGCCAGGACTCCAGGTACCTTACCATGCGCTCTTACTTACAGTGATGATACTGCAGTTGTGAAAACGAGACGCCGGCCGCTTCACGCGTCCCATTTTCACAACTGCAACAACACTGCTCCAATAATGCTTTAAGAGCTCATGATTAGAGGGTCAAGTGATTTTTTTTTGAGAGCAAACATAAACTGATCGATACTAGTTTCACCCTTCATAGAGAACAGCCAGGCGCAGATGGTGGCGACGTCAGACGCGGCGCTGATGAACGGCGGGCTGATGGTACAAACTGGTGCGATGGGTCCCACGACAGTGATGGGGCAGATCATGGGTGCTCTGAACACGGGGCTCGCGGAGGACCTCAACATAGAAGCCTTGGAGCACGGGTTCGACTGTAATGTTGATGAGGTAAGGAGTTGCTTTTTGTTGTTTAATTTACATTGTGTTATGTTGTGTTGCAGTTATATTTTGAAAAAAAAAGTCAGACTATCAAAAGTTTTGCCTTAAAAAGTCGCATCCGCCTTCTGTGTTAATTTATGCATCTCATAATGGAAAACTCGTACATACAAATATCTATCATAAATATGCTTAGACTAAATAGCGTTAAATAAGCAAATTAAAAATTAAATAATTAATTTACTAAGCCACATGCATATACATACAGTCACGCCTGTCTCCCATAGGTTGGAAGAGATCACTTCTTGCCATTTGCTACAATCCTTGCATATTTCTTTCGCTTCATCTACTCTCATTACCAAATTCATACATACATACTCACTGGTTTTAGGTAAATAAAATTTTTATAGCACTTTTCAAAAGTATTCAAAACTCAGTGACTACATGAAAATTAAGTGTTACGAGTAATTAGTGTTGAGCGGAAAATCTAACTTCACACATTCCCTCCAACAGGTCATAAAACACGAGCTCAGCATGGACGGCTCGCTAGACTTCAACTTTCCTCAGCAGCACACAGCAATGGCGGCAGAGGCTGAGAGCCAGTTCGCTGCGCCCGCGCCGCCCGTGCCCACCACGCTGTCGGGAGGCGGCGCCCCCCGCACTAACTACTCCGCCTCACCCCCCTCTTGGGTCCACTGAACCGAACCCGCAAACTCTCGGGTTTTTCAGACTAGATACCTACTTACAGGTTGTCAATCGTCAACACAACCCTTTCCTAATGTAAATAGTGACGCGAATTTACTGTTTAAGTTTTTATTTTTATCCCATTTTTGTTTTGTTATTTTTACGTAGTCGAGATTTTTTGTTCATTTTATGATGTTAACTAATGTTAGATTTTTATTTAGCGTTAATGTAAGTGGACCGTTACCGATCGTTGTTAAAGTGTCAATTGTGTTAGTGTAGGCTTTAGTGCTAAGCTAGGTGGAAGCTTGTGATATAGATAGGGTTTTGTAATCAGAAAAATTGTTGGACCTAGAGGGGGCGCGTGGTATCTGTGTGACACACTGCGATTGAAATAAGAGGTTGGTATTTTTTTATTAATTTTATTTATACTTATTTATAACAATATTGCCCTAGGTTTATTTAGGTAACAACAAATCTTCATACAAATGCTTCTGCCTATGTGTTTATAGTGTAAATAAATCAACTATAGAGGAATAAAACCAAAGTAACACAACTATCCACATAACTTCATATCTAGAACCGCGCTATTGGATCCACAAATACGAAATAAATCTTACAAAATAATTGTGCGAGCTTAATACGAAGTCAGTCTGTCCCCGAACAGAAAAAGAAAAGCCAATTTCAAAAGCTCACTTCCGAACTAAGAAGAGGAGTTGCTCAAACTTAAAAATGTGAACAAAGCCTTCGCTCGACGCTGAAATATTAGCGAGCGGTTAACAATAGCATTGGGCAATAAATCCACGAAATATCAGCGATAATCTGCGGAAAGTTTCGCCAGTGTCCGATAAGTTACCGTGTATCGCCACCAACAGAACTGTAACTCTATTGTTTCGTGAAAATGCTGTAAACGGCTATCTGACCTCCTTTGCCGCGTTTACTAACATTGCTAGAAAAGTTTTTCGGGAGCACACAGTATTTTCTGCGGTTGTCTTGCACCGTGATCGCAACGTGGATAGATCCCTCGTTGTAATTCGATGCTCAGCAATTTATCTGTATGTCTATTTGCTCAACTGTTTAAACACCGTTCACGAATAAAGAACTGCTATCAAATATTTACTAACTACCTACCTTGAATACTTGTTTTGAGCTAGTTACCGACGCTTTTTGGCTTTTTATTAAGATTTAGAAAAATCTACAAAATTTGTGAAACTTAAAACTCTTCACTGATCTCCCAAACTTGACTATCGGGCTCTTTCTTCGTCCGGATGCCCACCGAAATTCCTGAGCAGAGAATTTCCTACATCATTCTGCTTTACGACATTGGTATTACAAAAGATAAGTACGTCACTCATGTTTATGTTTCTTTGTACGTGGATTATGGGACGTGATGCTATCTTTTTTTATGTAAGAAACCTAGAGAAGGGTTAGGTGGTGCCAACCAAAAGTATTCTGTTGCAAATTATATTAGCCTATGAATAATTTGTACGTAGAAGTTGAGCAACTATATTTTCGCGCTCAATCTTTCCTACAGTTGTTCCTACACCAGCACAAAATTTTAGGCGATAAAGTGTACAAATAATAATAGTCCTTGAACACCAAAACTTTTGTCATTCCCCAGGTTATTGTCGGGTTCGAATCAGGGTGCGCTGTAAAATAATAAAACGCGGCAGTTTGTGATAAAAGTACTATAGAAAACCGCGATCCATTTATTCGTATGAATAATAATTATGATTAGACTGGGATTGAGCGCGGTTCGCCGGAGCTCCTGATTCAATTTCACCAATGAATGATCCTATTTGTTCGCTAATGAGGGAGACCGGTCCCAGTAATTAATCATATCATTTTAGCGTAAACGGTGCCCGTCGCGGCGAGCCGAACGATCGCTCCCAAATAATGGAACACCACGAAAAAATCCCGAGAATACAACGCTAGATTAAACCCGCTTCGATAATGACTTGTTTTTTAGGGTTACAAAAGGATGAATACGTCTTCGGCAGACGGTGAGCCAGCGGGGAAAAAGGAACCTGTTAATTTTTATACTTGTAAACTAGAGTGCTGGTAAGTTAATGGGGGGAAATGAAAACTTGATTTTGCCCATTTTTTTTAATCCATCGTAATTTAATATACCGTTCTAAATTCGTTGTAAGCTGGCACGTGGAAGCCTTGCTAGTCGATCATTTAGCAATTCAAAAAATTTTCCTTAGCTTCTATCTAATGGATTGAAAGATTTGATTACGAACGAATAAGGGTTATCCTTTTTATATGATCTTTAAAAACGTTTGTTGTTTTTGGAGAAAACAGGCTTACGTCTTAATTGCAAAATGCAGTATTAAAAACTCACTAATGCTAATTCTTTGTGATAAGGCCTCCGCCCAGCTGTGAAACGTTTATAGGCTGCTAAAGAATATTCAACATTACATCTTTAACAATGCAAATTTCTTAAATATATGACATTTTATAAGAAGAGCAAACGGCCAAATCCACTTCATTACGTTCATGCCATTTATTCTCCCTACCCGGCCGCCGAGACATCGGTCAACACTTCAAGATTTTATTAACAAGCTGATTTTCATAAAGAGGCCCCGATGGCGGGCGGCGTCGCCGTTTAAATTCCCCAACTCATCCTGTATTCCGTTCAGCTAGACTCGTAATTAGGTGCGACCGACCTTTACACACGATTTCTCGGCACTTGTTAAAAGTTTTCAATTGCGTTAGGAGGGACCCTTACGCGGAATTTATTCATTATATTCGCCCTCCCCCCCTCTGCTTAATAAAAAGCTCCTTTGCTCTTTTTATTTGCTCCTGTAGACCTTGAGTTACATTAAATATTTGCTGCGTGGCCTTCCTGATGAGTTACATTTTATATTCATAGATGAATACTATTATAACATACTTATACATAATTATATTTGTCAATGATTATATAACTGTCTAATTTTAAAAGTTTCCTTAATCCCACTTAATCCCTTGACAACACCGAAGCGTATTTCACGCGGAATTTGATGAATAAGGAACTGGCTATCTTGGCTCTTGACAGACAGAGCTAATTGCTAACGTTTTTGTTATGTTGATTGTTTTAGTGGTGGGTAACACTAATATTAACATTGTTCAAAATTCAAAATTTTAAATTCAAAATCGTTTATTCAATTTAGGCTACAAGTAGCTCTTGTGAATGTCACTATGCCATTCGTTATTGGTTCGTAAGTCTACACTGGGAGGTCTTGTACTGAGAAGAACCGGCAAGAAACCCAGCAAGTGTCCAATTGTGTATAATATAGTGACAACTCTCTGTCGCTCTCTCCGTATTTAATACGAATAAACGTGCGTCGTTCACAAAAGCCCCTACGCAACATATTCCAGTATTTGCAACATTAGGTCAAGTGCTTTCAGTCAGACTACCTAGTACCATCCCACTGTCAGCCATATCACCAATTATAAATGTCCATATAATCTCATCGATTTCGAATCAAGTTTCATTTAAGTTCTAAAAAGTGCAGATCCCATCGCGCCTCATGCAAAAACTCTGATGTCAATTCAAAAGTTGTGAGGCTCAATTTTCGCATCCAATATAAGTCGATCGGATGAGCTCGGCATATCCAATAGGATGTCCCTGGTTGTCCTCAGTTATTGTTTGACAGCGTCAGTTTGATCAGTTATTTAAATGAAAGCTAATATAGTTAGAGCTGTCAATTTTTCCCGAGCCTTACGTGACTGAGGACTTTCAATCGCTGGAGTAGATATTTTTATCACGTCCTGCTGTCTTATTAAAGTGAACCTCGTTTCTGGAACAATTTGTACCTACTTGAGGCAAATTGACGTAAAGAGTGAAGCCCTCAGCTTTATTAGAGAACCGTGTTTAAAGTTAACTATGTTTTTAACGTGCGTTGAAAATATTGTGTCTCTCTAAAACAATTGAGTCTGTGAAATTTCTCGTCTTCATCCAAAGGTTTATTTTAGGTAAGGTAGTCATTATTTTAGTGCAAATTCCCAAAGTCTTCATCTTTAGACGACTTAGGTACAGTTGTTAAATAATACTTATAATTTTCAGATCTTTAAAATTTATGGCAAGAAGTTCCTTGCAAAATTAGAATTTCAATCAATTTTTTTTAACGAGCAAATAATTAGTCGTCAAAGAAAAAGCAAGACAAGAGTTCTGCATTTATTACACATTTTAACTAATTCCGCTTGATACTAATTGCCTGATACTTACTTTCTAACCATCCTTTAGATGCTTAATCATCTAAATCTTAGTAAGGCGATCCTATGTTAATATTATACATATTTCACAAAAACTACACACCACATCATAAATTTTGAAAAAAATCCTCAAAGTCTTATCCGACGCAAAAATGTTGAGGGTGTAGCGAAATTTGCTGTGGGCGGTTTTAACATTCTTCAGCGACGTCGATGTCGGCCGCACGCAAATTGGATTACGTGATTATGTGTTAACTGTCGCGGCACGCTTGCGGCTAACGATTTTATGATTTTATTGCGGAGCCCCCGCCCGACGCGCGATTATGACTATGAACAATTTAGGCGGTAAAGTTTTGGGGATGAGAGGGATTTAGAAACTTTTTTTTAAACTTAATTTTTGGGATTTGGAGATTTGGAATAAAACTTTTTGGTTGGCCTTCTTACTATGTATTGTTTTGCATACCTATTTTGTAGTTTGTAAATAGCTGATTGTTTATGTTTCTTTAGTTTTGTTTGGTATCCCTTGGTCCAAGGTCCGAAAAGTCCTTCCGTGTTTTGTCTATAAAACTCTAATTTGAAATGACGTTTACATGACAGGAACAAAACACGGAATAACTATTCAGACCTTATTCTTTGTTTACTTGTAAGGGGTTTAGAGTATTAGATGGGTTTGAATGATATTTGACACAATATTATAATTATACATTGGAAAACATTTAGGTTTTTTTGATATACGTAAACAGTAATTAGTAATTTTTCTGAAAGTTTTGGCTGTCAAATGAAATTAGATTAAGATAAACTATTTTGCTTTTATATACACTAACGTGGAATTCTAACCACCAAGTTGAACACATGACAATATCATTGAAGATGCTATATACTACCGCCCTGACCCAAAGCGGGCTGTTATCAACTGTCATCTTTAAAAAAACCAAAATCAACGGTTTAACATGTTTTTCGAAGTATGGAGGAGCTTAAGTCTCCCATCCGAGAAAGTAGCTTAACTTTAAAGTCCATAATACGAACGCGCAAGCCATGTCAATAAACCAATAAACATGACAAATATATTGCCTACGCTACCAAACCAACAAAAGATCCACAATCGTGTAACTGAAGGAGGATAGATATCGTAAAATTCTGAAAAATTAATCAAAAATAAATTTAATTGTTTATTGACGTAAAATAAAAAAATAATACAGCGTTGGTTAAAGAAAATTTTATAACGTGGTTGCCTTTCCACCTAAGATTAGCGTTAGACACCTATTCGGTATTTAGTAACATATAACAGGGACACTAATTAGTAAACACTTATTAGCAACCAGTATTTCTTGATACGATAATGAAAAAATGTATACCATCTTAATCATGTCAGATATCGTATTTCAACCTGAAAAATGTCAGTTAAAAAACCGGCATCTCCCGTATGTACAATACCATTGAACTGAAGTCCCAACATTAGCTGAAAACTTTTGAAATGCCAACTTTTGAGCACGTGGAGTATGGGCGTTGGGCGGATCGCCCCGCCTTCGTGCAACAGGTGCCTCGCCCCCCGCACCCTTCACCCCCCGCCGTCCGCAGCTAAACGTATTTCTAGACACAAAGTTAGGTTGTAAGATAAACCTTTTTGTGTATGAAAGATATTTTTTTTATAATTTTATTAATATATTATTATAGGGTCCTTTTGGAAAGACCATGATCATGTCTAAAGCTGTCGTTAAACGTATTTCTAGACGCAGAGGATGAGTACGATAAACCTCTTGTGTATGAATATGAACCAAATTATTTCTTATAATTTTAGTAATATATTAATATAGGGTCCTTTTGGAAATAACATGATCATATCTAAGGCTGTTGCTAAACTTATTTTTAGACACAGAGGTAGGTTGTAAGATAAACCACTTTGTGTATGAAAGATAAATAAATAAACTAAATAAACTTTCATACACTCACACCAATTATCTAGCCCAAGAGAAACTTCTTTATGAAACTCGTTAAATGGTTACTAGACAACGGATAAACATACTTAAAATACTTAAATACATACTTATTATACACAGAAAACAATAATTTCTAAATTGACCCGACCGGGGATCGAACCCGGGACCTCAGAGATGGCGACACCATAAAAACCGGTGTACAAACCACTCGACCAAGTAGGTCGTCGGTAACATAATAGTGACGACTTAGTTTGTTTATTCCATACAATTTTTATACATCTGGTTTTGTTCATTCTTCCTTTCACATTCAATCCATACTCCTGTGGAACGCGCTGCCTCTTGAAATCAGGATGGCTACGAGTCGTGACGCTTTTAAAAAGAAAGTCCGCGAGCTCTTGTTTGATAGAATCATGGCAGAATCATCTCAATAACGTCCTATTAGAATTATGTTTTTTATGTATGTTTATTTATTGTAGTTTACGTATTTACAATACACATATATGTTTATGTATTTATAATACTTATGCATGTATATACTTACATTTAAATTATTTATAATACTTATATCTTGATTGCACCTACCAATTGTTTAATAAATTGTTTATGTTGCTATAGTTTAAATAAACATTTTTTTGAGAAAGCAAGTACATCGTTTGGCAGGTGCTAAAATGTTTATCTGTTGACTAACTAGTAACCTTATTCAAAAAACCTGTGGTTGACCTTGTGCGGCAAAATATAAGATGCTAATCTAAATTGCCATAATAATTTGAATCATATTCAGATTTTTTGTATTCAAGTGATAGTGAAGTATAATTAGGTCGAATTATAGTACGAGTATAGTGTTGAATTGACGATTTAATCATGTTCTTGGTAAGCCATTTTCAAGGAAATTTCAGTATTTTCAAGGAAATTTATTTATTATGTTAAGGGCCTCTATCGTCTTGTATGGTTTTAGCTATAGTTCGTGTATTGTATGCTCTAATTAAATTAAGTTATATTAAATATTAGACAACATCACATACATTGTTCTGATCCCAAGGTAAGTAGCTAAAGCACTCGTTTTAAGGAAATCAGAAACAACGATGGTACCACAATCACCCAGACCCGACACAATATAGAAAAGTTTGTTTTCGACATTGACCCGACCGGGAATCGAACCCGGGACCTCTGAGTGAGCGCCGCCCGAAGTCCGGCGTGCAAGCCACTCGGCTACGGAGGTCGTCAAAAATTAATGTCAGTATTTTGAAATACAATTTAAATATTCAATTGTCATTTAAATAACAGTCTAAATACCAACCAAACAGCATTGAGCCAGACATCGTAGCTGGTAATGCCCACGATAATCTCACTTGTGTAGTGTGAACTTCTACTGGAATCATAACGTTACGTTAACTAAAACTCTCAAATTGTATGAAATGTCATATGACAATCCTTACTTCAATTTATGGACGGCGGGCGCTGTATTAATTTACATACAAATGTACCTACTTGAGAATGCTAACTGGGTTTTACTATACCAACTAGATAGTAGGTATCTCGCTCACAGATTCTGTTTATGTGATGAGTTAAGAGATCTGTACCCAAGAGTCTACCAACTTTTAGCTAACTTGCTGAAGTCTTATATACATACTGAGAGAGAGAGAGAAAGAGACATGTATACTCTCACGTTCTTCTCCCTAAAAGGTGTAGACAGATCTTCAAAATCACCAATTTTAAGTAAACTTGTAACTTGTACTCGTAATATTTACAGTATAACACCAATACCATAGAAAAGCACTAGGTAGGTACTAAGTACAATAACCTATTTTATATAATGCAACTCTTGTAATATCGTTCAAAGAACAAGAAAAAATGTCTGTTCTTAAGGCTATTTGGTTGAGAGTGCGCAGCGTGCGCGTCAGCTGAGCACAGTGCAGGAGTTCGGTTCGCCCCCTGGGCACCGACAGTAACGGTGGTAGGCGGCGGCGCTCCACGTATTCATCGGGAACAATACCTCACCATACTAAGCAATTCTGGGTTGTGAACTGTTCCGCGAATCAGCTTAAAAATGTATAGTGATAGGGCTAGGTCTCTCCGCACACTCAGTTTAGTGCATCCCACCATACCCAGGACAAATAAGGTAAGAAACCTTAAAGGATAATACGGATAGATACCATAAAGCCTCATATATAAATATCTAGCAAATTTATTCTGAATACCATGAGACTATATTTAGCTTCATGTGGAGACCAAATGACTGCGTTACATTCTAGATGGCTTTTTATACTAAAGAATTAAAGAAGGCGCCGATGTCGAATGGATAACATCAGCAATAGGTTGCTGTCCGATCGCCTGTTATGCGAGCATCTTGGAACCCTTGTCCCTTGTCGGCTCTCACGTCATGCACGGGATGTTAGGTAGCTGATACATTCTTCTCACGATCCAGACCAGCAGGGGATGGCTAGTCTTCTGGGTTCTTTTTTTTATTAGAAGGAGGCAAACGAGCAGGCGGGCCACCTGATGGTAAGCAATCATCGCCGCCCACGGACACCCGCAAAACCAGAGGAATCGCAGATGCGTTGCCGGCCTTTTTTAGGGTTTTTGAAGTAAATATAGAGTGAATAATAATTTATTCAATATCTTTTACAAAATAAAGCAAAAAGTACATACAAATTCTTACTAACAAAATTTTTACTATTTATTTTCAAGTGCTAATTTTTGCACTGAAGCTAAATTAAATATTTATAAAATTTATAAAATGCCTAATGCCTGAACTAGGAAATCCTGTTTTTCAGGCGAGAAATTAGGGCTAAACATTTTAAAATATGTATAATTATAATTACTTAATAGGTATTTTACATATGCATTAGGTGAACAATAAAATCAAAACATGAATCAAATAAAAGAAAAAAGCAGCGTTAACTTATATACTTAGCAACTGCCTTTTGAATTATAAATCAAAATCTATGAAATAAAAATAAATTAAAATTAAATAAGTAGCAATGTTTACTTATCTACAGACAACAATATCGTCTTACTATATATCAGGCAGGTGGTGGTCTACCCCAAGGCCTTGTTTTTCCTATTTTGGTGTCATTTGATTAAATCTTACTTATTAATTAAGTTAAACAGCTGTCTAAAGTGCCAGCCACAAATTTTGATTCAACTAATTACATTTGAATCAAAACTCGAACTCGAACGAAAGCCATTTTGTATAACGAAAGTCAATATAAAATCAGACTCAGATTAACTTCAAAGTTAGTGCGTAATTAGATTCTAGTAATTTATTTTCTTCTATTGATTTCCATTAAGGAAAACTGTCTGCTGTCTTTAAATAATGTTGGGACGCTGTGCCTGCCTTCGAGCTTTAATTACTTTAAGTTTTTTATTTTTTTTTATGTGCTCATCTACTGAGATACTCGCTATCTACATCTAATTAGAACATAATAATACTTCTAACATTGTTTTTACGGCGAAATACCTACATAAAATGGTTATAATTGCCAAGCCGTCCAAGATCTAGTCATAGTTACAGCCAAACTTTTTATAATATTTGGTATTAGAATACAGGAGCTCATAATATCGGTGGTAAAATTACTAGACAGAAAAATATAACAATTCACTTCAATTTTCATACTTTTATACATTGTAGAATAATTGTCCTCAAGTTCTAACTAATAAACATATCAAATCTCAATTCTTCAACGCATTGACATCTAAGACATTGATGCTATCTCCTTGGTTAACAAAAACAGCATCAATGAGACCCCACTCAAATAAAAAAGATAAATGTACTGTTCGATATTTAAAATAAATTCGGTGTCACAATAAAAATCTCAAAAGTATACCGGATTCCTTAGCTCGCGGCGCGGCGACATAGGAAGTGTGCCCTAAATAACGGACTAAATAACTCAGTGGAAGAGGTCGAATGTCCCCTGTATGAATAAATTTGCACGAACACCGCCCCGGAATCACTCGATAACCAACAACGCCTATGCTTTATAACCCGTGACATCCGAAACTCGATTTATTGTCACACTGTCTTATACCACAGAGAAAAAAAAACAAAAAACTCCGCGTGTTTCTAGGACACGCTCGTTTCAAAGTCTATTGAGTTGTGGTGTGGCGTAGATTATGCATTTATGTAGTAAAATGTATTGTTGATGTGTGTTTTGTGATTTAACTTTTAAACGAACATTTTTGAATTTCATTTTTCCACTTTTGCTCAAGACTATAGAGAGTGCTACTGTCAATGCTCCCAGTGTTTGATTGTTGAATAAATTTTGATATCGTTTCAAAACAAACTCTCAAAACGATAAAAAATACAATTAAAATTTTATAATTTACAAATGCCTAGCCGAAAACATTGGTAGGTAGGTGCATAATAACAACGTGGTTTTTATAAAAAGTTACCTAGTTGAAATAATTAATGGTTAAAATAGTTAAAGAGGAATAGTTAAAGAGTTACTGTATTTTATAAATTATTTAGTTAAAGAGGGTTCATAAATCGAAATAATATTTTCTTTTACATTGCAGAGCACGCTCGCTGTAATTAATGACATACTACGATTATTCGTCATTTAAGTTGATGTTTTTTTTTAATTTCATTAATTTAAAATGTTTTATAATTTCGCGTTGCATAGCTGCCAAAGAATTTAACTTAACGTCGGGCATAAAAAAGGTATGATACCTTTTTCTAATTAGTTTGCGTTAATCGCCGTTTAAATTCCTTAGTTATTATAAATTTGGCTTACGAAGTAAAAGAGTAGATAACCTATATTATACTTAACAACTTTAGTACAACATTTCTATAGAACATCTTCGTTGCCGTCTTCGACACTAGATATTCAGCCACAAAATAAGCAGGAGCCAGAAAGTAAGCTTAACATTGGGTCCTTACCTGTGAAGTTGACGTTTTTTTCTCACTTATTAATATGTGTATTACTTCGAAAAGTCAATACCGGTTGTTTATATTATTATACACTTTTAATTAAGACTATGTTACTTAGGCTTCAGTAATAACAATGATTATTCATTTAGTGTCTTTATCGCCCAATTTTTTTTTTGAATTGGCTACTTATTGTTCGCGGCATGGTCCTTTTGTTTCGTTGTAGCTTTGAAGGGACTTGATTTTTTTTCTTTTTAATGTCTGTTGTATTTATTTAGCTAGTGAAACAAACACACTGCTCTACATTTTTTATAGTGTTAACATAAATAGATGCTAAGAAAATTAAACATTAGTATTATAAAAAATCTTCATACAAAACGTCAATATTTCATGACTAAAGGCCCTCGCCCACCCACGGCGACTTTTTGTACCGATGCAGTCGCGCGTTTGCGAAACGCGCGACTGCATCGCTACTAACGCGCGTTAGTCGCATTTGCAACTGCACGGACACAGATCTTGAAACAGCTTGAAACAGCCCGAGCGCAGTTGTTGCGAATTTCCGTGTCCGTGAGAGGTTGCCATGTGTGCGTTGCTCGAGCTCAATGTATGAAGCTTATCTTCTGCAATATCTTATTTTGTGATTCAGCTCTCTCGATCCCCGTATTCTTGAGGCAATATGCCAAGACTCCTAAAAATCACATGACAGTCATTTTATACGGTTATAACATAAGAATGGTTGTGAATTGCCTGAGCCGCATCCGAGGGCTAGTGATGGATGGAGTCTTTATCGAATTATTAAAAGTACATCTTTTGACGACCTCCTTGGTCGAGTGGTTTGTACACCGGTTTTCATGGTGTCGCCATCTCGGAGGTCCCGGGTTCGATCCCCGGTCGGGTCAATTTAGAAATTATTGTTTTTCTAAATTGACTCGGGTCTGAGTTTTTGCTATGTATAATAAGTTTGATATTTAAGTATTTTAAGTATGTTTATCCGTTGTCTAGTAACCATTCAACGAGTTTCATAACGAAGCTTCTCTTGGGCTAGATAATTGGTGTGAGTGTAGGAAAGTTTATTTATTTTTAAGTAGGTACCTAGGGTAATGGCGCCAATATTTGACACTTTAAGCCCAGTCTTCGACACAACTTTCGTCGCCAAAAAAAAACATTGAATCATTGAAATTTCACGGGATAACAGCCGGGAAGCTCCGAGTCTGTATTCAATTGTTGCTAAGTCAAAGTCAAATATTTTTATTCAAATAAACTTTAGAAAAGTGCTTTTGAATTGTCCAAACATGATTTTACCTACCACCCATTCAGGACGTCTATTTTTTAGCTGTGGAGAAGAATGGGCGCAAGAAACTCCTCAGCTTTAATATAAGTAACGACATTTACAAAATTATATGCCGTTACCAAGTTATACAAGTTTAAAATAACTTAACAATATTTTAACAGGTATTTCAACCTGATGTAGTGATTAGAGCATTTTAAACCCATGCTGTTTTGTTTTCAATGTTTATAATATGCTTTTTCTATAAAGCTTTTCTTTAATGGTGATTTTAAATTTATTAATATCAAGTTTTTGAATATTACTTGTTTTGTTTATATAATTTTTAACGCAACTTTTGTTGCGAACAAATTACAAAAACACATGTTGAAAAAAATTCCACGAGCAGGATTTGAACCTGCACCCTTCTGACATACCGGGCCAGGTGCTCTCCCAATTGAGCTATCGGGGTTCTAACCCGCCCGCCGAAATTATTCAACACTACTTATTTACTTTTTACTTTGAAACCCCTTTGGCTTCCATTCAATGTCAACAATTACCGTCATTAACATCCGATCATAATATTTTTACAAGTACTAAAGATCAGTTAAAAAGTAGGCAAGCTATTTATAAAATGTTTTTGTTTTGTATATATAATTTTTAACGCGAATTTGTTGCGAACAAATTACAAAAACACAAATGTTGAAAAAATAATATAATAATAAAAATAATTGGAACTTTATTGTAAAAATTGTAAAAAAATATGCTAAATACTAATGTAATTATAAAGTAATAATAATTAAAGGAAACATGTCGGTAACTGTTTCCTCTCGTATACTGGTGCCACTACACTACTTTTTGTCTTGGTTAAATATTTTTTTCGAAGAATCTTTACCTTATTCGACATAGTCGTGTTATGATAAACGGTTTGGTCATTGGAAACTTCTTGCAATACTAGGTATTGCGGTTCTTGTCCTTAGAAGAAATATTTATTAACTGTCTAAGTGGCGATTTGTTTTCTAATCAGTAAAGGTAGACTTCGTTATACCTTAATTAAGAGATGCTTGCGAAGAAAATGGGAAAGTACCCTACAATGCAATTTTCAACGCTTTAAAAAAAGGAATAAAAGTTTGCCCTTGCCGTGTTTCTTGCCGACTTCTCAATACCACCCTGTAGACGCGCTAGTAGTTCATCTTTTCACATTCAAAAGATTCTGCTGGGACTTCTTGGCGGGAAAGAGAAGAGTCATGTCTGCGGTTTTGTTTTATTTTCTAAAATTTGTGTTATGTCGAAGATTAATGTGAAATAATGGTGGATTATTAACCGTTAAGTGTTCGTGAGTGTGCATGAGTGTTGGCAAATGAAACAAAACAGTGCAACGTCACTTTTCAAATTCTCTCAAGAAGTCCGCGTGAGGACTTAGTAAAGCCCCACATCTTTACTGAGATACTCGAGGGGTTGGGGGGTATATCATTTCTCACTTCCCATTTCTATTATCATTCATCATCATCATCATCATCATACAGAAAGGAAATATTGTTTATTTATGTATTACTTGTAAGAAAAATTATTTCATTGGCTAAATGCTTGTGCAAAGCCATTAAAAAATTTAAAAAAAGATTCTGCTAAAACTAAATAAAATATTTTTACGTTCGAATTTCGATTATTCGATAGTCAGCTCGATGCTTCATTACTAAGAGTAACTAATTAGATTACTGCTTCAATTACGCTCAATAGCAATAATTCCAAGGCTACATTGACCTATGACCTGCCTATCACTTAAGGGCTCACCACAACCAAATGAATTGAGCAGACTAGAATTAATCCGGAGTTTATTCACATGAGCTCGGCTTTACGGCAGTCTTATTTCGGGATAAGTATGCCAATTATCTACATCGCGTATTAAAAGCAGTTCACTTTATTCTCAGCAATGACTCACCCAGAGAAAGTCCGTTACGTCGCTGAATATGCGACAGATTTATCGTGGTATGATAGAGATGTTGGTGGTTGATATCCCCCCATTTGTCGATAGATCCTTTGATATCCTTTTTGTTGGTATTCGTTTGATACTTTAAATATTCGTCAGATAAATGGTAGTAGTCTTCTTTTATTTTAAAGTGTATCTGTTACAGAAGAAAATTGTTTTTTATAGCTATATGTTTTGGTCTAAATCGGTTTTAAAAATGTCTTATAATCGTTAACTATTATAATCGTTAACTGTTAAAATCTTATAACTATTTGACTTTGTTTGTTCACACAATCTATATATATTTTAAAGTATTATAAATATCTATAAAAAATAATAATTTAATCGATCTATAGATTTTCAATAAAAGTAAAGAATGACGTGTTTTTGCATTTTTTGAAAAATCTCCCCTAGAGGAGTGAAATAAGGGTGAAAAGTTTGTATGAAAAGCTGTCATTCCTTAAATTTCGGTATTTGGTTTGGTTAGAAATTATTAAGTGTTTCAGGATTTTTGGAAAATGATCCTTGATCCGGAACAAAATTACTTATACAGAGTGATCTTTATTACGTTTTTTTGTATTAGATACTTTTATTAATTCTAGCTTGCATGGATGGGCTTCAGGTTGAAATGACGTCATATGTTTAGTTGCCTGACCCTTATTACTTATACCCATAAGATATTTACCTTTAATAAGTTTGGCTTTTATTACGAATAAAAACAAGTCATGTAGCTCACGGAAGCAATGCCGCGAACAAAAGCTAGTTTATTATAAAATGACTCATGTCATTATATTTTCTGAATATCCATTTATAAATATGACGCAACGGCTCAATCAAGTTACTGGATATTGCTAATTATAATTAGCTATCACTGTTTATTTTATGAATAAAGTTGGTAAAATGGATTTAAATAACGATCGTAAGAAAATCGTCGTTCTAAAAGAATCAGTAAAATACTGAAAAGACGCAGTGACATTAATAAAAATATTGTTGATAGAATATCATTCATCTATTTGTCTTGATACTCTTCGTATTAGCCCGATCTAATTTAGATTTTCAAAATCTTCATAACTTCAAAACTACTTCTATTACTTTATTCTGAATTATACTTAGTACCTAAGTAAGTGGGTAATCACTTACTCCGCTGGCTCAGTGGCCCGTAGTGGATCTTGGCCTCCGACACAACAAGATGCCAATCTTCTCTACTTTCTACAATACAAGTACGTACTTACATGTTTATTGCAAAAAGTAAGACAGCTTAAAAAATAACGTTTATTATTCATTTATGTAAGGGGCTATACGAAGAAGACGTTTATCGATATTTTTTCTATCGATACCAGCTAGACGGCTCTATTAGGTCGTCACCTGGGAGGCGAGGGGAGCGGGGAGCCGCAGACTTGGCGTCGCTCGGTCGGGCAGGTTACGATTTACACTCCACCAACTCAGCACAAACTCTGTCGGACGAGAAATGCTGATAATCCACATCCAGACGCTGCGTGCGAATTACATACAGATTACTATGATACTGCCGTCTCGACGTTGACATTTTTATTGCATATTAGGATTTTAATTATGGAACTTGGGGTGGCTTTAAGATTGTAGTGTTTATTAGCGATTAAAGTCACGTGCTCGTGTTCTGTTGCCGTAACATATGTGATTGGTCTTAAGATTGGCTAATAGTTGCCTCAATACCTTGTGGTTTTAATTACACTATGCCTTTATTAGATGACTTCGAATTGTTCAAGAGTTAGTTTGAGGATTTATAAATGTATTTCTGTATTTTGTAAGACGTTGTGCGATTCTAATTTAATTATGAAGCGTATTTTTTTGGTATTAAATTTGTGACGATATTGTAAATTATTTCGTTTTAGGAGGATGGATATTCAGATTAAGGGCTATTCAAAATTCCATTTTTTAGCAGGGCTACTTAATTTTTAGTAGGTACTCAATGTAAATATGAAAGAAATACTCTTAGTTCTACTTGTATGTGGATTTGTGATGGAAAGTTTCCGTCTATGAAAGTGTCGGTATTTTCCAATATTTCTGACGCCTTGCTAAGTTTCTTGCCGGGTCATCTCAGTACAAGGTCTTACGCCGTGGATATATTTATTTATTAACTATCATAAAAGCTCAATTGTAGATTTATTTAAATAATGGTTTTGAAATTTTAAAGCTTTGGGAATTCCAGTGTCAAAATTGGTGCTTTAATTTTTTTTTATATTGTTATTTATGTTTGTTACAGGTCAATCGACATGCATCAGTGGCTTGTCTACGCAGCACGCAAGTGGCGTATGCTATTGTACAAATAAAAAAGCACACGAGAAAAAAACTACAGCTGTTTTGTCTTGACGACTTCGCAACAGCTTTCTAGAATACATCACAATTATGAAACAAAAATTCACGAAGACCAGTTTATTGTCAAGACTGAAACTAGTGTTCTAGCATTTCATAATAATTTGCATTTCATATTGGCATTCAAAATAATTGACGATCAAATACTTATTGATCAAAAATGATTGAACATTCAAGTGATATTTTGGACGTTGAAATTTTGTAAATAAATTTAAGTGACCTAGTGTTAATAGTAGCCGCTCGTTTTATTAAACATTATTGCTTTCGTCTCGATGTCCCCTCTTGAATCTTTGAATGAACTATTTTCATCAATGTGAAACGTTTGAATAGAAAACATTCAATCTGTAACAGCATAAGTGTATTTCAGATTCGCTTACGAGCTACGATCACCTACATGAACTGTTGAAGTTTGTGGGACATTGCCATGGTTATTATTCCGTAGTTAGTGTATTTTATAGATTTGCCATACTTATATAGCACAACTATTGCAATTATAATTCGCGTTAATATTTAATTGTGTGGGCCAATTAACTATTAATATCTGGATGAGCTACAGATAAATAGACTAGCACTCGTCTATTGACATTTAATTTTCCAATATAGCCGAACGTCAAATGAATATAAAAACCATTGTTATATGCCATAGAGTATGTAATATGTAGAGTTAATTGTTTAAAACTTATATACAAACAAGAGCCATTTATAAACCAAAAAAAGTCCTGTTTTAAACTTTGCTCAACACCAAATCTAACGTTCAAAGTTTTTAAAACAAATGCACATTTTTCATATAATATAATAATACCTAATATATCTAGGATGTCAGTGCCTGCTAGTATATTTTGAGAAGAATATACTTAGTTGTTATTATGCTCATTGTACTAGATTTTGGCAATGACCGTTACAAGTTATGAGATGACGCACAAACAAAATCCAATATAGTCAGTTGTCTAGTCCCACATGTTAATTTTTATAAGCTCCTGTGTCGACCAAGCGCAGATTTTACTCATAGATAAGCAGTGCTTAGTAATAACTCTCGTAAGCCTCATAATGTTAAACAAAAAATATATAATTCATTCTATGAATTACCTCAATGGACTGTTTGTGATAGATTTAGCCAATAAGTGTTCAATTTAGTGCGTGTATCATATAAGTCAATTCTTGTACCATTTTTGGCGTCCATTTTGGCATATTTTAAATACATACATTATTATGATTTTACGTGGCTCTATTATTTGACGATTCCATAGACGATTTCCAAATATTCACTGCTTTTATACTTATTTACGTATATTTGCAGCTGATGATGGTGCTATAAAAACTATTTTTAATAATTCATATTGAATAAAAATAATCTTGCAAATGTTTACTTGTGTATATGGAAATTGACGTACAAAATCATGAAATAATTTTTAAAGTGCGTACCTTAGTATGTACCTAAATGTTTTTTTTTTCCGATTAGATCTCTTGCAGTGTGATTTGTTATTATTTATTATTATTCCGAATGCCCTATATGAGGAACCGTTTGAAAAGAAGTTATGATGGATTCGAGTAGGTAGACGAAAAGGGATCTAATTTGAAAAATTTACTTGAAATTAATTGTTTCGTATACCTATGTAACGCGTTAGGTACTTACTTAAAAAAAGGTGGCGAGGGACGCGAGAGACGATCATTAAACTTTATTTGTATAATTATGTAGATAGCTAATATATAGTTTTTAATAGAACGTGAGTTTGGCTTAAAGTCATAAATTGAGTTGGATGTTGGACATCGAACGTTTACCTAGGTGTCGGGAATTAATATTATTATATAAAAATAAAAACATTTTGCCAAATATACATACGTAAAAAATCCAATAAAATATTTCGATTATATATTATATGTGAAACGAGAAATTAAATCGATAATTGTATCATAGTTGAGTGTTGTAGGACGATTCAACTCTTCGGAGGTATCTCATGATTAGTTAGGCATGTTAGCTAATATATTATCTCCTGGTTGTTGAAATGTATTGAGTATATTAAAAAAAACGACAAGACGCGTTTATGTCAGTCCATGTGGTCAATTAGGTATGGACTGAATTAAGTCTGTTCCGTTAAGTCTTAGTGTTAATGTGAACGAATGAATTAAGTAGGCACATTTTACTATTGTGTGCTTTAGTCTTGATTTTGCTAACGTGGCTTTAGTCAAATAGAATTGTAGAAATTGGTAGTTGTATACTGTAGAGTTTGGACACAACCTTGTAATACAAACATTTTAAAGTTGTAACAGTTTATACATTGTTTTCTGAAGTATGTACGAACACTACCCATTTAAATATAACAACTTTTACGGATCTACTCGCGTTTACTTTACAACAACAAAACAACAAATGTAAAATAAACGCGAGTAAATTGTAAAAGTTGTTTTATTTAAACAGAATTTTAAGTTTATTCTTTAAACAAGAATGTTCTCATCTTTATTTGTTAGTAAAAATATTTAATAATTTAATCAAACTCTTTTAATTTTGATTAAATTATTTTTATGCTACATATTTAAATTTTAAACAAACTGTGACTAGAGGCACAATTGAAGTAGCAAATGAATTCGATATTGCACGAGTTTCGTCGATTGAGTGAAATTGAGTGAATCTTTTCAAAACAGATTTAACTCTGGATACTTACCTTTTTACATCATTTAAAAACATAAATAGTTATGAGAAAATTTGAATATGCAATTATTTTGTCTAGTTTTTACTACTTTTTATTGGATTTTAATATTTCGTAGTAAAACCAGTGCTTGTCATTTAAGCCCATTTAAGTTTTACGGGATGACAGCTAGAAGACATGTGGTCTGCATTGGATAGTTGTTGAAGACTATTTTTTCCCCCCTATTTTTAAAGAACAAAGGAAAGGGTGACGATTACTGGTTCATGTTGAAGCACCACTACTCTACAACGCGTAACAGAAAAGTGTGGTCAAAATGAAAGAGTCCAAAGTGTATCCGATGTAGATCTTGTATGAATAGTTACTTAACTTTAATTTGTTAAGCAATTTTTAATTGAATATTTGAGTCGTGACGTTACAATCAAAATAAACAAGTTACATCCCTAGTGGCTTAGTAACCTCTGTGTACTAACATTTATGGTCACTGCTGCTTGCTTATGCGAGCCTGACGCGCATGATTTCACTAATATAAGTGTTTAATTTACAATTACATGACAAACTAAAGTTAATAATTATGTCTCAGTATATCTGCATATTAGATCTAGATCGGAAACACTTTGGATCTTTTCATTTTGACCACACCCTTTCTGTTACACGTTGTTTAATGACTAGTTTTTATTGATAATTTTTTTTTTCAATCACGAACTACTAGGAAAATTCAATGAGTTTACAGGGGCCTCGGTAGCTCAGCAGTCAGAGCATTGGACCGGTTATCCAAAGGTCGTGGGTTCGATTCCCACTCGAGCATCCTGAGGCTAGTTGATTTTTTCTAGTAAACTTTTATCTTGTAACTATCTAAAGCATTGTGAATGCTAAATTTAAAATAATAAAAATAGTTTTCATTGGTTTTTGATAAATACACTTAATGAAATACCCACTCGTGCAACATAAGAAGTAAGAAAGGGCCCCAATTTATTGTTTTAAGCTATACAGAAACGTATTTGTTTTAGTACGTGATGCGTTATGGCAAATGAATGTGAAACGGATATAATTCGATCCCATATATGGTCATGGGAAATGTCTATAGCTTGTAATAGATAATATATTTTAATATTAGGCCATGGTTATTGCTTTAATAATAATCATGTATTTATAGGACCTGGGCGCGTATCCCATAGCAAAAGATACATGTAATATGTAAATTATTTTGTACAATTTTAAAATCATTTTTTCTATGTTTGCGTTATTATTATGTTAATTGATTAACAATATACATTTAGTTTGTTGATTATTTTTCAGTTGCTTATTATGTTTATGACGAAATATGTGAAAAAATCTAGATGAATTAGGTGGAAATTATGTGTTTCAATGTAAATATTATAGACGAAAACATGTATGTAGAAGTACATAAATATTATTTATGTATTAAATTTGATATTGTTTTCAAAATTTAATTCTTTGTTTTATTACTTAGTACCCTTGATCACAATTGTTTTTTTTCTAATTATTATTAACGGGATTATTATCATGACTTTTGATATTTTTAAAGTATCAAGTATAATATTCCCGGTATTAATAATAATTATATTGATTATTTACATATAATTTAAAAAAAAAACACAAATGTTGAAAAAAATTTTGCATTAGCAGCATAAAACAAAAAAAAATTTAACATTTGACCTAATTTGTTCGCAACAAAATTTGCGTTAAAAATTATATAAACAAAATAAAAACATTTTATATAATTTTTCGCAAATATTGTCGCGAACAAATTACAATTTGAAAAAAGACAGTGTTGAGCCCCGATAGCGTAGTTGGTGGTGCGTCAGACCCGGCATGTCATGGGGTGCAGGTTCGAATTCGAATTTTTTCAACACTTTGTCTTTTTTCAAATAATAGTAATAATGTTAATGACCTTGATGGTACAGTCAGCAAAGAAAGTAACGCTAATAATACCTACCTAGTACCATGGCCACAACAACTTCACAAGTTATTGGCAAGCGCCATTAGTTGCTCTTGCGAAGTAATGACTAAGTACCATACTTCAAGTCCAGTGTCCGACAAAGGTTTCGTCGCCAAAAAATGATAAATAATAATAATAACTAGTGGTCGCCCAGCGGTCGAAATTCGACAGTAATTAAGTTAAATATAGTGGAAGAGCTACAGTATCGCGCCAGCCCAAACAATATCCTGAACGCGTTATTGTCTTTACTAATATTATAAAGAGGAAACTTTTGTGTATGTGTATGTATGTATGTATGTATGTATGTTTGCAACGAATAAACTCAAAAACTACTGGACCGATTTAAAAAATTCGTGCACCATTAAATGCTACATTAGCGCTGAGTAACATAGGCTATATAAAAAAAAATGTCCTCCCGTGCGAAGTAGGGCCGGGCCGCTAGTATTGAATAAAGATAAAGAATGTAATTGAAATTTTATTGGATAAGTAGCTAGGAAGCAGATAGTCACAAATCAGTTGCTGGCCCAAATACTGGAAAAAAGTGTCGTCACTGAGGCTAAGCATAAGCTGAGACGCAGGTGACGCAGCACAGCACACGGCAGATTTTGCGGGACAGGACAGTTGGGGCAGATATAGGCCGCGAACGCATGCTGCGACGCAGGTAAGTCACACAGCACGGACACATTAGTTGTCAATGTCAATGTCAGAGTCTGATAATGTGAGTTGTTGCTACTGTACAGGACCTATCCGATCCGAACCCTTCGGAGACTCTGGGAGGGCACGGGGACGCGCACTTTTAAGTGTGCGATGCCGTACCCCTCTAGAAATCCTCCGAAGGTGATTCGTTTCAACACGGCTTGGTACCCTTTACGTACCTCGCCGCCCCTAAAACAAGCCCGGTGAAGCTGAAAATGCCCCTCGGCAATCAGCAGTCTCTCTCCAAAAAAAAAAAAAATACTTTACAGGCGTTATAATAATGGATAATTTATACTATCGAGAGAGTTCTGTTAATTGGTCTGTCACTATTACAAAATTAAAATAAAATGGTAAAAAAACATGTGTCGACACGCACGCGTCGCGCGTTTTGTGCCGGCACTACAACGAAGCGCAGGGCAGGGCAGACACATGTCTGCGTCGCACGTGCCTGCGCCGCGCTGCCGGCGCCGGCGGCGCCACAGCGTACGCAGCTCTTGGCAAGGCCATGCATTACAAAATCTGCTCTGCTCTGCGCTGCGCGGAGCTGCGTCGCCTGCGTCTCAGCATACGCTTAGCCTTCTTGTCGCACATTAGTGCCACAGAACCGAAATGGAAAATACAGGGTACTTCCCGATAAGTATGGGTCTAGTGCGAGTTTCATTCGTAATTCGATCACGTTAACGAAAACGAGAATTTGTATAGCACAATTTTAACTCTTCTCGTATGTCGCCAGCGCTGCTTCAATGCCATACTGATTTTCATTTTCCTATATAAACGTAATCGAATGAATACCTACAGATACACTAGATACCTGTATTTTCGGTACAGTCAACAGCATAGGTAACTGATGATTGGTCAAGTTTCAAAATATGTCTCTCCATTCCTTTCCAGATCGACGCGTGCAGGTCTGAGAAGCCACCCTCATACCGTGCTGACCATCAAGACACGTACCAAAAAGTTTGGACAATCGTTCCTTTGCCGAACTGCCCGTATGTGGAAAGCGCTTCCCGCACACGTGTTTCCCTCCTCTTTCTCTCCCGGGTTATTTAAGCGGGGCGTGAAAAAGCATTTATGCAGGCCGTCATAGTGTAAGCGTTCGGCATAGCGTGGTAGCGCTGTGATGAACGCTTTCACTTCTTGGGCTTCACTGGCTGCTTTCCATCAGGCTGGGAGAGGCCATTTTGGCGTGCCACAATAAAAATAAAAAAATATGAAATCGGTATGAAAATCAAAACTTTTTAAACGCATATCGAAAAACCTTCGAGTGTCTTCTAGTACCTGCAGACTTTGACTGTAGTTAAATAGAAAATACCGACTTACGCTATCGAAACTTAATTTTGAAATCTAGTAAACATCATCTACTTTTGCTGTTGACTGTGTACCGGTTGCAAGCTTAGAGCAAAGGTTGCAAGCCTTACGTGCTAGTACTTAAATAGTTAACAGAAGAAAAAAATTATCACCACTGAACTATGCATATAAATTTGCTGTTTAAGTATGTACCTTACAAAACTAGATACTTGAGGAAGTACCCAATTATGCAACAACTTCGCCGCATAACACATTAGTTCCTCAAGGGACATTTTTATTATGAAACTTTTGGAATATTTAACGCAATGTAACGGAGATTTTTTATTACAAGTGAGTGGGTGAAGTTTTTATTACACCAAGAGCTATTTCTAAAGGTTTTATATGAGTTTCAGCAGTCGCGAAATCATCAGTTTATATTAAAGTTATCATATAAAAATCGCGAGTGATCCCACGGGGGTAGTATGGTAGTGTATAGAGTATGAACAATGAATGCGAACAGGAATACGCTGACGACACATATTTGGTAAAGCGCTTTTAACACGTTGGCTGATGTCAGTCACTAGTGTATACAGCGCTAGTTTGTATACAGCGCTTTCTAGGACCTTTGACAGGAATGGTAGGTTAGAGATGGGACGGAATTGAGAGAAAGCGGTAGGGGAAGCGGACTTTGGGATGGGAATGACATGGGCTAATTTCCAACCGGAAGGGAAGACGTTGGTTGCTAGAGAATGGTTAAAAATGTGTGCAATAATAGGGACAACGTCATCCAGAATAGGAATCAGCATGTCACGGCAAATGCTATCTTCACCCATGGCTTTGGAAGTTATGGAAAGGATACTCTTCTTAACCTCTTCCACAGTGATTTCACGAAAAGTTAAGGGCTCACAGTCAGGGCGGGCCACTGTGTCCAAAAAAGTGAGCGTGGCAGACTTGATAGAGTCAGTAACAACAACCGGTGGTACAGTAAAATGCCAGTTAAGCCTCCAAGGTTCAGCTTTGACCCATTGCCATACAATTTGATGTTTCTCGTCTGCTATGAAGAAGATTGTAGCTGAGGAGACGAGATGTGGATTTTGAACCATTTGATTGGCAAACAGAGGTAAGAGCGCCAATCCATACTTTTGAGGTCTCTGACCTTATTATCACTTATCATCAGGTATTTTTGATGTGTTACATCTTTCCGCTCGCTTACTTTATGTAGCAATTTGTGGGAGTGATTTCGTGAAATGGGACGGAAGTATGTGTAACAGTTTAACAGGAAGTCGGGGAAGCGCGCAAGCGCGCGCCATTTTGCAGCTTCTGTAATCGATATTATGAACATGACAAATTATTATTATATGTGACATATTGTGTCATTTGACTATCAAAGGTCATTTTGATATGTCAAATGTCTTCTAATAAGTATTTACTGCTATTCTCTATAAGATTTGTAAAAAAATTACGTAATTTTTAATTCTATATTCTATTTTCTATCGTAATATTGATTTCAAAAGGTGAGATGTCAAATGTTACACATCATAAGCGCGTACTGTAAGGCTCGCTCGTTTTAAGATTTCGTAGTCAACCCTTATAGTTTCGCCATGTCCGTCTGTCTGTCTGTCCGACCCCAACCTAGCTCATAGACTCTTAGTACTAGAAAGCTGTAATTTGGATATATAATCAAGCCGACCAAGTGGTGAAGTGAAATTTTGAAAAAAATTTTTTTTATATTACCTCCCCTACACGTGAAGTGATGTATTTTTTTTTCTTCTCTACCCCATAGTGTGGGGTGTCGTTGGATAGCAATTTTAAAAATATTACTGGTTTGTGGAATCACTTTTTTGTTTGAGGCATCTGTTTGTGAACTATTCAGCTTGAAAGTGCAAAATTTTGTTAGAGTCAAGTGTCCCCCCCCCCTGCGAGCCAAATGGTTGTTTTTGAATACGTGAAAAAATTCACAGTAGTTGTACATATGACGACGTTAAAAGGAAAACTATCACAGCTAAGTAGGCTTTACAAGTTTACGAGTAACAGTCGACCAACTTATAAAATGTACTTGGCGCAGTACAAATTCCTCATTGGGAACTACTTAAATAACGTTGTCAGGTGTGTGAAACCGATAGTATCCGCATTATTGAGATTGGCTACGGAACCCTACATTGCGCGTGGCCGGACACGCACTGGCCGGTTTTTTTTATTTTATTAATCGAAGAATAGTCAGATGACTCCACTCTACATAATGTCTAGCAGAAGAAGAGGCCATATGCGAAAACAGCTATTGTGAACAGAATTGTGAATCACTAGGAGCATGCTCTAAGCTAGCCGTGCTCAACTTGCGACCAACAAGTTGCATCTTCACTCTTCACCTAAAGATTGAGGGTCACTGTAGTGGCATCCGAAGACAGCATCAATAGAAACAAAACGCTATCGGCACCGAGATATTTTTTAAATAATATTTTACTTGTAAACTTAAATATTTTTTACCATTTGGTGTGGTGTGTTTAGCTTAGAATAAAATGTTTCTACGAACATTTTATTATAGGCTAACATTATAGTACCTATTTAATTAATTACTTATTGATTAATTATTGAAATATTTTTTTTTAATTTTGGGTACGTTACGTAACAATAAAAAAAACATTTTGTTTAGATTATTCTTGGTAAGCTCTCATTCCTATGTAAACTTTTTACATTACCTTTCTTACCACACGACCATCGATCAACACAAAAAAACAAACTTCAAAAACATTGAGTACTTAATACTGACAGTTGACAGTAT
Organism: Eudonia lacustrata; assembly: GCA_947562085.1. Classification (NCBI taxonomy): domain Eukaryota; kingdom Metazoa; phylum Arthropoda; class Insecta; order Lepidoptera; family Crambidae; genus Eudonia; species Eudonia lacustrata. The sequence continues at coordinate 7,318,886 of OX387315.1, read as the reverse complement.
TAACAGACTGTTTAGGCCGGTGACCTTATTGCAACAGAAACAATGAAATCAAGGCTTCTTGGTCTTCAGAAGAGCGTCTCAAGGTTTATCCAAGTCGGAAAGTATTCGACGAAACCTAGTAAGTTAATTTGAAATTCCTTATTTACCTTGGTACCAATAACATCAGTGGTAATTTTTGTAAGTAGCTTTCAATGGATTCGTCAAGGTCTGCTACAGTTCGTAGCATGGAATCGAACTATTAGGGCTCCTTTAAATGAGGTGTCGTGTCGGACCTTTTTTTATGAGAGATTTTGCTGATTATGTCTCAGACCTCTTCCTTTTGTCACAGACGTCTTCCTTTTGTCTCAGCGTCACTGGACTTTTTTGGGGGCGGCGAGATACTAAGTGTACCTCAAGCCGTGTGTAACGAAACACCTTCAGAGGTTTTCTATAGGGAACGGGGACAGTGTGTTTCCTACATGTTTCTCCGAGGGGTTTTGATCGGATCGGATGCGGGACAACTTGAGGGCGCCTATAAAGGTTAGGACATATAGGTCGGCTCGGGTTGACCGTGTCATTGGGGTGGGGAGAAGCGCCCAGGTACATGTCAGAACCTGGTTAGACCGCGTATGAACCCTGGTTCACACGCGCTGGTAAAACGACCTGTCGTTGTACCCTCGTTCTAAGAGTACAGTGTCTTGGCCCTAAGCGAGCGTGCATGCTTAAGGCGAGCGTTTCCGACTGTGAGATTTCCAAGGCGTTCCGCTCGGGACTGAATAATGGCGCGAGCCTTTGACTATATACATGAATCAAAGGGCGCGAGCGTCGAATTAGGCAATAATGTGGATTTTATTGAACGTTTATTTCTTATAAAAAAAATTTAATGGCCGACAACTATTACATATTCAAAGACAATTGGTTTGGTATATTTTTCTTTGTCTGAAACGGTGTATAGCCTGAATAAAATTATATTTAGTTTATTAATAAGACGTATGTTTGATATTATACCTATTCGATGCAGGAAATTTTAAAATATCGTGAAAATACCAGCCAAAATTACTAGATACAAGGCCATAACATATTTTTTTTTTGGATTTAAAATCCATTACATACACATACATTTCGAATAAAACTCATTTAAAAACATAGTTTTTTTGGAAACCCTCGCCTTAATGTGTCATCTAGGTAAATGTGTTGTGGCCACAGAACACCAGAAAGAGGTGTTCTGTGGTTGTGGCATTGAGAGGATCGGGCGGGACGTGTCGGAACGTTGCCGCGCGTTTTCATATTGAACGCCAGCAGGATCAACTTTTATTATGGAACGCAGTCTAAACGCTCAGCAGAACGGTCCGACACGAAACGCCTAATTTAAAGAGCTCTTAAAGCTGTAGCTTAAGGCTCCGATCCGATTCGAACCCTTCTAGTTGGAGAATCTAGTTGGGAACGGAGACCAGCACTAGAACGTGTTGCCATTCCCTCTAGAAATCCTCTATGGGTGCGGTGTTTCGTTTCACATGGCTTTAGGAACCCTTTAAGTTTCTCGCCGCCCTCAAAAAAGTCCGGTGTTACTGAAAAAGCGCAGTGGCAATCGGCAAACTCTGTCCAATAAGAAAAACCGGACAAATGCGAGTCGGACTCGCCCACCGAGGGTTCCGTACAAATAAATTTATGGGTAAATTTATGGTTTAGCTCATAGCAAAAGTAAGTTTAATTTATTTGTATGTAAACCTTTTTAGTCTAGATGACTATTTGAATCATCGATTAGTAATTAAAAAGGTTTGCAATGGTTTGACACAGTCGGAGACAAGGGGAGCCAGAAGCTAGATAGCCCGGCTAAGAGCCGAGGTGCTCGAAGATTATTATAACATTATGTAATAGTTTTATTGAATACAAGCAGTTTAACGAAAAGTGTGTTATCACTAAACCCTCATTCCCCACAGTACCTACTTATTATATAAGTGTTCAGGAATCGAGTCTCGAACTATTCCCGAAATTCAGTTTCCAAGGTAAGTATTTCTTTTTTCATTCTTCGTCATAAATCGAAACTATACATCATAAAAATAATTAAAATATGTTTGAACTTGTGCAAATGAAGCCCTTTCATACGATACCCCACATGACACGGTTAACTTACCTACTTCAAAATTTGGACCCCCGTTCCTTGCATAAAGACCCTGTTTTTTTGTGATTTTATTAAATATGTATAGTTTTCAGATTTTTCCCTGTACTTGTAGTCTATGACGATATTACTTGTTAAACTGTACCCTAAATTAACTACTAACTGATTGTTCTAGGTCAACGGCAAGTACCCTATGAATTTTGATTCCCTTGAGAGTGTCCAAATATACGTTTTTTGCGACATAAGCGGCCGTATCTTTTTTTTTCGTTAACTTAAAAGTTTGATTTTTTCACAGCTTCAAGGGACCGCAGACCTGAGTATATAGTTTTAATTTCAACTCGATACCTTAACGCGTTCCCGAGATAAAGGGTCTTGACAGACAGACAGACAGCCTAGCTAGACGAGCCTTCCCTATGGATGGATAGGGAGAACGGGACATTAACCATCATGCGGGCCCATCGCGGATTGGTAGTTGTGAACGACTGCTAATGCAGCCGGGACCAACGGCTTTTCGTGCCTTCCGAAGCACGGAAGAGCTCGAGTTGATAAATTTCTGGTCACCCATCCGGATAACCGGCCTTTGCGAAAGTTGCTTAATCTCAGCACTCATTCTCGTCGCTTATTGGTTGATTACGACAAATATCCTCTCCTCTACCTACCCATCTCTGAAAACTTATAGTGTACACAGGTAGGGAAAGTAAATTCTTATAAAAATATTTAAGGACATTTGTATTCCAACAGTTCGGTGCGATGCCCACATGAATGAGCTGCCGATACCGTGCGGACCCTGGGACATTTGGTACAAAGACAAGCAGAGTTTTTACAACAAAGTGCTGGTCGGCGGGGTGCTCTGGTATTAAAAGTAACATGATAATTTTAGCATTGTCGTCTTAGCAAGACCACAAAATAAGTAGACCCTAACGGTAAGCTTATACCGTGCTCGAGCAACACAACTATCTCAGAAGATCCATTGGCCAGATCCATAATGGATCTAGTGAGGTTTTTTTTCTTATTGGATCCCGATTTCAAGGTGTGGATCTGCCTACTGAGTTTTTTTTGTCAGTTGATCTCTTGGCCAGATCCACGATGGATCTAATGCGATATGTATTTCTCATTAGAACAAGTTTTAAAGTTGTTGTGGATCTACTAAGAACTTTCCTTCTTATCTTTGCTTTATCTCACACACCAATTAATGCTAATTATAACATTGTGGTTGTTTTTAACCCGCATTTGGCAAGCGTGGTGATTAAGCCATTACCCATCAATTGTAGCGATGACTTGATTTCAATGATGGAAGCCTTTGCCCAGCAGTGGGACAGTTATAGGCTGTTTACTAACTATAAGATTGTGGTTGGAAGCTACCTACTTAGCTGGTAATAATATACCTGTAGTGCCTGCATCATCCGTGAAATAGCAATTCAGTTGTTTTTCAATCCCAAGATATTTATCACCATATTGGCACAAATAAACGCGCAACGCCCACATAGACAACTTTTCACGGGCACGGAATCTCGCAACCAACAGCAGCGCTCAGTCTGTTCCGAGCTGCAGCGCTATTCTCTAAGCAAACAGCGTCGAACTCGATGTTGAACTCGCTCATAACAGAGCGAACGATGAACGAGAGTGCGGCGTCTCAGCGCATAATGTCCTTTTCTCGAAATGTCCTTTTCTAGAAATGTCCTTCCTCAGAATGTCCTTTCTCAAAATGTCCTTTTCTCATAATGTTCTTTTCTCTAAATGTCCCTTTCTCACAAAGTCCCATTCTCAATATGTTCTTTTCTCACAATGGCCTGTTTTCAAATTACATCAAGTATTGTTTGCAGTTTCAAAGTTTGATGTGAAATCAAAAATAAAACAAAAAACATAATGTAAATCAGTCAGATTATTTATTTTTAAACAAGCAGTTATCACTCATTTTTTAAATAATCAGAAAAAAGTATAATAATAAAATATATTTAAATATTTGTCCACAAAAAATCTACTCGTTTTACAAATGATACTAATAATCCTAATTAGTTATTATCCTTATTCACATTTTTTAACTAATCAACAAAAATGTATTTTCCTTGATATATTTTAATATTGTCTACTAAGTATATACTTTTTCTGATTATTAAAAAAAAATAATGATAACTGTTTATTTAAAAATAAATGTCACTGATAAACAATAAGTTTTTTGTTTTATTTTTGATTTCACATCAAACTTTGAACCTGCAAACAATATTTGATGTAATTTGAAAACAGGCCATTGTGAGAAAAGGACATATTAAGAATGGGACTTTGTGAGAAAGGGACATTTAGAGAAAAGAACATTATGAGAAAATGACATTTTGAGAAAGGACATTCTGAGAAAGGACATTTCTAGAAAAGAACATTTTGAGAAAGGACATTTCTAGAAAAGGACATTTTGAGAAAGGACATTTCGAGAAAAGGGCATTATGCGCTGAGACGAATTTATTATTGAGTGAATTTGGGTGTCTTTTATATTATAAACTTACCTTGTTATATCTGTCGGCAAAGTAAAAAAGGACAAACTAAGATTATGGTTGTGTGTGTTGAGACATCCTCATACACAACAGGTTTTTTTTCCAGACATTTTCAATAGGCACCCACCTAAATGCAACAAAACTCGCAATCGCGACACCCAAACCAAGAAAAATACTTACGCGTTTTCTGATCGGCAGCGCTCAGTGACATACTTGTTATTCTCCGTTACTACAGCAACATACGCTGTCCGATCCGCGTTTGCGGGGACAGCCCGCGTCATCGCGTACTCCTTTCCTGTGTTTTTTTCTGTGTGCTAATGTAGGTGAACTACGAGCTTGTGTGCGTGTGTTTCGGAGCGCTTGTATGAAGTTGCCGCACTCTCGTTCACCCTGCTCATAACTTGCAAACGAAATTCAACCTAATTTTAAATAGTAATAAAATATACATTCGTTTGCAAGTTATGAGCTAGTTCAATGTCGAGGTCGACGCTGTTTTGCTTAGAGAATAGCACTGCTGTTCCGAGCGTGCAAGAGGTCTACCTATGTGCGAGTTGTTAGAGTGCTGTATGAATTAAGCTACCTTAGTTTGTGAGGAGCTCGATGGCGCAGTGGTTAACGCGCCCGGTCTGCGATTGCTAAAGTTAAGCAACTTTTGCAAAGGCCGGTCATTGGATGGGTGACCAAAAGTTTATCATCTCGAGCTCCTCCGTGCTTCGGAAGGCACGTGAAGCCGTTGGTCCCGGCTGCTTTAGCAGTCGTTAACTACCACCAACCCGCACTGGGCCCGCGTGGTGGTTTATGGCCCGTTCCCCAGCAGTGGGGGGGACATAAAAATGAGCTGATGATAATGACGATGAATTTGTGACCCTGGTTTTGCATCGGTACGTAATTGTGACGCTGACTGGTTATTTTTATTATTTTCTCAGGTGGCTGTTTTCTTTGGGAATGGTGATATACACAGAGTCCTTATTCCTTAACTGGGGTCCGCCCGCGCAGCCCGCCCCGCCCAGCGACATGGTGGAAGAATGCGAAGACGTTTAATTAAGCGATTCAACTTTGGTCTTTATTGAATAAATTGTTTTTGACACGCTTTATGCTTTTAGCACCTGCTGTGCTTACGTATTCAAGGCGCCTAGAGTGAATTTTGTTTACTATCCGTATTCATTCGATTACGTAAACATAAACGAAAATTAGTATAGTATTGAAGCAGCGCCTCCTGGCGGCATACGAGAAGAGTTAAAATTTTGCTATAAGTACAAATTTTCGTAAGTATTCGTTAAAGCGAACGAATGGCGAATGAGACTCGCACTAGGCATTGTCGTAGGTATCACAAAACGGCCGAAACGACGCTCTTTGAAATCTCGGTAGACTTCAGTACCTATACGACAGACGCGATTGCCCTTGCGATAATCATAAATGATGTTATGTGATATTCATGAAACCTTCTTTCTTCCAAACCTTTTGAGTATCAGTTAGCGGAGTTCTTGTGAGATTTTGATGATTCCTTCCTCCCGAGGATTACCTACGCTTGTGGCTTTGTTTATGGCCAGAAGCTCCGCCTGGTACACTGTGCAATACGCGACGCGGGTAAGCCAATTAGAAGAAACGAAATTGCAGAGAAAGAGCGCATAAAAACAGATTTAAGAAATCAATACAAAAGCGCAGAACTGCCTTTTCACAAACTTTTAAAGAGGCAGCACACTATCCACTTTTACTTTGTAAGGCAAAGGAGTTCCTATGAGTTAGAGTGGATAGTGTTGATAAAGGACAATGCCATGAACGAGTCGTACATAGCCATGATAACAATTGGAAGAGCAATTACTGGCCTTCCTAGATGATTTTTAAATTTCAAAATTCTGTAAAAAAAGTAAGCCTTATTATAAGTATGTAATTAAGGTTTGTTCTTCTTTAATGGCTTAGCTTAAGGCGACGCACCGCTAAACAATAAATCTCATACGGAGCGTTTGCGGGGCGCAAACAAATAGTTTTTCTTATGGTACGGGGCGTACCTTAAGAAAAACTGTTTTTTTTTTCTTCAAATTAAAACTACAAATTATTTAAAAAAAATGAACTACAATATTGAAGTGTGTGTTAAGACTAATCTACTAAGTAAATTTAGATGCTTAAATCGGTCTGGTTAGCCTGTAAAATGCAAATCTATGTTTTGAAAGAGGTTACTTTGATATTTTTTTCTCTGTTATAAAAGTTGACAAATCGTGTTTCAGCAACTAGCAAAATGAAGTCAATTAAATGAAAAATCATGTCATCAAATATCACTTTCATATGTTTTGTAATTGTTGGGAAAAATCAAGATCCCCGCCACGTAGATTTCCAATGCGTCGGTCGCCTTAAATACACTCGGGAGCAATAAACCAAAATCATTTCAAACAAGTTTTTACCATTTTTATACAGCAATGAATTATAGATTGTGGTAGGTATATCATTTTGAAAGGTAATTTTATAAGCTTTCAAATGATATCAAAAAGATTAAAAAAAATACAATTTCCCACCTAAATATAGGGAATGGTTGCAAAAGGTTGTGGATGTTTAAATGAATACGAAGTAATATGAAAAGATATGCTTTTATTTACAATGTGTATTTTATCCCCCCCTCAATACTTTGTATTCCCCCCCCCCCCACCTTATCCTAAGGACTGCTTGTAAACGGTTTGTCATGGACCGAATGAGTTTCCTGACGGAATATTGTGGTATTCCCTGCCACTCTTCGACCAAAGCAGTTTTCAGATTTTCTATCGTCGCCAGAGCTGGATATCTCCCTCGTACCCGTCTTTTCAGCTCGCCCCACACATGTTCGTTCGTTCCATAGGGTTCAAGCAAGTCAGGACTGAGGGCTGGCCAGTCTAAGTTGGAAGCCCCGACTTCTTCCAGGTACTGTCCAGTCATTGCAGCGGTGTGGCAGCGGGAGTTATCGTGCATTAGCAGGAAATGTTCACAAATAAACCCGGCGTATGGAAGAGCATAATTATGGAATAGCAGGCAGGATGTCGTTGATGTATCTTTCCGCAGTTAGGCCCCCTCCCCGACCACCACCAGGTACGAATACCAGCTTCGCTTTTGCTTCTATAGAAATCCCCGCCCGTATAATACAGGACCCGCCCCCGTATGTCACTGTTTCCGCAAAACAGCATTGTGCGAATCGCTCCCCCGGTCTTCTAGACTCTCTGTCGACGGTCGCTACCATGCAGACACATCCTTGTTTCGTCCGAGAACAGGACTCGACTCTATTGCTTCTATATCCCAATCTAAGTGATCGCGAGCAAACTGAAGCCGGGCTTCGCGGTGGGCTGGAGACAATTTGGGCCCCGTAGTTGGCTTTTTGGGGTTAAATTCGCGCTCCTTTAAGTCTTCGCCTCACTGTCCACTCGCTAACAGCCCTCTCTCGAACTTCTATGAGCTGCCGTTGGACGTCCACGCCGATTAGGTGTCGATTTCGGAAGGAAGTGGTGACAATGAATCGGTCATCTCTCACCGAAGTGCAACGCCGTCTTCCATATCCTGGTCTTCGACACTCTGACCTTCTGTACATCTTCGAGACACAAGACTGGCTTAGATGAAGCTGTCGAGCAATATTACACTGAGAACCCTTGTTGGATTTGAGCGGCTTCTGCAGATGTGGTTTCTATTTTCTTTCAGATTCAGTGTTCCCAGTGACGTGAACTATTGGACTGATGGCCAATTTTCAGGAATGCTCACTTTTTATAGTGTTTCAGGAATCCAAATTTTTATTATTATATCCATTATTTTGTTGTAAAAATTTGTTTTTTGTTTTTACGTTTCATGACGTAAGGTAAATAATCTTTGTCTGTGACATTGAAAGAGGTTGAAAGCTTATTAAATTACCTTTGAGATCATGAGTGTAACCCATCTGGCCCGGTGACTTGGCCCGGCGCCGGGCCAAGTCATCGGGCCAGATGGGATACACTCGAAATCCATATACCAGATAAGTTCTGGTATATGAGTTCATTGCAAAAAATTTAAAAAATTAGTCTAGAACATCCCGCGGTAAAGTGATTCCGGTTTAATGCTCGCGAGTGTAGATAACATATCCACATAATATTAAGTAATAATAAAAAGAAAAAGATATGTTACTTTAAAAGTATTTATTTAACGTTATGTAGCTATACTTAGTACACAAATTTCAAACGTACCTAACTAATGACCTATAGTATAATGAGGCTTGTAGCTAACAATACATTTGAGGCGTTTGCGAAGGTAAATAAATATGAATAAGTACCTAGTAATCATCACAAAGAAATATTTTTGCGAAAGTTCGAACCAAGTGACATTCAACTAACGCAATTAATATCTTTTAGGCACGCTTAAAACACAGGTTTAACAAATGTTATATCGAATGCAATTCTAAGATACCTAATGTACTTTCAATGAAAATGTAGTTAAGTGCATTCGTATTCTAACCCTAAATTAGAATAATATTTTTATGAAAATCAGCAGACAACCTTAAAGATATTTTTGTTTTCATTTCCTTTGTATTGATACACATCGATAGTAGTATAAGTTAGGTATATAATTCAGTAGGCAGTTCTTTCCTTTTGGAGGTTAACGTTTTTCGAACCAAAACACCTACCTTGATACCTATGCACTGAGTTAGTGATTATTACCACTTATTGCTAATTGAATAAAGGTTATGATTGTCATTTGTCTTCAGTTCAATAAGTATTATACAAATCTTCTTCTTTGAGTTCGTTGAGTATTCTTGAGTTCAATAATTATGTTATAGTTTAGAGCTAAATAGATTAATTAGAAAAGACTGTCACAATCGAATTAACGAACCATTGATCTGAATAAACTAAAAATAGGATCGAAATAGAAAATAAAAAGTTGATTGCTTTTTCATTTTACATCGCTTGAAAGGTTGTCTTGCGAAATATATTTTTTATATAAGAATTAAAAATGGCCGCACAAAACAAAAAAAAAATCGGCAGGCGAAAGATATTTTAATAGAACCCTAACATATATCAGCTTACGGCAGTTTCAATATCACAACCAGAATGTTATTAGAGCACTAAGTGCCTATTGTGTGTTTTTACTATTCCTATTCATTAAATCACGTAAACGAAAACGAGAATTAGACATGACATTGCCTCCTCCTCATGAGGCATTGCTTCCTGGCGACATACGAGAAGAGCTAAAAAAGGGTGTTAGTGAAATGGAACGCAACCATTTAGTTCTTTTTCGACGCGTGTGGCGCTTGTGTGCTTTCTATCTGAAATCTGTCACTTTTGCTAGTTAGTTGCCGCGTAAACTGTTAAAGTAATAAAACGATTCCTTTTACTATAAAAACTATTTCATTGTCACAACCACGATATCCATATTCCTTTACCATACAAACTTTCGTTTTCGTAAAATCGAATGAATACGAATATTATACAAAACTCACAATAGATACTCTGGGTCATTTCAAAAATGTTATTAAGTATACTGCAGTAAAGAACATGTGAACAGTTTCGAGAAAATAGATCATAATGTCAGAACCTCAAATACCACAATCACAAACACGGTTAGTTGTACTTACTGCGTTCATAAATTGTGTGGCAGTTACTACACTTATGCACGATTTCACCGACGATCTTTAAGTTTTAGGTGACTCCTAAGCAATATTGAGTGACAGTCACCTAACACGGCATGGCTTGTAGCAAAACAAAAAAATTGAGGGTTTTTTAAAAAAAATTACGTTTCTGAAAACGAAATTAGTTTTATTAAGGCCGTGATACTGGGTGCCTAGTGCAAGTTATAGGCGCTGCGCAAACGTAGACACTTTTTGTTACCGACACAGCACACCATACAAGGAAACAGAGTTGCTGTATCAGTGTCAGGTGGAAGTAACTGGACACAAGAAGTGTCTAAGTACGTCTGCGCAGGGAGGGCTGATTTCATATTCACTGGTAGCTTGTATCCCACACAAGACACAAAAGTGTCTACGTTTGAGCAGCGCCTCAGTCGCCATTCGATAACGGTAACGAAAACGAGAATATATATGACAAAATTTTAATAAAAATAATTCATAATTTGATATTATTGTTTTCGTTAGCGTGATCGAATATCAAATTAATGAAATTCCCACTAGGCACCCTGCACAACTTTTAGGTAACATATTATGGCAACTATCGGGACTCCCAAATATATTTTAGATATTATTTTGACCTGTGTTTTTCGGGAAAGTGGTTTACCCATGTCGTCCCAGGAAGTAAGACACATTAGAAAAACACGGCTTACTGGACTCGATATAGTCTCGGGACATGATTGGTTTTTTTTTGCAGCTGCTCCCCGCTATTTTTGCAGGACTTTTTTATTCTTTTTTTATGGGACGTGATTGGTAAGGTATAACGGTATTAAAAGAGGTTTTTGAAATGACCCTGCTGATACATTTTATGGTGGATGATTAATCAGTTGTGACAAGTATTTTACATACATAACTTTACTATACTGTTATGAATTTATTTGATGGTATGTTTATTTATTTCCCCCGTTCCTGAATTCTATGGTCGAAAATATACAATCCGAATAACTTCAACCGTACCTTATAACCCTGTGATGAAAACTTATACTCGATGATACATCTATATATCGCTAGCGTATAAGCCTCTTTCTGTTTACAACTAAATGAGACGTACCATCAAATCTTTGATAACTGTAATTTCCACAAACAAACACATTATTATAAAAGCTTGGACATTCGATATAATTGCTATTCTGTGTTTCTTAATGTCTAATAGTAATAATATAAAAATATTAAATTTATTATATAAAAAAAAACTAAAGTTGAATTCAAGCCTACTAAATAGGTGCTAAATTGCTTCAAATACAATTTATTTATTTAATTTAAAATCACAAATTCACATATTACAAATCATTAATTTAATCATAAATAAAGCACTTTAAGCGGTTTTTACATTTAACATTATAAGAATAATGATGGGCAGCAGAAAATCGAAAACATCAAATCTAAAATGACACTCTTAATTTATTTTCTTAAATGCTAAAAAAAGCACATTAAGCTATTCTTTTAATATTGCTATTCCACTTTGTACTTTACCGTTTCTATACAATATCAGTGGCGAAGCCTGAAATTATACATTTTAATTATTAAGAGTAATTATTAACGGGATTCTTACCATGTTTATTATTTGTTTATTTTATTTTATTTAATAGGACAACCAACAAATTTAACACAAATACAAGCAAAGTTGTTGTTGTTGGACTTATTATACGTGAGTATTCGATATTAAATATAACATGGTAAGAATCCTATAATGAACATGGTAAGAATCCCGTTAAATTACTCTAATGCAAAAGTGTTAATATATTTTTTGAATTTAGTAAAACATGTGATAAACACAATACACAACCAAATTTCTTTGTTGAGAAGCCGTTTTGAGTAAAATTTACAACACCACTTATTGGTACCAATCTTTAAAATCCGATGTCACCTATGTTAGTTACATAAACAATAGTACAATAACCAAAATATAATACATTTTGGAATAATAACAGACCTTTAAAGATTTCATACAAAATTGCTATAGAAGAAATGTTAATATGTGTATATATGCGATATTCAGAAGCTAGCTGATTATACTAGTATTAAATTAGCTGCTATCCTAGTGCATATGTTTCTTTTCTTGCAGAACACGATGATAACACGTTCTATTTTAAATTCGTTTCAATAGTAGTCAATATATACATAATTCCTTAAGTTACATATCTATGTTAATCACATGAATATTAAAAACCAAATAGTGTAGATCAGTCGTGCCCAACTGGTATTCAAGAGCTATTAAAGTTAATAATTATGTCTTAGTAACAACACATACAAGACTAGGCTTGCCAACCGTCTCGGATTTTCCGGGACGTCCCGCTTCTGGGCCAATTTTGGGCCGTCCCGCCGTGACCCCCTGTGGGACGCTTTTTGTCCCGAAAATCAGTGATAATATGATATAAGTATCTATCTCGTACCAACTACCCTCGGGTTTAGGTTTTCAGATGGTAGCTTCGATACCACCTTAAAATGCATCAACAGAGAGAGCGTTTTCTCTGTGGAAATGCATGGACAGACAGTAGAAATTAAGCTAAACGTCAAAGCTGAACCACAAATTAAAATTAATTTTGACCAAAAATGCAATGAATTTTATAACAACGTATTGCAAAACAAAAACTTGTTAAAATGCGCAAAATCGCAAAATAAGCAGTTTCAAAATTAATTAAATTTAATAATTTAAAAGGTTTGGAATCATTGTATTGATTTTTGATAAAATGATAAAAAAATATGCAGTTTTTTTTTAACCTTTTATACGTGGTGTGTTATGTCCCGCGTAATATGCCCAAGTCCCGGATATCGAGCTCGGTAATCTCGGGAATGCCTTTTTTGGAGTTGGCAAGCCTATACAAGACCTAGATCGGATACACTTAGAACCTTTAAATTTTTACCACATCTTTGTTATTCTGCTTAAGACAACTTGCTTTATCAAACGTATTGACAATGGACTAACCAACCTTAATATTATATTATATCAACTAGTGGTCAAAATTCAATCGTAGTTCACCAAATGAAGCGTTTCTACAATGTAATGTAACACATATTATTATACATTAATTTTATATTTCGGGTCTCTTTCTCCATACAAACTTTGATCGTACCACATCTCACACTCCTGCGTGCGCGTAATGTGCATATAAAGGGGCACGAAGATTTCTCCTAATGTTTTAATTTATAGAAGATAATATGGACACGTTTAACTATTCGAAATTTTACAAAAATTGCAAGTTTAATAATTCTAAGAACGTAGCAAGTTACATAGAAACACAGTTATCATAGATCGGAGTTATTGTGCTATGCTATGCTAGAATACTAAAGGCTTTACTGATAAACAGAGTATAATAGTTTGGAACTTCAGTTTGAAGATGGTACTAAATGATGTTGACGATAGCTTGAAATAGACATTTTGTGTTTATCGTTTCAAATTAGAGTACAATTTCAAAGGCTTTTATTTGCTGACAGAGAAGTGTAGTATTAATTAACACATTATAATATTGTTCTTCAACTAAAATTAATTTAAAATTAATACAGTCCCCCATGCAGCGTGTCTTTGGACAAAGACCTCCTCCAACGACCTCCAGGCATACCCTAAATTAGAGTAAAAGAGACAAAACACAGAATAACTATTCGAAGTTTACTTATCATCATCATTCACTTATCATCATCATTCTCTCTTCATCATCAGCTCATTTTATGTCCCCACTGCTGGGGCACGAGGCTTCCCTATGGATGGATAGGAGGAACGGGCCATAAACCGTTTGTTTATACAGCTGGGACCAACGGCTTTACGTGCCTTCCAAAGCACGGAGGAGCTCAATATAAAAAAATTTTGGTCACCCATCCGATGACCGGCCTTTGCGAAAGTTGCTTAACTTCATCAATTCCAAAACGGGCGCGTTTATCAATGCGCCATCGAGCTTTTAGAAGCTTATACTCTGTTTATTAGTAAAGGGTTAAACGTAAAGCAAACTAAGAGTTATCTGCTCTCCGGCTTGGGTTTGGGCGGTTTGAAGCCCATGCCCACTTTCTTCTTCTTCTTCTCTTTCCCGCCGGAGGTGGACTGGAACGTCTTCCAGCTGTCGACGCGGTTTTGACGAGATTCCTGGAATTTAGTTCAGCACGAGTTAGAACGTGTCGACTATTCGGGCGGTCCAACCAGTCTACCCGTTTTTAATTACCCCTAATTAGTAAATTAATATATCGCTAAGCTCCTTCTACTAAGGATCAGCAGCTGTTGCAAAGATAAAATGTGTGTATAATATGTAATCTATACTATTAATCTTTTATCTCCCAGTGACTCCATATGGAGCTATAGAATAATTGAATTTCTATTGTGTCTGGTTTTATGGATAACGAGAGGTTAAGAGCGTTTACGCCGCACACTAGCGCCGCCAATGAAAAAAAAACATATCTAGTAATTAGAGATAGAAAATCAAATTATGCTCAACAAACTATCCGAATGAAGTAATTTAGCATTTTTACGTCACCGGCGTCATGGCGTTAATAGTTAAAACTGGCCGTAACGTCTTATTTAACTAAACCATAACATGTGAGGTGTTTATTAGGTGACGTAAAAATGCTAAATTACTTCATTCAAATAGTTTGTTGAGCATAATTTGATTTTCTATCTCTAATTACTAGATATGTTTTTTGTTTCATTAGTGGCGCTAGTGTGCGGCGTAAACGCTCTTAATAAGAAGGTAAAGTTTGCGGAGGGTAATCAAATCACTGAAAATAATGGTCCGATTCCCAAAATTCTTACACTGATAGAATGCTACATACCTTGCGGGTAGCATAGGCTATATTTCATTTTGATAAAAAAGGTTTTTTTTACATCTCGTACTAGACACGCGGGCGCAGTTGCGAATAAAATGCTAGTAATAAATATAATAATAATATGGTTATTCCGACCGATTTCGATCATGGTGACCACTTCGACTCCAAGTAGGATGGCTAGCATAGCCAATCTTCTTGGTGAACTGGCGTGTGTTCTGACTGAGCGCAATATGTATTTTACATATTAAATAAACTTTTTTTTTTCCTTTAGATGATGGCATTGTGCGGTTAGCACCTTTTTCGAAGTAAAATACAAAATGCGGATGACACACAGATTTAAAATCTGTCAATATCAAAAACATTAGTCGGTTGTTTTAATTTTTTTTGTAGGAAATTATGTTCCTTCAGTCATTGATTAACTATATCAGTACTCAGGCTTACAACACTATTTTATTTATTAGAATTATTACATACATTTACCTGGTGGTAGAATTCCTTTTTAGAATCAGACTGAATCAACTATTTAATTGCACCCAAGGAGCATTGTTTGGCATTGATGTTTTCTGGCTTGACGAGTACGAGACCCAGTTAAATTACAAAGCATAGAGGCATAAGAACTTAAACTTCAGAATCGGCGGTGGTCGCTTTCCATCAAACAGACCTTATGCTCGTATATAAGCCCAGAAACATTATAAAAAAATATATTTTATATTTTACGGGTAAGCACCATTGTCTTCATGTTACCTGGTGTTAAGTGATGACAAGGCTAATGGTGGAAGCTTCACCCAGAATTCTCAACTACCGAGGCACTGGCTATCTTATCTCTAGCTGCCGGAACACAACAATGCTATAAACATTGATGTTATAGCGACATATTTAGATAAGGTGGTGGTGACAAGCAAGCCCTACCACCAACCATACCGAGAAACGATAGTAACATTACCTCAAAATTTTTCGCCCACTCCTTTTCGAAGGACATCTGCTCCTCTTGCTCGATCTCAGCTTCGCGCTTTCGTTTCCTTTCTTCCATGTCTCGAGTTTCTAAATGTTGCCTTTTCCTCTCCATATCCGCAAACAGCTAGAAAATACAAATGAGCATACTTTTAACGGAGCTCGATGGCACAGTGGTTAACGCGCCCGGTCGAGTGCTGTGGTTAAACAACTTTCGCAAAGGCCGGTCATCGGATGGGTGACCAAAAATGTATCATCTCGAGCTCATCCGTGCTTCGGAAGGCACGTAAAGCCGTTGGTCCCGGCTGCATTAGCAGTCGTTAACAACCACCAATCCGTACTGAGCCCGCGTGGTGGTTAATGGCCCGTTCTCCCTATCCATCCATAGGGAAGGCTCGTGCCCCAGCAGTGGGGACATAAAATGAGCTTATGATGATGATACTTTTAACAGTGATCTAAATAAATGGTTTCTGAAGTGTTTGTTTCAGGATTTCTTGTTATCCATTACATTATTTTGTCATTAAATTATTGAATCATAATCATAGATAGATAGTTAATAGAATCATAACTTGCACTGCTAAAATTGCCGAAGGTAAATTTTACTTTTTATTTTAAGTGCTAATTGCTGCACTGAAGCTAAATTTAATATTTATAAAATTTATAAAATACAATACGGTAGCATAGCAGTGCAGCCGCCCGGATTGCGAAAGACCCAGGTTCGATTCCTGGCTGGGTCGGGTGGGCGTTTAATTTTTTCACCGTATTTTATTAATTTTATAAATGCAGAAAGTAAGTTAAATACTACCACACTCGAGCAACACTCACAGAGACCCTTCAAGGACATGGATCTTGGAACAGTTTGAGCGCAGTTTATGTGAGATTCCATGTCCGTGAGAAACCTCTCATGTTAGGAATCTCACATCAACTGCTCAACTGACCGCTCAACTGACCGCTCAACTGACCGCTCAACTGACTAATCAACTGCATTGCTGACCCCAAAAGCTCAAGCGAGCTTTTGGGGTCAGCAATGTGCACTATACAACAATGGTGGATAAGTAATAAGCATCGGTGGAATGCTATGGTTGCATTACACATCAGCATTATTCGCATGACAGATAGCAAAAATTAACTTAAAAGTAAGGTAACGTGTGCTCAAGTTTTCCTGAATTGACCACTCAATGAGTTACATATAATTTTACGGAAAAGTTAAAAGATTTTTTATGTTTTGTCTGGTTTAGGGGCGGCGAGAAACTTAAGGGTTCCTCAAGCCGTGTGAAACGAATCACCTTCAACGGTTTTCTAGAGGGAACGGCATCACGCATTAGTGCGTGTCCCATGGGTCGGAAGTTAAAAGATAAGAAGAATTACCTTCATAGTCATAACATAAACAGCGTGTTTGTATTTAACGGGGTCGTCTTCTGGTATTCCTTCAGTCAAACGGCCATCCTTTTTAAACTTTTTTCTTTTCTGTTCAATCTGTAAAACATTATTCAACCTGTTAAAGTATTTTTACAACTTCATAGTAATATACAGAGAACAACTACATGAATTATATGTATATCATCATCATCATCATCATCATCATTATTTTATACGTATATATGATAGAATTATATCTGATTATACCCTTTCAGTTTTGTCAATAAAGTGGTTGTTGTGTCATGAAAATAACAACTGAAAGCAGATTAAAAGAAAATTCTTCTCTTCTTCTTCAGCCTGTCGCCACCCAATGCTTGAGTGTAGGCCTCTCCCTTTGCACGCCATCTCTCTCTGTTGGTAGCCATCCCAAACCAATTCTTTCCAGCGACTCTATCTATATTGTCTCTTCACCTTCATTGAGAAAAAGTTAAAGAAAATTGCAACTTATCTAATGTAGCTAGATATGACAAATATTAATTTGGTAGTCTCAAAGAAAACAATTACACTGCTCTTACCATATGATCAGTTCTTTCTTTGGCCTCCTGATAAATATCCAGACATTTCTTTCTTGTGTCCTCATTTTCAAGAGTTTTCCAAGATCGGTTCACTATTTCGAAAGCTTGTTGGGCTCGCTCTGAATCGTCCTGAAAGTACAAAAGTAAGATACTCAACACGGACTGCTTTTGTAATGTCTCTGAATCTTTCTCTGCTGACTTTAGAGTGATATAATTTTGCTAGAATGTCAAATGTATGCATCCTCTTTCCATTCATTCACACTTTAACTTTGTACCTTACCTAAATGTTGGTGTGCCAGCACATCTCTCAGGAGGGTTCCATCTGTGGATAAAAATGAAACGTTGACGGGCGTAACCGTCTAAACTGGACATTTGATCTTCTCAACAGACTTTAAAACAGTTGTACGTAAAAGGGCAGACGAAAAGTATATAGGTATTCGCTTTTTAACACCATAAATCAAAATTGTAACTAATATAGTTTATAAAATATGACCCATTCTCCAGCAAATGAATGTGGTGGTGTGAAAATTGTAGTTTTATTTAACCTGACAATACAAACAAAGACCTATTAAATTTATAATGGATATTTTAAAATGGCAATCAGCATTTTTATACTTCTTTTATTTCTAACCTAAAAGTTTGTTATGATTGTGATTACTCTGGTAAAGTGCACTCAACAATGTGTTGAAAAAAGCTGTTAATAATAATTTATCACTTTTACTTAAATTGTGTATCTTTTAAACTCTAGTACAGTTAAAACACTGTTTTGCTAAAATGGAATAACACATTTTGTCCACACAACTTTGTACTAACCATATTCTTATCTGGATGCACCAGTATGGAGAGCCTCCTATATTTTCTTTTGAGTTCATCGAGTGTAGAATCAGGCTCTACTTGCAACACTTCAAATGGGTTCAAATTGAAATAGGTTGATCCGGGGCGTAGAAGTCTCTCAATCTGTTGCTTTGGGGTCAACACTGAATCGCGCTTCTCTATTTCTTTCACCTAAAACATTAAATTATTAATTGCATAATTTAAAAAACCTACTTTATCGACGATTAACACAACAATAGTGAGCGCAACAAGCTAATAATATAATTGTACTTACCTCAGTGTAGAATTCATCGAAGGATTCTTCCTTCGACGCCGACGGAATTGACGACATTTTTCTTGAGTTTTAATACTCGATACTTCGTTGTGACGAATAGAAACAATTGGTCAAGAAATTGAACACATCAAATTGTTTATTTAATAAAGAATAAACTATCAGCTTTAAATCAAAATCGCCGTTTCTGTGTCATTTTAATGAGCTAACTAAGCTTAGCTAATTGTCAATGTCATCATGACAAGCCTTACATGTTTTTTTGTTTTCTTCTTCTTAGTTTGATGCAGGATAAGCAAAGGGATCTAGCACATACAGCTTTGTGCGTTCAGTATTCATTATGAATAATTATGAGTGGTTAATACATGAAAAATAATAAAATTAAATGATTGATGAATGTCTATAATTATGTCTTCCAAAATCACTGAGTTTCAGTAAAAATTTGGGACTATTCGGAGACCCCTCGCGGATTTCAATTAATAATTTTAGAAATTACAACTGTATAGCTCCGTAGCTGCTGTGTATACTTCGATCAAAAAGTGTGTGTGATAGTTATGAAATATGCACCTTCCTCCTTTGTCTGGCTGGTTAAAAGATAATTATATTTCTAATGGTGAGGCAGTATAGTCTTAACTCCTTAGCATTACCCTCAGCTGATCTTTTAGACAATAAGTAACCTTGCATTCAAAGAGAAGAGAGAGAAGTATATCTTTTCTTTTACTAAGTCAGTGACAAAGAACAATGGCAAAAAATTGTCTGACTTTTTGAAAGCGCCCATTAATGTTATTTACACCAAACGAATTTATTGATTTTCACATGTTTTTACATATATTCCCTTGAAAGCCGGCGTTAAATCAATTTTTTTAAAAGAATATCAAAGATGTGTTTTTTTTAATCCATCAGCCATGTTGAAAATCGGGATGTGAATACAATTATTTTTTATCGACTTTAATATTCAATTGAACGTTATTGATTAATCGAAAGTCGATTTTCACCCTGAAAACAGTAAGTAAGTTTCTTGTTCCCACCATATTAGTAGTGATTGGTGTCTGAAGAAGCCACTTTAATGCCATTCAAGCATCTACCGTATTTGTATTGAGTTAAAATAACTAATTACTGTGATGTATCGATACTATAAGTATCGAATCAAGTTGTAATGAAGTAGCCCTATCTACCTATCACTTTGGCAGATAACAAACGGACAGATTGCTCCGCACTCTTTCTCAATTGGTTGTTTTATGTGTTTTTTCGGTTTTGTTAATATTATTCTTTACCGCTATGCGACATAATATAAACCATTTTAATTTTTACAACAAGTCGAAAATTACATGCCGTGGCATCTTAAAATTGAGACAGTACTTAGACTTTCCGTATATACAAGTTTCTTTATGACTTAGACTTTAGACTAAGTTATTTTTGACACTGAACTAAAACTGACAAATTCGTTTATGTGTGTCTTGTTAAAAGTCATAATAAAAAATAAAAAAACTAACCTAGCCTAACGAAAAATCAAACCACAATATCTTTTAATTCCGGCTTTCTCAGATGAAAATAACTTTAGATACAGAATCTACAAGTAACCCTGAATCTGAAGACATATTTTTTGTTTATGTGCGCTCATATTTTATATCAGACAATTTTTAGTATGGATATTTGCCATTGTTCTTTGTCACTCTCTTCTCATATCTAAAATTTCACTAGGAAACCTATTGATTGTTCGTGGTCCCATTACTTCGTTGATTTGAAAAACTTTTTTCTTAATCTGGTAAGTAATATTGTATTTATGCTAGGATTGTAGGTATAAATCTTAAGACAACTTACATTTGCCTAATTATGGAAAAAAGTAGTAGGTACCTACCTACTTACTTAAGTTCTATATTTTGATAAACGCTTATTTATTATTTTTAAAATAGGTTACGAATAATGGAATTATCAAGAGTATTATTAAAGCTTAAATTAAAATTTTAAGAAAACATTTAAAAAAAGTGCTCTATAATGAAAATAATTCACCATCAAGTTAATTTTATTGTAATAGCGCTGCTTTTGCTTTTCTGCTTGTGCCAAGATACTTGGACGCCCAATGTAACCAGTGCCATAGAACAATTGAATTTATGTTGTCTGGTTTAAGAACAACTGAGTTAAAATGTCTCGGTTACCCTACCAAACATAGACATAACAATGAAATTATATTAGGTGATTTGTAATAAATAAATAAATAGAAACATTAGAAAATAGATTCGTGTTAGTTTACCTATTAGTTTCGTAGAATAGTCCAGCAAATATCCGTTCCACACCACAGCTAGGGTTGGCTGGAAGAGATCTCTTCTAGAGATAAGCTCACTTTTGTGTAGATACTTGGACGCCCAAGATAACCACAGTGCCATAGAACAATTTGAATTTCTATTGTGTCTGGTTTAAGAACAATTGAGTGGATAAGTATGTCTTGTATAACGTCTGTTTTAATGTGTATTCTATTATTACCAAGGTTAAACATTATCTTCTTAACATATAACGTATCGGTGTGTTGACCTTGGTCATGTTTTGTAGAAGTGTAAAATATTTAGCACTTCTAGTAGTTACGTAGGTATACCTACTTCATAAGTTTGAATGGGTCAACGTATTGACGTTCAACGAGTAGGTAGGTACTGACTTATGTTTCTTAGAGTAGGGGCAGGACCCTGTACGAACGGTACCAGTTATCGATATTATTTTCTTTCATCATCATCATCATCATCTTAGCCAAAAGACGCCCACTGCTGGACAAAGGCCTCTCCCAAGGATATGAGGGGTATTTGCCGTAATCGCCACGCTTGGCAGGCGGGTTGGCGATCGCAGTAGGTTGAGGGTAATCTCAGAGAGATGCTGCTGCCCATCCTCTGGAATGGTCCCTTAGTCGGCTTTTACGACACCCACGGAAAGAGATGGGGTGGTGCAATTCTTTATCCCCGGCACCACACGGGGTATTTTTTCTTTGAGTCATTAAAAATAGGGGTCAGAAATTGGTTTTAGTCTTTAGAATCAATTGAATTTACTACCACCCTACTTCCTAGTTTCTAGCCTAGCTGTCGTACAATAAAATTTTATTTAATTTTAATTTTATTTTTTGAAGATAAAAACTGGGTATCTGTGTCGAACACTCTACCACTACGTTACGGTATAAACAGACAAGTTATACTTTATCCGCCTTACAAATAGACAAAGAATAAGGTCCGAATAGTTATTCCGTGTTTTGTTCCTGTCATGTAAACGTCAATTTTCAAATTAGAGTAAAAGAGACAAAACAGGGATTAACTATTCGGATCTTATTCTTTGTTTATTTGTAGGGGGGTAGTAGTTTTGTTACTACAGAAAAATATTATTTTATTTAAAATGAAAGGAGGACGGGCATTATAGCCTAGGAACCAATAACAACATGCAATATGTCATTGGAAAGGTTGTTTATGTACTTTAATTATTGTTATGACGGGAAGTGCCAAATCACTGTGTGGAAAAAGTTATGGCACAATAAAGCAGACTTAAACAAATTTTTTTTTTCAGAATTTCATTATTTCATTTTATTTTAAGTATGTACTAAAACTCAGGTAGTCTGTGTAGACAAATACTAGTCGAATAAGCTTTATCAATATTAGTGTAAAATTACAAATACATTATAGAAAACTAAAATCGATAAGTATTAATCGATCGTCAATAGATCGATTGAAGTTAATTAGTCGGCCCTATTGAACACAACTGTCACTTGTGAAAAAAAGTGGGTATGCATGTTTTGCTAATGGTAATAAATAAATAATACTTTGGCTTTGTTTATCGGACTGTGATTTTTGCTATTATGTTATCGACCTTTGGCTTTGTTTATCGGATTCTGTGATTTTTGCTATTATGTTATACCAGTAGGTAGCTAATGTTGTTTTACAAAAAAAAATCAAGAAATTGATGATAATCAATTAATATTTTTGAGAAGGAGTTTGGCTTCAATGCGTCTTAACTTTTTTTACACAGCAGCTTGAGACTTCCCACCATATTAAAGTACATTAAAAAATCTTTCCAATGATATATCGCGTGTTATTGGTTCCTAGGTATGCTTCCATATATTTTTGCCCGTCCTCTTTTGTTTATCTATCCTTTTTAATAAATTAATAAAAAAATTAACTTTGGTGTAAAACTTATAAGTTCACCGTTAATTTTTCCGAAGTCCCGAAGCTTTATAGTACCTACGTGTATAAACAAAGCGTTTTAGCCTCGCAGGTCAATTGCCCGATATCACTAACGTTTCATAAGTTTTAGGTAACTCCTAAGCCAATAAGCCAACATCATGTCAGGTACTAATTTTATCACGGCAACCGTCTCCAACGGCCGCCGTGCCGCTGAAAATAAGCGTGACGGAGAACCGGCAGTAATAAACACTGATTGATTCACATTGTTTCTCATTCAGATCTACAATGTTCCACAACAAAGTCGTCCTCATCACTGGTGCCGGCTCAGGAATAGGTGCTGAAACAGCTCTGGAGTTTGCAACTCTGGAGGCAGCCTTAGTGCTTACAGGAAGAAACAAGGAAAACTTGGACAAAGTAGCTAAACAATGCGAAGATACGTCGCCGAAGAAACTGAAACCACTCATAGTAATAGGTGATATCAATAAGGAAAGTGATGTTGAAAACGTAATTAAATCAACAATAGACCATTACTCCAAACTAGATGTGCTTGTTAACAACGCAGGGATATTAGAAGCCGGTACTATAGAAACCACTTCATTGGAACAGTACGATAGAGTTATGAATACGAATGTTCGTGGCCCCTACTATTTGACAATGTTGGCAGCACCGCACATCGTCAAAACGAAAGGCAACATCGTAAACGTTTCCAGTGTTACAGGCCTCAGATCATTCCCCAACGTTCTAGCTTACTGCATGTCAAAATCTGCTTTGGATCAGTTCACCAGATGCGTCGCTTTAGAATTGGGACCTAAAGGAGTTCGAGTGAACGCTGTTAATCCTGGAGTCATTTCTACTGGTATTCACATGAAGTCCAGTATGAATGAGCAGCAGTATGAAGAGTTTTTGAAGAAGTGTGCTGAGACCCATGCCATAGGAAGGGCAGGCGATGCTAAAGAGGTGGCGTCTGTCATCTTGTTTTTAGCGAGTGATGCGGCAAGTAACATTACTGGAGCCACGCTTCCCGTCGATGGAGGCAGACATGCTATGTGTCCCCGGTAATCCTGGTTAGGTGCTTACTTATCATATCTATTGGATTGAAAACTGCTTTCAACTCTTGAAACCAATAAAAATGTGCAACGATACATTAATTCTGTATTTATTTAGTTATAGCCTTGTTGTGATTGGTTTGAGTGATTACTATATAGTTAACCTCACAGAAAACTTATTGTTCTGACGATTTATTTAACGAACGTAGCAAACATAATTATTCTTATATTTCATGTTGAAATACTCAAATAATATATTTCATATTGGAGACAGGGAAATAAATTAACGAGTAGGTAAATTAATAAGAGATGGTGTCAGGTCTGCATTGAGTTTACTTAGAATTACAATTACATATTTCCGCTGATGAGGATCGCTGGTCTTGAGTATATAGATGTTGCTTCACTCAGCGTGTTTTACCGCTTATACCATAGCGAGTGCTCTGAAGAGCTCTTTGAGCTCATCCACCTCCCTTTCTTCATAGGAGTACACGTGCTGCTCTTCGGAGTCACCGCTTCACTGTCTCAAATATCCCATCGCGCACAAAGAAATTTGGAGACTCGTTTCTTTGTCGCACCTCCAAAAGATGGAATAGTCTACCAGCACACGTTTTCCCTCCTTCTTATGATACTGGGTCCTTCAAGAGAGGCGTGAAGAAGCACCTTGTGGGCCGGTAGAGTGAAGTTGACTGATGCTACGTTTGTTTGCACGCTGCACCAGTTGTCTTCGCGTCTGGACTTCATTTCCACTTAACATCAGGTGGGATGGAGTCATATGCCGAGCTAAGTATAAAAAAATAAAAAAAATATCGTGCTAAAAGGGATTTATAAAATCATGTGTACATTTTGCACCTAATGGTAAGTCGTAAGTGGTAACTAGCCACGGACTTAGAATCAGCCCTACCGGTAACCAAATCGAGTATAATACGTAGCCTCAGCTGGGAATGCTATCCTTTCTAAGTTATTCTAGTATAATAAGTTTTGGGTCCAACATGACATAATGCGTTTCAAATACATTTAAGCGTCAAAAATAATCAAAACTAAGGGGTGTGCTATTTAGACCAACTAAATTATAAAAAGAGAGAAGTAATCAATCACAGAATTAAAAATACTGATTCATTGATTGGAAACGTGCTAGATATAACGCTTGTTGTGTAACATTGTATATAAGAAGTTGATACCCATAATATTTATCAGTTGCTATCATTCAAGATCATAATGTTTGCGGGTTAGTTGTCCTAATAACTGGTGCGAGCGCGGGCATTGGCGCAGAAACTGTCTTACTGCTAGTTCTTACCGCTAGAAATAAGGATAATTTAGTAAAGGCTGCGAAACACTGTAAAGACAATTCACCGAAGAATTTGAACAATTGTGGCTGATCTCAACAAAAAAAGTGATGTCGAGAAAATTGTTAATTAAATTATCGCTCATTATAAGACACTCGATGTAGGTACTCGTGAGTAACGCTGGAATTCTTGATTCAGGTACGATAGAAACTACTTCATTGATTCAGTATGATAACTTAATGAATAGGTATCTAGTTCGTTTGCTCTACCTATCACCTTTACAATGTTGGCTGTACCACATGTTATTAATACAAATGGCATTAGAGTAAATGTATCAAGTGTCGCTGGATTACGATCGTTTCCTTATATACCTACTGAGTTACTGCGTATCCACAGCCGGATCAACTCACTAGCTGTGTTGCTTTGGAATTGGGGCCAAAATTTGTTAGAGAAAATGCTGTAAATCCTGGTGTTATTATAACTGGGATACACATAAAAGGGTCGATGACGGTAACGGAGCGCGGAGTACGATTTTTATTTGAAGAATTGTGAAGAAACTCGTGCTTTGCGTAGAGAAGGTACGCCTGACGAAGTCTCTTCAGTAATAGCATTTTTGGCAAGTGATGCAGCAAGTAACGTTATGGGGGCTACTTTGCCGGTGGACGGCGGCAGGCACGCTATGTTGTTTGAATATTTTATTGGTTTTCAATCTTATTTCAATCACATAAAGTCAAATGTGGTAGAAACATACATTCCAATAATTTATATAAGTTCCAACAAATTATTGTTTATATTTATAGATGTTATATAAGATTATGAATATATTTAATTGAAGGCTTTATTGCAAGTGAAATTAAAGGTTAGTGGCCAAGGAGCCTTCAATGACACATTTAATAATGTCAAGAACTTGAGTGGTGATAACGGCCGACGCATCAATCAGTCCTTCTGTGGAGCACGTAACTATGGCGTCTAAAATATCGTCGGTTTTGCTTCGTGATTCCACTCTCTGGAAACATAATTCATTATAAAGTACATAAATACATCGTACATACGCAGGAGAAGTGTTGTTTTTTCCACTAGCAGGACTCGATCCCGCACCTTCTGGTAAACTGGACCAGGTCCTCTACCATTAGGGTAAAACCACCAAAGAGTACGCATTACCAAAGGGTATGTATTTCTAAACGCAAATATATTTTCCTATCTGCAAACACACATTCATAGGATTAGTAAATACTGCGTAGGTACCATATCGAATCCATGTACACGCCATAGCGTGGAGGTTCAATATGGTGCCTCTTAATACAATTTTAATAAAAAATCTACCTAATCACAAAAATATGAAATAATCAGTAATTATAAAGAAGGCAAGCTTTGTTTATAAATACACAATTTTATTTTGTTGCAAACAAATTTTACCCCTTATAAATACTAAAAGCAGCAATCGAACCCGCGTCATCAAGCAAACCATGTAGGCCTTGCATTGATTTCTAAAGTTTACACGAACACTACACATTTAAATGAAACTAGCTGACCGGCGGACTTCGTACCGCTTTCACAGTTTCCATGACAACAAAACAAACAAAACGTTGACAGTTTCCATGACAATAAAACAAACAAATCATTCGTCCGCTTAAGAACACCCGTATCCCATGATCGACCCCTACAGCAGCGCCACCTACCGGGTCCAATTGTAAATCTAAACTATTTTCGAATCCACTTGAACACAGAAAACTTCATCCAAATCGGTCCAGCCGCTTAGAAGGAGTTCAATAACATAGCTACACACGCACAGAAGATAGGTAGGTAAGTACTATTACGATCTATTTATTACGAATAATAGTAATGAGGCCTATCACAAAATGCGCGCGCTTGCGCTTTCTCAGTACTACGAGCGGTCGACGACGCATCGCAAAAGTGGCATTTTGTGCAGTTGTAATTACATTTATTCGGTGTTTAATAATTTTTACCGTTCTAAAAAAGTATATAATTTGAAATCTTATAAACTGACGTTAATTCTGGTGTACATTTAAACTTAATAATATTAATAGAGTAAGGAGATATTTACAGCTAATTCTGTAACGTTTTTGTAGAAATTCCATTCATATTTCGAAATTCCGAGGCCACTACGAATTTAACCACTATTTAAGAGATATATTTATTTTTCATATTGTTTGCTTAGTACAGTAGTTTAATCCACGAGCTTGAAAATTGCCGTCAGCGTATTTAATTTTGGCTTTATATAAATAGATAAGGAAAAATTGCAGAAAGCGAGGCCGCTACGAATTATACTAATAACTATTTTCTCCACCATACAATAAGTCAAAATTGTCTAAGGGTTTCAGTTTCTCTGAACAAGAACGCCGAAATTGGGCATTATATGCAAAAATCACGGTCAAAATGTAATAGGGCCCTTAAGCGTCGATGCTCGGGTTGAATGCGAGAAGTCGTAGTTAAATCCCCATAACTCTGTTAAACTACTACATGGGTGATGCTTAGGGTTGCTACCTTTTTTTAAAACGAATAAATTATTTTTTCATTTAGTTAGAACAAACATAAAGTACCTACATAGCATAAAAAAGAGTATTAATTTGTTTGTCCTTAAAACGTATTTTTTGTTGCTCTTTGCGACATTTAACAACATGTTTGTGGCTGTGGATACCAGTTTATTTAGTCGTAACGAGCCAGTAACAATCAGTTTTACGTAAACATAGTATTTTAGCGTACTTTATTGGTGTCGTAGATTATAAAGTACGCTTACATGAAAAAGAGGACAATACCATATTTAAGAGTACGGGTGGCAACCCTAGCTGATTCTATACCTAATACCTATTAACAACCGTGTTAGCTTTTGTGGACGGGTTAACAGAACTAATAAAAACTTGTCAGTAGCGCATAAGGGTGATACTCCATTGAAGCTGAGTTACTCTGAGCTGAGTCGAGCTGTGTGGAAATCAACCAATAGAGCCCCTTTATTTTAACGGCTCTTCTCAGGTCTGCTCCAGTATTGGTTCATTTTCACACAGGTCGGCTCTGCTCATGGCTCTGCTTAGCCCAGCTTTATTGGAGTGTTACCCTAAATCTTTTTTCAACAAAAGCAATTTCGTTTTTTTTAAAGTATAAATTAGTAGGTTTCTAACAACGAAATTAAACTTACGTGTTTAAGTATGACATTTTCCAAAACGTTAGAATCTTCGGCCATTTCTTTTCTTACACTTAGGATGCACTCGTCAACATGCTCTCCTTTTTCTGTGCAGACCTTTAGTTTTTCTTCTACTTTACCAATGAACTCTGTATCATTTAATACAACCTGGTATTTGTCCAGATTACTCAGATGATTGATTTTGTCACCTATGCATTTAGTAACATCTTTGACAATTTCTTTCAAAAGCTTATTGAGCTTTTCATTTTGTTTCTGAAACAATGTAATTGTTATATTACTACTTACTTCGATAACTGTTTACCAATTAGAATAAAGTATAAAATTGTTAACATACCAGCAGACATTTCTTAATTATTTCCCCATCTCCGAAAATATTATGAATGATGGTTACCATTTTAGTTTTCAATGTTTCTAACCGTTTACCTAAAGCCTCGCGTATGCGATCAGCTTCTTTTTTGACATGTTCTATCCAAATGTTTATCTTTTCCTTTGTATCTTCCGCCAAACCTTTAATAGAGGACCAAATGTTTTTAGCTGTCTGCTTTACACTAACCCACATGTCGTTTATGGTTCGCTTATCCAAATAATTTTCTGTAAGCATCAGATTATTGTATCCATTTTCGTCATACAAATATTTGGTTTCAGCTACACCGTGAGTGGCTGCAATTTCTTTGCATAAAGTGCTCTGAAAATGTTGAGATAAATGTTACCATTGTTAAATATTAATCTTGCAGTTTCTCGAGACTTGCCTTGGTATTCTAAAATGTGGACAAAATTAAAATCTGGTTTAAAACAAAAGGTCTTTTAATAATTTATTTTATTATTTATTTATACAAATGCCGTCAAACGTTTGTCATTAGTTACAAACCAGGTTCATATTTAGTCCGCGTTTTCCGGAGTGACAAGGAAATTAAGTGAAAAATCACCATATTATATTTTAGTTTGTTAGAAGGACGATAATTTAAGCTTACATACTTGGTGTAACATAGTCAGATGAAGGAATAAAATAAAAAATTTGCACATTTTGATGATTGCAACTACTATGTGTATACTACTCGTATTTAACTTTCTTAACCTTTTATAGATGTATTGAAGTGCATATGAAAATTATCAGTCGTTTACTCCAATCGTTAGAAGGGTTGTCAAATAGATTTGGATTGTATTCTATCCAGTTATCTGTTTATCTTTTCTTCGAAGCTAATAATAGGTAACCTACCTATAGGCTTTAATATATAGCCACTTGAACTTTGAACAAAGTAATTACAAGATAAGTTTAGCGTAAAATGTATTTGCCTGTTGAATCATAAATAAGTAGGTTAATAAAGTCGATCTCACTCATAGATCTATTATATTCACTGAATAATTTTGGAATTACGGAAAATTAAAAAAATAAATTATACCATGGACTTATCTATAATTACTATAACTTAATTAATGGCTTCGCGTTTAGTATTAAGCCAATTTCCAGTTGTAGTTGTACCTATAATAGTTATTGTAAACTAAGAATCGTACGGTGGAGTCTCGCAACACGTGCTGTCACACAAAAAACTTAGGTGAAACTCAGACTTTACAATTAATTAATTTATTCTAATATCTAGTCAACATAAGATACTTGTAGCCTAGGTCCATTGAGTCACCAAACAAAGACAAGTATTTAATAGGAAAAGGGATCATTCTGATGGCTGTATATGTCCTTTACAACGTAACTGAATGGGATAGACTCAAAATAAAACGTAAACATACAGTAAGTCGAACTTTATTTAGCAAAAGAGCTCTCGTTACATACGCATTCTCGATTCATTTAAACAGTGTTGCCTATCATTGTTGTGAAGACAGAAGACGCGGTACAGCTTCCTATTTCCATCACAATCTTCCCGGTGACAATCCCCGCAGAGACCAGGTGGGAGCCGACACAGACTTCCAAAGCTGCTGGTATCACGGCTAAAGCAAGGTTGAGACGAGCGATCTGAAAAAACAAAAATAAGTAAGTATGTAACAGGGTTTTGTTACATACAGGGACATCCATCATTTATTTTTATGTCCCCACTGGGGCACGAGAAAGGAAACACTACATAGAGAACGGAGCATTTAGAGACCACCAACCGATAACCGGCATTTATTTGCGAGAGTCTGACTGAGTTAACCACTGCGCCATCGAGTCGCTCTAACTAAACGGGTAACATCCAAATATTCCGAAATATGTTCTGCGCCCTCGCCTCGAGTCGCTATAAGTGGGGAACATCCAAAATTACGAATTCATTACTACAACCGAAGAAAATAAAATTCAAATGTAAAATTTTCGTTTTTTTTCCTGAAAAAATTATTAAAAAACTTTTCCTAAGTAATACAAATATTAAAAACCTTACCGATATGGCAGATTGTGTGAGAAAAATTGCACCCTTCGCCTCCGTCTTTATCGCCACAGAACCGAGACAGGAACCGACGCTGAAGATGTTTCCAGGGTTGTCATCCACACATTTTTGCATGTCCTCCAAAGCGCTATCGGCGAAAGTGAGCCCCTGATTCGAGTAGTTCTTCAAGTTTTCTATTTGGACGCCGATTTCTGCTATACGCTCATCAGCGCAATCTAAGGCTTTGGATAGTGTGTCGTTCAATAGGGCATTTGCATCAGCGCGTCGAGTCTGCAATAGGAAATAGCATATAGTCAAAATAATATTTAAATTGTAATAAAAGTTCTTGACTTGAAATTTCTTCACGGCTAAAATAATCAACAGACATTTTTACATTTATTTAAAGGTTTATTTAGCTAAAACATCCTATGTATCAAGCTAGATTACCAAGGAACTATCGTTACTGCTTACAGTTTTATACGCCTCCTTCTCGAAACTACTAGAGATTTTACCATATTATCCTTGAAAGTACCAAAAATTTGACGCTTGATGTACGTAGGGGTATGGATTGAGGACCCGTAATGGTAACTAACTACCTACTTCATCAGCTACCAACAGCCAACTGATCAAAAACGGCAAAATGTTTCTTATAGTATTCAGATCTTCAGCAAGTAACATCATTTCGTCAGATTTTTTTTTTTGACAGTGGAAAACTAGTCACCCGATTACCGCCTAAGGCGCGGATGGTTATGTGAGGTTCTCCCCCCAGCTCTCGCCTCCTTGCCCAGGCCCGAGGGTCTCAACGGGGATTCGGGAGAAGAAGGCTCCACCCACTAAAATCAACTGAACATCCCCTTCGGCTGCCGCTAAGGTGACTGAGATCATCAGTATTCACACTAGTGGATTATTTTTTCAGACCCAGTAGGTTGAAACTAATATGTAACTTGCCTCAATACACTGCTTGACTGCTTCTCCAGAACCAGTTATCCTGTCTGCTACCCCCTGTATGGCTTCAGAGACGCGATCCTTCAATTTATGCAGGTCGTTCAGTAATTTTTCTTTAATGAGGTTTGCTTGCTCTAAAAGGCCATGTTCGAAGGTCTTTACTGCATCTAAGGCATCATTAGCTGCTGCGCGTAAATTGGCTATAAGTTCTTCAATTAGTAGTCTGCGGAATAAATAAATAATAGGTAATTTAGCTATAGAACGCCAAGACAGAAGTTAGTGGTTTCAACTGAGTCATCGAAGAGCAATAAAAGTGTGGGTTTAAAGCAACTGTATGCAAGCCATATGTTGTTAAATGTCTAAGAAACTTATTTATTTATTAATTTACGTTAAGAACCATTAATGTAGGAAGGCCTGATTCCAGCAGGGGGACGTAAAGAATCTAATGATGATAAACCAGATGACATCAATGGTAATACTACCTTGTGTTTGCGAAGATGTCCACTTGTCTACGTTGTCGGGATACCAGAGAGTTCAATTCTGTTGGGGTGGCTAGAGCCGCACACACCTGTAATGAAAAAGTATTTAGTTATAGATACAATAACAGTACATTATACACAATACTATTAATCAGTTAGTTACAGGGTTCTTATTCAGGCTGCCAAGTGCGAGTTTCATTCTCCATTCGATCACGTTAACGATAACGAAAATTTGTATGGCAAAGGAGGCGCTGCTTCAGTGCCATACTAATTTTCGTTTTCGTAAACGTAATCGAATGAATATGGATAGTAAACAAAACTCACACTAGGCACCCTGGATATATGATACCAAAAAGGCGTACTCAGCATTCATATTGTAATTAACTAAGGAGCAAGAAGAATTCGATATCTTAATAACTTTTAATTACACACAAAGTTGATTCTGAACAATTTTTTAAGGTAGGTGTACCTTAGCTTTTACTTATTTAACACATAATTAATGTTACTTATAGATACAAATATTATACTATATTACAAATCCTTAACAATAGCTATTACCAAGTAAATAAGTTTTGTACTTAATGCAGAAATATGAGATTCATCTAGCTATTAAAATAAAAGAGCTTGCAGGGCTAATTTGAGGACATTATACTCGTAGGTACCTAGATCTAAGATTTTGTAAAACATAATGGATCATACGCCGAAGACTAAAGCGACGCAGGTTTAACAAAAAGCAATGAAGCAAACGTTAATTAAGGGATGATAGGCTGTTGTTTTATTTTCTACTTACCCCGAGAGAAAACAATAATACCACTGAGAATCGCATTCTCAAACGTAACTATTAACTGAGGTATCCAAACTTTGCAAGCAGTATTCTTACTAATGCAGTTTACCCCTAATTACCACTTTTATAGTATTTCAGCCATCGTAATTCTTAGTTAGAACAACAAATACAACTTTATCTTATCACGTTTATGGGATTTTGGGTACACAACATAACCTAATATTTGATTTGGATGTGTAGTAAGCGTGTGTAATTATTGTATACATGGTGTTTTATCAAGACCGATCAGTATGGGCAAGTCAAAAACTATAAGGATTTTAACCACTTCTATTGTCAAGTAGTTAGATTACTGGTCTCAAACCCAGAAGTCCATAGTTTGATTCCTATCCTAGCGGTGTGATTTCTGGTATGGTTTATTTTTAAGCGCGCCTGGCTAGCTACCACCTTGTTGAAGTTTGTCGCTATATCAACAGTCTTAGAGGCATTGTTGTCGGCCGTTAAAGATAAGATGCTATTTCCTCCAGTTACATTGAGACACAAAATAACTAATAGTACCAGATTGAGGGTACAGGATATAGTGCATTGACAGCTATTTTAGGTAATCGCTTTTTGTGTTCAAGTGGTGAATTTTTATCTTAGGTAGGATCTCAACTAGAGGATGATTTCACGTTTGTCAAGAACAGTCACAAGTTTTAAACCACATGCGGATATTATAGTAAATAGTAATAATATGTTTTACTCGCTTTGAAAAATAAGACAAACTTGAAACATTGCTCATATGCCTATATGCCTGGCTCGAATTACCGAAAGTGTCAAAAATCAGGCGGGAACTTTAAAAAGCACTATTAATTTCTAATATAAAATAGGGTCATTCAAAGGGGCAATGCCGCCAGCATTTTGGGCACCTTGCCTCGGACAGGCGAGGTAGTTGAGGTTTTTTATTTATGAATTGAATATAATATTAAAATTGCTTATTTATGAATAATTGTATCTTGTATCATATAAAAACGCAAAAACTAAAATTGAGCCTCAAATTAAAACAGACAGTAATTTTCTATAACGGCAATAAATTTTCTAGAAACGACAAGTGTTACAAAATAACTTTATTTGTGTAGATATTGTACTTACATAGGTACTGTCCCGAATAGCAAGTTGTATGTAAACAATAACAAATAATTTTAATTCCATCAGTAAATGTTCTTGCTCTCGTTTTGTATGACGAAACATCTTTGATAGAATCTTTTCAAGGTCTAACAATACTGAGTCATTATGCTTTATCTAACACTAAGTATTATGCCGGCTGTACTTTCTTAGACAAGACAACGCGAGCTCACTGTACATACATTGACGATTTAAAAAAATGGTTTTTTTGTTTTGTCCTTTGTAAAGGACACTGTAGTGTTACCGGACTTTAGGGGCGCGGCGAGAAACTAAAGGTTCCGCAAGCCGTATCGAATATCTTTATAGGGTTTCTAGAAAGGATAGGTAGCATCACGTAAGGGTGTCCCCCGTCTCCTACTAGATTCTCCGAGGCAATCAGATCGGAATCATGAGCGGAGCGACCCAAGGATACAAGCTAAAAAAAGCTAGAACATGCTAAAAAAAGCTAGGACATGTGCTCCCTGTGTGGTGCCGGGGATAAAGAATTGCACCACCCCATCTCAACCCGTGGGTGTCGTAAAAGGCGACTAAGGGACCATTTCAGAGGATGGGCAGCAGCATCTCTCTGAGGTTACTTTCAACCTACTGCGATCGCCAACCCGCCTGCCAAGCGTGGCGATTATGGCAAATACCCCCCATCTTGGCCTTTGTCCAGCAGTGGACGTCTTTTGGCTGAGATGAGATGATGTGCTACTTAGATTTGATTGTATCGTGGGAGAGTGGAAAAGCGTCCAGACACATTGCACTCTGTCTGGTAATGTTTTTTCTTTTTTATTAACTCCTTATATTTCTTTTTCCTATTGTTTCTTGTCTATGTCAATATAAATGTTTTTTCTTTTTCTAATATAAAGCCTGTCGTAGGTATAGTCGACAATGAAATTGCTTTACCACCTTAGAAGTGAATTTTGTTTGCATATAATAAAACAACAAGTTCTATTTTTGTTTAAAAGACCAAGTGACAGATACGTTGTCATCATATTGACAATGAGCCTTAGCGAAATTTTATTGTAATGGAAGTTTTTGTCAAAAGTTATAAAGCAAATTTATGGTCGACTATAACTACTCTCCGGCAACGAGTAAGGTATCTTGAACCTATGCTAGTGAAAAGTGTACAGTCAACAGCAAAGGTAACTGATGATTGATGATTGGTCAAGTTTCAAAATATGAAATCAGTATGAAAATCAAAACTTTTTAGACGCATATCGAAAAACCTTCTAGTGTCTACTAGTACCTGCAGACTTTGACTGTAGTTAAATAGAAAATACCGACTTACACTATCGAAACTAAATTTTGAATTCTAGTAAACATCATCTACTTTTGCTGTTGACTGTACCTGTGTATATAATCTAGGCATTATTAGAATCGAAAGAAACCCACTAGCAGAGCTGCTGTGGCTGCTGAGACATTGAATAATTTATTTTAAAATAAAAATAATGAAAATGTGTGTTGATCATGGTTTCACGATAGTTATAGTTGCAGAAAGAGATGTGGGATTGTCTCGTCTGTGTATTAAGTATTATATTATTGTTATTTTTAATAGAGCCCTTAATTAATAACAAAAAGTAAATTTTTAGATAAAAAAACCACGTTGAACAAAGTTAAACATTATGCATTTTATTTTGTGTTAATATTGAAATTCCATTTAAGGATTCCATTATACATAGCTTTAAGATCTTTTAAAACCAAATGGATCAATAAATATAAGTCGAAACGTCGCGTTAAAAAAGATATGCCTACCCCATACATGGTTAGGCCCCCTTAAAAATGTACGTATAATAAAAATAAAAATAAATGTTTTATTACTTGCACCTTGAGAAAGGTATGCAGGGCTAATAAAACACAACGGTAACGAAGCATTTGACTAGTAAACTCGATGATTTATTAACAATTCTTGGTACATTGACACACTACATGGCATTGACATCGACAATTATACTAACTAGGTTATGAGTACTTATGGCAGTCTTAGATGTGTGTTTCATTGGCCATTATGGCACGACAAGAAATAAGCATTGACATGGAATCTAAAGAGACATTATGTTTGCTCAATAAGAATTCTTTAATAACTATATTTAGTTATGTACCCCTTTTAATTTGTTTGACAAGCTTCCGTAATGGGTTATTTATGTGTACTTTATGTCTTCTATGTACCTTATTTGTGTACTAAAATGATGCAATGAATATAATATTATGACTATTTATGGAGTAAGTCCGCACGAAACTACCTGCAAGTGTAATGTGTTTTTTTTAGTTTCTGAAAACGGCGTCGAAGATAGAGTGGACGAAATAAGGTTGACCCCTTCACCACGTAGGATCTACTATAGCCAGGAAAAGAGAAAGGAAAGAAATGGGAAGAGAAAATGGAATTTTTATATTTTTTTTATTAAAAATCAATTCAAATCAAATCAATATATTTATTCAGTTTCAAGTAAAGTACCTAATAAACAAAAATAAAATATTAAATAAAGAAATGAAACCGAAAAGGACCCCACTCAGCACATGTTGCAACATGATATATTTCCATATTTCAAGCGAAATAAAAAGTCTTTGCCTTTGTCTTTGATTATCACCTGCAACGCTGATGTTCTGCGGAGCCCTATTATTTATTTATTTATTTATTTATTTATTCAACAATGTTTCAACAGCATTTAACTAAACTTAAGGTACAGAAGGTTACTTTAACATAACATTACTTCAGTGGCTGCGATTATGTAAGTTTATTTATGTCACAAAGTGAAAATTCCTAGAAGAAATAAGAATAATACCAGTAAGAAAACCATTTTGATATTACGTATATTTAGATATAGTGCCTGTTTAATTTATATGAGCAAGACGTAGTTTTAAGTTATTGCATGTAATTTTCTGGCATATTATATTTTTTTCATAAAGCAATCGTTTTTTGAAAAAAAATGACTTATATTTTTGTAGCGACTGACTATAATTTAATGTGATAAAAGTACTCGTATTTAATCTGAGACTGCAGAATAAATAATTTCACAGCAAGCGAATTTTTGTGTAGTTCAATGCGCCTCATAATAGTATAAGGACTCTCATGGGAGAGTTTTGTTGTGTCAACAGTGATAGAAAGAACGCAATATGCAGAGCTGCACCCCGCCCGTGGTCATTGGCGTTTACGCCGCACACTAGCGCCACTAATGAAAAAAAAAACATATCTAGTAATTTGAGATAGAAAATCAAATTATGCTCAACAAACTATTTGAATGAAGTAATTTAGCATTTTTACGTCACCTAATGAACACCTCACATGTTATGGTTTAGTTAATTAAGACGTTACGGCCACTTTTAACTATAACGCCATATTTAACTAAACCATACCATGTCAGGTGTTCATTAGGTGACGTAAAAATGCTAAATTACTTCATTCAAATAGTTTGTTGAGCATAATTTGATTTTCTATCTCTAATTACTAGATATGTTTTTTTTTTCATTGGCGGCGCTAGTGTGCGGCGTAAACGCTCTTAAAAATCTTCGAAATGAAACAACTTTTACAGAACTGATCGACTAGCGTTTATTTCACACATTTTTTTATTGGGTGCGTTCCTTTGTACGCAGAAAAATCTTATTGTATCTACTATTGTTCAGGCAGTGTGGTATCACAGTGAGGGCTGTTTACGCCCATCAAAAATATTTGCTTAAAGTTCACGAATGTTTTTACTTAATAATACACCGCGGCCAATAAGACACATCATCATCATCATCTCAGTCAAAAGACGTCCACTGCTGGACAAAGGCCGCATCCAGCGCCTTCCCGCGACCTTCACCAGATCGTCGGTCCGCCTTGTTGGAGGCCTGCCCACACTGCGCTTTCCGCACATATATTTATATTTTTTTTACTTTTTATTTCTCTTTTTTCAATAAGACACGTTACAAAATATTATTGTTAGCAAACGGATTAGGCTTCACGCACATTCCGGTCACGCGTGTAATTGTTTGCGAAACTTCACGGAGCATTGAGAAAGATCACATTTCATAGACCAAAATAGGGGTCATGAATTTTACGAAGCCGTGATTGTTTTCCTTAAAGCTGTTTGTTTATGTATGTTTGTACAAGACGTGTGTGTTTTCACAATGTAAGTGTAACTCTAGCGTAACAGATGGTTCGTAGCACAACCATGATGATTATGAAAGCAAAGAGGTTTTTAGAGTTCCGTAGCCAAATGGCAAAAAACGGAACCCTTATGGATTCGTCATGTCTGTCTGTCTGTCCGTCCGTATGTCACAGCCACATTTTTCCGAAACTATAAGAACTATACTGTTGAAACTTGGTAAGTAGATATATTCTGTGAACCGCATTAAGATTTTCACAAAAAAAACAAAAATTTTTAGGGGTCCCTTAGAACATACTTAGAACTGAAACTTAAAAAATTTTTTCATCAAACCCATACGTGTGGGGTATCTATGGATAGGTCTTCAAAAATGATATTGAGGTTTCTAATATAATTTTTTTCTAAACTGAAAAGTTTGCGCGAGGGACACTTCCAAAGTGGTAAAATGTGTGTGCCCCCCCTCCCCCCCCTGTAACTTCTAAAATAAGAGAATGATACTTAAAACTAAAAAAAATATATGATGTACATTAAAATTGGTTTGAACGAGATCTAGTAAGTAGTTTTTTTTAATACGTCATAAGTCGTAAACCGCAATTTACCTTTCATTCAATCAACTCAAATATAAAAAAAAATACATTTAATTTCATAAACCTAAACGAACTAAGAACTTTTATATTATGTTACTTGCTGCTACGGAACCCTTCATGGGCGAGTCAGCCTCGCACTTGACCGCTTTTTTTTTAAAGTGAGTTTGCTGATGCCTCAAAAACTTAAAGTGCGAATAGTAATAATATTATTAATATATTTTATTCATAATTCCAAGTAGGGGAGACTGGTGAGACTGGGGAGACTGAATGCTGGCTAAACAAAGAACGCTATATTGACGTTAGAAAGAGACAAATAATCACGCCACCACCGGCCGGCATGTCGCGCTCGCCAGTGGCGCCAGCGCGTTTGTGAGAGGAGCACGTACACACGGCCGTCAAAACCGCAGGTTAGTAACATTTTCGTTTTTTCGTAATATTGGTCTACAAACTATTTTACTTAGAGCCGATATGTGTGTGTGTTGTTATTCACGTGTCCTAATCCTTTCTTTTTGCAATAAAGTTACGTTTATTCAGTTGTACTTATTTGCGTTTTAACTACCTAACCTTGAATGGTCAGTTTTGATGTTGGGGCTAAAAGTGACATTTGCTCGGGGCAGGTTGTGACTTGTCACAACCTGCCCCGTAATGCTGCTTGCTAACTGGTATACCTAATTATAGCTACATAATTTATTGTTTTTTATAGGATGAGGACGTATAAAAGAAAAACCGAGCGTGGACAAATATCAAAAGAAACTTACGAAAAAGCAGCAGCTATTTTGGAGGAGGATAAAACAAAAAAAATTCGTGGCATCGCAAAAGACTTCGGAATATGTCACATGTCGCTAACAAGGTATTTAAAGAAACGGAAACAAGCAAAAGAGAAGGGCACATCTATGGAATCTGTCGCAGTCGGCTACCAAAAAAATATACAAGTTTTTAACGATGAACAAGAGACCATTTTGGTAAGTTACTTAATTAAATGCAGCCAAATTTACTATGGATTGACGCCTAAAGATGTCAGGCACCTAGCATTTACTTGTGCATTTAAGTACAACATAGTAATGCCACAGTCGTGGCTTAACAAAAAAGAAGCAGGAGCTGATTGGCTGACAGCGTTTTTAAAACGTAACTCGTCTCTCTCTATAAGATCGCCGGAAGCTACTA
This sequence comes from Eudonia lacustrata, assembly GCA_947562085.1. Taxonomy (NCBI): domain Eukaryota; kingdom Metazoa; phylum Arthropoda; class Insecta; order Lepidoptera; family Crambidae; genus Eudonia; species Eudonia lacustrata. The sequence goes on along the minus strand of OX387315.1, from coordinate 7,278,786 downwards.
GCCTAAGCAGAGCTACGTCATTTAATAAAACGAATGTCGGAATTTTTTTTTCTAAATTGGCTGAAGTATTGGACAGATATAAATTTTTGTTATAATGAGAAAAAAGACTGCTTGTTGTAGACATTGCAATTGATTTATTAAAATTAAGATAAAAAAACTATGATTATTCTTTATAAAAGATATTATATTAAGTTTGGTTTTTATTGTAACATTTTACCCCATATAGTGTAACAACCAACCCCTGGCAAGGGGCTACAAGTTACACGTCTCTTTTTCCAGAAATAATTAATTTATGTCACTTCTAATAGTCTGGTACCTAAAATTGATATTAAATAAACAACTTCAATAATAACTTTATCAAATAACCCATATTCCGGTAAAAAAAATCAAACAGATTCAAAGTTATGGCAAAATATAAAAATAATGTCACAACCAGCCCAGTCTCCCCTAGGTACAACTACAAGTTATTATCTTATTCTAATAAAAATACACAATATTTTCAACACTAAATGTTATGAGATTTACGTCGGCAGATGTGGTAGTATAAACTGTGTGTGTGTGCGTGCGCGCGCGCGCGTGTGTGTGTGTGTGTGTGTGTGTGTATGTGTGTGTGTGTGTGTGTGAGGGTGTGTGTGTGTGTGTGAGGGTGTGTGTGTGTGAGAGAGAGAGGGAGAGAGGGTGTGTGCGTGCGTGAGGGTGTGAGGGAGGGTGTGTGTATGATATTTAAGTGTGTTTAAGCGTACAGTATTTTTAAAATGTATGTTGTTCCCGTTATGTAAACTTCAATTCAATTCAGAGTAAAAGATACAAAACACGGAATAACTATTCAAGCTTATTGTTTGTTTATTGAGGGTTTTTAGAGGGAATAGCATTACGCAAGCGTGCATGTTCTCTTTCCCTGCTAGATTTTCCAAGGGGGTCGGATCAGGAGCGAAGCAACCCGAGAGCGCCTATAAAGGTGAATAAAATTTAATGGTGAGTACTAGAGAGATGAAGTCTTAAAAATCTTGACAGACAAAACAATGACATATAAATGCTAAATCTATTTATAAAAAAAACAATGCTGTTCGTTTGAGTCGCTAAAACTCGAGAATGGCTGGACCGATTTGGCTAATTTTGATGTTGAAATATTTGTGAAAGTTCAGGTCTAAACGGTGAAAAACGTAAATAATAGGTAACGGAAAATAATAAAAACGACTATTTTATTTTCCAATAAAAAAATATTTGTTTGTTTTGTTGTCATGGAAACTGTCAAAGCGGTACGAAGTCTGCCGGGTCAGGCCGGCTTGTTGTATACTCGACACACATGAAAATTCACCACAGATTTTAACTCCATACATTTAGTGGAAACTCACCACACACCAGAAAAAATATGTGTAAATTTACCACAGGTACCTAAAGCTTGCTCTGTTTGTACAGATAGCAGAAAAATGAAATAGACGATTACGATATAAATAAAACATTATAAAAGTTTAAGGTCACGTCATATTTAATTTAAAAAATCTGCTAAGTACTTATCCATTTTATAATTCACAGCCATGTTACAATCGAAATTTGGTTCAAATATAAATCATAGACTTTTAGTTGTACTATTTAATTTATAACTACCTAATCATGTACTTTCAATTATAGATTAAAGTTTTGCCTAAGTATATAGCTATAGAAAAATAAAATCCAAATAAAAAGTTATATAATTTTGCACAATCAAAGTTAGAACTACAAAAATATAAATAATATTTTAAAAAGTTTGTTCAATCTAGTCTAATAAGTCTTATTTATTTATTTACAAGTCACAGTGTTTTATTGCTCATAGAATAAAAATAAATTAACGATAAACGAGTGATTGAGCGGAATTACAACTACTTATTATTATTTCAATGGCATTTTTGTGTGCCTTAGATTCCAGCAAAGTAACGCCAGATTCCATTAATTAAAAAAATGAGCAAAGTTGATTGTAACATGTCAGCAACAGCTTTTAAGGAGAGTAATATTCTGAAAAATAATCTGAGATTAGGTTTTCAACTCATCTTAACTAAGTCTTAAAATATCAACCGTACTTACTTCATCATCATTATCATCATCTCAGCCAAAAGACGTCCACTGCTGGACAAAGACCTCCCCCAAGGATCTCCACAACGACCGGTTTTGTGCTGTTTGTTTGTCTTTCCGTACTTACTTATTTGTTCGAAATGTTTTATTTTGTTGACATTAATGTAGTGAAAGTTAAGCATCCATAACATACTTTTTCATATTGTGGTGATGTGCATCTGCCAATGTATAAATATTAGGTCTTTACCTATGAAATTTACGTTTTGTATGAAGATTTTTTATAAAATTTTATTTTTCATACTAACGTTTTTTTTAATTTTCTTAGCATCTATTTATGTTAACACTATAAAAATTGTAGAGTAGTGTGTTTGTTTCACCAGCTAAATATAGCAGATATTAAAAAGAAAAAAAAAATCAAGTCCCTTCAAAGCTACAATGAAATAAAAAGACAATTCTGCGAACATAAAAAGTAGTCAATTAAAAAAAAAATTGGGCGATAAAGACACAAAGTTAATAATCATTGTTATTACTGAAGCCTAAGTAACATAGTCTTCATTAAAGGTGTATAATAATATTAACAACCGGTATTGACTTTTAGAACTTTTAGACCTTTTAATAAGTGAGAAAAAAACGCCAATTTCATAGGTAGGTAAGGACCTATAAATGTATAACATATAATTTATGTTTGACATACACCTATAGGTACTGTAGTGATCGGGACTGCTTGGAGGCGCGAACCTACTGGCAGCCGTCGCGTTCTGCATTCTTGTATTTAAATACGACGTCACGCGATGAGAAACAAAAGAAGAGAATTTGGACATCATCCGCGGGAACGGCAACATTCTATTAATTATTATATTCATGTTTTTCTATTTAAATACCAATATAATATTAATCTATTAAGGTGTCTCATTCTAACTTACGCCCCCAAATATAAAGAGACGCCTTGCGTTTTAAGTAACGGCCAATCTGGTCGTCACAGTACATACGTTAACTAAAGACTATTGTTGGGAAAAAATTGGTTAAGTAATCTGCATACTATCTATTTTTGTATCTAAATTGTATTTTTGATAGCATTCCCTCTTGAAGACCTTTTTTCACACGGCTTGAGTAAAGCAAGCGGAAAGATGTTACACATAAAAAAACAGAATATCTAATTATTAGTATGTACCTTTGTGAATCGATTGTTAAACGTTAAGCCTCTATTCACTTGTGTTTCCTTTTTAACTTTGAAATAAACATTGAACTCTACGTGACGTACGTACAGTGCCTATTAATATTCATCACGACACAAACCATAATTTAAAACAACAAAGGGTGACCAACATATGAAACGTGAGAGATTAAATTACCTATCTACGAGTATTATTGTAGCATTATGTTGTACATTGCTGCATTAGCAGTCGTTAACAACCACCAATCCGTACTGGGTCTGCGTGGTGGTTTATGGCCCGTTCTCCGTATCCATCCATAGCGAAGGCTCGTGCCCCAGCAGTGGGGACATCAAATGAGCTGATGATGATGATGATGTACACACGCACTGTCTGTCTGACTGTCAAATTTCCTCAATAAATTTTGAACTTTATGTCTAAGCACGTGCCCCCCCCGCCCCCCCCCGACGGTATTTTTGTTTACTGTGGAGATTCCAAGTACATACATACATACGAAGCAAATCAAATTATCAGAGTTGTTAAAATATATGAATAAAATAACAAAGAATATTAGTGAAGCTTTTGTCTATTTCTGGCTGGAATTGCGAATTTTGTTCGTTGCATCCTTTTCACGCACTTGCGAATGAAAGATGATAATCAGCATTTGCGAGGGCAGCGGTACGGTCGGGGGAAAGCGCAGGATGACAGAAGAGCGTTCGAATGGATTGGCTTTAATGCATATCCATCAAGCCGTTGCGGCAAAAATGGACGCTAATGAAGTGCTGAACATCTTTAGCAGGAAACTTAAATGAAAACTGTCTATAATAAATATTTAATTTTTCTATTGTTTTGACACTTGAACTTGTAGAAATAAACTTGAAGTATAATACTTCAAGTTTATTTCTAACAGTTATTGTTGATTTTATTGCCCGTCCGCCCTTGTGCCCCTCCCAGAAAACAATCCTGGATCCGCCCTTGTCTACGGATACGGACTCACGCTATCGCTCGGACTGTTGAGAGCTGGGTGCCTGTGCTAGTTTCATTCGCCATTCGATCACGTTAACGAGAACGAAAATTTGTATGGCAAAATGTTGGTTTGCTCTCACTAGTTCGATTCATTAGTTCGATCGTCGAACTAGTGACATTTTTTTTTCTCATTTGCTCTACCGTCGAACTAGGTAGGTAGGTAATAGGTAATTTATTTTCTCATTTGTTCGACCGTCGAATTTATTTAAATCGAGAAATAAAAAGCAAAAAAGTCAAAAGTCAAAAGTCGAAAGTCAGGTGGTGGTGTTCTCATTGCTGTCTCTACTCGTTTTGTTTCGCGTAGATTATTTCATCTTGAAAGCAATTGTGAAGACGTCTGGGTGGAGATAGGGGATGCCGATAACCACAACTTAAATAGTATCTTCCTATGTGCAGTTTATCTGCCGCCTCCTGTCCAAATGCACGTTTTGGAACACTTCATTGATAATGCGAACAAAAGCTTAGAATCCCAAAAAAATATAATCATCCTAGGAGACTTCAACCTAAGCAATATCTCTTGGCAGAGCTCGCATAATGGTTTAACCGGCTCAGTTCAGACTAACAGTCAGTTAGCCAATGCTCTTTTGGATTTTGTGGCGTTGAATGGACTAAGTCAGTATAATGGCGTTCTCAACAACAAGGGTAGGATTTTGGATCTTGTTATGTCTAATATATCCATAAACGGACTTGTACCTAGTGATTTTGCGCTTAGCGTAACTGACCCATACCACCCTCCTCTTGAATTCTCGGCCTCCTGTTGTACAAGTGCAAAATTACCTCCCTCTATACCAAGTAACAGATTCAATTTTTTTAAGGCGGATTTTTGCAATATCGTTGCATATCTTGAGTCCATTCCCTGGGAGAAAAAACTAGCATTGTGTTCATCTGTGGACGAAATGGTCAATAAATTTTACAACATCGTTCGTGAGTCCATTGTAAAATTCGTCCCCAAAAGTAAACCCGTTTCGAATAAGTTTCCGGCTTGGTACACGAGAGATCTTATAAAGGTGCTACGCGAAAAATATAAACTACGCAAAAAAGTTATGAAATATAATAATCCACTCGACAAAATTTCCTACCATATCATTAAAAAGCGTAGTGTGGCCCTAACTAAGGAAGCGTACAATAAATACATCAGCAGAATTGAGGATTCCTTACAAAAAAATCCTAAGCTATTTTGGAGCTTCTTAAAAGCTAAGAGACGTAATAGTACTAGTTACCCTTCCTCTATGACCTTTGATAATGTTAGTGCCTCTTCCGGTGAAGGTATTTGTAACCTTTTCGCAAGCTGTTTTGCCTCAATATATAAAATCTCCTCTGACAGTCAACAGATAACCGCGGATTGCGCTGTGTCAACCTCTGACTCTAACTGTCTTGGTGCAGTTTATCTGCGTGAAGATGACGTGCTGCTGGCATTGAAGCGTGTAGACAGAAACAAAGGTGCCGGTTGTGATGGCATACCACCTTTATATGCTTCGGAATGTTGTAGGGCTCTCGCACTACCTCTATGTATAATCTACAACACGTCTTTGAAAGCGGGTACTTTTCCCTCAGCCTGGAAGGAATCTAAAATAGTTCCCGTATTTAAGTCAGGAGATGCCGCCTGGATTGGTAACTACAGACCAATATCTATACTGTCGGTATTCGCCAAAATCTTTGAATCACTACTCGGTCCCATAATATCTTGGCATATAAAGCACCTCATTGTACCGCAACAATTTGGGTTTATGGGAGCCCGCTCTACAACCACTAATCTGATATCGTTTACGACTTTTGTTACTAATGCTATTGACAGCCGTATTTCAGTAGACACAATATACACGGACTTCAGTAAGGCTTTTGATACCGTCGATCACCGAATCTTATTAAAAAAGTTATCTATATTTGGCTTTACAGGGAACCTACTAAATTGGTTCGGTTCTTATTTATGTTCCCGGACTTTGAGGGTGATAGTTGGTGGATACTCTTCACAGACTTTCGAGGCACTTTCCGGAGTCCCTCAGGGTTCGCATCTTGCTCCTATACTGTTCAATGTATTTGTGAATGATATTGTAACGTATATCAAGCATGCAACATGTTTTCTCTATGCTGATGATCTTAAATTGGCTATGCCAATAAGACAACAAACCGATATCTTGTTGTTACAAGAAGATCTCGATCAACTGTCAATGTGGTGTCGTATAAACAGGATGGCATTAAACATCAATAAATGTAAATTCATCCGCTTTACAAGGAGTAATAGTTCCTCTAGTCCGTTGTACTCTATAAATGGTGAAGCATTGGAAGAGGTGGGTCATATTCGGGATCTTGGTGTACATCTCGACAAGAAATTGCGCTTTCATGTGCATATTGATCATATTGCAACTAAAGGTTTTCAAGTGTTGGGTTTTGTTAACAGAAATAGTAAGGAGTTCAAAAAGTCATCTACAAAAATTCTGCTGTTTAACACGCTAGTGCGTTCACATCTTGAATACTCCAGCCAGGTCTGGTCTCCTTTTTACGATATTCACATTAAGCGGCTTGAGCGAATACAGAAGAGATTCTTGTGGCACTTGACCTATCAATGTGGTAAAGCTAAGACTCTTGCGACTTATGGGGAGCGTCTTTCTTTCTTTGGCCTGTTTAGTCTGAAAGATAGAAGAACCTTGTTGGATCAGCTCTTTCTGCATAAATTAGTCAATGGGAACTTAGATTGCCCCCAGTTGCTGCGGGAGTTGAATCTTAACGCTCCATTTAAACTGCCTCGTCCTTCCAAGTATAACCCTTTCTCCACCCGATTGTGTAATACCAACGCTGCCCAATGTTCTGCCTTGAATAGAATGCAGAATGTGTACAACAGTTTTTCGAAGCAAGATGAAGTTGACATTTTTGCAAACAGTTTGCAAAAATATAAAAGCCTGATTTTGAACTCTTTCGTTTCATAGTTAATTAACTAATTATATTCTTCTTTTTCATTAAGTTTTATATATTAAATTCAGTAGATATAAGTTTTACCTCTATAATTGGAGATTTGATATTGTTTGCTTTTTTTTCTGTTTTATTATTATTGTTTTTTTTTTCTAATACGTCCCACCAGTGCATGTCGTGGCGACCTTTAATTGAGACAGCATTTAGCTTTAAGATTTAAAATTATAGCTTCTTTCTAGTTTTAATGTATGTCTTGTTGGTTGTCCTATTTAAATAAATAAATAAATAAATAAATAAAAAAATGGAGTTTAAGAAACACTTGTTTCGATTAAAAAGGTTTATATTTGTATAGGTAAATTATAATCGTAACTTAATGTAACTAATTATCGCAATTTTTCTAAAAAATGCCCAACACAAATTAAAGCTTAACTTGTAAAAAAATACTCTCATTTTTTCACTAATAGACAGGACATCCCTACAAAATATTCATTTCGCCCAAAAACTCAATCAAGACTAATACTAACCCACCTCAAAACTTCATCTACACGAAAGCAGTCCCAGTGATTTGCATTAAAATATTTAACAAATTACCAATTACAATTAAATACATCCTATCAGAAAAAGAATTTTAGGGAAATTAAAACAATTACTCACAGAAAACGGTTATTATACATTAAAAGAGATGATGATGATGATGATGATGATGATACATTAAAAGAGTATTTTAAAGACAATCTACAAAATAATAAATTTAAATAAAATGAAAAAGCACACCAAAAACGTTCTCCTCTCCCCTAATTTTTGCTGTGCCCGACAGGGTCCATACTGTTCTTGACATTATTTTAAGATCCTTGTAATACATATGGGGAAGCAATAATGATATAAAGATAAAGATACTTTCTGGGTACCCTTACTTTGTGCCTGGACCCTGACGAAAGTTCGCTATACACATCAAAGTAGCGAGTGGAATCGTACTGAACAAGCTATCGATCAAAAATAACATTTCTCATGCTTTATCTTAACGCAGTAAAATTATCGACAATGTTCGCTTGACCTACTGCCCACCTACCGACAGCTATAGTGTCGATTATTCGAAGTAACACACCCGATGTCTATGTCATTATCATCGGTGTGAACCCGTGACCTTCGAGTAACTCGTCTATTGCAGCATGCGAGAGCTCATTCAAAGTGGTCATGTGACTCTATTATACATGTATTTTGTGTTATCCCGATTGACCTCGCAACCCCTTTATCGGAGTAAGGAGAGACGCACACTATTAGATAGCCTAGTGGAAGTTTTTCTGAAGTTCTTTTTAATATAAATGTATTTCTTAGTAAATTATGTTGAGTCGGTTGAACTAAGATAGGTCAGGAGTTTTTTTTTTATTATAGCTTATCTAGGTATAGCCTTTATCAACGTGTGTTTTTTTAATGAAATGTTATATAAGTGCAACTTTTCATTTTATTTTAATTTTACAATTAATTGCATTTGCAGCAAGTTTCTTTTTTAATAGTTATAACGCTATGCATATCTATCTGATATTATATATATATATTAATTAAACAAATAAAAATTAAGATAGATGCGAGCAGCACAAAACCGGTCGTAGTGGAAATCCTTGGGGGAGGCCTTTGTCCAGCAGTGCACTTCTTTTGGCTGAGATAATGATGATGATGATGATGATGAAGTCACTTTGGTTCACTGAGCTAACATAGTAGAAGTATATGTTTTTCATACTTGGTTACACGGATATGTTTCGGGATTACACAACTATTACCAAGCACGGTGTATTACTGGAAGCGACTTTTAACCCGGCAAGGATGAGGAGAGGTCAATATGACCCTGATCATTTTTAAACGTGTGCAGTTTCTTGTCCTGCAGCCGTACAATTTTGAACATCTCAGTAGCTATCATTTATAGTCCCCCTTACCGGGCACACACCGTTTCCAGACAACCGGTGCCTGCGCAAGGAGAAAAACGTGCGCAAACATCGCACAGGATAAATATGACCCTTCGTCAACCACGACGTAGTTTTTTTGTGCTATGTTTGCATTGTTATTTTTATTGATTATTGTTGTTTTTTGGGTAATATTAGACATAATGAACCAAAAGTGTTCCAATTACATAAAATAATTAGGTCGTGCGCTGAACACCTGAGCGCTCGAAAACAAATACCACTATTGCCGAGCCAGGTACAGAAGAAATAGGGAATATATTGGTGAACCTGCACAAGAGCCTGCTGTCAAAATACGTGGTGTGCAAAAAAGATGTCAAGTGTGCCCATAGGGGCACACTTGACATCTTTAGGTATAGACCTAAGACCTCATTAGGTATAGACCTAAGACCGCAAGACAAGACAAGACATTGGAGATAGCTTAGCTATAAACCTATCAGATAAAAACAACATGACTCTAGTCAGTCTTATAGTTTTGGAGAAAATGCCACTTTTGATTTTTTTAAACTCCACTTTTAGTTCGTTTTATACCTATCAGATAAAAATAACATGACTCTGGTAAAAGTCTCATAGTTTTGGAGAAAATGCCACTTTTTTATTTTATTTTTTATTGTTATTTTTTTTATCTGATTGGTTCATAGCTAAGCTATCTCCAGTGTCAGCCTGGCGTGCCATTTTTGGGACACTCAGTATAATTCATAAAAGTGAATTATTCCTGTTATTGTGATTTTTAATGAATAATCTCGTAAATTACTGTTAACAGGACACAATTAGAGAAAACTATAAAAAAAAACTGTTTTTTGTTAGATATTTTTAATGTTTAGCGGAGAGTTCTTTTAGTGACGATTATTTTATGAACGTTTCTTTATATAAATATAACATTAGAATTGATATTGTTATCTGTGTTTTATTTATCAAAATTGATTAAACTATATATTATTTACGTATATATAATTATAAACGCGAAAGTTTGTAAGTAGGGATGTTTGTTACTCTTTCACGTAAAAACTACTGAATGGATATGGATGAAATTCGGCATACAGATAGTTTATAACCGGGAATAACACAGAATACTTTTAATCCAGATGTTCCTACGGGAACGGGAACCACGCGGGTAAAACCGCGAGCGGCCACTATTGATACAATATTTAAAATATTGTTATAAAACCCTAATTGAAATACAGGGTCATATTGACCCTCCTCATCCTCGACGTACCTCTTTTGTACCACATCCTCGCCGGGTTAAAAAGAAGGCCATTTTTGTCAAAATTCTGCCTAAAATATGTGGAGGAACTGTTATACATAAATTTCGCTTAAAAAAAGTTTAATTTAAATTTATTTTATAAATTTAATACCTACAATAAAGGTATATTCTTCCTTTCTAGTGCAATGCAAAACTTTTGTTGATCCATCCTTGATACACTTTTTTTCTTTGTACCTATTCATTGTCAATAGCATTACTTACTGCTCAACGTGTGCGCATCGCCTAAAGGATGTGCGAAATTGCTAAATTACTTCTCTGTTCCTACAATGTATAGTGGCATCTACCTAGTTCGTTTTGGGTTAAACGATTTTTGATTATTTTGTTCCAGAAACAACATCAGGACAAACTGACTTCCCTCTATCAGCCGTAAGCTGATCAATCACTCCGTGCCCAATCTCCCCCCTCCCACAACCGAAACATCTTGATGTAGTTTTTCCTTCTTTAAAATTTACACAAAAAAAATTCACATTTGTGTGTCTTGGCGGTCAATAATAGAAGGCTGTACTTAGCATTTAAGATATTATTGTACGAGTATGTTACATAGTTTTTATTTAGTAAAAGTTTTCGCTGACTGTCCTTATTAAATAAATAAATAAATCTTTTCTTCTGTTTTTCACTTCTTCACTATTTATCTATTCCATCATCATTACCCATCACCAGCTCATTATATGACCAACTGGTGAGGCACGAGCCCTATGGATGGATAGGGAGAACGGGCCAAAAACCACCACGCAGGCCCAGGGCGGATTAGTTGTTGTTAACGACTGCTAATGCAGCCGGTACCAACGGCTTAACGTGTCTTAAGAAGCACGGACGAGTTCGAGATGTTAAAATTTTGGTCACCCATCCGATGGCCGGCCTTTGCGAAAGTTTAACCTTAGCAATTACAGACCGGGCGCTTGTACCACTGCGCCCCATCGAGCTCTTCAATTTCAATCATCTTATATAGAGTCTATCAATATCAATAAGCGAACGTTTAAGGGGAGCGTCTATACATCATACTGAGCATGCTCATCAAATTTGGTCCAAAACTACAGGCTCGTTACCGAGATAATCAATAAACATTATCATAATTCACCAAAAAATACACCCTTTCCAAACCCATACAGCTGTACTACACGCACACAAAGATAGCCGTGTGTGTATGAATGTCATACAATGGTTTTTCAATTGTGTGCGTGTATCTGTACACTATCTTTTATTGACGCTTGCGTGCGCGTTAGTAAAGATACAGCATGTTTCATGATGTGCATATACATTAGAATTTAGTTTCCGTCGTACAGTGATTATTAAATCGTTTTATGTCAAAGTGATAAATTATTGATAATGCCATCATATTCTCTATAAAACTACTTGACCCAGCGGACTTCGTATCGCTTTGACAGTTTCTATGTCAACAATACAATAAAAATTGTTTCTATGACAACAAAACAAACAAATGGTATGTTTCAAGAAATTTAGTGACTCGTTTCTTTGTCGCACCTCCAAAAGATGGAATAGTCTACCAGCACACGTTTTCCCTCCTTCCTATGATATGGGGTCCTTCAAGAGAGGCGTGAAGAAGCACCTTGTGGGCCGGCAGAGTGAAGTTAACTGATGCTACGTTTGTTTCCACGCTGCACCAGTTGTCTTCGCGTCTGGACTTCATTTCCATTTAACATCAGGCGGGATGGAGTCATTTGCCGAGCTAAGTATAAAAAAAAAAAAATAATAACTATAAGAGACACGAGCTAGCTAATTAGACTATAGCGTATCAGCTTCGAGGCGATCTAGTCGTGACCTAGCTCATACACTAGCTCATTGTTAATTGATCGGTATTGTTTGTGTATGTACGAACAAGCTCATTATATTGAAGCGTCGGTAACCGAACAGATAGATAGATCATTTATGTCCTCATTGCTGGGGCACGAGTTTTTCCTATGGAAACCAGGGAGAACAGGCCGTAAACCACCACGCGGGATCAGTGCGGATTGGTGGGTTGTTAACGACTGCTAATGCAGCCGGACTAATGGCTTTACGTGGCTTCCGTAGCATAAACAGATGTGAACGGTAAGATTATGGGGTTGAAAGCGAGTCGGTACAATCCCCACAGCTCTGTTAGACTTCTGACGTGAACCCAAACACCTAAATACAAGCGCATATTATGTTTTTCTAGATGGGTTAACGGGGCTGTTGCGAATTTTTAAAAGCGCTTTGATAATAATCTTTAAAAAAATAACAAAAACATTACAATAAAAGTTCCTTTGCATGTGATAATGTTGTGTGACAAAAAACGTGAGATGCAGCACTGACTTTGATTAATTTTGCTTTGATTAGTTTTTGATCTTACAAAAACAACTTAACAACTTTTTTTTTATTTCCAGCGAGCTGGCAAACCGGCCGTTTATCGTCATCAATCCGCCTGATGACCAGACAACGAATACGAAGAATAATATTTGCTTTATTTATTTAAGAATAGTTTAATAAATAAAATTTGATGCAATAGAATTAAGTAAAGTAATTTGCAATTTGAGAAATTTGAAGTAAACAGTTCAAGCCAGAGCATGACGATGCTGGACTGTTGTTTAGAGTTATAAAAGCTCATCATCATTATCAGAACATCTTTATGTCCCTCTGCTGGGATACGAGCCTTCACTGTGGATGGAAAGACCACAGGGAGCCAGCCATAAACCACCACGCAGGCTCAGGCGCGTGTCCAGTGCGGACTGTACGGCTGTAAAGTCGAACGGTCTTGCGCTGAAGCTCCTGCTTGAGAAGATACATTTTTAGTCACCCATCCGATGACTGGCCTTCGCAAAAGTTGCTTAACATCAGCAAACGCAGACCAAGCGCGTTGACCACTGCGCTATCGATAAAAAGTTACCAACTAGTTTAATATACAGATGGGTTAAAAACGTAATCTGTCTGTAACAACAAAAAAAGTAGATAGTTTAAGAAAAGCCGTGTTGCTGATATAATGGCGGCGTGGCGTACGTATGTTATCAAGTGGTGGCGATGAAAATTACACAAACACTAGGAAAACGGCTATTGTTTAGTTAAGCGGTGCAAGGTTTGTAGACGATTTGCGAATTCCCACGATGCGCTACGATACGTTGGCGATTACTGACGTTATAGTATTCTGGATGTCCTGCGCGAATTTTCCGTCGTCGGCTGAGAGGATCCAAGGATGTCACAACTGTTGCCCACGAATTCGGATTATAGTCCCCGGGGTTTATAGTGGGTCGGCCGTTCACTATCTTGGCCAACCCTAGTTTCAGTTCCCGCAAATCTGAACGACACGGGGTTACTCCCCAAAGAAAGAGGGGCTATCCTCTTTTGCAGGCAGGAGGTAGAAGACTCGCAGCCCGATCTAGCCGAAAGGCTGATGACATCAAACAGTCACACATTATCGGCTTATAAGCGTCCTACACAGGCTTTTCTATAGGAAGAATAGCATCGATTGGGCCCAATGCAGGTGGGTGGATTTTAACAATTATTATCTCACGACAACAATCGGTGTCGACGGCTTAACGTGCCTTCCGAAGCTTGAGATATTTGGTCACCCATCCGGTAATCCGACGCTGCGAAAGTTGCTTAACCTACAACCTCTTCAACCGAACGCGCAAGCAGCAGCTGCGTCATCGCCTCCTCTCTTCGATCAATATATTGATCGAATCCTTTTAAGGTACGTTCTTAACCAGTAGATTGCAGTATAATAAACGTGATTTTCTTGATTACCTTAAATAATTGTAGAAATCATAATTACATCTGAACCAAAACTAAAGCCGTGAAATGAAAGACGTGCATAGAAAATGTAATCAAACACTGAAACAAACGCTTGATTTAATCAATGCTAACCTAGATTTCAGTTTGTTTGGTGCTGCCTAGTGAAAGTAAATTTCGCGAATAATTTTAACAGGTCTAACGAGATCCAATATAATGACAAAGAGACAGAAAGTGCTCACAATCTATTTGCAGTTAATATAAAAATGAATATTGATTTTTTAACCGACTTAAAAAAAGGAGGAGGTTTCTCAATTCGACTCGTATATATATAAGTATTTTTTTTTGTGTTCGCGGATAACTTTGTCGTTTATGAACCGATTTTGATGATTTTTTTTTTGTTGGAAAGGAGATATCCTAAGGGTGGTACCATGATAAGAAAACCAAGATCTGATGGTAGCATCCCAGAGAAATCGCGGGTAACCTTCGAAAATCGTAGTGGCGACTAGTGCGTTTGTTATTGTTTTCATTAAGTATTTTAAAGCTCTACTATTTAATGAAGGTCTGGAGTCGATCTGATGATGGAACCGAAAGACAGTCGAAAGAACTCGTCAACAATTTACAGCAATTACATGGTGTTTGGGCTTGATTAATTTGTATTGATGAGAACTTTACACCTAAATGGGTTGTGACTGTCATTAGGGGTCTGATGATGAAGACGAAGGACAGTCAAAGGAACTCCTCAACGTGTTACAGTAGCTACCTTGTCTTTGGTCTTAATTCATTTCTATTGATAAGAACTTTGCACCCATATGGGTTATAAGTGTCGTTACAGGTCTGATGATGGAGACCATAGACAGTCGAGGGAATTCCTCAACAATTTACAGCAGTTACCTTTTGTTGGGCTTACTTCATATGGTTCAATATGCCAAAATATTTAGTTCGTACAAAAATAATACCTAACTAAGATTGAAGTTTTACATAGGAATACCACTACCTACTAGGCCGTCGTTTCCTCATCCGAGAAGCATCTTTGTTAGGTCTACGTCTACCCATCACTAAAAATCGTAAAATAAAATAATTTTTAACAAAAAAAACCGACTTCAAAAAACAGGAAACTTAAAAAAATAAAAACAGCTCTAAAAAGCAAGAAATAATATTGAAATCATATTCTTAGTTACCTAGATACGCATGTCAGGTGGGGCTTTTACAATAAAAAAGTGGAGATAATGGAACAACTATAAAAGTTTAAATGAAACAAAATTGTCCCCCAGCCGACCACCAACCACCCAACTTCAATAGACATTTTTTTAAACTGACATGCATATCTACTACTAGTACTAGGTAATTAATAATATGATTTCAATATTATTTCTTGTTTTTCTTTAGGCAAGTGTTCGTAGAATTCACGTTTCATCTAATACATAACCTTGACGATAACAATAAATGTTGTTTATACTACACCTGCTTGGAAAGTACCTTGATACTTTATCAAATTTACGGTAGAAAGTACGTCATTGCATATCGAACAAATATGCGGGGAGAAAACGCATCTGAGCGGGAGAGAAAAGTGTATGAATATCCATTTCTTACGTGGTTTTTCTTTTTTAATTTTGGGTAAGACTATGCGCCGGTAACCTAAATATCAAAAGCCAAAAAGTTTTTACAGTGAGTTTTTATCTCCAAGTTCGCAAAATGACACTGGCCACTAGCTGTGTGTTGGATGGTGTCGGGCTGGCAGTGCGACCCTGCGGCGGCAGGATAAACAATTTGAAAAAAGAACATGTGAAAATTGCAGACGCCATTGGCGCCATTTCCAATTTGTGTGTTGTTTGAGGATTCAGTTTTCGTAGAAAGTAAAATAAAACTATCAAAATGATAAGTAGTGATAGTGATGATGAAGATTTTTTAACTCCGCCGCAGTTGAAGGAAACAGCAAAAATACTGATTGATAACCTTTTACCACAGAAATCAATTAAAAAATATAATAAAACTTATGACGATTTTTTGCAATGGAAAAGTGAAAAAAATGCGGCATCTTTTTCTGAAACTGTTTTGCTAGCGTATTTCAGTGAAAAAGCGCAAAAATACAAACCAAGTACGTTATGGTCTATATACTCAATGTTGAAAAGTACTATATTGACAAGAAACGACATAAATATTCAAGAATACAAAAAACTTACAGCATTTCTGAAAAGAAAGTCGGAGGGATTCCGTAGTAAGAAATCAAAAGTGCTTACTACAAAGGATGTTTATTCCGTCCTTTTTGCAGAATGCTCCAGATGACAAATATTTGTTGATGAAGGTAAGTTTATGAACAAAATGCACTGGTTTATGATTTATTACGTACCTATTTATGAGTAGAAATCTACTAGGTTTTCATGTTTGGTATTTTTGTTTACAGGTTATTTTGATTTTAGGAGTAAATGGGGCCTGTCGTTCGCAAGAACTTGTGGATATGACAACAGACGATATCGAAATCCTCGAAAATCGAATAATTGTCAATATTCCTAACACAAAAACCAAAATTCAGCGATCATTTGTTATATCGGGCTTATTTTATGAGATAATAAAGAAATATAACGAAATTCGCCCCAGTGACCCCAAAACCAATCGGTTTTTACTACAATATAAAAACAAAAAATGTACGAAACAAGTAATTGGGAAAAACAAAATAAGTACTGTGCCAAGAGAAATAGCTTCCTACCTTAATTTACTCAATCCACTAGAATACACTGGCCACTGCTTTCGCAGAACTTCAGCGACTATTCTTGCCGATACTGGTGCTGATTTAACCACAATAAAACGCCACGGTGGTTGGAAATCGTCCGCTGTTGCAGAAGGTTACATAGAGAATTCCGTAGAAAACAAAACACGAATAAATAACCAAATATCGGGATCGATTAATGTGCATCAAGACTTATCTCCTCAACCATCAACGAGCGCGGCGATGCCAAATGCCCCTCAGCAGCCAGTTGCCCCTCTGGCACCACAGCCTTCTACCTACCTAGCCTAGCCAGTTATTCCTCCTACATTGTCGCAAACATCTCAAACAAACATTAATGGAAAAAGTGTTACATTAAGCTTCACTAACTGCAACAATTTCAATATAAATTTCAATTAGTAAAGATTTCGTTTTTTATTTTCCTTGTAGGTGTAGTATAAAGCACTATGTATCACTCGAGAGAAACTGCGATTCCCGATCTCAAGTGTTTTAAAGCCCTCGCCTACGGCTCGGGCTTCAAACGACACCCTCGACGGTAATCGGTCACTTTCTCCTCTCGGTGAACAATGTACTATTTCTATTTGGTACTTAGAAATTAATAATAATAAAATTCTTATTTACTTTAACGCCTGTTTGTGCGTAGTAAGTATAATACGAGTCACCCTTTCCCATTCAACCATATGCTATGTATTATATTTTAAGATTAAGGTTAGGTACTTAGATGAACAATTCTAAAAAGACAAAGTGTTCTGCACTAGTTAGTGCACCTGACCCGCCATGTCATGGGGTGCGGATTGGAATCCCGCTCGTGGAATTATTTCAACACTTTGTTTTTTTATCCGACCGCGTCAGAAGGAGGGTTATGTTTTTCGAGTGTATGTATGTATGTATGTATGTATGTATGTATGTATGTATGTATGTATGTATGTATGTATGTATGTATGTGTGTATGTATGTATGTATGTATGTATGTATCTATGTATGTATGTATCTATGTATGTATGTATGTATGTATGTATATATGTATGTATGTATGTATATATGTATGTATGTATGTATGTATGTCTATTTCTTTGGCACGCCCTACAGCCCAAACGGCATGATGGCTTTTAACATATGAGGTGTCGTTAGATTTGTTTTGACTGTGGGAGTGACATAAGCTATAAAAAATCCGGAATGTGGAAACGGAAATAGGATAAGTGACAAAATATGACACGT
The DNA here is from genome assembly GCA_947562085.1 of Eudonia lacustrata. Taxonomy (NCBI): domain Eukaryota; kingdom Metazoa; phylum Arthropoda; class Insecta; order Lepidoptera; family Crambidae; genus Eudonia; species Eudonia lacustrata. Next base: position 7,260,789 of record OX387315.1, on the reverse strand, counting down.
AAAAGTAGCGCCATCTATCGGGAAGAAGCGTAAGGTGCGCGTTTACGCTTCTTCTCGATAGATGGCGCAAACGTCTACTACCGCCATCTATTATACATCTTTTTTCTATGAGAGGCACATCTATACCCAATATTATACATAGTATAGGAATGATCGGGTTAGCTATTTGTAATTAAATTTTTCTGTTAAATAATATGGTTTTTTATGTAGGTTTTCAAATGCTTCGTTATTTACTTTACAAAACTAAAAAGTTTGAAATAGACCAAATTATTACAATAAAACAAAAAACCCGACTGCTAAAACAACTAATAAAAAACGATTATATACTCGTTAAAACCGGATTAACATAAAAAATAACTGTAAAGAGAAATAACTGAAAAGAAAAAAAAACAAGCTCTACCAAGCGGCCGTGGCTAGCTCAATTAATCAGCACTCTCTTTGGTTGGTCCCCGCCTGCGACAACTAAGTATCAATATTCAACGTATTTTTATAAATACTCATTTATTGATTTTATTATTTAAGTATTGGTATCGGACAAGGAAATACTTCACGTTGCATTGAACATTGCTCAAATTGAATTATTGCTCGAATTGTTTTTTTTCTTTTCAGTTATTTCTCTTTACAGTTATTTTTTATGTTACTCCGGTTTTTACGAGTATATAATTGTTTTTTATATAGTTGTTTTAGCAGTCGGGTTTTTGTTTTATTTTTCAAATATGATATGTAATCACAACAACTATACCTATTAAGGTAGGTTATAACCACAGCCTTATTCATAATTTTACATAATGACTAGCTGCCCGGCAGACTTCGTACCGCTTTGACATTTTCCATGACAACAAAACAAACAAATCATTCGTCCGTTTAAGAACACCCGTATCCCATGATGGACCACTATAGCAGCGCCACCTACCGGGTTCAATGGTAAATCTAAACCATTCTCGAATCCACTCGAACACACACAGAAAATTTCATCCAAATCGGTCCAGCCGTTTAGTTCAATAACATACACACGCACAGAAGATTTATATACAACGTTAGTCGGAACGGGGGTACTAAGCCAAAAGGAGGGTAAAGTCTACATGATAGTGATAACTTTTGTCTAAGAACTTTTCCTTAAAAATGGATAATTTTAGATTAACAGCTTTTTTAAGATGTCTGAAATGAAAATGAATATGAAATTACGCAGTGGTAGCGCAAAGTTAATATTATAGGATACATTAGTCCAATTATGGAGAGAAAACTCGACTCTTTACAATGCCCGTACATTGACATTAGAGGTAAGTAAACCTATTTGCTGAGAACCTACGTAAAAACCGTAGCCTACAAAATTTTTGTAGACCAATCAAATGTAAAAAATAAAAAAAAAAACAAAAAAAAAAAATAAAAAAGTTTAAAAAAATAAAAAAGTTATTCACTATCATGTATACTTTAACCTCCTTTCGGCTTAGTACCCCCGTTCCGACTAACGTTGTATATAAATAAAGATAATAACTGTCTATAATAAATACAATGCCCTTAAATAGTTTAATTCCGTTGGGCCAACCTCACACCTATGCATGACGACCCTGCCAGGATTTTATGATCTCCATACCTTTGCATATGTACAAAAACATATAAAAATGTAATAACCACGGGCACGAGCCTTCCCTATGGATGGAGGGAGAACGGGCCATAAACCATCACGCGGGCCCAGTGCGGATTGATGCTTGTTAACGACTGCTAATGCAGCCGGGACCAACGGCTTTACGTGCCTTCGAAGCACGGAGGAGCTCGAGATGATAAATATTTGGTCACCCATCCGATGACCGGCGTTTGCGAAAGTTGCTTAACCTTAGCAATCGCAGACGGGGCGCGTTAACCACTGCGCCTTCGAGCATAATTATGTAATTATATTGTTCTTATATTATGCCATTTGATCAACAATCCCAACCTAAGGATATTAGAAACTTGAAAATGTGTTGGTATATCCTTTTGTCACGTGAAATCGAAGCATCTCGCATCTACGTGTTTTTTGGGCATAGTTAAGGGCCCGAAAGTCCCATGTAATTAAATAAAATTAAAATTAAAAATTTAATTTAATTTAATGAAAGGAATCTGTATTCTAGTTAACTTACTAAATAAGCACTTTTGAATCGTCCACAAAAATATTTTACCACCACCCATTACAGACGTCTTTTAGCAGAACTGATATTTTTTATCCTCATGTACGATGTTCCCCGGATCAGACTTCCGATAGACGTCTGGTCTACGTCACGTGGACGCAGACGCAGCTGTGTGCGGAAGCTAGTAGTGAACATATTACTCCAGACAAACAATGCATAATATTATTTGTAGACGTCCGTCGTCATACCGTGAGAAATCACTTACCAATGATCGCTCAAATCATGTCGACAGAATTGCGCACACGATTACATTGCCTGTTTAAGTATGAGAGCGTAATACCTTGTTCTATATTAATAGTCAATGGATACAATACTGTCACATGTAACGGCATACATCTAGGATGCGTACGAAACTCGATCCGCTCGCACTTTCGGCGAAATAGAAAGTTTCAACGTCCAGTTCTCGTTATTATGTCCACATATATTAAATATGGAAATGCTGACTTAAATTAATTGTTTTGTGCTTTATTGTTAAAAAGTGTCACGACATTTTGTTATTGAGTCCAAGAAAAAAAGAGAAATTGGCAAAGATCTATCGGCAATGATACCAATCAATCTTATGTTTAAAATATACTGTGGTTGACTTATAGAAATACTAGCGGCCGCTCGCGGTTTCACCCGAGTGGTTCCCGTTCCCGTGGGAATATCGGAATAAAAAATATCCTATGTGTTAATCCAGGTTATAAACTATCTGTATGCCGAATTTCATCCAAATCTATTCAGTAGTTTTTACGTGAAAGAGTAACAAACATTCATCCATACTTACAAACTTCCGCGTTTATAATATTAGTAGGATTAAGGCGATGAATACATCAATATGTAAAAGATTTAAAAAAATATATGTGTAGGTATTGCTTTCAAAACAGAAATATAATTAAAAACCCATAAATAAAAAAGCCTAATCATAATCATAATCATAATATTTATTTGCTTATAAATAGGGTATCATTAGTTACAGATGGTAAAAACAATTATAAAGTATCTTATGCCTATTTAACTATATAACCATAGCATGCAAACATTTTAGCAAGTTTAAGACATTTATAAATTATTAAATTATGACATTTCATTAGTATTATCATTCTCAATAAGTATCACAAATTATATTAGTCAATTTAAATTATACAAATATCAATTTTATTAATTTAGATTAATTAGCTTACAAATATATTAATTTAATTACCTATTACTACTGTTTCATAATTTATTTATTAAAATATTACAAATAAAACTGTAAATCGATTTATTTATTTATCGTGTCTCATGAATTCATCAATGGTATAAAAGGTAATCTCAATCAACCACTTACGTAATGCAGTTTTAAATTTACCTATGGGCAGTTGTTTAATTTGGTCTGGTATTTTATTAAATATTGTTATAGCCATCGCTGGAGCATTCCTCTGGAATCGGCTTGTTTTCGGCAATACTCTAAGCATTAATTTATTTGGATGTCTATTACTTCTTTTTGATAAATCCTTTGCTTTTACATACATGTCATAATTTTGTTTAACAAATATTCCTACCTCTAGTATGTACAACCCAACCAGAGTTAGTTCTTAAATTCTTAAAATATGTTCTGCATGAAATATCTGATGCAATATTACATATGGAACGTATACACCTTTTTTGTGCTAAAAATACTTTATTTATGTCTATTCCGTTTCCCCAAACTAAAAGTCCATATCTCAACACAGACTCAATATAAGCAAAATATGCTGTTAAAGCTGTATCCATGTTCGCAATTTTTGTTAATTTAAATAGAGCGTACGCTCTACGCGTACGCTCTATTTAAATTAACAACTACGCGTACGCAAAACCATTTATTTTAGCACAAACTTGTTCCATATGTCCTTTCCACATCAATACAGATTCTATCTTTAAACCTAAAAATGTCACACTATCTTGATTATGTATTATATCATTATTATAATTAATGTCAACTGTTTTATTCTTATAGTTATTGAAATTCATTAAATTTGTTTTATTTAAATTTATCTGTAAATTATTATTAGATAACCAATCAATTAACGATGTCAGTGTATTTCTAATGTCTACTTTATGATGTTGCAATGAAATTTTTTTATCCGATGTCACCACAACACTCACATCATCAGCAAACAGAGTCATCTTATGGTTCGTGACTTCAGGTAAATCATTGATGTACAACAAAAATAGCAAAGGTCCAAGGACGCTACCTTGTGGGACTCCAGAACAGTTTATTTTTAGATCAGACGTGTGTATCTGAACAGTGTGCTTATCGTTTAATTGTGTAATCTCTACATATTGAACCCGGTTTTTTAAATATGATTTTACCCAATCAAGTGCTGGTCCTCTAATGCCATTTTTCTCAAGTTTTGTCAGTAATTTGCCATGTGACACGAAGTCAAAGGCTTTTGACAGGTCGAGAAATAATACTGAGGTATACTTACCTTCGTTAACATTTATTAAAATGTCATTGACCAAGTTAGACATAGCGTGGGTTGTAGACTTATGTTTTTGAAAGCCATACTGGTTTTTGTGTAACACGTTGTACTCTGTTAAAAATGACAAAAGTTTATTATGAAAAACCCTTTCAAAAATTTTTGAGAATATTGACACTAGTGTGATTGGGCGATAATTTGAGATTTCCTTTTTACTCCCTTTTTTATAAAAAGGTTTAATTTTAGATATTTTTAATTTTTCCGGAAATGTGCCGGATTCTAATGATAAATTTATTAGAAATGTTAAAACTCTAGTCAATGGTGTCACACATTTTTTGATAACTTTCGTACAAACTGAGTCATATCCTTCTGCAGGCGTATTATTTAACGACATTATTATTTTCTGAGTGTCGCGTTCATCGATCGGGCTCAGATAAATAGAATTACTTAATGTTTTTGAACAAGCAGTAATATGGTTTTTGTCAGTTCCACTTATGTTAAGGTAAAAGTCGTTCATAATAGAGGCAATTCTAGAAGGATCATGTAGCTCAGTCCCATCATGAACAATCTCAATCTCAATATATCTCCAACGGCAACTAATTGGTTTCAAAGTTATCTGAACGGGCGAAGGCAGCGGGTTCGTCTTGAGGAGAAATTCTCTTCATGGTGTGACTCGACGGCTGGTGTCCCTCAAGGTGGCGTATTATCTCCTCTTCTGTTTGCAATCTTCATAAACTCAATTTCAGAAAAGCTTTCTACTTCTTACCACCTATATGCAGACGATCTACAAATATATTGTCAGGCACCACTCGGCAATCTTTCCGAAGCTATATTAACCACCAATGCAAATCTGGGACTTATCGTTGATTGGAGTCGAGCCTTCGGACTTAGAGTCAATCCAGGAAAAACGCAGACTATAGTAGTTGGCAGTTCCAGATTACTCTCTAGGGTCAACTGGGAAACCCTCCCCAAAGTTAACTTTGATGGCGTGGACATTCCTTTTAGTCAATCTGTAACAAATTTAGGTGTGGTCATTGATAGTTGCTTATGTTGGGGGCCGCAACTGCAAGCTGTTAATCGCAGGCTTTACGCATCGTCAGCATCCTTGAGGAGGCTGCGCAACTTTTTACCCACTGCCACTAAAGTTGCGCTAGCGCAATCTTTGCTGCTTCCAGTTCTGGATTATGCTGACGCCTGTTATCTTGATCTCACAGAGGACCAGCTAAATAAACTTGAGCGTCTTCAAAATTTTTGTATTCGGTTCATATTCGGCTTGCGCAAATATGACCATGTTTCTGAGTACCGCTTAAAACTCAAGTGGCTTCCTATTCGTCTTCGCCGGAATACTCATATACTCTCCCTTCTTTATAACATATAGCTGTGCTCGCGACTTCGTCCGCGTGGAATAGTGACTTTCGGCAGCATTTTTAATTTTTTAGGCTCTTTTCCCGTTTTTGCAACATTTTTCACTGATGCTTCGCTCCTATTGGTCGCAGCGTGATGTTATATAGCCTAAAGCCTTCCTCGATAAATGGACTATCCAACACAAAAAGAATTATTCAATTCGAACCAGTAGTTCCTGAGATTAGCGCGTTCAAACAAACAAACTCTTCAGCTTTATAATATTAGTATAGATTGTTTAATCCCACCTATCCTTCTTATCTTAAGGAACGTTTCAGTTTTCTTTATTGTTCAGATTCGCGCTCGTTACGGTCATCAGAAAACTTAAGCCTTAAAACCCCCCCACACAGCACCACCTTTTATGATTGTTCTTTTACCGTCCAAGCTGTTCGTCTCTGGAATTCGCTTCCAGTTGCGATCAGGCGTGCAAAATCCATTCATACATTTAAAGAGCTTGTGAAAAAATTCTACCTTTCCGATTAACCCTGTCCTGCTGCAATACTGCCATATCCGCTACTTTCCTACCTGAGACTACTATTATGTATAAGTAGGTTTATTTTTATATTTATTATGGTATTTATATACATATTTATTATTATCATCATTATGATTATAGATTTATCATCATTATTATTATTATTATTTTGCTTCATTTATAAAATACACATTATTCTAGTATGTTTTAATAGTTTCACCTCTGATCTTACAGTTTATTAGCTCTCTCCATCCGACTGGTTGTCTGGAAGAAATCGCTTAAAAGCGATAAGACCGCCAAATTGTAACTTTGTAATTTTTTATTTTTTTTCTGTTCATGATTATGTTTTATAGTGTTGCAATAAAAGTATTATCTATTTATCTATCTATCTATCTCATTCAAGTAAGTCGCATATTTATAGCCCCCTTTTTCGCTTTTTATAATATCCCACGTTGCTTTACATATATATTTTTACTACCTAATACATGTTTCCTATTTGTGAGTCTCTTTGCGCAATTTGTGCATTTCTTTAACAAATTGTTATACTTTAAATAGCGGCTTTTGTCAACTGCAGTTTTTGTTGCGTAATATTTAAAGCGATAAGTTCTTTTCGTTCTACAACTTTTTTTGAGACCTGTGGTCATCCATGATAATTTCGCAGATGTTGTGATTTTTATCTTGTTTAATGGAAAACAAAGGTTATATAGCAAAAGGAAAACTTCATAAAACTCGTTGATAGCTTCATTTAACTTTGTGCAGCAATAAACATCCGAAAATAAGAGACTACTCAGATACTGGTCAAATTTATTAATATTATCCTCGGAGTAGCATCGCTTTAATGTAAAAATAGTTTTTGGGTTTTCTATTTTTGAGTCGACCTAAAATTTTAGGATTTGAGCCGTATCATGGTCCGATAGCCATAGTGGCAATATTGAGCCTATCGCATGAGTCATATTACTTATTATTACATCAAGACAAGAGTTTCCTCTGGTAGGCACGGATATATGAAGAAAAAAATTATAATTTTTTAAAATGTCAAGAAATCGTTTAGTATTTAAATTTTTTACGTCACACATATTTATGTTTAAATCTCCTACCAATATAATTCTCTTAAGCAACTAGAAATGGCTTAGCTTGTGCTGTTGTGAGTTATGATCCCAGATAGCGCTGATTTTCAGCCACATCCTGAAGTTCATAGACGAGGGTTGGGTTACGAGGGTTAAGATTAGACAACAATCAACATACCTAAATGGATATCACAAAATAAAATAAAAAATATTAATTTGAGAAAGTATATACAAGACTACTTATCTTTTTGCTAAGCTTGTCCAAAATTTAAAAACTACTGTCGTTTCTAGACTGACCTGGAAATCAAAATCAGTATGTACCTTATGGATATCAGACTAAGCGCTATGCCAATCAGCCATAAAGGCGAGGGAAAAAGTTTATGTAAAGAACAAAAAGGGAATTGTGCAATTGTCTGTGTCTGTCAACCAATTAAAAATTATCCTTTAATATTATTATTTAGCATAGTTATGTAACATAGCTATTTATTAAATGTTTTTGTTTTGTTTATATAATTTTTAAGGCAAATTTTGTAGCGAACAAATTACAAAAACACAAATGTTGAAAAAATTTCCAAGAGCAGAATTTTGAACCTGCACCCTTCTGACATACCTGGGAGAGCACCTGACCCGGTATGTCAGAAGGGTGTAGGTTCAAAATCCTGTTCGTGGAAATTTTTTCAACATTTGTTTTATTTTTATTTTATGTAACATGTTAAATAATTGTAATGATAAAATGTCTTAATCTTAAAACTTAATCTAAAAGACCACCACGGGCCACCCCCGGCTCAAAGGTTCCCATGATACCGGCAGCGTTCCTGTAATTAAATCAAAGGAGATTGCCACTTTTGTATGGGAAGTTGGGTCCCTGTGAAAAATTGTTGTTCCCTGAAGATTTTTGCTTTATATTATAGTCAAAACATAGTATATTCATAATTAAAAACAACTTTTCATATATTCACCCTGCCACAACCTCCTATTCTTTAAATGATAGATACTACCTACAGCCTATCTATCTATTAAACATCACCATTCACCATTTGGGGATTAAATAAATATCTCTTATAGATCCCACTTTATTTATTTATATTTACTTTATTTATAAATCATTTATTTAGGTTTTTTTTATTATTATTCAAATCAGGCACACCATACCACAAAAGGGACCTGCTCCGTGGCAATCTCCTTTAATTTTTACAAAGTAAAACAAGATTGTTGATCATATTTATAAAACACGATATTGCGGTTTCATTCGACACCCATATTTCGTCACCCTGAAAGAATTTCACTTCGAAAATAAGCTTTTGTGCTCAATTATAGCTTTCTAGGTCCTTGGTTGCGCTAGGCATTGATAAGTCAACCAGTGTGAGTGCGTCAGGATTTTTCTTTATACTTACATATATTGATGATAAGCGTTGTTTTTATTAAACAATTGTTTACACACAAAGCAGAGGTCTTCTGCAATGTCTTGTAGACGAAACATACGCTATCACGCGACTATCGCCTAAATCTCAGAACAATAACTAAATACACAATGACATTTATTCTTTTTTAATCTTTCATGTCAGTTTCTACTCCTACGCCATTAAAAGCATACGTGAGAAGCGTATATCAATGCGTATTTGTATGTCAAGGATTTTACGTACGAGCTTCACTATGAACTTGGTAACAACATAATCTTATTCACCGCTGACATATTTGAAACTACATATATAATTGAGTTCATTAACATGCATGGATAGCGTTCGATTTTATAGTGATTATGAAATCTAATTACTAAATATGGTATATAATATACGAAAGATCCATGTTAGTTTCTAATGCGGCGTAATGAACTGATTTTAAAAGATATACCGAACACTTATTAAAAAAATTATTTAGACTGCGTCACGCAACCGTCGAGGAGCTCGATGGCGCAGTGGATAACGCACCCGGTCTTTGAGTGTTGAGGTTAAGCAAGCTTAGCCAAGGCCGGTCATCGGATGGGTGACCAAAAATGTATCATCTCGAGCTCGTCCGTGCTTCGGAAGGCACGTAAAGCCGTTGGTCCCGGCTGCATTAGCAGTCGTTAACATCCACCAATCCGCAATGGGCCCGCGTAGTGGTTTATGGCCCGTTCTCCTTATCCATCCATAGGGAAGGCTCGTGCCCCAGCAGTGGGGACATAAAACTGAGCTGATGATGATCAACACAACCGACATTAATTCCTATATCTTCATATTATTATCACATAATGCTCGATTCTTACAACATACACATCGAAGCGCCAGAAACAATTTGGCCCCGTTATTTGTTTAGTTTTCGTTTGCTTGCTATACGAGAAGTTTATGCTACGATGATTTCATTTAAACAATATTATACAATAAGTTAAACAACTTAAACAATATTATACAATACAAATATTATATACTGGTGTGTACACGAGTGTGGTGGCGATCCATTGGGAAGGCCTATGTTCAGCAGTGGTCCTGGGCAGGCTGAGGATGATGGATGATGATTATATACTTAAATAAAGCTCAATCCAACTCGCCGAAATTAATCAACACTATCTGCTCTTAGTGTAGGAACACACTATGCCGAAATTACGCGACCGAAGTTCGGCATGATTACGCCTACAATGCTATTTGAATTACTGACGACACTTAATACCGAAATTACGTTGCGTTATAGCGTACAGCCGAACTTCGGTCGGGCGTAAGTTTAGCGGCAATACGCGACCGAAGTTCGTTTCGATTGCCTACGAAGATCCGGGGGCGGGGCGTAAGTTCGGCACTTATGGTGTGTCATATCAGCCGAATACGTCGGAACGTAAAATCAGCCGCGGAACTTCGGTCGCGTAATTTCGGCATAGTGTGTTCCTACACTAACTCTGTGAGCCAAAGGAGCCCTAATTAATGTCGACAACTACGTCATCAACATCTGATCTTAATATTTTTACAAATATTGAAACCATAACCAAATTTTAAGACTATCATAGAATCATGTTTTACCTACATTTATACGGGCATGTGTCTTTGTGTAGATCGACTAAGTATTATTTAGAACAAGGCTAAAAAGTTACGTGGACAAAATAATGTATGTCACATACGAAAGGAGATTTAGCTCTTCAGTGTATAAGGCTCAAAAAATAAATTTCTTTAACCAATGAGCTTTTATAATACGGTTAAAACGTTATTACAGTATAGATAATAGTATTATACAGCATTGAACATTGCTTACGTCTGAAAATAATTGTATTTTACGAAATGTATAATAAGTACTCGTAATTATGTATTAAATACGTTTATATGAATAATGAAGTGTTATTTTGATAAGGTGAAGGCTTCTAACCAGTTAGTTAACTAAGCAGACAACCAGTATGATTTAATCACGTGCGCGTCATATTTTTAGTAAGATATGTTTCAATAGAAATACGCTTAAGTCAGCAAAAATCAATATTTTTGATGTTAAACGTTTTTTAGGGTTCCGCACCCAAAGGGTAAAACGGGACCCTATTACTAAGACTCCGCTGTCCGTCTGTCCATCTGTCACCAGGCTGTATTTCATGAACTTAACCTAATCTAGCCTTGATAGTTAGACAGTTGAAATTTTCACAGATGATTGTATTTCTGTTGCCGCTATAACAACAAATACTAAAAAACAGAACAAAAACAATATTAAAGGAGGCTCCCATACAACAAAAGTGATTTTTTTTGCTCGTTTTTATAGATAATAGTACGGAACCCTTCGTGCGCGAGTCCGACTCGCATTTGGCCGGTTTTTTATAACGTTAACTTAAGTTAGTTGAAATGGTAGTAATATATAATGTAAGTATATACATATTTTTTTGACGATGCTATCTCTTTTATTTACATAGTTTTAAATATTTTAAGTTAGTTAAGTATATATATAAGTAAATTGTATGTATTCCAGTTCAAAAATATATTTTTGGATAGGGATGTACATAACTTTAACCAGGTAAATAGTATAACTTGTTTCATATCTGTTCTGTTTACCTTTTGTAGTTTACAGTTTATTTTGCCAATGGAACTCGATAACAAAATGCAACAAGAAATATTTTTTCACCAGATTTCTACTGACAGGATTTTTGTGACTACAAACCATAACGAAAATGATATAACATTCAAAAATTTCTCAGTGACAACCCACCAACGAAACTCGCTTTTGAAATGTTACATAAATTTTAATACAAAAGAAGCATTAGAAATGCAAAAAAAAAAGCCAATTAAAACATTTAACTATCTGTGAGGCGGTGTGGCGCAGCAGCGGCTACTGCGTTGAGTTACGATCGTTTAAAGTTAAGCAACTTTTCGATCCAATCCCAACCCCTCGAAAAATCTAGTAAAGAGCGAGGACACGCTTGCATTGCGCGACGTTATTCCTTTTGAAACCTTCAGACGGTGTTTCGGACACACGGGCTGAGGAACCCTTAAGTTTCTCGCCGCCTTTAAATAAGGTGACGCTGCAAAGAAGTTTGAGGCTAACAGCAAACTTTCTCCAAAAAATAAGAAACTTTCTCAATGGCGAATGCTCGGTTGGGTGACCATATTTAATTTTCTTGAGAGGAACTGCCTTCCATATTAAGCCATCGATCCTGCTTGTCACTGTAAGATAGCAGTCGTTAACACCATCCTTTGTAGGGTTCCGTACCCAAAGGGTCGTTTTACCCTTTGCGTACGGAACCCTACGGACCCTATTATTAAGACTCCGCTGTCCGTCCGTGTCTGTCTTTCCGTCTGTCACCAGACTGTATCTCAAGAACCGTGATAGTTAGAAAGTTGAAATTTTCACAGATGATGTATATCTATTGCCGCTATAACAACAAATACTAAAACAGAATAAAATAAATATTGGGTTCCCATACAACAGATATGATTTTTTTTGCCGTTTTTATAGATAATGGTGGAACCCTCCATGCGCAATAATAATAATAATAATTCTGTAGAAAACGCTGAATCATGAACGCACACTTGTGCCCAGGGGATTGTAGTGGTAATATTGGACTCTCCTCCCGACGACCCCCCCGCCACGTCGAACACCAAAAGCTTGGCTTGATGCGAGGCACGCTACTTAAAACCACAGAACTGTTCTCAGACCACAATAACCTATCTAAAATCTACCTACTAAACAATCTTTTTTTTTATATGAGCATTCGAACCGACTCTACCGGGTTGTTGCTAGGACCCGGGAGGTATGTGAGGTTGATCGAAGGATAGATTGACCCATTAAAACCCGTTAACAACTGTGTAAGTTGGAAGGAAAGCGTCCCCACCCTCCTTGCGGACGAATGCTCTGTCCAAAACGGGCCGCCCCGCTCCCCTACCGAACAACCTGCATTGGTCCAGCGTGGTAGGGTTATTGCCCAGCAGTGGGACATTTAAAGGCAACTCATAAATATCATAACTAATGTTATACAAGTTCATATTTTAAAATAAAAGTAGAAGTAACATTTATATAAAATAACGTCAAACAAATAACGACTCGAATATTTTCTACCTTACAGAAGCTATTTAGACACATTTTTTTTTAGTAGTTGCTGCATCATTATTACGCAATCTAATTTAAAGTTAAGTGCATATTAAAATGTCGATTTATGCATATTTCACGAAAGCGTCTGTTAATTGCTAAAATAAGCCTAATTAAGTAATAATGCTGTCTCTATGTGTTGCTGGGGAAAGTGGAGCTGGTAGCGACGTGAATTTAACATATTTATTTATTATATTAGTGTTTGTAAAAGGAAAATAATAAAAAAACCTACTTACTTTTTTTTCCTGATACACATTCAGGACGTCGATGTTTTAGCGGTGGAGAAGAATGGGCGCATAAAACTGCACAGCTTTAGTAAAAGTAACGATTTTTGCAAAAACATTGTTGCTTTTGGGTTTCGATCTAGATTTGATAATTGTATAGGCTACTATTTAGCATAAGCTACGATTGTTACCTGTTGTGTATGCCATAAATTAAATAAATAAATAAATAGATATGATGGCGATAGACTTAGATAAGATTGTGGTAGACAAAGCGGACTTAAAACCAACCCTGCCACTACGTAAGCCCAATAATATATACACCCCGAACCCGGACCTCAGTTTATGAGACCGGCCAACTAACCGCTATACCGCAGAGGCGGTAGTGAGGTTCAATTATGTAAAGATTGCTCTAAAAACGTTTTCTTATTCTGTTAATTTTAGACAGAAAACTACCTACTAGTCTACCTATATATAATGAGATCAATGGAGGTAGAAAACAAAAACTTAAATAAAAGTCACAGGCCAAAATAAAAATCTTTGATATCATTCAATCATTGATATTTTTAGACTCATATTGTTAACGCGCATACTTTCTATTTACTTTAATGATCCGCATTGTGCCGCTATTTTTAACACATTATTTGAAGAAAGGCATTTGTTTGATGTTGTTTTCCAACGTTCCGTAGGATTTGGAAAATCCATGCGCTTAAAGTAATTGATTTAGGATAGTTTAACAAGCACTAAAAAAGAAATTTCTTTGTTATATAACTAAGAGAATTCAAAGTCTGTATTCGTTAGAAATATTTTATAGGCCTTAAAATGTTTAGAACTGTCAGTAAGAAACTTTCTCTTCGCGTAGATGCCATTTAGAACGCATTATTGCGAATTGCAGTCAGACATTGTTTAGTTTATAGAAATGTTTGGAAGTTACACACAATGATTGCCTATTGTTAACTCCATTCCATATTGCATAACAATGAATTTGACCATACCAAAAGGGATGGTACTTTCTCTGAAATCGTATTTGGATATTGTTTTCTATAGTTTGCGCGAATACCTTAGGGACATTTAAATGAAATTTTACGATTCCACTTTGTTGTCTATTTTAAATATTATAAGTTTATTTAAACAAAAATCTGTTATATTGAAAAATTGAAGTTTATAGTATTTTAGATTTTTTCTTATTATTGTTTAAAGTTGTTTATCTTCCATGATTGGAACCCGAACGCGCCAACATGCTTCTATAGTATATTCATATATTTGTATATAAACCAGAAGTTAATCACCATTTTCCGTATTCCTGTTTTTTCGCGTAAAGAAACTGTTATACAGTCAAGATCGAACTGAGGTACATAATTATGTACCCCGCACGCACTGCTCTTCAGAACGTAATCTGTTGGACATGAAAATTCAATCTCATAACGCCATTAATACAACAGTGACTAAAGCAGGTCAATGCCAAGGAGGTCGTCCTTCTTTAAATACAGGAGTTTATTTTTAAAGCAAACAAAATGGTCCTAATTTCTCTTGTTAATAGGAACAGGCTTTTTGTTTGCTTTTTAATTTTAGGAAGTGTACGTAATGAGACGTTGTGTAAGCTGTAGTAAGATTAAATTATGTTTTTATTTAAATAAAAGTAAGTATTTATAAAATTTACAAAATACAGTGAAAAAATTAAACGCCTACCCGACCCAGCCAGGAGTCGAACCTGGGTCTTCCGCAATCCGGGCGGCTGCACTGACCGCTATGCTACCGGGAAGGCTGACGTAGACGCTGAATCTTGTCACTGCTTTTGTAATTTTTAGAGTGCTAATAGCGGCACAGCTCTAAAAAGGAGGCCTTTGTCCAGCAGTGGACGTCTTTTGGCTGAGATGATGATGATGATGATGAAGGTATTCGCTCTAAAACGCACCTGGGATTCAGAGAGAAATTCTGATACAACTATGTGAATTTCACGTTTTTTTTATTTTTAAGTGCTAATTGCTGCACTGAAGCTAAAATAAATATTTTATAAAATACAGTGAAAAAATTAAATGCCTACCCGACCCAGCCAAGAATCGAACCTGGGTCTTCCGCAATCCGGGCGGTAGCACTAACCATTATGCTACCAGGAAGGCTGACGTAAGCACTGAATTTTCACACTGCTTTTTAATTTTTGAGTGCTCTTAGCGGCACAATGCCATCTCTCCAACGCTAACCAATTGCTAAAGGAATATTGGATTGCGGAAGACCCAGATTCGATTTAAAAATATATAAATAAATAGAATAAAATACTTTATTGTACACATAAAAACACAGACATGTTAAACAAAGATATAAAAAAATAGGAGTCGTACAATGGGCGTACAGTCGTACCTAGGGATAGGGATAGAATAGGATTGATATTAAATAAGATGGAGGCGTTGAAGAAATCTTTTTTTTTCTTCTTCTACTACAACATAAAATAATGAACATTTAGAAACAGAAATATTTTTAATGGTAGAAATTACTCAAGTAGACAATTCTAATTTACTTCCTAAACTCGAGCTAAATTTAAAAGTATATATTTGGGAATATAAGTCTCAATTTAATTTTACTTTTTTCACACATTAACTGCTTTCACACAACTGTACAAATCAATCAAAGCTACAGAGGTGGACCAAAACACCTAGGCATTTAAAACGGCTAACTTTGAAGTCACCTTACTTCAATGGTAGCCATTTTTTACCATTTAAGATGCTTTGATAAATTTTTTACTGACTGATTTAAGTACCGTGTCATGATAACAACATAAAAAGTTGACAAAGCACCTTCTGTAAAATTAATGATTGTCGATTTTCGCTATGACAAAGTAAGTACTAAAGGGTTAAAGGGTTTTGTTGCTGACTGTGCATGTCCAACGTTAGGACCTGTCTGTATTTTTTGCAGAAAAAAGGTTCGCACGAAAAAGAGCCGCCCTCATTACGATGTTACAGCTCGTCCACGACTACTGACGGAGAGCGGTGCGGCGCGCGATTTCTCTGTTCACTGAGTTATTTCTATGACCGTTGACTAATACTTCCGTAGTATAGCGCGCAATGAACTAGAATTTCACTCCCCGCGTCGCAAGATGTTCGTGGTTAAAGACTTACGTCGAGACTGACGTGACGATGCCCCTGGCCTCGAGATTGGGCAGCCGTCGATCAAACCCGACGATTATGAGGAGACACGAATCGAGTGGTCCAGGGTTGTAGAGCTAGATACCTTTGAAATGGACTTATAAATGAAGTATAATGGAACGTAAAATGCAAAACGTTGTTCCTATCCTAGATGGAGCAACTTTGTAACCAGAAAAGCAAAAGAATAGTATTTTTTATGTGATACGTCTTTTCTTTTTATTTGGGTAAATAATTTTTCGCTTTTTATGATATTTTACATCACCGTTGACATAATTATATAGTTTTGTTTTCTATAATAGTAAATATCACCCATATTATTACAATTTGAAATGTTGAAGACATGTATTTGTTCTTATATTTAATTTTAAAAACTTTCGTGTGCAGAAAGAAACCAAAGTATTAAACAACGTTTTATATTAAACAACGCTGTAGTATCATTACAACGATTTACTAACGATATCAAACACAATTAAGGGATCGTGCCACTTCTAGATCGCATTAGCTCCATGTTAGGTTTAACGACCTACTGCACAAGTCAGGTGAAGATGTACAATTTTGCGTTGCAAAGTAACCTTTACGTCTTAAGAGTTAGAGTGCAAGAGCTGAGATTGGAAGAACGCAGATCGGTCAAAAGCGATTTAATTGAAACACCATAAACGGAGGTCGTACGACCGCACCTGCAACATCGGAAGGGCCAATGCAAAAACCGTTCGAGCAATTTGAACGAAACTGGCCACTGCATTCTTTATTTAAAAGTAACGTACTTATTTAAAAGTTTATTTAAAAATGAAAAAGTAAAGAAATTATACTTTGGTTTCTGCATTATCATGGTGTTATGCCCAATCATTATTTTTAACTAAGTAATAGGTATAACTGATTGTCTTTTTTATTTAGTTCGAATAGTACCTACTTAAATATTGATAAAAAAATCATTTGAAGACTTTTTTAATTTTAAATTAAATTGCGTAATATTAAAATTTGTAAAGTCAGTCATCGGATTTAAGGCCGTTTTGCAATTAAATATTCTTTGTAGTAATAATTACAAATGTTCTCGGCCTTTTTGAAATAAACTAAATAGGAAAATATGAACATACCTAATGACAGCGTATCGGTTCCATTTCCATATTTTTTTGTTTACGACTTTGAACTATCACAACAATCATTGTCCTTGTTTTAAACATTGTGCTTTAAATAAGTTAAAAACAATACATCTTCACACAAAGGCATGTGTAATGTATTTACATGAAATAATATTATTCACGAATTTAGCTGGTATTGTTATAGTAAAATGACGACATAACGACCCTCAAAATTACGCTGTTATATTGCGTGCGACGCCTTTGTATGTCAACAAAATATAACGACATAATGAAATTTCGCAAAGATAATTTTTATTAGGGTTCCGTAGCCAAATGGCAAAAAACGGAACCCTTATGGATTCGTCATGTCTGTCTGTCTATCTGTCCGTCCGTATGTCACAGCCACTTTTTTCCGAAACTATAAGAACTATACTGTTGAAACTTGGAAGTAGATGTATTCTGTGAACCGCATTAAGATTTTCACACAAAAATAGAAAAAAAAATTTTTTGGGGGTTCCCTATACTTAGAATTGAAACTATCCCACACGTTGAGGTTTCTAATATAATTTTTTTCTAAACTGAATAGTTTGCGCGAGAGACACTTACAAAGTGGTAAAATATGCCCCCCCCCCCCATACCATACAAATAAATTTATTTGATAAATGCTTATTTACAAACTTCAAAATACAGTAGAATATAGTGTTACCTAAATATAAGCATAATTTTCAAGGAGGCTGAGATTTTCTATGACCCCACACTAGGCACTGCCTGACCTGTGGCGGTTAAGTAAGACGTTTTCAAAAGTTAAACGGGTGCCAGCAGCAATTAATAAACTAAAAAATAAAAATAGAGTTATAAATTGTTGTAAAAGGTGCATCACATTCGCATATATCTACTTTAGTACCTCCATGAAAGTCTTCGTAAATTTATAGCTCCACGTCAAAAGAAGTGAGCGAATCTTGAGCCTCGCAATTCTCAAAGAGCATTTCATAAGAGAATAATAAATCTAAAAAAAATATATGATGTACATTACCATGCAAACTTTCACCGAAAATTGGTTTGAACGAGATCTAGTAAGTAGTTTTTTAATACGTCATAAATCGTAAACCGCAATTCACCTTAGATTCAATCGACTCAAATATATGTATATTAAAATAAATTAATTTCATAAACATAAACTAACTACAAGAACTTTTATATTATGTTACTTGCTGCTACGGAACCCTTCATGGGCGAGTCCGACTAATTTAATTTAAATATTCTCGTTCTTACATGACCTAACTCACCTAGACCTAATGCGAGTTATTGGGTTTTTACAACTGATATCTTACGACAACCGCCGACTGCGACTTTTTTTCATTTATCCCACCATCCACTGAACTGCCGAGGTATTCCTCGAAGCGCAACCATTTTCAAGCGCACCTATTGAAGCGCAACTAAACTTCCTCGAAGCGCATTTTTAGTTGCGCTAACGAAATAAATTTAAAATATTATAATTTTATTCCTCGAAGCGCACCAACGGTAAAAAATAGGGAAGAGCATGAAGGAAACGTGTCATTGCAAAAGTTAATCGCTATCCTTGCAAGACCGTAAACCGATCCGCCTCCGAGCATCTTCGCAAAAGAATACAACACACACACAAACTTTATAATTATGAAAAAACAAGAGAATAACACTTTCTATCGCCATTAGATAATTCTCTATCGGTTCTCGCATTACCACTTGCGTATTGTAAGATGTGTGCGTGCATTTCTCCAAGAACGTAATTTAACGACAAAAGACATTAATCGTGTAATCGAGTTGTGATTCCGAATAGGCACTTACGATCGTGCAGACATTTCACTCATGAAGTGCCCGATACACGTGTTGCATTTTTTTTGTAAAATTACGCGGAAATTTATCAATTTCAACGAATCGAGTTGGTCACGGGAGACTGAGGTGTTGGTGGTGTCTGAACACATTATTTAAGCATATTTACCGTTAACATCTACTAACTTTGTCCATATTATTTTATATCCATGCTCCAAAAAGTACCTAAGGTTCATCATCATCATCATCTCAGCCAAAAGACGTCCACTGCTGGACAAAGGCCTCCCCCAAGGATCTCCACAACGACCGGTTTTGTGCTGCTCGCATCCAGCGGCTTCCCGCGACCTTCACCAGATCGTCGGTCCACCTTGTTGGAGGCCTGCCCACACTGCGCTTTCCGGTACACGGTCGCCACTCCAGGACTATCCCGCCCCAGCGGCCATCAGTCCTGCGAGCAATGTGCCCTGCCCACTGCCACTTGAGCTTAGCAACTCTTCGGGCTATGTCGGTTACCTTTGTTCTTCTGCGGATCTCCTCATTTCTGATTCGATCACGCAGAGAAACCCCGAGCATAGCCCTCTCCATTGCTCTTTGAGTGACCTTGAGCCTTTTTATGAGGCCCATAGTGAGCGACCACGTCTCAGTCCCGTATGTCATCACTGGCAACACACACTGGTCAAAGACTTTTGTCTTGAGACACTGCGGTATATCGGACGAGAAGATATTTCGTAGCTTACCGAACGCTGCCCAGCCTAATTGGATTCGACGATTGACCTCTTTGCTGAAGTTGGACCTACCTAGCTGGACCGTTTGTCCCAGGTAAATATAATCGTCCACAACTTCAAGGGCAGAGTCCCCAACCTTCAGAGGAGTGGGTACGACACGTGAGTTCGACATAACTTTCGTCTTCTCCATGTTCATTTTAAGACCCACTTGTTGAGAGACTCTGTTGAGGTCACCGAGCATTGTGCCGAGGTCTTCCAGGGTCGACACAGTTGTCGTCGCCAAAATTTATTTTCATTGAAAATTTATGGTGATGACAGCTAGGAAGTAAATATTTATAAAATACAGTGAAAAAATTAAATGCCTGCCCGACCCAGCCAGGAGTCGAAACTGGCTCTTCCGCAATCCGGGCGGCTACACTGACCATTATGCTACCGGGAAGGCTGACTTAAGCACTGAATTTTTACACTGCTTTTTAATTTTTTGATTGCTTTTACTATAGCGTTGTGTCATCAAAGTAGTATTTCATCTGTAAAGATGAATCTACATAGCCATCGGTTGCAATAACCGTTGGATAGATTGGCACTGTGCCGCTAGAAGCACTCAAAACTTAAAAAGCAGTGTAAAAATTCAGCGCTTACGTCAGCCTTCCCGGTAGCATAATGGTCATTGCAGCCGCCCGGATTGCGGAAAAGCCAGATTCCGATTCCTGTCTGGGTCGGGTAGGCATTTAATTTTGTCACTCTATTTAATAGATATTTAATTCAGCTTCAGTGCAGCAATTACCTAGCACTTTAAAAAAAAGTAAAAATTTAGCTAGGAAACAGCTGGTCAATGGTCTGTATTCAGCTGTCGCTAAAGACTAAAATCAGTTGCTGTCGTTTGAGTGGTAGAGCCACGCTGCGTTGCAGCACGAAATGGGCCGGCTCGCCCGGCAAAATACCACCCTCTCACAGAATATCGGCGTGAAACAACGGCACTCGTTGCTGTTGTGTTTCGTCTGGTGAGTGACAGTACTGGAGGCCCATCTCTCACCCCTCCCCCCTCCCAATTCCTACTCCCGCCTCAAGATCCAACTCCTTCCTCAAGGTCAGCAACGCATCCGCGATTACTTTGGTTTTGCGGGTGTCCATGGGCGGCGGTAATTGCTTTCCATCAGGTGGTCCGCCTGCTCGTTTGCCTCCTTTTAAGATAAAAAAAAAAAAGTTGCTGACCCCTATTTGAATGATTTAAAAAAAACAGTGTCGATGACTGATTCCAGTCGAACACTGTTGCCACTACCCTACGCAAACATTGAGTAGTAATCTGAGTACACACGGCGGCAGGTCAACCTACCCAAACCTGTCAAATTTCTCCAATGAATATTGATCCTTACAACCAAACAATAAAGTTCAAAATTGATTGTAGAAATTCGACGGTTTTGGGTAGGTTGATCGGCCGCCGAGTGTACATATGCGAAGAGGATCCAGCTAGAGGATCAGGAATGTGCCTATCTAGCTGGCCTTGCTTTGCCGACCCGCAAGCTGCTTCTTTTTTTTCCTTTAGTTGATGGCTTCGTGCGATTAGAACATTTAGCCAGTGTCAAAGTAATTTTCTCATATAAGTAATACATAAATAAACAATATTTCCTTCTTCCTCCAGTAATGATGATGAATGATAATAGAAATGAGAAGTGAGAAATGATATACCCCGAGGGGTTGGGGGGTATATCATATACCCCCCAACCTCTCGAGTATCTCAGTAAAGATGTGGGGCTTTGCTAAGTCCTCACGCGGAGTTCTTGAGAGAATTTGAAAAGTGACGTTGCACTGTTTTGTTTCATTTGCCAACACTCATGCACACTCACGAACACTTAACGGTTAATAATCCACCATTATTTCACATTAAAATTCGACATAACACAAATTTTAGAAAATAAAGCAAAACCGCAGGCATTACTTTTCACTTTCCCGCCAAGAAAAAGCTGCTTCTTTAATTCTGGAAGATCATTCCATTTAAGTGGTGCGACAAAATGATCTCTTAAATGATCATTGATCCGCCTTAAAATGACCTTCTGTTCGACTAAGGATTTTTCTACATGAACAATAGTATATTGAGGTTCCTCTTAAAATTGTAACCGGGATTAACGGCTTCACTTGCCTTTCAACTGAGAAGCTAAAAAAAAATATTATTATTATTTATTTTTTTTATTTTTTTTTTTTATTATTATTTTTTATTTATTTTATTATTTGTTTTTTTTTTTATTTGTTATTTTTTTTTTTTTTTTTTATCCAATGATTTTTAAATCTACTTAAATTGTACAATCGGAAGCCTAACACGATAAACACTGCTCTAACATTGATTCGGTTCGGTCTATAACCTCAAATTTTGTTAGGACTGCCAAAACCAAAGTTAGCTATAGAGTCGGTTACAGATTTTCCATTAGCACCAACGAGTTAGTGATAATTAAACAGATACGTGAAGTGCTATAATTAAACAAATTACTCATAAATATTCATTTGACATGACACAGCAAAACTAACCTTGTAATGAGTATCGTTAGATGAGGAAATACTTTATCATTCATCATTACGTACAGATAATATTTTGTTACCTTATAAAACGTGACTTAAGACATCAATACATACTTAAAGCCCGGTTTTACAGTTGCTGATCAAAAGAGGGGAATGCTCTAAAGATCCTCCCCTAGACGGGTCAGGCTGCAGCTATGCGTAGCTTATGGTAGCTGGTGGGTCTACCTTAGGTAAACCAGCTAGCACCAATGTTTTATTAAGAACTAGCTGTTCCGGCAGACCTTGTTCTGCCCTATTTCTCTAAAACAAAGCTAGATTGATTTTTTTATGTTAATAACTGCCCGGACAGATTTAGTTCTGTCAAAAGTTATTGGCCTGTCGCAGTCTAATAGGAATAAAATAACAATGAAAGACTTTAGTAATATCTAATGTGATGTAATTTTTATTGTAATACCTTATGTATGGTACATGATATTTTTTGTTTGATTACTTGGCGCTTAAATAAATAAATCTGACCTCTAATCAACATGAAGGCATACCAAACATAATCCTAACGCGTCTTTGTTTTGTTTTTCATTGACGTTAAATGTTTGACAGCTGGGGACAGGGTGGTTTGTATTTTTTTTTTTTTTTGTATAGGAAAAGAAAATTGTTGTTTTTACTATTTTCTTCGTATTTTTTTAAGTTTTTTCTCTCCATAAGAACCTTCCTCGGACTTCATCAAACACAACAAAAAAGAAATCAGCCAAATCGGTTCAGCCGTTCTCGAGTTTTGCGATTAGCAACACATTTCGCGATTCATTTTTATTTATATAGATAAGTAAATTGGTCAAAACTTGGAGAAAACTATCGGTTAAAAGTGTTGGAAAATTTTACGAACGGGATATACCTTCGGACAATGCAGGTCAGGTCATAGATTAAGCTTTCGAGTAGGATTGACCTTAGATTGCAATATATAATGAAAAATAGAAGTAAATAAATAAATAAACTTTTCTACACTCACACCAATTATCTAGCCTAAGAGATATTTCGTTATGAAACTCGTTAAATGGTTACTAGACAACGGATAAACATACTTAAAATACTTAAATACATACTTATTATACATAGAAAACACCCAGACCCGAGACCATTTAGAAAAACAATAATTTCTAAATTGACCCGACCGGGGATCGAACCTGGGACCTCAGAGATGGCGACACCATGAAAACCGGTGTACAAACCACTCGACCAAGGAGGTCGTCATAAGAAGGCAAAATAGGCGTTTGTTATGAAAACAAAGATTTCCCTACAGTAGCCAACTGTTTCAGAGAGCACGCGGCATCTGTAACACCCAACACCTGGCTGCTGAGCTTCAGCATGTCAAGCACGTACTACAGGATAATAAACGGAAAGTACCACGGCTTTGTCACAGAACACGCAATTAACCAACCACAGTCGAGCGCCAACCTGCTGTACAGTCGGCGGCAGATCAACCTACCCAAATCTGTCAAATTTCTCCAATGAATATTGATCCTTATAACCAAACGTTAAAGTTCAAAATTGATTGTAGATTTTTGACAGTTTTGGGTAGGTTGATCTGCCGCCGTGTGTACTTCCTTAAATGAAAGGTGTCACTGACAAGATTGGACATATCTTAAAGCGAGCTTCAATCAACACTTACTTCAAGCCGCCGAAGAAGATCAACCAATTTTTACGACCTGTCAAGTGCAACATACCCCTTCAAGATGCAGGCGTGTACAAACTGGACTGCGACTGTGGGCTCTCTTACATCGGGCAAACAAAGAGAAGTGTAGGAACCCGCGTTACAGAACACATAGCCGACGTCAAGCATAGGCGCGAAAATAAGTCTGCTGTATGCGAACATTCCTTAGAGGGGCCCAACCATTACATCAGATTTGATAAACCACAAATACTCGCTAAAGTATTTATAAGCTTTCCGGAAGGGTTGCATAATTAGTGGTAACAGCACATTAATAATAATCTTTACAAACAAGTTATAGCATTAGCATAATGAGCCGCACTATTAGGTAATCATTAAAAACAATAAAACACGGTGGTTATTGGAACAGGTCCGCGAACAAAGTAGCCACAATGGAGTGATTAACATAAGCAGTCATTCATCTGCTCCTTTACTTAAAGCATAACTTACAAAATTTATTTACACGTCACCACATTGAGTGGAATTGTAATAAAAAAGTAATTGTAGTGCTGCTATTTAGCATTCACAGTGCTATTTTTAGTTTCAAAATAAAAAAGTTTATACTTAATTTGTTTGGCCCGAAGCGTAATATCACGCTTTTTGCTGGTGTGCCAAATGAGAAGCCAACGTCATTTAGGAAAACTCTATCACAACTCAAATATCCTTCCATAGTTAAGAAGAAATACTAAGGTCGACTGAATTGAAAATTATGTGCGAAAAGTATTTTTAAACAAAACTGAGCATATAAAGGAACTTACTCTGGGAGCAAGCCTTCCCACATGAGTAATAGCTAATAAGGAAATAAGGCTTTAACCTACCACTCTGGCTCAAGTGTGGCTTATGGGCTTCAAGGACTGCCATCATTATCATCCTCAACCCTCATTCAGTCCGCTTTCGGACATAAATAGGTCTACTCCAAATGCTTCCATTTCTGTCTGTCGCCAGCCACTCTCATCTAGTTGTGGCCGGCTAGATGCTTTATCTTAATTTCAATATTACATCTACCCATCGGAGCGGTGGGCGACCCATTTACCCACAGCTAGGGCACGAGTCTTCCCCATGGACGGATTGGGAGAAGGGGCCATAAATCACCACGCGGGCCTGTACTGATTGGTAGCTGTTAACGAATAACAACAAACTAACAGCCGGGACCAACTTATTTACGTGCCTACCGAAGCACGGAGGAGCTCAAGATGATAAACTTTTTGGTCACCCATCCAATGACCGGCCATTGCGAAGCTGCTTAACCTTAGCAATCGCAGGCCGGGTGCGTTAACCACTACACCGTCGAGCTCCTCTAAACTTAAGGGCTTAAAATGCCTTCCGATACGACCATCGTTTAAAAACATACCTTTCATCTTGATAATACGTAATTACTTACTCCATAAATCTGTTACATACGTATTCAATACTATAATTGTATCCGGAAGTAACAAGATGAAATATTTTGCATGGAAACAAAGGATCCGCATCATCGGAGCTGCTAATTTTTTTTCTGAGCCGCTCTGTCTGTAGTATCTCATTAACGGAGTCGTGTGCGCAGCCGGATATTCTTAAATCATTTCCAGTTGAAAAGATTGTTAGGGTTCCGTTGCTGCAATAACGAAACTTCTAAATATTTTAAAATAATAAAATCTGTGT
The DNA here is from genome assembly GCA_947562085.1 of Eudonia lacustrata. NCBI lineage: Eukaryota > Metazoa > Arthropoda > Insecta > Lepidoptera > Crambidae > Eudonia > Eudonia lacustrata. The sequence continues at coordinate 7,234,910 of OX387315.1, read as the reverse complement.
CTGTTGTAATCTTAACGGTCTTTACTTTCATTCAAATATTTATTTATATGTAGGAGTTTACGTATATATATATGTAAATAATGAATTACTTTGTTTGTTTGAGGAGGGTAATTCTCTGGAACTACTCCAAAAATTCTTTCACTGATGAAATGATACAGTTTTTGCGGGTAATTTTTATTTTAATAAAAAAATTTAGTATTCATTTTTAAACGGAAAAAATGCGAAATCAACGCGGACGGAAACGCGTGCAAAGTGCTAGTCTTTAAAAATAAAAATGAATGTTGCTAAGCGCAAAACTCGAGAACGGCTGAACGGATTTGGATTAAATCTTGCAAAAAGACAAATCATGCCCGGACTAGGACATAGGATATTATTCATTCCGATATTATGTTCCTGTGGGACACAGTCCTCGCGAACGAAGTTATCTTGTACTGAGAAGAACCTGCAAGAAAATCACCAAGTGTCCAGCTCTTTTCTCCCTTACAGCGTCAAAAATATTGGAAAGTGCTGTTTGTTTTTTGTGAACTAATAGTCTAAAATTAAAATTATATTTAATGAACTCATGTAAAACAAATGCTATTAGACGTTAAAAGTAGATAACGAGGGACAAAAGTCTTACATTCCTAAGTTTGTATAGGTACTGAAGATGAAATCGCACTACATCTGGTTTTTTTAGCACAGTCACTTAGTAATAATAAAAGTTATAGTCCTTATTTACTATAAAACTTACATACTATTTGACAATGATATCAATAAATAACAATAGGTTTACGATAATACAAGAGTTTACATGCCAAAAAATAAAGCTGCCAGTGGTTTCCGCTGGGATGACCTTGACTTGTGGACGTACATATTATAATGCGACTTAAAAAGTAGATAAAAAATAATTATATATAGGTACATCTATTTAACATTTGTAACATAATTTTGCAAAATAAATTGCCACTCAACCACAAAGTCAATAGCCGCCTGTGTTCTTAATAGTACGTTTTTTAAAACACCAAATTTTCAAATTATGGGAACTAAAAAGATCGCAGGAAATTCGTCAATTTTGCCCGAAAGGGTCAGTTTAAAACAACTTTTCATATTTCATAATTACGGAACCCTAAGGCAACGCGTGTCTGACACTCGGTTTAATTTAATTCCATCTTTAACTTTTTAAATGTGAATACCTACCAACCTGATTACCTAATATTTAATCGATATTTGTTTTAACTTGTGATGTTTTCGATATTACGATTTTAGTATTTATAAGTACATGCAATATAAGATAGAACTGAATTCAAGAAAATTAATGGTTGCAGGTGTATTAGTTTCTTCGAGCTACAGAATCAGATTGTGTTTTGTTTTTTGTATATTTTCCTCAAAAAACTTATGTTCATCTGAAATGTGTCCACTGTCGTCACACTGACGCAATCATTCCTCAGCTTGACAACCGATTAGTGTTAAATTCTTCAATTTGAATTTTTCTTGGAACGCGACTGTCCAATGCCCATTGTCTTGTCTTCGATCTACGAACAGCAGTCACCCATGAGCTGACGTTAAGGCGCTTACAACTGTAAAATGCGTTCACTTATGCATGGTTTATATAAAAAGTATACAACATACCAACCAAGAAAAATATATGCTATAGAAGACTATAATTATTTCCAAAATGCACAATTATGAAATTTCCTCGCTTGAACAAAATTCAAAATTGAGAAAAAAAACAAAACTCCATATCATTTGTACAATTAGACTCCTGGCTACAAATAGCTCTTATGAATGTCACCAAATGTCAAAACCAAAGTCACCTTGAAACATTTTCTATTTACATTATTTTCATATGCTAAGTTACGTCGTTAAAATTAAGTATTATTGGTAGTATTTATTAGAAAAGCGATATTTTTTTTATCACACTTCCAGATTTTAAATAAGTTCAAATTTCCTGACTTAAATCCAGTGGATTACGCATTATTTGCAATTGCATCCCTTTTGCTTGTGTACAGACCGAAAGTGAGCGCTGTTTAACAATTGTCAGCGCCTTAACTGAACCACACGTATGCGTTATCCACTTGAAAGTATCTCAACCACGGCGAACTACTAGTGACCTTGGCGTGCGAATATTTTATTTGCAAGAAGTGATTTCTTTTGCTCTTTTCCGCAAACCAACGACGGAGCTATTTACGATGTGAATGTTTGTATTTATGGACCTCAACAATGGATGGAACGGGCCGCGTCTTGCGGTTGTCTGTCTTATCTATAACGATGCTATGTTAATTTATTTAGTTATTTTTAATTTTTAATTTAATGTCGACAACTACGTCATCATCCGATCTTAATATTTTTACAAATATCTATTGAAAGATCAGTTAAGTATTAGGCAAGCTATAGTTATGATTATTTACATATAATTTTACGCAAATATTGTTGCGAACAATTTACAATTTGAAAAAGGACAAAGTGTTGAAAAAATTCCACGAGCAGGATTCGAACCCGCACCCCATGACATGCCGGGTCAGGTGCACAGCCAACTATACTATCGTGGCTCAATACAACTCACCGGAATTAATCAACATTATTTACTTTTACTCTATAAGCCAAAGGAGCCCTATTCAATGTCGACAACTACGCCATCAACATCCGATCTTAATATTTTTATAAATATTGAAAGATCAGTTAAGAATTAGACAAGCTATATTTATGATTATTTACATATAACTTTACGCAAAAATTGTTACGAACAAATAACAATTTTTTTAAATAATTTTTAACAAAAACAAACCGATTTCAAAAAACGGGAAACTTAAAAAAGTAAAAACAGCTTTAAAAAGCAAGAAATAATACTGAAATCATATTATTAATTACCTAGATACGCATATCAGTTTTAAAGAAGGTCTATTGAAGTTGGGTGGTTGGTAGTCAGCTGGGGGACAATTTTGTTTCATTTAAACTTTTATAGTTGTTCCATTATCTCCACTTTTTTATTGTAAAAGCCCCACCTGACATGCGTATCTAGGTAACTAAGAATATGATTTCAATATTATTTCTTGCTTTTTAGAGCTGTTTTTATTTTTTTAAGTTTCCTGTTTTTTGAAGTCGGTTTTTTTTGTTAAAAATTATTTTATTTTACGATTTTTAGTGATGGGTAGACGTAGACCTAACAAAGATGCTTCTCGGATGAGGAAACGACGGCCTAGTAGGTAGTGGTATTCCTATGTAAAACTTCAATCTTAGTTAGGTATTATTTTTGTACGAACTAAATATTTTGGCATATTGAACCATATGAAGTAAGCCCAACAAAAGGTAACTGCTGTAAATTGTTGAGGAATTCCCTCGACTGTCTATGGTCTCCATCATCAGACCTGTAACGACACTTATAACCCATATGGGTGCAAAGTTCTTATCAATAGAAATGAATTAAGACCAAAGACAAGGTAGCTACTGTAACACGTTGAGGAGTTCCTTTGACTGTCCTTCGTCTTCATCATCAGACCCCTAATGACAGTCACAACTCTTCTAGGTGTAAAGTTCTCATCAATACAAATTAATCAAGTCCAAACTCCATGTAATTGCTGTAAATCGTTGAGGAGTTCCCTCGACTGTCTTTCGGCTTCATCATTAGATCGACTTCAGACCTTCATTAAATAGTAATGCTTTAAAATACTTAATGAAAACATTAACAAACGCACTAGTCGCCACTACGATTTTCGAAGGTTCCCCTCGATTTCTCTGGGATTGCCATCATCAGATCCTAGTTCCTTATCATACCACCCTTGGGACATCTCCTTTCCAACAAAAAAAGAATCATCAAAATCGATTCATAAATGACGAAGTAGTGCGAACACACATAAAAAAATATATATATTCGAGTCGAATTGAGAAACCTCCTCCTTTTTTGAAGTCGGTTAAAAAGACAAAGTGTTGAAAAAATTCCACAAGCGGGATTCGAATCCGCACCCCATGACATGCCCGGCGGTCAGGTGCACTGCCAACTTTGGAATTTTTTCAACACTTTGTCTAATTAAAATATATTTATAAACAAACAAAATGTTAAATGTTATGTCGCACTCGCCCGTTTCTAGAATGTGTCAGTTTTATAATAATATAATGTCGTCTTATGGACGGCTGGATGTGCTCGACGTCTTTCATAACTCCTTTTTAGCTTTTCGGAATCATTTAAAGGAAATTGTTTACGAAAATTGTACATAATTTGTTAATTATTCTAAACTTACTTAACTTAATCAAAGTTAAAATCAAGAATGATGTGTCACTCATGATGGAGCACATATCAGAATTTAACCAAATATTGATTGTATCATAAATTCATAATGTTTAATGTGTGTTCTGCGAGTGTACCTATTTCAATAAATAAAAAAAATAAAAAATATACGTATAAACTAAATATTATAATAAAAATAATAATAATATACTACCTTAATATTAAAAAAAAAATAAAAAAAAAAAAATATGTTTATAATATATTATAATAAAACTACTTACCCTAAGTAGCAAATTATGAATAGAAAAGAATGAAAAAGCGGTATGTTTATATCACATATTTTGTAACAAACAATAAAATAAAATACACGTGATAAACACGATACGAGGAAAATAGGAATGGAGTTTATTGGTGTTCAACGTAAAACTACAGGAAATACTTTCCACATAAATACTGTGACCTATGATGACAATATTTTAAGATGGAAAAAGGTTTATTTTTGAATTTGCTCAAAGAATAAATTTGCATTTTTTTTTGCATTTGCAATGCTACATGGTTATTAAAAAAAGTATTATATTAATTATAAGAAAGTTGAACAGCAAAAAAATATAGCGAGTAAAGCTATTGCTTTTGGATATCAAATTAAAATTCAAAATTATCAACTGCATACCGCATTGGTGTACATAGTAATTACTAAATAATTGGTATCTCACTTTTCGCTTTAAAAAACTTGTAAAATGATTCTATTGTAAAATAATATTAAAGCAATTCTATTGCAAAAAGAAGTTTAAGACTAAAATCCAAATCAAAGAGCCGCATTAATTTCCCCATTCCAATCGCCAAATAGAAACTTTACGACATCATCCTATTTCCATGTTGACTTAAGTGATAATAGAAACGGGCGTCGAACGGAACGGCATTATCCTCTGGAGGGCAATGTGTGTCGTGATACGATAGCCAGGGTCCGCGCGGTGAGGCCGGGAGTAGTGGTGGCAGCATCGGCCGCACGTCGCCGTCACCGCACTCAGTGTACAATCGCGCGCTCACTGTACTAGTTGCGTGCGGACGGTCTGCAGCGAAACCACGCGAGCGACGACAGCCGACCAACGATGGTAGATTTGTGCCAAACGCTCGCATTCCCTGTATAGTATAGTGCACGTGATGCGATAAGCGCCGGCGCCGGCAGACAGTACGGCGCCAACTCCCATGGTTCACCCATGTGCGCTCTCTCGACGGAGATAACGTGATGTGACAACGATACGTGTTGGGGTGTCAGTGAAATATATTTGTGAAAGTGCACCGCGAGTGAGCTAGCCGCCGCGCCACACCGTGACAATGTTGAATTGCACAGACCTGGAATGCATCCTGCACCACCACCATTACTACGCGCACCTGCATCACATACACCATTTGCAAAATGCACAGGATTCAGCAGGTAAGCAGTAACGAAAGTAATGACGGCGGCTCTAACGTAACTTGCGAAATAAAAGCAAGTTTTTATAACAACCTGTTTGAGAACAATGCGAAAATAGTCTTAGTCAATGAAATTGTTATAAAATGGCAGGTGCACGTTAATGATAACAAACGATAGGCATCTAACGTGAGACTTCGCTATGAGTCCTTGATTGTCCTACATAATTGTGAGAATCGTATTTAAACTTTAAAATTAGTCTCATTTTTGCGATGCTTGCTTAAATTACACGATCTTGACCTCTGTTAACAATGAAAACAAAAATTTGGTGCAGTCGAAGCGATAATAGTATGAAACACAAGGTTTGTTGCAATAACGAAGCAGGTGTTAGTGGCAGATATCACGCAACGTGCCAGCCTATTGAGAGCTGTTTTCACTCTGTTGACGGCGACTTAAGAGCCGGCTCGACAACGACGCGAAATGAACAAAATATTTTGTATAAACCAAATACTCTTCGTTTTCTATTTCGTCTCAAGATTCTCGAGATTTCAATTCTTTCGTCAACTAATGATAACATCGCTTAAGTGTATCAATTAGCGTTATTGGAATAACAATATTAGCTAAGAATTCCTGACAATGACTAGGCAACAGAAAAAGAAAGCAGTCGAGACAATTTAATTACCTACACACTTTTCTAAAGAAATATGTATTCGAGGTTGTTAAATGCCTGTTGTCAAAGCGAATGTAATAAATTAAGATCGATACTTGCACCTGTGCAAAGAAAACATAACGTCATTTATAAATTTGTTTCAATGTCGTACAAGTGATAATATCAAAAACATGGTACTCATACATAATGATGTTTTGATAATGGCTATCACCTTGTAAGAGTTAAGGTTTGTATTTTTTTAAATATTAACTTCTATATTGACCCACTGTACTCGTACATCGAAAGAAACTATGATTGAATAGTCAATCGTTATGCTCGCAGTAGTAATTCAATGCATTTGTTCTGATTCACTAGTTTATATTACAAGAACAATACTGAATGCACTAGCGCTTGTTCATATCATAACTATCTTCTGTCTTATTCATAATAAAAACAAAATTTGTAAATATGGAGGTCTAGTAGAATCAATATCCAGGATACGAATGCCCTCGATATAATTTATTTACGTTGATGGTTTTATGGCCACTTGAACACGTAGAGATTGTAGTTTGTTTACTAAGATTTATAACCTCATTCAGTTTGATAAAGTCAACTAGGCACATTACGTGCATGTGATTGACGTGTAATGGATAAGGGTCGACCTTCATATTTTTTGAGTTTTGGATGCAAGTCACAAGGCTTAATTATGATAAAAATTAGAAAGATTTTATAATAGGTTTCCAACTTTACTTTACAAACTCGCTAGGTATCCCTGATTATTAAGTCTACCATCAGGATATGGATATGATAATTTTCAGTAGAATTTCCCTAATCTCCACAAGGAATCTTAGATCCTTAGACTATTTGGAATTCTATCGTGAACCATGTATCTTTGTCCTCTGATGAACTATTCGAGCAATTTGGGTGATCATTACCGACTAGCAACCTTTAAGGCACCTGAGAGACTGCAGAAACGTGTCTGTAATTGTTATACGTACTTGGCCTTTGTAAATTGCCACTGCCATAGGATCAAGAGGTTATATAGTTGCGCTACCAAATTGAGGAGGTCTTATAACTGTTCAGTGTTGGCTTTAATTATGGTTCTTTTAAAATAATTGGAAATAACTTATCAAATCATTATTGAAATGTTAAATTTTATAGACTTGATCCATTCTTTAGGTTTGTGTGAATATTTTTTTAATATTATTATGAGTATTCAGCTATTCTATCAAACTCCTGGGCAAAGGGAGGCCTTTTCCACACCTTCCGGTCCCCAGCGACATCACGCCATTCTTTCATGAACCTATCAAGGTCGGAATTTTTAATTAATAATGCTTTTTGGCAAGTCGACGAACGATCAGCTTTCTCCATCAAGATAACCCAAATAATATTTTTTTCATTACGGCTGTATCCATCGAAATCCGGTTTCTTGTAAAGTTATTTAAAGTTGATAATGTGCAAAATTATGCGCAGTCCTTACAATAGTAGCTTTTAGACATCTAATTTGATTGTATAAAAGGTTAAGATACCCAGGTGGGTTATCATGAGGTATTTTTTTTTCTAATTTTTTTATTAAGTTTAATATTTTAAATTCAGAGGTTTATGTTTATTAAGTTTTACGTCAATAGATATTTGATATTGTTTACTTTTTTCAGTTTTATTATTATTGATTTTTTTTTCTGATACGTCCCACCAGTGTTTGTCGTGGCGACCTATAATTGAGACAGCATTTAGCTTTAAGATAAAAATCATTGCTTCTTTCTTGTTTTAATGTAGGTATGTCTTGTTGGTTGTCCTATATAAATATAAATAAATAAGCAAAACATAGCATGTCGTTAAAATTACCACATACTTTGCACCGGAAAATTGACGAAGGAGTTCTGTCTATACTATGTAAATAAAGAGGTTAAGTTTGTGGCTTTGTTTATTTGTTTATTTGTTTGTTTGTATTCGGAAGGTAATCTCAGGAACTACTGGTCCGATTTCAAAAATTCTTTCATTGACAGAATGCTACATTCCTTGCGGGTAACATAGACTATATTTAATTTTGAAAATAAGGGGTTTTAAATCTCATAGCACTCGGACGAAGTCGCGGATAAAATGCTAGTTTTTAATAAAGGAGTTTTGATACATGTGGCCTTTCCATGCTTTCTTAAAGCAGCAGCATTGTTGTTGCGGTTGTGAAAACAACGTGTAGCGACGTATATACACGCGTCTCGTTTGGAAAACTGTAATATCATTGCAATAATATTGCTTTAAAAGAGCATGGTAACGCGCCAGGTATCAAAACTACTATATTAAAAACAGAACTCCTTCGTAAATTTTGTGGTGCAAAGTATGTGGTAATTTTAAAACCACGCTATGTTTTATACCGTTGAACATAACATCAACCTAGTTTAAACTGTATTATGCAATTAGGTAATTACTATTCAGTTAACGTAGATAATAATATCTTTTTCCTTAACCCGCGAATGGTGATCTCGTTATTTTTTATAGACTTAAGTACTTCGCTTAAATTGTTGTAAAAATAAAGCAAAAACTTGTATTTTCTGTCGTAATGTCCCTGTAACTAGTTTTGATAACTTACGTTTATACCTACTATAGCGTAAACAGGTTTTTCTTCCGCAGTTTCTGAGATTCAAATCTGTTTAAAAATTTTCTTTTTTGTTTATTAGAGCGTAAACTGCGTGAGCAATGTTTTACCACAATCACCCACTGTACCTACTAGTAACTGCTTTGTGTTTTATGTAAGTGGATAATCTGTTTGGGTGAGCATCCGATTTTTTTAGAGAGAGTTAGCTGATTAGCTTATACGGCATTTTCAGCTTTACCGGGCTTTTTTTTGGGGGCGGCGAGAAACTTATGGGGTTCCTCAAGCCGTGTGAAACGAATCACCTTCAGTTTACTAGAGTGAACGGCATCACGCGCTAGTGTCCCCGTGCCCTACTAGACTCTCCGAGGGGTTCGGATCGGATCGCATGTGAGCACCCGAATTTGGGCATGTCTCAACGAAAATTTAGTATTAAAGTCAAAGTCAAAAGTCCAAAGTCAAATATTTTTATTAATTAGAAAAGTGCTTTTGAATCGTCCAAAAATTTTTTTTTTACCTACCACCCATTTAGGACGTCTATTTTTTAGCTGTGGAGAAGAATGGGCGCAAGACACTCCACAGCTTTAATATAATATGTAACGACATTTACAAAATTGTATGCCGTTACCATGTTATACAATTTAAAAAACCTTAACAATATTTGAGATTAGAAATACCTGTTGGAGTGATTGGAGCATTTTAAACCCATGCTGTTTTGTCTTCAATGTAATCAGACACTTTATAATAAGCTTTTTTATAAAGCTTTTCTTTAATAGTGATTTTAAATTTATTAATATCAAGTTTTTGGATATTACTTGAATCTTTATTGTAAAAACGTACACACAGGCCTCTAAATGAATTATTTACTTTGTGGAGCCTAGTATAAGGTAATGCTAGTTTGTTTTTATTTCTGGTGTTTACATTGTGAATATCACTGTTTTAAGAAAAAGTTTCAATATTTTTATAAACATACATTAGGCTCTCGTAAATATATTGTGATGCAACTGTCATTATATTAATATCTTTAAATCTCTCCCTGAGAGATTTACCAGCTTTTAGGTTATAAATTGCTCGAATAGCCCGCTTCTGCAGCACAAAGATAGTTTGAATATCGGCAGCCGTAAAATGCCGTAGGACATTATGTTATGGAAATAACTAAAGTAAACAAGTCTAGCTGTTTCAATGTCAGTGATCTGACGAATTTTCATTACTGCATAAGCCGCAGAGCTCAGTCTACTCGACAATTTATCTATATGTAGGCCCCACTGTAGCTTTGCATCCAACATTATGCCTAGAAACACTGTGGTGTCCACAAGGTCCACATTCTTATCTTTAATTTTTACACTGGTTTTTACATCCTTAACGTTGGGTAATACAAATCTTATACATTTAGTTTTTCGTTCATTCAATAGCAAACGTTAACACTAAACCAATAAACTATCTTTGAGACAGCATTGTTTACATCGTCATCAATTGGCTGTCGTCGTTGCGTTGTATGATATTTTAAATCAGTGTGCCGCGTACAAAATGTAAGTATTTTTATTAAAACCTAGTTTCTGCCCACGATATTACCTACACGCTTGAACTTAGTTCTATAATAAAAGTCTGTGCAAAAATATGGAATTTGCTGCTTCTCCTTTTATTGGAAGTTCCTGTTTGATTGAATAAATAGTGAGGCAAATTCTTGGGATTAAGATTATTATATCCGTGCAAATAAATTACTTAGAGCCGTTGCTCTGTTTTGTGATTAAACATGGACGAAAGTTATAATAATCTTTCACGTTTATTATTTTAGTTAGGACTATTCGTAGAAGATAAAAATCCGCGTAGCTGATGCGAAATTTTAATTGATATGTCATGTCTGATGTCCGTTGATAAGATTACCTAACTCTGTGGTATTCGTTGTAAAGAAAAAAAGATAAATCTGTCTGTTAGTCTCACTCGCATTGGCAGTGGTCTTTAAACACGTTACTTAGAGTATTTACTTACATTTTAGTACCTACTTATAAGTCTTTCGCTGTTTGAAAAATGGAATTGGTATTTTTCTTCTGATAAGAAAATTTCGCGGTTTGGGTAATTTTCACACGTTTCATAAGTTGAAAAGGTTTTGAAGTTTTTATTACCTATTTATAACTTTCTTATATATATATAGTAAATGTTTTTTCATTTGTTTTGGTGGAAATGATGATGATGATGATGAATTTTGATTGTTTTCAAGGTATTCCTTGTGAGCTCATTTCTAAAAAAGAAACTTTGTGAAGATTGAGTTAAGTTCAAAAAATAATAATAATATTAAATAATACCTTTTATAAAACCACTAAACTTTTAAATTCTAACAAACACTATACAAATACGTACTCGTATACCTACTACATACAAAAAACACCACTGTTCAACTTCTAATTGTCCGGTTCCGGTAATCAAAATAGCCATTAGATTAATTTCTTGCCCAACTGTCTGGATAACTAAAACTCTATTACGCGTCTAGAATAGAACGAAAAAATAACAATGAAATGTAAAGTATCTGAGTATAGATTATATCCTGGTTGATGTAAAATTTACTGACTTAATACGTATTATTAAAATAATAATGTGTTATAATTACAAAAACACAAATGTTGAAAAAATTTCCACGAGCAGGATTTGAACCTGCACCCTTCTGATGCCTTTGGCTTTTCAAAGTAAAAAGTAAGTGTTGAATAATTTCGGCGGGCTGGTTAGAACCACGATAGCTCACTTGGGAGAGCACCTGACCCGGTATGTCAGAAGGGTGCAGGTTCAAATACTGCTCGTGGAAATTTTTTCAACATTTGTGTTTTTGTAATTTGTTCGCAACAAAGTTTGCGTTAAAATTATACAACTTCAGTTTTTAGTTTGTACGAAAACCGAAACACGGGTCAAATATTTCCATTTAAAGAATCAGTACAAAAAAAAATATCTTGAAAACTCACGAAGTTACAAGCTTTTTGTGCTGCCCCGTTGTGTTTTTAGTAGGGTATACCTTATTTGAGATTTTGTGAATATTATTTGGTCAAAATGTAACATGGTACTTATAAAAAAATTTGAAATTCGATTCGATTCTATTACTGATTCTGAACAAACACTTTTCAGGTTTCGTATAAACTAAAAATAACATTGTATAAACAAAACAAAAACATTTTAATGTGTTATACTCGTAATGCAAACATGTTTAATTAGTAAAAGCAGTAGAAGGCATGGTAGGAGTACGAGAAGGTATATCTATACTATTAGTGAAGAGGTAAAGTTAGTGACTTTGTATGTTTTTTGTTTGTTTGTGGAGGATAATCTCTAGAACTACTGATCGAATTCCAATAAATATTTCACTGATATAGTGCTACATTCTTTGCGGGTAACATAGGCTTCATGTACCCAGATGTTACTAACGTTTGATATACTGATCATTGAACATTATAAAATGTTACTCAACATTTTGTGTAACATTCTATTTTATTCTATCTATTATCCGTATATATATATGTATAGATATAACGTTAGTAACATCTGTGTTAAAGGGCTTATTAAAAAAATGAGTTTTTTTAAAATCCTTACCCACGCGAACGAAATCGCAAGTAAATTGCTCGTTGTAAGACAAAATTGTAAACGTCTAGCATGTCAGCCATAACTAGCAAAATTTATAAAAATCCAAATAATTCATTTTACTTACTTGCTTAAAATTGTATAAGTTTGTTGAAACAGAATATTTCTTTCTTGTGATATTTTTTTTTCATTAAGATCACAACCATACGATTTATAACACGAAGCAAATTTTAAAACTTTGAAGTCAGTCTATCCGTAATGATTTGCCGTCATCAATCCTTTTTTATATTTTAATTTGTTTACAACAAATTTAATAAGAAAAAAATCTGTTCGTAATATTGATTTACAAAAACCTTGTTTTAGCAGTACCTACAAAGCTCATTATTTTTCATTGGCTCGCTGGTATTTTTTGTAAGAATGTTATGTTATCGGCGTCAGATGAAGTGAGCGATTAATGTTTTTGCACTAACATTTTTAATTTCATTTGTAAATAAGTATGAATGTGCACTTCGTAGTAAGAAACAATCGTTATATGGTAGGAATTATTAGTATGTATAATAATTTTCATGACAAATATTTAACAGACGTATCAATGTCTTCGAATAAATAAAACTTGATGCAGATGGATGTCTTCCATTCGATACGGAAAAGATGTCATAAGCAAATATTTGAAAGCATTTTCACATCCCATCAATTGAGATAGTGTTATAATGAAGTAATCTGCTAAGCGCAAAACTCGAGAACGGCTGAACGAATTTGGATGAAACTTTGCACATAGACAGACCATGGCCCGGACTAGGACATAGGATACTTTTTATCCCGGTAACAGGTTCCCGTGGGATAGTGTAGTCTTCACCAACGAAGTCGCGGGCGACAACTAGTATAAAATAACTTCAAGTTCATCAAATTTTCTAGAGATACTAGACACAGTTTATTTGCACATAAACCATCCTGTCATATACCTTTAATATCAGGGATAACAAAACAATGCAGAGGACGTGAAAAATAGTTTTGGGGTCAAATAAATGCAAACATATCTGTATAATGTGTTTTATTTTAATGTGTTCGCATATCAATTCTCATTTTATACCTACCAATCTTATCCTACGACTCTGAGAAGTCGTTTAAAAGTCATTATTTTCGACTTTCACGTTGCCATTGATTTCTCTAACGAATGATCGATCAGCTCGCTAGGTATTCATTATATTATTTATTATCGATTGTCCGATTTCATATTTATAGTTTCAGTTGTTAGACAACCCGCTGCGACACGTTTGTATTATTATACGAATGTTATAGTCATTGTTTGAATGAAATTGTAAAAATAACCCCGTATTTGTATTGAATTGCGCGTCAAAGCGCTGATTGTTCGCGTGGTCAAGGCAAGCTAATGTAAGTTATGTGGCTTGAAATCAATTATTTTGTGTGTGTTTTAATAGCAACTTTGTATTTTAACAATGCGATTTAGCTATGATCGATGGCGCAGTGGCTAACACGCCTGGTCTGTGATTGATGAAGTTTGGCAAAGGTTTAGCACTACATTAAAGTTAGAAAGTGTCGAACAGAAAGTTAAGTAAATAAGAAAACTAGGAGTGACGACTTATTCTCAGAATGGTCTCCTGTAACTGCGGGTGTGCCTCAAGGTGGGGTACTCTCACCTCTCCTCTTTTCCTTATTTATTAACGAACTCGCTAAAGTTATATCTTGCCCGCACCACCTATATGCAGATGATGTACAAATTTATAGGCACTTTGATGCAGTCAGTGCTGACTCTGCTATTGCAGCCCTTAATAAAGACCTCGTCTCTGTGAAAACTTGGGCGGACACATTTGGATTGCTCGTGAATCCCAATAAGTCACAAGCAATAGTCATAGGCAGCAACAGATTGTATGATAAACTAGATTTTGATAAACTTCCCAAGGTTACGTATGATGGAGTGAATCTTGCGTATGCAGGCAAAACTAAAAATTTAGGCATCATTATTGACAACACTCTCTCTTGGAAATCACAGATTAATGAAGTCAGCCGGCGCATGCATTACTCCTATCACTCTCTCAAGCGACTTCAGTTTTTCTTACCGTTCAATACCAAAATTATACTAGCTCAGTCGCTTCTTCTCCCTCTTCTCGACTACGCCGATGTTTGTTATTTGGATGCCACGGAAGAGTTGATTAACAATCTGGAGCGCCTGCAATACCTGGCCATCGGTTCATATTTGGTCTGCGCAAGTATGATCATATTTCAGAGTTCAGGTCAAAAATGAAATGGCTCCCAATCCGACTCCGCCGTGATATGCACATCCTGTCCCTCCTATATAAAATCCTTCATTACCCTCAGCTTCCTCATTACCTACGTTCACGTTTTACTCTCTTACCAGCCACTTCCCGCCCCAAAAGGTCGTGTGACACAAGAACCCTTCTCTATCCACAATCCAATTCCAAATTTTTCTACAATTCTTACACCGTATATGCAGCCAGATTGTGGATAAATGCCTGCCAGCATTCGTGAGAGCCCATCAGTAGCATCTTTTAAACACAAATTGAAAGAGCACTACTACCTCTCTAGCTTGAGCAGTAATCAGTAACATCATATAGTTATACAGTCAGATGATATATGTATATTAGATAATTATATATATATATATATATATATGTATATGTGTATAGGTATGTATGTATATGCATTGTAATTAGTTTAAGTACCTATTTATTTTATTTATTTATGTGTAAGGTATTTAATTATGTTATGGTCGACAATTGGTCCCGCAAACTTTCTTTTCCAACTACAGCTAGGGTTGGCTGGAAGAGATCTCTTTTAGAGATAAGCTCACCCTTGTATATGTTTTTTTATAATATAATTTAGACTGTAATTTTTAATGTACAATAAAGGATTAATTAATTAAAACTTACGTTTCTATATGAAGCACTTATCCAAAAAGCGTTCGGTTTTTCTTATTTTTGGATCACTTATTAGTAGTTCACTTACTCGTAGTCGCTCAGTGGTCCAAATTGGACCGTAATTTTATTAAGGCTGCACGGATTATATCCTAAGCAATGAAAAATTTAAAAAGATAGAATGTGAGTTTGGATTGGCATTGACAGATTTCGGCCGCTCCTCTTCCATTTTTGAAATTTTCGAAAAGAGTATATGTCAAATACATATGCGTGTGTGTGTCAAATACATGTTAGTGTGTGTAATGATTGTTTTATTGATTTAAAGTATTTTTATGCATATTTAAAAAAAATATTTACATTCGGATAACCTTCTCTATATAAACTTTAAGTGTGCGAAATTTCATACTCCTCCGTCCGCGCAATTTTCGTAAAAAAGGGTACAAAGTTTTTGTTTCACGTATTAATTATATAGATTTACAAACATATAGCAGTTAACGGATTTGGATGGGTTACTAAAAATTTGTCATCTCGAGCTCCTGTGTAGGTATTTCGGAAAGCACGTAACGCGGGCGCCACGCGGGCCCAGTACTGATGGCACTGGGTCCGTGTGTTGGTTTATGGCCCGTTCTCCATGTAATGTATCCATAGTGAATCCATCTATTGGGTGTCCATCTATAGGGAAGGCTCGTGTCCCAGCAAAGGGGACACAACATGAGCTGATGATGATGTCATGTGATGATATAGCTACAACCACTAAATTAACAAATATGAGAGCAGAAACTACTGAGTTTTTATTATTTTACCCTTGGGGCAATGGTAAATATTCTTAGTAAGCAACACTTATGTTTGACGGTGGTATAATAGCATTGCCCTATTCAAGACGGACTTATACATATTTTTAACACTAGCCATTATCTCTCATGAGCCAGGAAGTTCCTTTCCTGAGAACTTGTTTTCTAAAGTTTACGCGAACACTACACATTTAAATTAAACTACTTTTGCGGATCTACTCGCATTTATATTATACATTCGTTTTAATTCATGTTTATCTTGACGTTTCGAACCATTAAATTTTGGAGGGTCCCATGTCACAGGGAGACTGAGGTGTTGGTCATCTCATAATTAGATTGTAGCTTGAATAAACCTCATTGACTTAATTAAGTTTCATTTCTACTCGATAGCACTGTTTTTGATTCGATTTGTAGGTAGAAATGTATGTATGTAAATATAGTCTTCCCCTATCGCTGATCTGCAATAATCTTTTTTTCGAGCTGATGAACCGTTTCGAACTTTTTTCGTAATCTTCCGTACTCCAGAATGTCATTTACCATAACAAATCAGGGGGGTAACCACGAGCTCTTATAGCAGTATTTTTGCAGTTGTGGAAAAGAGATGCGAGTATATTCGCCGCTACACGCGCTCGTTTTCACAACCGCAATAATAATGCTAGAAGAGCTCATATTCAGGGGGCAGGAAGTCGTCTACAATGTTGTCTCAATGGCCTGATCCTGACATTTTCCTTATACCTAGTCCAATCCAAAATAGATTTAATCGATGCACCACCTTACATTGACATTATTTTGTTACAGTGTATGTTGGTTTGTCCTCGGCTGTGCATGCAAATGCATTTGAAAGAGCAGATATATGTACATTTGACACGCAAAATTGGCATTTCCTTACACCAATCGACGTTATACAATCAATTTAGGAATTCCTTCTCCTTGGTATTGTATTGGTAGTTTAGTAAGTTGGTGTTTCTTGCTGCGCTAATTGCAACAGTGAACAACAATAAGGAAACAGTTTACCAACCCGATGTTTTGAGTCGGACTCGATTGCGGAACTGGCTGGTAAACTTGCCCGTGATGCGTACGGCCCACACACTTTGGCGTACAACAATAGTTTTGTCGTTGGCTTTTATTGCAAACATTTTAAAGTACACAATCGCGTGTTGTTGCAGAATTAAGAGTTGGTCTTGTCATAGTAATCTCGGAAGCTGGGAGAGTGATTTTTGAACCATTTAGGTATCAATACTTCTGATATTAATTTCGAGTGCTCCTTTTTCTCTTATTTAAGTCCTTGTCACCAAAAAGTCTAGAAAATAAATTGTAAATAATACTTTATATATTGTGCACCATATTGTTCATTTAAATAAAAAACTTAAAATATTTTAATCGCATAGAATTCAATATGACATTTCCGATACATGTTATTTTTTCAGTGCTAGGTACCTCCATGGGGTGTAAGTGGCCAGTAACACAAGTACTACAATGAAGTTTTCTGTTTAACGGTACCTATTTTGAAAAAGTAGGCATATTGCTACGATGTCTTTTTCCGATGATGTCCATATACCGTTGGAAATATAAGACGTGGGCTTTGGTTGGCCGACATAGGCTTTTTACTTTTGTAGGTATTGACCGCCGGATCCCTTTTCATTACGAAATGACCGGTGTGATTCAAAAACTTTACTTGCATTTTTACGCATTAATGAAAATTAGAATAGGTAATATAAACCTAATCTTTATCATCATCCTATAAATGTTTAACTGTCAGGATCAAGTCTTTCCACATAAGCAATAGCACATGGATAGATCGGATTATAACCTACTGTTCTGGTACTGTTAATTGGTAGGTTTTACTTACGCTAATACGACAAAAACCAGGGCCAACGAGTTAGCAGCTTAACGTGCCTTCTGAAGCACGGAAGATCTCGAGACATTTTAATTTGGCCTAATGCTAATCCAAATGCGTTGGTCCAATATACGGAACTCCTGAGTCGTAGGAATTGTCCCAAGTCAGGAAAAGAGTGTTATTGTTGCATGGTCCCGGTTTGTCGAGCGATGACTTGATTTCTTTAATGGAAGCATTGTCTAGCTGTTCCACTGACAGATCAAAGTCAAATTTGAGCTAGTAGCTTTTAAGACCCACCGTATACAAGAATCATGGTATCCAGGATGCATATAACGATTACTTAATTATTTGCTCAGACGTAGGAAGCTGTTTGCTTACTTCCAGCTTCTTAAGTCCAGTCGTATGGCAATACGGGAAAGTATCATCTCTAATACGTCCATTCGCAAGCAGCGGTGGCAGCTCTGCACGTAATCGTGGCGTCGACAATTTGCCTTTACGACCAAATAGTCTACTTCCTAGCGAGCGACGTTTGATCGCCGCCGAATGAAATTTGCATCTCGCGCTAGTTGCGAGTGTGTATGAATAAGATGTTAAGATAGTGCTAGATATGAGATACGTTTATAAGAGCTTAGTGTTTTATTCTAAATTCGATCATGTCGAAAACGAAAGAAATGTGGTATTGAGTTGAGTGCCTCCTGACAAATGAAGTGAGTAACAATTTTGCCATACTAAATGTCCTTATACAACGATTAATAGAACTCACACGTAGCACCCTGAAACAAACTGTTCCAATGATGTTTAAGAACAAATAGACTTTTGAAAGACACGTTACGTTACTAGGGGTAAGTTTCGTTTCGGCACCTTCCCAATTCGGCACCCATGATTTTATGAACTCGATAAATTTAAATCACGGAGGTACAGTCACCGATAAAAAAGAGTGGCGATTGTATAAATATTTGAATAAAAATGCTAAGTTTACTGGTTACACTGAAATATTAAAATGATTGCCAGGGGGCTGCAGTACAATTGCAAACTTTTGATAAAAAAAACATATCAGTAATTAAACTTTATATTATTCATTATTATTCAACTATTACAAAAATCAACTTTAGATTATACCTTCTGAGAAATCCATGAATCAATGATTTGTGTTATTTTTCTTTTCAACATCGTTATCTGCATTAAACCGCCGCCGGCCGTCAAAAAAAGGAGAAGGTTCTTAATTCGCCTGTATGTCTTTCTATTATTATTCTTTATATCTTAGAGACAGCAAATCATCCTAATATCAATATTGTGCATAACAAATATGCGCAGGCGCAGTCGTCAATCAAATTTTCCATTACATCGTAAACCTACAAACGTGTAGGTAAGTGTGCAGATATTTTTTGCAGAACCGCCTTTACGCAAGCAAGTTCTTGACATTCTTCGTGTTGATTGTTTGTTTGTATGAACAGAACACGCGAGTGTGAGCGCGGGCCAGCTTTAGGAATATTGTAAAATATTAGTCAACAGAAAGTTTAAAGTTTACTGAATTTCACTGCAAACAAAGATGTTATGTGTTTTGAGCAGTGAAATTACGTATTGTGAATATTGGTTGTTAGGAGATAATATAAACCCAGGAATTTTCCATCATAACTTAACAGAAAAGTAATATTTTATTAAGCGCACAAATTTATTTTTTGAGATATCAATAGAAATTTGAATTCAAGATCTTATAATGTTCTTGTAGTAACGTACACAGGTAGATTGCTCAAAAGTAAAGATTAAAAAAGCAGTAGAATTGAAAGAAAGTCGGTTGCTGGATCTGTGTTACAAAACTTACAGTCTATCACGAAAACAAGAAACCAACTCTTTGGGCCTCCAAAGGCGAAACCAAACCAAAGAGTTTATTGAATTACGACAACGCACCAATCACCTGGTACTTTTAACAATTACCAAAACTGAATCGTTGCGGTCCGCTATAGTCGGAATCATACCTAATCACAATCTGCGTTTATTCAATTCAGTTTACTGTTTGCGTCGCGCTGTGCAGCGGTTACATAATGGCTCCTACAAGTCGGCAACTGCCTTGGATCATTGGAGTAATAGGTTGAATATTTTTGCAGCTTGTTTGTATAATCGATTTGACCAACGCCTTGCGTGCACGGCTAAGACATTCAGCCATGCAATTGATTGCGGTTTTTGATAACAATATTTTTGCTTCTAAAATCATTTAACTACTAGGTAGAATAATAGCAACAATGCCTGTTCTTCTATAAGGCTTGCTTATAATATATTGTAATGTAATCTCCTTTTAATGGTAAATGACGTTAAGGCCGAGGATAAAAGCGCACTTCACCCGGCATCTGTAACCACTGACTATCCTACCTTTAATGGTAGAAATACAACTAGGTATGCACCCAACAATTTATTATGACAACATCAAATCAATAATTTGATAGCTATCCTGGTGGTCTAGGACAAAACCAAACAAACCAATCAGATACATAATGGCCTAAGTAACCTATAGCACAAGCGGTTAGGTTTTATCTCGCATTTCTTCTAGTAGTTTTTGCATAGGTACTTGGGTATGTTTATATCGAAAATGATATAACACTTGAGAAAAAAACAATTGCCTCAGGTGGCTAACTTGCTATTGGAAATAGTGTCAGGGTCAATCAGTGTTCAATCTGACCTGTACTCTGCGCTGATCATAATAAAGTTGTATTTCAAAATGTGTTGTGTTTATAATGCGACTTGTCAGTTGGCTATGGTACTTAAACTGTAAACAGTAAAGTCATAGCTACCTAATTTGTTGTGAATTTTTATTTGACTACGTGCAGGCTGGCTGTATAAATATGTATTTTTTTCAATTAACCGTCTCACGTGACCTGACCGAGCCTTTATCACGTATATCAAGGGCTTTATTAAATACGTCCCAAATAAAATTTTGAGATTGATAGTTCATGACGTTGTTAAACAACTAGCGGCCCGTCCTGCTTCGCACTGCTTCGCACTGCTTCGCACCGTCCCTGCTTCGCACGGGTGGACGTTTTTTTTCTCTTTTTTTTATATAGCCTATGTTACTCAGCGCTAATGTAGCATAGAATTTTTTAAATCGGTCCAGTAAGTAGTTTTTGAGTTTATTCGTTGCAAACTTACATACATACATACAAAGATACAAAAGTTTCGTCTTTATATTATTAGCATAGATCAGTCAAGTTGTATTTCAATTTCTAATATACTGGATCATTCTAAAAATACTAACAATAACCCTAATAAGGTGGTATTGTTCGTAATTTTAAAGTTGATAAGACTCACTGTCTGAACGTTAGTTCAACTTTTTTCAAGAAACGGACAGTAATGTTTTAGCCCCTTTTACAAAACCTCGCAATAAGACTCTTTTAGATAAAATGCTGATTGTTATCTGTATAAAAATATCTATCCTAGGGTCATTTTAAAAATTGGTTACACCAAGTTTGTCAACTCGGTTAATGGTAAGTCATTAACGCCCGTTCCCAATAACCTATCTATCTGTTGTTTTGCCTACTATAGACACAAATTTTACATAAGCTCCATACAAATTATGTAAAATTTCTAACTCCAATAAGCAAAACAATAGACAGATAGAATATAGGGAACGGGCGTAAGGGTATCAAATATTAAAGACAGATTATCAGTAACTTAAAAAATATAATTTGTATGCTCTTAACAAGCAAATTATTAGTTCTATCATGAAGCTCACGGCCCATGAGTGACTTGAAATGGAGTATTTATGACCCAAATTCATTTGGTGGTTTGTGATGATGAAGATATTGGTTTCAATGAAGAATTATTGAACTGCGGACCGCTGACTATATGTCAAACAGGTTGAGAAAAGTAACAATTTACTAGAAAAGCATCATTCAATACGAGGATCGAGACTGGTTTGCAAAACCGTAAGACATCTGTATCTTTGCATATTGTATTTGGTTTTATAATTTTATAAGCAGCTACTTTTCATCCGACTTGCTATACTATCCGTGACCATGTTTTATTTAAATTGCAAACGTTAACAGAGTTGGTTTTAATTATTCGGCTATAAATGACGTACGAGTATTCCCCACATCCATTGAAAAAAGAGAGAATTAGAGAGCATGCGGCAAAATTAAACTAAACTCTGAAATTATTTATTAATTTCTTAAATTCTACAAAACTACTTTAAATATGAAGAAAAGAAACATCGATATAAGAGTGAAAAATTAAATATGGACGTAAATTGCTTTTAATCAAAGATGCTACAATAAGTTTTAATAATTTTTATATGAAATCGAGATCGTAATAGGTAAGAGTTTTATGATACGACGAACTATATGCCGCCATCATTATATTATGTCAACCAAAAAACAACTGCGGTTACACACAGTCTACATACTAAATGCAAGAATTACTAATCGATATAACCGTTACCTAAACAAAACTGTTGCGTCATATTATACATGCAACAAAAAGTCTCTAAAACTAAGTTACTTTTTGTAAAATGGAAGCAAGGTCTGTTGATTTAACCCTTAAGTTTTGAAAAGTTTTAGCTGACGAATTCTCTAGTCATCGAACATCTTAATCAAACATCGAATATCTTAATCTACTCTAACACGATTATTATTAACCAACTTCAAAAAGGAGGATGTTATTAATTCGGTTGTATATATGTTTTTTACGTATTTGCGCGAACATGTCCGTCATCTATGGACCGATTTGGATTTTATGTTTATTTTTTATTGTTTTCTTCAAATAACTTCAGTACATCCGTTATTTCCCTATTCAGCTGTGAAGAAGAATGGCCGTACAACAACTAAACTTTAATAGAAGTAACGACATTTACATATGGCCACAAGAGTAAGGAAAACCATCACATTTTGAAACTTATAATCACAACTTAGATAATATTTATTAAGCGAGAAGCGAGGCGAATCCACATTAATCGGTACAGGCCGGTTGCATAAACACCACGTTGTGACAGCATCGAATTATCACCGGGTTCACGCACACTTGACCCTGCCCACGAATTATAAGACAATTGCCCCATCATACATAACCGAGTTTGACTTTGAAAAACGGGAAGTTGGCTTCATTGGCTATGAAAAACTACCGGGTGTGCTATATAAGCTCGGTATTGACGATAGCTTCTGATATCTTATGATAAAACCATCTGGCTATTTAAAATTATGAGCTGGCTCAATATCCACATTAAATTCGAGTTCTTATACGGTTGATAATATCTAGAGTCGTATCTAAGTTATTTTTTACTTCCTTAATCACTGAAATCTTCGCTTTGTAATAGTTTATTATAGAATATACCCTAAAGTGTGGTCCTAAATTCATTTGAAGTATAAAGTAACATCTAGCTAGTACATTTACTGAAACATGATAATTGTTTAAAATCATTATCATCATCATCATCATTATCTCAGCCAAAGCACGTCCACTGCTGGACAAAGGCCTCCCCAAGGATCTCCACAACGACCGGTTTTGTGCTGCTCGCATCCAGCAACTTCCCGCGACCTTCACCAGATCGTCGGTCCACCTTGTTGGAGGCCTGCCCACACTGCGCTTTCCGCGCTTTGTTCTAAATAACTTATGTTATTTAATTATTATGGGATTCGATTACAATGACCATGCCAAAATAATTAAGATACGAGAACAGAAAAATAAAATGGTAACTCAAAAACAAAATTTGCTTTGTACATCTTACGCCTTTCAAAAAACATCGAAAGTAAAAATAACATTTCTGCATTGACCTTTCAAGGAGCCGTTTATAAATCCACAGGTCATACAAATTGAACAGTTAGTATTCGTCAACTTATCCTATTAAGACGTACAATTATTTCACTTAACGATGATTGGGACACATTGAGTCCCGTTTAACTCTTCCGTCTCATTTAAATTGGTAAACGGGCACTAACAGCGCTATCTGTAGGCGGATCGGCGGTCATTAGTGCCTATTTAAATTACAAACGTTAATAAGATAAAGCGTTGGAATGAATAGTTGTTGTTAAAGCACTGATAAACTTAGTGACAGAACATTGAACACTCTTATTCTTTAATAGTTGTCGAAAGATCTCGAAAGGGTTGTCTTCAATAATGTAAATAAGGAACTGTGAGTTTTGAAATGAATGTAGCACTTCTTTTGTTTGAAATCACCTACATTTAAACCTACAGTGTGATTTTTAAGATAGTGACACTAGAGGCGTCTAGACCTCGCATTTTACGGTTTTATGGTTGTGATCAATATTACTATCAATTCAAAATTAAGGCAGTCTCTTGGTTGGTCGCGCCTGCGCATCAGAATACCATAAACTGTTAAATTTCCTCAATAGAGTTTGAATTTAATGTCTATGGCATATAATGACAGTACCTGGATGACCGATTTTTTTTTATAATGTTTTCTAAAAATGAACCCTAGATCGATTTATCGCCCCCGAAACCCCCTGCATACAAAATTTCATGAGAATCGTTGGAGCCATTTCCGAATTATATATACACATAGTTATACAAGAACTGCTCGTTTAAAGGTATTACATAGATAGATTTACTGAAGACATTTGTCAGTTTTGAATAGTCTAATGTGCAGTCGGTATTCTTATGCTTCAGGTACTACTCTTTAAAATAAGTCCTTGTTAAATATTGCTAAGTAAAGTAAAGTAAACAGTCTATAACTATCCCACTGCTGGGCATAGGCCTCCATCATTCAAATCAAGTCATCACTACAATTGATGCGTAATAGCTTAACGCAACGCTTGCCAAATGCGGGTTGGTGATCACAAACCCGGGCTATGCACCGAATAAATCCGAAACTCACTTTGCCCGACCTGGGAATTGAACCCGGGGCCTTCGGGTATCGGGCCGAGCACTCTGCCACTCGGTCACCGAGGCGTTGGTAAATATTGATATATCCAAAATTATAGAAATGGTAAATATTTTCAATTTAAATAAAGTAGCCAAACATTCATATGCCATTGACTTTTTATTAGATCTAGACCAATTAGCACTTGATTGAACACACAGTTCCGTACAGATAGCGGTTCAAAGTTTGCAAATTGAATTAGGTTGTGGTCGCTGTGGATACTTATTCCGCTGTTGTCATACTCCAAAACTTCAGAATTCCAAAGGAAATATTCAAGGTATTTGTACACCACGGACGTGTTAAGTATCTACTTAAATTGTCGATAGCCTCGAGACATTGTATTTCTGTAGTTTTTGCAATAAAGTCTGCAAATATATTATTGCAGCAGACCAAACAAACCAAAATTTTTCGACATTTTTCAAAAGGGAATTTAAAATAAATCTCAAGTAGTTTTTATCAATCTTTAGTCAATTCAATTAGCTCTTGTTTCAATATATTATTCAAAAAACGAACAAGACCTGAGTCACCAAATTACTACCCACTTTCAAGAATTAATTAAGTAACTTCATTAACATGAACACTTAAGCTCAAACGTGATCGCAGTACGCGCAAACGCAATGAAAACCACATACAAATAGAGAAATTATCCGCACTTCGGCTAACAGCAGCGATTTAAAGCGCTTATAAACATAAGAATGAGCAAAATATCACCACTAAATAACCATGAATATTGGAGAATTCTGGCGATGGCAAATTTGCTTCAATTTTTTTGTCGGTTCGTTAACTTCTAATTACTTTACTGCCTCCCGCTGGTTTTCCTTTTCCCCCCTCTCCACCTCTCGGCACCGTGAGAGCGTTTTCGTTAAAATCGTCGCTGAAATTATCGTACCACCGCGCCTGCATCTCACGTGTAGCTTTATTAGTATTTCATCAACATCAACTAGCTAAGTATTTATATTTATTAATTAATTATCTTAATTAATGGCTTCGCGTTTAGCATTTAGCCAACTTCAAGTATTTTTATTATTAGTGGTAAGGGTACAAGTTATAAATTAATATGGAGTCTCACAACACGTGTTATTACGAGAAAAACTCGGGTGAAACTCATATAATATTAAATTTTAATAAGGTAAAAGAGATTTGTTTTGACTTCAAGTACAAAAAGGAATTGAATTGCCACTCTGTTAGCTTCCAGATGGCTTAGCCAAAGTAACACTAAGAAAACGATAGCGAAGTTCGAAAATAATAAAATGTATGGGATTGACATAAGCCGCGCTAAATCACGTGATCAATCTTATGTCAATCCCATACATTTTATTATTTTCGAACTTCGCTATCGTTTTATATTATGATGTTTTTTTATTGCACGACGAAGCACTTAACCTTCATCTCACCTGGAGGAAAGTGATGATAAGGTCAAAGGTAGAAGCGCAGTTCACCCTGAATCCTCAACTATTGAGACACTGTCTGTATTATCTCTAAGGCCGCATTTACACCTGCAAGAAAACTTCCGCGAGAAATGTCCGACGGTCGGAATGTGCTGTCGGACAGACTATCGGACATTTCTCGCGGAAATTTTCGTGCAGGTGGAAATGTGGCCTAACTGTCAGAACACAATGATGCTACTATTTAGCATGGAGGTATCTGACGACCGATTTTAAAATGTTGAAGTAATTAATTAGTTAAAGAAAAGTTTTAAATTATAACTTTTTGTATTTCGCGTTTCTGTAATTCTTAAGTTACATCTTATTAGTAAAAGTTTTCTGATGACATCGCTCTGGCCTTTGCCCATTCTCAGAATGTAAGTGCAATGGTTACTTACTTACAACTTGAAGGGTTTTGTATTAAGCTACTATAAAGATGCTTAGCGCACTTGCGGTTGTGGAATTCGTTACAATGAGTGTGTTACAGAGAGAGTGTTAACACTGACTCCCATTAACCTGAATGTAAATCGGCCGGTGAACTATTACACCGAACGTTTTAACTGCTTTAACAATAAACTCATTAAATGATCACAACCTACAGCGCTAAATTGAACACAAACTATTGTTTTTATTACTGAAGAAACAAATGAAGTCTCTCGTTATGATGGTGACGTTCTTCTGTTTTCTTTTGTTTTAAGGGTACCATTTTGCCGTATTACGAAATGATTAAAATAACCAAATTTCATCTGTTTTAGTTGTTCTGATTTTGAATATAATCAGTAACTTGTGTTTTAACTCAGATGTTTTGATTTTAGTCGAATGAGTGAGTTAGTGAGGAAGTGAGTGAGTTAGTAGGCGAGTAACTGAGTAAGTGAATGAGTGAGGGAGTAAGTGAAATATAACGAAACGTAAATCAAAGTTGAATGCATTACTGATTGTGTTTCAAGAGTTTATAGAGGCGATCTTTTCGTAAGATTCAACCAAACTTGGACAATGTAGATGCAGGTGGTAATAACGCCCTTCTTTGAAGTATTCATCAGTTGACAAAACAATATATCAATGGATGTCACCATCACGTAAAGACCTTAGAATGTTTACTAACATATAAATATGTGGGTCATGGGACACGCTTGTCGTCTGATCGAATTCGTTACGATCATTTTAATTGGCCGATAAAGGACATTGACTTTTATGGTTCAACGCGCTGTTTTAATTTTATTTTATTAGCGAGCCTTGCAAATTGAAAAATGAATGGCAAATATTGTGTTTAGCCGCATGACGTCAGCTCTGCATCGGGAGTTCTTTTGAAGGTAACGCCACAAAATAAGAGGAAACCAGAAGGTAGGCTTAATACATATCGCGCTCGACTAACTCGCACATAGACCAGACACGAATCTCGGAACAGTGTGCTTATGAGTTTTGTTAACTAGTCGTAATAATAATAATAATAATGACCACCAGTAGCTTGGGCCCTGCCTCGCTGCTGGCGGTACTCTAGGATTAGGTTTTTATAATGTTTTATTGTTTTTATATTAAAATATTGTAAAAATCTAGTTTTATAGCGAAGAGCCTTGACCAAGATCTTAAGAGGCTCTCGCTTCATAGTTGGATCAAGGGTCAGATTCAGAAAGCAGTACTCCTTAACACGGCACGTATTGTCAGGAGGTTCCTCACTCTGCAGCCCTGACCACCGGTAGCTTGGGCCCTGCCCCGCTGCTGGCGGTACTCTAGGATTAGGTTTTTATAATGTTTTATTGTGTTAATATTAAAATATTGTAAAAATTTGTTTGTAAGAAAGAAAATAAATAACGAGTATAATAATATTAATAATAATCATATATTAGCTTAACACATGGTAATATAGCAGGTCACGACACTACGAACATACATGTTATACCAAACTGGCATGCAAATTGTCTGTGTGTATTCAAGTTGATGCAAGGCAAATCAACTTGAATACACACAGACAATTTCATCCAAATCAGTCCAGCTGTTTAGAAGGAGTTTAGTGACATACACACGCACAGAAGATTAAATATATAAAAATATAAATATTATGAAACACCACAATGACAATGCTCGATCAGTAGATTCTTTAATCTAGATTTAAATTTAAGGGAACAGATAATGATTGTCATACATCATTTGACAATTTGCTATAAAGGTTTATTGACATTGCACTGTGTTGTTTTTGGTATATATCAATCTATTTGTATTTCCGCTCGAACGTCGATATAATTATTATTAAAATATAATAGAGTATCAAAATAACAATTACACAGTGGCGTCATATATTGTGTAATGTATGAACTATTATACCATAGTGTAAGGATGCAATATTTTTTTTTGTCTATTCTCCGAATAAGCGTGTACTATTATCAATTATGTCCTTTGCGTATTCATTCGATTACGTTTACGCAAACGTGAATTACCAAGGCATTGAAGCATCGCCTCTTGGCGACATGCGGGAAGAGTTAAAATTTTGCCTAAAAAATTAATCATCATCATCAGCCATATGACACCCACTGCTGGGCATAGGCCTCCCCCAAGGATCGCCACAACCATTGGTCCTCATTTCTCATTCTTATTTATTTTCTGTTCCTCATGTTATGGGGGGGGGGGAATAGAAAATAAATAAGGCTATAGCTAGACCGCTTAACTGAGTCCTCGTCTGCGGTAGGTACGCGGGGCGGGAGGTACGTAGGGCCTCTGCCATGAGTACGAGCGTTTTGCGACGTGGCGAACGGATTTATAGTTCATTGCGTTATTTCTATAACCGTTGACTATGACTGCCGTTGTATGAATTGGAAATCCGTTCGCCGCGTCGCAAGTCGCTCGTGTTCGTGGCAGAGGCCCTACGTACTTCCCGCCCCTCGTACCTACCGCAGGCGAGGACTCAGTTAAGCGGTCTTGCTAATAGTAAACAAAACTCACACTAGGCATTCCACTCGAAACAGTCCGAGTGCAGTTGTTGCGAGATTCCATGTCCGTGAGACGTTGCCTATGTCTGTGTTCCTCAAGCGCGATTGTTTGAAGCCTGCCTTCTGTAGGCACCTTATTTTGTGGTACGCCTGCTACCGTTCGAGCCGGTTAATTGAGTTACCATTAATGTGGTGTGTGCACGTAAGTGGTGAGGTGTATTGAGCCTTGTATTTCGATCTAATGATGGCAACATTCAATTGCATTGTCAAGTGCCCTAAATCTATTTTTTTTAATTTACATATTTAACATAAACAGATAATAATCCCGTTAGTAAATATTTTATAATATAAGTATTAAAATAAACAATAATATAAAATATTCTATATAAAAATATTAACTTTTCTATTTAGATTAAAGGAGTGTTTAGGCTGTAATGCTTTGTAAAGTATCTTAAGTCCGTATTTTATTTTAAAAAATCTTAGTTCTCACTTTTTATTTGGAAATTTATAGTGCTTACAGTATTATTATCATAAAACATTATTTTAGCCCATAAACAACCACTTCTGGGTACTTTTCAGTTCATTGCGACTAATGCTAGCCATTTCCACTACCATTATCTATATAAAAACATTATACCCCTTTTTACGAAAATTGCGCGGAATGAGGAGTATGAAATTTCGCACACTTATAGCTTATATTTTATTAGATTCTTAATTGTACATTAAAATTACAGTCTAAATTACATTATAAAAAAACATATACTTACAAGGGTGAGCTTATCTCTAAAAGAGATCTCTTCCAGCCAACCCTAGCTGCTAGCTAAATAAATACCTTACATATAAATAAATAAATAGGTACTTGAACTAATTATAATGCAAATACGTACATACCTATACACATATATATATATATAGAGAAGGAGTACAGAACGTTAATATTTTTTTTAAATTATGCATAAAAATACATTTAATCAATAACACAAACATTACACACACTACCATGTATTTAACACAAGCTTAGATACTCTTTTCAAAAATTTCAAAAATGGAAGAGGAGCGGCCTAAATCTGTCAATGCCAATCCAAACTCACATTCTATCTTTTTTAATTTATAATTGCTTAGGGTACAATCCGTGCAGCCTTAATATTTATTAAGGGTTCAATTCCCAGGTCGGGCCAAATGTATTTCGGATTTTTCGATGCATAGCCCGGGTTTGTGATCACCAACCCGCATTTGGCAAGCGTGGTGATTAAGCCATTACTTACCCATCAATTGTAGCGATAACTTGATTTCAATGATGGATGCCTTTACCCAGCAGTGGGACAATTATATAGGTAGTAGGTAAGGTACTTATGGTGTTTACTATTACTATTACTACTACTATTCAATATCTTATCTAAAACTATTCAATCAGTAATTATAGTACTAACATGACCTAATTAAAAATACAAGATCAATTATAGTACCTACAAGCACTAATTAAAAGACAACGTTGACGGTTAACTAGCAGTCATTTGTAATCAGAACGTGTTTAAATAAGTTGATTAATTAGTTGTAACTTCGGTTTTGTTTTTACACGTTGAAGCAACATAACGTTTAAATAAGTAATAAGTAATAACCTACACAGGGTTACTTGTCATTGATAAACAAGTACAAGTAATAAGCTTAACACTTTCCTACGACTGGGAAAAGATCTACGTCATTGAAGTAGGATAAGTTAAATATTTATAAAATTTATAGGATAAGTTACTCGACCCGGGAATTGAATCATTACCTAGTGTCGTGATGGAATTGGATATTGTCATAATTATAAAAAATAAAATATATTTTATAATTTATGCAGTGAACAAATAAAAGGGACAACATAGTAGGAATAGGCAAGTACAAGGGCACTACCTATTTCAGAATGTTTTTTTTTCGGCAGGCCTGCAAAAGGATAGACACAAAGAAAAGTAGACAGTGTGCACTTCACAATACAATATATGTAAAATATGTCTAGAATATCTGGAATAAATATTTGTCTTTTATATTATTTTTGTACATTATTTTTGTCCATAATTAACCCTCTGCGACTGACGTGGCTCAACTTTTACAATTCTACTGACGTGGTAGTACACGAGACACCATTCCGACAGCAAATATTTTTTATAGATTTAAACTATGCAGCTATTTAAATTACATTTATTAAATTATTAGCATATCCTTTTTAATTAAAATTAACATTAAATAAAAAACAATTCGTGTTTTCAAAGTTAAACACTTTTACTGACTTCACACAAATCAGTCTTAAGAATACCTTATCTTAAAATGACAAAGAAAAATTATCAAAATCAACTTTTTAAACAACAAATTTAACTTTAGACAATAAAAAAATTATCAAAATCAACTTTTTAAACAACAAATTTAACTTTAGACAATAAAAAAATTATCAAAATCAACTTTTTAAACAACAAATTTAACTTTAGACAATAAAAAAATTAACCAGTCTAGAAAACGTGAGATATATTCATTGGTTGACTTAAAAATTAGACAGCTTCAAAATCACAGCTTTGTTTGACAATTTTCACATAGTGGCTTAGAACACTGAAGGCAAATTGGTTTCGAACAATCACAGCACACTGACCGACGCGCGAGGTCACTGTAGTAAAGTAAGGAACTGAGAGCGGCGACACTCAAATTAAAAAATTAACGGTAATGAACTGGATTTTCTATTTGGCGGTGTCTGTTGGACTACCACGTCAGTCGCGGAGGGTTAAAGATGCTGAGATATTGTCCTTGTGATAAACAAGTTACTACAGCATAAAGATCTATCCCATGCTGGTCTGGGATAATGTATTGTGGCCTGAAGGCCATTAAAAACTCAGGAGGTCCACAGTAAATATTTATTTAGGTAAAATTTATAATTAACAGGTTCACTGTCCAAAACTTATAACAATGGTTAAATTAATTGTTACAGACCATAATGTAGTCTGCGGGACAGTGAACCTGTTAAGCAGAAAAACCTGTTTATACATACATATACACACAGGTTACAGGTACAGGATACAGGTTTTCACATATTATATTTTAAACATTAATAATTGCACAATCGATGTGACTTTCCCAATACTTTTAACCTGTTGCCTATTTACCCATAATGAAGTAAATGAGTAAATGGATTTTGAAGTAAATGAGTAAGTAAGGTGGATTTCATGTATAGAATATGTTTCTTATAATATTTATTATCTTATGTCCTATTTTTATAGAGAAATATAAAAGAATGTTATTGAACTGAGGAATTTAGAAAGACTGAACATATCAAAAATACAATAAAATTCCATGACAATGAGATGACATTCAAAGTATTCTTTTTCAGAACCGTGCAAATAAATTTGACAGATAGTTTTTAAAACTCCCAAGGAGGCTTTATGATGCATAGCAAAAATATAACGTGGAGTAAATTGCAACGACAACGTTACAGTATCAGCCGCCTAACTTACCGTGCATGTGTAAGAGCCGGGCTCGCCGAGCCGGGATCGAGCCGGGATCGCAGAGCGTCAGGCAATCGGTTAGCAACCCATCACTGATGTTATCTATTCAAACTCGGAGCACTACTTTGATTAAGCTAAGTATTGCGACGAGGTCACTGACGACGAGTTTACTCAAAATTGGTGATTTTGATGCTCTACTCTGCCTTTTTGGGAGAAGGACGTGAGAGAATGTATGTATATTAATTTAAATTAATGGTAAGAAATGTATGAAGTAGGTAAACATACATTAGGTAACATAAATTGACGTTTTGTATGAAGATTTTTTATAAAATTTTATTTTTTATACTAACGTTTTTTTAATTTTCTTAACATATATGTTAATACTATAAAAATTGTAGAGTACCTAGTATGTTTATTTCACTAGCTAAATATAGCGGAAATTAAAAAGAAAAAAAATCAAGTCCCTTCAAAGCTACAATTCCGCGAACATAAAAAGTAGTCAATTTAAAAGAAAAATTGGGCAATAAAGACACAAAACTAATAATCATTGTTATTACTGAAGCCTAAGTAACATAGTCCTAATTAAAGGAGTATAATAATATTAACAATCAGTATTGACTTTTAGAACTTTTAGACCTTTTAATATGTGAGAAAAAAACGTCAATTTCATAGGTAAGGACCTAATATTATATAAGAAAAAAACAAAATTATATTATACACAGACCTTAATAAGTTGTCTTGTATTATAATATATAGTCTTTTGTTAAGTTTGATAAGTAAGTCTAAAAATAATAACTTTAATGTTCATTCCAAAGTGTTCACTAATATACTTAGTCCTGAGTGGGGTCCTGGTGACTTGTAAATCAGGTTTCTTTGAAACCTACTTCAGGCATCAGTCTCTCACAGATAGGATATAATTTTGTCATACCTTATTTAAGTAGTAGTAGTTATACCAAATAAAGATTTTTTCTATTTCTATTTCTATTTTAAGTACCTTTTGTGATGAGAAAAACAAATAACATTTTTATTATTATTATTTATATGTATGTATGTATGTATGAAGATGTAATAATTTGTAGCAAACATTAAACGTGTTCAAGTGTTCAAAAATTACTTTGTTTTCGGTATTAGCCATGCTCAACAGTTTTATGAAGCCTAGACCAGTCAGTAACTTGTTTATCAATTCATACTGTTTGTTTTTAAAACACCTACCTTTGCTAGTCGCCCGTTATTTTCATAACTGAATCATGTCATGATATGTAAAACTTATGGGTGCTTATATAATTCATGGACTGAATTTCACAATTTTAGTATTTTTGTTGATTTTTAAAACGGTTAAGAGCGAGTCGAACTTGCGCAATAAAGGATATTTTAGTTCATAACATGTTTGTATAAAATTTTTAGTAATGGCAGTCTTTATCGAGGCCAAAGAGGTGGTTTCATGTTTCTTATGAGGTACGCTAGATATTCAGAGTTATTGGGTTTGATTCCTAGGGCAAAAAAGTGTTTCGAGTGATAGCATAGCATAGCATATTCCAAGTATTTTTATGTTATTTTTATTTTTATTATTATCTAATTAAATGCTTTACTAATATAGCCTGTAAGAATGTATTAACTAACACATGTATGGATACTCACTGTCTGAAATAAAGTTTATATTATTATTATTATTATTATTATAGCATAATATAGCATTAGTTTTGGTCTGTGATCACCATCCCGCATTTGGCAAGAGTGGTGATTAAATCAATACAATGGGTATTGAATTGCAGCGGTAAATTAATTATGGCAATATCTTGATTGCAAACTGGCAGTTTTTGACCCGCAGTGAGACAGTATTTGGGCTGTTACTTATTTCCAGTGAAACCACACACTTTGAATGAAATCTCAATAGAAAAATAACATCTGTCGGTCATTTAAAAATGATAAACGGAAAATCTTGAGGTATTTTTGAGAGAGATTGCTAATTGTCTCATACGGCATTTTCAGCGTCACCGGGCTTTTTGGGGGCGGTGAGGTACGTAAAGGGTACCTCAAGCAGTGTTGAGACAAATCACCTTCGGAGGTTTTCTAGAGGGAACGGCATCGCACACTTAAAAGTGCGTGTCCCCGTGCCTTACTAGATTCTCCGAAAGGTTCAGATCGGATCGGGGAGCGGAACCACCCGAGGGCGCCTCTAAAGGCACGGACCTCGGCTCGGGTAGACCGGGCCGTGGAGGAGGAGAGAAGCGCCCAGGTATATGTCTGTACCTGGTATAGAGCGCGTGTGAACCGGTTCTACGTACCCTTGTTCTACGAGTACGGTGTCTTTGGGCCTAAACTTGTGTGCATGTTTAGTGTATTCTGTTAATGTGTAGTGGAAGAAGATCGGGCGGGGGATCTTATGTGAGTAAATTACTTGCATGAACCAATCAGACCATGCATACTAGTTGCGTCTGTGTAGACGACGCCTTGATTAAACAAAATGTAAAGTAAGCGCTAGTCGATCAGTAAAAAATGTTTTGTTTGGTTATTGACACGCGTGTAATCAAATTGTAGAAACCAATATTATTTGTTTTGCCCCAAACGTAATTTATGCTGCGACATTTAGACATTTACGTTCGCACGCTGACATTTGGACCAAAATGTGCGCCTTCCATTTCGAAATTTACCTTTTCAGACGCAACCCAAATTCGTAAAAGAAACCTTTTCGCAATATTTGAGCTATTAGAAGAAATCACCGCTTCTAATAGAGTTAGAAGCCGTTTGCGATTGTTATTGCGTTTTTTGTAATTGACGCTCCATGAGAATTAGTATGATGACATATCTATACAACATGTAACATACTAGTAATAAACGCACACCCTGAATATTGTTTCTTAAGAATTGGCTACTGAATCGACTTTAAACATTTTTGAATGAGTTTTTTTTCCTTATTCCTCCTTCTTTGAACAGTCGAAACAAACGATACTATAATATTAAAAGTTAGTGACAAAAGTAAGTTTGTCTTTCGCAAAAATTCTTGACTCACAAAATATTTATTTTATTGGGAAAATAACCTGTTAGTATTAAAAATAGCTTAAATCGATTCAATAGCTCATCCTTAATCTTCTACTGCATGATATATGAAGGAGGTGATAAAAAAATATATTTGTTGATGTTAATCGACTATAGTAAAAAAATCAATATTATTAAAAAAATACAAATTGGGTACCAATAGTTTAATTTATTTTTGTGAAACCAAATAATGATAAATATATAGATAGTTAGATAATACTTTTATATCATCACTATGAAACAAAAACATGTACAAAATATATAAATAGCTTACAGTTACAATTTGGCGGTCTTATCGCTTTAAAGCGATTTCTTCCAGACAACCAGTCAGATGGAGAGAGCTAAAAAACTGTAAGATCGGAGTGAAACTATTAAAACATACTAGACTGTGTGTATTTCATAAATTATAATGGATTTTGATCACAATAAATAAATATTTTGAGTAAGCTCCTGGCAAGTGAAACATTTAATGATGTAAATAATAATTAACTACACCAATCATATGACAAAAGAATGAACCAATGGTGGGGCCATTGTTGCGTAGCCCTTTATTTGCACATTAAAATTGCTGGGTCGCTGATATTATTACCCATTGCTAATACTTATTAGAGCAATCTCGCTCCAAACTATGGTTTGCGTTAATGACCCGCATAGCATAACAAGGTTCTGTGTCGTAACTGTTACCAATGTCAGCAGCGAACCACAAAATGTGAACGAAGAAATGTATTGTGACACCTTTCCATTAGTTAAACGTACTTCTGCTGTGACGTCACGTAATTATTGACCGCCAATTGACTTCTGTCTGCGTGACTGTTTTTTCTTTTTCTTTTAGTTGATGGCTTCGTGCGATTAGCACATTTAGCCAGTGTCAAAGTAATTTTTCGTACAAGTAATACATAAATAAACAATATTTCCTTAAATGATGATGAATGATATTAGAACTGGGAAGTGAGAAATTATACACCCCCCCACCCCTCGAGTATCTCAGTAAAGATGTGGGGCTTTACTAAGTCCTCACGCGAGCTTCTTGAGAGAATTTGAAAAGTGACGTTGCACTGTTTTGTTTCATTTGCCAACACTTATGCACACTCACGAACACTAAACGGTTAATAATTCACCATTATTTCACATTAAAATAAGACAAAACCGCAGACATGACGCTTCACTTTCCCGCCAAGAAGTCCTACCACCTGCGTGACTGTTGTTTGCCAAATAAGTATTTTAACCGCCTGTTGTGGTCTAGTGCAGGGATGGGTAAACTTTTTCATTAGCGTGACAATATTTACTAACAAAATCTATGGCGGGCCAGGCTATTGAATTTTTTGCTGTATATTTTCAATAAATAAATATTTTTTGTGAGTTAAAAATATTGATAGGTATGCATTTTCTGAACACACACGCACTTGAATTTTTGTTTGATGGTTGCGGGTAGGACGTCGATCATTCACGGGCCGGAGATGGCCCGCGGGCCGTAGTTCCCGGGTTCGATTCCCAGCGGGGGGTACATGTTTGTTAACTCAGTTTGGTTGGTAGTAGGTTGATTGCCTACCTGGCTAGCTACCACCATCTTATTTAAATATGTCGCCTTATTATAAATGTTTGTAGCATTGTTGTGTTCCGGCAGAGATAGAGATAAGATAGCCAGTGCCTCCATCTTCAGCCTTATCATCACTTAACATCAGGTGAGATGAAGGCCAAATGCTAACCTGTAAGATATAAAAAAATATATAAAAATAAAAAAATAAAAACTTTCCTAAACTCACACCAATAAATAAAAAAAATAAACTAAAAATATACTAGTTATGTATATTGATTTTTAGTTATTATTAAAATACTGAAGGTGCGGAGCCTCCTGCCTGGATTGCCAAGGCCAAAAAATTTACAAGACAAAATCTTCACGAGCTGGTGTACATACTATCAAACATCAATATATTATCCACCCTTAGTTTAAAAAACCGGCCAAGTGCGTGTCTAGCCACGCGCAGTGTAGGGTTCCGTAGCCCATCTCGATAATGCGGACTCTTAGAAGAGGGCTTTTAGGAACATTTATTTATTGTAGATACTACCGGTTTCACACACCTGACAAAGTTATTTAAGTAGTTCCCAATGAGGAATTTGTACTGCGCCAAGTACATGTGATAGTTTTCTTTTTAACTTCGTCGTATAACTACCGTGAATTTTTTCTGCAGGCAGGGGGGGGGGGAGACTTGACTCTAACAAAATTTTGCACTTTAAAGCTTAATAGTTCACAAACGGATGCCTCAATCAAAAAACTATTGCCACAAACTTGCAATATTTTTAAAATTGCTATCCAACGACACCCCACACTATGGGGTAAAAAGGTATGAAAATGAAAAACGTAACCGGTTCCGTTTTTCGTTTTGTGGTACGGTACCCAAAAAAGAATGTAGGCGTAAAAACAAACGATAGGTAAGCATCGATGTACAGCGGTCTTGTCCTGTCTCGCTCGAGAGTGTATAGCCTAAGATAATAGATGGTTTGTAGTCGCCGGCGACGGATAGCGTATGCAAAGCAATCAAGTATTGTTAGTATTATCTTGTTGTTTGTGTTTCTAAAAAGATTAGCGTTATGTCCACTAACTCAGACGGTTGTGATTAAGCTGTCGTGCTTAAGCAAGCACGCTTATTTGAAAAACACTGCGAAATGTTGCTTATGTATAAATGTCCTCTGTATGCTTGGTAGGTTTGATTTGCCATCTTAACTTTTCTCGCCATAACAACAATGTTAGCGACATTGTTGTGTTCTGTGACAGTAAATAAGATAGCCAATTCCTCTGGAGTCCAGCATTCGGGTGAATCGCGCTTTCAGCTCCGGCCTTTAAATTACCTATTTACTATCAAACCCCTTAGACATAACATAACGTTAATGCAATAGAAAATGAACGAATGAAAATTATAGACTATGGGTTTAACATAAGCCAACGATTCGTATAATCGACGTTTGATTGGCTATTAAGTCAATTTCATACGTTGAAATGAAACAACTTTTACGGATCTACTCGCGTTTATTTTACACATTACTTATTTAATGTTTATCCTGACGTTTCGAACCCTTTGCAGGGTCCGTGGTCACAGGAAGACTGAGGTGTTGGTCATCTCATAATTAGTTGGTAGCTTCTATACCCTCATTTAAATTTAATCAGGTGCGTTCCGTTTTACGCAGAAAGAGCTTACAGTATCTTTTGGTCTGGCAGTATGGTAAAAGTTGTTTTATTTCAATGTGTAGTGTTCGCGTAAACTTTAGAAAACAATTTCATACGTTTATCATAATAGTCCACTATTATTCTACTAGCTTTATGCCACTTGCTTAGGCAGCGCCGGGCCTAGTTCTTGATCAGGGAGGAGGGAGAATCAAAATAAAACACGGTAATTCACTCATTCATCTCAAAAGGTGCACACAGAATTTAAATTTTTGCTTGAATATTTTTTCACATTCAGCATTTTGGCAACCATTGCCACAGGGCGGCTAGGGTTGCCGCTCCACCAGAGTGAACAAGAGTGCGGCAACTTCATTCAAGAGCTCCGAAACGTACGCACACAAGCTCGTAGTTTACCTACATTAGTACACAGAAAAAACACGGGAAAGGAGTACGCGATGACGCGGGCTGTCCCCGCAAACGCGGATCGGGCAGGGTATGTTGCTGTAGTAACGGAGAATATCAAATATGTCACTGAGCGCTACCAATCAGTGTACACGTATTTTTCTTGGTTTGGGTGTCGCGATTGCGAGTTTTGTTGCATAAAGGTGGGTGCCTATTGAAAATGTCTGGAAAAAAACCTGTTGTGTATGAGGATGTCTCAACACACACAACCATAATCCCAGTTTGTCCTTTTTTACTTTGCCGACAAATATAACAAGGTAAGTTTAAAATATAAAAGACACCCAAATTCACTCAATAATAAATTAACTATGTGTGACTCAACCCTAGCCGGTAGGTACAGCTCGGTACGTCGATTCAAGGTCACGGCACTGTTGCCGCACTCTCGTCTCGTTCACTCTGGCTCCACTCTCTCTACTCTAGAGCCGGCGCTGCTGTGTCTAGGCTCTCTGGTGAGAAGAAGGCCAATTGCTTCTTCGTTATGGTATGGTTAAAAAATGTGGTCATCACTTATTACAAACAGTGGCACGATAGTGTTGTTGTTGAAATGACTCATTGTCACGTCATGTCTTCGTCTTTAGTACAATCAGCATTGGAAGTCGCCGACACCTTTAGTAACATGTCATAATAGCGTTACTTGAAATTGACGAGCGCTCCGTTAAGTCATTCAGTTGGTTTGACAAAGTACTAAAGTGTTCTGAGAGTATTATTGTACACACGCCTGCCCATCAGACTATACCACAAATTGTCAAATTTCCTCAATAGACTTCGAGCTTTATCTCTATGGCATATGGTTGAATATTGATTGACGAAGTTTGACAGTTTTGGATAGGTTGACGTGCAGGCGTCTTTACCTGTGTTTATGCGTCTAGTCTGTGCCTGTGTTTATGCGTCTAGTCAGTATCTGTGTTTGTAACAGATTTAATTTGACATTTGATTTCCATAATCATCAGCTCATTATATGTCCCCACTGCTGGGGCACGAGCCTTCTTATGGATGGATAGGGAGACCGTCGAACGGATTTACGTGCCTTCCGAAGCACGGAGGAGCTCGAGACGATAAATTTTTGGTCACCCATCCGATAACCGGCCTTTGCGAAAGTTGCTTAACCTGAGCACTCGCAGACCGGGCGCGTTAACCACTGCGCCCTCGAGTTCCTTATATTTCCATACAGGTTGACTTTTTTATCACCATCTAAAACTTCTGAGATGACTCCCGAAACGAACAACTCTTCACATGAATATGAATATTGATGTTCTGTATGAATCAGCTGAATTTTATTATCGATTCGATTTCGGTATGTCAGAAGTTCGGTAGTTCAAACCCTGCTCGTGGAAATCTTTTCAACATTTGTGTTTTTGTAAATTGTTCGCAACAAAATTTGCGTTAAAATTATATAAACATTTTATAAATAGCTTGCCTACTTCTTAACTGATCCTTAGTATTTGTAAAAATATTATGATCGGGTGTTAATGACGGTAGTTGTTGACATTGAATGGGCGCCTTTGGCTTTCAAAGTAAAAAGTAAATAGTGTTGAATAATTTCGGCGGGCTGGTTAGAACCACGATAGCTCAATTGGAAGAGCACCTGACCCGGTATGTCAGAAGGGTGCAGGTTCAAACCCTGCTCGAGGAAATCTTTTCAACATTTGTGTTTTTTTTATTTTCGAGTTAGGGAGTTAGTCCAATAGTAAGAGTTGTTCGTTTATATCACGGGAATCATCTTAGAAGTTTTGGACGGTGATAAAAATGTGACCCTATAATAATATATTAACTTGAAATATAATCAAAGGGTCGGTCGCGTAATACGTTATATAACAAGCTTGTGGGAGAAGCTTGCCACTCAGAGATCGAACTGGCG
This sequence comes from Eudonia lacustrata, assembly GCA_947562085.1. Classification (NCBI taxonomy): domain Eukaryota; kingdom Metazoa; phylum Arthropoda; class Insecta; order Lepidoptera; family Crambidae; genus Eudonia; species Eudonia lacustrata. The sequence goes on along the minus strand of OX387315.1, from coordinate 7,193,786 downwards.
ATCTGCTGTCAAACTGGGTCTACAAAACTTTGAACGTGCCCGTCTTGAAGATCTTGACGCCAAACGCCAGATTCGAAAAACTCGACCCAAGCCCTCCTACAACTATACATATGATGCAAATGGGTCTCTCTATTGTGCTTCCTGTAACAGGACGTTCAAAATAAAATTTGGTTTTGCATGTCACGCTCGCGCCCATGCAAGTCCAGGCTAACGCTAACACTAGCTAAGGGTGTCGCCGTCGATGAATACGTCTAGGAGGACATCATCATCATATAACAAGCTACAAGATCAGTTGGTTTCTAGAATATTCTAACTGGTCATTCCACTAACTTTGTTCGTAAGGCTGCTATTTCGGTTCGCCTAGTTTATAGCGCAGTGACTGCATATTCATTTATACGTCAATTTCACCTTTATTATCATATTGTTAAGGTATTTTTTTATTGTTTTAAACGTGTCTACTAAAGATTTTGTGGATAACGTCATCACATAGCAGATATCAATATTATTTTATGTGAAAGAGTAACAAACATCCATCCATACTTACAAACTTTCGCGTTTATAATATTAGTAGGATAAATAATACGCTACTTCTTATTGTTAACACATTGACTCATCGCTTGTATACGGTAAAAATTAACGACATCTGAAATACTTAAAATTCTTTCGTTTATTGTTGCAGACTTTTATTAGTTTATTTTATTGTCGTAGGTGTTTGAATAAACTGCAAATTCTTTTGCCGTTAGTTAGGTATATTATTATATCGATGTGATAAATACAATATGTTCGTTGTTGTTCAGACGTTAACTTTGTAAGTGCGTTAATTTCATTATTTTTATGATAGCGGCTGTTGTCGAAATTTCATTAACATTTTCATCATCATCATCATCATCAACATCATCATTTCTGCCTGTGACCACCCACTGTTGAGTATAAGCCTCCCTTAGCCAATCCCGTGCGAGTCTCATCCACTGCCATCCGGCCACTCCTATGAACATTTGAAAGAAATCCATAAGAAGTTCATATAAAAACTGCCCGGCGGACTTCGTACTGCTTTGACAGCTTTCATGACAACAAAACAAACAAATCATTCGTCCGCATAAGAACACCCGTACCCTATGATGGACCTCTACCTTTACTTCTATAGCGGTGCCACCTACCGGGTCCAATTGTAAATCTAAACCATTCTCGAATCCACTTGAACACACACAGAAAATTTCATTCAAATCGGTCCAGCCGTTTAGATGTTCAGTGAATACACACGTCCAGAAGTTTTATATTTCACATCATCACATTCACACATTTACACACACACACACATCACACATCAACACACACATCACACATGTCACATTTTATCAATTGCAAATATTTTGAGGATAAATTCAACAACTTAAATAAACTATTTTTATGGAAAACCTTAAATTTGTATACGCTAGTTTTCATGAAAAACGCCAAAAACCATTTCGATTAAAAAGTAAATTAAAGCACTTTCGGTAGTTTCAATTCAAAGGAGCCGAAACAGAGAGGCCGAAATGCGATCACTGCTTACACGTGCCCGTAGTTTCATTCAAAGCAGCCGACAGAGAGGCCGCTCTTAAAAATATTACAATTTTTGTGTCAGGAAAAGTAAAAAAACTAGCCTGAATTTTTTAAGCCTTATTTCTCTGATATAATTAGATGTTTTGTCAAAATATTTGCATTTGATAAAATGTGACCTTACAATATAAAGATAAAAATATAAGTATACACTTAGTATATAATTGAACATGTATTTCTAAAATTATAAGGTTTTTCGATTACCTTATACTGTCCATATATACATACAACGTTAGCCAGAACGGGGGTACTAAGCCGAAAACAGGGTAAAGTTTAAATGATAGTGAATAACTTTTTTTTAAACTTTTTGTTTTTATTTACATTTGATTGCTCTACAAAAATCTAGTAGGCTACGGTTTTGACGTAGCTTCTCAGCAAATAGGTTTACCTCTAATGTCAATGTACGGGCATTGTAAAGAGTCGAGTTTTCTTTTCATAATTGGACTAATACATCCAATAATATTAACTTTTTTTTTTTTTTTGTGACCACTAGAGCCGGTTCTGATGTGGTGAGATACAGTAATACACATCCACAAACCTATAAAATATTTTAGTAACGTTTTTTTTTCTACATAATATTATATTTTGAAGCTTTTTTATCTGACTGTACTGAATAGCTCCAATAATTTAATAGTGTCCGAATCGTCAGTAAAAAAAATAATAAAATTAAAGAGTGTCAATTCGGACACTGTCCGAACATAATGTGTCCGAAACGTTAGCGAGTCGGGCTACTACACCGTAATTTCTTTTAAATACTTTAAAAATGCTGTTAATCTAAAATTATCAATTTTTAAGGAAAAGTTTTTAGACAAAAGTAATTCACTATCATGTATACTTTACCCTCCTTTCGGCTTAGTACCCCGTTCCAACTAACGTTGTATATAGACACGCTTGCACATCAGACTACCACAATCTGTCAAATTCTTATATAGACTGAACTTTATGTATTAGCATATGGTTAGACGTATAATGAAGAAAGATAGTTTTGGATTGGTTGATGAGCAGGCGTCTCTGTACATTGCACTTACAAATACGAAACAGTTTAAGTACTTTGTACAGAACTTTTCAGTGAACGACTGGATATATCAAGGGCGAATCCTTTACAAATAAATTGTCAACTTTACATACAAATCTCGATGGAGTAGAAATAATTGAAATCAAGATGACAACTGGCATTGTGTATAATGGACACTCTTAACTCATTGCAGTAGATTTTACTTTTCATATCGGCAATTAAGATGGCTCAAACCTTCGTGAGACACCACAGCACACAGCTCATATTCCAGTGAAATGTTGTCTTATGCAAGAGAATAATAGAAAACCACTGAGTATATAATAATGAATATAATCAAGCAGTATTTATAAATATATCCCTTCTACTATTCATTTTCGTTCGAATTCTTTGGGTAGGTCAGTACAGCTATGTCAATATCGTTGCCACTGATAGTAGGTGTGGTGTAGACCACACTAACAATCAAAAGGCACCTCACCTCCTATGTTTGTAAACTCACCGTGGGAAAACTTGGATAACCGTAAACTCGATAGAATGTACGACGTCACGATACGGCCACATCTCACTGTTAATAGTATTAGTAACCTTCTTTGTTCGTTCGTTCTTGGTAGGTCTGTTAGTTCGCCCTGCCAGTTGCAGTCAAATACAGCAATGAATCATATTCTACGAGCACTCCAACAACAGCAACGCTGTCATCGCTGTTAATGGCATCATCGTGCTCCTGTGATCACAATGAATATCTGTCTCCATATCTATATTAACTGAAATCGTGACGTCACGATATATCTACGTCTACGGTTGTCTAGTTCACTCTGATAGTTCTCATCAAACAGTTCTTTGGTAACAGAACGGATTCTCGCGTTGTTAAATACAAGAAATCTTGGTTCAACCCACATAGCTCCGTAAGACTACTAAGGTGAACTCATTACTATAACATTACACCTGTCATCTTTCTTGATGTGTTAACCGCCTCTGGGGTCTAGTGGCTAAGCACTGGTTTAGACCCAGAGGTCCCGGGTTCGATTCCCAGCGGGGGGGTACATGTTTGTGTACTCGGTTTGGTTGGTAGTGTAGGGCTTGTTTATCCGCCTGGCTAGCTACCACCATCTTATCTAAATATGTCGCCATAACATCAACCTTTCTACAGATAAGATAGCCAGTGCCTCACTAGTTGAGGATCGAATCAAATCAAAATATTTTATTCAATTTCAATTCAAAATAATAAAAAAAATATATAAAATAAAGAAGCGAAACGGAAAAGGACTCATGTCAGCACATGTTGCAAAAAAAAGAAGTCAGTTGCATCTTGGTGTTCTCGTAATAACAAAGAAGATAGTCATCTCAAAAGGAACCACAGACCTATATGGTCTGTGATAGGAACTGACGAATTTCCCTGCCGAGACTAACAAAAAAGATCTTATAGGACACTCTCAACTGTAATTGAAATAAGTAAATAGTGAGTCCGATGACACGCCTTCCGTTCGGCGATTGCATCACCGGTATACAACAGTGTGAAAGTATATTAGAAAGTGCTGCTCGGGTCACCTCACGTACACATTATATCAGACCGGGATTTACATAATATTACACTTTTGTAGGTAACTGGAGCGTTGTTATGGTAGAAAAACTATTATCCAATAGAAGCGGTGCTAAGGTCGCGCGGTGTTGTTCTTTTTTTTTTTGTCTTGTTTATGGTTTGGTGTAGTAAAAACTATTTGGTCCCATTGTTAGCAGTGTTTGTGTTTGGTCTTATGGTGAACAATGCTCCAGCTAGCACATGCCACAAATCTTACAGTCGTTTGTGGAAGATAAACGATCACTGAAAAAGTAAAAATGCAGGAACAGAATGAAAAATTGTAAAGGGCGTAGATAAGGGCAAAGTATGATAGTCCTTTGTTTTTTTTTGTTTTGATAGTTAACCTATTTTGCCTGTGATTATCGTTAATATTAAGAATAGATTATTTTGTACCTCAATTCAAATAGGTTATTCCCAGTGCATTGGTTGAAATTCCATATTATATTGATTCTCACTGACGACCCCGAGACGTGATTAGTTACTCTATTGCTATGTCTCGCTGACGCTGCATGAAAACATTGCTGCATCAGCCCCGTAACCTGTCGGCCCTCAAGGTGCCTCTTTACGCCTCGTTTGAAAGACCCCATAGGAAAAAGGGAAAACGTGAGCTGGTAGACTATTCCATCTTTTGGAAGTGCGACAAAGACTTTTCACATTTAGCATTCTGGTGTCCCTTGCCTTGCCACCGGGTGCCTAGAGTGACTGCTCCTTTCGCTCTACCATAGAGCCGGCGTTGTGTACACTATACCAAGTGACACGTCTAACCAAGGATGCAGGCAGGTGAATGAGGCGTTGTCCGGCCTTGACATACACTTAGATTGAGTCGGTTAATAGTGAACGTTGCACTTGTTAATTAAGTCTTTTAATAGCACAGCACGTGGAGGTTTGCGATTATAAAGATATTGAGTGATTGTTCTTTTTAACCATTGACGTTTTTATGACGGAGTGCAAATATCGTATCTCGTAATTGTTCTTTTTTCGTGTGTATGTATGTATATGAAAATGATAAATTTTAAGTAACGATTATGAAATTTAAGCACTTTTTTTAATGGTATGTAGAACATAAGGTAGGTAGGTATATATATGTTGTGACTTCCCCATGCTTCGGAAAATGTTTTAACCATTTGTCCTAGCCATTACCAAAGCCATGGTGTTATTAAAATATATTACCGGCTTACAACCGTTTTTTGTAATGCAACCAAATTAAAAACCTTGAAATTTTTTCACCAATATTATTTGCTAAGCATATTTGCTAAACGTTTTGAAGTCGAAAAAGTTTTATTACAATTTAAATAATTATGAGTTTATTATAATACCTGCAGCAAAAAAGGTAAGTTACGGCACAATGGTCTATCTTCCCACAACTAAGTACAGGTGAATTCGTGAATAACGTTTGTCATGCTCAGTTGGTTTGAGCTGAATTGTACACACGGGCCTACAGACATTGTACAACAAGTTTTTCTTATTTAAAATATAAAAAAATATATTAATTTACTTTAATAAATTCAAAAGATAATCATGTAAATATATACTGTTTGAATATAATTATAGTAGTTACATATCAATCTATACATATAACTATACATATAAAATGCTTTGTCCTGAATGACTGACGGATCAACGCACAGCCTAAACCCCTGATCGTAGAGACCTAAAACTTGGAGGGTGTGTTCTTTGTATGACGTAGGCATACGGTAAGAAAGGATTATCCGAAATTCTACCTTTAGGAGGTCAAAAAAGGGGGCAAAGTTTGTATGGGACAACGTGATTCCTTCGTCCAATCTACTTCAAATTTTGCATAAACCTTTTTTAACAGAATTGATGGAAGACGTGTTCCGTATTTTATTGAAATTCATCCCCTAATGGGATTAAAAAGAGGTAGAAAGTTATTTTGGTGGTGATTTGCTTCGAAGTTAATATCAATACTCCTTAGTGCATTTTATTTTGACACATGTTTGAAAACTCAATCCGATTTTATTCAAAAAAGGTTGAACTCACTTAAAAACATAAGCAAATACTCTTTAAAATTGGAATGTCTCGAAAGTTACCGTAATATATTAGTACCTCATTTAAAGATTTCTAAGTAGAGGTTATGCACTTTTAGGACGAGGCCTCATAGGGACGACGTAGAGTTCGAAATTTGAAATGGTAAGGATAGAACATTTTGGTTCACATTTCACAGTGCAAAGTAATCACTATCAAAATGAATCATTCAATCGATAATGGAGTTTTCAATAAAAATAAAGGATGACGTGTTTTAGCGTTTTTCGAAAAACCTCCCCTAGAGAAGTTAAATAGGGAGTAGTGGTAGGCCACGTGAGCAAAGCCGCGAGCAAAAGCTAGTGTAATAAATGACACTACAGTTATCAAAATGATAATTTGAGAAATTATTTAGGAACTCTGTGGCCGAGTGGCAAAGCGCACGGGCTGATAGCTGAAGGTCCCGCGTTCAATTCCCAGGTCGGGCAATGTGTGTTTCGTTCTCGATGTACGAGTATAGCCCGGGTTTGTGCGTAGTGATTAAGGGTGCGCCGACAAAAAAATGCCAAAAATGCAGTTACGGTTAAGTAAATATAATTGAAAATACTATCGTATTAAATGAACAAAATATATATTTAGTATCATAGGGGACGTGTTTACAATTTGTCAGAACCATAAATTCATAACACGCTATAGTTTTTTCTACAATATCATTTAAAGTAGGGCAAAAATCATGAAAGCGAGTGGCGGCGTTTAGTAGATTTCTTATAGTTTATCTAAATTATTGTATCTCTGATTTTGTCTAAACAATCATCAATGGATAAACTACAAATTGCTAGACTACATTTTTGATTCATCAAGTGGTTATTTAAATAATATTTTTTTATTAAGCACCTTAAATTCCCCATACAAAATTAGTATGGCCGCGCGGCATCAAATAAATATGGATGACGACATTTCAAATAAAACATATGACACTTGTCACTTACGGACGGCGCACCCTTAAGGTAATGGTAATACCCATCAATTGTAGTGATGACTTGATTTCAATGATGGAAGCTTTTGCCCAACAGTGGGACTGATAAAGGCTATTAATTTACTTACTTATTTTATGAATGGACAAATATTGTTTATTAAGTTATTACTTATACATTTTTTTTATAGAAATAGAAATAGAAATTATATCCTTATAAACAACCCAATACGTACTTATGTTGTGTATTTCCTATTTTTATGTGTAACTACTTTTATTACTTATCGATTAAGCATTACTACCAAATTGGTATTAATATACAAATTAACATCCAACGTTCACCTTGCGGTAATCAACTAAGGCCCATTCGGAGATAATTGCAATGGGTGTGCACATTATTTAGATCAAATGCGACATCAGAACACAACTAATGTGAAACCGGTTGTTACAAAAAGTGTTATTAGCATAATTTGGGCATAAGTCTCGTTTCGAAAGGTCACCGAAGGCATAATGTGTCGAAAACTAAAAACTTGTTGGGTCGGAAGCTCTCTGAACTGTAAGGCAGAGTGTATCGGCTATTCATCAATGTCTTGTCGACAAAAAACAGCCAGACAGAAACCGATTACGTATAGTTTGATAACAAGAAGATTGTAACGACACCACAAACTAAAGGAGACTGCAGAAAGTAATCTTCGTACAAACGCGCTAGAGTAGCGCATGCGTAAACAACATCTTATGACCCCGCCCGATCCTCTAAATGCCACTACACAGTTACACACACCGTACTCGTAGAACAAGGGTACGACGAACCGGTTCACACGCGCTCTATACCAGATACAGACATGTACCTGGGCGCTTCTCTCCACCACCACGGCCCGGTCAACCCGAGCCGAGGTCCAAGCCTTTAGAGGCGTCGGGTTGTTCCGCTCCCCGATCCTCGAAAACTCGATGGAGCTATGTGGAGCTCGATAGCGCAGTGGTTAACGCGCCCGGTCTGCGAGTGCTGAGGTTAAGCAACTTTCGCAAAGGCCGGTCATCGGATGGGTGACCAAAAAGTATCATCTCGAGCTCTTCCGTGCTTCGGAAGGCACGTAAAGTTAACGTTGTTCCCGGCTGCATTAGCAGTCGTTAACAACCACCAATCCGCACTGGGCCCGCGTGGTGATTTATGGCCCGTTCTCCCTATCCATCCATGAAGGCTCGTGCCCTAGTAGTGGGGACATAAAATGAGCTGATGATGATGAGTAAACAAAACTCACACTAGGCACTCTGCAGCAGCATCGAACTCGACGTTGAACTCGCTCATAACTTGCAAACTAATTTCAACCTAATTTTCAATAGTAATAAAGTCTACATTCGTTTGCAAGTTATGAGCGAGTTCAATGTCGAGGTCGACGGTGTTTTGCTTAGAGAATAGCACTGCTGTTCCAAGATCCCTGTCCATGGGAGGTTGTCTATGTGTCCGTTACGCGAACGCGATATGTAACTAGCCCGCCTTCTGGCTCTAATTATTTAGTAACGACACGCCAAATTGCTGTTTGGCTTACAATATGCTCTGGAGTAGATGTCGTGGTGATCTTTGACGATTAGAAAAGTACTAATGGAAAAACAGTGTAAGCCATTTTGAACGTTATTGTAATTGCTTAAAGGTAAAGTAAAGACGAAGTTGTTGCTTGCTTAAGGTAAACGTGATACAGTTAATAATATCGGACTTAAAACAGTGTCCGACAGACTAATTTATCTTGTTTTTATATGAGAAAATATCGTTTCAAATCGCTTGATTGCAATAAGTTTAAATTAGGAATCCTATATTCTCTTTTATTGTCGTATCGCCACAGAATACTAATAGTACAAGGTATCGCTTGAAACGTATGTATCTTAAAACTATATTGTTTATTTTAATACTTTTGTATTTAGATCTTTTTTTTCCTTTTAGTTGATGGCTTCGTGAGATTAGCACATTTGGCCAGTGTCAAAGTAATCCTTTTTACAAGTAATACATAAATATACAATTCCTTCCAGTACATAATGATGATGAATGATAATAGAAATGAGAAGCGAGAAATGATATACCCCCGAACGCCTCGAGTATCTCAGTAAAGATGTGGGGCTTTACTAAGTCCTCGGGCAGACTTCTTGAGAGATTTTGAAAAGTGAAGTTGCACTGTTTTGTTTCATTTGCCAACACTCATGTGCACTTACGAACACTTAACGGTTAATAATCCACCATTATTTCACATTAATATTCGACTTAACACAAGTTTTAGAAAATAAAACAAAACCACAGACACGACTCTTCACTTTTTTAGATCTTTATTATTTTATATCCTAGCATTGGATACAATGTGTTTTAAGAGCTACACTAAAACTCTTTTATTGGCGCCATCCACTGCCAGTGTCATGGTTTGCCATAATATTTATTACGCTGAATCCATTTCTACTGTATAACAAATAAGTGATAAATCTATATAATTACTTAATACGTTTGTGTGTTAAAACTTTATATGGAGAAGAAGTCCCGAAAGATAAAAAATACGTATTATTAAATTTAAATTGTAAACATTGTACCTATATTTTGTGAATTACGGTCGAATTTTGACCACTGGGCGACCTCTAATATTTTTTTATTACCTATGAATTGGCTATGTATTTTTTCATTAATTTTATTACGCACCAAATAAATGCGTTTCTCTTCTACTCTAAACATAATCTTTAATATAATTTTGTTACACTTATAGTTGCAAAAATACCTAATTTAATCAGTGGTCTAGATTAAAATTATAATTTACATAACTGGCCAAGTGGGAGACATCTCGACTCGTGCCGTAGGTTCCGTAGTTTATAGCGATGCGACCAGATGCGACCGATTCCGATGCGACACCGAAAGTGTCGAAATAAATAATACTAACATAGATTAAGTTTTATATTACTAACAAAAAATGTATATTTGTATGTAATTATGTTAGTTTATAAGGTATTTATCTATATGGGCCTGTTATTTTGTGACTTTAAATTGTTGCCTGAAAATAAACAAATTTATTAATATTATTATAATTATTTAAAGTTGTCATCATCATCAACATCACTATTATTATAATTATGCTATTTGTAAAAATATTTTCAATTTATTGCCTCAAAATCTTTTTCACTTTTTGACTATCAATCGCAAAATAAATTATTTAATTATGTTTAAATCAAGCCCCTAAAATATTTAATGCTTTTAGAAATACATATACATATTCTCGTAGTAGTAGTAGTAAAGCCCACTGTCCCACTGCTGGGCATAGGCCTCTATCATTGAAATTAAGTTATCGCTACAATTGATGGGTTTTTTTTTTCATTTTCTCGTAGGTATTTATGGTTAAATACTTTTAGATATCTATAATAAGTAATAACAGATAGTATTGCTGATAGTCTGTAAATAAAATGGCCGTACCATACAGACAAAAAGGCGTACATGACGTAACTACAATCCTTCCTAGTTTAACTACTAAGTAGTAAAACTGGTAGAAGTTACCACTACTGACTCCTAAAAACGACAAGACGTTATAAGCACGAGACGTTGCAATTAACAATTAACATATCCGTGGAAGCATGCGCATTAAATCAAAAGTGAAAGTGAAGTTCCTGTACGTACACCCCGCGCTACTAATCCTCCATCTCCTAAGGAAACTATTAATATTATGCTAAAGTCACTTGACCTACCGCGAATACGCTTGCGAGAAACAGATTGCCTAGCGCGAGTTTTATTTTATTTTTATTGCATATTGCACTCGGCTGTCATCTCACCTGATGTTGTGATGATAAGGCCGAAGTGGGAAGGCACTTCACCCGGAATCCTCAACTTCTGAGGCACTGGCTATCTTATCGTAGCTGCCGCAACACAACAATGCTACCGACATTGATATTATGGCGATATATTAGAAACTCACCTATAACGTCATCGGGAGCCGCTGCTTCATATTTAATACAAATACAACTTTTGTATATGTTACTAAAACTTTATTTCTGAAGTCGATAATAATAATAATAATTACATTATTTAATTTTGGGAATCCCACCTTTTCCGTCGTTTTTAAGGCTTCGTGCTGTCAGCGCATGTTGCCAGTGTCATGGTATTTTTTTAGAAGTTATGTAATCAAACTATATTTTATTTATTGATATAATAATGATGATATGATAATCAATGACAACGGAAACGAGTAGTGATTAATGATATTCCCCTCTCCCCCTTGAGTATCAGTAAAGATTACCTGAGGGTTTTACTGAGCTATCACGGGGACTTTAGATAAACCTTTGATCAAAACGAAACGCTAAATTGACATAAGCTAAAAAGATAAAACAAAATTTATTTTGTGAATGCAAAGATTTTTTAATGAGATCGGCAAACATAATAATAGAATTAAAAGAACGGTTAGATTTGCTAAACTTATACAAACCTGCCTACTGTACACGATTGTAATGTAACGAATAATAGATAATGACATCGTAGTTATCAAACCAGTAAGAAGGTAAATAGGTTATACAGGATGGCCCAAAAATGGCACGCCAGGCTGACACTGGAGATAGCTTAGCTATAAACCTATCAGATACAAATAACATGACTCTAGTAAAGTCTCTTTGATTATTATTTTTTTTGTTTATTTTTTTTTATCTGATAGGTTTATAGCTAAGCTATTTTCAGTGTCAGCCTGGCGTGCCATTTTTGGGACGCCATACGCGGACGCTTGAATAGGTAAGAGATAGGTAGGTACTACGAGTATACCTAAATCTTTAGTGTACTTTAGTGTTGCTCTCCAACCTCATAAAGTGGCCTGAGAAGTATGAGAATGCTGAAGAACGAGATAAGAGGTTACTAACACGGAGGAGCGATAATCCTTTGACTATAGCTCCAAAATTTAGAATAGTTACACACAGTGTCAGACATCAGTCAGATAGGTTGTTTAATTATCTTCCCACTCAACTAAAGTTAATAGGTAATGTAAATTTATTTAAAAAGTAACTTAGGTGCTTCTTGTTAGAAAAATGCTTTTATGACATAAAATAATTTATAAGACATAATTAATTTTGTAGATAATTTTATTTAAATTTAGATTATGATTATATTGCGTAATATTTGTACTTTTTACTGACATGTTACATTTGATTTGGTTTGATTATTAATATTGGTCAAGTATATTTGTTAATTAGTAAGTGGTAAAAAATATTTTTGATATTTATTTTGACTGAATTTAATTAGTTATAATTAATGTAGGAAAGTTTATTTCTCAAAAAAATTTACAAAATCCATTTACAGAGCAAATACAATGTTATATGTTATAACTACTACTTTATTTTATACTATACTATATTTAAAAAAAAACAAAAAAAAAACTAAAAATAAACCATCCTACATTAACTATAAACTTTAAGTGGACCTTAATTAGTTTTAATTATTAATATTTTTCTATTCTTATATTTTCTTACTTTGCATGCATGTATTTCATGAATAAATGAATTGAACTGAATTGAATTGAGTTATTGTTTAACTTAATGCAATAAGGATTTTTCAAACAGCTAGCATCGTTCACGAGTACATTTTGTCAACGATATCTAAAAAGATTTGTTTACAAGTGTCGTTCAGCGGTAGGTATTAGGTCAAGGTGTTTTCGATGATCTCGAAAGCTCGCCTGTGATTGTAAACTAGTTTTATAGAGCATGTGCAGACAATGGCAGCATACGTTATGATGTTGTTTGTGAGGCAATTTGTGTGCCTTTTGAATGAGCACAAAATATAAATCGTAATGATTATCGTTTTTTTTATCACAAAAGGCAAACACCCGAGAGAAAAGATGTATTCCCAGGATAAAAAGTTTCCTACGTGTTGACCCACGGTGTAGTATACCCGAGTAAAATTCAAACTCGTTTAACCGTTTAAAGACCTAAACATCAGTATTATCGAATTTACAATATGAGAAAAGATCCAAAATGAGATGATCCGAAATCAGTTTGACCTTCATTCTGACCTGTAACCGAAGGACCTGTAACCGGAAGAGCCCGAAAATGAAAGCGCTTTACCCCAGAACCTTTGAGGAACTTTTTATCACTGACTTATTAAGGATGCTAACGCATCTTTATAAATTGCTTTTAATTGATTTTGTTTGTTTAAAATAATTGTAAAGTTGCAAGCTTTCAATGAGATAGAGTCAGCTAGTAAGGTGGACTTAGAACAAACCCTTTCAGCTACACCAATAAAATAATATCCTCTGAAATAATCAACTAGATTCACGAACTTGATAAGAGCTAGATGTAAAAGCAAAAGGAACTAAGTAAATAAAATAATACTTAACTAACAAATACTTAAATAACAATGGAGTATCACAAAGTTAAGCATAAATTTATACTCTTTAAATGTTGTCTCTTAAATGATCATAATAGTTTGAATGAGTAGATGTCCTCAGAATTGATCTTGAAGTTTTATTTGCTCCATGCAAATTTAATTGCATTCCTAAATATCATAATGGATAGTTCAAGGGATTTATATCAATGACATGAGTTTTATTGCTTCCTATTGTGAACGTGATGATGTGCTAATGAGAAGTAGTTAAAAAGTTACATTATGTGTTTGTTTTATTATGCGCAAGTTATTGAGGATAAACTTTGTAACGTTTAGTTTTTTCTCAAAGTCAAAACGTGATGTGCTTTTGTTCGGCACATCTGTTACTTGGAAATAGGAGGTATAGCACTGACTGATACTGATGCCTCAAACGCTTCTTTTAACGCTCACAATAGTACAAGAAGAAGCTAAACTGTTGTGGCGGCTCCACCTACCGCATACGCCGTACATTAAAGCACGAAGCAAACACCTTCTCAACCGTGTCAACATGGCGCCACAAACCCATACCAACGACGTCGCCATACTACGACGATAAAATAGTATGGGAAGCCTGCATCGCGGTAGCGATACGGATGTTAGTACGGATACGGATACGGATGTTAGTATATATACTATAGCACCTCCAACTAACATCCGTTGGACCTCGGTCCCCGAGCTATACCACCCAGCTCGGAGGAAGATCTTCCCTTTGGCCTTCCTCGATGTGGCATTCTACCCTGCCATCGGCTTCATATATTATCAAAAACTTGACAAGGGTAGTGCACAAGTGAGTGTTCGGCAAGGAGACACACCAGTGATACACACTTTTTCTTTCAATTATTAATTAAGGGGTCAGCAAGTTTATGGGTAACATCTCGGTGGCTGAGTGGCGATCCGCTCGGCTCGATGCCCGAAGATCCCGTTGAATTCCCACGTCGAGCAAAGTGTGTTTCGCATTTTTTGATGTATATCCAGGGTTTGTGATTACCAACCCGCATTTGGCAAGCGATGTGATTAAGCCAATACCCATCAATTGTAGCGATGACCTGATTTCAATGATGCAGGCCTTTTCCAAGCAGTGGGACATTTGCTATTTACTTTAGTTACTTCATTATAGTGTAAAAATTGTGCAGTATCAGTAACATACGCACACCGCACGCACACGATAGAGGCACTGTAATCGAGGAATGCAACTTAACGGCTGATAACAAATACGGATCGAAACGCTCATTGTTCCAATTCAAAACTTGGCCTGACTAATGTACGGTCTCCGTGATAACGCGTGTTGGACCGTTTAGTCGGTCACGTACGTATCAAAACTCATTTTACCTAATTATGAACTGGATTTATCATTAGATAACGTTTCTGGTAAAAGAGTTTTCAACCGACTCTGTTTGATACCCAGCGGGGGGTACTTAATGTTACTATGGTGTAGTTGCTTTATGCTGTATGGAGCCACGCTGCGTTGCAGCACGAAATGGGCCGGCTCGCCCGGCGTAATACCACCCTCTCACAGAATATCGGCGTAAAACAATGGCACTCGTTGCTGTTGTGTTTCGTCCGGTGAGTGAAAGTACCGGAGGCCCATCTCTCACCCCTCCCCCCTCCCAATTCCTACTCCCTCCTCAAGATCCAACTCATTCCTCAAGGCTGGCAACGCATCTGCGATAACTTTGGTTTTGCGGGTGTCCATGGGCGGCGGTGATTACTTTCCATCAGGTGACCCGCCTGCTCGTTTGACTCCTTTTAACATAAAAAAAACAAGTTTTGGCACTGATTAATTAATGCGAGTTTGGAACCACGATCCCCAGTTTCTCACTGCACTGTCGATGCAACGCTTGGTCATTGAAGCAGTGCCTCTTAGTGACAAACGAGGAGAGGTGAAATTTTGCTGCACATATTCTGGTTTTCGTTACCGCAGTTATCGAATAGCAAATAAAATTCGCCTTGCTCATTTGTTTCTTTATATCCTACATACTGCATTATGGACGATTTGGTAGAGACTGGTCTGACTGACTGAGACAGAAGAATTTAATGGTGTCGCTGACTCGAAAAGAAGAAACGGATGGCGCATATTATTGTGGGTTTGATTAGCGGCTAGATTCAGGTTCGTCTGATTAGATGCCACCATCTTATCTATGTCTGTCGATATAGCAACAATGTTAGTAGTCTCTATTGTTGTGTTCCAACAGTTAGAGATAAGCCGTTCCGTGAGATGAAAGCAAAGCGCTGGAAAAAAAACTGATTTTTTTTTTAGAGATCTTGATCTTTTTACGGTGGTATGGAGGGAAATCGCCAAGGATCAAAAAATTTTGAAGGGTTTAAAGGAAGCCTACATCCAGCAGTAGGACGAGATTGGCGACAAAAAACGCATTTTTTAATATATTCTGTCTCGAACTGTGTTCAAATTCAATTTTTTTCAAAACTGACTGTAACTTTTATTTCAATAGCACTTTTGTTTTTTTAAGCGTAGCAATTAAGAGTAGCTGTGTGTTATAAAGGTAATTGCAGTTGAAAAATGTTGTGGTGTCCATAATATTGGAAATTTCGAAATCTCAGGTGACGAATATGAACTCTCGCTTCTCGTGTTATGCACCACCAAAGAGTTGCGCACTCAATATTGCCGAAACCAATTTTATAACAGCATTTGGGCGAAAAGTTCAATATTCTACGTGTTTAAGACAAAACCTGTTCAGCCGTGGGTCGTCGTCTGCAAGCAATGTGGACTTTTGCAAAATTACCGTTTTTGGACAGCGGACTTAACGGACCCGAGCGATTGCGACTTTTTGCACTGTCGTTTCATAATTATCGAGTTGTTTAAGGCAAGCTTATTATTATGCATGTAAACGTGCATCTTATCATAAGCTATCACGTTTTTTTTTATGAAGATGCTGTTTTCAATTGATTTTTTAATTATGTGTCAAGAGAAATTTTGTTATTAAGATAAAACTGTATGTGTGTGTATGTTACAATAATGAAATGGTTAATTTGCGGTTTTTGTCTCACTGATATATAAGGAAGTAAAATTTGTAAGTATGGGATAATATTTGATACTACATACTAACCTGGTTCTAAGAATTATTTTACTAATAGAAAGCTACGCAATCCCGTATCTATTTTGAAAGGCTTTTTATGCCGATCTAATGCTAAGTTCCCGGGGGTATATGCCCGAATGTATTTTATTTTATTTTACATTATAACTATTTAAACTATCATGGTCACTTGCAATAGAGTAATTATTAACGGGATTCTTACCATGGTCATTATTTGTGAGTATCCGATATTTCGGCACAGTTGCATGCGCCATGATCACGGAATTACTGACGGAATTTTATTGTATGGACTTCAGTTTGAAATAAATATTAGATAAAGAAAAAAGCCTCCTTAGTTTCTTGCCAGTTCTCCTCGGTCGAATGCTCTCCCAAAATCCGAACTGGTGATAGATTCAATTGTTTAGTTAAATTAAATATTAGTTATACTTGTTTTGACGTCAATAAGTGCCTATTGAAGTGCTATATTGAATAAACGATTTGATTATGCTTTGATTTGATTTGATTTGATATACTCTAAACTCCAGTAGGCTTAGCCAAAGTAACATTAAGAAAACGATAGCGAAGTTCGTAAAGAATAAAATGTATGGGATTGACATAAGATTGCCCCATTTTATTCTTTTCGAACTTCGCTATGGTTTTCTTAATTTTACTTTGGCTACCACCACTGATTGTAATATTGAATTATACTTAGTTACTATGCACGTGAAGCCGTGAGTGGAAGCTAGCTTCGAAACTAGATTCGTTCCCCCTATTTGGTTTGCACGAAGAAAAACATGCGTATAAGCAATGCATCAGTTATGTAAGTAGAATAAAAACTTCTAATTTATTTACTAATAAGAACGATTATAATATTGATATAAGAGTGTGTCCTCCCACTTGCATAATTATCATAGTGAGAGAGTGTGAGAACTATTGTCACCTGTTCTGATATTGCACTCCTCTCCTGGTTATCTGTATAAAGAGTGGCTAAAATTAGACTACGGCTTGTTGTGTCGTGATGAAGGAAATAAACACCTAATGAGGTTACAAGGTCTGAAAAGATCTTTGGCTAGTCATATAGAGTGGCAAAATTAACTCTATGGCTTAAATCAGAATGTGGCCCCTATCGTGACGAAGGATTAACAAATAATGACGTTGCATAAGGGACATAAAAGATCTTATACAGACGCTGACATCAAACAAAAACAGATACTGCAAATTCTTTAAGACCTTTTCAAGGAACACGTTCCTCAATGTAACAAGAAAAACATTATGACATCATCTTAATGCTCAAGGGACTAATAAAATACATCCTTTGAGTCCGGTTGCTAAATTATTGGATTGTCCTTATGCTGATGTCAATACAGGTCAAAATTCAACGGCAAGGCTATCTATCTGGGGTTGAGTGAACGCCTGAGTCAAGGTTTATTTCCGGATATAAGGAAGTTGCATTTTACACTTATTAGTATTGAGACAGTGACATTAATATTCATGTCGGCATTAATGTGTAACTAGTGCCCGCCAGCATCGTTATCAGTACAGATATTTTGAGATAGAAAATCTCTTTCGCTTAGGTAGTGGTTAGAGCGATCTAGCATTGCGTGTTCAAAAACTGTAGCTTGAAATCCCACATGGGCCAAAGATGTAGTTATGTGGTGATGTAAATGGAAACGGCTTCTACGGTTTAGCAGTAAGATCACCGGTGTTTTTATATTGCGAAACTCCACGTTCCACTGCGTTCAGGGAGACGCAGAAAGTTAAGACCGGTATCAGAGTCACAAGTTCGATTCCTAGTGGGTACTTGCTGTGCTTGGTATAGTTGGTGTCATAACCACGAAACTTCAACTATGAGGTCCTACTCGTCGTCCATGGATAATAATAGTCTGTTCCACAATGGTTATGGAATACGTAAGCTAACGAGTGCGCTTCAATCATCGGTCTTATGACTTTTCATTATTAAATAATTAATAATAAATAAACTTTCCTACACTCACACCAATTATCTAGCCCAAGAGAAGCTACGTTATGAAACTCGATAAAATGGTTACTGGACAACGGATAAACATACTTAAAATACTTGAAAATACATACTTATTATACATAGAAAACACCCTGACCCGAGACAATTTAGAAAAACAATAATTTCTAAATTGACCCGACCGGGGATCGAACCCGGGACCTCAGAGATAGCGACACCATGAAAACCGGTGTACAAACCACTCGACCAAGGAGGTCGTCAAAATGCAAGTAATAAATGCAGCTAGTACTATTTAAAACTGGTAATAAGTAAAATGCAAATACATATCAAAGAGAGTATTGGTGACAGCATAGTTAGATGTTTTTAAAGATATTAATTTAAATTCTATTGAAAGTTTATCTCAAGTTTTTTTTAAATCCTTGCGGGTGATCTTTGCCTTCATCTCACTTCAGGTGAAGTGAGATGGAAGCGCACTTCACCCGGAATCCTCAACTACTGGCATTGGCTATCTTTACTCTTTTAACTAGGTATCTGTGGTGGACTGTATTTTTTTGTAGAATTAAACTCCTCTTCGATGTATTTAGTATCTTCTTTATTTCCCAGGTTACAATTGAATACTGAACGTTGAACATGATTTTCATACAAAACTGCGCTACTTATGTCCGTTTTGGACGTATGGCAACTAGCGACGCGTTGACACAGTTGATTTTGCGACCGTTACAAAATCCCATACTAACTAGACAAACAAATAAGTGTACTTTAACGTTATTGGCTAATTCATGTTTAGACGTGTTTTGACAAGATCAAACCTAACTTTAATAAATCATACTTATCGCTTTACATGTACTTATTCCTACATTAAGTTTTACATACAAAATAATAACAAAATAATCAACTATTCTTATTCTACATAGGTTCTAACTAGCTAAACTCGGCGTCCTCAACATCCTCCCCCCGGCGCAGCTCGCGAAGCCTCTTCTACCGGGAGCACGACGAGTTTGCTGACTGGCCTCTTGAAGACTCCTGTCTTTGTCTTCACATCTGCTATCCGGATGCCGCCGTCTGGTCCTGGGTAGGTGCCTTCTACGATGCCCATAGGCCATACGTTTCGTGGTAGCGTGTTATCGGCCACTATTACGACGTCTCCAACTTGTATGGGTCGCCGTCCGTTGTCTCGTGGCTCGCCTCGCGGTATCAGTGTGGGCAGATACTCGCGTAGCCAGCGTCGCCAGAAGTGGTCGGCTAACGCTTGGCTGGCTCTCCATAGTCTTCGGTCCGCTTCGTCACAGGGTCCCGTCGTAGGCAGTCCATTTGATGATCCCAACAGAAAATGGTTGGGGGTGAGCGCCTCTGGATCGTGGGCACTCACACTAACGTGGGTCAGCGGTCGGGCGTTGATAGAGAACTCGGCTTCGGTCAATAGCGTTCTCAGAACCTCTTCGGCGGGTGCCTTTTCTCGCAGCGTAGCGGTGAGTGCGACTTTTACTGATCGCACCAACCTCTCCCAGGCGCCGCCTTGATTTGGCGCTCCGGGCGCTATGTAACGCCACTCCATACGATGTAGGTACCCCTCTTCTTTCAATATGGGTGCCCACTCGGTGTATGCTGCTCGTAGCTCTTGATCGGCTCCGCGAAAGTTCGTAGCGTTGTCGGAGTACATAAGCTTTGGCCATCCTCTTCTTGCCGCCATCCGTCGTAGTGCCATCACTGCAGAATCTGTGGTGAGTGATGAGACGAGCTCGATGTGCACGGCGCGTGACGTGAGGCACGTAAACAGTGCGCCCCATCTTTTCTCTCGCCGGCGTCCGATCTTCACCATCATTGGCCCAAAGTAATCCACCCCGCAGTTAGTGAACGGGCGATGGAAAGGGTCAAGGCGGGCGCGCGGCAAATCTCCAGTGGCCGGTGCTCTCGGTCTTGCTTTTCGTACCCGACAGAGTGCGCATTCCTTTTCTATAGCGCGTACTGTGGGTCTCAAATGTATTATCCAGTAGCGTTGTCGCAGGTCGTTAGTTACGCGTTCTCTGTTTGCGTGACCCGCGCAGCAGTGTTCTTTCAGAACGATCAGTCTTGTGATGCGGTGCCGTCCGTCCATAATGATTGGCCTCTTCATGTTGTCGGGCGTAGTAGCAGCTTGAATGCGGCCGCGTACTCTTAAGATGCCATCTTCTAACACCGGGTCGAGCTGAAAGAGGCGACTTCCTCTAGTGATTGGTTGAGCAGTCTTCATTTTCTTCATCTCATTAGGGAAGCTATCTTCTTGTGCTTGCTTGATGAGCTCTTGTTCCGCTCGTTCTATATGCCGGTATTCCAATCCGGTGGCCCTGTGTCGACATATGTCAATAAATGCCAACACTCGCGCAGCCGCTCGTACTAACGTTTCATATTTAGAGAAGCGAGTCGGGTCCGGTATCCAGCTATCCCGTCTTGGTTCCACTTCTGTCGTGTGCAGAACTTCTTGCTCTTCATCTTGGTTGTCGTCTATGCGTTCGAGGGGCCATTCGTCTTCACGCTGATATAGGAAGCGAGGTCCCTGAAACCATCGATCGCACGTACTTATACGATCGCTGGTCATTCTCGTGGCGTCGTCCGCTACGTTCTCTGTTGTTGGTAGCCATCGCCATTCTTCTTTATGGGTGAGTTCCGCCAGTTCGCCGAGTCGATGCGCCACGAATGGTGTGTAGCGTCGAGCGTCGTTGCGCACCCAATGAACTACCGTAGTGGAGTCAGTCCAGTACACGGTTCTTGATATTGTACTTCTGTGTTCCTTCTTGATTTGATCAGCAAGTCGCGCTCCAATGATTGCTGCTTGTAGCTCCAACCGTGGTATTGTTTGTGTGCGTTGTGGCGCCACTTTAGCTTTGGCGGCCACTAGCACGACTTTAACGTCGCCGTTGCTGTAGATGATTCTCCAATAAGCCACGGTTGCGTAGGCTTGTTCGCTCGCGTCGCATAGTACGTGTAGCTCCATTTGTTCGTAGGTTCCCGGCGAGTAGCATCTTGGAATTCGCAGGCTTGCAATTTCTTCAAGCTGCGATAACCACGCCGTGAATAGCTCTTGTGCTTCTGCCGGTACAGGTTCGTCCCACGATGTCTTCAGTCGCCATAGACTTTGCAAAATTATCTTCGCTCTGATGGTGAAGCGACTCAGTAGGCCCAGCGGATCGTATATAGACATGACCGCGCTGAGAGCTTCTCTCTTCGTTGGTGCACGCTGCCGACTTCGAACCTCCACTGGAACTCTGTTCATTGAAGTGTTGAATCCCAGTTCGTCTTTTTCAGCGTTCCACATCAGACCGAGGATCTTACTTTCTTGCTGATCTCCCCCCGGTCGCATAGGTGAGGTGGCGTATAGCTCCGTGGGCACGTCGCGCAATGCTTCTGTGTCACTTGCGCTCCATTGTCTCAAAGTGAATCCCGCCGCTGCATGAACCTTCCTTGTTTCATTTATTGCAGCCCGAGCTTCTTGCTTTGTTTCATAGCTGGCAACGAAATCGTCCATGTAGTGATTTTTCGTTATTGCTTCTAATGCCCGTGGATACTCTTCGGCGTGTAGCTCTGCGTTGTGGTTGCGAACGAAGTGCGCCATAAATGGAGAGCTTGCTGCGCCGAATATCATACTGGTCATCTTGTAATGTCGAGGTGGACTTGTGCGATCTCCCCCTCGCCATAAGAACTGTTGGGCCGGTTGATCTTCAACACGTATCTTGACCCGTAGGAACATTTCTTGAATATCTGCTGTGACGGCGATGGCTTTCTCCCGGAAGCGAAATAGTATTCCGGGCAGCGATAGCAGCAGATCAGGGCCTTCCAGCAGCAGGTCATTGAGGCTCACGCCGTTACATCGTGCCGCCGCGTCGAACACTAGCCGTTGCTTGCCTGGCTTGTTAGGGTTGTGTACAGCGAAGTGTGGCAGAAACCAGCAGTGGGCGCTGTTCATCTCCGATCCGTCGCATGGCTCCGCGTACCCCTTCTTAAGAAGATTTTCTATCTGGGCAGTGTATTCGACAGCGAATTCTGGCGAGGCGTCCATCTTCTTCTCAATGTTCTGTAATCTTCGTAGTGCCGCGTGGTAGCTTGGTGGCGTGGTGACCTTGTCTTGTCGCCATGGTAAGCCAACTTCGTAGCCGTCATCAATTTTCTTAATTGTGTTCTGTACTATCTTCATTGCGCGCTGGTCGGCCTCACTGATTCGTGGTTCCCGTGCGACGCCCAGCGCTTCTATCTTGAAGTGAAACTCCACTAGGTCATGAAGCTGCTTGTCGTGCCGCTCTCTTGTATCGCTGTGCCGATCGGGCTCGTAGAGATGAAGCACGTTCTCATTCTTCATAATCATGTTGCGTGGTACGGTTCCGTGCACCACCCAGCCGAGTTGCGTCTTTGAGGCAGCCGGTTCGTTGGGGCCACCGATTCTCAGTTCCCTGGAGACAATACTTTCCCAGTGATCGGTTCCCACCAAAAGGCCTGGACGCGCTCTCTCGTAACATATTTCTTCTTGCTTCAGATCTTGAAGGTGCTTATGTTGCAATAATTCTTCTGGAATTGATTGTTGATGCAACTTTAAATTCTTCATTGTTCTCGCTTTCAATTGGTATGCGTGATCTTCCTGCTTGCCGCGAACTTGCACGGTGACGAGCTTGCTGTTGTTCTGTATTTGCCTCATATTGACGCCATGGAGATGTAGCGGATGTGCAGGTCCTTCCGCACCGACTTGTTTGGCCAGATCCTCGTCGATTAGAGTGATTGTAGCCCCTTCATCCAGCAGCGCGAAAGTGTTCACCTCCCCCCGTGGTCCACCGATGACAACAGGGCACATCTTCAGAAGAACGGCACGTGGTCCGGCAGCTTTGGTGGTAGCTACCGACAACACGGCCTCGTTGCTCGTTGCTGCTTGTTCTTGTGTTGCGGTTGCGGGCTTCTCTTCTTTTTCATAATGAAGCGACGAATGGTGTGGACGTTTGCATTGTCTCACGCCGCATGGCTTGGCGCGACAGCTGCTCCGCCGGTGCTTGTGATGAGCGCACTTGAAACATACTTGCTTTTCTTTTAAAAAGTCCCATCGCTGTTCAGTCGTCATTTCTTTATACTTCGGGCATTGATGTAGTATGTGCGCTTGACCGCAGCTCAGGCACGAATCTTGCACTTCTTCCACGTTGTACACGTTGTTAGCCTTCTTCCTTGGCATCGCAATTGCTGCAGCAGGTCGAACTTCTCTTCTTGTGTTCGTTGCATTCGTTGATGGAGGAGCGTATGTGTATCGCAACGCTCGGTCCGCCTCTTGCATTAAGAATCGCGAAAGCATCACGATCTCTGGTTCCGCCGTCCCTTCATTTTCGTAAGCGTAGTCACACCAACGTATATTGCACGGATGAAAGAGGACAGGTGGGCCAAAAAGATAGTCTCATGGAAGGGACCTGTCGGCAAGAGAAACCGAGGCAGACCGGCGGAGAGATGGCTTGATGAAATTTTAAAAGCAGCGGGAAAAGATTGGACAGTTAAAGCAAATGATAGAACTACATGGAGAAAAATGGAGGAGGCCTTCACTCTATAGAGAGGTCCTTAATAAAAAGAAAAAAAAAAAAAAAGAATAACTCAAATAATAATTAAGTAAATGAATTCAGACACAATTTTATAAGAAATATTTAATTTAATTTAATTTAATTCAATCTAATTTAATTTACTAATACTTAAATTGCATGCTTTATAATTATAATTTTGTTGATGTAAATTTTATTTTATTAAGGAAATAAAAAGGCTTAATAATAATAATAATAATAATAGTCACACCAACGTGATCTGATGTGCGGGCTCAGCTTATCCAGCACCTCTCTTGCCAGTAGAGGATTGTAGAGGTACCCCCGACGATCGATTGTCTTCAATACGCAGATGGTGTTTTGTAACCGCACGGCGAACTGATTGAGGTCAGTGGCTGATGATGATGGTTTCGGCGTCTTCCTTAACTCTTCCATGGCTCGATCGATGATAACTTCAGGTCGTCCGAAGCATTGTTCTAATGTTCTCATAATGACGTTCGGATTGGTGGCCGTATGTAGCAGTGCTGACACGACGTCTCTAGCTTCTCCCTTAAGGCAGCTTCTCAACCGTTGTACGTTCTCAGCGTCGGATATGTTGTACATTCTTGTGCTGTCTTGCATCGCCGCTTTGAATGGTAGCCACTCGTTGATAGCCCCGGAGAAAATAGGTAGGTCCATACTTCGTGTTCTAGGCCGCACCATCTTCTCTAAAGTTTCTGCCAGTCGATCGATTCCGCTCCTTGTTCGTGATGGGGTATGTGACGTTGTTTCTCTAGGCGTTTCGAAGCGTAGTTGTCGAACATCTTCTTTTTGGTTGCCTTGCACTTGTAGCCATTCATCAACTCGCTGGCGCTCTTCCTCCTTTGAGACGCGTCGAACCGGTTCATCGTGGACGCTATCGTCATCCTCTTGAATGGCCGACACTTCGGCGGCAAACCTCTTCTTTATTAAATCGGCTTCCAGTTCCAATTCTTTTCTTCTTATAGACGCTAACTTCTCAGCGGCTTCTAATTCCGCCAGTCGTATTCTCGCAGTAGCGCTCGCCGTAGATCGATGCGAGCGCACAGAACGCGTCGGTGACGGGACGCGACGCCGTTCCTTTTCTTCCATACTGGGACCAGCCTTATGAACCATGGTGCCCCCTGGATTCGCCTTGCTTTGCCCCTGGTCTACATGTCTCGACGCAGGTGAAGTAGGTGCTTCCAGTGAGAGTCGCCGTATTCGCTCAATTTCAACGCGTTGCATCTCTTGACGCCTTTGCTCTTCCAGCTCCGCTATATCACCTTGACTTCTTGTGACAACCATTGCGATCGGCTAATGGCAACGAAGATTGTAGCTAGACGTCTTGATAGCAGCTCCAAACGTTGATAAAATATTCAGTACCGTAGACGACGAAGGCTTGAATATTTTCTTTTGAATATTTTCTTTCTTCAAAATATTTCTTGAAATCCGGCTTCTCGATGGACCATAATGTGTAATCCGGCTTATCGAAGGACCATAATGTGTAATCCGGCTCGAAGGACCATAATGTGGTGGACTGTATTTTTTTGTAGAATTAAACTCCTCTTCGATGTATTTAGTATCTTCTTTATTTCCCAGGTTACAATTGAATACTGAACGTTGAACATGATTTTCATACAAAACTGCGCTACTTATGTCCGTTTTGGACGTATGGCAACTAGCGACGCGTTGACACAGTTGATTTTGCGACCGTTACAAAATCCCATACTAACTAGACAAACAAATAAGTGTACTTTAACGTTATTGGCTAATTCATGTTTAGACGTGTTTTGACAAGATCAAACCTAACTTTAATAAATCATACTTATCGCTTTACATGTACTTATTCCTACATTAAGTTTTACATACAAAATAATAACAAAATAATCAACTATTCTTATTCTACATAGGTTCTAACTAGCTAAACTCGGCGTCCTCAACAGTATCTGTTAAACCTTTCATAAAAACATTGTCGTTAAAACATTAAAAATATCTCAGAATTAATGAAGTTTTGAATTAGTTTTAAATGTAACAAGATAAAATAGATATACAGCTATTGGTTAGAAAGATAATAAATTATGCAGACTGATCCATTATGTTTTCTGTATAATTAAGAGTAGGAAATGAAGCATCTCACCGAGTGCCTTTTTTTACTAGACTAGTTTGATTAACTATTAATAGCTTACAAAAGTTCAACGAACTTGATATGCATAAGCCGAAAGCGTAAATAAAGGTGGAGGAGAAATGGCAGTCGCAATTTTTATTGTATGTCTTTGAATGAATGCTTTTAATTTGGATTCAATTCGGTATGCTCTCGGGAGTTTTATATTGTCTCTAAAGCATGTACTTCAACACTAGACATTTATTTGTATACTCGCGTTTATTTTACACAATGATTTTATGTCTGTTATCCTGACCTTTCGAACCCGTGGTTTTAAGGTGCAAAAACTTCAGGAAACGTCGTAATAAAATAACATAAAATCAATGTGTAAAATAAACGCGAGTAGATACCTACGTTAAAGTTGTTTTGTTGAATATGGAGTTTTGTTTTATTGATAGAAACCAGATTAAGATACTCTGTAAAGTTTTGTTTTATCGCTTGCACCCTACTGTGTACAATAATAGCGATTCCAAAGATCTCTGGATCTGACCACAGAGTCAGTTAAAAAATAAACGGTAGGGTTTGTTTTGAGTACGCCTGATTATCTACCACCATCTTATTAAATAATGTCGCCATAATATTGATGTTAGTAGCATCCGACAGGTAAAGATAAGATAGCCAGTTCCTCATTTGAGGATTCTGGGTGAAGTGCGCTTCCACATTTGGCCTTATCATCACTTAACATCACGTGATATGAAGAAGGTCAAGTGCTTAAAGTGCTTACCTGAAAAAAAAACTGATTGTGCGACCATCAGCCTTGCACTTAATTAAATGCTAATTATAATATGAGTTAGGTATTAAACTTCTAAGCTTGTCAAAAGTGCGAAGGATTTGCAACCAACTAGTCTAAGCCTACACACGTTGTTTTTTTTAATAACGATTTCATTTATCAATTAAAACAGCCGTGAAACACATGTTTTTCTCACGATTCAAATCAAATAGATCGTTAACAAATTAATTAAGTTGTTAATTAGCTCATTTTTTATCGTGATTATATTTAGACACGATGATTAGAATTACTCTTCGAAAAACATTAATATCTGATTAGCTAAACAATTTTTTTTTTCAATTGGCTTTGTAGATTTTGACGAATATACGTGTCATTGTTCTTGATTTAAAATAAGTTAGAATTTAAGTTAAGTTTACTTTTTATCGTCTTTTTAACATTAGCATGTTTTAGTTAGGTAGTTCGAAGAATTTTTTTCAAAACTCTTTTTCAAATTGTAATTTAATCGCATAATAATTTGCTTAAAATTATATCTAAATAACATAAACATAGCTCGCCTAATTCTTAAAGATCTTAAATATCAGCTTTAAGAGGAAATACTAGGAGACTTAATTAAAAAACATGTATGAAAAGTAGACAAAATCAACGCTTCGTAGAAACACAGCCGAAAATTTGGTCAATTTTTGAGGATTTTAAAGGTTCATATCGTTTTTAATAATTAATTTATGAAAAAAAGCAAAACATAAGGACACAGTTTTCTTTAATTTTTATTGAAAAAATTATATAAATCGGATCAGTTTTGGAGGAGGCATCAGGGGACTACGAAACGTTGATTTTGTCTACTTTTCATAAATATTTTTCAATTCAGTCGACCTTAGTGTTTCCTCTTAATATCTGTAAAAATATTAAGATCGGATGTTGATGACGTAGTTGTCGACATTGAATTAGGCTCTTTTGGCTTACAAAGTAACCGTAGATAGTGATGATTAATTTCGGCGGGTTGGACCTAGCCACGATAGCTTAGTTGGTCTTGCACTTGATCCGGCGTAACGGTTTGTATCCAGCTCGTAGAATTTTTTTCAACATCTGTTTAGCAATGTTTCATGAGTAATTTATTAACATAACACATGCAGAGTTAAAAGTCTTTAGCAGCTGTGCCAGCTATTTAGATTATATTATAAATTGAACACTCATACACTGCAATTAAAAATAAAAGGTTTAGATTAGAAATATTTCAAAACTATTTCAATGATTCAATGATAAATACTTATTACTGATTTGCGGAACCTTAATGTCCCACGAAGACGAAACTGGCTAGTAACTTTAGGGAATGCTGCACTATGCTATCGTAAAGTTTTCGATTAAATAATAGTCAGTAAGTAGTACTAATAACAGTGGTTAACGGTCTGCGATTTCTGAGGTTAAGCAACTTTCGCAAATACCGGTCATCGGATGGGTGACCAAAAGTTTATCATCTCGAGTTCCTCCGTGCTTCAAAAGGCACGTAAAGCCGTTGATCCCGGCTGCATTAGCAGTCTTTAGTTCTCCCTATCCATCATATCGATAATGATGATGATGTATTATCAAGTGGTCTTACCAGTAACGATATCAATGATGACATTGTTAAAGGCCTTAAACTAATATCAATATGAATGGTGTTGACATTTCCTCAGACTGATAACGGCAACTCTTATTTACAATAACAAGTGTCTTTTGTTTGTTGTGTTAATTAATTGTTCTTTATGCTACAGAATTGTAATTTACTTAAATAAAAAGCATGTTTTTTTTGTGGAAAAATACAAATGAAATTTCAAATTCTGCAAAATAATTTTAGTTCTTGTGTTTTACAACATTAATACAAATAAAAGGGTACCAAACTTTTTAACGCCGTTTTTGTATTTTAATAATACATCATAAGAAATATATTTCTTTCAAACCAACTGTTTGAGAATATACTGTAATATTTTTATACCTTTTACATAAAAAAATACATTTTATATTATCTAATAAGAAGTTAACAAAAAAACTAATCATAAAAAATATTTGTTTCTTATAAATACTGTAACTGTTGTTTGACAAAATCAATAGTATCTCAAGATACTTAGTCAATCTCAGAGTAAGGCCCAATTCCTTACTTAAACTTGTAACAAATTAAACAAATTTTACAGATTAATTTTTGATTCTGGCTCGCAAATCTCTCTTTTAAAAGTCTCTTTTTGACGAAACCTTTGAAATGTATTCGAAACTCCTTAGAAACACGGAAACGTATAAACTAAAAAATATGTTTTTAAATCCGCGCTCGTTGCCAGTGGAACGTCAATTAAATGCACGGTTTGGCAACAGACTAATTTATTAAAATTAAGGCATACCCTCCACCATAATATCATAATAAAGATTGTAACAACGTCACACAATATATCAGCGTAAACATCTTAAAGTGATAGAGATTGTCTCTATATCAACAACCGCAACTTCTTAGTTGACCTCCTAACCTCACGGTTATATCATCAAGCTTTAGACATAATAAAGAGACTGCAGAATGTTAGCTTCTTATAAGCGCGCTCGAGTAACGCACACAAGACCAAAAATACGGTCCTACATAAAGCATATATGACAAAACACGATCGTGGCAAAATGCGATTAGGGCAAAAGCCTTACTGGTACAAAATACGTTCGTGGCGCCCATCTCACAAATCCTTCTCACGGGCACAGAATCCCGTCACAGTTGCACTCGGGTTGATATTCGGATCGAGAACCCAAAAGTGGTTTGGCGAGAAGGAAACAAAAATGGTGGCGCGGGCGATGTTCTACTATTCTGAGTGGACTGTATTTTTTTATTAGCCGTACAAGGATAGGGGAGTTTTGAACTGCGAGGGATGGCTACAAGGACAATGGACAAACAGTTCGAGGACGGGACCGGGAACATACCTTGATTTGCAAACGGCCGATGACACGTGTGCGGCAGGCGGGCGAGCGGTCGGAACCGGCACAGGTTTGGTGGCCGGCGGACGCACATTGCTGGAGTCCGAACTTGGAACACCCGCCCGTGATCCCTCACAGGTTACACTTTAAACGCGGCGATTTCGGATTGCCGAAATGTCAATTCACTTCTGCGGTCGCGGGCGTCCGTCCGGGACGTCGATTTTGCTGACCGTGCAAGGGGTCTATATTAAGTTGGTCGAGCGCGGTATATAAGTACCGAACCGATCAAAACCCCTCGGAGAATCTAGTAGGGCACGGAGACACGCACTAATGCGTGATGCCGTTCCCTCTAGAAAACCTCCGAAGGTGATTCGTTTCGCACAGCTTGAGGAACCCTTTAAGTTACTCGCCGCCCCCAAAAAGCCCGGTGAAGCTGAAAATGCCGTCTGAGGCAATCGGCAAACTCTTACAGAATGTATATACCTTATTATTATTATTTATTTAATCTTTATTGCTCAAATAAAATAAAGTATAAAAGGCGGACGTAATGCCAAATGGCACTCTCTACCAGTCGACCTAAGGGCTAGACAGAAAAATTCGTAAGCGGTGCGACAAAGAACGTAAATGAAGCATATACTAGATAAATTTATAAGAACTGAAAATATACCTACATAATTAAGTTTTAAGGTTCTTTTTATTTTGTGCTTTTGATGACAAGCAAACGCTTCGAGCGTATTGCGTCGTCATTGTTCGATTTGGATCCGCATTGCTTTTAGACAAGAATAAAAGTAACGACACACAACCTTTACGCTTAAGTGCGCGTCACTAGTTGATCCGGCGGAAGTAATAGATAAACGACTTGTACAAGTAATTATGTAACTACGAATTCGCCAAATCACGTACCTACTATTAACCACGTAATCACTACCTACTGGTAAAAGAATTAGCTAGTTTTCACTTTTGACACTTTTGTAAATGTCAAATAAGATTTATTTTTGTGTTTATACTACTGTTTCATTACTATTTTAGATTCTACTAGCACTTTACCCGCGTCTCTGCGTGGATTTGAAACCTTTAAAAGATTTTTTTTCATCAAACTAAATATAGCTTGTTACCAAGGCAAGGAGTGTATTTAGCATTTTATAAGTTCCAGAGATACCCACCTCAAACAAATAAACAAACAAACAGACAAAATCACAAACTTTACCTCTATATTAATAGTATAGAGTATATTAATAGTATAGAGTATATATCTTAAAAGTGACTTAAAACAGAGGCTGTGTTGCCCAATTCACGATGACCCATTTTGCTCTGTAAGTATGTACTGTTTTATAAATAATATAATTCGCATCAAGTTGGACTTACTTTGTCGTAATCGTTGTTGACATTGAATAAATTTCTATTTTGGTTTAAAAAGTAAGAAGGGTTGTCAAAATTTACATGGGCCAGACTTAACCGCGGTAGCTTAATGGTAGCTCACTGGCACGGATAATAAAAAGCTGCAGGTTCGAACTTTACATGTGGTTTTTTTTTCGTTCTTACATAACAAACATTTATCTATAGGGTCTTAAAAATAAACAAAGAATAAGGTTCAAATAGTTATTCCGTGTTTTGTCTCTTTTACTCTAATTTGAAATAACGTTTACATGACAAGAGTAAAAGAGAATACACGGAATAACTATTCGGACCTTATTCTTTGTTTATTTGTAATTAGGCTAATGCTTAATCACATATTTTTATGTATTTCTAAATCGATGACTAGGACACTTTCACTGTTACGTTTTCCAATTTTTTTTATAATTTACAACATGCTTTTATACTATCTCGATCGGCGCACACCGATGCCGAACACGTTTGTCAAGAGTTCCAGTACTTTGGTGATACTGGAACGAGAATCTATGTAGATATGTACAGCCAGCGTCAAAGTAATCTGAGCGTTCAATATCGGATCTTAAATTATCTAATTTTCGAAACAAGAGTAATATGTAAATTTATGTTACTGTTTTATTGAAAATACTATAGTATAAATACAAATTTTACTTATTAAAATCCTGCAACGAAAACTTCAAAAATGTTATATTAATGTTATTGTTTTATTTGAGTAGAGTTTTTGATTTATATAGAAATATTACTTATTTGAATTGAATTTTTTACTATCTATCTGTAGATTCTACTTCCATTAAATTTGATGGGCAAGGTTATTCGTAAAATTAAATGTTATTTATTGATGTGTCTATCTTTTTTTTTTGTTTATTTTTTGGACATATCATTGATTGTATTGTTTTTGTTTCAAGGTATGTGACTGAGGCTTGTCTAGACATGGTTGCCCGTATCCTCACAGCTGCTGTAACAACATTGTAAGTCACTTTCTTCCTATTGCACAATCCTTCTTTACACACACAATTAGGTAATTTATGACTCAATAAATCGTTTTCATTGACAACATACATTGTTTTTGAGTGGAAAATTGTACATTACCATTTGTCACACTATGATTTAATACAAACAAGTCGGCTAGTGTTATTAGGTATCTTCTTCATTTGTTAGTAATAATTAGGTAAGTACTTTTGACGAAACCGCAAACAAGCAACATGCCTAGTGGTAACCTATCACCGTAGTCTGTTTACGCTCGTAACCCTATCTGGGGGCACGGCAGTGCCCCCGCCAAGTCGAGCAAAAAAGCGGCACGGCCGTACCATCCTTTTCTCGAAACAGTCCAGGCCATTTTCAACCCCCTAAAATTTCGTTGTAGATAAAACTAGAAGCCTGAATTTTCAGTAACCAAGCAGGCATTGTATAAACACGGTATATTTCAAATTTCATTCAATTTGAACCAGTAGCTTAAGAATTATAACGAGTCAAATTTCTTAATTTTGTCACTCACTCACTGACTCACTGACCGATCATCAAACCTCTAAGGCACTTCTAGCAGACATAGAAGCTTCAAATTTAGAATACAATTAGTGTTTAGTATATAAATCAAGGAAAAACTAAAATATTTTGCAATTTTGGTCCAGTTTTCTTGATACACCAACTGCATAAATAACTTTGAATCCTATAGAAATATATAGGATTACAAAGATACTTGCAGTGAATGAATCAGTGTACCTGTATATGTATAATACAATGGATTAATAGGTATAGATAGGTACCTAGATATAATTATGTTCAAAGGTAACTTGTAAAATGGTCAACGGAAAAAAGTAGGACTATCTACAAAAAGAAATGAGATGCCATCAAAAACATATCTTGTAAAAAAACCAAGTCTCGCAACTCAGTTCTTCTACCGTAAAAAGTTGTGACATCCATGTAATACCAAATCGGTTAATTTATTCAGTCCCTACTTAACACATTCAGTGCCGGACTATTTATTTAAGCATATTTTTTTAATATTGATATGGTCACTATAAGATGTTGTTAGGATAGCTATTTACGGTAGACACTGAATAAATTAACCGACTTGGTATTACATGGATCTCACAACTTTTTACTGTAGAAGAACTGAGTTGCGAGACTTGGTTTTTTTACAAGATATGGTTTTTATGGCTTGTCATTATCACCAGCTCATTTTATGTCCCCACTGCTGGGGCACGCGTCTTCCCTATGGATAGATAGGGAGAACCACCACGCGGGCCCAGTGCAGATTGGTGGTTGTTAGCGACTGCTAATGAAGCTGGGACTAGGACCAACGGCTTTACATGCCTTCAGAAGCACGGGGGGCATACTTTTGCCATATTTAATTCTCTCAAACTGATCGACTAGCCATTATATTTCGCACTACGCACCCAGTGGTACCTATAGTATCACGCTCGCGTCGAGTGCCAGTTTTCGCGGTTAAACCACATAGTCACGTTGTGTTTGACGAACGACGTAACGTGGTTAATGTATTTTTTTTTATATGTTTTTAGTCACCTAACTATTCGTGTTGATTTTACGTTTTTTTATTTTTTTGTTTTTAATGGAAAACGCCACGTCTGCCATGTGTTACGGAGTTGTCAATGCATATCCCAACCTGCATTTGGCAAGCGCATAGTGATTAAGACACCGTAAAATACCAATTAGTTGAAGTGATGACTCCACTTTAATGATTGGGTCTTTGCCCAGCAATTAATAATTACTTACTTAGGTACTAATGGAATTTATTAATTTAATTAAATAATATCTACTACATAAATCATAAAATGTAACTAGCGAAGTATCAGTTTATTATCAATCATTAAACTCTATGTAAGTAACACGTCTGTGTTAAAAATTGTTATGTTTACTTAGTAGGTATGTAAGTTACATTTTGTCCACCGCCATACAATTTTCTTTCCGTAAACATGGAATTGATAAGATAACAACAAACTGTCACGCCTTGCTGCGTTTGAGTGATTTTAGTGAGCGGTTTATAGTAGGTACGGACGCCTGCACATCAACCTATCCAAAACTGTCAAATTTTTTCAATACATTTTCAACCATATGCCTTATTCATAAAGTCCAAAGTCTATTGAGGAAATTTGACAGTTTGTGGTAGGTTGATGTGCAGGCGTGTGTACTTTAAATAAGACAGCCAGATATCTTTTTTTTCATTGTTTCCGAGACACTTTGATACGCTTAGCACGAATTTCTCAAAACCGTAACGTTTATAAGCAATTTTTATAGGTGATAACGTACGTAATAGATTCTACAAAATGAGATACTTTCGGTCTTCTGTGATCTGGGTCTATATGGCGATAGTGTGCCGATGCAGGCCGGACGGGGATGTAGGTGTTGATGCCAAGACGATTGCGGCACGCTCAAAGGAGTTAATTACATTAAACACGTTTCACATAAGCTTTATTTAGGTATATGGGATAACTTTATTTATTGTAAAAAATCAATCTCAATCATAAAAGTAGCTCGGCATCGTGCGTTTTTGTCCATAATTATACAACAACGTATCGATAAAAACTGTCTTTAAACATATTATGTCATTTCCCTCACCGTTTGAACTCCGTAACCGTTGTATTATTTATGAGACTGTCTAGTTAGTTACGAGGTCGCTTTGTGAACACACCAGTAAGATTTTTATGTTCTTAACACTCAGGAAATAGAGTTGAGTTTTGTATATTGTTTTTAAGTAGTAGTGCTTTGGTGACACCTGATTGCGAAGTTCGCGATGATTATTCAGATGACGCAATGGTTCAGTGCGTTTGCAAAAAGCTTAATGGGACACGTTTACTTAAGAAAAGTTCGAGTCATTGTTGCTTTTATAACTTAAGCCCTTAAGCTTAAGCCACAATCTTTGAGCTGATATGATACGTTTTGGTGCGGCGTGCATATTTAGCCAGAGTAAAAGTGATGAAATGATACAATATTTTCTGAGTTTAATAGTTGATGATAGAAATACAAATACAAATAAATTTATTTGTTAAATGCTTACAAACAAAACAATACAGAGGAAACTATTGATAAATATAAGCATCTACTTAGTTGTTCTTAAGCCAGACACAATAGAAATTCAATTGTTCTATGGCACTGTGGTTACAATGGGCGTTCAAGTATATAAAAAAAAGAAAAAAAAAGAAATGACAAAAAATGCTAAATGATTTTTCACCCCAAGCCCCTATAGTACCAGTAATGATGTGCGACTTCACTGTGACTCACGCGGTCTTCTTGACTCAATTTGAATAGACGTTGCGGTTTTTTGTTTAATTTGCCAACAATATGCATGTACACGTACACATTACGGTAACTAATCAACCATTATTTCACATGAATATTAAACAAAACACATTTATCTTCAATAAAACAAAACTGCAAACATGACTCTTCATTTTCCCGTCAAGAAGTTATAGAGGCATTTGAACTTATTTAATTTTATGTCTAAGAGCGTTTACGCCGCACACTAGCGCCGCCAATGAAAAAAAAAACATATCTAGTAATTAGAGATAGAAAATCAAATTATGCTCAACAAACTATTTGAATGAAGTAATGAAGTGTGTAAGTGGTTTAGTTAAATACTGCGTTATAGTTAAAAGTGGCCGTTTTTAGCTATAACGTCTTATTTAACTAAACCATAACATGTCAGATGTTCATTAGGTGACGTAAAAATGCTTAATTTTCTATCTCTTATTACTAGACATGTTTTTGAAGTGAAAACTTCTTTAGCGGCGTTGTACACTTTTTTTGTGATGGGTAAAAAATGTTAAATTCGCGTCAGGACACGTGACTCGCGTCAGGCGTCAGGACACGTGGCCTGATCGAAAATTCGTAAGACGGATGACAGCCGGCGTGGCGTAGGAGAGGAAGTATCCCCCTCTCTTTCTACGGCGCGGTGAAAATGTATGCCTGTTGTTTCGTTTAGGCGGCGCAAGGCGCTTACGCGAATGTTCGAGTGCTTTTTAATGTAAAATAAATTGTCATGTTTGTGTACGATAGCGCAATAAATAAATATTGTATCTACCACAAAAATGATAGTACTTTTATACTGATAATTGAAGCAATTCGTGCAAAATTATTTCCTTAACCATTCCAAAATATCAAAAATGCACAACGTTAATATTCAAGTTTTCACTTCTGCCGGCACTCCCGGAGTGCAACCCGTCGTTTTTTTTTTCATTGGCGGCGCTAGTGTGCGGCGTAAACGCTCTTAATTATGATGGTCACATGTTTAGCCTAATTATGAAGCTGGATGAGAGTAGCCGCGGGTCGTGCTCAGTGGCGTGCACTTGGAGAGGCCTACTATGTTTATACTCTAGCCAAACTCGATAAAGAATAAATGTAAAAAAAAACAAATTAGGGTCATCACAAATCTGGGTAAAAATGTTTTTATGTTTTTCGTATTATTACTTGATTACTGCATTTTACATAAAAGATATTGTAAGACTTATTGTTCTCACTACACATCTCACTTAAATCAGTCGCTCGCTATAAACGTTTAAATACGATAAACGTAAGAAAAACGTAAACTTCTTTCACTTGTTAACCCTATTAAACAAATGTCATTACTAAAATTGAGGTATTCTAAACAATTCCGTTATTATAAACTAGCATTTCAAATGAAGATGACACTAGTATCCATATTAGGGGGTCGGTACCTCTGAAATCTGCAGCGTAAACAGTGCATTTGCAATGTAAAATAAACATACCTACATGAATGCACAAATTGATATGATATTGATATATTGATATAACGTTAAAGAAAATTGGACTGTAACAGCGCAGTTGATTAATTTATGTAATAAATAAATTATTGAATCTTCAAGTGCAGTTTTTTTATTTTTTCAAGGTAGCTAATTTATTCACTTACATAGGTTAAAACTAAAATTGTACTATGGTTTTTGGTTAATAAATTTTTCATACAATATTTAATATATTATTATATGAATCTTTTACGTAAAATCTTTCCTGTTGACCAACTGGAAAAGGTTGTCAATACATGCCTGTCACTGGCATCGCTTTGTTGGTAAACATTCTTTATCGAATTTGGCTATAGTATAGCAGTGGATTAGTATAGGCTGATGACGATGATGATGATGATTAATTATTATTATTATTAATTAGTGTTACTATCATATAATAATAAAAATATTAATTAATTTGAATTTAAATTTAATCCAACTTTAACGTCACTGGTGGTAGAGGGCAAGGTCCCACGACCATGCCCTCTGTTTTTGTTGCTCTATTTTAAAACATGGAAGCAATTTGGCTGTTTTTTAACCTTTACCCGAAAACCACAACTACTTAATAACTGGCCTGAGGTACGCCAGTTACTACTACAGCACTAATGAGCTACTGTCGTACCTCATAACATCGGAACCTTGGAATGAATCATGGATGATGAAGGACGGCTGTCGATAAAGCCCGGTGAAGCTGAAATGCCGTCAGAAGCAATCAGCAAATTCTCTCAAAAAAAACGGCCAGTCAACTACCGAGGCGCATACTGCTTCACTGTCTTCGCATCTGGATAAAAGATATACAACGTGTAACCGAAAGGTGTGGTCAAAATGAAAAGATCCAAAGTGTATCCCATCTAGATCTTGTATGCAGAGTTACTAAGTCATGATTATTAACTTTAATGTGTTATTGCAATTTCAAATTTAATATTTCTATTGTGACGTCACATCAAAATAAACAAGTTACAGCCCTAATGGTTTAGTAACCTCAGTGCACTAACATTTATGATCACTGCTGCTAGCGGGTTAGTTCCGCTATGGTATGGTCCCGCTATGGCACCCTCGCAAAATGCCTACCAAAAAGTCCCACGGTAAGTAAGTCAGTAGTAGTAAGTAAGTCCATGGTACCCATCTATTAGATTTACGTCAAACAATAGAAGGTACAATTGAAAAGAAAAGTGTTATGATTAAATATTGATAACTCCAAGTCACAGATTATATAGTTATGTCCAGGTTTTTTAAATTTTTTTGCTATTAATGACTATGTGGTGTATATTTTTATAAAACATCGTAAGACTTTTCTTTTCGTGAGTCCCAAAAACTGAAGGGTGCCAAAGCGGGACTTTTTGGTAGGCATTTTCTGATGATGCCATAGCGGAACCATACCATAGCGGAACCATACCATAGCGGAACTAACCGCTGCTAGCTTATACGCGCCTGACGCGCATCATTTCACAAATATAAATATTTCATTAACTACTGCATGACAGATTAAAGTTAATAATTGTGTATTAATAACAACACATGCAAGTTCTAGATGGGATACACTTTGGATCTTTTAATTTTGACTACACGTTTTTTTACATGTTGTTTATGACAGACTTAGATAATTAAACCAGGTGGAAACAGAACACAACCATGTGACCCCGCTAAATGAAAATCCAGCTATTCAATAAGTTCAAATTTAAGTGTCTTTGTTTGCTAAAAAACATAGTAATGGTCAATAACAATAACAATAACAAACAAATAACAACAACAACAATAACAACAACAACAAATAACAATAACATAACAACAACAAACAACAATAACAATATTTACGTCTAACATGTTTAGCCTAATTATTAAGCAAATACAATTCCACATTGTTACAATATGTTTTATTGTTACACTAGCTGTCCCGGCAGACCTTGTACTGCCCTATTTCTCTAAAACAAAGATACATTGATTTTTTTATGTTAATAGCTGCCCCGACAGATTTCGTTCTGTCAAAAGATATTGGTCTGTCGCAGTCTAATAAAAATAAAATAACATTGAAAGACTTTAGTAATATCTAATGCTAAGATCTAATGTGATGATATTTTTATTGTAATGCCTTAGGGTACACTATATTTTTTGTTTGTCACCTACTTGGCGCGTAGATAAATAAACCTGACCTCTAATCAACTTGAAGTCATACCAAAGATAATCCTAACGCGCCTTTGTTTTGTTTTGATTGACGTTAAATGTTTGACAGCTGGGGACAGAGCAGTTTGTATGGAAAAAGAAAATTGTTGTTTTTACTATTTTCCTCGTATTTTTTACGTTTTCTCTCTCCATAAGAACCTTCCTCAGACTTCATCAAACACAACAAAAAAGAAATCAGCCAAATCGGTTCAGCCGTTCTCGAGTTTGGCAATTAGCAACACATTTAGCGATTCATTTTTATTTATATAGATTATAAGTGGTTAATTTCCATCCCTTCTCCGTCAAATTCAGTTAAAGGATTATAAATATAACTTTACGCAAGTTTTGTTGCGAATAATTTCAATTTGAATAAAGAAAAAAGAACGCGTTCAACACTATTTTTTAAAGGATTATTACTTTTTTTTTAGTTTAAGTATATTTATTTATTAAGTAGGTCACACCGAATCTGATTATTGTACAACACATTAGAGACGCCATTGATCCGTTAGCCAATAAATTACATACCATGTTACAATTATCCATAATAAGCCATAACAAAAACTTGAAGACCACTAGCGTTTGATAATTATTGTACCCAGTTTTAAACAGCTATCTTTGCCGCCTTTTTGCTAACGGTGTTTTGACATGTTTTATTCGTAGCCTTCTATTAAACTGTCATTATTGAATTACGTAAGTGATTAATGTTGTGCCGTTATTTAATTTCCTGAGGAAGTAGCGTTTAATTAAGTCATAGTTGATCATTTTATCTCCTGATTTGATGTTTACGCGTAACACTACATATATGTATATGTATGTATGTGTACATATAGGTAGCTCGCTTTAGAGATGTAAAGTAATAGTGGTTATAAAATTGAGCTACGTAAACTAGAACGCAATCATAATACGTTATCCGTTAAGGAAATTTAGTTTTGTATTCATACATAGTGACGTTATCCTATATATGTGGTGATTTGTAAATGGCATCGGTGAACTCACTCTAGTTATAGTTGATATTTGACTGTAAAACTTCCAACAAGCCATTAAATAAATAAATTATGTAGTATTTAACAAAATCTTTAAAAATCTGAAAATTAGTTCCTACTTCCATACGTTGACGCCACAGGTTAAGATATTCGGTCTGTGGTTGACCTGCATCGCCCGCCATTTTGCTTTTGAAGGATCTGCAACAAAAAAAGAATTTCTAGTTTATTGACATTACAAAATAACTATAAACCACTACTACAGACTTTCCCGTTATTTAATATTTATCACCCATCAAAGAGTTCAGTCGTCTTATATTCATTGTCATAAAATATAACTTATACAAACTGTACGGCGAACACAGTAGAAGTGGCATTAATGCGACGAGTTCGAATGCTCGTCGTGTCTGACCTACCCCATTGCTCAACAAACTGCATACTTACGTTCATTTCCATTGCTAATGCCATGTGTGATGGATTCTGAGCCTACCATGGTGTTGCGAAGGCGAATAAATCTACGTTGACTTTAAATTTCATAAAGATCTTATCGATAAAAATGGGTGACTATTGATAGAGTTAATCATCTTTTATAGCTCCCATTCTTTGAAGTTCTGTTCAACATGCGGTATGATCTTGGAGGTAGTCACACTAGGGACGCCTAGAACGCTAAGGACTCAATTGAGGGTCCACCTAAGGATCTAAGCCTGTCATAAATGTCACACTTGATACGTAAGTGACCCTGTTATAGGGTACGTCTATGATCAAAGATAATAATAGATAATAGCAAGGATTACAGCCCGTGACCACGGCTTGTTCAACTGCACTAAGCACAAAGTAGTTTGCCGTATTTAAAGCTTTGATTAAAATGGAACGCGTAAGTTTAAAAGTGTATCGAAACATCATCGCATCAAAAGGAGCGAAGCGTCATTCGTTACGACTAGGTTTCATAAGTTAATCATAGATGGCGGTAGTTGGATCACATATAAATTGCAGTTAAAAGTTTATTCGAGTAGTGAAGAATCCTCACAGAAGGCACTCTGACATAATTATATAATTTAAAACACAATATCATCTAAAATATTTATGTAGATATATTGACCGTACCGTAAAAAAACGAAAATAATGTTTTTGCTATATTTACAAAAATGCTACCTAATTAATTTAAATATTAATGCTGTTTAAGTTTCAGTACTCTCAAATTAAGCTCGATGGCGCAGTGCACACACGCCCGGTCTGCGAGTGCTGAGGTTAAGCAATTTTCGCAAAGGCCGGTCATAGGATGGGTGACCAAAAA
Organism: Eudonia lacustrata; assembly: GCA_947562085.1. Taxonomy (NCBI): domain Eukaryota; kingdom Metazoa; phylum Arthropoda; class Insecta; order Lepidoptera; family Crambidae; genus Eudonia; species Eudonia lacustrata. The sequence goes on along the minus strand of OX387315.1, from coordinate 7,152,361 downwards.
TGTATCATCTCGAGCTCATCCGTGCTTTGGAAGGCACGTAAAGCCGTTGGTACCGGCTGCATTAGCAGTCGTTAACAACCACCAATCCGCACTGGGCCCGCGTGGTGGTTTATTGACCGTTCTCCCTTTAAATTCAAGTAGAAATGAGATATTCTTTTGCTTAAAAATATTAAAAAAGTCTTTTTATTTTCGCTACCCACACTGATACCAGAGGCTTTGAATTTGATTTTTACATTTTGTGTAACAAAACAATAATTCTAGTCGAGTTCATATTACATGATTCGACTATACAACAAGCTGGTATCACATTGTTAAATCATATATCTATCGCATTTATCAGATTAACGGTTACCTATGTGTTACTATTCTAAAAACATTCTGTTTTTAAAAGTAACTTATGTTCCTTACATAACGTAAAATAATCTGTTTTCTTATACGAATTGACTAATCTTTTCTTAGTTTTACTAAGTTAGGGTAGTAGCATCAGTGCTCGACAGGAACCAGTTATCAAACCGGTTTTCCTTTATCTATAATTAATATTATAAGCTGAAGAGTTTGTTTGTTTGTTTGGTTGAATGCGCTAATCTCAGGAACTACAGCTTCGAATTGAAAAATTATTTTTGTGTTGAATAGTCCATTTATTGAGGAAGGCTATAGCCTATATTACATCACGCTATGACTAATATGAGTGAAGCAGCAATGAAAAAATGTTGCAAAAACGGGAAAATTGTTTTGAGAGCTGTCCTTGCGTGCGCTGCGTAAACGGTGAAAGTTACGCAAAAATCATGTATTACGAAATTGTTTCCCTTTAAAAGTTCTAAAAAAAAGTCCGAGAGAGCATATGTCTAGCTTTTAAGGTTGACTCACTATAACCTTTTTTATGGTAATCAATTAACGTGGGTGAAACCGCGGGCACAGCTAGTACATTATAAATTATAGGGGACAGCAACGATTTTCTACTTAAGCTACAATTGAATACAGGCCACCTGCTTTCTAGTCAAAATCAGATCAAATCATTTATTTTTGCGTTATCACGGGTAATAATACAGGTTGTTTTACACTTTAGTTAGATAGTGCCTCTATGATACAAAAACATACGTAATACATTACAACTACAATAAATAATTAAATTAAGTTATACATTAAAAAAGCAAATCATTTCCAATTTAAATTAATTTTAAAATCTGAATAAATTTCTATATTAATACATAGTCATCCAGAAACTTTATATTATTTATTATTGTGACAAAAACAGCTGGTGCGCTCCGAACACGAGAGCACTGGGCTTACTGTGTCGAGGACTAGCGCCACCTCACAAATTCACACTAGCGAAATAATTTGAAATTTCAAAAACCTAAATTATATCCTTTTTTTTTTGAGAGAGATTGCTGATTGCCTCAAGCGGCATTTTCAGCGTCACCGGGCTTTTTTGGGGGCGGCGAGGTACGTAAAGCGTACCTCAAGTCGTGTGAAACGAATCACCTTCGGAGGTTTTTTAGAGGGAACGGCATTACACACTTAAAAAGTGCGTGTCCTCGTGCCCTACTAGATTCTCCGAAGGGTTCGGATCGGATCGGGGAGCGGAACAACCCGAGGGCGCCTCTAAAGACTCGCACCTCGGCTCGGGTTGACCAGGCAGTGATGGTGGAGATAAGCGCCCAGGTACATGTCTGTACCTGGTATAGAGCACGTGTGAACCGGTTCTTCGTACCCTTGTTCTACAATTACGGTGTCTTGGGCCTAAACTAGAGTGCATGTTTAGTGTATTCTGTAAATGTGTAGTGGCATTTAGAGGATCAGACGGGGATTGTACCCGTGGACATGGATGGGAATAAAATCGTGGAGGTCTGTGAATGATCCAAAGAGTGCTTTTGTAAACAGTTATATTGAAAACTAAATAATATACCAAAGCATCGACGGATTATAAAGCACATTACATAATGTTCCTTACACAAAAATGTAAAAGTTTGAATTATTTACAGCGAGCGTAATAAAACGTGCATATAGAGACAAGTAATTAATTAAACTGGCGAGTGCGTCGCTTCTTTACGTTCCACGTAAAAGGCTATAATAGTGCTATGTAGTCTTCGTAAGTCCTAAAGTTATTGTTGACTTTTGGCGGCATTTTTTCAGCCAACATGGCTGAAAAAATGTTAAATTAAATTATAAAAATTGAGATTATTTAAAGTGTTGCCAAATAATACAAAATCGTAAAACGTCACTTCTTAAAAACACCCAAAACCCCTAAGAAGTGGCAAACGATCCGAACCCCGATCCCGCCTCGATCCGATCCGAACCCCTCAGAGAATCTATTATGGCACGGACACACGCACTAGTGCGTGATGCCGTCCCCTCTAGAAAACCTCCGAAGATGATTCGTTTTCCACGGCTTGAAGTTTTTCGTCATCCCCAAAAACACTTTCCAAAAAGAAAGGGTCACCTGATGACTGGTCTTCCTGATAGCAGCACCAGATGAATCGTAGATACGTTTCCACTTCCCAGCCTACAATAAGTTCGCGTGAGATCTCAATCAAGTCGTGGGACTTGATTCTGATTTCTTCACTAAAAGTCAAAGGTTTGGGAGAAATCATTTATCATTCAACGTCTATCATCACTTATATTTTATGCCCTGTCTGTATGGGCATGCCACCTTTTCAATTTCGCACACCGGCACTGCTTAAACCAGTTGTGACATACCACCATGTTTGTCACTTTGATTGCACACATGTTTATGCAAATAAGTTATCTTCATCTTTATTTCATTATTATCTTTTGATATACAAAAATTCTGCAGTGTGTTTCTCTTACTTTGATGTATTTTTTTATTATTCCTCACGGTTAAGCATTTAGTCTTTGTCTTACAGCTGATGTTAAGTAATTTTAAGCCGAAGGTTGAATCGCCCTTCAACCGGAATCCTCAACTACCGAAGAACTAGCTATATTATCTCTACTGTCGGAATACAACAATGCTATTAAAATTGTTGTTACGGCTACATATTTAGATAAAATGGTGGCAGCTAGCCAGGTAGACTTAAAACCCTACCGAGTACGAACATGTACCGCTACCCGCCCTCTGGGATTGAACCCGGAACCTTAGATTCTGCGAGCGATGTCCTTGACCACTTGAACACAGAGGCGGATCAGATGCATGCACGTAAGATGTGCAAACCAGCATCAATAAAAAGTAATTGTTTTATCCTTTATCCATAGGAATGCACTAGCAAGCCGATTGACCTGTATATGTATGATCCGACTGGTTTGCAGCTAATTACTATGTCGCTCCAAGACCTAAGAGTGGTGTAATCACGCGATCAATTGGGTCTCGTGAATCAGTAATATTTCAACGAACTTTAAACAAGAATTATTTACTAGTTTTTTGTAGCAAGAATAATTAAGATTATCATGGTGATTTTTGAATGAAAATCATGAATCATGAAAATTATCATCATCTTTATGTCCATCCAACTCGATAAGATAAATAGTTTTCGGAAAGACGAAAATGTTTATGCGATATAGAAGCTGAGTTACTACTCCCTGATAATTGTCAAATAGTCTATTTACTTTGTCTTATTGATATATAGGAATAACATAACATACACAAAACTTATGATAGCCTATCCGACACTTATCAGGAGGTTTTAAAACTTACCCTTAGTAAAATAATAGTATAACAAGTTGCACACAACTAAAACTAAATTATAAAAGCCACAGCTTTTATAATTTAGGCATTACCTAAGTGTGCTAACTGCGCAATGAATATGTTTAGTTTACTTTTGAAGAGCCTAAAAACTTTAATACCTACTTCCTACCGTCTAAAACAAGTAAATCTATACTATTAGATCCGTTAGTTAGAGAATTCATTATGTATGTACTTCATTATAATATAATTAGTCGTTATCTGTTTGCGAAGATCAAATTCTTATTAAAAACCTTCACCAGACATGATTTACTGCAAAGACTTAGAGTAGAATCTTGCTTAGTTGTAGTTCTAAGAAGTTTTAATAGGAAATAATTTACGTAATCGTTTAAATGAGCACGTTTAATACGATTTAAACATGATGTAGGCGGTCTTGATCGTGGTTAAGCGAATCGACCACATTTATGTTGATTAATTCGTATTAAGGCCACATTATGTTTAATTGAACGTACGTATGTTTTTTTTGACCCAGTGAATCCTCCTTATAAATTTCGCCTGATACAGAACGGTAACGCCACCACGTTACCCAGTCTAGAAGTATGAAAAGCCGGGCAAAAGCAAAAAGGGCGAGAGGGAGACCCACATTACCATGGTGTAAACGAAACAAATTATGCGGATTCAATATTTATACAATTTATAAAATACAGTGAAAAAATTAAACGTCTACCCGACCCAGCCAGGAATCGAACCTGGGTCTTCCGCAATCCGGGCGGCTGCACTGACCGCTATGCTACCGGGAAGGCTGACGTAAGCGCTGAATTTTGTCACTCCTTTTTTTATTTTATTTTTTATTTAATCGGAATCATCGTGAGATCCAGCAGTGGACTAATATAGGCTGATGATGATTACGTTAAACTTGGGGTCCAGGGACATTAACCGGAACGTTTTCCTCTGGTCAACATGATGTTCGACCTGCAGGTTCCACCCGGATGTCAGGGATCTACAACAGGGGTCTATTTAAAGTCCAATAACATACAATTATAAACAGAACCATTTTAAAAAGTAAACTTTGTTTTTATTTAAGCAAGTTCACTCTTAAAGACATATTGTCGTGATTCTATCACACCAGTCCAGAAAGTAGACGTATCTAGGCGTATTTCTTCTCCCATCCGTACGTCTCCGTCGCCATCTTTATTTACCTCCAAGGCTTCCTTCTGCAGAATTACGTCCTCGGAAAAGGCAACCATAGCCTTCCACAAGCAAAAAATATAAAGGCACAAGAAACATTGATTAAACAGTGTTTAAATACTTCCTCGTAGCATAGACACCATAAGCTGCTCTAGACTATCCATAGAGAAATTTCTCGAAACTCGCTAATTGGTTTGCTCGTACTGCGAGAGGCTGTGTTTAACATGTAGCAAGCTAATACTAATTATGGTCTAGAAGTCTAGAAGGTTCTATCTACGAGATACTTTATACTACACATTTCATAATTTTTATGGTCAATTGAATAGAATTTGTAAATTACTGTGAGTTTGAACGTAATTATAATATCATATTGATTATTTTGATACCGATGAGCTTGGTGGCTAAGTGGCTAGGTCGGATTACAATCGTGAAAGCTGAGCAACTTTTAGAATGGCGAGCACTTGAATAGGTCACCAAATTTGTTTACCTGATTTTCTGCGTGAATCGGAAGGAAGTTCTGGACTGTCTTAAGATAACGATCTTTCCTTTATTGAGAGGAATTGCAGCCATAATCCACTTGAACATGTCATGTGTTGTCATTGACTGCTAATGCAGCCGGGACCAACGGCTTTACATGCCTTCCGAAGCACGGAGGAGCTCGAGATGATACATTTTACTCACTCATCTGATGACCGGCCTTTGCGAAAGCTGCTCAACGCAAACCACAGCGCCATCGAGCTCCTCAATCATTTCAATGATTTTACTCTTCTTCCATTGTATTAAGAGCTACATTGTTTACATGTTAATGCTCGACTGTACAACCGAGTATAATAATAACTAAGTGGTTTATCTTACACGTGGTTGTCATGAAACATACATTACGTGAAATAAGTTAGGATACAAGCTTCATAATATAATTGAACTCTACTCCGCGGTTGCGAAAAACAATAGACTTTACAATCATAATACTCGTAACATTAAATATTATTACCATAAAATAAAAAGACTGCAGAAAGAAGGTATCATACAAACGCGTTCGAGTAACGCACACATAGTAAATCTCTTATTAGGAAACACTAAGGTCGACTGAATTGAAAAATATGTATGAAAAGTAGACAAAATCAACTTTTCGTAGTCCCCTAATTCCTTCTCTAAAACTGGACCGATTTCAGTACTTTTCTCTTTAAAAATTAAAGAAAGGCTTTGGCGGTGTTCCTATGTTTTCCTTTTTTTCATAAATTAATTATTAAAAAGATATGAACCTTTAAAAACCTTAAAAATTTACCGCTGTGTTTCCCAGACGAGTTTATATAAAAATAAAGCAAAACATAGAGACACAGCCAAAGCCTTTTGTTTAATGTGTAATGAAAAAAGTAATTAAATTGGTCCAGTTTTGGAAGAGAAATCAGGGGACTACGAAACGTTGATTTTGTCTAATTCAGTCGACCTTAGTATTTCCTCTTAAATCGCGCAACAGCTTGCAGCGGTCCGAGCGCAGCAGAAGGCCTAGTATGAGTTTTTTTTGACATCCAATCACGTTAACGAAAACAGGAATTAGTATGGCATTGAAGCAGCGCCTCCAGGCGACATTCGAGATAAGCTAAAATGTTGCCATACAAATTTTCGTTTTCGTAAACGTAATCGAATGTATTCGGATAGTAAACAAAACTCACACTAGGCACCCTGTTGTGAGATTTCGTGTCCGTCCGACCCGAACCCTTTGGAGGATCTAGTAGGGCACGGGGACACGCACTAGTGCGTGATGCCGTTCCCTCTAGAAAACCTCCGAAGGTGATTCGTTTCACACGTCTTGAGGTACCCTTTAAGTTTCTCGCCGCCCCCAAACAAGCCCGGTGAAGCTGAAAATGCCGTTTGAGGCAATCAGCAATCTCTCTCAAAAAACAAAAAAAATTACCTTCTATGGAATGTTTACATAATTTTTAACGCAAATTTTGTTGCGGACAAATTACAAAAACACAAATGTTGAAAAAATTTCAACATTTTATTTTTTTTACCTTCTATGGTAAAAAAAAAATCTTTTTCTTTTTTATTCTTCAATTTCGAGAAAATCGATCGTAATGTCAGCACCTCAAATATCACAATCATAAACACAGTAAGTGGTACTTACTGCGTTCATAAATTGTGCGGCAGCATAGAGCTCACCTTCTGCAGTCTCCTTATTTTGTGCTATTACTTTGTAATCTGTGATGACGTCGGCGTCGGTCTTTCATGCAAATTACGTAGTTGAGGAAAACCATAATATTCTGATTTGACTGTAAGAAATTCTAGCTGTCTCTAAAGAAATGACGTAAACGTCATTGTAAAAGAATCGTGTCATCTCATCTCATCATCATCACAGCCAAGAGACATCCACTGCTAGACAATAGCCTCCCCTAAGTTTGAGGGGAATTAGCCGTAATCGCCAGGTTTGGCAGGCGGGTTGGCGACCGTAGTATGGTGAGAATGTATATTCTCACCATACTACGATGTGTATACAAAGAGATGCTGCTGCCCATCCTCTGGAATGATCCTTTAGTCGCCTTCTACGACACCCTTGGGAAGAGATGGGGTGGTGCAATTCTTTATCCCCGGCCCTACACGGAGAGTACGCTATACGATCATGAGTCATCATCATCATCATCTCAGCCAAAAGACGTCCACTGCTGGACAAAGGCCTCCCCCAAATAATCATGGAGGGTATTTGCCGTAATCGCCACGCTTGGCAGGCGGGTTGGCGATCGCAGTAGGTTGAGGGTAACCTCAGAGAGATGCTGCTGCCAATCCTCTGGAATAGTCCCTTAGTCGGCTTTTACGACACCCACGGGAAGAGATGGGGTGGTGCAATTCTTTATCCCCGGCACCACACAGGGACATCATCATCATCATCAAGTGCCATCTTCATACTGGAGTTTGGAGGTCAGTATACAAAATTTTCTGCAATCCCATACAGCTTGTTTTGATTGGCGATAACTAAGTCCAGTCCACATTTTGATATCGTCCAGCCATTTTCGTCGCGGACGTCCCGGAGCTCTCTTTCCCGAATTTTGCCTTCGAGGATTGGCTGTGGGAACTCGTATTTATAAAATCCTCTCTGCATGTGTCCGAAAAAGGCGACCTTGCGTCTCATGACTGTAGACATCGGCTCTCTTCTGATTCTTTATCGTTTTAAATAGCTGTTGTTTTTCCAAGGCTTTGTGTTTAAACATCATTGTGTAACTTTATACAGGACTACTACACTTTAAGCTCAGTGTATGACATCAGGGTACCTAGTGTGAGTTACATTCGCCATTCGGTCACGTTAACGAAAACGAGAATTTGTATGGCAAAATGTTAACTCTTCTCGTATGCCGCCAGGAGGCGCTGCTTCAATGCCATACTAATTTTCGTTTTCGTAAACGTAATCGAATGAAATGTTTACACAATTTTTGTTGCGAAAAAATTATAAAAACAAATGTTGAAAAAATTTCCACGAGCAGGATTTGAACCCGCACCCTTCTGACATACCGGGTCAGGTGCTCTCCCAACTGAGCTATCGTGGTTCTAACCAGCCCGCCGAAATTATATTTTTTTTCAACATTTGTATTTCTGTAATTTTTTCGCAACAAAATTTGCGTTAAAAATTATGTAAAAAAAAAATATAAACATTTTATAAATACTTAGCTTGCCTACTTCATAACTGATCTTTAGTATTTGTAAAAATATTATGATCAGATGTTAATGACAATAGTTGTTGACATTAAATGGGCGCCTTTGGCTTTCAAAGTAAAAGTTAATAATGTTGAATAATTTCGGCGGGCCGGTTAGAACCACGATAGCTCAGTTGGGAGAGCACCTGACCCGGTATGTCAGAAGGGTGAGGGTTCAAATCCTGTTCGTGGAAATTTTTTCAACATTTGTGTTTTTGTAATCGAATGAGTACGGATAGTAAACCAAACTCACACTACTGGTTCCCGGTACCTGGTTCTCTTTGCCACAAAGTAATATAGAAATTCATTATTTTTCTGATTTCCTAAAGTCACAAATCACTTCCTGACCTATTTCTAGTGATTATATGAAACAATCATTGATCACTGGTTCCTGACGAACACCGATGCCACTACCATATAATAGGTCCTTACTTATGAAATTGCCGTTTTGTAAAAAGATTTTTTTTAAATATTATTTTTCATACTAACGTTTTTTTCATATTCTTAGCGTCTATTTATGTTAACACTATTAAAATTGTGGAGTAGTGTGTTTGTTTCACTAGCTAAATATAGCAGACATTAAAAAGAAAAAAAATCAAGTCCCTTCAAAGCTACAATGAAACAAAAGGACAATTCCGCAAACAAAAAAAGTAGTCAATTTAAAAAAAAAATTGGCGATAAAGACACAAAATTAATAATAATTGTTATACTGAAGCTTAGGTAACATAGTCCTAATTAAAGGTGTAAAATAATATTAACAACCTTTTAGCAGTAGGTAATACACCTAATAATAAGTGAGAAAAAAACGGCCATTTCATAGGTAAGGACCTATTATGTGTTGACAACTCTGTTATTTACTTTCTAGGCTAAGATGAAGATGATATAGTAAATAATGATTACTTAGACGATTGGTCCTAAGAGAAAGGGTTGTTACAGTTTGCACAATCGCTATAGTCTCTTTCTGAAGATAAATAATGGCAATCGCTCTTAACTGCCACGTTATCGGGAGAGGTCGTTATGATAGAATTGAGAAAATTTTAAATTTTCAACAATAGTTGTTGAAAATTTAATTAGGAAACTTCTAACGTTGTAAATAGGTATAACTAAAAATAAAGTAAAACCCATTGTTGGCACACTGCTGGGCAAATACCTCCATCTTTGAAAACAAGTCATGGTTACAACGGATGGTTATTTTTGTATTGTTTTCAAAAGTTTACGCGAACACTACACATTTAAATGAAACAACTTTTACGGATCTACTCGCGTTTATTTTACACATTACTTTTAAATAATGTTTATCCTGACGTTTCGAACCCTTTGCAGGGAGCACGGTCCGTGGTCACAAGGAGACTGAGGTGTTGGTCGTCTTAAAATTAGTTAGTAGCTTGTATATCTACCGTTCCGTTTTACGCAGAAAGAGCTTACGGTATCTTTTGGTCTGGCAGTGTAGTGTTGGGGCTGGGATTTAATATTTTGTATGATGGGATCCCAGGCCGGTGGTAGATTCCAACCATCTTCTCCCCTCAACATCAACCCTCGATTTGTTACGCTCTCGATCCGATCCGAACACTTCAGAGAATCAAGTAGGGGATGACACACTTGTAGGATAGATCCCAGATGGGGTTAACCGGATGTTTTGCGGGCGGAAAGAAACTTAAAGGGTTCCTTAAGCCGTGTGATCGAAACATCCTCAGAGGATTGGTCACTACAATTAATACTTACAGACTAGCGGCCGCTCGCGGTTGGTTCCCGTTCCTGTGGAAATATCGAGATAAAAAGTATCTTATGTGTTAATCCAGGTTATAAACTATCTGTATGCCGAATTTCATCCAAACCCATTTAGTAGTTTTTACGTGAAAGAGTAACAAACATCCATCCATACTTACAAACTTTCGCGTTTATAATATTAGTAGGATGATACTAGAGAGGATTTGCAGAGGAAAAACAAAACGTCCGGATACGCTGTAATAAGCGGCAAACAATTATCTCGGTTTTTCGGCTTCTAAAATGTTGTCTTCTATATTTAAACCAACAGTTGATTAAAATACTACGTACCTAGGTATAGAGTAGAGTACACGTGTTAGATTGTTATCGGCGCGGCGGGCGGAAGAGCATAAAGATTAAAATTACAATGGTTAATTTTGATAAATTTAGGTATTAAGTTCTGTATAATGGTTTTGTATGTAAATTATTAATTCAACAATTAGAACATAAGAATTGATAAGCGTCAGTAAGTAGGTGCTATGGAGGTGCTCTATATTGTGTGCTCTAAATTGTGAGTTTCTTATCTTTTTATTATAAAAGCAGACCAAGATCCGTTTTAGTTAATTAGAATAGCGGCAGTTATAATTATTTTGTTACCTGTCTTTTATGGAGCGTTTCACATCTTTACGCCCTTTAGAATTATTTGAATTCACAGGAATCGCAAATCACGGAAGGCTTACGTGCCGTTGGTCCCGGCTGCATTAGCAGTCGTTAACAACCACCAACCCGCACTGGGCCCGCGTGGTGGTTTACGGCCCGTCTCCCCACACTTAACGGTTAATAATCCACCATTATTTCACATTAATATTGGACAAAACACAAATTTTAGAAAATAATACAAAACCGCAGACATGACTATTCACTTCCCTCTTTACTTCATTTATTTTTAATTTTATTAATTAGTTTACTTTCTTTCTTCGCATCATGTTCACGTTGGGTTTGCCACAAGTCAGGCTCGTCCTAGTGTGGAAACCGCTGGCAACTTTATTCTTTTGGCATGTACACTCTAGTTTTCTTGTAAACCCATTATACGGACCCAATATCTATGTTACTTACTTGTCAAATAGTATGTAAGTTTCAATGTAAATAAAGATTAGATGCCTATTCCTTCCTTAAGGCGCCGCATCGCTAAACAATTAATCTAATACGGAGCGTTTGCGCCCCGTACCATAAGAAAAACTGTTTTTTTTTCCAATTTAAACTACAAATAAGTTTAAAAAATGAACTAGCATATTAGAGTGTGTTTTAGGATTAATCTACTAAGAAAATTTAGATGCTTAAATCGGCCTGGTTTGCCTGTAAAATGGAAATCTATGTTTTAAAAGAGGTCACTTTGATATTTTTTCTCTGTTATAAAAGTTAACAAATCGTGCTTCTGCAACTAGAAGAATGAAGTCAATGAAATGAAAAATCATGTCATCAAATATCACTTTCATATGTTTGTAATTGTTGGGAAAAATCAAGGTCCCCGCCACGTAAACTTCCAACGCGTCGCCTTAAAGGCCGGCAACGCATCTGCGATTCCTTTGGTTTTGCGGGTGTCCATGGGCGGCGGTGATTGCTTCCTATCAGGTGATCCGCCTGCTCGTTTGCCTCCTTCTGTTAATAATTTTAAAAAAAGAAGTTTATTTCTATTTCTACTGTCCCGCCAAGAATTTTTTTTTTGTTTTAGTTGATGGCTTCGTGCTATTAGCACATTTAGCCAGTGTCAAAGTATTTATTTTTACAAAGTACGAGTAATACATAAATAGAACAAACGCATTCGAGCATAGGCAACATCTCACGTACACGGAATCTCGCAACAACTACGTTCGGACTGTTCCGAGCTGTTCCGAGATCCGTGTCTGAGGGGTCTACACATAGATATGTGAGTTGGACGACTTCCGTAGCCAAGTGGCTTGCACGCCGGACTTTGGGCGGCGCTAACTCTGAGGTCCCGGGTTCGATTCCCGGTCGGACCAATGTCGAAAACGAACTTTTCGATATTGTGTCGGGTCTGGGTGGTTGTGGTACCGTCGTTGTTTCTGATTTCCATAAAACGAGTGAAAAACCTACTTACCTTGGGCTAAGAACAATGTATGTGATGTAGTGAATGAGCCATAAACCACCACGCGGGCCCAGTGCGGTTTGTTGGTTGTTAACGACTGCTAATATGCTGATACATTTTTGGTCACCCATCCGATAACCGGCCTTTGCGAAAGTGCCTTAACCTCAGCCATCGAGCTCTTCGGTGATTATAATAGATGCTTGCGTTAAATGCGAGAAGTCGGGGTTCAATCCCCACAGGCTACTGACGAGAACCCACTCTCAATAATGTGTAGAAGCGCATTAATAATAACTAGTTTCATCTTTTTCGTCAGTCATCGATCGTTTCAGCTCAGTTTCATCTTCAGTTTTCATCTTCAGTTTTCATCTTCGGGGAACTAGACGCGGACTGTGATCACACCCTTATGCTGTCAACATAACGCCTATACGCACAAAACGCTTTGCGTCATCATTTTTGATGCGGACAGCTAAGGAGTGGAACTTCCTTGATGCGGATCTGTTTCCTGACACGTACTTACAACCTGGACATTTCCAAGGCAAGGGTGAACAGGCATTATCTAGGCAAGTATGTTACATCCTAGGCCGCATCATCGCTCATCATCAGGCGAGATCGCGGTCACATACTTGCCTATAAAGAATTTATAAAAGCTAGTGATCGTCCAGTTAGTTGTAATTCGAGTCAATGATGTATGTCGTTTTTACGACGACCTACCTTCTCATGTTTTTTTTATGTTGTTGTAGTTTGAAATTCATAATTCAAAATGTTTTATTCAGGCCTGAATTATTTGAACTCATATGAATGTCACTGCGCCATGCATCGCTCGGCTTGGTTTTGATACGTTTCCTCCGCTACCATTTTTGAAACAATGTATGAAACAATGTTTTATTTATTTTGATTTATTTATTTGATTTACCAACAGCTCGAGGTTTCAAACAGGTTATTGTACATTTGCCACAAACTAAGTTCGTCGCAATTTTGTACACTCCATACATTTAAAATAAATTTGTCACATGCATTGATAAAGTTCGTCACAGACCCAATTATAAATATCACTAATTTACTTCATAAAAATAGAAGTGTGGCAATACTTCTTTCTGTGACGAATTTACTTTGTGAAAAATGTACAATAACCCTTTCAAACTTAATGCACAGCCAATTACATGTAAACATATTTAAATCGCAAGAACTCTTTAAATGGTCAAATTAAAAAAAAACAATGTTGGAATTGGCGACAGATTCCCTCCGCTTCCATTTGTGAACTTTACCCTTTCGAATAGTAAGTAAAACAAACACACACAGCTGACTTACTATTCGAAGTCCAGTCGCCAGTCGCCTTGGGTGCGGCGACCGACTCGAACCTTCGAACCGAACAAAGATTTAAAGATTATGGAAGCGACTTGTTGAAAACGAGGGCGGGCGTGGTAACGCATGGTTGCTGAGTGCACTACGTTTTGTTTTGTGATTATGTTGTATATAACCGGTGTTGTTTTACTTAGTTTGACAAATGCTGAACTATCTAAGCAATGCGGAAGGCTAACGCTTGAATATATTTTAAAGGATATATAGATATATTTCGATATAATTAGTGTTCTACACAGAACAGTGGTTTTCTACATAAGTATGAAAATCTTATTTATTTAATTGATCGACTTTAAACTGTAGCTTAATTGTATTGTAATTCATAAACTCACAATTATTGCCATCATCGCGTATGAGACGTATAATAGTTGAGTATAGTAGCTGGATGCGTCAAGCCGAGGACAGGGCGCTATGGCGCTCATTAGGGGAGGCCTATGTCCAGCAGTGGACTAATATAGGCCGATGATGATGATAGTAGCTAAGTTTCAAAAGTATAAACATGTGCAACAAAAGTCTTGTAATTAATAATTGGATTCATAACTTTATCTTTAAATGCAAGATGATGCATTTACAAATTATTACTGTTTATAATTCTACTAGCGGCCGCTCGCGGTTTCACCCGCGTGGTTCCCGTTCCCGTGGGAATATCTGTATAAAAAGTATCCTATGTGTTATTCCAGGTTATGAACTATCTGTATGCCGAATTTCATCCAAATCCATCCATCCGTTGCAGCGTGAAGAAGTAACAAATATACGAACATACGTACACACAAACTTTCGCATTTATAATATTATATAGTAGGATATAAAAAGCGTGTTTACCTACAACTGGTTTTATCTAGTACTTAACTTGACATCTGCGTAATGAAGCGTAGTTCTAGTAGTCTCGAGGAAAATAACACAATCGGCCACTTCCTAACAGCGTCGGTCGTTGAAACGAATTGTTTACCATTGCAGGAACAGGTCAGTTACACACCTCCTTGGATTAGAGAGAAACCTTTGGTACTTAGACGATTATTTTACATAGCAGCTTTTGCCCGCGGTTTTGTCTACGTAAAAATCGTCCTTTAAAATACATTTAAAATCTCAGACTCTGTTAAAAATAAAACCAGTGGGTCTAGCAAGAACCACCATCACGTCACAATAATCACAACATATCAAAACACATTAATCAAAACAATCACATCAGTTTTCACCTCCGGTTTTACAGTTTATTAGCTCTCTCCATCCGACTTCGAAGAATAAACTCCGAAGAAATCGTTTACAAGCGATAAGACCGTAAAATCTTAACATTGTAAATTATTTTTAATTTTTTGTTTATGTATTATAATGTTGCTATGTTGTATATTCGGTAGGTCTGAGAATTGGTCGTAATCTGTTTTTCATACCCCTAAGTGATAAAAGGGTGGTTCGGTCAACCTCAAACATTTTTTTTACAATTTAATTTTCCAATACAAAATGTTCTACGATTTGTTTGTTTTGTTGTCATAGAAACTGTCAAAGTGGTACGAAGTCCGCCGCGTCAGTGCTAGTATCATAAATTTTATGATAATATACGATGAGATCTCATCGTATATTCTTATACGATGAGATATATACAGCGGCAGTGCCACAACAAAATGAAATTAACAATCGACAGACTCTTTTCATAGATTATATTTTATGATACTAGCACTGACCCGGCGGACTTCGTACCATTTTGACAGTTTCTATGACAACAAAACAAACAAATCGTGGAACATTTTGTATTGGAAAATTAAATTGTAAAAAAAAAATGTTTGGGGTGGACCGCGCCTCCCTTATCACTTAGGAGTATGAAAAATAGATTACGACCAATTATCAGACCTGCCGAATATACATATACAATTTCGATCGAGCCCTTTCAGAGGAACTAAACAACTAACACTGTGACACGAAAATTTTATATATAAATAAATAAATAAATTTTCCTACACTCACACCAATTATCTAGCCCAAGAGAAGCTTCGTTATGAAGCTCGATAAATGGTTACTAGACAACGGATAAACATACTTAAAATACTTAAATACAAATTTATTATTACATAGAAAACACCCAGACCCGAGACAAATTAGGAAAACAATAATTTCTAAATTGACTCGACCGGGGATCGAACCCGGGACCTCAGAGATGGCGACACCATGAAAACCGGTGTACAAACCACTCGACCAAGGAGGTCGTCACTCACTCACGATTAGCCCTACTCAAACCTTATGTTACGATTCAGAATAAAGTTAGTGCTATGCCTACTTAAAGAGATCATTAGTGGTTTCGTTTTCTTCCGCAGTACCGGTCGTATAAATATTGGCAGCACACAAACTTTTCTAGATAGAAGAAGGGATTGACCTTTCTAACAAAAGATTTTTGATGAGGATTCTAACGAACGCGTAATTAATTTTGTAACTCTTTAATTTAGTAAGTAAGTTTGAACAAAAATACTGCCAATTTTATCATACATATATCCAATGAAGTCATCTTTTCTGCCAATGTTATTGTCACCGTGCGAGATTATAATCAATATTAGTATGATATGCCAACATGACTGTTTAAGGTTAAACCAATAACACAGTGATCTCAATTTACCCTCTTGTTTGTGCCTAGACGAATAGTCCGTCAACAGGCAGACAAACAGGAAAACAAACATCTATTTAATGATTAATTTGATATTTTAACACGTCCATCACCGGTATACTTATGAGGTTGTCGTAGGATGAAATATCCTTGTCACTTTGATTAACATTCTGTACGTTTGAAATGATAAAAGGAAAATTGAACATTACCTACTTCCTAATGTCAGAGTTGCATACAGTATGCTGTAGGTCAAAGCCATTGAGACTTCTGTGCAGTAAATGAGTGTTTTATAATTAATGGAATCAGGCGTTATTTTGCGGAAATCCATAGTACAAAAAAAATTAATTTAAATAATATGTAGTGTTAATTCCGCTAACTCACTCGTTTATACAGCTTGGATGCAGTACGCATGCACCGCCCTCCCGCCCGCAAAAAGTATGCACATGCAGGAGAAACAATGCGTGCAAGCGAAAATGCACACCAACACCGATACCAGACACGTGTTTCGCCCCTCCACGGGGCATCCTCAGGACAGTGTTTCCACAATGAGGGGAAATTTCCCTTTTGAGGGGAAATTAGGGTCCAGAGGGGAAGAAAAAGGGGAAAGAGATGAAAAGGGGAAATCATGGCTTAATGCTCTAAGGTAAAGCCTAACCAAAAAAATAAAAATGCCTCGCCATAAGGCGAAAAATTTCGGAATTAATTTCTGTGTGGAATATTATGTGTTAAAAAAAAAGATACAGTGGCGACACCAATGCAGATTTAATATATAACTGGTCAGGCTATAAATAAGAATACGAATGTTGAATTATACTTTATTGATGCTTAGTCTAATTTTTTTGGATTTGCTTGCAGTTGCATTTATCCTGTACAAACTTGAGGTGTGGTATTTTAAACTGATTTTAATTTCAAATCTAACGGAACAATGAGCGAACCACAGACTACGGATGTAGGTAGGCAGATTATTAGTATGCATGGAACAAGATAAGACAAATAAAAATGATACGATAATCTTTATCTTTATTATATGAGTGACCATTGAGCAGATTTTGGGTTGGATTTAGAAATAAGTCGCCTGAATCTGAGGAAACTGAATATGTATGGGGGCTCAGGAAAGCTCGTCAAAGATCCCGTAAAACAATTTCGGCTGCCGGAGTTACGATTGAATTAATTTTTAAAATTCATATGAAATGTACTGTGAATGCGTGAAACAAAACGTATTTTCGATACTTTTTTAGTCTAAGCTATGTTTTTGAAATTTTTGAAGTACCTATTAAAACGCGTGAAACGATACGCCAATCCGCCATTTTGAACGTAGCTTTAACATTTTTGACAGCGTCAAATTGCGTCATTCCGTTCAAATTTATGTGAATGGGCCCTGCTGTTTCTTTTTGTTTATTTTCTACGACTTGGCTACTATTTTCTGGACACTGATTATTATTATATTTATGACAAATAGTGACAGAATTGTATGTCGACCCCGACTCCACGTGGTATTAGTCTGCCCTACCCCTAGTGCCTTACAAATAAACAAAGAATAAGGTTCAAATAGTTATTCCGTGTTTTGTCTCTTTCGCTCTAATTTGAAATGACGTTTACATGATAGGAACAAAACACGGAACAACTATTCGGAGCTTATTCTTTGTTTATTTGTAAGGCAGTACTAGTGTATATATAAAGCTGGAGGCACAGAGGGAGGGCAGCCCCCGCCCGCTGTGACAAACCACAGCACAGACAGTGAAGTGCCTGCGGTTTGCCACGCAAGGGCAGAGGGGCTGCACTTCCCGCAGTGCCGAAGACACTCAGAAGTCTCAAGTTTTTTAATTCTCTTAGTGCAAAATACATTTTGAGGTGAGGTAGAAAATGTTTTTATAAAAAAAAAAACGAAATTGGTGGGGGGTGATTTCTAAATTTTAACCCAGATTTTTACTACTAGTTACTAGTGCTAAAACTATAGCGGAATAATTTTTGAGGGGAAAAAAGTCCTGAGAAGGGGAAATTTCAATTGAGGCGTGGGGAAAAGAAATCATTAAAGTGGAAACACTGCCTCAGGAGCTGTTGACTGGTCAGTCGGTGCGCAGCTCTCGACCAGTCAACAGCTCCTGAGGATGCCCCGATAACAAATTACATTTTTTTTATGAGTGTTTTAATTATTGCTGATTACTGACACCTTTGTTTAATTCTGTTGATGCTTTTTGATCACCTCAGTCTGTCACTAGACAGAGGTGATCAAAAAGCACCAGGTTAACCACTAGGTTAAGACCACTGGTTTAGACCCAGAGATCCCGGGTTCGATTCCCAGTGGGGGGTACATGTTTGTGTACTCGGTTTGGTTGGTGGTAGGGCTTGTTTGCCTGCCTGGTTAGGTACCACCATCTTATCTAAATATGTCGCCATAACATCAATGTTTGTAGCATTGTTGTGTTCCGTCAGCTAGAGATGAGGTAGCCAGTGTCTCAGTAGTTGAGGAATCCGGGTGAAGTGTGCTTCCTCTTTCGGCCTTATCATCACTTAACATCAGGTGAGATAATAGCTAATTGCTAACCCGTAAGGTATAATTAAAAAAATATATATATTTCTATCTATGTTCGAAGTAACTCAATTAATTGGGAGAAATCATTCAAGAAAGTGGGTCTTGATTCTGCTATTTTAAAACTACCACATTTGTATCTCAGTGATATTGGCACTTAGACTATGTGGAATATCCTCAGTGTGCCTAGGTAGGTGTGCTGACTGAGCTAAGGTAGGTACAGTGTGCCAACTGCAAGCGTCCCTCATTGTTAGAATAAGTTAAAGTTGGTTTCACAAGTTCGTCGCTAGACAGCACTGCTTAGCTCGAGAGAATAGTAAAAAAAGTCGCGTTAGGAACTTACACTTACACACTTGTGTCACTAAGTGTGAGGAGCTCGGTGGCGCAGTGGTTAACGCGCCCGGTCTGCGAGTGCTGAGGTTAAGCAAATTTCGCAAAGGCCGGTCATTGGTTGGGTGATTAAAAATGTATCATCTCGAGCTCCTCCGTGCTTCGGAAGGCACGTTAAGCCGTTGGTCCCGGCTGCATTAGCAGTCGTTAACAAGCACCGCCCGCACTGGGCCCGCGTGGTGGTTTATGGCCAGTTCTCCCTATCCATCCATAGGGAAGGCTCGTGCCCCAGCAGTGGGGACATAAAAAATAAGCTGATGATGATGACTTACACACTTACCGTCAGTTACCATCATGTGAGATGAAAACGGTGTAGGCGACACCGGTGGCTCAACAAAATAAGGCTTCTTCCTCACCGGATCGGTGCGCTTTCGTTTCGGTACCGCCTCTGCACCGAATCTGTACACATTGTTTATTGAGGCCTTTGATTAAATTGCGCTCTGTAAATAATCTGTACAGAATCGGGATTCGGTGCAGAGGCGGTACTGAAACGAAAACGCACCGATCCGGTGAGGAAGAGGCCTTACTTAGGCTACCTACTGTGTGGCAAACTACGCACGTTCAACTGTCACGTGACTCTTAGTGCAACGAGAAGTAAGCGAGCTTACACGTCCGGTAACCTATCTGGATATTAGGTAGTGGACTATACGTGTCCACGGGGCAACTTACTCGAGACACTAGTCTTAAAAGTACCGGATGAAGGATGCGTACCGGCGTGTTCTGATCTGGCGTTATGACCTGACGTAGATGGTCCCTTGTGCTTGCATAAGGATATCTGAAACCTAACTTTATAACCGTGAAGTTCGTGGGGGGTGTCAGTTAAACTTTAAAGTAATGTGTAGCAGGGTGACACGTGACTTTGGTCGACTTACAGGAGCTAACAAAGTTCAGGGAGACCGAAGACATTACTTATCCAGAAGATATTTAAAAAAATCACTGGTGTGTAACTCACTACCAACAAACAACACAAAGGGATGCAAACGGAAAATAGTTTATTGTGGGTTTTCTTCTCGACACTTCTCGGCAAAATCTCTGATACTTAATCAAGACTCGTACATCAACGTCATCTGATAAATTTATGGTGAACTGTCGCAGCGTGAGTACATTAAATGGTGTCGGTGTAGCCAGAAACTAAAATACTTCTAATATGATTAAAACCGATTACGTTCTGATGTAAAATGAATCTTCAACTGTCATGCTAAAAGAACTACATTAAATTATACCAACGATGTTACAAGTTAATATCTCATTTATTTTCGTAGCAGATTAATTGTTGCGTGAATTATCTGTATTGTACGACTGCCACGCTGACAAGCTGACAAGCTTCAAGATAAAAAAAAATATGCTCGTTTCAGTGCCTGTCAACCAACAAAAGGCTTTTACCTTGTCAGCCGGGTTACGTGGCTAACTGGCCTTGTCGTCGCAAGTCATTTTAATTCCTATTGTCATTAGTCTCAGCTTAACAAGTGCTTTATCATCTTGCAATGAAGTTATGTAACTGACTAGTTTTTACTTCAAAGAGTTTACCACAGCTGTCGGTGATCTAACCTTTTTATACACGTACCTTTTTATTAAACACGAGACACGGGCTTATGTCTCTCATAATTAATGCTGATAACTAATCAAATAATCCCGATATCCAGAGGTACCAGGTTCAATCCTCGGTCAGGGAAAGTTTATGACCCGCATTTGGTACTTAAGCGTGGTCACTTTTTCGGCTACTAAGGCTTGAAGTTTGTTAACTGCAAGTACTACTATATGCCTAAACGCCTTGATACCCGAAGGTCCCGGGTTCAATTCCCAGGTCGGGCAAAGTGTGATTCGGATTTTTCGATGCATAGCCCGGGTTTGTGATCACCAACCCGCATTTGGCAAGCGTGGTGATTAAGCCATTACCCATCAATTGTAGCGATAACTTGATTTCAATGATAGAGAGAGGCCTTTGCCCAGCAGTGGGACAGTTGTAGGCTGTTTACTTACTTTTTACTTACTTACTACTATATGAAAAAGGGCTGATATTTCAATCGTCAGTTAAAATTTATTCATTGAATAATTTTGACATAATGACAGATTCTCCTTAGAAAATATGTCAAAATGACAATATTATTCGTTGGATAAAACTTATCTGAGTATTGAAAAATCGGGCCTAAGGCTCATATAAATGCAATGCAATTAATAGTATACATAAATAGTTGCCAGTCTTTGTCAGAAATCATAGAAATGGGCAAATTAATCAAGAAAAAAAAATACAAAAATAGTTTTATTTACATGGTCAACGCTTGAGCGGGATAATTTTTTGCACATAGCTTAGCACATCTCTGGTGGAAAGCAACCCCAAGAAAGCTCTAAAGCCACAGCAACACTTGTCGCTTAACTTACTTGTTGGCACAGTTCCTTAGGTACGATAAATACAGATTTGGAAACGCGTAAATAAATTACTTATACATTCTATATCAACAATGGATGCTCCCGCGTCATACATATTAAACTCCGATAAAGCGATACACAAAGTTTATGTTGCTTACGATGTAATATGTATACAGAATACCAACATAATAATTATGGCCGGTGTTGTCATGTGTTGCTGAGAATTTCTACCGGAAGTGTCATGGCGGCCGCGGGCTGAGACGCGAAGGCGCGTGCGCAAGGCAAGGCACTTTCGTGAGTGGCCATGAAATGGGGTGTTCGTAATAGAAAGACAGACACAATGAACTTTATATGTATGGTGTCAACAGTATTTTTATTAAACCAATTGATTTTATTTTGTTCCGGTATCATTGATCTGTTTTGAAAAATACTATTACTGTAAATAATTAAATCACTATTAGGTTTCGAACTCTTTTCTTCCTTTTCATATCAATAAGCTTTGAGTACAATTCATGTTTTGGAGAACATCTCTTATTTATAGCTGGTTGGTATTTTTTGTAAAGATATGCTTTTTTTATTTAGTTGCCATTTTCCCCCCTTATTTTTAACATTTTACTGTTTTTTTATTATTCTAACTTAACCTATGTAAATTTTATCTACACACACTACTAATACATTTTCTTACACACTATACATTTTGATTTCTTTTATTGTTTTTTACATTTGACTTTATAATTTATGTGTTTTGTTTTTATTATTTAAATATTTCTGCATATGTATAAGTAGTTATGTAAATAAGTTTGCAATAAATACACATTTATATTTTTATTTAAATTACCCTAAGCATAGTTAATATATTCTATCACGAAATGAAAACGACTCAAAGCGACCAAATAAATATGTATGTAGGTATTTTTTATAAGTAAAATACATACAACTTTGTATTAAAATATATCACATTGATATTGTCATACATAATATACGAGCTTAAAGGTAAATAGGAATGTGCCAATACGTATACCTTTATATTATAACAATACTAGCGTAATATTTTTTCAAAAATTTTAATGATCAAAGAATAGTGTAGAAATATTACATCTTCTGCTTTATTTTTTTATGAAAAAATTTATTGCATGTTTGAACATGTATCCTTGTTGATTTCCTTCAATATTCGAAAAAGAAATGTCATTTGTGCAGATCTACACTTACACATAGAAGACAGTCAAATAAAATAAAAATAAAAATAACGATAAATAATAATAATAATAATATATGATAATACGATCAATCTTTTCAGTTATGACGGCACTAGATTATTACTTGAGACTATAGTACTAACAGACAAAAAAAATATATGTTCGAATAAAAAAAAATAACAATACAATATTCAAACGCTGACTCTGTGGCTCCGACAGGTTGTATGTAGATTTGTCCTTGCTTGCAAGCATTGCACTTTGACTTTCGAGACGTAGAAATATCCAATGCTATATTATATGCAGTTTTCGTTCCTCTAACTTATAATGAGTATCTAAGTACCTACCTGAGGCTATCAATGCAAGACTTATACATGGATAGATACTTTTTAAGCGTGTTAGCTATCCCGAGATGCGCATGTATATTATGCAACTCATTGCTATTGCACGCGCGTCTACGTGTTTTTAAACGTGTATTCGCTTGAATTTAAACGCATATGTCTTACGATATATAGCCAGTATACGGTATACTACAGTACAGTATACTGTATATACATAATAGGTCTTTACCTATGAAATTGGAGTTTTTTTCTCACTTATTAATAGGTATATTACTTCTTTAAGTCAATACCGGTTGTTAATATTATTATACACCTTTAATTAGGACTTTGTTACTTAGGTTTCAGTAATAACAATGATTATTAATTTTGTGTCTTTATCGCCCAATGTTTTTATTAAATTGACTTCTTTTTTGCTCGCGGAATTGACCTTTTGTTTTTATTGTAGCTTTGAAGGGTCTTGTTTTTTTTTCTTTTTAATGTCTGTTATATTTAGCTAGTGAAATAAACACACTACTCTACAATTTTTATAGTGTTAACATAAATAGATGCTAATAAAATTAAAAAAAACGTTAGTATGAAAAATAAAATTTTATAAAAAATCTTCATACAAAACTCCAATTTCATAGGTAAGGACCTATTATATACCTATTTATATATATAGACAGTATATAGCTTGGAAGAAACTATCCCGAGCATCTCTTCACTGGTAGGCCGTTGCAGGGGGGAAATCGCTGCTTAGTTTTGATCCGAGTCATCACTTTTTTTGAGAGAGTATCGTATTTATCGTGTATATACAAGGTGTTTGATAATACCTGTATAATCCCGAATATGGCAGGTAGGGTACAATTAAGGTTGCCAGATGTCCGGGATTTCCGGGATTGTCCCGGAATTTTACGTATTGTCCCGTGTCCAGTAATTCGATCAATTGTCCCAGATTCCGAAAAAAAAAACCAATTAACAACAGTTCTCAATTTATATCTTTTATCTGGACTTATAAAAGTATACATTTGAAAAATAAAATGTATTTTCCTAATAAATAAAAATATAAAATTAAATATTCCGTAATTTATATATATATTTTTTTTTATTTTTTTTTTATTTTTACATATTCATAGCCACGGCCTGACATGGAATTGTCCCGGACTCGGTAAGTTCCGATCTGGCAACCTTAGATACAATAGAACACCGGAAAATTATAAACCTACCTTAAAAAAGCACCACATGGCCGAGAGAAGCTTTTTGTTATTAAGTAAAATTGCAAAGTTACAACCCTAGATCAGCTGACACAGTGTTCTCGGTCGTAAACCTCATGGTCCTAAGGAAACAGAAGCCAAAACATGTAAGGGTTTATAAAAAAAAAATTGTTCTCAAAGTCCCTCTAGAAACCTGCTGACGATGTTCGATCACTACGTCCGTCCGAAAAAGTCCGGTTACGCTGTAAAGGACATAGTCAGCCAACATTTATAGTATAGATATGTTACTCGTATACCTTTGGATTATATGCATTCACATAAGTCATTCGAGTAAAGACTTCTTGATCGTGTTTTGTTTGCTGTACAAGTCAACATACGCATTTAGTTCGCAAAGGGCATAATGACCACACAAAGAAATCGTGTTTCGCTACTTTGAACCGTGTATGTAATTTGCAAAGTTAATATTTATTTGGAACATCAAAGAAATCCTGATCGTTTCATTTGAATGTACAGTCAAATTTTTATTTTGTTTACTTTAGGTATTATTATTGGTAATGCTTTTAGATGACGTGTTTATGTAAAGTGGATTATAATAATATTTTGTTCGTTTTTTGTTACAGGTACGAATTGAGACTGAGTTAGTTAAGAAACAAAATGGATTTCACGTAAGTACGAGTTATATATTTTAGTTATATATGATTAAAAATAAGTTTATAAATCTAATAGAGCCCTAGCACGGTGCAAGACAAGTTCAGGAATAAGATAAAGCCCGACTATTGTAAATTTAATATTACAGAAGTAAGAAATGAATTAGTAAAAAAAAGCAGAAACATCTAAAGTATGCTGCCTAGAAGTCACAGTACCAATTTCTCCCTTATGCTGTAGAGACTTTTGGGGGGTAACCACGAGCTCTTAGAGCAGTAGTAATGCAGTTGTAAAAACGAGACGCGTGTAGCGACGAACGAATATACTGGCGTCTCTTTTCCACAACTGCAATAATAGTGCTCTAAGAGCTCGTGGCCCCACACCCCAGGGGTACTAAAGGGGTACTATATATAATATATATACTTTAACTGTAAACAATAGCATAATAGAAACGAATGACCATGTTTAATGTTTTCGCGTATCCATGACAAGTCAGTTCACCAGACTACAACGCATAATAAGTATAATAAAAACGTCTAATATATATTTTATGAGCAAGCAAGCATATCGTGACTATGTACTTATTCATCAACATCTAATTTGGAGGAAATGTATACAACCTAACGTAATGTTAATTTAATAAGTTATTATTTTGTTGAAATTATACGAAGATAATATTGTCACGAGGAGCACGATGACGCAGTGGTTAACGCGCCCGGTTTGCGAGTGCTGAGGTTAAGCAATTTTCGCAAAGGCCGTACATCGGATGGGTGACCAAAAATTTATCATCTCGAGCTCCTCCGTGCTTCTGAAGGTACGTTAAGCCGTTGGTCCCGGCTGCATTAGCAGTCGTTATCAACCACAAATCCGCACTGGGCCCGCGTGGTGATGAGCTGATGATGATGATTTTACAAATTTGAGATTTAGTTTTATCCTGACGTTTAATCTCTAACGATTTATCTCTGTAGAGGAGGTTTTATTTTAAGCTCGCATGCCGTCTTATTATTTTAATCGAGTTTGTAAACTTGTTATACGGTTTTGAAACTATTGTAAGTACATTTAACACGTTCATTAATTATACAAAATTATTCGTAAGATCTCTAGCTGTCCATTATTCATTAGTAATACAATTAATTACAATAAATCTTTCAATCAAAGCCGTATTATTATCACAAGCATTTAGGACTTAAATACATTAAATTCAGTTCAATAATAGTTTTTTTTAATTTAGTCATTTTGTCTTAAACTTTTTTGATCTCTTTATTAACCGACTTCAAATAAAAGAGCAGGTTCTCAATTCGGTTGTATTGATTTCTTTTCAATAGCGAAGAAGGTTGAGTTAATTAACATATTGCTTTAAATTTTTTTTTCACTTTGAAGTTTGTATACCTGTTTGTACACCGAAATGCAGAAAACTCATAACACGTCAACAACAACTATTCAACTGCTGTCAATAAATAAACTGTGCCATTCAGAAACAGACAATAAATCTTTACAATAAAAAGTTAGACAAATTACATTTCAAATGCAATCACCACACAATTGCAATAAATTTATAATATTATCCTCTTTGCAACAACCGTAGCGGTATAATCATGTCATTCTTTATGTTAAAGCGCTCTATGACGGTCTTATCTGCTAAGCATAATGTTATAAATAGCGTATTGAAAATCTGTTCCTAGAGAATGGGTTTCTTCATGTATAGAGGTGGCAAACGCGCCTTGGGTCAACTGATGGAATGTAATCAACTTATCGGTGCCTCATGAGTTTCATGTGCTACCACCGACCGCCGCCCGAAAACCAAGATATTATTTCCGCGAAAATGCAAACTTCATCGGTCACTCGTACAAATCGATCAGCTGTTGGAGAGGAGATGGGCGAGGAACCTGATGGAGCACGTTACTCGCGTGATCAAGAATCATGTGTTATGATAGAGGATACCGGGGAAGAATGGGGCGACTGTATGGCGGATGAGTGTGAGAGGGGGATAACGGCGAGTGAGGATGAACCGGGACTGGTACCGGCATCGTTGCCGATACCGGGACAAGGTGATCGCAGTAAAATGGCAGAGAGAGTGCAACCGGGGGCACATGATAATAACGCCGCAACAAACGCTCACGCTTCACCGGCACCGTCACCCACGCTCAGACGCCAGAGACGTGCCAATCAAAAGGTAGATTATACGAGGTATTTCTAAGAGTTATTTCTAAGCGATTACCATCATAATTATTTGCATAACTAACTGATTTATGTTTTACTGTTATTAGGTTCCAAAATTAAGTGTAGAGGGATGATATGTACGTAACCTATAACTGCGCGCGGGCAGACACAGTCGTGCCACTACTCAGTACGGAATAAACTAGTGAACGGGAAGCTTGTGTTTTATTTCCATACATTTCACCTAGACACCAACAACAGAGAGGTTCCTTGCTGGCCATTTCATCGGAAGAACAAATAAACTCTTTTCTTGATGTAATAGTAGACTATTCCACCAGCACACGATTTCCCTCCTTCCTATGACATGGGGTCCTTCAATCGAGGCGTGAAGAGGCACCTTGTGGGCCGGCAGGGTGAGGGTGACTGATGCTGCGTTGTTTTCACGCTGCACCAGTTGTCTTCGCGTCTGGACTCCATTTCCATTTAACATCAGTTGGAGTGGACTTATCTGCCATGTTCATTAAAAAAATAGATTGCTAAGATTTTGTATTTCAAGTTTCATCCTTTCGTCCCACCGCTGAGCTCAGGTCTACATGAAAGACGCATGGGGAGACCAGGTTTTAACCCACGTGTGGCGACACAGACCCAATAAGGGTCGGTGGCTTTTAACGACTATCTAAGTATTATAAGTAAGTAAGTTAGTAAGTATTATAAAGTGATCGACAAACGAAAATGTACTAGCTATCATATCACACTATTAAGGGTGCGCCGTCCATAAGTGACAAGTGTCATATGTTTTATTTGAAATGTCGTCGTCCATATTTATTTGATGCCGCGCGGCCATACTAATTTTGTATGGGGAATTTAAGGTGCTTAATAAAAAATAATTATTTAAATAACCACTTGATGAATTGAAAATGTAGTCTAGCAATTTTTAGTTTATCCATTGATGATTGTTTATACAAAATCAGAGGTACAATAATTTAGATAAACTATAAGAAATCTACTAAACGCCGCCACTCGTTTTCATGATTTTTGCCCAACTTTAAATGATATTGTAGAAAAAACTATAGCGTGTTATGAATTTATGGTTCTGAAAAATTGTAAACACGTTCCCTATGATACTAAATATATACTTTGTTCATTTAATACGATAGTATTTTCAATTATATCTACTTAACCGTAACTGCATTTTTGGCATTTTTTTGTCGGCGCACCCTTAAGAACAATATATAATAGATTAAATAGTTTATTTAATGATTAAAGTACTAAAGCTATAATTAAAATGACGTTTAATAAAACGTATCTCAACCATAATAAATCATTGTAGCATCACCAGTTCTCAAGTTAACAACGCATCAAACCTTAATAAATCATTATAAGTAGCATCACTCGATCTCACTACCGCACCGCACCAAACGCACTCGATAACACTATCAATCGGCTGCATCTCGTGACGTAGCCGGCCACCGGCCAGATTTTCCGCCGAAGCCTTCGCCCGCCCTGTTAACTCGATCGACAGCGTAATTGCGATCGTAAACAATGGGTTAGTCGGCATTCGCGCGTGGAATAGCGTGCAGGTCGCACGCGTGTACCGAACAGGTACGCCCGGTGTAGTGCACGTTTTGTGCCTTTTCGTGTTAGATTAAAACCTTATTGCTTGTCGCGAAACTAGAGTAGGTGTGCACTTAATGCATTAGGGCGGAAAGTGACCAATGGACCGTCTTATCGATAGACTTACCGAGATTGTTGATTGTGTATGCTCTTGACATTGTAGTGCGGGCCCGCGTGAAATTAGTCGTCAAATAATAGTGAGTTGAAAAACATTTTTGTATGTATGTACGTATGTACGAACGTTCTTTTTGAAATTTTCGCACACCGTGATTTCAGTGCCGGCGATTAGTCGCGCCTTAATGAATATTCATGTGCCATTATTATTTACCCGGAAAACGCGTTATCTCCACTTATTGTTCTGGAATCATTGTTATGCTTATTCGAGATGGAGCACTAGGATTGTTACACGTAAATAACACGAAAGGACGAGAGATTAGCGGAAATGACTATTCAGTTGCGGAGCGAGTCGTTCAGGTGTATTTTTCTTGTAAGAACACCGGCTATCATTGAAACGTACAGGCTTCATAACGATATACAAGAAGTGTTAAATGACGTCTTTAGTATTTATCATCACCGTCAGTGTATAAACCTCTCTGCTGGGCAAGGCATTCCCACATGATAGTCAGTGCTCATCGGGAGTTAAGGCCACAGCCCAATACGCTGGCCCAGTGGTTGGTGGGTTTCAACTACTATCATATCACTACAACACCCAGAACCAACAACTTAATATGTCTCCCGAAACCCATCCGGTATCACGACATTTCAAAATATGCTTAACTTACACGATCGAAATTCGAACGATTTATTTGCCGCGCCAACGAGCTGCTCTTCAGTACAAATCATTAGTATATTGACAAGGTCCACTTAATTTTTTTCGACGTTTTCAAGGAGAGTTGCCGGCGAGCCGCGGCGGTTTTCCAACGGTCACGTGTTGGTGATGCGATGCGACCTACCGTGAATAAAAGCAAAAAGTGTGACTAGTCACCTTAATGGACGAGTTAATCGTCGGAACAATTCTTTATCACCGACAACCAACACTATAAAGATAAAGACAAATGATATTTAATGTTACCAGCTATTCAATTATTGGTAACGTTAATATTCGATTCGATACAATGGCGTAGCTTAAATCAAATCATTTAATATATATTACTCTCGTGTGGTAGACAAGAGCGACAAATGGTTTATGGTACGTAACTTACATGAACCCTGTTTTCTTACATATTATTACAAAGTAGACAAAAACAAGCGTTATTAACTTAGAATTGCTGTTAAAATGAATATACCTACTTGAATATTGATTTAAATAGTTTCGTGCGTTCAAAGGAGCAATAATTTTTAGTCATAAAGTAAAAATAAACTAACGTTATAAACTTAGAATTGCTGAGAAAATGAATATACTTGAATATTGATTAAAATAGTTTCTTGCGTTCAAAGGAGCACTCATTTTTAGCCACGCCTGTCGCAAAGCAAACGTCACAAAAACATATTATGCAAATAGCATGTGACAAAAGTAAGCTGGCGTATAAAGATAAATGCTCTAAGCGGTCTCAATTAGATATACATTTTTTACGTATACTTCTTTATCTATGGCCTATCTTGAGTTCGCTTGTCTAGCAAATATTTATTGCCACCATTATTAAATGTTGAGACGATGTCAGGAAGGCGAGCCGGCACTTGAAGTTTGAACAGCAGAAAGAGGAATATTAAAAAGCTAGAGTGTAGTGTGTTTTTTCATTTGTTTTTATTTGAAAAACAAATGAACACATTATTTGATTCCTACGTATGAAACAATTGAGAATGGACCAAACGAAGAGAGGCAACCTTTTATTCGAGTTTAGAAGGACTTAACGAGAAAAAATAGTTCAATAGCATCTATTGACGTGACGTGAAAAAGGCAATAAATGGAAATATAAAATTTATAGATACTGATTAAAAATAGGCTACAGACAATAAAATCTTTGAATTTCCCTGTAACTTGGTTTTAAAATAGATCCTATATTCCTAGCACGACAAAGAGATCACGTTATCCCTTAATTTACTTGGCACAATGCTATTCGCTTCCATGACTAGATTTTTAATGTAGAACTAGATAATACGTTCGTATTGTTTTATTTGACTGCCACACTTTATTCAAATGAGCTGTAGCGTTGTACTTAAATTTACTATCTACTTTGTAAATGGCTGACAAATTAAGATACTTTTGATACTTAGCTTTACTATTTTAAATAAAAACATTATCATCGATGCCATATAAATTCTTGTTTTCGTTATCATGATTGAACGACAAACAAAACTCGTACTAGGCATCCTGTAGGCAGTAATCCTTGTTTCAAGTATTCACTTTTATCTTACACATTACCTACGCACACGTCAAAATGTTGTTAAGTCATGTGAATGAGCAGCATATTTGTATACGCTGCTCGTTCGATGACAACCAACACGTGATAATTAATAGGAAACCGACACAACCGATCTTTTTTGTAACCGAATCTACGCTCGATATCGACAATAAAACCGAAACAATCGATTCGGAAGAGGAAATCTACGTCACGCAGGATAAGCAGTGAGTGAAGTGTGAACTCGGATGCGGGGTGAAGTGCAACGAGTGATGTCACGTGGAGTGAAGTGAATCCGTTCGTCTGTTATTAGCGGAGGAAAACTGGAGGTCGACACGTATGATGTGTCAGTTGTCGTCCAGCTGACAACAGATGTTGCTCCAATCGAAGTTGGTAAGTCGCTACTCTTCTGTTTTTTGACGTCTAAAACTGTCGTTGTTCTTCTGTTTTTCTAAACACATTGACTGCCACAAAACCCATTTACAATAGAAATTAAATTGTTTATCAGTCACTAAGCACTTAAGGTCTCTTTATACTACTTTTATCCGGCACGAAGGGTTGGTATATCGGTGGTTCAGAATTGATAAGTATAACTAAAAAATAGAGCACTTTTAACTGCTCCTTTGCTCTAAATCCTAACATTTATCAATGTGGGGGTTTAAAAGACACTTTAATATATCTACTTAGTTCCTCAGATTTGAGTTTTAGATTATTGGTTAGGCAAAAAGTGTTCTTGGATAGAGTCTAACCAATGGAAGATTACACCTTCAGACATAGAAAGATTGCTATACATAGAGTCTTATAACTTTTTGTAAGTACCCATTGTGTTAACACAATTGCGAATAGGCACCAGTGACAACGTATACGGCCTGACTATCATGCCCTTTATCAATAAAAAAAAATCACAAACATCGCACTGGACTTTGGATCGGGTAAATCGGGTTGTAACGTGCTCAAAGCAAAAACAGAAACTTTATTTGATGTGTCCCTGTGTGTTTTTATCTGTCCTTGATCTCGGTAAATAAGTCTTGATGCTTGAAAGTGTAAAGTCTCTTTAAATTATTTTACAAAAAAATCTATAAGCGAGGTAGAAAAGCAAACTTTATTTTTGTTAAATTTAATTGTTCGTGAAGCAAACTGTATTTTTATTAAAAAAAAATTATAGTACTTATTTTTAAATTAAATAATTATTGCAGGGCCTGTAGTGTTCACCTCAGGAAAGTCGTACACACATTCTTATTTATTCATTTACTTATTTGGAGCATAACATTGTTGGAAAATTAATCAAGGCAAGATTATAATAATATTACGTCATTAAAATAAAAACTAAAATTAATAAAAAAAAAGAAAAAAAGTTGGTCCATTTATTTAATTATATTCTATCAAATATCTTATATAAAAAATGGTTGACATGTTAATCAATAAAATGTTTGTGCATACAAAAAAACGTCCTGACTACGTACCTGGTAATTTCGACTTCATTATTTGTAATAAACGAAGCAAATACAAGTCCAAGTTGTTAATAATAGCTTGATATAAAAAAAATGGTTTATTATAAATACTTACCAAGTAAAGCCGCTACAATAACATTCGCTTTACCGGTCAAGTTTGTAAGAAGCGCTTAAGATCAATGTACGTCATGTGAGTTAAGTGATATTAGATGATTGGGGTTGATTAATGGAGTTATAGCAATATAGTCGTATATAAGTATTAGTGGTTGTTTACAATCAACTGCTAAAAGTTGCTAACTTATAATCCCTAAGTAATCACTATTTTTATAGTGTTAGATGTCAATAGTATTTATTGCATAGAATATATCACAAATCGTTATGAGGATAAATAAAAATGATAATAGAAAAGAAACATATCTTTACTTACTTAAGAAAAAATGAAGCAAACAAACGAAGATATCTTAATTAAAGACAAAATAAAACCTACAGGTAAAAAATGTCCTCTAATTGTGGGCTCATGGGAACGGTCCCAAGAATGCTGGCAACATTACCTCTTTGGATAGCGAAGCTAATACGTTGGCAGAGGTAGCTACCAGCCTTCTTGTCACCGGAGGCTTCAACAAGGCGAACACTCAACTCTTTGTGTCAATATGTTTTAATTTATTACACAAGGTAATTTTTTTTTTCTAATAATAAATTAGTATGTTAGACAAACACGTAGCTTTGTAGCAATGTTATTATATTTATTGCTATGCGATTATGTATTTAATTCATTTTATGATAAAAAGAAGAGTGAAACAGTGAAATAGGCTGTAAGGTTTAATATACAAATTGTAAATAATCTGCTCATATTTTGTAGTATATTTTTGTCGTATTTATTATCATGATCACAGAGATTAACAAATCGCAAGCCAGGATATCATTTTAAGGTTTACATATAAATAATGATATTGTATAATTATTTTACCTTCTTTCTTGTGTCCTTTTTTATTGCACTTTTATCAATACGATGCACTGACAATATTTTCCTCTTGACATTGGGCTCAAACCTTCGAACACAGCTGTGGCCAAATGCGGGCACTGTTTCCTGAAGCCATAATATATTAAAGTAATAAATTAATAAATATTTTTTTTAAATTTCAAAAAAGTTTCCTGTTGTGTGATTTCTAAATAAACAAAATGTATAAATTAATAAAAACATTATAATTCGTTCTTATCCTAGTTTAATGGTGTTTTCGTGAATTCGCTTAAAAAAAAAACATTTTTTCTAACTGCAATCTAAAAAAGGGGGCAAAACCAACCTTAAAATATGATTTACATTTATGTAGCTATAAACAAACCCCAGCGTTTCCGCGTGATTAAAAAACAAATGAACGTTGCTTTTGCATTGAACGAGTCACATGACAATTAAAGACTTATTGAGTAACTGCAGTTGTCAATAGAAAAACATATTTTATTATTTAGTGCAATAAGGTCGCACGCCAATTATAAACTTTTGAATCGGCCAACTACACCTTGGATTGTCTCCTAGCTCAGAACTTCTGGGAAAATATCTATTTCCTCATTCGGAAGGCGCTAAGAACAGCCCACTTATAATTATATTCATATGTGTGTTGAATTACGATTAATTTATTATTGACAATAATTTTATATTATTACTCGTAACGTTTTATACATACCTACATAATAATATTGTAATGTAAATGACCTTATGACGCGTGCGAAGACCCATGGTTATAATATAATATACACAATACAAGTACAGTCAGCGACATAAGTTTCGGTAGTAGTTAGTAAGTGCCTCTTAGATTATTAAGTTAAATGAGTACATAAACTTCCGTTGCCGACTGTACCTCAATGTCCTCTAGGTTCTTAGGTAATTTATTTTAGAGTTAAAATTATGTAGTATTAATTGTTCATCTATCCACACTTAAGATTCATCTGAGCAAAAAAATTAGGTAACATTTCCAAAAATGTCATATTAGCTACATATATTAGAAACAAGCCCAAACAACATTCACTTTTGTTATTGAACGTACGCGTTCAACTTGACTCCTAAGTCTAAACGCAACAAAACCAGATTCTGCTTCTTAGTTGTTTAGATAAATCAACCAACTTAAGCGTACCATCCTGATTCCTGACAATGAAAATTGTTGTATTATCAAATATATTATTATTTAAATGTTTTTAATTTTTTTCGTTGCACTACCAAAAAAGGATTGCTCTCCCAGCACAATTTCCTCTTTCCTATAACATGGGGTCCTTAACGAGATGTGAAGAAGCAACATGCGGGTCGGCAAGGTTAAGACGGCTATCTGGACTCTGCTTAACATAAAGTATAGTAATTTGTCAACTCTACTATTTATAATAAAATGGTTTAACGGTATTTCACATGCCTAGACATACCTATATTTTTATGTACCCGACGGATCAACCTGCACTGGCTCTGGTCACGATCGGTGGAATCAGTTTTGTAAATACACTTCTCTACTCGACAGTACAAAAAAAAATTGAAAGATATCTTAGTATACTGAGTGAGTTCTTGGCGGAAAACTGAAGAGTCATGCTTACAGTTTGTCTTGTTTAAAAATATGTGATTTAAATAAAAATTGCCTTATTTTAACGTGAACTAATGGTGGATCATTTAGTTTTAAGTATTCATGACCGTGTACAAGTGTTGGCAAATGAAACAAAACAGTGCAACTGCGTCACTTCGTAAGGTCTTAGTAAGGTCTTAGTAAAATCTTTACTGAAACTAAATATGTTTGGAGAATATTATTTTATCATTGACATTTTTCATTGCTAATCAATCAAATATATTTTTTTTTGCAATCGACTAGAATATTTTTCAATTTCTTTTAATATGACATAAAAAAGAGATATTTTGTAGGACTGTATATCAGTAATGAGTTATGGTTCGATTTCCCCTAGTAGTTCACGTGGGAAGAACTAAAAACAGCTTTAGGACATTTATAAACTGATTATAATGATAAAAACCCACCGTATCATATTAACTCTAATTTTGAATTTTCTTAATACTCTTACTACTGAACTGTCCATCTCGAATTAGGTTATCAAAAGACAATGAAATAGAAAATGGTTCGCCCTTTCATGCGATGAAAACAATTGATAATTCAATTATACAATGTCGAAGACAGCACGAACATTGGACTCGCACGAATCGCGATCTAGTCACGATAGTAGCGACCTTGCAGCTACTGGATAACAGGTGAAATAGAGAAGAGCTTCACTGAGTGAAGTTTTATTGAAAACAAATGAGCTGCAACAAGTAGGTTCTTTTGACGTTAAAGGGATATTTCTTTTTTTTGTTTATAGGTAGCTAATGACTCCGCTCTACATTATTGTTAAGCCTTCGATTTGTAATAGGTACTACTAGATTAAGGTACCGGAACAAAAATGCATCGCAGAAATAGCTGCGTTTGCTCACTTATAGGGCTAATTTTTCAATCATCGGATAAAACTTATCCTTCTGATAAAGTATCACGCAATCAAGCTAAAATGTCACCTGTTTAAAAAGAAAACTCATGTTATAACAACACATTATTAAAATGGTTATAATACTTTATCGAACGAATAAGTTTTATCCGTCAATTGAAAAATCGGCCCTAAATATCATATTACATAATATAAAAAAGGTTTTGTAGCATCAACAGCTTATTATAAAATTTAAATCTCAAACGTGAGCGTTAATTAAAAACTTTCCTATTTTCAAATAAGACCATAGAGAAGTGTGTTTGTGGTTTAATTTTTTGGACTGTTTTGAAAGCTACTGGAGCAGGACCGTCCTCACCGCAAGTTGGTTCTTTACACCTCGTTTCAGATTCCCATACAAACTATAAGGATCTAATTCATTCAAACCAATCCGTCTCAGCCAAAAGACGTCCACTGCTGGACAAAGGCCTCAAGGATCTCCACAACGACTGGTTTTGTGCTGCTCACATCCAGCGGCTTCTTGCGACCTTCGACGTCTTTTGGCTGAGATGATGATGATGATGATGATGTTGATGAATCCGTCTAGTTTCATGATTTTTTCCATGCTTAAGGGAACACAAAGATGTTGACAGTTAATAGAAAAAAAACATTTAAAAAAATGTTAAACTAAATTTATGCGTATTGAAAAAATGGTTAATTGTTTTGAGATAATTAGTACTTAGATGATCGAATAGGATTTTTATTATTATTATTATCATCCCGCTGAAGGGCAAAAGCCTCCCCTCCCTCCTTAAGGGAATAGGATACTTGAGTATAAAATGGATCTTAATACCGAAAAAACTCACGCGAAATTCTATCAAGTTTGTGAATGGAACGCTTCAATCACGCTTACAAATACCGATTTGACATTGAAATTGGTACTACGCTTGATAAGACGTCGTAAAATAGGATTTGCTATTTTATAACGATCGTTCGTTGACATTTTAACAGACTTGAGTTCAGCTAGATGCATTTATATATATTATTATGAAAATTTCGAGGTCTTTTCTAAGCACATTGCGCGCACGGTGGAGATTTGGTATAGTTAAATATTATGTGGAGAAGAAGTCCCGAAACGTAAATTTATGTATAATTATGTGTATAATGTAATATGTAGCTTTAAAAAAATCTAGTTAAATAAAAAGAAAGTAAGAATTAGTCTAGCTATTCAATGGGGGAACGCTGCCAGTATCTTCGGAACCTTGCCTAAAGGGACTCCTTTTAATAATATATTTACTTTTTTTTTTTTAACCGGTCGTTGTGGAGATCCTTGGGAGAGGCCTTTGTCCAGCAGTGGACGTCTTTTGGCTGAGATGATGATGATGATGATTATATTTTTTAAGGTTTTTAGTTTTAGTTTCAATAGTTATTTTATAATATTGCACAATAATTTTTTTTGGTTATACGTGATCACAACCACATTTTGTGTCACAACGATAAATTTTATCTTGTTAGTAACTATAATATGTGTAAAAACGGTCGATCACGGGCCAACTACTAGTACATAATATTGTGTTCGATTTAGTTGGTAAGGTTGTGAGTGCCATTTACTGATGATACTGATACTGATACATAATATAATCTATCAATTGTGTCTTGCATGATACTTGAAGATGTCCAAATGCATTTGTGATGTATGTCACTAAAACATTGTGTTTTTTGAAAGGGGTTCTTTATTTTTCGCACTCAGCCTTGAAAGATAACAATAAGAGCAATAAAGAGCGACGCGACCTTGTCAATCCGTATGAGCGATGGTGATAAAGGTGGACGAAGTCATACATCGGACAAGGATAGCGTCTTATCACTCATTCTGTCATTTGATTCCATTTTTAAATATGAGATAAATTTTCTTTTGTTTTTCTTGTGGCCATTTAGAATGAAGGCAATTCTGAATGACGAGTTTAAAAATCAACTTGGGTATTGTTTACTTATTGTAGAATGAAGATAACAAAACACGTGATAGTACGTGGTATGGTAGTTTTACTTTTTTTATGGCTTTGTGCGGTTTTCACGTAGCTAGCTATTATTAAAGTTGGGTAGAGATAAGGCTGGTTATTAGTAAAGTTTTCTTTGTGTAATAATGATAGATGATAGTGACTGATGATTAATTAATTTTATTTATTTTTATTTATTTTATTGGTACAGGCATAATAACAAATAATTGACGGTTGTTTTGCATTATAAAAGGATTTAGGTTTTGCTAGCCAATTAATCTAAAAAAATATGCATAACATTAAACATTAACAAATGAAGACTGATAAAAGATATTTCACCGATTTTCTTACTGAAATCTCACGCGGCTTTCTTACGAAAATTACCAAAGGCGACTTTGTCTAAAAACTTAGTACTTTGGTAATCGTTTTAATTTATTTTTCAAACTTTTACGAGTTTCATAATTTTTGCAACCTTGTCAACACTGTAGAGTAAATTCTTTTACGTTGTGGTATGTGAGAAAATGTGTGAAAATACTTCCTTTAAATAATACATTTCCAAT
Organism: Eudonia lacustrata; assembly: GCA_947562085.1. NCBI lineage: Eukaryota > Metazoa > Arthropoda > Insecta > Lepidoptera > Crambidae > Eudonia > Eudonia lacustrata. The sequence goes on along the minus strand of OX387315.1, from coordinate 7,113,884 downwards.
AAACGTTTCGTGTTTACAATGTCACAGTCACAACAACATTTATCTATTTAAGTGACAATTTAAAGTAATTGACATTTTGAATGACGCCTGCGAACATTGACGACACCATTGTACTTACGACTATCACTAAACCGGTTTTCAAAACTAATTGCAAAACTACAGATTTCCAGTGAGACGAATTGACATTGTACATACTCTTATCTTCGTACAGCTAACCTCAGAAGTAGTTAAAGACTGGACAAGATCACAGCTTAATTTCTACTTGAACCGTCAGCAGAAAAAGTTACTGATCACTTGACTGAGACTGTTGTCAAACCAACTATCGTAGAAGCATCAGTTCTCGACACAGTAACCCAATGTTCGACACCTTCGAAGTTCATTTAAAGGAGATGTTCGTTTTTGGGCCCTTATTTTATTACAGTTTTGAAGTGATGCTTTTCTGATAGAACTGCCTTCTAAGATGATGTTTCCAAAAAGAAAAAAAATATAAAAAGGCCCCAAAATAATTTAAAAAATATTTAAAACCTTGAAATTTTATTTCTTCATCAAGCTTTTCTTATTATTTTTGGGTTCTAATGAAAGTTATTATACATTTCTGAACTTATTTGTACATTCTAAAAGGTTATTTTAAGGTTTCAATGCATATTCCTGAAAATGAAACCATGCGGTTGCTGGCTGTAATGGATAGTACCATTGCATTACTAATTTAAAAAGTAAGATTTGACACTGACAGTTCACTTCACGAAGTTGTCAAGAAAAGCAAAGTTGCCAAGGTAGAAAAAGTTTAGGGTTGCTATTTTATGAATTTTTATTAATCAACCTTTTTTATTATAATACAATGTTTGGGTATGTTTAAAAAATATATTAATACATAGAATGGTTTCTTATTTTGTGCTCTTTTCATAAAATATAATTTCATCACTGTAAGAATTAGGGGGCCCAGCTTCCATACAAAAATGGAGCATCTGCTTTTACTGAATGACATCTAGTAAGCAGATCTAACCAGAATTAAGACTTTTGTCTTTTTCACATGACTTTAAAATTTAACAAATGTTCTGGTATGACATAGTACCTCACTCTTATCAGGACGTCGTTTATGAGATACAGGTATGTTTTAGATTGGATAGCACCCGAATAGGTGACCTAACGTTTCTAGCTTGGCCTTGGTTTCAGAAGGCAGGCAAAGCCTTTAGCCCCATCAGCAAAAAATATATTTGAAAACAAATAAAATTATGTCACTATTTCAGTAAGGGTATTTAAAGGGCACAATTTAATATGTAGGTAGGTCGCTTACGTTTACTATTGATTTGAAGGTACGTACCAAATGCCAAGCCCTAAATGCCAGCAGGCTTAATATGAGTTCCATTGAATGAGGCTATATGTATAGTATAGAACTTTAATGTTCATTTTGGTTGAAGGTGAGAACTTAGTCGTTTTAAAACGTATTTTGCTACGACAAAAATTCTAAAAATATATTTTTATACTTTATTTACAACATAGTCTAGTCATATTATAACTAACAGGCGATAATCAGAGGTAAGTTATATAGAGTATAAGTTAAATATAATTCTTGATCAAATAGAAACAGAATATTTTTGACTCTGCTTAAAAAAGACATCGACGCAATACCAAAACAACTTTTTTTCAATCTTAAAAAAGAATGTCTTGCTCCCATCAATATGGTCCGCTGAAATAAATCTCTTTTTAGAGATAAGCTTACCTGTATTTTTGTGGTCCAAAAATGTTACCGTTGTAACTGTATATTTGTGTACGAACTAATAAAGAAAAAAAGAGGCGAAAACAAGACGAAATTTGTTTCAACTACAAAAAAACACGTTTTTTCCGATGTTAAAAACGTAATCAACAAAGTCTGTAAACTTAATAAAGTATGTAAGTAGGTACCGACGAAAAATATTTTATCTGTGTTTCTTACTACATCAGATCACGTTTCAAACTAATAACTTTATTTCTTGGCATTCAGACGTTTATATATCAAATTCAAATCTAATTCAAAAATCATTTATTCAGTTTAGTCTACAAGTAGCTCTTGTAATGTCACTATGTCATCGGTTCGTAAGTCTACTCTGGGCGGGAGATCTTGTACTGAGAAGAACCGGCAAGAAACTCAGCAAGTGTTTATCTCTTTTCGCCCTTACAGCGTCAAAAATATTGGAAAATACCCTATAGGTTACTATAATTGATTCCACCAAGAGAGAGAGAGAGAAAACCCTACATCTCACTTCTGTTATGTTACAAATACAATTCACCCGGAATCTTCAACTACCAAAGGGTCTTTACCTCTTATCTAACACTAATTCGAGAATTTCCATCTAATCAAAAAAAATCCATTGTTCTTAATAACTAAGACACTATATTCTACTAAAAAGTCGATTAAGCAAATAGCCTAGACCATTAATTTACACGCCCTAAACTGGCCTTAAATGACACTCCCCTAGGGTTGGTCTAAATTAGTAGACGATAATTTATTATCTTAACACCTGCTTTTATTATTGAAAGTTGAAATATGATAACCTACCAACCTGGGTCAGCGTGGTGGGTTATGGCCTGATCCACCCTCGTTCCATTGTTCATGTGGTGAGGCATGAGTGTTATGTTTATAGTCTGACTGGCTGACCAGGCGGACTTCAGACTTCGACAGTTTCTATGACAACAAAACAAACAAATCTTAAAATAGTTTACGCGTGAAGGCGTAACAAACAACAAACAAAGTTAAGTTACTTTCGCATTTATAATATAACAAGGCTTCTAGGCTTTTATGTCTCCTTTTCAATGTCCTTCATAATCCCTCCTATCCATCCTATCTGCAAGAACGTTTTTCCTTTTCTCATCCTCCTGGTACTCTCTGCAGGTCCCACCTTCTACACCAATTGAAAACTCCTCCCCATAAAACTGATTTTTTCTCCTACTCCTTCTCCGTGCATGCTGTCAGGTTGTGGAACGCGCTGCCGCCTAATATAAAAGACTCTCCTAACATCAGCCTTTTTAAAAAGCGTTTGAAGGAACACTACCTGTCCGGTTGAGTCTTATGTATATTGATTTCTTTTTTTTTTCTTTTTTTTTTTTAACTTTTATTTTTGTTTTGTATATTAAATTTTCCTTTGTTTATGCAATTATTAGTATGTATGTGTATTATAAATATTTATGTAAGTTTATTTAAATTTGTAGGAGGTACACATTATTTCTACCTCTATTTATAATGTTTCCTTTTGCGGGTCTGCTGGAAGATATTTCAGCACTGAAATAAGCAGCGCCCTTGTACTAAATTTACTTTACCTTTATTTTTGTTACCTTTTTATGTGTGTACATAAACTTGTAAAATAAATAAATAAATAAATAAATTACATAGGAAAATGATAGTGTTCCTATTCTGCATCACAGAATGATAACGATATAGAACGTGCTCCATCTAAGCCATAGTAAGTCAGTATGACATAATTCAGCTATTAAATGATAGAAGTTTGATACATCATGAAAGTGTGAAATGCGATTGCCCGCTATAAGCTATCTACATTGTGTTATAATAAGAAATACCTGATTTGACTTTGCGCATTGATGATCGTGGGACAACCCTGCAGTAGCCTAGAGATGGCGCGGCGCACCCCTTGTAATGGGTCGGCCTTGAAGGGCGGACGTCAGCGTCTTTCCAACAATAGGCCCTTAGGTGACAAATGATCTAGACGGTGAATGTAATTTTGAAACGCTTGCCATTGCAATTTCTTTGCATTGCGCTGTGATAGTAAATCCTACAATACAACTACATAATACTAAATAGTCGTCAAAAGTTAAAAGAAAGAAAATTTTGTTTTTGGCTGGTATCAAAAATACTCGTACAAATACATGTAAAATATTTATAGTAATACGAAAATTTAAAAAAAAAATGTATTTTGGCCTATTTTGGCCTTCTTTGTTGACGTTCGGGACAACCCTTGAGCTGCCTGAAGAGGGCGCACCCCTAACTAGTAATAGGTTGGCCTTGACGAGCGGACGTCAGAGCGACTCTCCTAAAAGCTATGAGGTGACATAGAATACATAGAAGGTGATGCATTTTTAGTAGCACCTTGCATCTGCTAAGTATTGCACGTATGCTGTTTATCGATCGAAGGTAATCTATGATGAAATCATCGGATAAAAAGAAAATTAAATGCAGTTTGTTGGTAAGCGCATCACTTGACAACGACCGGACCGATTTGGCTATTTCATGTTTTTAAATGTTTGTAATAGTCCGAATTAAGTTTTGATGGAAAGAAAATTTGTAAATGTTTACATGCACTTATTCAAATCCAAGACAAATTTAATGTCCTTATTACTATGGGTCTTTAAAATAATTGGGCTTCGTTATTAACGTTCGGGACAACCCTGGAGCGGCCTGGAGATGGCGCACCCTTTGTAATGGGTCGGCCTTGGCAGGCGGACGACAGCGCCTCTCCTACAAGCCATTTCGCTGACCCCGCCAAGGCCATCGTTAATGCGAATCAGATCTTTTGGGAGTGTTCCTGTTAAGCAAACTGTTCGTTTTATCATTTCATTAAGACTACCGACAGACTAGTATAAGGACTGGCGTTTTATATTTTATTAGGGAGTTTAATGACACTGTGGTTAACTCGCCCGGTCTGCGATTGCTAAGGTTAAGCAACTTTCGAAAAAACTGGTCATCGGATGGGTGACTAAAAATTTATCTTCTTCACCCCCTCCGTGCTTCGGAAAGCTTGTAAAGCCGGTTCCGGCTGCATCAGCAGTCGTTAACAACCACCAATCCGCACTGAGCCCGCGCCGCGTAGTGGTTAATGGTCCGTTGTCCCTGTCCATCCAGCTCGTGCCCCAGCAGTGGGCACATAGAATGAACTTGTTTATGTGTTGTTAAGTTACTAGATGACGCCAGAATTTACCAAAAGTACTTTAATTTTTTTTTTTTTTGGTTCAACCATTTTTTTTGTCACACATCATACATCCTCCGACCTTTAGACATGTGCATTCGGCAAATGGTTTTACCAATTTAATTTTTCAGAGCGTTTTCCTCCATTACGCTCCATTTTGTTTTTATAAATTGTCACGTTCATTTACACTATCAAGTTCAAGGTACAAAGGTACTTAAACAGGCAATAAAAGTGTACATAAATTTATTTTTTGTGTCCTTACATACACTATTGTATATATATTGTATATATGTTGTTGTAATAAGAACTATAAAACTTTTAAAGTAGATATAGCAAAGAAAAATAAACGAATGGAATTGTGAACATAGCTAGTTAGTGGAATATGTAGTGAAATAATAAGATGCATTATTTAATTAAATAATCGTTTACTGTCCTCTTCTCATTAATAACCAATTATGAGAAACCTTCGAGAAAATTATAATATCAAATATAATCTTAAAGTAAGTAATTCTAACAATCGAGGGAATCAATTTGACTTATTGCACTAACAAACACTGTAGGTACAGTCATCAGTACCTACAATCATATCACACAAAATCTATATAAAAATATTTTAATATACTAATGAAATCTTGAATCGAAGAAGGTTTTACCACTTTCCCTTTTCCAAGAAATGTAACTTTGGTAGTATAAGTCTGAACTTGAATCTCGTTTTGTCGTTACAATCAATCTACAGGACTTGATCTTCACTAGCAGCAATGTTGATGACTATTTCATCTGGTGGCTAAAATAGTATGCTCCAAGTCTTAAATATGTTCTGTCTTTGAATACCCTTGCCCTGTTATTCCAAAACGTAAACTAACGTAGAACCGGGCTTATAACTGAAGCTGTATTAAATTGCCCTTGTTACAAAAATGTGACACAATCAATTTTAAAACAGGTTATAAATTAGACCACTTTTTGGAATCTTATCTTAACAACTAATTAGTGTTTTAGTTGTAAGCAATAAAGATTATCATTATAAATACGCTTAACTACTGTAATTTACTAGTAAATCACAGCGACGATGTACTTAAACGTTCACTTACTTTTGACATTGGCTGTACAGTCACAAAAGGCGCTCTAAGTTTAAGCGCTTTGCCACATGAGTAGATATATGTATTCACAAACATATGTATATCTACTCATGTGACTTTGCTATTCCAACTACAATCTAACAGGCACTCATTAGCTAGTAGTAAAGCTACTAGTTTAACTTCTATTATAACTTCTAGTTCTTCTAAGGCGACATGGTCCTAAAGTGGTCAGAGACTTTCGCAGCTGACTGTACCAATGTGTGAACAGCGACACCCAATGCCAATGTCAATACCGGCGCACGACCTCGGTCGCGTCGATCCGGTGTTTACGATCGCAATAACACTACACCATCGCTCGGCGCATGCGCTGTGAAGTGAGACGCGCAGGCGGCAGCGGCGGCGGCGGCTGCAAGTTGCAACCGATATCTATTAATCAAATGTAGTATATTGATTATAATTAGTATTGTTATTTGAAAGATTCTTAGGATGTTGCATACGTCCATTGACAAACATAACCCAGAGTGTGAAGAGGATGCACTTTCTGAAGGATGTTTGGAACATATTTTTTTTTAAAAATGTTGGATGTTTGAAATTAAACTACTTTTACGGATCTACTCGCGTTTATTTTAACATTAGATTTATTTAATGTTTGTCCTGATGTTTCGAACCCTTTGCAGGGCGTTGGGCATTGGGGCCTTTACATTATGAGACAACCAACACCTCAGTCTCCCTGTGACCACGGACCCTGCAAAGGGTTCGAAACGTCAGGATAAACATTAAATAAAACGAATGTATAAAATAAACGCGAGTAGAGCCGTAAAAGTTGTTGCATTTCAATGTGTAGTGTTCGCGTAAATTTTAGAAAACAATATAGATGTTTGGAAGTAAGAAAATAAAAATTGTGGACTGTCGCGCCCCCTCAGGCTGAGAACAGCAACTTCCTAAAATGACAACATTTTACAATGACAACTTCCAAAAACGAGAACTTCCCAAAATGACATGTTCCGAAAACGATAACTTCCTAAAATGACAACATTTTACAATGACAACTTCCAAAAACGAGAACTTCCCAAAATGACATGTTCCGAAATCGATAACTTCCTAAAATGACAACATTTTAGAATGACAACTTCCAAAGACGACAACATTGTCATTCATACAAACACTATGAAAAACAAAGTAAGTAACGCGCCGCTGAGATAGTTCGACACAGTAACGCAGTGTTCACCACCAGTATTCATCGTCAAAGAAACAAAAGAGAATTTCATTAGAATGTTACTAGATGACAGGTGGTCTGGTCTGTATTCAATTTTTAAAGTCAAAATTCTGTTGCTGACCCTTATTATTATTAACTAGCGGTCCGTCCCGGCTTCGCACGGGTGGACATTTATTTTTTAATATAGCCTATGTTACTCAACGCTAATGTAGCATTCTAATGGTGAAAGAATTTTTTAAATCGGTCCAGTAGTTTTTAAGTTTATTCGTTACAAACATACAAAAATACAAAATTACAAAGCTTTCCTCTTTGTATGAAAGTATGATATGATATGATATGATATGATATGATATGATATGACATGATTAAAGAAAAAGTGTCAACCTCTGGTTCCCTTCTGCTGTGCTTGCTACCAAGAACTTCTTTAGATAGTAGGTTAAGTCTTAAGTTGATATCATTCCCCCATCCCCTCTATCTCATTGCGTTTAGGTACGTACGACTAAAAGACCCGCAAAGTCAAATTTAACAACTAGATAACTCGTAAATTCGATAAGCAGGTTATACATTTATTTTCGCAGTGATGTAAGATGGGGGGGGGGGGGGTGACGGTGACCTGGTGACTGAAAATATCAAGCTTAAGTTTAGGCTTCAGGCTCCAGTCTCCCACATAACTTTAATATGTAAGCACTTAACCGTAAAACTAGATATTAAGAATAAATTTGATGTAAGAAAATATATTTTTTTTTAAATTATTATTTATGTATTAAATCGGTAATGAATGCTATGATATTCCCGGCGATAAAATCACAAAACCTAACCAAGTAATGTCTACCTGCTTATTTCCTACTACGAAAACACTTTCAAATGTCGTCTAGAGCTACGAATCAATATCCCCTTAATAAATAATTTATCGTTATTTCAAAAATCGTTTAATATCACAAAAACCACTAAGGGTTCGGTTTGGCACCAATTGTGCAAAACCAAGAAAAAAATACCGGATAAACACAAGCAACAATAAACATTACAAAAACACAAATGTTCAAAATAATTCCACGAGCAGGATTTGAACCTGCACCCTTCTGACATACCGGGTAAGGTGCTCTCCCAATTGAGCTGTAATTTGTTCGCAACAAAATTTGCTTTCAAAATTATATAAACAAAACAAAAACATTTAAACAATAAACATATTAATCATACCGTTAATAATTATTAAAAAACAATAACAATATTAAAATAAGTAGAATTGTCAGATAGTTTGTAGTAGAGATACGGAACAACATGTTTTGGGTAGAGACATGTGTTTTTGTACTCAAGTCTAAGTGTACAGACATCTATACTGTAATTATGAGTACCTAATACACTATCTGATTAGGTACTTAAAGTGCGAAATGCTTTGATTTGAGTGAGTGCTAGAAACATTTGTTTATTTAATGATTAAATTGGTCGATAATGAATTCAGCGGTGTGCCAGTGAGAAGGTTAGGCCTCTCTACTCCCTACTAACATTTATATCGTTTGGATCCAGAGCAAGGCCACTATGTAACTGCTATCTGATTTACTCTTTATCTGTGACCATTATTAAAATAGAAAGAGACTCCATATAATGTACCTTTTCTAATTATTTCAATATTTGATAAAGTTTTTATGTCTGTGACTGTTATTAAAATAGTAAGAAACTCAATGTAATGCACCTTTTTTAATTATTTCAAAATTATAAAAGGTTTTATGTTTAGAAAAAGTATTTTCCTTTTTTTAATCGATAAAAAAACCGACTTCAAAAAACAGGAAACAATCAAAGAAAAACAGCTCTAAAAAGCAAGAAATAATATTGAAATCATATTATTAATTACCTAGATACGCATATCAGTTTTAAAGCAGGTCTATTGAAGTCGGGTGGTTGGTGGTCGGCTGGGGGACGATTTTGTTTCATTTAAACTTTTATAGTTATCACTTTTTTATTGTAAAAGCCCTACCCGATTTCAATATACCTTCTAAAAAACTGATAGGCGTATCTAGGTAATTAATAATATGATTTCAATATTATTTCTTGCTTTTTAGAGCTGTTTTAACTTTTTTAGTTACCTGTTTTTTTAAAGTCGGTTTTTTTATGACAGTCACACCCATAATCTATCTTGGTGTCAAGTTCTCATTAATACAAATTAATCAAGCCCAAACACTGTAAATCGTTGAGGAGTTCCCTCGACTGTCTTTCGGCTCCATCATCAGATCGACTCCAGACCTTCAATAAGTAGTAGTGCTTTAAAATACTTAATGAAAAAATTAACAAACTACTCTTGGGATATCTCCTTTCCAACAAAAAAAGAATCATTAAAATCAGTTCATAAACGACGAAGTTATCCGCGAACACGCATAAAAAAATATATGTAATACGGTCGAATTGAGAAAACTCCTTTTTTGAAGTCGGTTAAAAAGGAGGTTTTACACTTTTAAAAACATTGAGCCCGTGACCACGACCGGTGCAACTTCACCAAATCACCAAATCACCAAAAGATACTAACCTTTTTTATAAGTAGGTAAATAGGAATAGTCTTATAAACCTGGATCGGATTGGTCACACGAGGTGGTTGACATGTGGAGTGTGAATTTGTCGATCTTTGGTCCCGATAGTCGTTTCGGTCAATGGTCTGATTGCTGAGAGCCACGATCAACACCTTGAGAGCCTTGCGGTAGGCCACTTGATCAATAGTAGGTATATTATGCGAGAGATGATGATAGTGTTTCTTAGACTTTGCTTACGGCTTCTGTTAAATACCTCATTATTTTTTTATGCAACAATTTACCGCGAAAGATTACGATTAAGAGACTTATTGAAGTTTATTTTTAAAGTTTTTGTTAATTTTAATTTTTTTAATCATTGAGACAGAATATAAGCATAAGAACTGCCTTATGTAATCGGCCACCGCAACCTTTAATCTTAAGCAACACCAGCTGTTCAATGATTAAGCGGACTGTAGTTAAAACCTTATCACATGACAGATCTTGTATGTGTAGGTAGAAATGGCACATAGTAATATCAACATTCAAAGGAAAGGTATTAAAGTAAAATATTGCATTGCTTTGTTTCTTTAAGATTAAAGAAGTGCAACTTATGTTCTGGTACTATTCCCTGTTCTTAGATCAACTTCGCGCCTCTTAAATCATACATAAGGTCGGCGTATATTAACGTGATATCTATGTCGTGGCCAGATCTTAAAATTGATCACTTTATGCCAACAAAGTCGTTCGAACGAAGTTCCAACAAACCGTATACGATTTTGGTAGGAACTTCGTTCGAACGACCTTAAAATCGGATGTAAATATGAAAATGGTTTCAACAACTAAGTCGCTACGATATCGTTACGGATTTTGTTGTGTAGGAATCAGGACCTACGCGTCCTTTCATTTGCATACACATAATTGTCCGGTAAAAATGACTCAGTATGACTTATTGTGATTGCACTGCATTTCCGTTACAATTTGCATAATGGATCGCTTTTTTCAAGGGATCTTGATAACGGCCATTGTTTTTTTTTTATAATTGCCGTGCAGTTATTTCACTGGCTTCTAACACAGTGTGCGGTGACTTGCGTTAATGGCGTATTATGTTTTTATTAAATGTTCGTATGATTATCTCATGCTGGTCTGGGACGTTCAAAGAACGTATCAGCTGCCTAACTTCCCGTGCATGTTGTAAGCCGACTAAGGGATACGGTTCCAAGATACTCGCCTCGCCACAAATCAAAATCAAAAATGTTTTATAGAAAAGCTAAAGATATTTATTTTGATAAAAACTATAAATTGTATTTAAAATAGCTGCTGAGACATCATATCTCATTAGAAAATTTTATCAAAAAAGTTATTTTTTTACAATTAGTAAAATAATATTGTAATCCTGTCTCATACCTTCTTGATTTATAAATGTATCTTCTACAGTGGATTATTGATTTTCATAGTTTATGATGTTATATTTGATTATTATAATATTTTTTCAACTTAACCATTAGAGTTAAAAATGACCTATGATAAATAAAACATTTTTGATTTTGATTTGTGATTTGATTCTAGACCCTAATTTTACCATAATCTAATTATGGTATATTTTCATAAAATGAAAGAAATTGAATGCTGTAGGTTTGTATGACGAATTGCGAAAATGACGAGTTGCTAGAATGACGAGTTGTGAAAATGACGAGTGGCGAAAATGACGAGTTGCAAAAATTACGAGTTGCGCTAGCATGACGAGTTAGCGTTTATGAAGAGTTGCTACTTATCCTGGTAACCTATCGCTAATGTTATCTAATCCACTTCGGAGCCCTTTGATTATGCTAAATGTGGCGTAGAGTTCACTAACGGCGAGTTTACACAAAATTAGTGCTTTTAATGCTTTCTCTACCCTGCTTTGTTTTTGGGATGAGAATGTATGAAATAGAAATATAAATATATATTTATTGCATATTAAGTCTACATAAAGATCTTATTCGAGGTAAAATGTTGGTGGCTTATAAACTTAATTACCCTTTTCAGGTATTGCAATTTACTTAAATTAACATTAACAATTCAAATTATGAAAAGACTAAACATTACGTGAAATATGGGTCAAAATATTCTGTTAAATTAAAGAATCCTTTCAGTTCTAAGGGTAGATGATTAAAAACTTTTATTCCTGTAACAAATGCACTTTTGTAAATATTGTTATTGATCATTGGTATACATAAGTTATGTCTATATCTGCTACGATCATTGGACGATCAGACACCTTATTTTTAAAATACTCCATATTATTCTTAATAAAGGTAGATATTTATGTATGTAAGTATGTAATACGAATAAATAGCAAATCGTTCATATAACTCTTATCTTAATATCTATGACCTTCAAGTTAAGAGCTATTTTAACAAAAGTTTTTCTAAGAAGTCTCATCAGCTCTCCTATTAGGCCTGCAAACAGACTGTCATACAAACACTCTGCGAATTTATTCAGTCAACCCTGATGGATGGTTTTACGGCGAATGACATGTTTGTGCAGAAGATTATGGTAACGGAAATTTCCGATTATAACTCTTTAACGGTTCGTTTTATTTTTATCGCTCATAGCTCATAATATTATATTTTATTGGCAAGTCATACACAATGTGCTACGACGTGTGAAAATTTCGTTCCACTTTTGTTTTTGTTTTTTTAATCATAAAAATCTCGCGAATAACCTGTTCTTTTGTATATTCGAACGCCGACCGACCGTTATCAGTATAATTTGCAGACAGTTACTTTATTTGCTGTATCTATTAATCTCAATTATCATCATCATCATCAGCTCATTTTATGTCCTCATTACTGGGGGCACGAGCCTTCCCTATGGATGGAAATAACACAGGAGCAAGGGCCAAAGCAAAACCACCAAGCGGGCCCAGTGTGGATTGGTTGTTAACGACTGCTAATGCTGAGACCAACTGGTTATAATACAATTTTGGTCACCCATCCGATGACCGGCCTTTGAGAAAGTTGTCAAAGTCAAAGTCAAATAAACTTTAGAAAAGTGCTTTTGAATCGTCCATAATTTTTTTACCTACTACCCATCCAGGACGTCTATATTTTAGCTGTGGAGAAGAATGGGCGCAAGAAACTCCACAGCTTTAATTCAATATGTAACGACATTTACAAAATTATATGCCGTTACGTTACCAAGTTATACAAGTTTAAAAAAAAAAAAAAACCTTAACACTGTTTTGGATTAGAAATAGATTGGAGCATTTTAAACCCATGCTGTTTTGTCTTCAATGTAATCAGACACTATAATAAGCTTTTTTATAAAGCTTTTCTTTAATAGCGATTTTAAATTATCTAGTTGCTAAACCTAAGCACTTGCAGACCGGGCGTGTAATCACTGCGCCATCGAGCTTTCTCTCTATGTAGGTAAGTATTCTTTAAGTCTGCTTTTCCGTTGTAAACAAAAATAATTTAATTAAAAACATTGTGGGTTCAACGAATTCGTGAAGAAGCGATAGACGTTAGAAAAAAGTAGTAACTATACGGACTTCGCTTGTTAGCTTATATTCGCTAATAAGCTTAAATGGCATGAATAAACACCTGTAGCGGTTTTGGTCAACATTTCGTATGTCTATGTTAAGCAAAAGATTTTGAGACCACTTTTTTTTAGTTCAATATTTATGACACTTTTTAATAAAAAACTTTTAGTGATAATACTCTAACTATATTATTATTATATTTTAATAAAAGCTCTTTACTTGCTTATAAATGAAATCATCAATACCTACTCTCCGTCCGGTTTATGCTATGATCAGTATTATCTATAGCAACGATAACATAAATTAGATTAGCTAACTCTCCTGAAAGAAACGATTAAGCATCGAATGTCAAAACAACTTGACTATCACGTTGATAAGATTAGAGTAATATTTTATATTATTCGCATTAAGATCTAAAATCATTTGTATTATCGTGAATGTTATACTTAGGGTTGCATAGTAAAGGGTTGCGTATTTTACTACGAGTGTGAGGCCCTATCTGTATCGCTAGCTAGCCTAGCGATCGCCTAGGTGTATTGTGTAAAGCACAACCTGACGGGAGTCTGAGAGCTTCCAAACTGTCTCGTGCGTCCCCCTCTCTAGCAGGGCGTTGCAGATGTAGAACTCGGTAATTGCCGTCGTGGTCCCGAGTCATCACCATGGCAGAGAGGGATGGCACTAAGGTTTTTAGTGGATAGATCCCGCCGTTGAGTGTTTTGTGGCTAAGGGAAGGGGAAAACAGTCCCACATTCGTAGATCATAGTATCATCAGTATAGTACCTATCATAAATTGTCATCACTGACCTCGATGTATGTTTAAGACAATATTTGCTCTAGTCTTTAAAAAGGGTAGGGAAGAGAACCCATAAGGGGATTGTAGTTAGACTGCCTATCACAGACCCGGAATCCCTAAATTTTATGCTCTTCTTAGAACACAATATTGTACTTAATTTGGTAAGTTATATGCTTCTTTTGGGTCTACTTGACTAGCTACCACCATTTTATTTAAGTATGTCGCCATATTAACAATGTTAGTAACATTTATGGGTTCCTATAGTAAGATTTAAGATAGCCATATTTCCTCAGTAGTTGTGGATTCCAGCTCTTCCTTTTCCGGCCTTATCGATACTAGACATCAGGTGAGTTGATGGCCAAGCGTTTCCATGTAGGTAATTCATTAAATTTATTTAAAAATGTATGCATGTAATATTGCCACGTGTAACCAACGTGCACTGATTAATGAAACTAATTAATCGTTCCGTGGCATATCGGCACTTGAAGAAATCTTTGACGACTTCGCATCCTCACTATCAATTGTTTTTATAAGCTAGTGCTGTGCCACGATTTATGAATGTGCGAATAGGGATTTATTTCTGCTGTGAAGTAGTCAGTGTGTTCCATTTTTATTTTGAGATTGTTTGCTTATTGCCTTGGACGGCATTTTCAGCTGCACCGGGCTTTTTTGGGGGCGGCGAGAAACTTAAAGGGTTCCTCTAGCCGTGTGAGACGAATCACCTTCGGAGGTTTTCTAGAGGGAACGGCATCACGCACTAGTCGTGTCCCCGTGCCCTATTATCCGAGGGGCTCGAATCGGATCGGGGAGTGTTCCAGTTTTAGGGATATAAGACTAAGTAATATTGTGTGGAGGCACAGTAACTAAGAGCAAGGGTTGGTAATGTGCTAGAATACTATAGGTGTGGCAAATGTCACAGCAGACCGTGGTCCTACTAGTAGGACCATGCAGTAGGACCACGGGCACTAAATGATGGTCCTACTGATAGAACTACGGACAAAAAAATTGCCCGTGGTCCTACTAGTAGGACCATGCAGTAGGACCACGAGCCCTAAATGTGATTCAAAAAAGAAAAATGGTTCAATATATCAAGATATTTTAAATTAAGTAAAATAATCGCAATTAGAGATATTGATAGTATTTCAAATCAAACAACACATACTATGTATGCTTACATTATACAAAGTTGCGAAAATAAATATATCGATCATCTATACTATACTACTATAATAAAGCGAGAGTTTGTCTTTTTGTTTGAACGCGCTAATCTCTTGAACTAACAGTCGGATTTGAAAAAAGTCTTTTTGCATTTGATAGCCCAATTTTTGTGGAAGGCTATACTTAGGTTATTTAAAATCACGTTATGACGTTATGAGCCCTCATTAGCGCGTTTTATATAAAAGGAGAAAAATGTGCTGTTTACACATTGATAATGGTTTCTGTTACTTAGTACGCTAGTGATAGTAGTGGGCTCACACATAGGTATAGTGCAATATAGAAATAGTAAATACACTAAATAATATTCATATAATTTTTCTCGAATTCCCCCCTTTCGGCTGCAAAAATAGATAATAAAAACTAGATAATTTATGCATAAGTATTAAATCTTAACTACTATACAGCCCGCCGTAATAATCAACCATAATAATATAAACGTTCATATTATGGAAGTGAATGATTCGTAACGATTGCTATAATTCGATACGTGGACAGCATCGAAACTGCGATGCAAGGTCCTGACGATGATACGACAAACATATTAATGCATTTCTGCAATCCTTATTACGTTAGGCATACGGTTTATTTTCGTGTAAAGCAGGTTATTGGGTTAAAATTGTCGCGTTTGTTTGTTTCGAGTAAGGATACACAGGAAGGCTTCTATTGGTGCGCCCTTGATCTGTGAACCTTGTTATCAAGTGCGATGATTCACAGTACAGTTTGCGACTTTAGACTTCTGCGTTCGCGGTTTATTTTTATTTGTTTTGATAAGCGGTGAGGAGATCGATTCACTACGTTACGTACGGGTTCTGATTCGTTTTTGTTTTTTTCTTTTTTTTTGTTTGATTAGATCTAAGAATTACTTTTATGGTTTTTAGGTATTTTGTCCGCGATTTCATCTGCGTAGACTTTGTACTTTTTCGTAAACTATTTTATAAAAAAAAATCGACTATGTTACTGAAGGTTCAGTCTAAATATTGAAAAAGAGTTTTTGAAACTTACAAACTTTGCCTCGTTATTAGTATCAGAATATATTTAATTGAGAACTATTTGATCTACAGTACTTTAGTCTTAGCTTTTTGATAAAGTGCGTATATTTTTGTATATTGAGTGAATGAAAAAACCACACAATAAAGGTAATTTTTTGTATTATCAGTGGTTTGCCTAAACTTAAAACTGAAGGTCACAAATACACAACGAAATAATTATGTTACGTTCAGCAATAGAACACTATTAGAATATAATAGAAAGGAAAACATTAAAGCCAATTAACAAAGAGATTAATTGAGTGCCAACTTACACACATCATTTAACAATACAGTAAGGTAACAAATAACACAGACAGCAGACTGATGATGACACTATGAAAAAACAAAAAAAAACGTAATAAAACAAAAAGCAGTCAGCGTGCGTTCTATTTACGAAAATAGATAAAAAATAAATGACAGTGGAAATATTACTACGTCAATATTATGTCGTTATGCCATTATACGATTCTAATTGACTGAGTAACAAAAAATTTGGGTAGCGCCAACCATAACATTATTGATATTACAATTTGTACATAACTAATGCATCCGTCAGAAGTACCTCGAATATGGACACAAAATATTTATGGGCAAAGTTCGCGAGCAAACTTGAGCGGTCAGACGTCACGAGTCAATCCGTTTTTTATAATATGAAATCTTGTACATAATTATACGTAAAGAAATATCGGTAACATACAATGCGTACATTAGTAAAAAGTTGATTCAGATTTTGGACTGGTAGTAGGTATTCATAAATTTGCTCAGATCAAAATAGACGATGTTAAAAAAAGATACCTACTGACGCAAACGGGTTAATTTTAAGTTTGAAATTAGAACGACCATAAAAAGCTTGTAAAAAAGCTTGTATTATGAATGTGATGTTCCTTTTTCGTAGCAATATTGTTATTTATTATTTAATGCTGCGGAAGCCATTGAAAGCCGTTGGTCCCGGCTGCGTTAGCAGTCGTTAACAACCACCAATCTGCACTGGGCCCGCGTAGTGGTTTATGACCCATTCTCCATCCATAGGGAAGGTTCATGCCCCAGCAGTGGGGACATAAATGAGCTGGTGAACTAAAGCTCAGCTCAGTTCTATATGTAGCGCATATCAAACCACCTGTGTATCAAACTTTAAAATATTTTGCAATATTGATAGTGAGGCGATTTAAATTCGCTATTTATAAAACTAAGCAAGTTCAAGATTGATTTGTTAGCTAGCCTGATCGCATATTAATGACCTGAATAGCGATTTGTATAGTACCTCATTAAATTCATCTAGTTAAAGTGTAGCATAGATACACGTCGGTATATCACGTGATGAATAAATCAAACACCTTTTAATTTAAACACACGTCATTGGTTAACGGTTGCGAAACTGAATTAGTTACCTACATTTTATACTTGCTTCATACGTTATCGATCTAAGGAGATGGTATCTTGAATATACCAATTTTTTTTCTTTTAAAATTTATTCGTCTCATCTCTCATCTCGATTTCTATTTGAATTTAGTTTGTAAGTATCTAGTAATGAACACGAAAACGTGACTTTGTATGACTAAATTTTAACTCATCTTGATTATCACCAGGAGATGCAGATTCAATTCCATACAAATTTCCGATTATGTTCAATTGAACGAATAACGAATGAAAGTCTATATGTATCACAAGGTATTTTCCTTCCTAGAACATGGGGTACTTTAACTCTTGCATTGGTAGTGTTAATATATAAGGTCACATTTTATCAACTGCAAATATTTTGAGGATAAATTCAACAACATTTATTTTTTATTTTTATGAAAAAACCTTAAATTTGTATACGCTAGTTTTCAAGAAAAACGCCAAAAGACAATTCGATTAAAAAGTAAAATCACTTTCGGCAGTTTCAATTCAAAAGAGCCGAAACAGAGAGGCCGCAATGCCTTCACCGCTTACACGTGCCCGTAGTTTCATTTAAAGGAGCCGACAGAGAGGCTGCTCTTAAAAATATTACAATTTTTGTGTCAGGAAAAGTAAAAAAAAACTATCCTGAATTTTTTTAAATGCCTTAATTCTCTGATATAATTAGATGTTTTGTCAAAATATTTGCAGTTGATAAAATGTGACCTTAAAGATGCCATCATAATTTCAACCTTATGTTGTTGCAATAGCATTGAAAACCAATGAAAAATATACAATGCTATACCAATTAAGGGGTTAAAGGAGGTTTGAAGAAGCTCGCGGGTTGTCAAGGTGATTATTTTTATTTTTATTTTATTTTTTATTTATTTCTTTCTTTCTGTATTTATTTATTTATTTATTTATTTATTTATATATTTATTTAATTATTTATTATGACAAAAACGACATAAATCAATAACATTTAACACACAATTACACAATTCGAAATTAAATTAGTTATTATAAAATGATATAAGATTTTAATTATACATTAATAACAATTTATTTAATACATTAATTAAATTATACCATAACAATAAATATGTACATCATTCACTATCTTCATCGTCAAAGTTACATACATTACTCCATTGGTCCCACAAACTTTCAGAATCACTCAGTAATGCCTGTTTAATAGTTGACCAATTGTCAAATGAGAAATCAAAATCAGCATTGGCATCGGTGATGAGGCTGATGAGGTATAATCTTACTCCATTAGCTGTCTTCGCATCCTCCTGGACTCCGCTTCTGCTTAACATCCTAAAGAGCAGAGACATAATGCAAACTCTTCAACAAAAACATCTTATTGTAAATGACGGTTTAATTTATAATTCAGGCTACAATTTAGGATTAAAGTAAGTCAACAGTGTTCTAGGTAACTTAAAATCATCTTAATAAATTACAGTCAAGTTCTCTTATTTGTTTGTCGAGATTTGATACCGTATAAACGTTATCCATTTCCTCATGTTAACAAGAATCCAGGGTCTAGGTCGACGGGGTACTTCCACAGCTTATCCAAAAACGTCGTCGCATAATCATAATAATGCGTATGCGCACGTAAGAGACGTTTTACCACACTCACCTTCCAAACCGAGATATAGTGATTCACTTACTCGTACAAGGCAGTTCCTCGTATTTTGGCATTGGTAATGTCATATTATTAAGCTATCGCTGTAATAAAATTTGGTTTAACGTTTTTAGACTTCCATCTTTGTTAATATGACTCGGTGGTGGAAGTAAAGATGAGTCAAGGCGACTCGTAATAATGTTGCAGCTAAAACTCACAAACTTTTGACTATGCACATAATACCTACTGTAGCTGTTTTGGCCGCTACCTCAGCAGGCCAGCTATTGTCAGCCATTCCGTTTTTACCGGGTTTTAACGACTATTCAAAATTAAAACAAATCGAATTTAAATTATTTTTTTTGTTATGACTACAATAACTATTGAGCTATTATGAATGCCACTACGCCATACGCCATACGCTATACGCCATATGCCATACGCCATATGCCATATGCCATACGCCATACGCCATACGCCATATGTCATATGTTATATTATGCCATATGCCATACGTCATACGTCATACGTCATACGCCATACGCCATACGCCATATGCTATACGCCATATGTATACGTTATGGCGTATGCTTATACACCTTCAGTTTCACGTGTCATTTGGAGCATCTGTAGGTGACCAACATATTTTAATTTGGTCACCCACACATTAAGTGCCCCGGCATAAGTTGCTTAATTTTCTGAATCGCAATCCAAACGCGCTGGTCACCGCGTTAACGAACATCACCTCATTATCATCATTGTAGCCAAAAGATGTCTACTTAAGGACAAAGGGACCAAGGATGTCCAGAACGACCCGTTTTAGCATTAAATAAAATAAATTAATTTTAAGAATCATTTACTACTATAATTGAATAACATAAATAAATACCTAAGACGCAGGTAGCAGAGCATGAACGTGAAATCAATCAATTAATATATCAAATATAAGTAGAGACCCACTTTTTTGCGACCAATAAGTTTTGTAGTTTTTGTTATTACCTTAACTTCTATATAAATCAGCGATACTGCCTGTTTTTATTCGTACGAGTATAAGACTGGCATCGGACTAGGTTGCAGGCTTTTGCAGTTTGTGAGAGAATTTAATAACTAAAAAAATTATATACTACGTGGGACTTACCACGTTACGCAGATATTGGGTATTTATCAAAATCAATCAATCAATCAATTTATGCAAAAAAGTTATACTCGTTAGTGTCACATAATATCGTATTACAGATAATTAACATGACTAGAAGGTACTCGTTTAAGGATAATCACAGACTTTGTATAAATGTTTTTTAAATCATATTTTAACTTTATGAAAGATGTAAATTATTAATTATTTGTGTAAGACTAAGCATTATAGGCATACTTTTTACTTTTTTTCTTTTTTTTACTTTTACTTTTAAACTCGACGCTTCGTCCGAGTTAATAATTATTTATTTGTGCAAGACTATCTTAAAGGCATACTTTTTACTTTTTTTTTTTTTACTTTTAATTATAAACTCGACGCTTCGTCCGAGTTACATCGGTTTGGATCACGGGCTTCTTGACTCATTATTACATCCGTCTCTTTTCACATCAGATATCTATTATTGTTTGGATGTTTTGAAATGAAATGAAAAAGAAATATTTTATTTGAACACAGTATAAACTTATGTAAAACAAAACAAAAAATAATAATTAAAAAGTGCGTTCTAAATGACTCCACTCAGTATTTGTTGCAGTGTGTAAACTATAACGCTCTCGTTAGTTAGTTTCGTGTGGTTTCTATTTTATTTCTGGTAAAATAGCGTCACCATGAAGTGGAATGCAGTGGCCTATCTGGCAAACATTAAAACCGTATTCGCACGGACGTAGGTTGCTACGGGATTCATATATATATATTCATATATATTTATACACGCATATATTTTTAAGTAGAGGCCACTCGCGGTTTCACCCGCGTGGTTCCCGTTCCCGTGGGAATATCGGGATAAAAAGTCTGCTTTGTTTTAATCCAGGTTATAAACTATCTGTATGCGGAATTTCATCCAAATCTATCCATCCATTGCAACGTGAAGAAGCAACAAATATACACACATACATACAAACTTTTGCATTTATAATATTAATTCCTAATCTTTGCTTTGGTAAAACGAGTTAAGCATAATTTTTGTTGGCATAATAAAACTTTGTGATTATTTTTTTGGCATACTGTTTCTAGGCATATCTATAATTTAGGGTAAATTTTTCAGTCTAATTCGGTCTAGTGGGGCTTGGATCTGACTGCGACTGTGGTACTCTAATTCAGGACATGACCCACCTTCTGTCCTGCCCCTTGTGCCCTATTATTGCACAAGGGCATATCTAATGAAGGCGTCAGACGCTGCCCTAAACGTGGCCGGTTTCTGGATTGGGAAATAAGGCCTTTGAGACGATTAGGAAAGGACGAAATTTTATTTTTCAATTTGTCTAACAAACGTTTCCTCTACAAAAAACGAGTTTATATCAACTTCCAGATCGAATCGACTCTGCAACATTCTTGCAAAGTGCCTGCGAAACATATTATTTAACATTGGTCGTACCAGGAAAAGCTCAGACGCGGAATGAAACCTAAACAGCTGGTGTTATACCTAAAGGTAACCTAGCTACAACACTGTTTTGCGTGTTGACTTTAATAACGTTAAGTTTATAAGGAAAGTTGGATTAAGCAACCTATTTTCTTTTTGGCACCGTGTTTTTCCTTTGCAAACGGGATCGTATGCCACCAGTACCGGATTAACCTAACGGCCAAAAAGTCACCTAGGGGTCCCTCGGTCAGGAAAAAAGTAGGTAAGTATTTTTCTTACAATTTTCCAAATAGTTTCCAACATTTTACTTAGGTACCTTACCTTGACCACACAGCGATCATTTTTTTTACGCTTTTGTATATATTAATAATAATAATTTAAAAAAAATATTTAATATAATTAATTTATGTATGTAAAAAAAAAAGAAAATGAAGGACTTTGAACAACCTTTATAGTGAGGTAGTTAGCGTTCGAAAGCTAACTACCAAGAAATCCCAAAAACCGAAAAATCCCTTCGTGGTACCTATATGTTCAATGTAATTTCATATGATCTAATAACATACATACTATTATGATTTCCAATAGCACAGTTTCCATTTGTTGAGTTCATAAGATCATTTTATCCACGTGGCAGTTCAAATAATCAGACAGCCGTAACGCATAAATTCAAATGTATAATCTTATCTTCAAACATGAATAAAAAAAACATTTGGTCTCTATAAAAAAGGTTATAGCTTATTGTGTATCGCGATCTTCATTTATTTGAACGCCACTGTATTATTTATCTTTACATATTGCTTTGATACTTGCTTATACACTTGTATACACTGTCTGCAGAAAACATAACTTTCGTACATGTCAAAAGTGATGTCAACTACGCATTTGACATTCACGAAATCTTAATTTGTCTTTCGGATAAGAATGATAAGCCGCAAAAACTGTGCACACATTAGTGCGGATGACTGTACAACAATCGACTGTACAGAAACCGGCTTCGACGAACCGCATTTTTGCAAACAAAAAACTATATATACTTTACGTTACACTATTCTCCAACCGCGCAAGGACCAATATTGACATGGTGGCTGCTTGAATTCAACAATAATTCTTAGTACTTTTGACTATAAACATTAGAACAGTAATTTGAGTTGTGGTAAAACCCGTAGACAATATTTAATCTTTGGAGACAACAATTAATAATGTTTATGACGTGATAGTGCTCGCTGTATGAACACAATAACACTTAATAAATGCAAACATATTATGTGTTGTTTTCTAAAATTCACTCGTACACCACAGGTTATTAAATCCCAGATCCAACACAACACTTCGATTCTAAAGGATAGGTACTATAAGCTAATTAAAAATGTACGTGAAAAGAAACGCAGCAGATAGGTACAATAATTGAAGGTTCAAGTTCAAATTATTTATTAGACGACCAACACCTCAGTCTCTCATTGACCAAAGCCATAGACCAAAGAAGGGTCTTTCCAAAGAGGGCTAAAGGGTTCGAAATAATAAACGCGAGTTCAAATTAAATGTCTTTTTATTTAGATAGATGGGTAAATTTTGCAACATCGCAATTGTTTAAAGAAATAATTACTTAGAACTAAATAAGGTATTCCTCTTAGATCACCTACACTAAAGTAATTATTAGTGATGTGGTGTATTTTTTTCTCAAACGCTTTTTGAAATAAAACTTAAAATCAATAAAATCATCAGTACGTTTATTTTTCATATAATTATAATAATAATATAACACAGCACATCACATAATTTTAGAAAAACACTAATATGTTTATTACTTACTTTAACAAAATATATTTTCTAAAAGTAACCTTACAAATACCACAGATAAATAATAAGTTACAATAATTCAGCGGTGTTATCGCTTCAAAGCTCGGTTCAAGATAACCAGACGTATAGAGAGAACTTAGAGACTATATACATGGTACGATATGCTGATTATGATGCAACTATACATTTCGACACTACCAAAAGCAGATTGTGGTAATAACAGTAATTTAAGACAGTAGGACAGCTTTTGTTTTGGTTTAAAACAACAGAAGCTATTTATCGTAGTTATTACTATTATGAAGTTTTAGAAACTATTTTCAAAAACTTTTGTAAACATTCAAAAGCAAAGTTCGTCTGTAATTTTAGTTTCTGTTAGCTTCGCCATTAGACTCGCGTTTCGCCGTCTCGAAACCGAAATGACATCTGATTTGCGGTTTCTAAAATTACCTTAACCAATTTTAAGTAAACAAAGCCTATTATTTGTCGACGGTATAAATAGATAAAGATACGATGAGTCAGTGGTCTGGATACTATTTCGTGTATTTATTTAACCTATAATAACTTTACATAAACTAAACCCATATAAATAAATAAGAACGAGTTAAAAAACATATGACGCAAACTGGGAGAGGAAGAAGGTGATTATGACACGGCGGCGTTCTGTAAATCAGAAAAAGCATAAGTTCTTTTAAGCATTTCTGATCTTACTGATAACTGCTTGTAAAATACTATATATAGATTACAGCCCTGACGGTATCCGTAGGGTGACAGCGGGGCGTTGCAAACTGGGAGAGGAAGTAAGTAGGTGTTTATGATACGGCGACGTTTGGAGCACGCTCAAAAGAAATTCAATTCAATACTCGTAATTATTAGTTATTTCTGAACAGAAACACGCTTAGTAAAGCGAGCTAATCTTAAACGTAACCGACGGACTTCGTACCGCTTTAACAGTTTCTATGACAACAAAACCAATAAATCGTTAAATAGTTTACACGTGTAAGCGTATCAAACAAACAAAGAAACAAACAAACTTACGTTTTTTTAATAATAAGTCTCCTATGTCTTTGATTATACTCTATAGAATATGTGTACACAATTTCATGATGATCTGTTGAATAGCTTATGCGTGTAAGCGTAACAAACAAACAAACTCACTTTCGCATTTATAATAATAGGTCCATACCTATGAGATTAGAGTTTTGTATGAAGATTTTTTATAAAATTTTATTTTTCATACTAACGTATTTTAAATTTTCTTAGCATCTATACTTTAACACTATAAAAATTGTAAAGCGTAGTGTGTTTGTTTCACTAGCTAAATATAGCAGATATTAAAAAGAAAAAAAATTAAGTCCTTTCAAAGCTACAATGAAACAAAAGGACAATTCCGCGAACAAAAAAGTTACCTAGTCAATTTAAAAACAAAATTGGGTGATAAAGACACAAAATTAATAATCATTGTTATTACTGAAGCCTAAGTAACATAGTCCTAATTAAAGGTGTATAATAATATTAACAACCGGTATAGACTTTTAGAAGTAATACACCTATTAATAAGTGAGAAAAAACTCCCATTGCATAGGTAAGGACCTATTATTAGTTAGGATAGTGTACCTATGTCGTACGAGTAGCTACAGGGCAAAATAGCTGTATTTATTTAAGTAAAACATATTAAAAGTCATACGCGTATCAAGAAATTCAATTCTTAACTCGTAATTACACTACTTCCACTAGTAACAGTGTACCCACTAAAAACAAGCGTATCAGCTTTTTGGAATCAATTTTACTAACGTGTTTGCAACATAAATCACTAAGTCCCATCAAAAGTTTCACTAAAACAATCCTATTATCGTAAAAATAACCTCTAGTGTACAACGTTTAGAATATAATGTCGCTGACCTAGGCATAATAGCTCCGTATTTAGGTATTCGACCTCTCGCATGATTAACTGATGGTTATAAAATTAAACCATGCTTAAGTATTCCATTTTAAATGTATTTGCTTTAGCAGGCATGTTAAGACGTTGGTCTCGTTTGTTGTCGTTTTATGACACCCATTAACTATTATGCATTAATTTCAAAACGTCTATAGTTGTGTCTTAGTGGCCTAATTTTCATTTGACATTTTGACTTGGAAAAATGACAGAATCGAGGCCCATCATTGATCTTTCTATTGAGTCTTCTCAGTGCAAGGTCTCCCGCCCTGAGCAGACTTACGAACCGATGGCATAGTGACATTCATAAGTGCTAATTTGCACTGAATAAATGATTTTGAATTTTAAATTTTGAGTTACCCTAACCCACTTAGTCCTTTTGTCCCTGTGGGAATGGCTACGCCAGTAGGACTTAAAGAAGTTAATACAAAACTAGTTTAACAAAGAACTGACTATTTTATGGTTAGACCACCGTTTGATGCCTAGCAGGGTTCTGGTTCGATCACCTGCGGTGATACATGACAATTTATTCGGTTTAATTGACAGTAGTTTTAAGCTTGTCTAACTTATCATAGATCTCTCTCCTTAATAACAATGTAAGCGGTATTGTAGTTTTCCAGCAGTTAATATAAAACAGACAGTTTCTCAATTCAGGATTCTAGGAGACAGATCCCTAAAATATGGTTGAGCGAAGCGGTGGCCGATTCATTTCATACTCGTGAACGGGTGCCGCCTGTGGAGGCTGGTCTGCTCTTGCATACTTATCTTATTTTTAGTATTATTCACTATAGTTTGACTTTGTTTTTCATGAACAATTTTTGACTTTTACTAGATTACTGTGTAGTGGTACTGTATGACATTGTGGAAATTGAAACTTTTACCTGATGTAGTAAACTTAGATTTTTTATTTTGTTTTTTTACATGTTGTGGTTGTCTTCTATATTTTTTGTGTTTATTTGTAATGGAAAGTGCAACCTTAAAGTGCTATGATAGGGCATTTTCCAATATTTTTGACGCTGAAAGGGAGAAAAGAGCTGGACACTTGCTGAGTTTGTTGCCGGTTCTTCTCAGTACAAGATCTCCCGCTCAGAGTAGACTTACGAATCGATGGCATAGTGGCATTCACAAGAGCTACTTGTAGCCTTATCTGAATAAATGATTTTAAATTTTTAATTTTGACATACGCTTCAAACTTTGTCCTTATCATCTTACCATCAGGTGTTAGGAAGGCCAAGCGCTATCCTGAATTGTAATAAGAAAAACAATGTACATTTCTGAGCAATCCCTCGGAAACGCGTTTGGAAGTTTACAATATAGTGACTATCCAAAATGGCAGGTTCAAAAGTTCACTGCAAACTCTTAAAACGATGATAATGACAAGATTTTACGCCTTCTAGTACAGAGTCAACTTAAACTCGAGTTCGACGGGAAAAAATTTTTGATACGTCTGTATTTAACTTTAAACTGAACTGGCAATGTAATAGAAATTTATGGAAAATTTAATTTTATCACAGACTAAATGTGTATTTAATGTTATTAGCAAACATAGTCAATATCAAAATGTACGCAAATATAAACACGAGTAAATTGAATAAAACATAGAAAATTGCTCTCAAACATAACTTCAAATAATCTCAAACATAACTCTACACTACATTAGATAAATCGTTTGTCCATGTAATAACAAGACTTCTCTCGGTTGGACAATGTCCTGAATACAATGCAGCCTCGGCAAACTTACTTTTGCTATCCTCAAATTTGTTTTCATTCAAATTTCAACTTTGACAACTCTGAATACGTTCAATTTTTTCAATGAAATTCGTAATGTGTGCTCGTCGTTCTTGCGGCTATACAAACGAAGCCTTCACAAATGTCTCGAGATGGATGCCTAATTTGGCTACTTCAGATGAGTTACGGTTGGAATACTAATGACGAATTGGTTAGCTCGAGTGACGCTGTAAGAACTTATTGTGAGATTTTTGCACCGAAATTACTTACGCACAGACTGTTCCACTAAGTACTTTTTTTTGTTAATTTTTGCATGGTTTTGACGTCGATTACACACATGCCAATCTTATTTTGTCCTTTGAATTGAAAATCAGTTTTAAAGGTATTGTAATTTTCTGTTCTGTAAGATTTTGTATTTTGCTCTTTTAAGTTACTTTTGTTTTTTTTAGTACCGTTAATTATGAAATATTAATTTTCATCATCATCTCAGCCAAAAGACATCCACAGCTGGACAAAGGCCCAAGGATCTCTACAAAACGACCGGTTTTGTGCTGCTTAAAGTCATGTGAACAGCCATGTCCCTAAACGAATATTGACAAACCACGAAACCACCAAAATCAACTCACTATTAAAATAGAAAGTTATAGGTAGGTTTAAATAACGAAATAATTCACATTAAATGTATTTTTTATTACAATGAAACTAGGAACCTTTTACCATATCGGGTCAAAAATCTTAATTTATGACACCATACGACAATAAACCAAAAATATGCATAAAAAATTATTGGAGTCATAGTGTAAATTATCAAAAGATATCTTTTTAGACCTGCAGTAATTACGTAAGGTTTTTTTTAACAAAATCTGTTCAGCTGTTACTTCAAGAAGTGAACTCACGACTCTTATTAGCTGGGAGTGGTCTTAAATACACTCTTAAGTTATAGATGGCTTGTAAAACACTCCTTAGTGGAATCATCGACCTCAGCAAAATGAACTCAGTACCGTTAGTGTTTAGGATAATAATCACTCAGACGTTTTCAATTAGATTAATCTTGTTAACTGACACTGATTCCGAAATCAGAAATTACGATTTTGATAAACACTTTACCTACACTATTCGCGACGTTGTGAAAATGACATGACGATTCTTGTCAAAAGCCTTTTTCATCAAGGCACAATTTGCAAGCTCTTTACTAACTGTTGCATGTGACTTTTACAGTGTAACTCGATTTATAGGTAATAAAAGTCGTATAAAAGTCCTGAACCTTAAGTGATTGAAAAACTCCGTAGATTTTCTTCCCGCGGTGTCGATGGAGTTACCTTATAGATTACTAGTTTTTCCGGAATACTCTACAAACTGGGCCCAAATTTACCGCTCCAGGATAATGCAGGAAAACTGCTATAGGCTTCTATGTATCCTGGGAACGTATTCAAAATGCACGACAGTATTTTACGCAGACCAAACCTCGGTTGCAGGTTATAAATCTAAATTAAACTGGCGTGGTGGTCGTAGCTGTCGCTATGCCAGGTAGTCACCTGGCATAGCCATCAATCCAGTCGGATAGGTGACAAAATTAAGATATCTCCACCTCCTCCATGCTTCTTCATGTTACTATCGTGAGATCACAGTAACTAACGTTGAGCATTCATTGTGTCATTCATTCTCTTCGTTTTGCCTCAAAAAAAATGGGAAATCAAGTTATTTATACAGAAATGTTAAAGAGGGGATTCTTAACATATCTGAATCTCGTACAGTCAAATATCAAGTTATATAATACTCGTATTATATAACTCGATTTCGCTATTTTTTAGTTATTGTACACTTTTCAAGCTAAGAGAGACGTTGTGCTCTAGTCTGTCCAAGACAGTCAGAGCCCCCAGGTGGGCATTTGGATGATGAGTACCTAAATATGTGACCTGTAAAATCTAAATGCATAAATGTAATTTGCGTATTTCCACGTGTGTTTGTCCCACAGTCCACAAAGTGGGAAGAGCTCCATTACGTCCAATTTGTTTTATGACCTCTACCTAGAACTACATTACCACGTGCTCAATTTCATGGTCACTGTACCTTCATGATAGTTGTGTATAGTCGACCATGAAATTGCTTTATCACCTTTGACAAAAACTTCCATTACAATAAAATTTCGCTAAGGTTCATTGTCAATGATGACAACGTATCTGTCACTTGGTCTTTAATACAAAAATAGAACTTCTTGTTTTATTAAATGCAAACAAAATTCACTTCTAAGGTGGTAAAGCAATTTCATTGTCGACAATACATACATATAGAACGTCACTATAACATAGAAGGAACTATCTCGGTAATAACGACAGTTAATAATTGATTGCATTATTATCGCATTATTGTAGATGGTTTTTCCAATCGTCAATGGAGATAAGGGTATCTTAAATACAGTCTCGAAGAAGTGGTATCGCTACAAAGATGTTTATTAATGTGTACTAATTAACGTCTCACCTGAGGTTGTTACATGAAACATTCTAATGGTTAAGGATTTAGGGTAAAGTGTGCTACCATTTCACTTTCAATTTATTAGCTTCTTTGTTAGTATTCACCAGGTAAGGTGGTGAAAAGAAGACTAAGCGGTACCCTTTTGTAAACTAAAACTAAATTAATAAATTCTAAAAAATAGGTTTGTTTTTTAAATTTGTTTGGCAATCACAAACCATTTCGAGATCCTTGTCTAAAATACCAAGGTTGTTGAATTTAACAAAATTATGCATTTAGAACAAAGTTCGTTGGCGTAGCGGCTAACGTGTTCAGGTTGTGATCGTGAAAATTAAGCAACATTTGCATTGACAAGGCCAGGATGGGTGTATAAATTTAAAAAAAGTGTCTCCTCGGTTCTGTGAAAGGATGTTGAATCTGTTGATTCTAGTGGTGATTGTAAGTCGTTAACTTCCGACCCGCAGTGGGCCAGCGTGGGTTATGTATGGCCTGGGGTTGCCAACAGACACAGTAGATCAAAAATCCGGGAAGTGAAATTAAAAATCAATAAAAATCAAAAAGTTTTTATTTATAGTTATATTTTTTTACGCTGCGAGCTTCTTGTATACCTTTCCTTTCCCTTGAAGGTTTTCTAGAGGGAACGGCATCACGCACTTAATTGCGTGTCCCCGTGCCCTACAGATTCTCCAAAGGGTTCGGATCGGATCGGATCGGGGTCGGCTCGGGTTGACCGGGCCGTGGTGGAGGAGAGAAGCGCCCAGGTACATGTCTTAGTCAATTAATTTGTCTTACTACTCTCAAAACACGATCAGCGGCGGCGTTTGCGATTTGGATCAATAGAGAGAAATCTGGGACATTTTAGGTGCGTTCCTGGAGTCTAGAGATTAAAAAACTACCAGCCTCTTTTCGGGAGAATCCCGGAATTCCGGGAGAGTTGGCAACCCGGAGAGAAGTTCTCTCCGCATAAGTAGATAGACTGATAGACTACTGACGTCAACCCATGCCTAACACGATCATGTTAGCTTTCTAGGCAGTTTAACATAGAATTTGCTTTTCATTTTTCTACATAGGCAGTTTATTTTGTCTCACTGCTGGGCAATGGGTTACTCCAAAACCTACCACAATTCCCGATCCCTGGCGGTTTCTCACGTCAACATTATCACTAGCTCAGTTTTTATGTCCTCCCTGCTGGGGTACGATCCTTCATTATGGATGGATGGATGCCATAAACCAACACGCGGGCCCAGTGCGGATTGGTGGTTGTTAACGTCTGCTAATGCAGCCAGAACCAACAGCACAGCTTTATCTGCTTTTCTAAACACGAAGAACTCGAGATGATATATTTTTTGGTCACCCATCCAATGACCGGCCATTACGAAAATTGCAGACCGGGCCTTCCCTATATTCGAATAGGAATAATTATGATCATTTATTTTAACTATGCATCTGTTTTATAATAATCTTACAGTGGAATTCAGATAGCATCTACCGATTACTCGCACCGCTGACTCCGAAAGGTCAATGTTAACCACTACAAATATTGATATGTTTACTGGTTCTGTTTGGCAATTGACAGCGTAGGTACGCATACTAATAAACTATTTATGACAATGCAATAAATTTCTTATTCTGGTCACGGTCAGAAACACCGAAAATAATATGCCTAATGGTGTATTTAAAAATTTGTTTAGAAATAGTTTCATAAATTAACGATACATTAACATAAGGTAATCAATTGTTAAGACGGTGGACCTCAAAGGCGAATATTTTGCAATAATTATTAACCTTTTCACCGCCCAACTATCCTGCACGCGATGTCCCGCTGTACGCCAACGTATAAACGTATTTTAATAAAGTAGGTACAAAGAAGAACTTCTATAGAAGTGCTGGCGTGGACGGCACGAAAATCTCGAACTTCTATAGAAGTTGTTGGCGGTAAAAAGGTTAAGTAGAAAAAGGTCTGTAATCATCGAATAACAGATGCGCTAATGAAAAAAAAAAACAGATCAATTAAACTCCTGGAATTTATATGAGATACCAAAACGTATACGTAAATGCCCTTAATAAATAAAATCCCTTTGTGTTTTCTTTTATAAAATTTTGGGTATGAGTAACGTTGGCAGCCGCAAAGGAAGCCGTCGATTATTTCAAAATAACGTGTACACGGTAGTTGGGCAAACAATTCAAGAAAAACGCGTGTCAATGAACCCGCTTCATTTTAAAACGCGTGTCAATGAACCCGCTTCATTTTCACACGCAAATGGCTTACGAGGCGACACTTACGTGCGGTTCGAGTTGCAAGTAAAATTAATACCGAACTCGTTTGTATCCAAAGTCTTAGCTGGTGAAAATGTTTAAAAGGGCTTGCGCGGGTAATGAAATTGAAGAAATATTTTTCAGCAATATCTCCAAATATTTTGTTTTTATATTCTTGATGTTATTTCAAATCTATTTTTTAATAACGATAAACATTTGTTATCTTATCTCATCTTATCTATTCTATCTTAGTGGGGCCTGCTGAGGTTACCTTCAGTCAGTAGCACTTTGACCCATCAGGATCTTTTGTGTAACCACATCCTTTTCACTCTTCCTATGTAAAGCATATTTAATATCTATATGCATGTCCATAAAGTATATGAGTTTGTCAACATCTTTGAGAGCGAAGAGCCTGAAGTCTTCTGGTTTGAGTAAATATTTGTTAATATTGAAATACTCCGTTGATTTCCCAAACGTTTCTAATGGCTAACACTCCCATGCTCCATATATGCTACCAAGCAACTTTTCTCAGTTTAAAGGAAATGCGAAAACTGCATTAAAAATGTATAACGAGCCCTCAGGTCAAGGATATTTTTGAAATTCCTATATCAAACAGTACATACATACTAAAAGCCCCAGAAATAGACCACCACCGGGTGACTCGGCTTAACGTCGTCCAATATATCATGAATGCCTCATTAATGCTGACATTTAATGCTTTTAATCTTCGACTTAACCTGTGCGATCGTCATATTAACTTTTTTTTTGTTTTCAGGTAAGCCATCCAACCACCATCCAACCTTTCACGTTCTTTCGATCTCGGGCTTTATTGTGAGTACTGCAAGAAAACAAATGAAACGTTGCTATTGCGACGTTCATTTGTTATCCTTATCTATAGTTTTGATTGTTATATTGTTTGTTACATCTTAAGTACTTAGTATAGATGTTTTATCTGCATTATGAAAATATTTATATTAAACTTGCTTGCAACACTGCATTGCATTTAAAAGTGGTTTTTATTATAAAATAAATAGAGACTATATATGTATTTGATGGTGTGTTACCTGTTAGAATGTAATGAGTAGAATCATCATAATTTCAATCTTAGTATCATCTTTATTTATCAAAATATTAACACCAAAGCATATAGTTATAGCCATTGTCCAAAGAGACAAAGAGGTTGATATTCATTATTCTTTAGTGATCGTGTATAATTATGCTTCTACATATTATATTTAGTATAGCAACAACCAGATGGAGCCCTTATCTTTATTCTAGAATCGGGAGTGGCTAATTACAGCTAGCTAGGCTAGCCTAATCTAGAAAGCTGGACTATATTATTACCAATCTGCTAAAAAGCTTTGCCAAGGTTAAAAGTTCTCGGTCATTTCACTGGTTTTTGTTGGTACTAAGCGAAAGCGTTTTTGACCGTAGACTATATTTTATTACATTATTTTTTTTACTTATTTACATATTTGGACAACCAAAAGCCATTACTTTTACAATAAGTGGTTAGTAAATTGTATATGGGTTCTGAATTTAATGCCTTACAAATCATATGTAAAAACAGGTGAAGTTACTCGAAACACTAACTTGTTAGGTCGAAGTCTGTCTTTTAATTTGAATTACATTTATCGTTTTAGTATCAAAGCATTACTTTAAATCACTAGTGTGGAATGGTAGACTGGCTTCTTACTTTGTTTTTAATAAAGACTCTATTCTTTGTTTTTCGATGGCAAAAAAGTTTTATGAAACATTTGCTGATTATAGTTAAAACGCTACTGCTTGTGACATAAGCTAAGGCCTCATAAAGCCTATTCGTGATTTGTGCCTATTAATTTTGTTTCTTTAGGCGCTTACGGCGAATCAAGCACTCGATTTCTGTCTATAAAATCTTTATTAAGTTGATTAGAACTAGTTTTGATAAATAATTAATGCTTCACAGCTTTATATAGATCCGAACTTTATATATTTTTTTTTATATAAATTGTCTTAAAATACCTTCAAATTTAGTTCCATCTTTATCACTTTATTCGCCTCGGTCACTAGCTGGGCTTTACTTACCTATATGACTACATATATCTATCATTCCTTGTACTTGTATATTACATAACATTTTGTTGTTCACATATCTCATTTAAGCGAAGTATACTTTTGAGGTAGAACACCTACCTACCTAAAAAAGTATTGCCAATTTTTTTGCAGTTGCACCTAATTATAAATGTTTTTAAGTGGTCAGAATATGCGTTTCGTTATTCAAATAGAATTTTTAAATCTCAAAAAGTTGCAAATTAGTAGGCTTAGGTACACACGGCAGCAGATCAACCTACCCAAAACTGTCAAATTTCTACAATCAATTTTGAACTTTAACGTTTGGTTATAAGGATCAATATTCATTGGAGAAATTTGACAGATTTGGGTAGGTTGATCTTCTGCTGACTGTACGACAACATCGATTTATTACTTCTTTGACCGACTGTTTAGAAACGTAACGCGTAAATCTCGCGAGTTACCACGACCAGTTTTGAATCATAGAAATTATTATCTGATCTGTCAGATATAACACACGCTCTACTCAAAAGAGTTGTGATCTGCTATAGGTAACATGGTAATTCATCAAGACCTGTCACTATGGCGAAGTCAAGAATAACGACTGTGACTTTAGGTAATTCCTTAGATTTACAGAAAACTCTGTGACTCAAAAATCGAAACAGATGATATTATTGTATATATGTATATAAAAAAAACTCAACAGTTCTTAGAACAATATTTTCTATCTCTTGTATTTTCAAATTTGTTTATGACCGGTGTTGATGAATCAACATGTGCATATGAAATAATGATAGCAATAATTAATGATTTACACATACAACACTGAGTCTGAGTCCTTAAAGTTCAAGATCTCCTCAGAACATAAATTGATTAGTAACAGTTTCATAATATTAAAAGCTTAATTTTATTACCAACTAATTACTACTTTTACTAGATTGCTAAGATTGGTTTTTAAAATACTGTTCTTCATTTGCTATTGATATTGATGTTAAGCCATACAAAAAGCTAATAAGCTATGTTAGCAAAGTCAGGTTCTCGTCAAGTGTTTTTGTGGAGTCACCATGATTTCTTCGACGATCTATTCGTTAGTTTCCAACGCTTAAAAAATTGATTTAAAACTTGATTCTTTTATTTTGTAGTCTTGGGCTCAGTCTTGTGACAAACACGTATTTGACATTTTGAAAATTTAAGTACAGACATCAAACCACGACGGAAGCTAAATCAAACGATGAAGGTTGCATTATCAAAAAAACAGACTTTTCCTGAGACCATGTATGATTGCGAGAAGTGACAAACCTTCGTAATATAAAGTCCGTGTGCTAGGTACTCGTGACGGCGGGGTTGAAATAATTGAAGGGTTGACTTACCCCTCCAGACAGGGAACGTCGATAAAGCATACTTAGGTGTAGCTTTTGAGCACTTAGTTTATATGCACCTTAAGGAATGTCTTTGTCGATGTCCGTAGCCGTTAAAACCCACTGTTAGAAAGCGCTGGAGTCCGTCTTTGTTTTTCTGGACGTAAAGGTTTGTTAATGACAATGACCAATGACCTATCCAAAAAAAGGAATTTGATTTTGGAACGGTATCAGTCTACTTATTCTTTTGTTCTATTTATTCACAATTCACTTCTAGCGTTCCAAAGTTAAATTTATTTTTTTAAGTTCCACATAGAACAAGTTCACAGGATTGTTGACCGGATAAGAAAGTCCCTGGAGCTCAAGGAGTACTGTTCGGCAGCTTTTCTAGATATACAACAGGCCTTTGACAAAGTCTGGCACAGAGGCCTACTTTGCAAGATTAAAAATCTCCTGCCGCACCCCTTCTTTAGGATACTAAAGTCATATCTCTCTGAAAGAAGATTTCAAGTAAAGGATGACGAATACACTTCATCCTCCCATGACATACAAGCAGGAGTACCTCAGGGGTCGGTGCTTGGCCCTGTCCTCTATACTATATTTACATCCGACTTACCTGAAACACCAGGTGTAGTAACAGCCACATTTGCAGATGACACGGCTATTCTCGCCAGCAGCAAAGATCCTATAGAAGCATCGCAATCTCTCCAAATTGGCCTAGATAAAATAGGTCAGTGGATGACAAAATGGAGAATCAAAGCCAGTGCTTTGAAATCGACTCATGCCACATTCGCTCTCCGCAAGGGAGACTGTCCACCCGTTACACTTGGCCCAAATACACTGCCACATTGCGACTCCGTAAAATACTTGGGAATGCACCTGGACCGCAGATTGACCTGGAGAATGCACTTGAGGAAGAAAAGAGATAGCTTGAACATCAGATACCGAAACCTGCACTGGTTGCTCGGTAGAAACTCGGTCTTGAGTACAGACAACAAACTCCTGATTTATAAGGTGGTACTAAAACCGATCTGGACGTATGGCATACAACTATGGGGATCAGCCTGCAACTCTAATATCTCTATCATACAAAGAGCACAAAACGCCATCCTTAGAAATTTATCCAATGCACCATGGTTTCTGATGACCCATGAACTGCACAGCGGATTGGAAGTCAGCACGGTCAACGACGAAATAAAACTGTATTCAAAGAAATACAAAGCAAGACTACACGCACACCCGAACCACCTAGCATCGCTGTTGACCACTATTGGCTACCCAAAGAGGCTACGCAGACAACACATCATGGAGCTCGAGGAACGCTACCCTGATCCACAAAAAAAAGGAGAAGTGCTCAGTGGACCACTTCCCTTAAACGCCTAACTACCCACACCGAACCTGCTCATAGTCAGAAGACTGATTGCAGATGAACACAGAACAAAAAAAAAAAAAAAAAAAAAAAGTTCCACAACGGGATAGCTCTTGGACATTTATCACGACTAGAGGGGTGACGATAAGGCCGATGGTGGAAATGCATTTAAACCGGAATCGTAAACAAATGAGCAATCTCAAATGTTAAATCATAGGTCTCCAATCTACAATAAATATTAACTACAAATAGTTTTTAATGAATAGCCATGTGCTAGCAGCTTAGAAATGGGATAGGTTTTGTAAGAAAAAAAATACTTACATATCTTTCTACAATTTGACACTTCCATGCGTTAATTGATTACCCAATTAAATTCAATTACACACATAGTATATCACTGTCAGAAGTTAATGGATATAACTCTATTAGAGCTATCTAACGCTAGTCCATTACATTGTTAATGATGGCCTTAACAATGTATGTCTACTTCAGAACTATTAGTATAAACTAATAGTTCTATAACAGACACGCCTTCTAAAAGTCGTTTAGCTCTATGCACGTGATAGAAAGAGATTCAATTTAGTAGTTCTGGGGCGTAGCTTCGGCTTTAATGTTGAGCGAGTACAGAACTGCGTTTTCAAAATCGTTCTCTTTCTAGACAAAATTCTACTTAAACTTGTAGACAAGGGTGGTGTTTGTGGGGGGAGGAGGTCGATAGCGCAGTGGTTAACGCGCCTGGTCTGCGATGGCTTTAAGAATTTTTCGCAAAGGCCGGTCATCAGATAAGTGACCAAAATGTATCATCTAAAGCTTTTCCGTGTTTCGGAAAGCACGTTAAACCATTGGTCCTGGCTGCATTGGCAGTTGTTAAAAACCACCAATCCGCACTGGGCCTGCGTGTTGGTTAAGGGCCCGTGCTCCCTATCCATCTATAGGGAAGGTTCGTGCCCCAGCAGTGGGGACATAAATTGAGCTATCGATGTTGTGATGTGATGGGTGTATAAAGTCAGTCTTACTTAAGCCTTGCATGATGCAAAGTTGGTATTTTTTTTCTAAAACCAAACAGTCATCTAGCTATTGTCCCAACCATAAACAAATGTCTTGAAACTGTTAATTTTTTTTTTGTTTCGCAGCGACTTCGTCTCGTTAATTTTTAACTACATTTAATATTTCGAACTCATGATGACCCTTGGTGCATACCTGTAGCACAGAATACATATATATATTTGCTTTTCAGAGAAACAAATTTACTGCGCTGTTATTAGAGTTTGGTTTTGGCTAACTCTGCAAAAAAATTTAATTGAGGCACTATGGGACTTAAAACTTTTTTTCTTTCAATATGAAAACATAGCTATTCAGTATTCTTCTTTCATTTAGATGCTGACTAACATACGATCTGGCAAAATTCTAGCCTATGATTACAGAAAAATAATAAGGCCTAATGATTATCTTCGGGTCGACTTCACGTAGCGATAAGAATTTTTTAAGCTTGTTAAAACATTTTTTTTCTTTTTTCTAGTAGTTGAACGATAACCTAAAGTAAAGGTTTCGGCTAAATCATCTTGTCAAATGCAGTTTGGTCATCACAAGCCCATCCTTATTATCCTTATTAAAAAATTCGAAGCACACTTTGCCCAACCTTGTGATTGAAGCCAACATGTCTGGCCAAGATGATGGCCAAACGCTTTGTCAATCTGCCAACGAGACGTCGGCAGAGGCAAAGGAAAACGCACGTGCATCCTAATCGGACAATGCGTTATAAAATGTTGCTGTCTATGGTAGCGTCAATAAAGGTTTTTATCAGCACAATAACACACGGTATTAAGTACGCAATGCACTATAAGTGGTGAGATTAGTGAAGAACGTGTGACGATTTTTCCAGAGATAAATTTATCTACACAAAGCAAATCCTTGTTTGAAGATGCTATGTCGTTGAAATGTCACATTTAATACAATTATTGTGGTAATTGTCTAAGGAATGTTTGCTATATGTTGAGACTGTGGTATTTGGGTCGTAAAGTTGTTTATAAAGTAAATTAAAATAACGATTTTTTAATTAATCTCATTTAGAAGTATTTTTATAGTCGTGAATCTACCTCCTGTTCACTGCTGTCTCTCTAGGAGTCTCCTCTAAAAGAGTGCATTTCTATCGACAATATTACCGAGCTCTGATTCTACTATCATAAAACATCCACCACAATTGTAATACGGTGGCCTAAATTAGACGGTTTTTCTATAGTCCTTATGTCAAAATTAGGGTTAAGACTCATCATTGAGAAGTTATTGAATTAGCAGACTTGGGAGGAATACTTAAAGAAAACGATTCTGACATTAATTCTACTAACTCACTATGTAGGTACGTTTAAAACTGTTATTGTTCAGTGTGAGGGAATTAGAAGAATGTCAATTCTATGCATTTAAATCATTGACGTAATCATGAACAGAATCGACTGCAGCACCGCCTTTTTACAATTCTATCCTTGTGTGTCTTAATTTTGTTAAAGGGAAAAAAATATCCCTCATGAGCAGGTCCTCTGAAAAGCAAAACGCCCTTAGTTGCCGAAATCCTAAAACGCATAATGCCTAGGTATCAAATGCCTGAAATGCATCATGTCTGCTTTTTACATTACCTCAATGACGTTCTTTGGGATTTTATAATTGTAATTGGGTATAATCTATTATCAAGCTTTAAAAGGTAAGGTTTCCATGTTTCAAAAATCGGAAGTCATCTCGTGATGACAATATAGATTGTCATCACCCTTTAAGTTGCATTTTGACACTTCTGTAAATATGTAAGAATTAAGAAACATGATTGTTCCATATTAATGTTTGTTGTAAGTCAGTTCAGCGAGTACGTTTCACGTTAGCAAAAACGGAAGAAAACGACACGCATCCTTGTTTGCGCGATATAATCGTAAACTTTGAAGCCGCAGAATAATATCGTCCGAATACTCGAGTCGTCAATCGGTGCTAGGCATTGTATCCTTATCGCTCGATGCATAGTGATGCGTGCGTATCTAGCAACATTACAAGTCAACTCGTTTGTCTCCAGTAGGCGCTGTCATTTGATGGAATTAATAATAAAACTAGCTAGCACTAGCAACAGCACTACCTTTTATCTTGCAACGAATATCGAGTTGAAGCTGCTGTTGCAACCGTGTTTTATAAATCCGACCCAGAGTGGTATGATGAACGACATATTTTTACATATATGACAGACAGACCCTTACGTTTATACGTCAAGACAAACGCTTTGCAGCGCGATGGACCCGATGTCTAGTTTAGGATGGAGTCTTGGAACTGATTATGTATTTATATTGTCCGTTTCTAAAGATTAAGAAGATGGCCGCTAGCGACTTTTAATGTCTCTGAATGTTGCGACACTTTTCGTCTTAAACTTTTGATAATAATTGATGGAACTTATTCCATCAGCTGCATCCGTTGCTTTGCGAAAATCCATGGCACACAAAAATGTAATGAAAGTTCGTAGTATAAGTTCAGCAAAGTTATTTGTTTATCAAGCTTTCATTCCTTTCCTTTTGATAATCTTAGAAAACTTGATAGTGACCCACCACAATATAGCAACCAAACATCTTACGCCTATCAGGATTGTCGCGAACCTATCGCCGCGATAAGAGTTATCAAGTCAGGGGTGTTTGTCATTGTCTCAAAGTGAAATGTTTGCTGGTTATTTTATCTTGCGAACATTGTCGCACAATCTATTCAAGTGAAATTACAGCTGTCAGCAAATCTCGTGACGCTGGGTGAGCGCTCCAAATAGAATACAGGTTTCTGGTTTTGGTTGGAGCATTAGATACCCTTGACCACTTGCGCTATATACAAAAATAGATTTGGCTTAGTCTTGTTTATAACGTCGTTTTGTCTTCATCAACTTCAAGCAATTCGATTGGTTTAAAATGTACAACAATGTAATAACTATACATGCATTGTAGTATACATATATCTAGTGCTTCAGTAGTTGAGGATTCAGGATGAAGTGCTCTTCCACCGTCGGCCTTTATCTTCACTTAACATCACTGACGACAACATTGACGACCTCCTTGGTCGAGTGGTTTGTACACCGGTTTTCAAGGTGTCGCCATCTCTGAGGTCCCGGGTTCGATCCCCGGTCGGGTCAATTTTTTCTAAATTGGCTCGGGTCTGGGTGTTTTCTATGTATAATAAGTATGTATTTAAGTACCTATTTTATGTATGTTTATCCGTTGTCTAGTAACCATTGAACGAGTTTCATAACGAAGCTTCTCTTGGGCTAGATAATTGGTGTGAGTGTTAGAAAGTTTATTTATTTATTTTATTTATCAGGTAAGATGAAAGTGAAGTGCTTACCCGTTAACCATAAAAATAAAATAAACATTTTACAGCAGGATATAAGCACTAAGTAATAATACATTTAATTTTAATTAAGTAATTAATTTTACTAGCATATACTATAGACTTTAAATAAACGCAAGTACTCACGCGAATGTCAGTTATTTTTGTATTTTGTAGTTGCGTGAACGTTTTAAAACTATTTATCTAATCTATGATATTGTTATAGAAAATTAGGTATTATTCTATTTTAGGGGAAACCGCCTATTATAGAAGTTATGTATCATTCCAACTGATGACCACCTTGCCAATATTAAAATATTTTGACTGTATGACAAACCACGCTTAGGTTTGTTTCAAAAACAACGAAATCAACTAGGAAGGATAGTCACAAATAACCATACAGATGGAAGAATGATGGATCATTACAACGCCATTATACAGCGGCCATTACGTTGTCACGAATCACACACGTGACAGACAACCAGTCCAATAATATGGTGCTGCTTTCAAACACCATAACATGTTATTTTTTTGCTAGTTACATTGTTGATAAATACAGGGAAATCATAATGCTGAGACAGCCTCACCTTTACCCCTCTATCAATTGAATTGAATCATCATCATCATCATTCAGCCAAAAGACGTCCACTGCTGGACAAAGACCTCCCCCAAGGATCTCCACAACGACCGGTTTTGTGCTGCTCGCATCCAGCGGCTTCCCGCGACCTTCACCAGATCGTCGGTCCACCTTGTTGGGGGCTTCCCACACTGCGCTTTCTTTCTTTTTTGTGAATTGAATGATTGAATTGAATTGAACTTATTCGATTGATTTCCGTAACTGAGCTGGTTAGTGGGAGTGAGGGTCTCATATAAACCGGGGTTGCCCCTGGTTCCAATAATATTATGCTGAAAGATGTGATAAGATTTTAGGATAATAGAAAGACAATAAAATCCCTAGTGACAGAAAAACTTCCGAAATGGGTGGCAAATATTTCGAACCTCCTCCGTGCTTTAAAAGGCAAGTTAGACCGTTGGTTTGTATTGTTATTAATTACTGTTTTTACCCACGTAGTATATATATATAAAATATATTTTCTAGTAATACAAGGTATCCATGTGAGAAGGTCAGAGCTCAGCTATGGAACTAATGATAATGACAATTAATGTATATTATGTTTTTATTGACTAAACAAAATATTCCACAGCAAAACACATTTCAAGATGTAAGACAAGAACAATATGAATGGCTACTAACCAGACGGTA
This sequence comes from Eudonia lacustrata, assembly GCA_947562085.1. Lineage (NCBI taxonomy): Eukaryota > Metazoa > Arthropoda > Insecta > Lepidoptera > Crambidae > Eudonia > Eudonia lacustrata. The sequence goes on along the minus strand of OX387315.1, from coordinate 7,071,529 downwards.
AACAAATCTGAACCACTTTATGATAAAAAAAATGATGCATGCATGTCTCCGCGCTTGTCAGTTGGCGTTGCCTTGTATTAGTTTCAGATTAGATTATTTTTCCAAACTCCTTTGGCCATACATAGTAGTATATTCGTAAGTAGGTAAGTAAATTGTGATAACTACAGAATCAAGAGAAACATTGATAGTAGTTCCTCACTAGTTGGGGATCCCGGGTGAAGTGCGCTTCCATCGTTGGCCTTATCATCACTTAACATCAGGTGAGATCAAGGCACTGTGCTTACCCGTTAATATAAAAAAATAGTTCTAGATTATGAAGTAACTTCCATGTAGTTATTATCAGTGCCCCCGTCCATACTTTGACTAGATCCAAGATCATGTCAAGAGGTTGCATCATCACACCATTGTCATCATACTTCCTATCCTATTCTCTATCTTATTTGGGGTATGCGCAATAGGTTTTTTCTTGTCGTTATTTATGTTTATCGACGAAATGTATGTAAGTACTGGAGTATTAAAAACTAAATTCGCTTCATAAATTATTTTAAACAGAAACAGAAAACAGATATATAGATAGAATTTAGCTAGATAGACAACATTTTAAATAAGCAAACAAAGAAACTGATAACATTAATAATAAAATAATAAAATACCTGTACCTACCCATGGTATCGTAAAACAAATGTCTCGTATAAATAAAATGTGATATTTTTTAACTCAACATTGTTGGTGCATAAAAATTGAAAACTGGTTTCAGTATTTGGACATTTTTGGGATTTGATATAAGCGACCAGGTAATCAAGCGGGCTTGTCATTAGTTATGCATCTAAAAGATTCCTTGAATTGGCAATGAATGTGTCAAACTGTCAGTGTAATCTTTCTGATTAGAATCACTATAATTGGTGCAGACGGCATTAAATAGATCGCAATTTGCATAATTGTTTTTAAACATAACATTTACGTATAAAAGCAAATGTATGTCGATTCAGTGTCGTAAATATTCTTGTTGACAGTTGCAAGCTCCGCTGTCTGATTCGAAAAAGTCTATTCACCCCACATTTCTCACCTACTCCACTACCGAAATCACAGAACACAAGGTGACCGAAATACTATGAGACGATGCAAGATAATAATTTTCTGAACGACAGTGACAAAAACAACTGCTACTAACTACTAACAGAAGCGTTACGTTAACGTTTTCATAACACACAACAACGTTTATTGACTACGGAGTTACAGAGGGCTTAGAGTGAGTTATTTTTGACATTCGATCACGACAACGAAAACAAGAATTACATTGACATTGACACATACGAGAGAGAGAAGGGTTAAAGTATTGCCATACAAATTTTCGTAAACGTAATCGAATGAATACGGATATGAATACGGATTTATTACAGATTTCTGAACTACTGAATGATACTCAGACTCAGGTGAAGTGAAACGAAACGCAACGCTAATTTCTGAACGCGCTAAAACAATAACAAATTATTAGATAGTGCCAAAAGTATAAAGAAAAATGATTTTATACATTTAAATAAATAAATTTGGAAAATACTTTATTTTTTTCAATCCTTTTTTTTATACCAGTTAGTGATAGATTTACTTTAATTTCCTGAAAAATAGCTGGCAACCCTATACAAAACTCACAATAGGCAGTCAGGGTGCCTATTGTGAGTTTCATTTGACATTTGATCACTCAAACGAAAACAAGAATTATATTAAATAAATATGGTATGGCATTGACGCTGTGTCTCTTGGCGACTTAAGAGAAGAGTTAAAATTTTGCTATACAAATCTTTGTAAACGTTATCGAATGAATACCTTCGTATAGTGAACAAAACCCGATACACGTATATTGGAAGGAGGAACAACCAAATTTTAGCCTTCTTTACTCTCAATTTAGTTTTACGAAATAGTAAAGGTATGCAGCATCTGTACTGGCTGTAAAAATGCAATGTTTATGACGTATCTATGACCATTATAGGTGTCGCCGGGGTATGTGTAATTTTCCACAAACCCTATATCTGCAATAGACCTAGTATTGGTACTACGAAACCAGTTTTCCGTTACATAAGCTGGGATCGGTAGCTTGCGGTCTCATTAGATACTGCTATCCGATCATTAGGCCAACATTAAGCTGTTATCTTCATGTGTACTAAATGTCAAATTAACTAGTTTCAGCTCATGACTTCACCTGTCATCGCAGTCATTCAGTCTTTATACTGGCCCCAGGAACTATGTTTACTTGACAAAGATTAAAATGAGGTTTAAGACTTATGGCCCAGAAGAGATAACAATACTCTATTGCAGGGGTGGCCAACCGGTCGATCGCGAAATAGTCCAGTCGATCGTGGCAAATCAAAAATATAAATAAGTAGAACAGACTACGCAACGTACCTAATCACTAACTGCTGCACGCATTATCAACACAAAATTTGCAGATACATTTCAAATGGCCCACGTGATACTTCAAAACGATTATTATTACTACTCTGCGCTGCGACATATTTCTAAAGCAAAGTCATCCTCAGGTCTACAATTTTGGGCTTTAGTTTCCAACGAGAAATATCCAAATTTGAAAGAAATGTGTTGAACAACTGCATTCATGTTTTGGTTCAACATATTTGGTAGATCGCACAGTGTGTCGACAGTGAACAGTAGATCTTGGGTCTAACCAAGTGGGCTACCCCTGCTCTATTAGACCCACCAATTATCTCTGTGTAATAAATCATAGCGATCCGTTGCTTCGTTTAGATGTGAAGGATGGACAAACAGACAAACACGTTCGCAGTTTTTTATAATGTTCTTTTCCTGTACAATATTTCCCGCTCTTCATCTCAGGGAAAGGGGGAACGGCTGAAAACCAGCGCTGAGAAAATCTCAGTGAAAGCTGAGCCATTCCCTTTTTGCCTCTGACTTTGTGTTACTTTTTTATGTATTTTTTTTTAAATTGTAATTTCTTGAGGCAATAAATTAATTCATTATTCAGTAATTGATGGTTATTATAGCTATCCTATTATGAACACTACAATTGAAAAGCTAGGGCTAAATTAAGTTTATTGCTCAATCCGTACCCAACCATGCCCTAGGGTTTTTGAGACAAGATGGCGGTTGCACGCCAGCTTAATTTTCCCATTTTAAATGTTTTATTAGATATATCAGGTTTAGACTGACAAGTAGTTTTCTACATCAAAGTAAGGTCTGTTAGCGAGTATTTAGGTTTTGTTAAATCTTATGCAATCATTGTGTTCAATAGTATGTGCACACACTGCTTACGCCCATACTCGACTTCGACAACGGCCACATGTTCTTCAACATTACTAAATTTACTAGTTACTGCTTACTGGTAGCATTGAACTTTCATATACCACAAATTCACGTGTCAAATGCTAATCAAGACAGTAGAATTCCCATAAATAAAAGTTAACTGCGAATATCCGCGTGAGACTGTAATTGCACAACTTTTTTCAACCAACGATCATATTGTGGGCTCTACAAACAATGAATAATGAAGGAAATGATACCTGTTTAGAAGAAATGAAAATGACAGTGTTCAGATTGATTATCCTGGACCGCAGCCTGTCATTAAGACCGATCATTGCGTGATGCTAATGGCCGTGTCGATAAATACTATCTTCGCGGACGTCTGTCATGATGACTTAGTTTTAGAGACTTATGATTATTTTGATGATGTTACGAGTTTCGTGGAACGTGGTTTTTGCTGTGAAACTACAGAAGCGTGAGGCTTCCAAAACAAGAAGGCTGGTAGCTACCTCTGCCAATGTATTAGCCTGGCAATTCAGAGAAATAATGTTGCCAGCGTTCTTGGGACTGTTCCCATGAGTCAAAAGTAGAAGTCTTTTATTTGTAGCTTAAATAGCTATTTGAGTATGTATTTTTCAACGTCTCGGCCCGATATCGGTTTGATTCCAGGGTTGTGCTAAGTGTATTTCGGACTATTAAGTGATGTGGTGATTAAGCCATTACCCATCAATTGTAGTGATGACTTGATTCCAATGATGGAGGCCTTTGCCCAGCAGTCATAGTTTACTTACTACTTTTATTTTTTAATTTAAGTTATGTTTCCTTTAAAGATTTTTTATAGGGCTTAATGAACAGAAGCGTAAAGGAGTGCTCTTCGCAATTTTTCAAGTTTCCCGACGGGATAATGGTCATTACTTACGGCAGTCCTGGATCAGTGAAGCTAAAAATGCCGTCTGAAGCAATTAGTAAACTCTCAAAACAATACCTGGCGGTATATGAGGGGAAGTATATGCCAAATGTCTCCTTCTACATATTTTACTACATTTTTGTGTGACATTGGTTTCTGCAAATTATTTTTATGAGTTCTACTTAGTGTAAAATGACGCAAGCAAAACGAAATCTTTAAAATGGTTAAAGTTAGTTTCAATAATAAAAACTATTAAAATAGAACGAATAATAAACTATGAACCATTGTGACATTCAGAAGTCGACCATGTAAATATGTTTACTAGTTTCTGAATCGACCATTGAAATATATTCGTTTCTGACAAAAACATAATTATTTTATTTACGTAGGTACGCGTGTAAATACAATATTGTTATGTATTTTAGCCGAGCAAACTTGTGAGTTGACAATCACTAGAACAACTCCAAGGCTCTTCCGTACTTACGCACTAACATTATACCTACTTATATTTATTTTTTAAAACAAAGATTTTATACAGGATCTTACAAAAAAGTGAAAGGCTTAATTTACAGTAACTTAGTTGCTGATTAAACAACAGCTTGGCAAAAACGGTATTTAAATCTAGTAACAATAAGGCCGCTAATCCTTTTTTAACTTTTATTCCACGACAAAGAAGCACTTTGCCGTCACCTCACCTGATGGGAAGTGTACGTAACCAGAAAACTTCAATTATCGAGGAACTCTCATGTCGGATCTGTAGAAACATAGAATAGAATAGAATTTATTTGCATAAAACATGGTAAATACAGATCGTGACTTAAATAAAACCAACATGTTTCTACAATTTGGCGAGCAAAATTACAATAAATTATTAATTAATTAATTAATTATTTCAATAATACTAATAAAACTTAAAACTAAAGTGTCAATACAAAAATAAGAAAAACATTAATCAAAAGCATTGAAATAAATACAAAATAAGGCGACATTGCTGTTTTGGTGTTAGACTTAGGTGAGACGGTAGAAGCTAGCCAGACAGGCTTTAAACAAACTCTACCACAAAACTAAAGGCTAAACAAATTATCCACAAATTATTGGTGTAATCAGATCTTCGCTATGACCCGTAGTTTCAGAGATACAAGGTGGCCACGCCAGGATGAGCCTCATCCTGGCGGGGCCACCTTGAACCCCTTATAACTTTTTGGTAGAACGACATATTCTGAGATTTCACAACAAATTCCGACAAATATAAACGAATTGACAAAATTACAAAAATAATAATTGAGTGGTTTTTTGAAATTCGAAATATCCTGTGATCTTTAGTTTTAAAGCAAGATATTTACCTACATAGAAACAATTAGGAATAATTTAAGAATTCGGTTATCAATAAACATGAATTTTCATAATCCACAGGCTGATACTCGTAAATAGCAAGAAAACGCAGAAAATGTAATATACGAGTATGACTCTGTAATCCCACACACAAGTTACATAGGAAAATATGTCTTAATTAATTTCCTGTATTACTCAATCGATATGATGATATGAATTAAAATTGTTTTATGTCTAGACCTCTGCATAACTTTTTATGTAGTTATACATAGATTAAACATATCTTTATCATATAAGCGTCTCACTATTGAGCTTGAGCTTTAGTTGCTGTAGTATTGAGCTTTCATATATTCACAATCACATGGAAAGATGGGCCATAGCCCAACACGCTGGCCCGATGTGTTGACAACTGGGACCAAACGGCTGGTCACCGGTGATACAGCGTTACTAAAGGTATTTAACTTGCAAGATCACAACTGGAACTTTTATGTGATGACAGATAACCGTAAAACCATTAGGTACATAAAAACTTTTTCGAAATATGAAAATTAAAAAAAAGCGTTAATTTGTTTTTTAGTAAGAGTTAAAAATTAGAAAGTATCTTATTTGTTTACGATGCCGGGTATTATGCACTTTTCCCTTCGACCTAATCATCACTAACCATTGTGAAGACAGATAAGATATTATAGAATAACAAAACAGGCAGATAATAATTTCTTTGTTGCACCAATTAAGCATGGAATCTACACGTATTCTCTCCTTCGTGCAACATGAGGTCTTCTAATCGAGGTGTTAAGCAACTTGCCAGCCATAGGCCAGCTAGTGAGGCACAACCCTGCTACACAGCTGTCTTAGCAACTGGACTCTACTTCTGTCTAACATCCTATTGAATGTGGAACTTATATACTTATTTATTTATTTTTTGGAGAGAGACGGCATTTTCAGCTTTACCGGGCTTGTTTGGGGGCGGCGAGAAACTCAAAGGGTTCCTCATGCCTTCTGAAATGAATCACCTTCGGAGGTTTTCTAGAGGGAACGGCATCACGCACCAGTGCGTGTCCCCGTAGGGCTACTCCCCCTCGGAGGATCTAGTAAGATTCTCCGAGGGGTTTGGATCGGATCTGGTTATTCTCTCCTTCGTACAGACGCCTGCACATCAACCTATCCAAAACTGTCAAATTTATGTAATAAACTAGCGGCCGCTCGTGGTTTTACCCGCGTGGTTCCCGTTCCCGTGAGAATATTGAGATAAAAAAAATGTAATTCAAATTCTATGTGTTAATCCAGGTTATAAACTATCGGTATGCCGAATTTCATCCAAATCCATTCAGTAGTTTTTACGTGAAAGAGTAACAAACATCCATCCATACTTACAAACTTTCGCGTTTATAATATTAGTAGGATTTTCAACCATATGCCTGAATAAAGTTCAAAGTCTATTGAGGAAATTTGACCGTTTGTGGTAGGACGTGCACGCGTGTATACAACGTGAGGACTTTTAAGCGAGGTGTGTAGAAGCAACTTTCCGGTCTGCAATAGGCCAGCTAGTGAGGCACAACCCTGCTTCACTGGCCACTTCACGTCTTAGCAACTGGACTCCACTTCTGTCTAACATCCTATTGAATATAGAACTTAAATACTTCTTAAGAAACAAAATTAAAAAAATAACAAATCAATTAAATTCTTCTTTTCTTATTTGTTTCGTTTGCGGTGGAAACAAGGTGTCCATGGAGGCCGGAGGCAAGGCAGCTTGTTAAAGAGCTAAGTGCTCGCCTTATTGAAGCCTCCAGTGATAAGAAGGCTGGCAGCTACTCTGTCAGCGTATTAGCTTGGCAATACAGAGGGGCAATGTTGCCAGCATTCTAGGGACCGTTCCCATGAGCCCACAGTTGGAGGACATCTTTTATTTATAGGTATTTAGTTTTTAATTTGCTATTTATTATTCTCTGTTTTTTTAAGTTCAGTTGAGTTATGTTTATTTTTTTTAAGAAACAACATTTATAGTCTCTATGAACTCTCCTAGTAGTTGTGAAGATAACTCAATGCACCACGCACTCCATCGCTATGCCCAAAGTACAGGAACAATGGCCTGACCTAGCTACGCAGGTGACATCCCAGTTTGGCAGCGAGCGTGCCAACTGTTGTACAAATTAGGATAGCAATAATGATAGTATCTGATAATGCAAACTTATCATTGTTTGTTAAACTCTTTGGACTTCCTATAAAAATCATTTGACATAGTTACATACCTTTTCCGAATTGTATTTAATTTACTTAGTTTTAATTTAAAGATTAAAAGATGAGGTATTCAACGAAGCACACTCATAGGTGTGCTTCAAATAAAATTTTTAAATTATTAATTTTCTATTCCACGAAGCACATTTACGAATATCACTAGCATAGTGCGGGGACTAAGAATAAAAAATGTCAATTTGCTTTTCATCAGGCAGGGTGAAGCCATTATGGCGTGTCACAATAAAAAAAAAAAAAAAGAAAAAATTAATCCTATGCCAGAAAGGGCCGTTTTTATTCTGAAATGCATTTATGTTTTTTTTTACTTTCTTGAATAAAGAACAATGTTTTGTGTAAGTTTCATTCAGCATTTATTTTATATTTTATGTTTGGTAGTATAGGCCGTCGTAACCTGAAATATATAAATGTTATTACCTATATATTAATACGTGAAGCAAAAACTTTGTACCCCTTTTTACGAAAATTGCGCGGACGGAGGAGTACCTATGAAATGTTTATACATATAGAGAAGGCGTGCAGAATGCTTTTTTTTTTTTAATTATGCATAAAAATACATTTTAATTAAATGAACATTGTTTCATGCATTTTTCAAAAATGGAAGAGGAGCGGCCGAAATCTTTCATTGCCAATTCAAACTCACATTCTATCCTTTTTAATTTTTCATTGCTTAGGATACAATCCGTGCAGCCTTAATAAAATATTGTTTAGTAAACAGCTTTTTATAAAAATTGCGGTCGAACTTCGACCACTGGGCGACCACTAGTTATTATAAAATAGGCGCTTGTACTAACATTGTTTAAAATCTAGCCAGTATCAAACAAATGTTCCTGTATGCGCTGATAATGGTGAAATAAATAAAATAGACTGTTTACACAACCCATAACTAATGTGCAATTTTTTTTTAAGTTTTACATTCTATTATCTCGACGACCTCCTTGGTCGAGTGGTTTGTACACCGGTTTTCATGGAGTCGCCATCTCTGAGGTCCCGGGTTCGATCCCCGGTCGGGTCAATTTAGAAATTATTGTTTTTCTAAATTGTCTCGGGTCTGGGTGTTTTCTATGTATAATAAGTATGTATTTAAGTATTTTAAGTATGTTTATCCGTTGTCTAGTTACCATATAACGAGTTTCATAACGAAGCTTCTCTTGGGCTAGATAATTGGTGTGAGTGTGGGAAACATTTATTAATTTATTTATTATCAGGATCTACTTGAATCTAATATTAAGATTTTAGCCCTAATACAAATCTATCAAGTATCTTTTGTATATAAATAGTAAAACTTTTCTTTAACGTTTCGTTTCCTAGACCTGGCTACTTCTCACAAACTGTTTACTTCATGTCAAAGGCATGAGGAAACGGTATTGTGTTGCCTCTTATGACAGGCAATTAAGTAAACTTAGCTATTAATGATACCAGAAAGGTAACAGAAGTGGCTTCATTTCTGAATAATTGCATAATATAAAGAAAATTATATTATCACATAATGAGTGTTTATTGCCTTAAGTCAATCCTCCCTGAATTGGTTGAGTAGTCGCCTTTATTTAAAAAGTTGTAAGAATTAATAAGGTACCCGGAGACAGGTGTTATTCATTTAAGGTTTTTTAAAGGTTTGTTAAAGGTTTTTTAATGGTACTGTGGTGTGGGTGTAAATAATAACACCACTTCCACTTTACTTTGTGTATTGTATTAAAACTGTTACATAGATTCAAACTGATCTCCGAGCACCTCGGCTCTTAGCCGGCCTGTCTCTTTTTAATGCTCTAAGGGATGTCTAGCTCCTGACTCCTTTTGTCTGCGACTGTGTCAAACTGTTGCAAACCTTTTTAATTACCTACATATTCGATGGTTCTAATAGTCATCCAGACTAAAGAGTTTTACATACAAATAAATTAAACTAACTTTTACTATGAACTGCATATAAACTCGTTACAGTAATAAAGGTTTTTATAAATTAAAGGTACAAATAAATTTAAAAAAATAAAAAAGGTTTTTTTTTTCAAGAAGTGATGATCTCTGGGAGACAGGCGTGACTGCGTGTATGTCTGTGGTGTATGTATACTTTGACTTTTTCCTGTCCTGGGAATTAAACCTGGGACTTTTGGGTATGGGGCCGCGCGCTTTGCCAATCGGCTACCGAGACGTTTTACAATACACATTTATCTACCAAATGTAGGTCTGCGTGTGTCTATAAGTTCAAGGTTACCCACTAAGGTGGTATTAATTATTTTTATTGGCCATTTTGTAGGTAATGTTGTTTTTATTGCGGTATAACAGTAGGACTGCGCCTAAAACCCATTACCGTTGTATTATATAGCTGCTTACTAATTAGATTCTTGCTTAGTTATTTGTTTATTATAAAATACCGATGGTACTACAAAAATAAGTTTATTTTAATAGTAAGTTAGTGCATGTTGTTTCGTATAAGAATTGAACTTGTAGGTATAATGGCGGGATAGATCCTTGTCATGAAGGGTCTCGTTTTACCCCTTGGGTACGGAACCCAAAAATGAGCAAAGGAATTTTTTATGTTTGTAATTTTGAGATTTGGGATTTTGAAATTGAAACATTTAGTCGTCGTCGTCGATCCCCCCCCCCCCCCCCCCGTCTGTAGTGATCACAACTCACAAGCCCGGGGTTTTCTAAAGAAAGATCCTTTTAACATATTTTACCTGACCTGGGAATTTAGCCAAGAACACTTGTCTAGCTTACTCACTCGCCCACCGAGGCGTTATGAAGCTAAACTAAAATCTTTATGAATCTATCTGTTACATAGGTAAGATTTGTAAATCATATCTCGAACAATAGAACAAACAACCAATAGATACTTACTTAGGTTATTAACATCTTCGCCTAGAACCCCTTTGACGTAATCGTACAATTTCCTAGCCAGCTTTCGTCACCAATGGAGTAATATTTCTTATGACAATTGGCCATTCTTTCTTCGAGTCGTAACGTTGCGTTGCGTTGTACAGTCAATAGCGAGAGTTGATAATCAAATTTTACTATTCGAAATAAAACGACGAGTACCTAATGTTAACTAAATTTTGATGTAAAACTACCTATTATGGTAATTACAACGGGATTCTTACAATGAATTTTTTTGAGTACCTATCCAATATTTTAAATTTACCCGAATAATAAACATGGTCGGACAGGCAAGTTAGTTGAGGTTTTTTATTTATGAATTGTATTGAATATAATTAGAATGAAAATCACTTAACAATAATGTATAAATAAATTACGTAAACATGGTAAGAATCCCGTGAAGTAATTTATAATTAGCTACCTATGCTAGTAACCATGATAGTTTAATACTTAGTAAATGAACCCATACCGAGTCGCTTCCATTGTGCTAAATATTTATTTCGTGAATAAGCGCAGAATAATAAAATGTATGTACTTATATATGTGTTCCATTAACACTGTAACATTTTATATTTTGTGAATCACGGAATTGCGACCACTGTACGGCCACTCGTAATAATAAATAAATAAAATAAAATAAATAAAATGTTTATTTATCAGACAACATAAAGTCCATTTAATGTTAGTAACAAAGTGACTTATCATCACCTATGTTAGTACTTACTAAATATTTTTTTTATTTTTGAGCGCTAATAATCAATCTTTTGTTATTCATAACTGTTGGTAAGTATTTTAATTTTTATTGTCTACTTTTGACGTTGACGGTACTCGGGCTATTATTTCGCCACCAGACAAAGCTTCCTCAATAGGACAGCATCGAGTCATTATTCATTATTTTTTATTTCTCTTAGGTAATTTGCGATAAGTCTTAGGGTGTGTGTTATTGCACATGACGATAAGGCCTAAGACAGAAGCGCTTTCTCCTCAACCAGTATCTTTAACTGTTTAGGAACTTCCTATTCCACAGCTGAAGGAACATATAAGGATGCTTGTATCATTGTTGCAATAGCGACTGATTTAGAAGCTAGCTTATTACCTACTTACAATTTTTGAAATTCCTTACGGGTCTTGACAACCTCGCCCGATCCTCCAAATGCCACTACACATTTACAGAATACACTAAACATGCGCACTAGCTTAGGTCCAAGAGACCGTAGTCGTAGAACAAGGGTACGAAGAGCCGGTTCACACGCGCTCTATACCAGGGGCAGGTACAGGCATGTACCTGGGCGCGTCTCCCCACCACCACGGCCCGGTCTACCCGAGCCGAGATCCGAGCCTTTAGAGGCGCCCTCCGAAACCCTCGGAGAATCTAGTAGGGTAAGGACACGCACTAGTGCCTGATGACGTTCCCTCTAGAAAACCTCGGGTGGTGATTCGTTTCACACGAATCCTTTAAGTTTCTCGCCGCCCCCAAAAAAGCCAGGTGAAGCTGTAAATGCCGTTTGAGGCAATCAGGAAACTCTCTAAAAAAAAAGGGTCTTGACAACATGACCACAGGCTTCTTGGCGGGAAAGTGAAGAGTCATGTCTGCGGTTTTGTTTTATTTCCTAAAATTTGTGTTATGTCGAATATTAATGTGAAATATTGATGGATTATTAACCGTTAAGTGTTCGTGGATGTGTTGGCAAATGAAACAAAACTGTGCAACTTCATTTTTCAAATTCTCTCAAGAAGTCTGCCCGAGGACTTAGTAAAGCCCCACATCTTTACTGAGATACTCGAGGGGTTGGAGGGTATACCATTTCTCATTTCTCATTTCTATTATCATTCATCATCATCATACAGGAAGGAAATATTGTTTATTTATATATTACTTGTAAGAAAAATTACTTTACTAAATGTGCTAATCGCACGAAGCCATCAACTAAAAAATAAAAATAAAAACATGACCACAGAGGTGGTTATCTAGCTATTACAGTAATTGCCATCGGGGTTATTACCATATTTCTCGTTGCTTGTCACTATCGATTACAATACAAACAGTTGCATGACATATTAGTGCAATATGTATCCTTTCTTTAAAAGCTTATGCACCAGCAGTGGGGACATAAAATGACCTGGTGAAGATGATGATGATGAAGTATCCTTCATTTGTCGATCTACGTCAATGCCATTTTCAGCCTTATCGTCACTCACCACTGACCGAGTAAGATGACCAAACGCTTACCTGGGAATCAAACCTGGGACCTCTAAGTCTGAGCTGAATACCACTACACCACCTGTGTACTTTAGGTAGCTTAATCATGTAGACCGCGGGTTGGAGGTTATACCGTCTAAGCGTGTCTCGACACGGAAGGTGGATGTTGTTCGCAATGATGTGTCGCTGTCGCGAATCGAACCTGGGACCTCTGGATCTAAACTGTTAAACCACCACATCATCATCATCAGCTCATTTTCATGTCCCCACTGCTGGGGCACGAGCCTTCCGTATGGATGGATAGAGAGAACGGGCCATAAACCACCACGCGGGCCCAGCGGATTGGTGATTGTTAACGACTGCTAATGCAGCCGGGACCAACGTCTTTACGTGCCTTCCGAAGCACGGAGAAGCTCGAGATGATCTACTTTTGGTCACCCATCCGATGACCGGCCTTTGCGTAAGTTGCTTAACCTCAGCACTCGCAGACCGGGCGCGTTAACCACTGCGCCATTAAGCTCTTCAACCACCACATCATTTCAGCCAAAAGACGTCCACTGCTGGACAAAGGCCTCCCCCAAGGATATGAGGGGTATTTGCCGTAATCGCCACGCTTGGCAGGCGGGTTGGCGATCGCAGTAGGTTGAGGGTTACCTCAGAGAGATGCTGCTGCCCATCCTCTGTAATGGTCCCTTGGTCGGCTTTTACCAACCACCTCACCACCTGTGTTTTTCAGGTAGCATCTAACCGCTTCTTTAATCTAGTGGATGAAAGGTTAAAGCGTCGGTCTCAGACTCAGAACCCCTAGTCTTAAAGTGTCGACCCCGATCCGATCCAAGCCCCTCGGAGAATCTAGTAGGGCACGGGGACACGCACTTAAGTGCGTGATGCCGTTCCCTCTAGAAAACCTCCGAGGGTGATTCGTTTCACACGGCTTGAGGAGCTCTTTAAGTTTCTCGCCGCCCCCAAACAAGCCCGGTGAAGCTGAACATGCCGTTTGAAGCAATCAGCAATCTCTCTCCAAAAAAAAAATATAATAAAGTGTCGAACACCAGTGTCATTCATTACCCTACCTGTGCAGTGGTTCCCAACTGGTGGTGCGCGGCCCCCTATATGATGGTTCGTTATTCGTCATCGGTAATGGTCCGCGGGCGGGACAGAACATAATTAAATCCACTGAACAATTTTTAATAAGGCATTACAATGTTTTTTTTTAATTCCTGCACTATCACCTACGCTATCTATTTGCTAATTCCTAGGTCTCAGGGTGGAACAATATGTACATGGCGTTTTGAGAAGAGTACCACTAGGCGCAAAATGTTTCGCAACAGCATAACACGCATTTTTGGTAGTATGAAGTATGTGAAGATAACTTCTTTTTTACGCCTCGGTGGCCGAGTGGCAGAGCTCTCGGCCTTATACCCGAAGGTCCCGGGTTCAATTCCCAAGTCGGGCAAAATGTATTTCGGATTTTTCGATGCATAGCCCGGGTTTATGATCGCCAACCCGCATTTGGCAAGCGATGGCTTGATTTCAATGATGGAGGCCTTTGCCCAGCAGTGGGACAGTTATAGGCTGTTGACTACAGTTTATGTGGTCCGTGCTAACAAAACAATAAGGAAAAGGGTCCATGGTCAGGGAAATGTTGGGAACCACTGTAAGGAATTAAAAATAAACTATAAATCATCTGTACCGCGGGTCGAAGGTTGCCGCCCAAGCGTGACGGGCACGCGGATAGATGTTGCGTGCGCGCAATATGATGTGTCGCTGTTTATGGTCATAGGCGCAATGTCAGCGTGTTAGGGGCAAGGACGCTTATTGGTTATTTAACACAAAAGAAAAGGTCGGTAGCGTTTTACTGCTTTGTTTTTACGGGCTTAGATAGGCCCCTGACAGTTTCATGAAATTGAATGCAATAAAAATGTATGATTAATTTGAAAAATACTTTAATTCACTTGCAGGAAATAGAAGCAAAGTCAAAGTCAAATCATTTATTTAACATAAGCTTTCACAGGCACTTATTGACGTCAAAACTATAAAATCCAAATACATATAAAAAAATTAAAAATTCATAGTATAAATAAAATAAACACTCTTAACCTCCTAAGTCCTGACGTTTTGAAAATAATGAATCAGTGGTGACCCATTGTCCTTTAAAAAGCACAAACTCGGAATTGAGCTTCAGACCGGAAGAGATTGTTACGTTTATTTTTTGATATAAGAGCTGTACAACAATCTGTGTTTTTAATTATGCCTTTAGACCATATAATGAAGTTAATTACGTAGTTTAAACTTGGAAATATTTTGTGCTGAATTTAGGACATTAGGTCTGTTACGGACAGAAGTCTCATTATTGTATTGTATAGGATTAGTTAGCGAATATAACTTTATAATTGTAATACGGTTAATATATGTAGGTTTATATATGTTATTTTAATAAATATTTCTTATGTTTGTCTTTTTATTTAACACAAGGTAACTGTGGTATGTTTTAAAGAGGGCCAGGTAAACGTGCCCAGAGGCCTAATGCCTCACTAAGTAGAGATAATTAAATAAGTTAATTAAATCTTAAAGTAAATATAATATTTTAATATTGTAAGGTATCCAGATTACGAGAGATACCGTAGGGTAGATAAAAATACATGTAAGAAAGAGAGGTCCAACACGAAAGGGACAACTGCAAATTACGACGGTTCATGTGGGTAGTGGAAAAAATTGTATACCTACATGGGCCGGCATTTGCCCCCACCACGCTCACGGGCATGACCCAAAGTGTATAAATACAGGCCGGTCAGAGCAAATTTTTGTAAGCTCTCCGGACCCCACCTATGAAGAATAAAGAAGAAATAATCAAGAAACGAGTTTTAATACAGTCCACATCGAAGCACAACGGCTGACTTGTTTGTAGCTGCAACCAGCCACGACCAGTTCCTTTGGTCCTTCTGAGCCGGATTTAGAAGATCAGCGGACGATTTGAAGAACAGAAGCTTTCATCCATTAACGTCGGCTGGAAGATTCACCAACGCATTTACGTAACCACCAACGCATTTACGTAACCACCAACGCATTGTACCACTTGTGTTCTGTCACAAGTCTAACGCGGGCGGACCGCGGCTCAAAAACGTCCCACCACCTAGCGGTGCCAAACGGTGGGCGTTCTGAGTAAACGCCGTTCAAGGCGGGACGACTTATCGGACGGGGTCGTCAGTTTGCCTTTTTCAAGGCAAGCTTAAGTCCGGCTACGCCAGTACGGTTTGTCGTGGAGCGGGGGTCCTTTCTGTAGGCACTGCCTAAGCAGTCGGTCACTCCAACCGATGCGCGAGCGCCCCGTTGTCCACGTCGACTCTCTGCTGGGTAGGTCCTTCCTTTCCACTCCCGCACGAACTCCATCCTTGGACGGGCTCCCCACATAGCGTGCCCGTTTGAGATTGGTAGGGACAGCAAGAAAGAAGATGCCGACTACCCGAAGACAAGGTCAAGCCGAGGCGACAGCGGGACTACGAACACCTGACAAACCACCAGAATCACCCTCAAACAATGCCTCAACCGTGACGCCATTGGAACCGCCCCCAGAGACCGCTGAACGCGGCATCACCGCCACTACGGAAATTAGACGCAACGACGACGCACCCCCACCCGACGCGCCCAGAGCCGGGCCACCGTCGGTACGATCAACAGCGAGCGTCGCCTCACGAATTAAGCATGCGCAATTTCAAGCGGAGATGCAACTCGCCGAAGTACGTCGGCGAGAGATACAATTGGAAGCGGAAATGATTAATAAGAGACTTGCATACGAAATCGCCGTTATCGAAGATGATACGGATATAGAACCGGAGAGCTTACCCGCCGATATAACCCAACTGAAACTGGATGACTGGTTGGATCGGCGTCGGAACGTGCATGGACCCGATACAAATAAAGTCGGAAATGTACGACAAGGACAAAAGGATGCGCGTGCAAATGAGATGGACAGAGGTCGCCACCTCACTGACTCGCCATATGTCGAAGACGAAAACGCAGTGAAAGAGGCGGAGCCCCGTGACCAAACGAACAAGGACGACACGGGAATGGTTAAGCTCGCACTCACACTAGAGAAAATGATGCAAAATCGACCGATTGCACGACAAGCACTGGATTTGCCTATATTCAGCGGCTCGCCGGTCGAATGGTTGCCTTTCAAAGCGGCAATGCGCGATACGACTAGACAATTCAACTTTAGTAAAGCCGAGAACTTGGCACGATTAAGAAGCTGTCTTAAAGATGAAGCAAAGGAAGCGGTGTCCGCTCTTTTATATACGGCCGTGGACCCGGAAGTTGTAATGAAAACACTCGAGCAATGCTTCGGACGGCCGGAAGTTATAATCGATCGAGCGCTGGATGACATTAGAAGACTGCCGCGACCCGGCACGACGGCCAGCGAGTTGAACACGTTCGCAATCAAACTGCAAAACATTGTTTGCATACTCGATAATATCGACAACAGAGGCTACTTACGGAACCCGATGTTGACGCGAGAAGTTGTGGACAAGCTCGGACCGCACCTACGCTCAAGGTGGTGCGACTATGCAATTGATTACGGAAGCTATGCCGAGCCTGAGATCGTTACACTGTCCCACTTTCTCATGAGAGAAGCCGACAGAGCCCTACAGTACGCATACGTGAGCTACAACCCTACGAGAAAGAACGTTGTTACCGAGATGAGAGCGAACGTGAAACAACGAATCGAGCGAAAGAAAAGCACAGCTGTGTACGCAACGAATGATGACGTCATAAACAAAGAATGTCTATGTTGTGGAGGACGTCACGACGTGCCGCAATGTGATCGCTTTAAAACCATGACGGTTAGACAACGATGGGATTGGGTAAAGAAAAGCGGAGTGTGTTTCCGTTGTGCCAATAAGAAACACCGTCGCCTACAATGCGATAAACGCGATCTGTGCGGCATTGATGGTTGTCGCCATCCCCACCACGCCTTACTACATGAGCACCGCACCAGGCCGAATGTAACCGAGATGGTAGCGTCGGTCAATCACTCGACCGATGCTACTAAGGTACTGCTGAAAGTGTGTCCCGTTACCATCAAGGGACCGAAGGGGTCAATCGACACATACGCCCTACTCGACGAGGGGTCAACTGTCACACTAATCGATCAAGACCTGGCGGACCACGTAGGCGCGGATGGGCCGGCGAACGATTTGCAAATACGAAGCGTAAATACACAAACGACGTGCGAAACCAAGACGGTGAATATAAAGTTGATTGCTACTACGAATAAACAACGATTCGACATAAAAGCTAGAACGATGAAAGATTTATCACTCAACGGACAGACGGTGCACAACGATTGTTTGAAATACGCACACATGAAAGAGCTATCAAACAGCGACGTCTGCTACGGATATGTCAAGCCTCAAATATTGATTGGGGCAGACAATTGGCATCTCATAGTCACACGAAGATTGCTACAGGGCAAGCGAGACGAACCGATCGCATCGCTCACGAAGCTGGGGTGGGTAATACACGGATCAGCGCCACGGTCAAGCGTGCTGATGGAGAGTAATACGGTTGCGGTGTTATACGTAAACACACCGCAATGCGCGACGATCTCGCGCACTCTCTCACCCGACAACGAACTCCATGCTATGGTAAAGAAGCACTTCGAAATCGACTCACTGGGAATAACGAAAAAAGAGCGAGTGAGCCCGAGTGATGCTCGCGCCATAGAGCTATTTAACACGACGACAAAGAAAGTCAACGGAAAATACGAAGTTCGCTTACCGTGGCGACGTGATGACGTCACGCTGCCGCCGAGTTACGAATCAGCACTGAGACGATTAAAATCCATAGAACGGAAGATGGACAAGTCTGACGAATTCAAGCGAGCTTATACGAATCAAATAGAAAATCTGTTTGATAAACGCTATGCCGAGGAAAGTAGCGAGAGCGATTTGATGAGCCCGCATTTATGGTACTTACCTCACTTCGCCGTAACGAATCCGAATAAGCCCGGAAAGCTACGAGTTGTTTTTGACGCGGCCGCCGAAGCAAATGGAGTTTGTCTGAATGACGAGCTTTTAGAAGGTCCCGACTTACTACGCGACCTGGCGGGCCTGCTACTACGATTTCGCGAACGAGCTATCGCGATTACGGCCGACATACGAGAGATGTTTCTTCAAGTTAAAATATGTAAAGATGACCAACCCGCTCAGATGTTTCTATGGAGGGGCACCGACCGAACGAAGCCACCTACGCGCTACAAGATGACGTCGATGATATTCGGAGCAAAAAGTTCACCTTTCTTAGCGCACAGCGTAAGAGACTCGAACGCCGCAGCACACGCTGCCGAGTATCCACGAGCATACGAAGCGATTACGAGAAACCATTATATGGATGACTACGTCGACTGCTACGACACCGAACAAGAAGCGATTGCAACAATAAAGGAGGTCGCGAAAGTTCACGCGCAGGCAGGATTCACGCTGGCCGGTTATAACTCTAACGGACCGCGCGTGTTGCGTGAGCTGCCAGCAGAAAGCCGTGACACAGCACCCCGACAGCTCGGCGCTAGTTATCAGCAATGGGGAAGGACACTCGGTTTACTATGGGACGCTGCTACAGACGAGTTGGCGTTTAATACGGAGATGGTTCGCGTGTGCGACGACGTGAAGCAAATGAGGCGCGCTCCTACTAAACGAGAGGCGTTGAGCGCGGTTATGTCAATATTTGACCCGCTTGGCATACTGAGTTATTATACTATACGAGCGAAGATCATCTTACAAGGCATATGGCGGTTAAAAATAGAATGGGACGAGGCCTTACCCGATTACGAGGCCGGCGAGTTCCACGAATGGTTAAACGGTTTGAGAGCATTACGTAGTCTGCGTCTACCCCGGCGTCTACATACGGGGGGAGTGACGAGAAAGCAGCTACATATTTTCTGTGACGCCAGCGAGGTCGCTTACGGCGTTGCAGTATACTGGAGAATGAAGGGTGAAAATGGCAAAATAAGAGTCGCACTTGCCGCTGCTAAGGCCAGAGTGGCACCGATAAGGCAACAAAGTATTCCGAGAATGGAGTTGCAAGCGGCATTGATAGCTACGCGACTAGCAAGTTCAGTATTGAATGAGCAAAGATGGCAACCTGAGAGAGTCGTATATTGGACCGATTCACAAACAGTGTTAAAATGGATAAACAACGACACGGTGCGCTACACCCCCTATGTAGCGCATCGCTTAACTGAGATCACAGAAACGACGATGCCGTCACAATGGCGATGGGTCCCTACGGCTCACAATGTCGCGGACGACGTAACGCGCGGCAATGAGATTACGAAAACGAAAAATGATCGGTGGTTTGTCGGACCGGCATTTTTATACGAAAACGAAACTGAATGGCCTGCGAGTGACGACATCAATAACGAACACAGCGCGGAGAGTGAACACTGCGTAACGCACACGCATATGTGGCAGAGTGATAGTAGAGTAGTGCCCAACGCTAAACGCTTCTCCTCCTACGAGCGTTTAGTAAGAACGATGGCGAACGTGCTACTATTCACTCAGAGATGCCGCCGCCGCGCTAGTAAAATGACGATTGAACATATCAACGAGGCCGAGCGCCTACTAATAATTGAATCGCAACAAGAGAGCTTCGCAGACGACATCGACCGCCTCAAAGCGTCCCGCAAACTACGCGCGGGCAGCAGACTACGGCGACTTGACGTGTTCATCGACAAAGACGGAGTATTACGAGCAAGAGGGCGAATAAGGGCAGCGGGTGTGTCTGCCCCCGCTACTACGCCCGTAATACTGGACGGCAGCCACCCGTATGCGCGGTTGCTACTAGATCGTGAGCACCGTCGCGCCCACCACTCGCACAATGAACGCGTCGTCAACGAAATAAGACAACGATACTGGGTTCTACGACTGAGGCCGGCTGTGAGATCTGTGGCATTCAATTGTGCATTCTGTAAAGTGAGAAAGACGCTACCTACGACGCCGGTGCACGGTGACCTACCGAGAGCACGTATGGAAGCCTTTGTACGGCCGTTTACGAACTGTGGCCTCGATTACTTTGGCCCGATGATTGTGACTATCGGCCGGCGTCATGAGAAACGATGGGGGGCGCTATTCACATGCCTCACTACTCGAGCTGTGCATATTGAACTTACAGCGAGCTTATCTACAGACTCTGCGATTATGGCTCTAAGAAGAATGGCGGCCAGGAGGGGATGGCCTCAGATTATATACAGTGACAACGCTACGAATTTTAAAGGCGCGGACCGAGAGCTAAAGGCCGCATACGAACAATGGGAGCCAGCGCTACGAGAATATGCGCTAACAAAACGCACAGAGTGGCGCTATATTTCACCAGGCGCGCCGCACCAAGGCGGCGCATGGGAACGGCTGGTGAGAACCGTAAAGACGGCGCTGCGAGCTACACTCAACGAGAAGTCGCCGCGTGAAGAAGTACTTATAACACTACTGGCTGAAGTCGAGCACACTGTCAACGCTCGGCCTCTAACACACGTCTCTGTGAGCATCGACGACCCGGAAGCGCTGACGCCCAATCACTTCCTTTTGGGCAGCTCGAGCGGCCTGCCCACCACTGGGCCGTGCGAGCGCGCCGACCGAAACACATGGCGGGCGGCGCAGGCGCTGGCGGACGAGTACTGGCGACGATGGCTGCGCGAGTATCTACCACTACTCATACCGCGCGGCGGCACGCGCGACTCCGAGCGACGCAATGTACAAGAGGGCGACGTGGTCATAATTGTGGACAACACACTACCCCGCAATGTATGGCCCAGAGGCGTCGTTACGAAGATATTCCCTGGACCTGACAACGAAGTACGCAACGCAGAGGTGCGCACCAAGGGCGGCACGTTCCGACGACCGACGACGAGACTGGCTGTCCTGCCGATGGAGTGAAGAGGCTACGCGGATGCTGCGCCGGGGGGAGCCTGTTACGGACAGAAGTCTCATTATTGTATTGTATAGGATTAGTTAGCGAATATAACTTTATAATTGTAATACGGTTAATATATGTAGGTTTATATATGTTATTTTAATAAATATTTCTTATGTTTGTCTTTTTATTTAACACAAGGTAACTGTGGTATGTTTTAAAGAGGGCCAGGTAAACGTGCCCAGAGGCCTAATGCCTCACTAAGTAGAGATAATTAAATAAGTTAATTAAATCTTAAAGTAAATATAATATTTTAATATTGTAAGGTATCCAGATTACGAGAGATACCGTAGGGTAGATAAAAATACATGTAAGAAAGAGAGGTCCAACACGAAAGGGACAACTGCAAATTACGACGGTTCATGTGGGTAGTGGAAAAAATTGTATACCTACATGGGCCGGCATTTGCCCCCACCACGCTCACGGGCATGACCCAAAGTGTATAAATACAGGCCGGTCAGAGCAAATTTTTGTAAGCTCTCCGGACCCCACCTATGAAGAATAAAGAAGAAATAATCAAGAAACGAGTTTTAATACAGTCCACATCGAAGCACAACGGCTGACTTGTTTGTAGCTGCAACCAGCCACGAACAAGGTCTTTTTCCATTGAGGATAGAAAATAAAACTAAAGTAGCTTTTCTCAGTTAAATTATTTTTATAAAATATTATATCGTTGAAAACAGTAATTAAAAATTTTTACTTATTCTAATAACTAATTCACAACCAGCTTGAGTGGTGTGAAATAGAAAACCCAATAAACAATTACAAAATAATAAATCTTACATAGTATATAACCATTTTAGGTCAGTAGCAAATAGTTTTATTAGAACTTTGAGCAATTATAAGTTTTCTAAAGAAATCAGTCTTCTAAATTTGAAACAGTTTCTAGCTGAGTTCAAACATAAGGCTACATTGCAGTCAGTACACATAATAGTGCTCTTTTTATCACAGCCTTTTTGACGACAACGACATTGTTTGTCCAGAGTTTCTGGCAAGTGGATGTTCTCATGCATACGATTTCTTTTAGAAGGAATCGGAACTGCTCTTAATCGTCCAGGAGGCCTCTTTGTTGGTTGTTCTTCTTCAACATCATCCGACATAACTACTTGTTCAACAAGTAGATTTTTTTCAAGCATTTGCTCACCAAATTGCATTTTATAATATCTTAATTGTTGAACTTTTTTTGGTGCAATGCCTCTTGCCAACTCTGTTTTTTTTTAAATGCAGCAATAAATTGCAAATAGCCAAATCTATCATATGTGATAAATCGGAATTATGGAGCAGATCTACAATCTCTTCGTCTTGGTATCATCATCATCATCATCATCATCTCAGCCAAAAGACGTCCACTGCTGGACAAAGGCCTCCCCCAAGATGGGGGGTATACTGAAAAACAATCAAAATTTAATTACTTATCATAAACCTATTGTGCTCATTATAGCACAAACTAAAAAAAAGTGATATATAACAAATGCCGAACATTCTAAATAAAGCACATATTATTTTTATCAATCGTCTTGGAATCGTTTTACTGGTTTTCACGCAAATATTAGTAATACAATAATGTTTAACAATGTAACTATCAGATTATTATAACAAATCATTACAAAAATAACAAATCACAAGGATTAAAAGAGATGTTTCTTACCTCGTTCTCGAACACGACCTGTTCGCCTCGCCATTTTCGGAAAAGAGACACTGAAAGTGACATCTGTCATTTTTTTCTCAACATGGCGGCTATAACAATAGACTAAGCGAAAGAATGAACACTTCAGTTCTGCCATATCATAAAAGTAAGATCGAAATATTGTAGAATAATATTTTGTGCTAAAAATAGCACATTAGGCCACTCTTGCTTACTATTTAATATGTCAGGTCTGAATTGAGTATATCAATGTACTTATTTTAGAACGAAAGGACTTAGGAGGTTAAACTAAAATTTCCTCTCAAAAGTAACAACTTAAATATAGCGATTACCACTATTTTTATAAATAGACACACATACCTAATTAAATAAATAAAAATTCAGCTTAAAAAATTAAGGATTTGAAATAAAAAACCAAAAGATTATTTACTCTGTAACAGTAAATAATCTTCTAGTATTTTTACAATACATCTTTTTTACAAGTAAAAACACCTACCTAATGATTTTATGTTTTGTTACAGCGATGTCGGCCGATGGGTCGACGACGGACATCAACGTTCTTCTCAACGATACCGGTAAGATAACTCGTAAAAAAAATATTATACAAGATAATTTTTTTATCAGTGCGCAAATTTTCTGGAGCGACTCAGAATCGTTATGTAAACAACTTCTCATAGAAAAATGGGTCGAAATATGTCAAAAATTTTTGGACTTCCCATAATTTAGCGAACACTTGAATAAGCCTGATTTGTATGAAGAGTCTCAAAATAAAATGTTTTGTTTATATAATTTTTTACGGTTTTTTTTTTTTTTTTTTTTTTTTTTTTTAAACCGGTTGTTGTGGAGATCCTTGGGGGAGGCCTTTGTCCAGCAGTGGACGTCTTTTGGCTGAGATGATGATGATGATGATGATATAATTTTTTACGCAAATTTTGTTGTCAACAAATTACAAAAACACAAATATTGAAAAAAAAAGAGCAAAATCAATGGGGATTACACCTGACCCGGTATGTCAGAAGGGTGCAGGTTCAAATCTTGCTCGTGGTTTATTTTTCTACATTTGTGTTTTTGAGTCTCAAAATTTTTGACATATTTTAAACCCATGTTACTATGAGCAAGTTTACTTACCGATTCTGAGTCGCTCCAGAAAATTTGCGCTCTAATAAAAAAATATCCTGTATTATAGAATAGAATATAATATTAAGTAGGTATGTATTGCTTAAGCTGTATATAATGGGTAGGTATAACAAAAAAAAATTTTTTGATATACTTAGGTATAAAATTATAAGGTACTCCAGTATTCGACACTTTAAGCCCAATGTTCGACACGGTTGTCGTCGCCAAAAAATAACATGGATATTCATTGTAACACGGGATGACGCTTGGAAGTAGGTGGTATTCAATGGTTACTAAATACTAAAATCAGTTATTGACCCCTATTTTTTTAAATTAAAAAAAAGTCAAACACTGGTACTTTTACCCTAGGTATTGTTTAAACTGTGTATATGTAGGTATTACAAAATAACCTAGTTGCGACAATTTTGTACGTAGCAAACATTTAAGTAATTAAATAACATAAATATACCTAATGATATTATTTCTCTATTATCTAACATTTTTCTAACAGACTAGAGTCTACTTATATATAGTATCTGAAAAGAAGAATCTGCATAGCCATCGGTTGCAATAACCGTTGGATAGATGGCGCACTGTGCCGCTATTAGCACTCAAAAAATTTAAAAAGCAGTGACAAAATTCGGCGCTTACGTCAGCCTTCCCGGTAGCATAGCGGTCAGTGCAGCCGTCCGGATTGCGGAAGCCCAGGTTCGATTCCTGGCTGGGTTTAGTATTTTCAATTATTAATATTATAAATATTTAATTTAGCTTCAGTGCAGCAATTAGCACTTGAAAATAAAAAGCAAAAATTTAGACTTATAGAGTCCCTCAACAATTTCTAAGAGCTCTGTGTGGTGACATGGTAGGAACGAAAGTTATCTATAATCGACTTATGTTGCTAACTGTTCCTGCATACCTACAAGACCTTACACCCGTAAAGTACCTGCTTATACTTAAATAATAATTAAAATATAATAAATTATATGTATAATAACAAAAAAGTAGTTGAAAAAACAAATACCTAGTAGTTGTTAACATGAACACTTTTTACAAAATAAGGAACCGGTCAACCCGAGCCGAGGACCTGGCCTTTAGAGGCGCCTAGTTGTTCCGCTCCCCTTTCTATCCGAACCCCTAGAAGAATCTAGTAGGGAAATCAACAGCAAAGCACGCTTGCGTGATGCAATTCCTTTTAGAAACGTTCTGAAGGTGTTTCGATCACACGGCTCGAGAAGTTTCACGCTTCCCCCAGACAGTCCGGTAACGAAGAAAAAGTCGCATGTCGCCATTAGTAAACGAACTCTCAAAAAAAACTTTCTATCATTATCCATTTTTATTTACTAAAATGTTTATGCAGAAATAAATACTAGTGCAGTTCATATTCCACACAGGGTAGGCAGAGATCTCTTCAAATATAAGCTCACCTTTCTCGTCCCATTCAAAACTATATTCTTGGTTTTCAAGAAAAGTAGAGACTTTTCTTGAAACGTATTAGCACGATTTAGTATCATCTAGTAATGGCATAATAAACCTTTTACTAAAATAAATTAAGTTGTATTCAGTCAAGTAGCAAGTAGTTCGTAATAAAACTTCATTGTGCGAAGTGACGAACAGCGCCATCTGTTGAGTTGTATCAAAACTATTTTAAACGTGATGACATCATCATTCAAGTAGTTTAGCACTTCACCGACAGACAGCGCTTGAACCAACATTTTTATTTTCATTTGCATTTTATAAACAACTATAGTACAAAGTTATTTTTTCTATCAAGTTTGTAAAGTAAGTTAAATACAAACGTTTTAAATTGAATAATAAATAATAATTTAAGTATGTGCTAGTTTCTTCTTATAGTAACTAGGTAAGTCATATAAACATTTTAATTACAAAAATCCGTTACTTTACAGCTTAATAACAATATTTTACCACTTTTAACCACTAATAATTTAGAATAAACCATAATACTAATATAATAAATATGTCTACAAGAATTGGTTTCAGCGCCACCTCTTAAAATAAGATGAAACTATCAGTGCGCTATTTAAGTAGTTTGGTAATATGACGGCAGATGGCGTTGTTACATTAGCATGCTATTTGCTTCGGATATTTTACACAACGAGTGTTCGTTCACCTTATTTCTCTAGATGGCGCTACTAACTTTTAACCAAGAAAACTATGTTCGAATAAAAGGTAAATAAAAGAAATATTTTGCTGTGTTTCACAATCCTACTATCCTACTAATATTATAAATGCGAAAGTTTGTGTGTATGTCCGTATATTTGTTGCTTCTTCACGCTGCAACGGATGGATGGATTTGGATGGAATTCGGCATACAGATAGTTTAACATGGATTAATACAGGATACTTTTTATCCAGATATTCCCACGGGAACGGGAACCACGCGGGTGAAACCGCGAGCGGCCGCTAGTAATTAGGTATATAAAATGGTTTTCAAATGGGTTATTGATCAAATCCGAAACTAAGTTTGTGTAGTGAAAAAGTGCTTATGAATTTCGGTTTTGGTTTTGATTATAGCTAAAAATGCATACTTTAGCTTTTAGAAAAAAAAAAAATTATAAAATGAACTCGATAATGCAGAAAAACACTGTACTGCTGCAGCAGAGTATAGTAAATGTATGTATGTAATCTGTGGCTGATACCAAATGAGATGCAGTTTCTGTCTCAAAATAAAAAGACCACCATCTATTATTTAAGAACTACCCTTGACCAGTTTTCAATTTTCGGTCGTTTTCGATCAAAAACCAGCCTTATTTTGAGGTAACAAACATTAAAATTAATTAAAACTACATCTTCCTAACAACTGGTTCGGGGTCTTCAGGTATATACCATACCATACCATACCATACCTGGGCCATGCTAATTTAAATATTGGTGGTCTCGCATAAGCTTTTTTTTCCAAGAAAAAATTTAGTTCTTTTTTTTTTTGATTTTTCTATTGGACTCAAACGATCTTTACAGCGTCATCGGATATTTTGGGGACGGCGCGAACCTTAAAGGGTTCCACAAGCCGTATGATCGAAACAACGTCATAGGATTTCTAGAGGGAATGACATCTAATGGGGTTCAGATCGGATCGTGTTGACCGGGTCAGACCGGATCGTGGGGGTGGGGAGCAGCGAACAGTAATGTTTCAAGTGGCCTAATTTTGACATTTGTATTATGAGGAGCTGAATCATAATAATAATACCTGAGCTGGATTAGGCAGCCGCGGAGCGTGTTCAGTGGCTGATTATGACGATGATGATGATGATGATGATGATGATGATGATGATGGTGGTGGTGATGGTGGTGATGATTATGATGATGATGATGGTGGTGATGATGGTGATGATGATCATGATGATGATGATCATAATGATGATGATGATGATGATGATGATGATGATGAGCTCGATGGCACGGTAGTAGTCGCCTTCAATCAATTGCTGAAGTTAGGCAACTTTCGAAAAGGCCGGTCATCGGATGGGTGATCAAAAATGTATCATCTCGAGCCCTAATATTATATAGATATACCCTTATATGATACTTTTAAAGTTTCTTTTACAACAACACACACACGCCCTGGGGCCCGACCGCCTAACCGATCGCTTTGACTTCGTGTGTGGTTTATGACGTCATCTTGTCGTTTCGTGCCGTCTATGGAAGCAATATCGAAAGCTATAGCCTTTAGCTTTTGATATTGCTTTCATAGGCGGTGCGAGGTAGCAAGATGACGTCATAAACCACACACGAAGTCAAAGCGGTCGTTTAGGCGGTCGGGGGGCTGGTCGGTCTAAATGGGTTACGTAATCTTGATTTTGTATGGCTTTGAAGCAGCGCCACCTATTGACAAACGAGGACAGTTAATGCCATACAAACTCGTTTTCTTTAACAATACCTGTGAATAGCAAACAAAACTCGCACTAGGTAGTTTCGTGGTTGTTTTACCTGTCCGTATTTTTTTTTCATGTCTTCGCATATTGAATTAGAGCTTAAAGAAACACAACATCATATGGCCAAGAAACCCAATAAATCGACATCCTATTACGTACGTTACCATGTTTTCTACGTCCACCTATTGCCACTGTGACGTCATGCTGTTATGGGGGCAAATCCTATTAGTATCACGTAATAAATAAGCTGAACAGATAGGTGCGTCTGTACCAGTGATGTTATCAATATATCGATGTTTTACTAACCTATTTTCCATCGAAAAATAAATGGTGCATAACTTCGTGTACCTACTTGCGATCGTGTATGTTAATCTACTTTCGCAATGGATTATCGGATGGGCGATCGAATTGAAGTATCGGCTTCTCCGTACTCTTGCCGTTGGTTGCCGACCGGGTGTTGTCCTAAGATGGTTGTTAGTTAGAACCCACTAACTCGATATGGAACAACGTGGTGTGTTATAGCCAGATCCCTGCATGTGCTTCAGTTCACGCACCCTGTCTGCGATTGCTAAGGTTAAGCAACTTTCGCTAATGACGGTCATCGGATGGGTGACAAAAATTTGTTATCTCGACCTCTTCGCGAAAAGCAGCTGGTCCCGGCTGCAGTATCAGTCGTTAACAACCACCAATACGCACTGGGCCCGCGTGGTATATGGCCCGCTCTCCCTATCCTATAATGAATCTCAAATTCATAAATTTCAATTTCAATTTCATGAATTTCTTTATTAATAGCACACTTAATAGTCTGGTCCAAATTAGTCCGACTAAAATTATATGGTTACATGCTGTACATGCAGTACTAATTACTCCATTAGTAACTTATCGACTTCAAAACATCGACATCGATGTTTAGAAGTCGATAAGTACACACGCGCTTTACTAGTTTCGCATGTACTACTAACTTGCAATCTATTAAGTTATAGTATACCGGTATACGCACAAACCGTGAGTCAGTGAATAATACGCATTCATTCATCAATCGATTCCGTTCTAAATCATGGTTTCCAACGATTAGAACGCCATTACCTATACTATATAGGTACACTTACCTCTGTCGACAAATAGCTATGATGTCATAGAGAATTCCATAGCGTTCTTGATAGACTGGATGCAGTTTTATGTAACAATGTTGTAAATCATTGGTGTTTATTTACTAGCGTTTCCTATAGAACCCTATAGCAGCGCCTTTGCGTTTTGTTTTATACTATGTAAAGATAAAGATGGTGTATTAAAAAAATATATAATGCGCTATTTTTTACTAAAATTAGGCAAAATACTTTGCTCATTTAGCGAGGTGAAGGGAGACCCCGAGTTATATGGGACACTCCTCTTCCCTCGTCCAGATACTAAAAGCTCGATGAGGGTAGGTATACCCACAAAAAACCTAGTACCTACCATCCCTTCTGCCACGGGGATGGCTCATGGATCACGAATGGCAAGCACCGAGTAGATCCTGATTACTGTTCCTATCCGGAAAGATAATATGCTTGTGTTCAGTAGGAGTTTAAACACGATTGAACCACGATTTCTAGCATTCAACCGTAGCATAGCATAGCTTGCGATCAGCTACAGAAGCATTAATAAAGGTAAAACATTAGCTTTCATCTTGATACAGTTTTTGTCGTCAAAAATAACATAGATTTTTATTGATTTTTTACGGGTTGCCAGCAGTAGGTAGGTCCGATTTGCTAAAGACTAAAACCAGTTGCTGATTCTTATTATTTAAGGATAAAATTTCGATCACTGTTTCCTGCAGAACGTTGGTCATCATCAGCTCATTTTATGTCCCCACTGCTGGGGCACGAGAATTCCCTTGGATGGATAGGGAGAACGGGCCATAAAACACCACCCGGGCTCAGTGCGGCTTGGTGGTTGTTAACGACTGCGCGAATGCAGCCGGGACCAACGGTACGTGCCTTCCGCAGCACGGTTCCTCCGTGCTGCGGAAGGCACGTACCATAATATTAGGGCTTGAGATGATAAATTATTGGTCACCCATCCGATGACCGGCCGTTTATACTGTCAATACTTTTGTTAAAATGTATTTTTTTTATTGTCTAAAATGTACCAAAGTAGAATACAATATACTTACTATAAATAATATAGTCTTTTATTTTGGTATAGTGGATGATGGTATTGCACAGTAAACATGCAAATTCAACACAGTATTCGGGGAAATCACGCTATCAGTAGAACCGTGTTACTGACAGATGTTTGGGTAATAATAACACAAATATTGCGCAATTCTCACGTATGTATGACGACGCGCCGCGTAAAAAAATATCGGAATTCTGTGACGTAGGCTGTGTGCCCACTAAATTAGGAATACTCATAGTAAAGGTACTTACAGGTGGTGTTACATTCATCCTTCATTCATTTAGCCTTCCCAATGGAAGGAAACAAAAGGGGAACGGACCATTATCTAAACCACCAACGCGGGCACAGTGCAGATTGGTGGTTGTTACTAGGCTTGCCAACCGTCCCGGATTTTTCGGGACGTCCCGCTTCTGGGTCAATTTTGGGCCGTCCCGCCGTGACCCCCTGCGGGACACTTTTTGTCCCGGAAATCAGTGATAATATGATATTAGTATCTATCTCGTACCAACTACCCTCAGGTTAGGCAGTTGGCCCCAGTAATTACGTTACGCATTATAAAACATTTCTGCCTGCCTGCCTGCATTGCGTATTTCGCGTCAGGAGTGATCGGTGCGGTGTTCGTTAAAAAAAAATATGCAGTTTTATTTCTAACTATTTTATACGTGGTGTGTTGTGTCCCGCGTAATATGCCCAAGTTCCGGATGTCGAACTGGGTAATCCCGGGAATGCCTTTTTTGGAAGGGCTTTACGTGCCTTCCAAAGCATGGAGGAGCTGAGTTGATTAATTTTTTGGTCACCCATCCTATGATCAAAAGTTGTTCTTTGTTGATCGGTGGAATAGATACCCGTACCTAACGGAAGCATTGACCGCATAATTAATTAGTGTTTCTTTGTTGGTTGTTAACTTTACGGTGAAATCATTTTATATATCATGCCATCGGAATTTCATTTAAATGCGTTTTAAAATAACAAAGGGTTATTTTCACAGATATTTATAGAAAATCCTCAGTAATATAGGGTGTCCGGCCTTTTTACCCAAATGTCCGGCCAAACTGGCTGGTCTGTCCGGCTATTAGGTTTGGTGACCTGGCAACCCTAGTTATGAGTGTACCAACATAAATATTACTAATAATTAGTAGTTCTTCTCCGGAATTCATGCGTATTGTATAATTAACAATGACTAATAATATACTAAAAACAATTAGGTAGTTATTAGGTTATTGGAGACAGTATTTTTAACAAACTAAATAGAACTCGATGTATTATTTTCCTTTTACTATTTAATTTTAATGAATTGTAGCGATGGCTTGATTTCAATGATGGAGATTTAATGTTATCTATTTAAATTGAATATTATCTAGCGTTAATTTATACTAGTGGGTCGCCCGCAAAACTTCGCGGTTATTCAACAGATTTTTTAGGAATTTCGAAACTTATGACAGGTTTCTTTATTTTTCTGCACATCTACGGCTGGAGCTCTTCAAAATGAGACCGTAACCGATTTTATTTATGTGCAGGTAGCGTCCCATAATCACTGGGACAAAAATCGGCTTGCGCTATTAATATAGGTATAAGATATTTTTTGAAACAATTAAATTTTACTTATTTTGCGTATAACCGATATACTTTTTTGTGATGAAAGTGTTGATAATCGCTAAAAGAAATCAAAAACAAATGTTGGGATCCTTTTTAAAATAAATAATACATAGTTTTAATTATTTTTTTTTCCTGCCTTACTTACCTATATACTCGGATAAAACATGGCAACTCCAGAAAATTGCCTAGCTATTGCCTGTCTGTCACTGGCAATTAAATTTGCCGGCTGAGGACTTCAAGACTTGGGTCCAGCCTAGACTGTTTGCAAATGTAACTATGCCCTGTGGTGTGCCAAAAACACATTTACGTCATATAATTTAAAACTCAATTTAAAAACTTAATAAAAACTAAAATAATTACCTAATAAAATTTCCGTTTTGACGACTTTCTTGGCGTTTGTCACACAGCGAGACTAATTTAAAATTATCGTTTCCGCTTCAAATTCCAGCAGCCTACATACATAATATATAATGTACCTACAGTAATTATTTATACATGTGGTATGAGTGTGACGTCATCATGGTATTACATTTCAATGACGTAGCGGATCGAATGATCGATAATGCGTACATGCGTATGCGTATTGGTTCACAGAATAGTATACTCGTAGGAAAACATTTCGGCGTATAGTTTTTATGTGTATGTAATAAAATACAGACGGCAAAATGTTTTGATGGAATAAATCTCATGTTTTTTTATGATAAGTAGTAACTTATATATATTATGTCCGCAATCCGCATTGTTTAGTATAAAAACGCACTGTTTTTGTAAGAACTATTAAACGTAATAAACAACACAGTAAAAATTACGCCAATTTAATCAGACTAATTTTAACGGGATTCTTACCATATTTTTCTTGGATACTCCAAGAAAGTGTTCATGATAGTTTACTTATACGTATACTTACGTATACTGTACTTACGTATACTGTGCTTACGTATACTTTTCAAAACAAAGGAGTATTGGTAATATAACATAAATTATGGCATAATGACAAGATATGAGCTATTTGTAGCTTAAACTGAATAAATGGTTTTGAATTTTGTTTTTTTTTTTATTTAATTTTGAATTGAATTTTTTTAAGCAATTTATTAATACACAGTATAAAAATGATAAAAGTTATTTTAAGGTATCATGTTGATTGTCTCATTTATTGTACGAGTGTGCTATTATCCTCGTAATGTTTGCGAGATCGTCAATAACTGTTTTCTAATTCTTCACTACATAGTATAAAACAAAGTCGCTTCCCGCCGTCTCTGTCCCTATGTATGTATGCTTAGATCTTTAAAACTACGTGACGGATTTTGATGCGGTTTTTTTTAGATAGATAGAGACGGTTAGATAGAGTGATTCAAGAGGAAAGTTTATATGTATATCAGCATTGCACCCGTACGAAGCCGGGGCGGGTCGCTAGTATTCTTATAAAATTAAGATTTCATAGTTTGCACGTTGGCACACGCTGCATTAAGAGTTCGTTAAATACATATGATGTCATCTCCTCTCTCTTTGCTTTGTCAGTCAACGCAGACAAGGTTGGGACCTTGTCACCTACGATTTGTTATCATGTTCGCTCGTTTTATCTAAAACTATGGAACGGTCCCCTTTTCCATGATTATCATTTTTTTACGTGTAAACGTCGATCTTAGGGTCATTAATCATCATCATCACCGGCTAATTTTTATGTTCCCATTGCTGGGGCACGAGCCACCCATATGGATAGAAAATTGGACCACCACGGGGTGAATGGGTCACAAAGTGCCTGTTTAGATTGTTGGTTGACGACTGGTAATGCAGCCGGGAACAACGGGCTTTCCGAAGCACGAAGGAGCTCGAGATGATATTTTTTTTGTCACCCATCCGATGACAGACCTTTGTAAAAATTGTTTAACTTCAGTTATTTTAACCACAGACCGAGCGTGATTACCACAGCACAATAGAATTCATTAATATATATATTAAAAAATATATATATTCACACACACTTAAATTATTCATTGATTGATTGATATGATTATCTACAAAGAGTTAAAAGAAACAATTTCAGCCTTGTTTACTGTGTTCTAACAAAATTAAATGTAAAGCGATGCAAACTTCTTGTCGGTCGTGAAATGAGACGCAATCCCGTCGCAGTAGCTAAATGTGAGTGTCAACCAATCCGCGACTGCGTGAAGTTGCGCTCGCAGCTAACTTCACCACCGTTTAAAACTTGCATCTACATGAAAAGGCGATCCGTTACATCACAGTAATAAGAATCACATGACCAAGTGACCAAGTGCTACTAAAGTATAAAATTATAATTACCTATGTTTTTTAAAATAGGTTATATAATTAGTAACGTGAGCAAGTGCTGACATAGTTTGCGGTTACTGAAACCTTAGCATGGCGCCTGTCGGCCGATAGAGACGGTCGGTCACATAGTTTAGGTACATGTAGGTGTTTCTTCATTATCGGCAAGCAACGGCAGCAAAGCGAAAGTGAAATGGTTCACTTTCTTGGTTTGAAAAGATTATGATAATTATCTATCTATAATAATTATTTAAATATACAGGTTGACTTTTTTATCACCGTCCAAAACTTCTGAGATGTCTCCCGTGATACAAACGAACAACGCTTACTATTGGACCAACTCCCTAACTCGAAAATAAAATTCAGCTCTGTTCCATACATTTTGGTCGAATGAATATTGATGTTTTGTATGGAACAGCTGAATTTTATTGGGAGTTGGTCCAATAGTAAGAGTAGTTTGTTTGTATCACGGGAGTCATCTCAGAAGGTTTGGAAGGTGATAAAAAAGTGAGTGACATATTACATTACAACATGGTACAACAAAAAATTGCGCTAGCACATGCCACTGTATCCGATCGCGCTAAATGTCAATTTGCCCTTAACATTAATTTTAAGAAAGATTTAAGAAAGGAGAGTCCAGTTATTTAATAAGTATTTGCTATAAAAACTACAACAAATAATAAATACCAACCACACTGGTGATAATTATCCGATAATAATCAAGAAATGTAATTATTTAGATAATTTCTAACCCTACGGTAGGTACCGTTGTCGACGCACTGCGGAATGGCACGCCTTCTGACGCCGCGCCTCTATAACGATCACCACCCGTCCTGAGTATTCAGTGCGAGTTTTAATCAGTTACGGAAATGTACGGCTAATCGCAATTCACCTCTTTGTCACCAGGGTGCCTAGTGCGAGTATTTTTTGTTACCGTTCGATTACGTTAACGATAACAAAAATTCGGATGGTAAAATTGCAACTTATCTATATGACACTGCCAAGTCTCTCCCTAATCTCATCATTACCATCAGCCTGTACTAGTCCACTGATAGGCATAGGTAGGGTTGCCACCCGTACCCCGAGGAGGACATCGAGGTTAACGGAGTTAAAAGCGCTGCTGAAGTCGAGTGGAACCAGCAG
This sequence comes from Eudonia lacustrata, assembly GCA_947562085.1. Lineage (NCBI taxonomy): Eukaryota > Metazoa > Arthropoda > Insecta > Lepidoptera > Crambidae > Eudonia > Eudonia lacustrata. The sequence goes on along the minus strand of OX387315.1, from coordinate 7,035,905 downwards.
GGTCAGGGACTTATTCTCCATAGCCCACCGGATGTCGTCGGTAACATTCAATAAAGCTGTAACCGTACTGTGACCGGGTCCAACATGCTCAAGAGCTGTAGAAAGTTAAGGTAATATAGAAATAGGGCGAAAATGTAAGGGTAGGGAGGGATGGGAGGTCTTTGATAAAGGAATAACGTGGGCTTTTTTCCACGCTGTGGGAAATAAACAGTGGGTCAAGGAATGATTAAAGATGTGAGTGAGTATAGGAAGCACAAAGGGTAGGACAAGAGTGATCATTCTCGAACAAATGTCATCGTCACCAATGGATGTAGAAGTAATAGCCAGAAAAGATTTCTAGCCGTCCTCGAAAATCATTAAACCAAACTTGACTACATGGCTGAATTCTAAATAAACAAATTAAGCTTATTGTCAAAGTAATTACGACTGCAGTCATTAACCTTTATCTTTTGTTTACATCGTGATGAAACATCAGGGTGTGTTGCTATCTATCTGGGAGCTGAAATCCGTTGGCTTATTCCATCTTGAATTCCTGATAACATTCTGACATTAGATGATACTAGGAAAATAAAGACCAAGTAGTATATCACGCCAAAGGCCATCTATGAAGGTAAATAATGCTCTTTCAAAATATTTGTATCGTTGATATTCTACCTCAAAACAAATATGTTTTTGTGGTTTAATAATATTTTTTATATCGTATAATAATATTTTTTTATCATTTGTTTAACATTTGTAATTTAAAAACATGCTGTACCTACATTTTATACTGGCCGTTATATTACATAGTTACTAATAAAAGAGCTAGGTACACCTTTTTTATAAATAAGTAGGCCAATCACCGTGCTTCAGGAGGCACGTAAACTCGTTGGTCCCGGCTACATTAGCAGTCGTTAACAACCACCAATCCGCGCTGGGCCCGCGTGGTAGTTTATGGCTCCTGTGAAGTTTCCATCCGTAGGTAAGACTCTTACCCCAGCTGTGGGGACATAAATTGAGCTGGTGAGAATGCAAATCACTCTGCTTCACCTGATGTGAAGTGATGCGAAGACAATTAATGAAGCAGGATGGTACGGTACCGCAACAGCGACAACATCAAATTTAAACCAAACTAAGATTTCTACGTTTTGAAACATCATAAGTGTATAAGTTTCCCAGCAAAACCCAGAGATGTTATTGTATGTCATTCGGCTGATGTAACAACTCAATGTTGTCTGCGTTAAAATAACACAGAGGTTAACTGAGCTAGATTAGTTATAATTAAACCCGAGTGATAACGCTATCTGGCCCCCTGTGGATTCAAATAGTACCACGGTTTGCGTGGAATTGTTCTGTTTGTTATCGTGTTTACCAAAGCCATTTACGTCTTCACATATCGGGTTAGTGTCACAATATTTAGATTGCTTCTGAAGAAAAAAATCGTATTCGACTCCAGTGCTTTCACTTGGTGTGAACTGTGAAGAAGCACCTTGAAGCAGGACATTGCAGGCTATTCATAAAATAAATCGGATCTGTAAAATACATACAAGTAATGAAGCTGTTTTCGAAGTTCAGAGCAAAATATGGTGATGTAAACTGTTTTAAACTGTCCTGCTGTGTCATGAGGACAGCAATCTGTGTTTTGATGGCAATTATCTCATGCGTCAATTGCGGCCTTTCCCGCTGCAAACAATGTTCAAAATATTATTTGCGTCATAACTTGACCAGATTTTGATTTCGGTAATCACACTAAACAAAACAAAAGAGTTCCAACTTGAAAGATAGCTAAGCTAGCGTCTTATTGTCAATATTTCGTCCCATATTTTGTTTTGCCTGTGTATAAGAAAATTGGATTTTGAATTCGGTAATCCCAAATAAAACATAAATAAGTTTTATTTGGGTAAATGAGATTCCACTTCAATTGTTGACAGATAATATCTTTATTTACATATTGTTTTCTAAAGTTTACGCGAACACTACACATTGAAATGAAACAACTTTTACGGATCTACTCGCGTTTATTGTAGGTACACATTACTTATTTAATGTTTATCCTGACGTTTCGAACCCTTTGCAGGGTCCGTGGTCACAAGGAGACTGAGGTGTTGGTCATCTCATAATTAGTTGGTAGCTTGTATACCCTCATTTAAATTTAATCAGGTGCGTTCCGTTTTACGCAGAAAGAGAGCTTATAGTATTTTTTGGTCTGGCAGTATGGTGTTGGGGCTGGGATTTAATATTTTGTATGATGGGATCCCAGGCTGGTGGTAGATTCCAACCATCTTCTCTATTGAAATTAGGATGTTTTTTTAATTTCAATAGCCTCGCGTATCATCCTAGGGATGAATCGTTGTTCTCTAGCGAGTATTTGTGGTTTATCCAATCCGATGTAATGGTTGGGCCCCTCTAGGGAATGTTCGCATACTGAGACTTATTATCGCGCCTATGCTTGACGACCCTGCAAAGGGTTCGAAACGTCAGGATAAACATTAAATAAGTAATGTGTAAAATAAACGCAAGTGGATCCGTAAAAGTTGCTTCATTTCAATCTTTATTTACGTTTGTTATCAACATTTCAATTCGTCTTTTGTTTATGATCTTTTAATGGAGAGTTTGCCATAACGGATTGGAAGCGGAACATTTCGAGGGTGCCTCTTAAAGTCTAGTATCTCAGCTCGGGTTGACCGGGACGTAAGGGGTGGGGAGAAGCGCCCAGGTACATGTCCGTACCTGGTATAGAGCGCGTAGGAACTGGGTCGTCGTATCCTTGTTCTACGAGTACGGTGTCTTGGGCATACGAGGGTGCATGTTTAGTGTATAATATGAATGTGTAGTGGCAAGTTGATGATCGGGAGGGCTGTATGTGATCTACTTTTGTTTTGCCTTAATGTACATATTAATATGCAAAGACATGTAGGTTTAAACAGATAATCGTGAGCAATTCTTCTTGAAAGATCTATTTTAACTTCTTGCAAATCTTTAGCATGTTTTGTAGTTATCAATATCTTTTATCCATAATTACGTTTTTGAAAATGTATTTATTGCACAAACTTGTGTATGGGAAAGTCCCTCTCGCAATAATAGAAATAGATTACTTTATCAAAGTCATCAAGATTAATACGAATAACAACGTTTATTATTAACTTGTAATTTTTATTACTATTTGTAAACAATATCACTTATTGAAATCAAGTTCGGAACGAATGGCTATGAACGAATGAATAAATAAAAAAGATACAATAACTGTCCAACGCAGAGTTTAAAAAAAATGAAATAATCAATGAAATAATAACATTATGTATTAAAAGTTAGAATTATAAACGCCATTTAAAGTTGAAATTTATAAAATAAAATTATTTTTTATTTTTTCGAAAAAAACATTTTTTTTTAAATTTTACTACTTGTTTTTCATATTGTTATTTGTTTGCAACAAAATTTGTGTAAATTATAATACGAGTATAATATTAACGCCATGATATCGCATGCAACTTTGCGAATTATCAGAAACAACTAAAAGATAATAAAATGAGAATCCCGTTAATAATGACTTTTATAAGTGACCATGATGATAGTTAAAAAATCATAATTTATTTTTACCTCGAATTTTTTATCAACACAAATAAATATTGCTTAGCATTCAAAAGCAGCAGTTAGGTATGTCTTTTTGCAATTTTAATCACGAGATTTGTGATACTACAGAAAACAAAGGAGACACTATTGTGGAATACCAATTGGCAATTATCAAGGAAGTTAATATACCTACTACGCAGTTTTAGCAATTGTCTAGTCGACATTTTGTACGTAATTAGTACTAATTCATCATTGCAAGCTTACTTTGTAAAGGGACGTTTTTAAAAATGTTATTCTGAATTAATTAAGTACATATTTTATTAAATTATTTTGTTAATTTGCTATACTTAGGATTTTTTTATATTTTTGTTATAGGTTATATTATTGACAGTGCAGGCGTGCTCTGTAGATTTTTCTTCTTATGAAGTTTAATATGTAATGTGTGTGTTGTTGATTATCAAATATATTTATTTAATTTAAATAATCCTTAAAATATTATTTATGACAACATTGTTATATATTTAAAATTCATAATAACAGTAATTTAAAGTCCGTTATTGGTAACTTAAATAATACTACAACTGTTATTAATTAGAAAAATATACTTCCTAGAAATATACTTCCTATCTTCCTATCCACAACCCGTGGTCAAAAATTTCAATATTTTTACAAGTTTTTTTAATTTCTTTATCGTAAAAAAAGAAGACAAAGGTTGAAAAATTCCACGAGCGGGATTCGAATCCGCACCCCATGACATGCCGGGGCAGGTGCACTGTATCTGCTATTCCTCATTTGGATGTAACCAAAACTTCATCTATGACATTAAATAACTAACAGCCGCACTCAAATGCGTTCATCTGCTCAAATACATTCATAATTACATAATATTTTTTTGCAAAAAATGAAAATCATATTTTTAATTGTTAAAAAAATGCAAAGTCGAATTAAATTTATTAATTAAATTTAGATTACTTACTAACTAGACGTCTCTGACTGCGGCAGTCACAGTGTAAGATCTAGTAGGTATATAAGTAGTAGTACAAGTAAATCGCTACTTCCATCAAATTCAAATTGAAAATTATTTATTGCCCTTCACAATTTAGGTAAAACCATGGACTAATAATATATTATAATATATTTATAATAATAATATTATTAATAAAAATAATATTATTATTATAAATGTATTATATTTTTTTTATTTTTTTTATTGTGAGTTTATTATTTTTATTGTTTATTATAATAATATATTTTTAGTCCATGGTAAAGCTAAGTCAAATTAACAATATTGACAAAGTGTTATTTGTATAAAATACTAAAGTTTGCTACTATCTATTAGCCGTACCATAGCCGTCTTAGTACTCACAACATCAAAGCCTTTTGTTATGTTTTGCACGCATACCATTCGCATTGTATTCACACATTATTGTTTTTTTTCTCATTTCAGAATCAGATCTCACCAGCCTCTCGCATGTTGGTAAGTGGATCATCAGTTTTTTATTTATTTCATCTGCATTTGTTTGTTTCAAGGTGGTTGGTGGTTTTTTGAATTGCGTATATTATTAGGCTACATCCAAATACACATATTGTATAAAAACATACGAAATAGGGATTTGAGTGACCCCAAAGAATGTGACAACGACATTAAGGTTAAGTAGGCCGCGCTTTTGAGTTTTTTAAACCATCTGAGACATAGAAAACAATGGTTTAAATTCTGGAAAAAAATAATGTATTTGTTAAGGATCTAATCTAGTCAAAGTCGCATTCAGTTCAACAACAACAAGATCCTATAAACTTCACTCGATAGAAAAAAATCCCAAAGTTACCCCTTTTTGTAATGTTTTTTCAATATTATGACTAGACTAAACTACTGATATTTTACATTTAATTTTTGTACTCAACTAAAGACACTAAATATTTCCCAGATGAATTCGCAGAGTTTGATTTGATAAAATTATTGTCCTAAATACTATGTTTATATACCTGCTAAATGCGCGAGTACGGCTGCTTGGCAAGGCCCGATTTTACTACTAGGCTACTTTTACAGGAATACCTAGCCTTATGAAATAGTTATTGACGATAACGGAAGATAATATTAAATCCTCTTTTTAAATTTTGTGTATTTGTGATTAATGAAGCTATCGACAACAAGTATCTCTAAAAAAATATATGTTTATCTTGAAGCCTTAACAATATTACAAGTTTTAACTATACACATAAATAAATTATTATTCTCTCTAGCCCCCATAAAACAGGATTACCTACCTAGATTGGGCGCTATTATTTAGTTTGTAATAATTGGATTTTTCTGGTAATAAAGGTTTTTATTCGTATTTTTATTATTTATTTAAATAAACATTATAACTGGCTACCCCCCTTTCCCCACCGATCGTTACTACAGCTCAGAGGTCTTGGCATGAATTCCCACCGTGGGATTATTATTAGCGATACATATTAAACACGATTTGATTGTTATGATAGATTTATTCTTAGTCCGCCTGGCTAGCTAATACCATCTTTTCTATACTGTCTCCATGAAAGCAATACCAGCAGCTCTAAAAGTATTTAATTAAATTACCAATTGAAATATATTATTTTTTTGAATTTTGACAATATCATGATTTACAGTTTACGTTACGATTAAGATAGAAATTCGTGCTAGGTCTGCTAAATCCCTTAAGAAAACTCACATATGCCATTGGATTTTCAGTAGTAATTGCTATCGTATCAGTTACTGTTACTAATAGCAACAGCTGCTCGAACAAGTGCAAGGATGTTTTGGACAAACGTGAACACGAGGCAAGAGATTAATAACAAACATCTCTATTCCTATCCCCTTGCATAACATCGTCGTTGCGAACAATCGTCGTTTATAAGCCCACCTTCAACATTCAACGCTGTTTTAAACGGTGAACCCATATTATATTGCTTAGATAGCAAGAAATGTATGAGCTTTAAAATTTTGCACAAATGTCTGTGGTCACTCTGTCAAGCCTAAGCTGTTTTTGGAATTCGAATTTAGCAGATTCTCGACGCACTTACGCAATTTCATCAATAACTATGCCATTTTGCCAGAACTCAAGTATCTTAGTGTAGAATTTTGCGTTTTGTGTAGAATTTATTCTTTTTATGTGACTGGCTTAGCACACAATGGTAAGCGGTAACACCAAGATGACCCAAGATGGAAGCGCACTTCACTAAGTATCCTCAGCTACTGTGAAGTTGTCTTATCTCTTACGTCAGAGCGTATAGTTGGTTCAATATAAGATAATGATAATTCACCAACAACCAACCAACAAAACAAACCACATACAAACATCCCCCTTTAAAAATCGAATTAATATTTGTGGTATATTAGTCCAACGTGTGCAACTTTGCAGACAACTTTGACACAGATAATATTGTATCCAATGTATTCTATTGCATAAATCAAAATTGTTATCAGACAATTTAATGTCATCTTACATACACGAACAAGGAGGCACTCATTAAAATATCATCGATTAATATGTACAAATTGCTTCGTGATAGAGCGGAGACGGTAACGGGGCCGGCGCGTGAGCATGCGTTTCAATTAAGGTTGATAGTTGTAATTGATATTACTGGGTAGCGTCGCATAATGAATGATATTGCGAATATCCTCACGGACCTCTGTTTAATACTATTCTCCTATAGTGTCTATAAACTGTTTCCATAGCTATTTTTTAAAATTCTGCCACAAAGTGAATAGTCGATACAACACAATAAATGCACACAATGATAGTAGTTTGTCGAGAATCGACAACTGTATCAATATCAGCCTAATCATACAATAATTGTTTATAAATGGTTATTCAAAAAAGGGCTTATCGCCTTGACTTACATTTGTTTCGTTCGACTGTTTATCAACCACAGAAAGTCACAGCTTTCATCATTAAGGACATTCAAGATATTGCTACATTGGATGAGTATTGGCATGCCAAATGTGGGTTGGTGACCACGAACCCGAGCTATGTGACGAAAATCCTGTAACACACTTTAATATTTTTTATATTAAAGGTCTGCAAACGAGCTAGCCTGCCTGATGGTGAGCGGCCACCGCCACCCATGGACCTACTTCTTCCAAACTGGGAATTCAACTCAGGACCACAGCTTTGCTACTCGGCCACGAAGATGTCCGATTCTCTCAAAGTAAAACGATATTACTGCCATGTTTTTTGTTGTCATTGAGTTTGATACGATACGATATTTCGGCACAGTTGCGTGCGCCATGATCACGGATGTACTACACGTGACAGACTAATGTTAATAGCCATGATAGTTTAAAAAGAATCTACATTCTTCCTAGTGTTTAAGGTTCAGCTCTAATTGGCGTTAGTCATTTATTATATAAACATACTTCGACATCAGACTGGTATTCATTATTACGTATACGCTCTACTCTTTAAGTTGTCTATAGTTTGTCTTTAATGTTCTAAGCTTGTTTAAAAGATTTCACATACTTCGCATTCTAGTCATAGTTAAGATTAAATAATTGACTAGCGACTGCTTTCGACTTTGTCCGCGTATCCATTTCCTTTGACCCAATGGAATTTTTGCAAATCCCGTCTTATCTGTTGCGTTTTCGACATAACGTTACAGAGTTTTGGGTCCAAGGGTTTTAGGACAGACATTGATAAGTCAGTCAGCTAGGACTTTTTTACAACTATGTATTGACTTTGCGTTTACTTATTTGAAGGCTTTTCACAAGAACTTCATTCATAAGTGATGTTTATATTACCTGTCAATTTCACAAACTAGACTATTAAAACATTTATACATAAACCAACTGCGCATACTGAGTCACTCACTATAGCTTGTTTACTTCATTGCTGTTATTTTAATAATATATAGAAACAATATACTTCGGTAGAGTTATAGGATTCTGGCAATTCACCAAAAAATACAGCCACTAATATTGCACTATATAATTAAGTGGTTCCTTCTATGAAGTTATTCAGTTTATTTGTCTTTGGTCTGTTATCCGGGTTAGTTCAACTAGCGATTTTCACAATCAATACGATTATTAATGGATACTATTATATTTATGGGCATACAACATTGTAGATATAGCATGCAAGAGCACAGATTTGGATTTTAAGTTGTTCAAAGTCGTAACATCAAAGCATACAAATGAGGAAGCGCTGGACAATGAAAAGACAAAAGACATGAAACGATTACAGACGTGTGAAAATTGGCACCGTACCAAATACCCATATTGCGGTAAGAAAAGACAAAAGCTGGTACAAAGGAACCGTTCAATCACATCGAATAAAAACGAGATTCGTTGCTTGTGTCCAACCTCCTTGCACGCGTTTACTGGACTTCGAGCTTGTAAACAGAGCGTAAACATAAAATAATTATACCTAATGATTATATGCACTCATTAGTGTAGTGTTTACAGCAATTTTCCATTCATATAATACATTTTGTAGTAGTAACAGTCTAGAGATTCTTTATGCAGTTGTCCTATTTATTGAATTGGTTTTTCAAGACTTGAATACAAACTTTTAAGTTTGTGTCTATCTTATTGCAAAAAAATCACATATAGGTTTCATATTATGGGTATTAATAGACAGTACTATCGCACATTTCTTGTACTTATGTCTACTTCTATGACAATTACCAGTTCATTGCAGCAATTGCATTTCTCTTAACTAATTGTCTCGCTCTGTGGGATCAACTTGCACGGACTGCACTCACGTTGCCAGCCATGCGTCCATTTCCGAAATAGAAATTGATTACGCAATTCTGTAATTGGCGCAAATAGTTTAGTTCAGTTGTTTTTTTCGCAATTTTGTTAATTGCTATAGCACATTGCGCGCCATTAGGTTGATCATAATCATTATTAATTACACCGACGGATGTAAGTTTGACGTCAGTTCGTGTTTTAGTGACAAAATTAATGTTGGCTTTCGTTTAAATAGCTCCTAAAGTCTTTGTTTGTGGAATTTCTATAAATTGTAATTTATTTATTCTTAAAAGTCATAGGGTTAGGTCGAAATTATGATTACTTTTGTAGGTCCCGTCACTGTGTAAAACACCCTCCCTTAACAATTGGAGTAATAGATATGATTTAGCTTATCAGGTTGATGGCCTCACCACACGCGTTGACATTGTTCACGATCAAAGACTACTGTATACACAGACCGCACTGTAATTGTATTGTCATATAAAATCTGAATGAGGAAAACTTAAAGGTGATGAATGATTTAAGATGGCGATGTTTGTTTCCAAAAACGTATATTTCCTTAATAAACCATTTACTAATAAATTCAGCTATCAAAACGGTAGTCTAAACAGTCTCAAGGGTACTAATTTGAACTCGAAGAAATATGTATGTAAACTGCTGTTTCCTGCCTTGTACAATTAAAACGTAACGATTGCTATGAATCCTAAACGAGAAAGAGCACACACAAATGTTTACGGGAACTATTTTTAATTTTTGGTGCGCATGCGCAGTTTGTTTCGCTTAATGCTGTCCAGAACGCTGTTAACGAACAATTAAAACCGCATGATTGTTTGTCTGGAGACGAATTTACCGCGCCAATGTGCGTATATACATTGTATTTGGCGATGTATCTTTTCATTGTAGAATAACGTAGTGGGTTTCTCAGTCGGTCTAAATATACTTAGCTTGTACGAGTACTATATTGTTAACTACTTGGTGGCCGTTGGGCAAAGTTTTCGGCCCGCCATCCGAAGATCCTGAATTTTTATACCAGGCCAGATGGCTAGCAAACCCCAACCCGCATTTAGCAATATCCTCCAGTTTCCAAGCAATATTTGCCCAGATGTTGGGACACTACAATCGCTCAATTATACGCATTACTTACTTAACAATATAGAAGGATTTTCTTGACAAATAGTGTGTATCTGCACAATTGAAGAGTGTAAGGAAAATAAAGACATTGGTAAAAGAAGTCTTCAATGAAAAGTTTTAAGTCTAATGGCTTTAATGATAACTGTGGTCGTGTTATCACAATACCTATGTAGATGTGCTAGTTCAATCTGACCTACAATGTCACTCACTCTAGTTCTATAGATATTAAAAACTCACATCCGATAAGCTTAAAATGTCGTTTAAGATGAGTGACAAAACAAGAGATTCTGATTATTAATTTTTACCTCTGCATTATTCAGTTTAAAATTATCAATTTTTAAACAAAATATTGTAATAAAACTACTTTTCTAGTATCTATTAAGTATTTTAATGTATTGTGTTAGCGTAAACTTTAAAAAATAATCTAATTTAAAACCGTAGAATATAGAAAATCATCGTCAGAAATCTTCCTTACTTAGCAAATAACTCTAAAGATTTTCCCGCTTCCAATTTTACGGGAAAATGACATTCTATTTTAATAATTGCGCAATTCGTACCCTTATATCTAGCTATAGTTCCAGTTCTGAATACATAAAACTATCATACATATTTGAATTCCCTATACGTATCATCCATTTAAGTTCATCGAGTAGTTTCTTGGTAAACTTAAATGAGGAGACAGAGAGACAGAATAGCAATCTCTTATTCACTTTAGTCGCTCACGCCTTCCTTGAAACATTTTTTTATATTTTACAAAGTCAATATTTGCAGTTCAATTTTATATATGCCCCAGTAGTAGAGTTTAAATTGGACGAAAATGGGGTTTAAAATTTATATGTTTGCACGTCCTGGATATGACGCAATCGAGCGACCTACTAACCTGAATGTTCTAAAAAATAATTTTCACCGCTTTGTATTAAACGGGGCCAATCCGTTCATGTTTCCCGCCAATTTTGACGAGACACATACAATTTGTACTGTGACAGTTTAAATCGTAATATTTTCTATGAAGTCAAAACTTGTACCCCTTTCCGTAAGATCAAAAGCTGTTTTGAGAATTTCGAGACTTCCAGTAAGTTAAACTAGATCACGAGAGAAAAATAAACTGACCTCATTTGCCTTTGCTACTTAAATTACAGGAATTATAGGAAACGATTAAATTTAATTACCTACATATTACCAAAACCAAAAGGATCTCTGTTTAAAACTCAGAGAAATGAATATTTTAAACTGTTATTTAAGAGGGTAAGATAACATAAAATTTTAACGTTTTTTCTTTCCTTTCGAATATCCAATGCAATTTTAAATTTGGAAAGCCAAATACGGTTCGAGAAAGATTATTTCGTTCTTTTTTTAAAGTATGTTTATCATCAGCTTATAAACTCACTGTTGTGCTTTCATAGGAAGAACAGGGCATAGATTCTGCCCATTTATAACGTCCACAAACGTGTCTTTGTGGCCTGATTGAGACCACAGACCAATTAATATCAAAATCAGACTACTGACCCTATAAAGACGTTGCTGAAAAGCAGACTTGACGCCCAGGTTGAAACCTTCCCTGTCGGTTTCGTTTTAATTCGATCATCCATCTTCGGATACGGCATTGACAAGACTGTTTATCTTGCACCATCGCATACTGAGCGCTATTACCGTTTGTTGCTTTTAGAAAATGTGCAAAGTATATATTATTGCAATCAATTAGCGTACTGTTAGTTCCTTGCTGCCAATACTATTTCTACCGGTACTGTTCATCATTATTCCCGCTTCAACCTTCGAGATTCTCTTCCTAGTTTCAATCTCCGATGTTTACTCTGATAGTTTACGGACGCCACACTGCGCCATATTTCCTGAAGCGAATAGTCGATTATTGTTGTTTTGTAAACAGCTTCATTTACATCGTCAGTTGGACTATAAGCGACGTTGGTAATCGTATTTGAATCAATAACTGTGTGTTTATAAATCCTTTTAGTTTTAAAAGCAAAAAGGTTTTGATCGTTATGTTTATTTTGTTCAATCGATGTTTGTCTCGATTGTGATTATGATTCGAGAATGTTTTAAAAATGTAGGTACTTACTTACAATATATTTGGTTAAGTTCCAGATTGTGTTTTGCAATTGCTTTTAAATTTGTTGAGTGAGTTTCATTGAGAGTGCATGTTAAAATTTATGTCCTCATATGACTGACTGTTATAGGCTATTTTTCCTTATTGAACATCATCGGGTAACGAATCTAGTTAGTTGAATTCCTAGCTAGTTTACTGCCCATCTGTTGCCTCGAAACACATTCTCATAGTCCGCTGCCAAGGCTGCGTTATCAGGTGACCAGGAAGATATACAGCGATGAATAGCGCTTTATTTTTAGGAGGGGCGTGTTGCGTACTTTTTGCGCAGTTGCACTTTTTGCTTCAGAAAGAGGATTGTGACGTCACTTGTTTCTTAAATGACGTAGTCTCTTTTGAAGCGTTACTTCCTACCCTCAGTGATGAAATACTGTGACGTGACGTGAACTCGTGACGATCATTTCATGTTTTGATGTTGAGGAAATGATTGTGCTAACTAAGTAGGTACAAATGTTTTAAATGTTCAATTACTTATTTGCAATGCAGGAAGTGTTTTAAGTTGAAACTCAAGTATACAACCTTACGTTTAATGGGTTTGTATTAAGCTATAAGTTTTTTGCTTTTAAAGACTGTGATAACAGCTTTTATGTTGAGCTTAAGGAAAGATGCGCCATGTTACTTCAATAACATTTGTTTACAAACAAATATTTGAAACTTTTCCTTTAGTTTATTCTCTTGTCAAAAGTCTCAAGGAACAACAATTCACGTCAATACAGAAAATGAATAACGCTAGCTCTTTAAGTGGTCAATATCGTTTCTGCTATTGATATTCCGTGCCAAATGGTGGAAACTCCTTGGCCACGGATTTCATCTTTTGTGAGCAAAGCCAGGTCGTTATGTCTTATTCAAGAGGCTATTTTTATAGCTGGAACTAATTCTTGTATTGAAAGCGTTTGACGAGAGTTTACCATCTCAATAGAGATGTTCAATGCTAAATTATTGTCTCGCGATTAGTGTGAAAGGAAACCCTTTCAATAAGTCGATACAGAAAATCGTAAATAATATTACATAAAGCAGTTGCAATAACATTCTTGTTGTACCTATAAAGTAAACAAGGTTTTCAATGTTTTTGTTTAATTTATTTATTATTGCAGAGGATGGGCAGCAGCATCTCTCTGAGGTTACCCTCAACCTACTGCGATCGCCAACCCGCCTGCCAAGCGTGGCGATAACGGCAAATACCCCTCATATCCTTGGGGGAGGCCTTTGTCCGGCAATGGACGTCTTTTGGCTGAGATGATGATGATGATGATATTTAATATTAAATTTTCATGAAATTTTGTCATTGGTAAAACTTCCGTAGGTTTCTCCTTATTAATCCAGTTATCAGTTGTTATCAAATCCTGATTAATTAAATTGATAATTGAATTAAATATGAATTTATAAGCCAGACCATTCTCATTCAATCATTAATGATGATCATTGCTACTACAGCCGGTAGAAACTTCACAACGTTGCTTTTATAATATAATATTCCTTGTTCGTTATATTAAAAGAGCCCTAATGCGGCATATTTAAGCATTCAATTTCTATACAAAAATATAAAAAATAGCGTAAGTGCATGCCACCTTAAGAGCGTTTACGCCACACACTAGCGCCACTAATGAAAAAAAAACATATCTAATAATTAGAGATAGAAAATCAAATTATGCTCAACAAACTATTTGAATGAAGTCATTTAGCATTTTTACGCCACCTAATGAACACCTCACATGTTATGGTTTAGTTAAATAAGAGGTTACGGCCACTTTTAACTATAACGCCACATATATTTTTTTTCATTAGTGGCGCTAGAGTGCGGCGTAAACGCTCTTAACGCTTAGCCATCCATAATTATTGGCGGTTTGCGGCGCGTTCTGCGATTTTTTTGCTCATATCATTCTTTCTGTTATCTACGTTGTCTGGACTGCCGTAGCTTGACATAGTATAATCTAGGAGTTCGCATATCTCGTGCACAAGCATCTTGAAGTTTGTGCAGCCAAACATTACGAACTGATATAATTTGTAGATATAATGTAAAAAGTTGGATGTGACGTTACGTCTGCGGCGTAGGTGCCAACACTCGAGCAGCAATGTCAGACCGTGTCACGCGACGAGACGCAATTAGACGCGTATTTTCTCCGTTGTCATTGAGACTCGGTAATCAGCCAACCTAAAATCCACCTTATCGTGAAGAAGTTTAAATTGAATATGCGAAACGAAACTTTGGAGCGGTGTGCAACTATTCACCGTCTGAAATCAGCGGAGCTATATCGAAAACACCCGCAAAAGAGTTTGATACTTCTCACAAAGTCATACGGCGATCTCGGATTGTGCAGTGTTTCGCTAAATATGGTGCCTTCTGTACAAACGTAAACAGCCATATAACCAGTTGGTCGCGTCCGAAACAAAAAAACCGTGACGCTTTTAAACGTGTATCGTATTTACGAGAAAATCTTGTTTTGTAAAATATATCATTTGTTTTGTAACGATATTTACGTCATTAACATGTTTACGGAAAACTGCACGAAAACCGAATCTCCTTTTGGTCTTGATTTTAATGTATTTTATCCAGTTTAGAGCAAAATTGCTAGAAAGCGAAAGCTATCTTATCTTTAATAGTCGGATCACAACAATGCTACTAACTTTGTTGCTATGGCCGTAGACTTAAAAAGATGGTGGCGGCTAGCAAGGCGGACTTAACCCACCCAGCGAAAACAAGTATCGGTAATCTAACTACTTGACCTTTTTTTAAAGTATGAAAGTCTCTTCCCCACGACACGGTGAACCTGGAAGGAGCTCAGTCGGTCTTTCAGGCGCCCATTGGATTTCCCCTCTCGGCATTCGGAAAATCTAGTAAAGGGTTCTTACCCTTACACAGGCTGGCATCACACAAGGATCTTTCCTTGTGTGATGCCAGCCTTTAAGAACCTTTGAGGATTGTTCAGCTTGAACGTTTATGTAGTTGCTCGCTGCTCAAAACACGATAGAAACAACAAAATCTTTCCTAAAAGCTAAAAGAAAGTAGTGACCAAAATTAAAATGAAATAATTTAACGTTTAAGACAAAACAAAAGAAATACGACCTACTCCCTGTCTGCCGGCTCTCTCAAGAAACAATAGAACTCTTTAAATCCAGAATACTCAAGTCACAGTTCATTAGACTAAAACATTGAGGGGCTTATTAATAAAAAAAGTGTAAGCTTGGAGAAGTTACTCCGTGTTTTATCTCTTTTATTCTAATATCAAATGAAGTTTACGTGACGGGAACAAAACACGCAGTAACTACTACAAGCTTACACTTTGTTTATTAATACGGGGGTGAAGGATCAATGATCTCTTAACATTTATATCCACATGATACTTTCTTTTCACGCCAAAGTTCAAAGAAAGCAATCCATTAAAATTAAATTATGCCGCAACGAATGTCGCTGAGATCTTTGATCTGAATCATTTTTACTAGACACCAGTCTTGTTCGTGTTATTATCTGATTATTTTCTTTTCTTTACTACATGTTGAAAATGTTATTTGAACGATTTGTTTCTGTAAAATTTACACACTTTATACGACTGGATCACAGTGGAATGCAATTTTCTGTGTATATCAGACTTCTTCGTCTTATGATTGTTTGACTTTACTCCACCCTGAAACTAAAAAAACGCAGTTTTTTTTCACATAATTTAGAGGCTTAATTGGAGTTGGTATTTTATTTCTTCATATTTGTTATTGTGTTTACAAGAATGGAGACGGTGAACGGCCTCACAAGTTTTGTATGACAGACCAAATAAAGGTTAATCGTACCGCTTGTTGGTTCGTCTTCTCAATATAGGATCCAACGGAGAAACTTTTTGATGTTTATAGGACATCCTGTTACAATTGCTAACTAAATCAGTAATTTATTTGTTGTTGTATGTATAATACGCAGTGGTACAACTTCGGAAACAGCGTTCAATTAAATTATTATTATTTTTATTGGTACAATTGAAAGGGTTTTTTAAGATAGTGTTTTGCACGGTTGGGACACAGCCCACGATAGCATGACTGGTGCATATGACCCAGTGTGTCAGAGAATGTGGGTTCAAGTCCCACTTGTAGATTTCAACACTTTTTGAAAGGTTTTACATATATTACAACATATTCTTATAACTTTTCTTAACACGCGTCTCGGTCTTAAGCGGTCGCTAACGTCCGTCCAACGCTTTTTCGGCCGCCTCCCTACGCCTCATCAGTCTTCAAATTGTTTCCAATTTTTCACCTCAATTGTTATAGCAAATATTTAAGCAAAATCGCTTTTGTAAAAGATAGGATAGTTAGTTCACTATAAATACACTGAGCGAAGGCAAGCGAAGCTAGTTTGAACGTGTGTACACTAAGACATAGTGTTCCTAGTAATAGTTTTCAACGTCACTTCTGTGGTTATATCCACGGTCCTGCGACATATAAACAATTTCTCCCGAAAAGTTGTTCAATTGCACTTAAATTTTGAGCATATTATGTCAATGTCAATCTTGAGCTAATTAAAGTTAAATAAATAAAGACACAACAACACAACGACCTCTTTATTGATATTTTTGGCACATGACGTCCCAACTCCCAATCTTGTAATAACGCATTATTCTTCACACACCTCTACCCGTACAATATTGCGTCACACAAAACATATCAATCCTAAGTAGGATCAGAGGCGTTCCTAGACAGGCCATTAACATTGAGCGACGTGACGTCACAGCCAAGGTCACTAGTACTACGTACTTGGTGGGTGGGTGCGACCTTGACCTTATCGTTATTGTCTCGAGGTACAGAGTGCCTAGTGCGAGTTTTTCTCAATAATCGATTACGCTAAGAAAAATGAGAATTTGTTTGGCTAAATTTTAAGTTGGGCTGGGCAACGTTCGGTAAGCTACGAAATATCTTCTCCTCCGATATATATTGCAGTGTCTCAAGACAAAAGTCTTTGACCAGTGTGTGTTGCCAGTGATGACATACGGGACTAAGACTGAGAGAGATGTGGTCGCTGACTCCGGGCCTCAAAAGAAGACTAAAGGTGACCCAAAGAGCAACGGAGAGGGCATGCTTGGGGTTTCTCTACGAGATGGAATCCGAAATGAGGAGATCCGTAGAAGGAAAAAGGTTAACAACTTAGCCCGAAGAGTTACTAAGCTCAAGCAGCAGTGGGCAGGGCAAATCGCTCGTAGGACTAATGGCCGCTGGGGCGGAATATTTCTCGAGTGATGCCGCGCACCAGAAGACGCTGTGTGTTGCTTCCAATTCCAACAAGGTAGACCAATGTTCTGGTAAAGAGTACCGAGAACTTAATTCATTAAATTTTGAGTCTTCTTGTTGTCACCTGAAAGAGCTGCTTAAATGCCAAATTCTCATTTTCGTTAACGTGATCAAATGGCATACAAAACTCACACTAGCACCTAGGAACATAATACCGCAGAAAAATCCTGATATTGTTAACGCGAAAACGTGTTTGTTTGTCCTTGCTCACGTCAAATAGAGCGACGGATCGACGTGCCATACGATGCTTATGTCACGGTCAAATGTATAGGTCCCGGGTCCCGGTTTCATCTCATATAATGCAAAAAGAGAAACTTTGGTGTGACAAAAATATGTTTATAAAGTGAAGTGGCTACGGAAGCTAGTTTTTAATTAATCTTTAAGTGAAAATAATTATAAAATACAAGCGCGCATGGTTCCCGTTCCTGTGGGAATATCGGGATAAAAAGTATTCTATGTGTCAATCCAGGTTATAAACTATCTGTATGCCGAATTTCATCCAAATCCATTCAGTAGTTTTTACGTGAAAGAGTAACAAACATCCATCCAAACTTACAAACTTTCACGTTTATAATATTAGTAGGATGTAAGTATAACAAAATAAAAACATTGTATGTATTCTAAATCGATGATTGTATGCAAACAAATTACATTTCGGAAAATTGTTGAAAATATTGGGATGGGATTTATTACATACTTACAGATAGTCTTGATTTTACAAGGGGAAAACAGAGTCACAATAGCTTAATTGGAATGTATGTCAGAGGATATTATCAAAGGTCAAATGCTGCGGTTGCAGGCTGAAATCCTTTCTCGTGGATTTTTTTCAACAACTTCCAGATAATATATTTCATTAAAAAAGTCTAAAAATAATTCTTCGAGGTGATCAAACGACACACTAATCTATTTTCTGGTAACATACAATGATTGACAGGGTGGCAGAATTGTCGTGTACTCGTGTCTCTATTTTTGTCACCAACAACCGAGGGTTACCCTGAGCTTGGTCACTTTTGACGCAATTGTGAACCTTGATGTTTCAGAATTAAGAACACATTTTGATTAAACGGTAACGATAATTGTTGAAATAAGTTTATCACCATCATTAGACTTATTTGAATGAAAATCAAAAAAGAAGAAAAAACTAAATAATTGTAAAGAAGTTTTTATTCAAGTCCGCTTACAATTTTTTAAAATTTGTATAAACTATTACAATATGCTTTAGGATTACAATACTTACCTGTTTCTCTTTTAGTTATAAAATTGTGCTTTGTATTTGATCATACTCTTGTATTAAACAAATACAAATAAATATTATCGTTATTCCTGTGTTGGAAATACAATTGCAAATACTCTTATTTAACGACAATAACGTTTGCAGCAAACGGTATTACAAAATATGCGGTAAGCGGTCTGAAATGTATTACGATAACAGCTATCGATAAAATTGTTATTACGGTTTCCGTAGCAGGCGTAATTCAAAATGTCACTTAGAAAGTGAAAGCGGGTATTATTACCCGCTTTCACGAACAACCACTAAATTTTAGGTAACTTCTATACCATGTTAGGTGACAGCTGTTGCCGGTGTAAATCTGTCACCTAGCATGGCATTAGTCACCCAATAGTTTAAGGGTCGTTGCTAAAAACGGGCACAAGTTGAACAAACCCGAAAAATGTTACATACTTTCCGCATTCTTACCATCGTTTGTTCTTTTATCAGGGCCGTCAGCCGTCGTCGTCGCCTACTTTTCCTTAGCCTAAAATTCCATAAAATTTGACAAACATGTTTACAAGCGCACGAACGTTAACAAACAAATAACGTATTTTTCAATTATTGTGTTTAACCTTCACTATCTTACAATCTATGTCACCTATTATCAGACTGAATGCGTTGTAACTTTTCATTCACTTTTTAAATGCGTAGTTTATTAGATAAGACTTTGTAATCAAAGTGTTCAAGTCGATTAATATCGAATAAAGTCATTGATTGATAAAAAAGAAATAAAGATCTTATTGTTTAATACGAATTTTAAAAACACTGTTTTAGGAACAACATGTTTTTTTCAGTGCCAAAAAGATAAGGTAATTAATCCAGCCGGTCACAACTGTTTTCCTCAATCTTAAAATTATACTTTTACGTTGGTAAAAATAAATTAAATATGTTCTGTTATCCTCAGTTATTGTAAAGTTTTGCTGTCTAAACGGTAGTCCGTTCTGCATAATTATAATAACAGTTCATGTTATTCCTATCAGTCCATTAGTCTCGTATCGTATGGGTAATTAAAAAAGACCTTTTCCACAAATAATGAATAATTATATTGCACAAATAAAATACTTCGAGTCACATCTGTTTTACTAACGACTCCTAAGTTTTACGTCTAACAGTTACCGGAGTCAAGCGGTCACCTAACAAGTCTATACTTATCTAAAACTTAGTTGGTGACAACGTGCATAGAAGTAGTCTCGATATGTCAGTTAATTGCTGCTGTAGATATATGCAATCGGCACATAATAAAAAACAAACTAATTAAGTTATTAGTTAGAAGCGCTTAAACGCCTTATGTTTTCAGTAGTAATTACACTTGAACTGTATGTTATAATTTATAGTACTTCTAATAAGTACTAAATTATACCTACAGTCAAATTATTATAATATTGTATTAATATAGTACCTAGAAAAAAGTATATACCTATAAAGTACGCATTAACTTCTGTAAAAATCCGTAAGCGTTTTAGTTAATCTGAAGTTCAAAAAATTTTGATGTTTACAAAATATATACAAAATATACAAAACGTCAGCGGTGTGGCTTTTATAAACATCCCAATTTATTTCTATAGATATAGCAATATTGATTGTGAATCATACCTAATCCAAAGTGTTTCAGTCGACTTATTGCGCTACAATTTTTATTATAGGGCTGCTAAACAATTATATTAGATCATTTATTTTCAATACGTTATAATATTTATATTTTACATAATACATAACTAGGTACTTAACATACTCTACGGTGGGTGGTTTTAATATAATTATTGATAGCGGGATTCCTACTAATCTAGTTAGTTTGATAAAATTCCTTGTTGATTTTTAAGCTCATTCGTTACTTGAAACAGAAATAAAATTGCAATGTTCCCGACCACTAACTAGTGGTGCTATATTTCTCTGTTCATTGCGTTATTTTTATTACCGTTGACTAAATCTTACGTAGTAAAACCAACAATGAACTAAAAAATCGCTTGCCGCGTCGCATGACGTTCGTACTCGTGGTCAAAGTCTAATAGTTGGTGTAACACTTTTTACATACCTCATACCTGCTCTTATCTATGCCCCGTAGTTTCTTTAATCCTACCATTAAAGAGAAACACAACAATACAAAACAATATTACTATTATGTTACTATTACTTGAGGTTTGCATAAGCATGCCGTCTGCATATTCTGTTGGAGCTGTAGTTTAGGTTTTGATGTGTAACATCTTTCCTCTCGCTTTCTTGCAATTTGTGGTAGTGATTTCGTGAAATGGGACGGAAGTGTGTAACAGGAAGTTGGGGAAGCGCAAGCGCGCGCCATTTGATTTAACGAATGAGCGCGCTGTGGTAGAGTTGGTCGTCGGATGGTCAACCAATCGGGGAAGCGCGTGTCATTTGATTTGACGATTGAGCGTGCGGTATTGCATTACTCTTAGTGTCAATTAAATAAAATACAATTTTCATTAAAAAGAATTATTCTTTGTTATGAAAAATCATTTCAAATAATACCTGACCCACTTTTTTCAGAATATAATGTTAAAATTGCTTATTACTAAGGTGAGATGTCAAATGTTACACATCATATGCGACTACTGTAAGGCTCGCTTGTTTTGTTTTACTCTCTTTTAGTAGTTAGGCTTAGTAGTGTTTTCTTTTTAGAGTAAGGAAAGCAATTTGCTCATTGACTCAGGCGTCATCATCAGCGTCACCGGACTTTGTTTGATAGTGTGTATTCTGTTACTTGATTTTGTGTAACAAACAAAAAAACAAATAGGTAACTACTGTGAAATGAATTTAATGATATCTCAAATCAAAAACTAATCACTTTGACACCCCTAACCCTAACAGACTGTAGACATTACACAGACGTAGCGCGTTCTTGAACCATCACCGGTGATTTGCGAGGACGGCTGCAATCATTACTCTTTAAAACCATTATCGATAAGGACCATTCTCATTGAATATCAGATCGTAATATCGATATTTTTGATATTGTTTTCTAAAGTATACGCGATTAGGTACACATTGAAATGAAACTACTCTCATTTATTTTACACATTAATTTGATTTAATGGTCATTCTGACGTTAGGAGACTGAGGTGTTGACCTTCTCAAAATTAGTTGGTAGATTGTATACCCTCATCATCATCAGCCTATACTAGTCCACTGTTGGACATAGGCCTCTCCAAGTCCTCATTTTAATTTAATTAAAACTATTGTACATCGTCATTTTAATTTTATTAAACTAATGTGTAAAATATACGCGAGTAGATATGTAAAAGTAGTTTGATTTTAATGATACTTTTGATTCCAAAAACTTTCCGAAAAGCCATCAAGCGAAAAGGTAGGTATATGTTGTCAGAAAATTACGACATTTTCAATAGCACTTAGCGCGACGCTTCCTAGTGGTATTTGCCAAATGTTATGCAACGAAAAGCAAGGAGACAGTTTTTTGTTACATGTTTTTTTTTAGAAATTCAGTTATATTAATATTTAAAACACCTGAAAATGTAAAGCTGATTTATTTATTGTTTCGAATTAAACAGTTACGGAAACTTATTTCAATAAAAAACTTTGATTCTTAATGAGAAAAATGTTTGATGAACAAACGAAACGAAGTTTTTTTAAAAACAAACCAAGAAAACGTATTACATCGTCACGTGTAAAACGTCACTGAAAATAAAATAAAAATTGATACGAAAGAGTTTTTACATTGTTTTTTTTGTGTCTCTGTTTCAACTACGGTCTTTATATTACAAGTATACATATACAAAAAGGGCCTGGGCCCGCGTGGTGGTTTATAGCCCATTCTCCCTATCCATCCATGGGAAGGCTCGTGCCCCAGCAGTGGGCACATAAAATGAGCTGATGATGATGGTGATGATACATATACATAGACAACGTAAAACTATCCCAATCAGGTACGACTCCTAAGATAATGAGCACGGCATCTAACTGTGAAACCTAAAGGCGTGCGAATTTAAACTTTCACACTACAAGTTTCAGACGAAATTTGTATGCAACAAGCTGCAATACGAAAATGCAAACGAAAACCCGTAGATAGAGTTCATGCACGTTTGTGACACGGTGGTATGGCCGCCGTCCAAAACACGCAAACTGTGCTTTTTGAAGACAGATTTAAGGCGCTGACAACTCTCAAATGCGCTTCACTAATGCATGATTTTTATAAAATGTTTACAACATAAGTACAACGCTAGGGAAAATATGTGTTATAAAAGACTATATTTGCAACAATGTTACTGTTTCTGAAATGCTAAGTTATGAAATTTCCTTGTTAAAAAAAATCTAAATTTACCTATTATAATTATTATTTATTTTCTTATTACAAACTTTATTAACTTACATTAGGTAAGGTCTCACAATACCGATGTTTCATGGTTATCAGCGCCTTAATATCCCCTGTTCCGGAATTGGCACGTTCGCAAATTGATATGAGGTTTCCAGACGACTAAATTTTAATGTTGCGTTTCTACACAAGAACGCAATACATTTATGTGTAACTGTTGGCGCGGGCTTTGAAAGAGTTGCTACAATATTCATAGTGCCTCCTTATTACTGTGGTTTTGCATCCTGTACTAAAAATAATTGGCTAAAAGATGTCTAATCGCAAATTATTGTGACCATACTTATGATAATAAGCATGGTTCCCCATTGCCATGCTTTAGTAATTAGTAATATTAGCTTGCGTAAATCCCTTTTTTTTGTTATTACAATTAATTAAATGCGAAATTTTGTATTTTTATGTGTGCACAGTCCATAAAATTTTATATAAATTTTCAATACGAAATTACGAACCTTTGTTTCAAAGATTATGAGACAACCATGATATTTTAGTGACTAACAGGGTTAATTTTTAAAAACTGTCATTATAAAAAAATATAATTGCAACATTATAGCTTGACATACGTTATCTGATGATAGTAACGACTTCACAAAATAATTTTATTGTCTAATGCATTTAACATTGCGTAGCTACTATTTTCACAACCATTACGTCATTTTTGATCAGTTCACTAAGCATTGAATAAACAAAAAAAACCAGGTAAACTTCTTAGCCTTCGCTCGGAATAAAAAAAACAGCTATCGAGTTTGATGCTCTTGGCCTTCGGTTCATAAGGCCAAAGAAGCGCACGTCACTACCCCGAATCATCATCCACTCAGGCCGAAAAAGCGCTCTTCAACCAGAATCTTCATCTACTGAGCAACTGGCTATGTTCCTACAGCGGAATACTACATAAATATTTTTTAAAGTAGAATTGACAAATGACTACGCTCAGGGGTCACCAATTAGTTTCGCTCGGAGTCCGTTTTAAGAAATGAAATGACGATTGCGGTCACAACATTTTATAGAAAAAAAAAAATTAAACAAATGTAATTACGGAAATAACAAAGGTATTTTTTTACATAATCAATGAGAGAAATGACATTTTTTGTTGCGGACTATCATCTGAAGTTTGGAGTGAAATTGGTGCAAGCTATTGACATTCAATCCTGGAGATGTTCATCAGTAAGTCGAGATCGAAATTTATTCTTATTGAAGTTCATCTTAGAGTCTAGCTCAGGGATGCACAGACTACGGCCCGCGGGCCGCATGCGGCCCGCCGGTCGAATACTGGTGGCCCGCCGACAGCAAAAATAATACTCTCGTACATTCGAAAATATTGAGTTCTATTCCAGAATAAAACCAATAACAAATGTTCGAAAAGTAATTTGAATCTCGCGCGCGCGCTCTATCAATCTTATCGGTGCGCCGTGCATGCGTCGGTAACAGCGGTCGGTAATGTTCGTGCTGATCTCGGTTAAATTCGTTTTCTTGAGGAAGCGCGCCGCGTTATACTGTTCGAGCGAGCGAGATAGCAATAGTCCCAAATTCCCGATAGCTCGCGTAGGTAGATACACGAAGCTTCCAGAGTCGGTTTCGAGATTTCTCCAGACAGTTTTCGACTCTATGCGCGTGGTATAAAAGCCACGCTAACCGCAGCGACCGACAGTTCGGTTTTAATTTGAGTAAAGTGTCGTTAGTTCTACTGTAGATTTTAACTCGACTAGCCGGTGTCATAATTATAATATATTTTGATCCACATTCAACGTAGATTTCCCGTCAAGTGCCGTGTATAATTGTGTTGTGAAATCGTAAATAAAACTGTTATTAATTTTATCTACATATTTTATCAATTATTTTTGGTAATTAATTAGGAACTGTAATTGGTTTTAGGTGCTGTGGTAATCCTAGTCAGGATTAAAACGCAACATGGACATGCCAGGAACTAGTAAAAAACGTAAGGTTAAAGATGAAAATCGGCAGTTTCAAGAAATTTGGACTGAGAAATACTCTTTTGTATGGTCGCATAACAAAGTCGTTTGTTTAATTTGCAAGAATTCTGTTGCGATTGCAAAGGAATATAATGTAAAAAGGCACTATGAAACGCAGCATCCTACTTTTACGAAGTTTACAGGCGAATTAAGAAAGCAAAAAGTTTTGTCTTTAAAACGGGAGCTTATTGGTCAACAAGCTATGTTTACAAAACCCATTCAAGATACAGAAACAGCTACAGAAGTTAGTTATGAAATTTCTCGAATGATAGCAAAGCGGAGTCGCCCCTTCAATGATGGGGATTTTGTAAAAGAATGCATAGAAATTGCCGCTAAGAAAATGTGTCCAGAAGCAGCAAAAAAGTTTGAGAAAATTCAACTGAATCGTATGACCATCCAAAGACGAATTATGTCTTTGTCAGATAATATTGCGGAACAATTAAATGAAAAAACTAAGATAATTGATTTTTTTTCATTAGCACTCGACGAATCCACTGATATTAGTTCCACAGCTCAACTTCTTATATTCATACGAGGTGTTACTCAAGATTTTGAAGTCTTCGAAGAGTTATTAGGAATGTGTTCATTGAAAGGTCAAACCAGAGGAGTTGATATACTCAATGTACTTTTGGACGAGTGTTCAAAAACTGATTTGGACTTATCGAAATTATCGGGAGTTTCGACTGACGGTGCTCCTTCGATGATTGGTGTCAATTCTGGGCTAGTTACTTTGTTGAAAAAGCATTTGCAAGAAAAAAACTTAAACGCTGAAGATCTCATGCAGTTTCACTGCATTATACACCAAGAAGCCCTCTGTTCTAAAAAAATTGAATTTGAAAATGTCATGAAAGTGGTAGTTTCGACTGTGAATTTCATAAAATCACGAGGACTCAATCACAGGCAATTCAAACAATTCCTTGATGACATTGAATGCGAACATGGAGATTTACTGTATTATACAGAAGTAAGGTGGCTAAGTCGTGGATTGACACTGGAACGATTTTTAAATTTAATAGAAGAAATTGATATTTTTCTGGCGGAAAAGCAAAGGGACGTCCCGGAACTTAAAAGTCCTGATTGGTTGTGTGATTTGGCTTTTTTAGTTGACATTACAAATCATTTGAATGTCTTGAACACACGGCTTCAAGGCAAAAATCAACTGATATCCCAGCTCTACGCACATGTATCATCCTTTCAATGCAAGCTGACACTTTTCAGATCGCAATTGAATTCTGGAAATTACAATCATTTTCCGAATTATAAGAAAATGGCTGAAAAATTCAAAAAAACTGCTATTAATTTCAGTTATGTAAAAAAGCTAGATATTTTGATTCAATCTTTTCAAGACAGATTTTCGGAGTTTAAAACAGTGAAACCTCTGTTGGACATATTTAGCAATCCTTTCACGATTTCAGTTGAAAATGCGCCAGAGTTAATGCAGTTAGAAATTATCGACATTCAGAACGACCAAGATTTACGCAACAAATTCAACGAAGGAGACTTGCTGAACTTTTACCGCTGCATTGATAAAAATACGTACAAAGAGTTGCGCATAAACGCTCTGAAATGTGCAAGCTTATTTGGTTCTACCTATATATGTGAACAAACCTTTTCAATCCTAAATAATAATAAAACAAAAAATCGAAACCGCCTTGCAAATGAAAGTTTGGAAGCAGTTTTACGTGTTGCTACAAGTAAATTTGAGCCAAATATAAAAAAGATTGTAAGCACTATGCAGTGCCACGCTTCAAATTAATAAATTCTTTTTCAATTTGAATACATTATTATCAATTTTTCATTGTCTTTAATTACCTATACTTCTGGTGGCCCACCATCAGTTCATAATTTGCCCGAGTGGCCCCTAGTCTTAATAAGTCTGTGCATCCATGGTCTAGCTGATGTTGAGCGGAGTCCAGATGCGAAAACAGCTAATGGAGCAGGGTTGTGCCTCACTAGCAATCCTTACCTTGCCGACTCGCAAGTTGTTTCTTTACACGTCCTCGTCCTTTGTCCTCGTTTAAAGGACTCGTTCTAATATTAACGTTGTTGTTGCGACAGATAACATGGTACAGGCAATATAACTATTTAAACTATCATGGCCACTTGCAATAGAGTAATTATTAACGGGATTCTTACCAAATATCAAAATATCGGATACTCATAAGTACTTAAAATCTTTCTACCATCTTAAGTTTAAGACAATTTTATTTTTCTTTGGCTCGGGTTGGGAATAGCTTAAGTTTTTCAGGTGGGTTCGGCAAAGGAATCGTGCTCACTGGAGCCTTACATAGTAATTTATGGTATATTTAGATGTGGTTTTCAATGTAATTATTATTTTATTTTATTTTATTGTTTTTAATTTCTTTTATATTTTGTCTTGTCACTGTACCGTATATAATCAGGCCCTGTCAGAATAACAGCGCTTCTGTGTCATTCTGAACATCCATGAATGACACAGCAGCATAAGCTGAGACAGGGCCCTTTAACTTCACACTTTATTTTTTTTACTACAAATTTGTTATTTAATTATTTTTTTCTTTCTGTCTATCTGTTTTTTTCTTTTTTCTTTATTGTTGTTTGTTATAATTAAGTGTGTATGTTAATAAAAAAATTATATTCTATTCTATTCATAAATAATAAACATGGTAGGAATCCCGTTAATAATTACTCTATGGTACAGGCAAATCAGGCGGTCCTAAGTCCGATCGGTTCACCACTAGCTTAAACAAAGGAGGTTGTCTCGTAACTCCTAACTGGCCGCTTCAAAGAAAAAAACGAGAGAGCCTTATAGTAGTCGAATATGATGTGCAACATTTGACATCTCACCTTAGTAATTAGCAATTTTAACATTATATTCTGAAAAAATGGGCTAGGTATTACATCATTTTCTAACTATAAAATAAATAATGATAAAGTCTATTACACACGAAAGGGTTGAAATCAATATTACAATAGAAAATAGAGTATAGAATTAACAATGACGTATATTTTTTTACAAATCATAAAGAGAATGCAGTAAATACTCATTAAAAGACATTTGACATATCAAAATGACCTTCGATAAACAAATGACACAATAATGTAACATATAATAATAATATGTCATGTTCATAATATCGATTACTGAATTTACAAAATGGCGCGCTTCCCCGACATCCTGTTACACTGTTGGACACTTCCGTCCCATTTCACGAAATCACTCCCACAAATTGCTAGAAAGCGAGCGGAAAGATGTTACACATCAAAAAACTGGCATCAATATGTCTGTAAACAACGATTACACCATAGAAATCGGGCCGCACGTGGTGAGGGCCAGTGCAACGTAACATAAAAGTAGTACAGGGTAGCCTATGACGTCAATGCCGCCCTACTAAATTGCCAATGCTCTATTTTCGTAATGATTTTTTTTATAGAACGCATGTAGTGCAGTCTGGTGTTTGGGGGTTATTCTGGCTTCGAATTACGGTGTACGATTTAATTGTATGTACTCGTAGAATGATTGGATTCGTTGGCGATAAATGATTCAATCGTTTATTTGTACTTTCACGGCAACCTTTGCAGTTCAGTGGGTTTCGTTACGAGTGGAGAGTACATAGTGTAATTTTTTTTTTTTTTCGCTACCTATTGCCACTCTGCTGTAATTGTAATGTAGAAAATCCCTCAGGCATTAAGTCTGCCATGTAATATTGTGTTGCAAAAGTTTAAAATAAATCAATATTTTTTTTTGTTTTTTGTTCTGGCCATTAAAGTAGTTAGACAGCCAGTTTCTATAAGATTATGGGTGGACTGGTGATGTGATGTGGTGATGCGCTCTTAATTATGCTATAATTCTATTCACCAAGAAAAAATACAAAAAAATAAATAAAAAATAAAATTAAAATAAATTCATACGAAATGAAAGCAAATAACATGGTGATGAGTGATGATTTGTTTAGCGGATGTTTAGTAGGACGTACCATTTGCACACACCCTGATAAATAGATATCATTTGTTTTGTTCTACTGCTTCAAAGAAAACGGTGTAAATGTACATTTTACGCGAACGTAAAATACGATTTGAAAATATAGCAAACACACGTTGTTTACATATGCGCTTACACTCAACAATAAAAATGTAATTTTGGAACTTGGAAGTAATAAGGAAAATGGTACTTTTCTTTGGCATGTTGCAAATAGTAGGTAACATTTTCCTAACACGTGCTTTCTCGTATTAATTACTTCGTAATTTAAAACTGCAGGCTATTGGGAAATAAAGACTGAAAAAAGTTGAACAGACTGATATAGGTAAGAAGATGATATAGCAAGGAAAGAAGTAAATGTTAGGAGTAATGTGTAATTGAAGAGTTTGGAAGATGAAAGATAAACTGCACCAGCTTCTAATATATTGGGAACAGGGCAGGTTCTAGGGCAATGAATTCATGAAAAACTAACAAATTCAGTATAAGTACTGAATTCGTTAGTTTTCTTTTACACAAACAGGGAAACTTTTTGCCTTCATCTCACCTGATAGTGGAGATGCCACGAACAGACCACACCCGAACAGACCGAACCCAGAGGTCCCGGGTACATGTTTGTGTACTCGGTTTGGTTGGTGGTAGGGCTTGTTTGTCCGCCTAGATAAGATAGCCAGTACCTCACTAGTTGAGGACCCCGGGTGAAGTGCGCTTCCATCATTGGCCTTATCATTACTTAACATCAGGTAAGATCAAGGCACTGTGCTTAACTGTTAATATAAATTAAAAAATAAAAAAAGACTTCCGCAGCCCACCTTGCTCTGCAGTATTTATTATTATTATTATTGTAGGTTAGGAATATGACTCTGCTGTGCCTGATGTAAAGCAGATGCAGTGTCCTGATGCGAGGACAGCTTGTGGAGCAGGATGGCAGAGTCCTGCCACTAGTCGTCCTCACCTTGCCTACCCGCAAATTGCATTTTCACACCTCTTTTAAAGGACTTCATGTAGAAATGAAACAACGTTTACGGATCTACTCGCGTTTATTTTATACATTACTTTTAAATAATGCTTGTCCTGACGTTTCGAACCCTTTGCAGGGTCCGTGGTCACAGGGAAACCAGAAAACAATTCATAGTTTATTGAGGAAATTTGACAGTTTGTGGTAGGTTTATGTGCAGGAGTGTACAATGAGACCTAACCGTGCGCTGGCGCCGCTGCAGGAATTTGAACCTGGCACCTTTGATTTAGATAAGACCAGCTCGCCAGGCGGATAAGAAGATGCTGGTAACTAGATACGGGCTCGGAACAAACCCTATTGTTAAACTATCTATATATACCTTCTACTAGGAATAAAACCTGTCAACTAAGTCTTAGATCGATGCTTTAACCTCTAGATAAAAGTGGCAGTTTAATTATTGAAGTGTAGAAATTACACGAAAAAGAAAATTGCTGGAGTGGAGACCTAGAGTTGGGCACAGGAACGTAGGCGGGCAACCAATGCGATGAAGCGACGACCTTGTCCAGGTAGCGGGGAAGAGTTGGATGAGGAAGGTACAAGATCGAAGGAAATGGAGTGGATTAGAAAAGACCTACACTCAACATTGAGTGGATAACGGTTGGGGAAGAGAGAGAGATATATAGATATATAGGTATGACACGCAAATGCGACTTAAAAGTGTGGCAAATTATTACTTCGATTAGGGATTACTCATCGCTGCCAAAGGCCGGCACGTGTGACCTTAAAGGGTAAAATTGCATGTTGCCGTGACAACTGTTCACTTAAATTTAACCTCTGTCTCTAATAGCTATTGGATACACACTACACTATGTTTGTTGATAGTTTTTTTTCTTGCGCTGGGTCTTCTTTATATATCTGATACTAAAAAGGATGATATTTAAAACGAGATTCTCAAACTTCAATTGAGTTATTGTAATATTTGAGACAAAATCTTTATTTGTAATTTTATTTATTTATTTATATATCTAATGTAAAATGACGATATGACCGAAAGTGGAAGCACACTTCAATGTGTAAAATAAACGCGTGTAGATCTGTAAAGGTAATGTTATTTCAATGTGTAGTGTTCGCGTAAACTTTAAAATCTCCATGTTTTTATTCCTCGTCATAAATGTAGCTTCATTAATAAATTATATTATTACGATCATCGTTTATGTATGTTAAAATACTTTTATTTATATACTTGGAAAAGCTCATTGAAAACAATTTGCACTTTGCACCAATTTTCTTAAAACACATTATTGTTGCAGATTGATTGTACTTCACTGCGTTGCTAAATAATTTTTTAGATAAATGTTTACTAGTTGATGATAGCTGATACCGAGAACTTATGAGAATAACTCACCAACTAACTCACTTGTCTTGCAATTTCGTTATGCTATGATTACAAAACAAAATATAATATTTTCAATTCTTCGACAGCTTTTCTAGTATTTTTATTCATTTTTTTTTATTGCATATCACTACATAGTATAAAACAAAGTCGCTTCCCGCTGTCTGTCTGTCCCTATGTATGTATGTATGCTTAGATCTTTAAAACTACGCAACGGATTTTGATGCGGTTTTTTTAATAGATAGAGTGATTCAAGAGGAATGTTTATAGGTATGTATATCAGCGTTGCACCCGTGCAATGCCGGGGCGGGTCGCTAGTCATTGACAAAACAAAGCTGGCTAGAAATACATGTTAACAAAGTATTTTAATAAAATTAATAAATCAACAATTTGACGTGTCATATCGTTAGCCTTAGTGTAATTTATATAGCTTTCATAATCATTAATTAAGGCCCCGTATTCAGCAAAGCAGAGATACTCGTAAGGTGCATGAAAATTAAGAGAAAAAGATGTATCATCAATTCATAACCCACCAACCAGCGAAGAAGAGATAGGTAAAAAACCAAATCTTATTGGCTGCTTACAACAAATCCCCTCTCCTCTGCTCTCCGCTTCAGTGAAGACTGGGCCTTACGATTGTAAGCTTGTCTTCCATATGGCAAACAAATAAACATCACTAAGATATATTACCAATTCAAACGTACCTGTGCAACAGTTCAAACCATATAACTGTGGTACCAGCTTATATTTAGAGCGAAGAGTCCCTCTGACGTCAATGCTGACATTTGGGCCTTGGTGTAGCAATAGTGGCCTAATGGGCCGTCTGAGTTATTGTGTTATATTAAACTATAGGAGACGGTTAGACTGGGTGGAGTTGAGATAGATACCTAGTAAACCGCCTCTAACTGTCCCACTGCTGGGAAAAGGCCTCCATTTGATGGCTAATGGCTTAATCAGAGAAAAATACAATAATAACAATAATAGATTAACGTTAAATCATAAGCAGAAGCATATTTTTTGTAGTAGTATGTTTCAAATGTGTTTAAATTAAAATTGTTAAATAAAGATAATATTCATGCAGGCTGCTGTTTATTGTAAATAAGGAAAACCTATTTATAGGTTTGAAAAATATAAGTATAAAAGTTTTATGGACGTTTTACAAGAAATCCATATAAAAATAAAAATAAATGTTTCCCAATTATCATGTTATTCAATAATTGTGATATAAAATTTGAAAAAATATTCTAAACGCAAAACACAACTTAATACCTAAAATATAGAGAGATCTTATCATGTTCAGAAAAAGCTTCAAACAGCGAAACTAATTTTCTTGTAACAAAGAAATACAAGGCTTTTATCAAATAAAATATATATAAATTTACGATGTGCGATATAGACGCCATCTTTAAAACAATATCGGGAGTACCAACAAAACAAACAAGAAGTCCTCGAGACTGCAACGAAAACGCAGCATACACAAATAGACACGACAAGATTAACAAGTGCGTTTTATTTTAGGTCGTCGAACCCGAATCAGATGTGCACGCAGGTGAATAAACTCGAACACTCTCTAAGCCGACGAGAATTGTGTGAATCGAGTGCATTCGATGCTCAATACGAGTTTCAATCGAGCATATCAACTATCGTAAACAATGATGCATTGCTTGTTTAGATTAAAATAAAACATAATATGTTTTACAAACAATATTATTGTTTCTAAAGTTTACGCATTGAATTGACATGACCCTCTTTTCTATGACGACCTCCTTGGTCGAGTGGTTTGTACACAGGTTTTCATGGAGTCGCCATCTCTGAGGTCCCGGATTCGATCCTCGGTCGGGTCAATTTAGAAATTATTGTTTTTCTAAATTGTCTCGGGTCTGGGTATTTTCTATATATAATAAGTATGTATTTAAGTATTTTAAGTATGTTTATCCGTTGTCTAGCAACCATATAACGAATTTCGTAACGAAGCTTCTCCTGGGCTAGATAATTGGTGTAAGTGTAGGAAAGTTTATTAAGTTTATTATTCTATGATATGGGGTCCTTCAGACGAGGCGTGAAAAGACAGATTGTGGGTCGGAGATGTTACTCGTACTACGCCGCGCCGAGGGTGACTGATGCTGCGTTGTTTTCACGCTGCACCAGTTGTCTTCGCGTCTATCTGGAATCCATTTTAAGTGAAGGGTCTGTTATGAATTAAAAACAATTACAGGTAGGTAACTATAAAGTGTGCATGTTTCGCGCTAGTAAGCCAGAATTTTGTAATACCTATTCTAAACTAAATCATTGTAAGCCGACTAATTAGTATGTATCATGTAGAAGGCAGATAGTTTTGTAGAACTAATTAACCTTTGCATGGTAATGTCTATTACAAGTTAGTTTATGAAAGGTCAAACCTTTCTTCTATTGATAACATGGAGGTACATCAAAAAGCATTACATATTAGGAAATAAACGAATGTTTAAGTATGGAAGGGTCATAATATGAGATTTAGTTTTTTATTAATATATTGAAGTAAGCTCTCAGCAAAACAAAGACAATATTATAATGCATTGGAAAAGTCAGGCTCATAGAAGTTTGCAAACAAAAGACGTCTATGACTGTGATTTCAAGATTTCTATTTTAATAAGAGTATTTTTATTTTTGTTTTAACCTACATTCTCTTCAAATAATATTATGCTAGGAAACTATGATAGAGACACATTGCATTCGGCAATTGTGTATACATGTAGGTTACATACACAACTACAATACCTTATGAGGAACTTTTATAGGTAGGTATCTAGTTTTTTTTACTTGATGAATTACTGTTCATCAAAAAAAAGGTATTCAATATTACAGTCATTGTTGTTGCTTGCGGTAACTAAAACGTTACAACAGTTATGAAATCCGATGTTAATCTTGCTGAATCCTTAGAATCGGGAATCGTATCAATACAATACAATGTATTCACAAGTACATACATACAGTAAACAAGATGTTCGTAAATAAACAAGGCGAAGCAGACGCGCAGTCTGAGGAGATACAAAATATGTATATTTTTAACTTCTCTTAAAATTTCCGCTTAAAACCTTGATAAAGATGTCGGGATCTTTGTGGAAAAAGTTTCCAAGTAAAAGAGTTTGTAATGCCCAAAACTTTTTCCTTGTAGCTTTTCGATGAAGTAAAGTTTTGTGTAAAATTTTTAAACCAATTCCTTGAATGCGCTTCCACAGATTTGTTACAATATTTTTTTTACGTAAGTACAGTTTTAAAAAAAAAGAATAAGAACAGATATAACTTTAATCGTCATTTAATGATGGATAATGCCTTCATTTTACGAATGCATCAATTATTTACTGATAATGACAACAACAAAAGGTAATGTTTTTTTAATGTGAGAATCATTACATTGCTGTAATCCTTTTTCTATAGCAGGATAGGCGTCGACCTAGAAAAAGAGGCCATTGTGTATATCTTTGTTCATTCCACTATTAGCTATGGATCGTTTTCACTTTACTAATTTTATTTAAATATTAACTATAACAAAGAAACTACCAAAATGTAAGACGTAAGAGCGACTCTCTTACGCGTGTCACTGACGTGTTAAGATAAAGATAGATTTTATGGAGTGACAGATCATAACAGTATATTACCTTCTTTGGTATCTATCTTGGTATTCTTTGGTATACTAAAGAAAGCTTGTTAATTACTAGAAATACCTGTAGTATTTCTTGTAATAAACAAGCTTTCTTAAAACCGGTTACAGATACATTAGTAATTTATTGTATTTCTATAGCTGAATAGGATTCAGTAATTTTCGATAAATTATTAATAACCGTTCTAACTGATGATGATGCACACAGTTGATCTAAATATAAGTTTTAAATTATCTAAAATTCCTTACGTGTACATTTTTTACAAGATAATTTAAAATCCCTATTAAACTATAATAGCATTATCTATAAAATAGAGCACCGACCTCGTGTTTAGTTCACTATTGGAGTAATGGGCTATTTTTATTACTTTCCTAATACACTTTTAAACTTTTGCGTTCCCGTACAAACATTGTTATAGCTTCTCTTTGTTTTCTAGAGTTTACGCCTCACAAACACTACACATTGAAATGAATCACTGTTTCGGGATGTTTTAGCGTTTACATAGTCTGACTTTTCTCTGAGTTTTCAGAGTTCGTGGTCTCAGTAAGTTTTCTGTATTATTTTGAAAAAAAAATTAAACAGACACATATAGAGACAGATATAGAGTCAAACTTTAAAACGGTTGGTCGGAAGTCTACTGCCTACAGAAGAGATACAATTGTACAATTATTATTATCAATAATATAACGATTGTTGATTGCATATATAATAATTATAGGAATTTAAACTTCAGGATTAAACAGTAAGCAAAATAAACACCTGTACTATGTACCTCGGTATAAAGTATATAAATTCGAAGGGCTATTTTGTAATAAAAAATTATAAATATATCCGAGAGAATAGACTATAACTCATACCGATCATAACACAGTCCACAAAATATATCAACAGGAGCGTTTTCAAGAACGCTAAAATTTATAAGGCCATATTTTACATGAAACGCTTCACTTGCGAGACACAAGAGAATTCTAAATTGATTTAAATCGTTAGACAAACAGTCTGAAGAGACGCTTTTAAATGCGACGTCATTGCCATCTTTCATTTGTATGTTACAATAAAATGGATCGTCTGCTGTCTCTAATAATATCCTGTATTAAACAAGGACGGTGATATACTTAAAATATCACATACTTAGTGACGTCACAGTTTATCGTATGATTTTGGAGAGGCGAAGTACTGTCTGGCCTGCTTCTGGAATATTCGACAATATTTTTATTAAATTGAGGCGAAAAGCTTTTCTTAACCGTCTGAACTATATCTGAAACCGCCTACCGGCCTTTATAATATACTTTATCGTTTGTGGGAAGTACTTCATAACATTTTTTTTTAATATCAATATGTAGATTGACTAATAGAATTCCTTGAAAAGATCTAATAAAATATCCTAAATGGCCTCGAAATTTCTAAGATTTTATAGTCACATACATAGCTCATATACATTTGTTTGTTTTTAAATATTAACGGCCATTTTCTGTTGCTTAGTGACCGCCAGAAGACGCTTTCTTTCTATTAAAAAAATATACTTACATATTCATTTGAATTTTGATTGAAAGTCAAATAACCTTCGTATAAATCAACTTACGTAGCACGTTTGCGCGAAACGTGATTTCTATGGAAATCAATACCCAATCTTATTCATCAATACGACATACGTATTGACATTGTATAGCGTAGCATTTTTTTTCTTATACGATTTTAGTATTTATTAAAGTGAAATCGTAAAGGAAAAAAAATGATTTTTAAATTTAGAATAGAAGTTGTGTGAAGGCTAAATCTACTATGTAATGTTACACTTTTCTTTGACGGATCACAGGAAGACAGAAACAACTTACAATCGTCATCGTAAGGATAAAACAAATGTTAAGTAGACGCTACTACGAGTTAGTCCATTTCGATGTGTGATGTCCGCATCTTCTGATAGCGATTAGTTTCTCATTAATACTATGAAGGTAATTACTTTCCGGGGTCTTCGTTGCTGCATTAAATTAAGTCTTTACTTCAAATTCTTTATATTGACTCGTTTTGCAGAAGAATATAAGTACTAGCAATAGGTAAAAAAATTTGGATCGTAAATGTAAACGTACTACTTATCAGAGAATTGAACAAAAGCCATTGGTTACAGAAGAATGATGTAAAGAGGAATAAATTATCGTAAGAATGCGATTTAAGTTCGTCAACCTAAGGTTTAAAGTACAAGCTGAACATTTTTGGAATACCTACCAAACATTTCAATCTTTATTGAAAACCATTGATTCCTTAATTCCGCATGCTTATTGATTGTATTTACACAAAAATGCAATTGAAATAATACTAGTTTTAATTCCGCTACATCGATTGTATTTACTACTATTTTAACTGTAATTTGCTTTGCGTGATCAGATTTTCCAATGCAACGGTGTATCAGTATGATAATTGTTTGTTATTGCTTACACATGGAAATCAATTTAATGGAAGGCAATGATGACGTTATCATTGTGTATTTTTGTAGCAGTGATAGATAATTTGTTTCATCATCACTATCAGTCAAAAGACGTCCACTGCTGGACAAAGGCTTCCCCAAGGATCTCGACCACGACCGGTTTTGTGCTGCTCGCATCCAGCGGCTTCCCGCGACCTTCGCCAGATCATACATCTCAAAATCTAAAATAGCTAAAATTAGTTTCTGTAAATAGAGCCAAAAAATTTATTAAAATTAGAAAATGTAAATAAAAGTGTTTTGCTTTGAACATTTCTTAACTAGACTACAATCAATTGACATGACAGATAATAAGCGTGAAGATTAATTTGTTGTACCAACATCACAAGCGGTTTTACGAGATTAAAATCACCATTGAGGAAGCACTCTTTCGCGTGAACTCACTCCACTTTCTTTTCTCGCTACTGCAAACAACCCAATTTTAGACGATAAACCCAGATTTTGCCAACGTACAAACGATTTCCAGGAAATGTGAAAGCCCCTACTCCGAATCGCATCGAGAATATATATTTACCCTTGCCCTTTCTTATGAATAAATGTGATAACATTTCCTACAGTATAAAAATGACATGAATGCCTTGTGTTAATATGAGACTACCTACCTAATCGGCACGTTCGTATATATGTATAGATGATGCAATGCCATGCCACCTTAAAAAGGACGGGAAAACCCCGAATATGTTTTATTTTTCCGAGTAATTTTATCTTATACCTTTTTCGAGTGGGTTCCTCTTCAATGCTGATGGTGGCTGGTACCATGACTTTTTAAAGTACTTATTTAAACGCTTCTGAAAAGTTGATAGGATGTAACTACGATCCATTTAGTAGCAGCACTATCTTATTAAATTCTACTTTCATTGGCTTTGTAACTCAATTAACGTATTTATGTATTAGCAAATTAGTCTTAAGAATAAAGACACAATCTCTTGGTAGGGGTAAAAGCTGACGCACAACGGTTTGATTTGGTAAACTACTGTTTTCACATTAATCTGTAACTACCTTGTCTTACAAAGACATCAACAAATGATCAAAATGTACATGTTTTGATCTAAATATTTTGTTTCACACACATGTATTTCGCCATAATTCTACCTTAGTTATGATCATGTTTTCCTTTATGAATTGTCTAAGACTATTATACCAATTATTAACATTAACCCCCTTACAAATAAACAAAGAATAAGCTCCGAATAGTTATTCCATGTTTTGTTCCTGTCATGTAAACTTCATTTTAGATGTTACGTTGTACGTTAAACATTAGTTTTCCTTGATATTGACTTCAACTGACACATCACTCCAATTGTGGAGTGATGTGTCAGTTGAAGCTAAGAGTCTAAAATACGGAGACACAACTAATTATATTCAATAAACTACAATGATCCTAATGGATCATCCGATCAGATCAATATCTAGGAAAACGAATGTTTACAGGTAATTCTATTATCTTAATTCTATCATCTAACTAGTGCCAACCTATCTGTGAATTAACAAGGGCAGGCTAGGTTCAAATTTACAACGTAACATAGATTAAGAGTAAAAGAGACAAAATACGGAATAACTATTTGGAGTTTTTCTTTGTTTATTTGTAAGTGTAGTGTAGTAAAACTTAATTTGAAAATTCATCTCAGATGATTGAAAACACAATATACCCGCATGCTTAAACATTTCGCTTCCTATTTTCGTTAAATGTAAGGTTTTAATTTACCTCGATAAATGTAACATTATTACTTCTTTTATAGCACCAACTGTCCTTGCAGGTACTGAAGGTGTTCTCGCTGTGTTGTCATTACTGCATTTGTTTAAATATTTGTTGTTTCCGTAAAATAAAACCGCGGCCATTTCCATTGTGAGACCATTACGAGGTGAGTTGGCAATACCTTCGCTGCAATGTATGGTCAGCATTGGAAATACAGCTCTGTCTTCATTACCAAATTAAAAGCGTATTTTAATATCTATGTTACCTACTAAATGTTGGATTGCTACAAATCATTATACTGATAATGATAAGCTTCGATTGCAATACGGCTAGAAAATTTATTACCTACTGATTCACCAGATGGGTGCCTAAATTCTCCCGAGCTCCTTTGTACTTCGGCTTACCGTTGGTCCAGGTTGGTGTCGTGTGATGGCTGTCGTTAAAACCAACCAAACGGGTCATCGTTGTGAAGGTCCGATCTCCCCTTGTGTTATTTTTCATGCCAGAATCCATGAGCCCAGTGCGGTTTAAATATAAGTTGATGATAATGATGATGGCTGATTATCTTCAGCATAATTCGTAACATTCCAATTAAGATAACTGAAGTGAAGTAAGATTTAATACCGTTCAGTGATGAGGATGACCGCGTACCAAATTTCGGTCATGGCGACGACCGCTTCGAACTCGATCAGCTCGCAATGGTTACGTATGCAATTGATTCGGTAACCCGACGCGTGGCGAACTGACACGGCGACTCTACCCAAGTTTTTCAGTCGCCAACCTTCAATACTCCTTGTACATCTGTACAAACAAGTCATTGGATACGCGGTCGAGACAATAGCCGCAATTTCGTCAGACAATGACGTCCGTATGAGAGTAACGATAATGGTACAAGTACAATAAACAATATTGACATCGAAACCATCTAAAATCATTCCACGGCGGTTGCTAACTGATATAACTGATGTATCATAGTATCGTGCTGTCATTGACGAAACCATTTCAGATATAAAAGGTTATTTCGAATCGTGTGCGTGGGATGCCTTATAGATTGACATGAGGTCTTGAAAATGTTGGGTAGACACTGGACAACATGTCGTCATTACCATATAACCAGGTTTAGGACTTCCCACATAAAACAGCTCAAACAGGAGATAAGGCCGTAAACTACCACACCGCAACTCGAGTAGGTCAGTTTTTACGACTGCCTACCATCTTGCGACAAAACTGGGACGAACGGCTTTACGTGTCTTGCGAAGCATAAAGGAGCTTCAGTTTGCTTCTTCATTATGTGAGTTACACAGTACTCGATTCGCATTATATTTGCAACTACTAAATTAAATTTTTCTAAGCGTGATCTCTATTTACATTTTATTTTCTTGTTTGTGTGTCGTTTACGCTCTTATAGTTTTCAAAATAAATCGGCTATGTTAGCCATCATCGGGCGCACCAACGCAGTTCCGACTAGGAGTCGAAGTCGCCATGACCGAAATGGCCAATGGATCTTCATCACACTCTTAGAATTTTAAGTTTCCGTTGTTCGTTTTGCTATTTTGCTTTATGTTCTCGTATGTCTTAGCGAGTCTCAATGTGACTTCTTTGAACTTGGTCCTAGTAAAGTGTTTGAAACACCGGTAGCGTAGAAAAGTTGATTTATGAAAAGTTTTTCATTTTAATTTCCAATATGTAGTTCTGAACTTATACTCACTTCGACGCATTTTTTATTAATAATGCTGACCGTGACAACCATAGTGCATACTAGTAGATATATATCGCTACAAACGCTCTTTTATACCGACATTAACGTATGTTAACCTTTACATGACGACGCTACGTCACTATGATACATTAATTATTTTAATAGAGAAGTCTCGCGTGTAAACGCTGTATCATTTTACGACGACTGTGACCTTAGCAACAGAAATTAAAATAAAAATCCGACAGCGGTAGATAAAAGCTTACGTATTCACCGCGTAACCAAAATAATCGCTGTTAACTTGGCAGTGGGGCCGATTTCTATTATTGAACTATATATCGAGATATCACGTTCTATATTGATTGGCTTTGATGATTACTTCCCATTGATAGATATTTGATTTTCTTTACTCATTTTGGAGCGTAATATAGAAATATAATATTATATACTTACTACGTTTGTAGTGTTAACATCTGAGCCGAGGGGCAAAGCGGCCGACTCCATATCCGTAGGTTCTAAATTCAATTCCCTTGTAGGAAAATTTTTCAATGCCAAGCCCAAATTTGTGATAACCAATTCGCATTTCACAAGTATGGTGATTAAGCCAATATCTATCAATTGTAGCGATGACTTGATTTCACCCGATCCGAACCTCGGAGAATCTAGTAGGGCACGGGGACACGCACTAGTGCACGATGCAGTTCCCTCTAGAAAACCTCTGAAGGTGATTCGTTTCACACGGCTAGAGGAACCCTTTAAGTTTTTCAGTACCCCCAAAAAGCCCGGTGAAGCCGAAAATGCCGTCTGAGGCAATCAGTAAACTCTCAAAAAAACAAAAAAAAAGACGAGATCTATGGTGCCGCGCAATTTATGAACGCAGTAAAGAACGTGTGAACAGTTTCGAGAAAATAGATCGTAATGTCAGCACTTCAAATATCACAATCACAAACACAGTAAGTTGTACTTACTGCGTTCATAACTTGTGCGGCAGTATGAGAGAGCTATTAAGACGTTTGGAGAACTAACCAATCCTCACTGAGCCGGAGTGGTGGTTTTGACCCAATCCTCCTATGTGCTATTTTTTTGTCCAAGAGGGTTTGAGCCCAGCAGTGCCATATAAACAGGCTGATGATTCTTGGTAAAGTGTATTCTAATGTAAATTTAATACTTACTTACTTACTACGCTGGCTCAGCGATCGGATCTTGGCCTCCGACATCAAAGTGCGCCATTCCTTCCTGTTTTGTGCCAAGTGAGACTAGTCGGGCACTTCCAGCTCTTTCAGGTCTTTGAAAACTTCATCTTTCCAGCGGTATC
The DNA here is from genome assembly GCA_947562085.1 of Eudonia lacustrata. NCBI lineage: Eukaryota > Metazoa > Arthropoda > Insecta > Lepidoptera > Crambidae > Eudonia > Eudonia lacustrata. The sequence continues at coordinate 6,993,425 of OX387315.1, read as the reverse complement.
TTGGACGACCAACTGGGCGTCGTCCAGATGGTTGACCAAGATACGCTCTTCTGGCAGCTCGATCTTCACCCATTCTCTCTACGTGCCCCAGCCAGCAAAGTCAGGCATCTTTTATTTCCCCGATGATATTCGGTTTGGACACCAACTGTTCTATCTAATGTAATACTCTACTATGTGCAATGTAAATTTAATAACTTCGAAAATTGTATGCCTCAAGATTTTATTTCTGTTGCATCTGTTGCAAATAACTCATCAACATATAAGCGCCTTAAACTGGTTACTGTAATAAAACTATTTATTGCGCATATTACGGCATTCTATTCTTAGTGTTTATAGTTATACCAAGTCTTACTAGAGCGCTAACTAAATTTAGACCAGTCTGATAAGACGTGGATTTGTAATGTCGGTCTTATATTATCGCAAAAGTGTTACGAGGCACACCTTGCAATTGTTCACGCGACTTATATTGGAAATTAGCTAGAAAATCAAAGGACAAGCGTCATTATTGATTCTCTATGGAAATAGAACATGTGATCTGTCCTAAAAGACTTGATTTTTTAAATGTCTACTACAGTACCTAATTTTAAACTTACACCAATTATCTAGCCCAAGAGAAGCTTCGTTATGAAACTCGTTAAATGGTTACTAGACAACGGATAAACATACTTAAAATACTTAAATACGTACTTATTATACATAGAAAACACCCAGACCCGAGACAATTTAGGAAAACAATAATTTCTAAATTGACCCCCGGTCGGGTCGTACCGGAACCTCAGAGATGGCGACACCATGAAAACCGGTGTACAAACCACTCGACCAAGGAGGACGTCAAAATCGCTCATTGTTATATCCCTACTGCTCCTTCCCTTTAGAAACACTACCAAAGGGAGGATGGGCCAAGCGAGCCCAGCGGATTGGTGATTGTTAACGACTACAGCCGGGACCAACGTAATACAATAATAGTCCTCACATTTATTAACCTTTGGACCAAATAGAATGACATCTGACGTTCGTGCATAATTCTGAAATATGTGCATAATAAATAATGTCGCTCACCCCGTCGACGAGCCAGGGATTTTATTTGGACGTGAGCATTTTAATAGTTCTAGACATTTATTAGCATCATTAATGCGACTGCCAAAGGAAATAAGTTGAGTTAAGACTGAGTTTAAGAGGGGTTATTTATTCTAAACACGTTTCCTGCCACGTGTGTTTGCCACTTTTTGAACTCGGTTTTGAAATGGTTTCAGGAATAACTACTTAATTAGAGTTATTATGTATAAATCAATTAATCTCTTCTCAGGATGCTTTTGAATAATCTAGAATAAGAATATGTCGACGTACAAACATTTTAGAATTAAAGATTTTGTTTTATTTATTGAAACAACAATGCAGTCCAACGATGAACAAATAACACTAAATAACGATTAAACACTTTGTACGGGTATACTCACGTTTGATTTACATATTGTTTTAGTCTAACGTTTCGTACCAGTTGCAGTCCTTGGCAGCAAATAGGTAGGTAGGTAAACCGATCTTTTATTAAAAATACCGATTCCAAAAATGTTAAGCAAATAAATTTACTGTGTATAACCACGTATAACGTTCTTATGTATAACATTTTGTACATAACATTAAATGCTACTTCAAAGTGTGCGGAAAACATAAGAAAAAAAGTATATTCAACTTCCATTTATGTGATTTCAAACTTTTTGCAATGGACTTTAGGTCGAATAAGAATTAGTTTATTGCATTGATTAATATTGCTCTTTGAAGTTGAAATACCAAATAACGAACCGTACGGTTATGAAAAGGCTCATAACCATTCAAGGCATCGAATAATAACGTCCAAATCAATTAAGCATTGAACTCTTTCGAAAGAAACGTGCAAAAATCTTTTACCGTTACCACCTCGACTGGTTACGTGCGTCCATATAATATCCAGTTACTTTTATATTGATCCTGAGAAATTGGGGTGACCTACAATTGGAGCCAAATCCTTGGACTTGTGCAAACGTAATGATTATTGCAATAATTAAATGAACGTAGGAGTTCGATGGCGCAGTGGTTAACGCGCTCTGCCATCGCTAAAGTGAAGCAACTTTCGCAAAGGCCGGTCATTAGATGGGTGACCCAATTTTTATCATCTCGAGCTCCTCCGTGCATCGAAAGGCACATAAAGCCGTTGGTCACGGCTGCATTAGGAGTCGTTATCAACCACCAATCCACACTGGGCCCACCTGGCGATTTATGGCACGTTCTCCATAGGGCTTGTGCCCCAGCAGTGGGGAAGGGGATAAACATTTGCTGGTGATGAAATAAACGTTCGTGTGGATTCTAATAAGTCCTCCAAACTGTGTTACTTTCTGTTCTGCGAATAAAGTTTACTATGCCATAAAATATAGTTTTGGTAGCCGCATATAAATATTTCGCCTATCTACTTCTGATGTTTGACGTAAGGCCGTCGAAAGTGGAAAGCTGACCCATTTCTTTTGAGGATTCCCAAACGAACCATTGACGTCATGACTCTTATGATTATGTTACTACGGTTATAATGAAGGTTATGTTGCGCAATAAAAATGAAATATGGCGTTTGATCACCCCTACTAATACATCATGTTTGTTAGAACAGTTTAAAGAAACTGGAAATGATTTATGTTGTAATTTGAATAGCTGCATTTGCTTAGTAATAAATGGTTTGTTTGTAGTTAGTGCTTCAAGTGTTTTATATGAACTCAAATAGTAGCAATAAATATAATTTTAGGTATAACAAATGAGTACCTACTATATTATATTTATTTATTTATTTTGAAAAGCACAGCTAACAAAACTTACACTTCGTGAGTAAAATTAATCGTACATTAATCTCTAAAGCTCTCTAAAATTATAAGCAGCCACGGCATGCAATTTTTGACACAGCGTATATACAAAAGAAAGAAAAAAGGATCTTAACTTATAGTTACTACTTAATTAATTATTTTATACAAATGATAAAAGATAGCTTTAAAGTCTGCTTATATAAATCAAATCATGATTAAAAATCCCACACACAGGCTAGACAGAGAAAAGGTGTTATAAATAAATACATATATATTTTATATCAACATATGTATCGCAAAATTCAAATGCATATTATTACAAAATAAAATAAGGACACATAAATGGCGTTAAAAATATGTATGTTTGTAATATACAAATATTACATACATACAGACACGCTTGTCTCCTATAAGTAGAGGTACTAGGCAGATATCACTTATTGCCATGGAAAAAATGAGGTAGTCCACTTAGAGCACAAGACCGAATAGCAGATGCGCGAACAGCACAAGGCCTAGAGTCCTCGAACAGCACTATCAATATTTTAGGCATGTGCTGTTCGTGGATTCAAATTTATTTTTACATTTTTGTCCACGAACAGCACATACAACTGCTGAGTTATAGATACTGTTCGAGCCTAGTGCTGGCTGCTAATGTATTTCTTATACAGAACGTTATTAAATGAAAGATATCAACAAAATCACTTGAACGTATATTATAAAATAAAGAAACAATAAAAATCATATCTTACGCTAATTTTGATATATTAAAAATAAGAAACTGTTACATTTATTATTAATATAATTAATAATAAAAAATACCAACCTCAGATAATACATCATTATGTTTAATTAGATCGCGTTGGTACCCTCTCCTGCTATACACTGTGCAGCGATGTTGAAACATTCCTTGTGTTGGCATGCAGTTGACATTAGCGTACTTTCTTTCAACAGAGCCGAGCACATTGTACTAAAATATACAGACAACTACAGAATTTTTTTATAACAATCGTCCATAACACTTCGGAATAAGGTGCTAGTTTGAATTTCGTGTCTTTATCCAACTGCGAATTAAAGTTTGCTCAAACATACCACCATGAATGAAATAGCAACACATACATAGAGAACGACCGTCTGGCTGGATCGTGATTTTGGCGAAATGCGCTTGGCGAAATCTCAAAAATGTCTGTATACCTAACTACCTACATTGTGATGTTTTTCGTCGCAGACACCACATTTGAAAACACGAACATGACTAATGGGCAGTGGGCACTGATGACATTTGTTTACATCAGTGAACTAATTTTACGCTTAGGAAATAATTACGTTTAAATGAAATAATGTTTACGAATGTAATTGTGGTTAATTTTCACTGTGAACACCGATTCAGTAAAATGGTCGAAACAACAGAATAAAACAAAAACCATACGCGTTTCAGCCATTTTGTTTCTTAATATTATGTAAATTACAGTCATCCCAAGTTAAAACAGTCAGAGACAGAATATGTTTCAAATTCTTCTAAAAACAAAGCTGCCGGCTTTTAATCGAATTCTAATCTAATTCTTCCAAGAACAACAGTAGGTACCGAGGATTTACATGAATTAGGCACGTGTCAATAGTAGTCTATGGATCTATGCAAACGATTCTTTATGTTAATCCACCGAACCGGATAGTTGCTAGACACATGTCATGTTGCACGTCTGTTGTTCACATGCAAGGATGGTTTTGAATAAAATTATACCTTATAGAGTTAGCCACTTAATATATAATGCTGTATCAATGCCGATGCTTCACAAGAGCCATGTGTTGCTTCTGTTTTAACGGATCACATAATTATTAATTATTCCCTTAATGAACCAATCAACGCTTTATAAGTTTTTTACAATTAGCATCTTCCTCTTCTTTGGGAAACTGACCCTGAGGCGTCTAACAGCTTTTAAAAATATTAAGTATTTTTTGAAATGAAATGAAATTAAATGTAATTATTTATTTGCCTTTTTTTCTATTTATGTGGGATTATATCATCGGCGGGTGCCGATTACTGGTCAAATGTCACGGCATAATGCTGTGCCGTCGTCGTCCTTACAAATAATGTAGCAAGGTGATTACTTACTTATATGACCTAACGGTTGGTGGGGGGTGTCAGTGTAAACTTTAAAGTCGTGTGTGGCAGGGTTGTCAGTCATTACTGCATTCTACGTTGGGACGGCAGAATGGGTTTCTGGAGACGGACGACGACGCTGCCGAGATTGGCCCAGAAAAAGGTGCCGAGATGTCGCCACCTTTTGCACAATAGACGCCCTGGCGTAAAGTGTCTCGGGAAGAGAAAAGTAGAAGAACTTGGTAGAGGCCTTTTGCCAGCATAGGCTAAGTAAAAAAATACTAGTAAAAGTTTTAAATTAAATTTAGGTACCTAGTAGAATAATTTTTCAACGAGCTTATTTCAAACAGGACGTATCAGTAATCAAATTTTGTAATAGCATTTACATATTAACTAACGGATATTGAATACGAATTGTCAAACAGTAAGTACCTAGTTGGTATGTAAATGATTTAGATTAACATTATTATTCTAGGTCTCATTTTAAATAAATATTTTGTAGCCGGCGGGCGATTGGATCACCGCGATAAACTCATCTGGGTGGCCGGCCATTCATACCTATTTCTGCTAATAAGAAGTAGTTCTGTACTGGTGAATAACGGTTCTAAAGGTAATGTGATCCAGTAAAATTAATTACTAAGCAAAGAGGTATTAATTTATCTTCTCTTAATGGTTCAATGCAATACAAATTTAAATTTTAGCTAAAACGTGAGCAAATTGTCTATTAAAACCCGCACTAAGCACTGTGGTGTTAAGACATCCACCACCATCTTATCTAAGGATGTCGGCATAACATCAATGTTAGTAGCATTATCCCTAAAGTTAGTTAGAAGATAGAAGTGCCTCAGTAGTTGAGGATACCGGGTGAAGTGTGAAGGAATTGAGTTGTATAGTTGTTCCACACGAACGTTATCATTCGGTAACTCGGTTTCAATCCCTATAACTTGTAGTTTTATTTGCTCAGAAATTAGGTGTCCATAAAAAGGCTTTATTCAGCCAACGACAAAAACCTTATGTAAAAATAAACAAACCTCCTTACTACTGTCAATCACAGAATTTGAAAAAGGAATCCCTCATCTACGTTGCCGTCACGCACGCTCGAAACTCAAACGTGTTCCTATTAGGGCTCAGTCAGCCGTTACCGCTCAGCCACGACCACTGCTTGCGACGCGGCGCGTGCGCGTGCGGCGGCGTGCGGTTGGCCGTTCATTGCGTTCTTTCTATCACCGTTAACTACGACTGCCGTAGTAAAACGCGCAACGAACGAGACACCGCTAACCGCATCGCAAGACGCTCGTGCTCGGGCTGCGGCCTTAAGGATCAGCCGCAGTTCAACCACAGCGGGGTCAAGACACGCCAGGTCCCCGACAGTTGTGGTCCTTGAGTTTTTTACACCAACAACGGTTACGCCGGATGTCTACATCACCATAGACGATAATTAACTTTATCATGTTTGCCATAAGAATTTATTTCGAATGTTGTACCGTTATCATATCACTTATCGCGTAGGGGAATCCTTATTGTACGAGTATGTTTCAATGTACAACTTATTGTTTGGCGTAAATATTTGCTGTCTTTATTAAGTGCGTAAGTTGGTAGGTAAGTGATTTACGATGTGCAATTATTTTGTAGATATCAAATCATAAGTGTCGTTCTCAATATTTATGATGAACCAATTAATATTATTAGCAATAAACACATTGACAAATTGTTCCTTCGTATATCATGAATAACGCCTCGGTGGCCGAGTGGCAGAGCGCTCGGCCCGATACCCGAAGGTCCCGGGTTCAATTCCTAGGTCGGGCAAAATGTATTTCGGATTTTTCGATGCATAGCCCGGGTTTGTGATCACCAACCCGCATTTGGCAAGCGTGGCGATTAAGCCATTACCCATCAATTGTAGCGATGACTTGATTTCAATGATGGTGGTCTTTGCCCAGCAGTGGGACAATTATAGGCTGTTTACTTACTTACTATTTTACTACATCATGAATGACACTAGCTAATCCTATCCTACTAATATTATAAACGCGAAAGTTTGTTTGGATGTTTGTTACTCTTTCTCGTAAAAACTACTGAACGGATTTGGATGAACTTCGGCATACAGATAGTTTATAACCGGGAATAACACATAGGATACTTTTAATCCCGATATTCCCACGGGAACGGGAACCACGCGGGTGAAACCGCGAGCGGCCGCTAGTTTACGATAAAGTTGTTTGTTTGCACGCTGCACCAGTTGTCTTCGCGTCTGGACTTCATTTCCATTTAACATCAGGTGGGATGGAGTCATTTGCCGAGCTAAGTATAAAAAAAAAAGAAAAAAAAAGTATGAATTCAGTTGGTAATGTTGGGATAATTCAGTGCTAACTTTTTTTCGACACCGAAAATTCTCGAACGGTTTGTATCTCAATAATCATATATTGTAATGAATGCAAAATATATTATATTTCATAGGTGTAGTGTATTTCATGACACTTTTAATTTAAAGATCACCGATGAGATTCAAAAACCCTCGTGGTTGTATAAAAAATTCAAGTTTGTTGTTCTACTGAAAGGAAATTTTTTTTTTTAATTCCCTGCAGATTCTTTGCAATTCCTCTATTTTCGTTAACCAGCCAATTATTTCATTATTGTGAATCGTATTAATTTCATATTAAGTATTATTAAATTCCCAAAAAAGAAAAATATCCAAAGTGGTAATTTTGTGTCTGCAGTTCATTGATTCAGTACTTAATAAGTAATCAAAAAACTTTGCTCAATTATTTCTGATAAAAAAATCCCATTACAATCATATTATATTGTTTTGTCAATTTGTTTTTTTTTAACAATTCATTATTAAAAATCAACAAAAAGTTGATTACTAAGGTACCGCCACAATAAAAGCAAGAATTGTATACCGTCATCAATAGAAGTTTATATAACCAAACCAGTATTACTAAAAACCTAAAAAGGTTTGTTACGACTGCGTTATGAGACTGTGGACTGGGCATCATAAAATTAAACGTAGAAAATCCAGCATGGTAGGTAGTTAAACATCGTTATTTGCGGTCGGAAAAGTATCTATAGGTATTGTGATTATTGTGAACCAATAACATGATCCCTTATTTATAAGTAATATTTTTTAATAAATACACAACAAAAAGAAACATTACTTAACTTAACTTGAAAAAAACAGAGAAAAATAATTTGAAAATTTAAAACTAAAGACCTCTAAATAAAAGATGTCCTCCAACTGTGTGCTCATGGGAACGGTCCCAAGAATGCTGGCAACATTGGCCCTTTGGATTGCCAAACTAATACGCTGGCAGAGGTAGCAGCCAGCCTCCTTGTCACTGGAAGCCTCGATAAGGCGAGCACTTAACTCTCCGATCCGATCCGAACCCTTGGGAGGGCACGGGGACGCGCACTTTTAGGTGTGCGATGCCGTACCCTATAGAAATCCTCCGAAGGTGATTCGTTTCAACACGGCTTGAGGTACCCTTTACGTACCTCGCCGCCCCTAAAAAACCCCCGGTGAAGCTGAAAATGCCGTCTGAAACAATCAGCAGTCTCTCTCCAAAAAAAAAACCTAACTCTTTAACAAGCTGTATTGCCTCCGGCTCCCATGGACCCATTGTTTCCACCGCAAATGGAACAAATAAATAATTTCGACCTAGGTTTGCGTATTTGTGCCGTTTGCGCTTACCGCAGCAGCTCCCACATGAAGTGAAGTGGCGCGAACATGCGAGAGAGCCACGGTGTCAGCACAGGTTGCATCCCACACCATAACCACCACCACCACCACCATTTTGTGGCGTATAATAAATGCCACAAAATGAAGAGCACTGCACAAGGTTAGCTCCGTGAGAGGTTGTCTAAGCGTGTATTGCGCGAGCGCATTTGTAGCTTATTTAATTTTTATTTTAATGGTTTGTTATACTTTTAAAAAAATACATAAATTATGATCTAATTGTACAATCTATTATAGACAAACACAACAAGCACACATATTATGACCTCAGTAAAAACTTTAACTAATGAAACTAAAAAAAATACATGTAGGATATATCCTATTTACTTATTTCATTTTATTCCTTTTGTGAAATATGGTTACTAAAGTATGTCTTGGTGCATGGACATAAACAGTCTTTGATTTTTGATAGCTTACGTTCTACAGTCACCTTATTTGGTGGGTACTTATGCCTTAAGCAATAGCAAACATTGTTTACATGTTATATGGATTAATTTATCTATCTATCTATCTATAGCAGCCCTTGTAGCATCCGTCTTCGGACATAGGCCTCCTCTCTGCTTCTCCACTCTTGACGGTCTGCTGCCACACGCATCCAGTTGGTGCCAGCTTGCTGCCGGATATCATCCGTCCATCTCTTGGGCGGTCGACCTCTGCCGCGGATGGATGTAAGGATAATAAACTTTAATAAAAAATATAAGCTCAATAGCGCACAAGCACAGTTCGAGTTTTAGTGTTGAGTCACCGGTTTGGTTCCGGGTTAAATATTTCAAGCTCCTTGGCGCTTTAGAGGGCAAATTAAGCACTTGCTAATTTAAAAATAAAAGTATTTTTGTTTGTGACCACCAACCCGCGTCAAGCGTCATCGATTATGGCGATGACGTCTTGATTTCAATGATGGAGGCCTTTGCCCAGCAGAGGGACAGTATATGGGCTATTTATTTATTTACTTACTTACTTATTTTCTTACTAGTGGACCCGGCGGACTTCGTACCGCTTTGACAGTTTCCATGAAGTGATTAAATTCTCTTTGGTTTCCATGACAACAAAACAAACAAATCATTTTGTATTGGAAAATTAAATTGTCGTTTTTAGTATTTTCCGTTACTTATTATTTATGTTTCTCACCGCTTAAACTTTCCCTGAACTTCCACTAATATTTTAAAATCAATATAAGTCAAATCGGTCCCGCCACAGCAATTGATTTTTATATACACTGGCCTGCAAAATTAAGTATCACACTTTTAAAATTGCAATAACTTTTTAAGTACACAAGATATATTTTCGAAACAAAAAGGAAAATGTTACTAATGTATAATTTACTTTAGTTTTAAAGAAAGCTGATAAAAATTGCTGCAAAACGTTTTTTATTTAAAAATCTCTAACTTCTATAGTTTAGAAAATAAATAAATATTAAAAGTGTAGTACTTATTTTTGCAAGCCAGTATATATAGATGTGGAAGGACTGTTCCCAGTAGCGGTAGGACGCTTCGCTTGTCAAATGTATTCTTATAAGCATATATTTTACTTTAAGTATGTATAAGTTTTAAATTTAGACGTGATTATTTTTTAGATTAATTGCCCAAATTACCCAAATTGCAAGTGGAACCACTAATTTATTTATTTGACCTCATTAAATAAGTTGCAATACGACGTAGTATAATGTTCGCATAAATTGCATTTTTTTACGTTTAATTTTATTGATAACTATTGAGTTTAATTTGGGTTAATGAATCGGCAATTAACTTATTTTAAAGATTAACGATAGAAACTCTCTAAAAGAAATAAAGCCCATTTTAGCTGTAAGCCTATAACTTAAGGTTCTTTTTAATTTGACTATAATATTGTATATTGTTTTCTAAAGTTTACGCGAACACTACACATTGAAATGAAACAACTTTTACGGATCTACTCGCGTTTATTTTGCACATTACTTATTTAATGTTTATCCTGACGTTTCGAACCCTTTGCAGGGTCCGTGGTCACAGGGAGACCCAGTGACCACGGACCCTGCAAAGGGTTCGAAACGTCAGGATAAACATTAAATAAGTAATGTGCAAAATAAACGCGAGTAGATCCGTAAAAGTTGTTTTCATTTCAATATAATATTGTAGACGATCTAGAAGTGAAAGGTCCTACGTTTCTATAATATTATTTAAGCTTTAATCTTTACGGATGTCGCAAATTAATTACCACAAAATTGTCTGTTCTTAATTCGTTAATTAAGTTTAATTTTGTCGTCGACCTACTGACAATTCGTCGGGCATCAATATTTGATGATACTAGAGTAGCCCAGTGGTAGAAATTCGACCGAAAATTTAATTGTAATAGGTACTTAAGATACATAAATGTAATCATTCGGGACTACTTTTACTTGAGCTGTACTTTAATTAATACCTACTTTAATATGCTTAAAAAAGGTCACGAAGTTATCTCTTCGCTTATTACCTATTATCTTATAGATTTTCTTCTAATTGATCAAACGCTTTTAATCTTGGCAGTGGTTTATATACTGCTTCTTGACTACCGAAAATTTTTCTTTAACAACTTAGTTAATTTCAGAATAATATTGCAAACATTGTGAAATTTGTTTCTTTTACATTTTTATTATTCCCATGTAAAGATAATATAGCCGACATCATTAGTGGACACAGCTGTCCGAATGATTTCGTTATGGCTGATATTGTGTCTTATTTCGTTACGTGACGTTTGAACACCTTAAAATATTATATTTTTTAAATGAGTTCTCAAAGTTGAGGCCAGATTCGTAGCATTATGTAGGTATTGTGTTATGTAAAAATGTTTCCAATTGAAGCAGAGTATTGCAAGTCAACGTCTTATGCGATAAAAATAGTGACGTTTACCAACTACTATTCCTATTTTATATATTTATTACGTATGTATATGTATAGTAGACTTTGACAAAAATTTAACACCTATTAACATACTTGAACTAATTGCTCACGTGTCATGACTTACTTTATGTAAATATCAAAAGCATATTATATGCCTTCGACCATTTAGGATGCTTCGATCAGCATAACCGTATGTGTTATGTGCAACATAAGTAATTAAAGGGTTAGGTGAAGTTTTCTCACTTTTTTAATAAAGTTATTTCATTTGACTATGCCAATATGTTAGCATAGAACATTGGCGTATATTTCACAGTTATGGCAGGATAACCATACAACAGGAAATGTGCCAGAACCAGGGAATTACCGGCAGAACTCTTGCAAAGTATATAAAGTATATAGTATTCACTATATATATGCACTATATATGAACTTTACTCATCGCAAAGTATATAATATGAAGTATATAGTATGCACTTAAGATTCCTTTGTGTCAATATAAAAACTAATTCAATATACCTTTGATATCATCGAGACATTGTTTTTCCTCATAATAGAATTACAGCAACGTTGTTAATGTAACTCAAGCACTTAAGCACTTAATACAGCATTACAACTGTATTCTGAACTGCCTAAGATAAGTGTTACGGACAGAAGTCTCATTATTGTATTGTATAGGATTAGTTAGCGAATATAACTTTATAATGTAATACGGTTTATATATTAGATTTATATGTTATTTTAATAAATATTTCTTATGTTTGTCTTTTCATTTAACACAAGGTAACTGTGGTATGTTTTAAAGAGGGCCAGGTAAACGTGCCCAGAGGCCTAATGCCTCACTAAGTAGAGATAATTAAATAAGTTAATTAAATCTTAAAGTAAATATAATATTTTAATATTGTAAGGTATCCAGATTACGAGAGATACCGTAGGGTAGATAAGAATACATGTAAGAAAGGGAGGTGCAAAACGAAAGGGACAACTGCAAATTACGACGGTTCATGTGGGTAGTGGAAAAAATTGTATACCTACATGGGCCGGCATTTGCCCCCACCACGCTCACGGGCATGACCCAAAGTGTATAAATACAGGCCGGTCAGAGCAAATTTTTGTAAGCTCTCCGGACCCCACCTATGAAGAATAAAGAAGAAATAATCAAGAAACGAGTTTTAATACAGTCCACATCGAAGCACAACGGCTGACTTGTTTGTAGCTGCAACCAGCCACGAACAACAAGGTTAAAACGAGAAAGCCTGGTGAATTTCCACTGTGTTAGATGGAATAGTCAAGATAAAAAAAATCACACGCGCCGAGATGGTGGCGATACGAATGACAATCGCCATGCCGAGATATGATTAGGAAAAACACTGGGTGTGACATACAATTGTTTCTACGCACTGCACTGGTTCGGATTTACGTCCAATCTCTTGTAGTATAACACTTTTTTATTATCTTAATTAACACAATCATGTCCTAAAAATGTAATCGAAAGAGATTACTAGTGAAAGGAAATTAAATGAGCGAAGTTTTTAATAAAACACGCTTTTGCACTTATTTACACTTTAATTTACTAAAGGTACGTATTACGACTGCCTAAGTTACTCCCATTTAAAGATAATATAGCCGACATCATTAGTGGACACAGCTGTCCCAATGATTTCGTTATGGCTGATATTGTGTCTCATTTCGTTACGTGACGTTTGAACACCTTATAATATTATATTTTTTAAATAAGTTCTCAAAGTTGAGGCCCTACATATTGAGAATATACTTATTAAAATTTTTATTTATAGGTATCTACTGCATCTGGTAGGTATCGAGATCTTTGTCTTCCCGCGTTTTTGATCACGTCTCGCAATTCCCGATCCGATCCGGACCCCTCGGAGAATCGAGTAGGGCACGGGGACACGCACTAGTGCGTGATGCCGTTCCCTCAAGTAAACCTCCGACGGTGATTCGTTTCACACGGCTTGAGGTACCCTTTAAGTTTCTCGCCCCCCCCAAAAAAGCCCGGTGAAGCTGAAAATGCAAAAAAAAAAACCATTTTTTTGCATTTTCACTATTTTTAACATGCTATTATCCATGGGAGTAATAAGAGTAGCACTTAATATTTCCATGATTTTATACACACATTACTATAAACTATTTTTATTTTGGTATCGTTATGCGATTAGAGACATTGGATAAATAGTAGTCATTACAGAAGTCGATGTCGAATTGATTTGCCTTTTCAATTAAGTATTGCAAAAATTACCATGGTGGATGTCGATTAACATTGACTTCATTTTTAGGTCAATGAACTTAATAAAAGTTATGTAGGTACCTAATAAATATATTGCATATTAAAAGCTTGACGAGGGGAGGGATGGTAAAGCCACTAAAAACCTAATATTACCATCCCTTCTCTGCCGCGGGGATGGCTCGTGATGACGAATAAGCACTAAGTTCAACCGACGCAACGCCTAAAAAAACTTGGCTTTTAAAAAAACTCTTAACATTAGATAACGTTAATCATACAAATTGACATTAAGAGCAATGGTAACGTTATGCTTGGTATCGTTACCAGGGTGGTATTTTTACCGGTAAATTAACTAACCGCTCTACGTGGACTGGTTAAAGCGCATTAGGTAACGCAAGAAGTAACGATACTCATACTATTTACCTGCATTACCGCTACACTTTTAAACTTTATAGAAATAACGTTACTTAACGACACTCTTAGTGTGAATTTCGTAAAAAGCCCCGCCAAAAATTAGCAAAAAAGCTTCATATTATTTATTTCAACATGATCAATAATCACATTCTTGGAAGTATGGCTGCCGTTCTCATTTCCACAATCGCCACAAGCCTAAAGCCGTCCGATATGACTCAGTCACCTATTTTTCACTTAACATGATTGTTGTGCTCTAGATAATTTGAAAAACTAGTTTCGCTACCATTTATTGAGTTTTGAGGCGGTTACAAATTGTTATTTAACCCGCTTGTGCAATTTATTGTAAGACCTTAAAAGGTTCCTTTACATCTACGAGATATATTAATACGTGAAGCAAAAACTTTGTACCCCTTTTTACGAAAATTGCGCGGACGGAGGAGTATGAAATTTCGCACACTTATAGTTTATATAGAGAAAGAGTGCAGAATGTTAATAGTTTTTTTAAATTATGCATAAAAAATACATTAAATCAATAAAACAAACATTACATACACTACCATGTATTTGACACACACGCATATAGGGTCATTTCGCCTGTTCGCGTCCATTTAGTGCAGTTGGCAAGTTTGAAGGAGAAAATAAAAATGTCCCAGAACTAATTTCAATGAAAAATTTATGTAATGTGTTCATTATATAGTCTATTTTAAGGTTAACTTTTAGGTTTGTTCGAAACATCTTGAGTTTTTTTTTTGAAATAGACAAACATCAGAATTAGGCGTTTTACCCAGTTTGCTTCCACAAAATCCAGATTGCGTCCACCCCTGGACCATTTCGCGTCCACCAGCTTAGAAAAGGAATGTAGGGGTGATATTTTTAAGATAATGTAAAGAAAGATTGGATTTTAACAATTTCTTTATTTAAGAATATAGTTATTTAAAAATCAACATTATTATCATTAATAAATCACTTTAAAGAATATAAAAATACCTATTTATTATTTTCAACATTAATTGAACTTAAAATTAAAAAACAAAGTATGTAGGTAGTAGGTAAATATTAATTCCATCTGTTTATGTCAACAATAATCAGTTCTGTAAATTTTACCCTAAAATCACGAGGAATATTATTAAAATTATTACTAAAGATCAGCCTTGATTAATAATAAGTTTTTGGCTATATTATAGCAACAAAACAATACAATAATTGTTGTCTAATCCTACTACTAAAAGAAATGTTGAATTATAATAATTACAAGACGAGGTATGATTTATTATAGCCTTAGAATTTTAATTAATGACATGACGTCCATGCGGACGCAAAGTGGAAGTTTTATAAATTCGGTGTAGTAATTCGCGTCCACCTTATTTTAACTATTAACTATAGAAAAAAATAAGCAAATTCATAATTAATTTTATTCCTTTTTTCATTATCAAAGTCTAGAAACAGCTATGTAACCTAAAATTCACATAAAACAATACAAGACTTAATGTCAAACGCGCCGCTGGACACTATTTTTTTCTTAAAATACCGCGGGTCCGCGCTCTCTTGTTGAACAGCCGAGACAAACTATTTTTTCTAAACAGGATTGGTTGGGCGCACGGAACTTTTGTCTATGTGTGCGTATCTCTTATACATTGAGGTATTGGCGGTAATGACTTTTCGTTTTATTGGTGTGTTAGTATACTTATTTTCGAGAATGTTCAAAGGGAGATCCGTAAAATGGACGCGAACTGGGCGATGGACGCGAACAGGCGAAATGACCCTATACTCTTTTCAAAAAATTCAAAAATCGAAGAGGAGCGGCCGAAATCTGTCAATGCCAATACAAACACACATATTATTTTTTAATTTTTTTTTATTGCTTAGGATATCCGTGCATCCTTAATAAAATTACAGTCGAATTTCGACCACTGGGCGACCGCTGGTTTTTATTAATATACCTTATGTAATAATAAATCATCTAAACTTCTTTGAAATAAACTATGATAAGATTATATTTTATATAATACAATCATATATTGAAATACAACTAGGTATATCAATTTTGTTTAATGGTCCGTAATATTGTAGTGTAGAGCTTGTTTCAAGTCCACCTAGCAACCAACTAAGCTACGTCTATTGCTATAACATTCCTTGCGAAGTGCGGCCTTAAGGATTCCTTCGGCTTTATCGTTACTTACCATCAGGAACAGAAAAGTAAGTGGTAAGATAAAGGCCAAGCACTTTTCCTTAATAAATACTTAATAGTAACCATCCCTAGCCGCGGATCGTGCTCGGTTGCGTGCACTTGGAGAGGCCTATGTCCAGCAGTGGACTAGTATAGGCTGATGATGATGATGTTATTAAACCATCCCTATACCTGCTGTAACTGCAGAGTTCAAGAAAGGTTTTGAGCGCTTGCTACCACACATCCAAAATAGATTTTCATTAATTTTGCGTTAGTTGTCACGGGTTAATAAATGTTGTTTAAAAAGGCTTCCGTTAATTTCTCATATAGTTTATTTCCATTAGAAAACACATTTCGATTCAGTTGAAATATACACGTGGCCACTACACTGACTGCCTTATCTGTAATAGCGTAGATCAAACTCATAATTGAATGTATGGAGAAGCAATAAATCTTGGACCACCAAATAAGTAGGTAAGTAGTCAATAAACTGTTTGGTGACATTTCTGCCAATTGATAACTGTGTAATGTTAGCAATTTGACATATTGATTATACAATTAACATGCTTGGTTGGCTAATTCAACGCCTAACAAAAGCATTACTCAGATTTATTAAGAATAATGTAGGTATATATTATATAATCAGTTTAAAATTGAGTAGAACTTGTTTTAAATTTTCGGGAATTAATTTCTAAAAGCAAACGAAATGTCTAATTAATAAGCGTAGGTATATTTATTCAATTTATTTCATTGAGTGATCTCATAATAATATGTGAGTAGTTATAATTATGAGGAAATGGGTCCGCAACAGCACTTATTTCAAAGTGGGTACCAATAATAGGTACATACTTTGTTGCCTCAGCAACAAAGTACTTATGTACATATTATAGGTAAATTATATTATTATATGCGTACCTAATATTTACCTCAGTAAATATTAGGGTAATATTATATATATAATTTGCAATGCAATTCATTTTAATCAAAGAATATTATAATAAAATTAAGCTAGAGCCATAAGTTCGTTTTAGAATAATATTTTGAGCAGCCGTTGGATGCGAGCAGCACAAAACCGGGTCGTTCGTTGTGGAGATCCTTGGGAGGAGACCTTTGTTCAGCAGTGGACGTTTTTCGGTTGAGATGGTGATCATTACGACAATTTCGATTACCTACCTCCTCTTCGTTTTAAGTGATGGTGTTTTTTTTTTACTTTGAATTTTTAACCTTTTCACCGCCCAACTATCCTGCACGCGATGTCCCACTGTACGCCAACGTATAAATGTATTTTAATAAAGTAGGTACAAAGAAGAACTTCTATAGAAGTGCTGGCGTGGACGGCACGAAAATCTCGAACTTCTATAGAAGTTGTTGGCGGTAAAAAGGTTAATCCTTTGAACTTGACTTGCTCTGAACTTGACTTGTCGGTATATAGATTGATAGAGACGACATATTTCTCTATGACTCGTATTGTGTTAAGTGGGTATAAGAACATTATCTCAAGATCTCTAAGAAAATCTTAAGTAAGTAGATATAAATTACTATGAACATTATAAATAGAATAAAGAGCACTTGAACAGTAATATGCTATTTGTAGTTACACGAAAGCTCGGTTGATTGTTGTTGGTTGTTGCAAGATATCAAGTGTTTACTAAAGGCTAGTATAACAAATTCCTGATCAATGGCAGACAGAAAGTCTAAACTAAACAGTGAAATTATATTGTAGCAGAAAAGTTATGGATATTGTAAATTAAAAACGATATAATCTTTATTTGTAACATAAATATTTCTTGACATGAAAGTTTCTTTATTTAATCCTAAAATTAATATTTGGTAAGTTGATATGCGCACATCATCGATTGCGCACATCCGCAAAAATATCCTTTTTTTTTGGGGGCGAGAAACTAAAATGGTTCCTCGAGTCGTAGTGTGGTGTGATCGAAACACCCGTCAGTAGTATTGTAAAGGGAATGCCATCACGCACTAGAGCGGAGATGGGCAAACGTTTTCATTCGCGTGACAATATTTACTAACAAAATCTATGGCGGGCCAGGCTATTGAATTTTTTGCTGTATTTTTTCAATAAATAAATATTTTTTTTGTGAAATAAAAATATTGATACAGAAAAAGCATACCATTTTCTGAAACACACACGCACTTGAATTTTTGTTTAGTGGTCGCGGGCCGGACCTCGGTCGTTCACGGGCCGGAGATGGCCCGCGGGCCGTAGTTTGCCCATCCCTGCACCAGAGCGTGTTTCAGTTCCAAACTAGATTCTCTGAGGGGTTCGGATCGTATCGGTCAAAGGTATCCTAGTTGGTAGTCATCTTCTTCTTCCTGCCCTGGTACCATTGCTTCTTCCACTCTCCTCCATCAGTCACTCCCCTTCACATTCATATCATCGGTCACACATCCCATCCATCTTTTCTTTGGTCTCCCTCTGCCCCTCCGTCCATCAACACTTATATTCATCACTCTCATTACATACGTTTATAAAACATAATCATCCTCCTTACGGATGGAGGAAGATCCGTCCTTTTATCATATTATTATGTATCATATATGACACACAATATTTCAACATTGGCGTAAATTTCAAGTTTCATTTCCTTCTTTTGTCATGTGTTAATGTAGCAATATTAACTGCAATTTGTATTCCACAATTCTTATGAGATTACATAACAGTAATATCAAATAATAGTATCAAAATAAAGTCGATTTTTAACACTTAAGTACATTATAATTTTACTTATTAACCACTCAGTTGTTTGTAAACCAGATATAATAGAAATCCAATTGTTCTATGGCACTGTGGTTACCTTGAGCGTCCAAGTATTAATGTATAAAAAGTATCGTTACCAATGATTATAGCGTTTTCTTTATTTCTCAACGGGAAAGGTTTCGGCCTATAAGTAACACTACATTGTTCTTATGGTAACAGACTAAGTAATTAATTTCGTGAAACTATGCCAGCTATCGTTAACTATTATCAAGCCACCCGGCTAAGGTTAATTATGATTGGAAGTGTTTATGTACAGAAAAAGATGAGGCAAGTAAACATTGAAGTTGAATTGTTGCAACACTTATGGGTCATAGTCATATCGATGGTCATAGTATGTAACTAAGTATCGGAGTTACAAAACGAATGTTTGGCCCGAACGACTGCTTGAACCTTCTGCCTCACCAATATACCTATTCTTTGCCTTACATATTGCTAACGACCTTAAGTCTGAGTAGTAAAGTTGATATTCGAAGATGCTTCCAGCCATGACGGAGTCACGTGTCACACACGAGATGCGTGCGGGCACAAAATAAGAAGACCCAGAAGATAAGTCAATAAATATCGCGCTTGAGCCACGCACACATAGACAACCTCACAGACACGAAGGAACAGTCCAGACTGCCCCCGACCGCCTAACCGATCGCTTTGACTTCGCGTAAAGTTTATGACGTCATCTTGCCGCTTCGCACCGCCTATGAAAGCAATATCAAAAGCTAAAGGCTATAGCTTTCGATATTGCTTTCATAGGCGGCACGAAACGACAAGATGACGTCATAAACCACACACGAAGTCAAAGCGATCGGTTAGGTGGTCGGGCCCCTGTTCCGAGATTCGTGTCTGTGAGAGGCACCCAGTTGCCAAGTGTAAGTTTCATTTGACATTCTATCACGTTAACGAAAACGAGAATTAGTATAGCGTTGAAGCAGCGCCTCCTGGCGACATACCTACGAGTAGTAGAGTAGTAAGAGTTACAATGTTCGTTTTCGTAAACGTAATCGAATGAATACGGATAGTAAACAAAACTCACTCTAGGCACCCAGGGAGCAAGTGCGAGTTGCGTTCGCCATTCGATCACGTTAACGAAAACGAGAGTTTGTATGGCAAAGTGTTAACTCTTCTCGTACGCCGCCAGGAGGCGCTGCTTCAGTGCCATACTAATTTTCGCTTTCGTAAACGTAATCGAATTAATACGGATAGTTAACAAAACTCACACTAGGCATTCAGAGCGTAGATGTTGCGAGATTCCGTGTCCGTGTGAGGTTGAGAAAACCTCACACGTGTGCGCTAGGGAATGCAATCTCGTTCGATCTCGTCTCGATCTCGTCTCGATCTCGCGAGATCTCGTCCGTATTTTGCGAGATTGAATCTCGTACAAATTTCGTACGAGATCTCGCGAGATTACGAGATTGAGCGGCAGCATAACGCACGTGGAATTACAAAGAACATTGAGAACATATCAATTAAACTTGCTTTTTAAAAATTTATGAGGCATTAACAGCTCCAAACTCAGAGCAATTCAGAGAAGTGGTTAAGTTTTTCAGGCTCTCAGTTGCTCTTAGGAATAACTGATGCCCTGAAGAACAAACTATGGAACTCATTTTTGATGTACCTAATCTAATAAAGAAGTAACTATGGAGCATAGTCGAAATCTACTAAAGTCCCATCAAAACAACGCCTTCCGCGCCTCTCGGCCTTCCGAGGGGCGTGCGGTCCGATAGCCTTCGTGGCCCTTAAGGCCAAAGGCGATCCCCAGTGGTTGTTTTTACTGTGGTCGGCCTAAGCCTTCTATTAGAGAGGGCGAAGGTCAATCCCAGATCTGCGGATTATACTGATCTTCAGATCAGTATCTCTCGGAATATGGTTGCATATTTTTTTACCCTGGGCTGACAAAAAAAAAAAAGCAGAAAAAAAATACTTACATGAATTTTCAGTGAAATTACCCAATCTCGCGAGACTGACTTTCTGGTCTCGCGAGATCTCGGATGGGTCCAAAATCTCGCGAGATTGCATTCCCTAGTGTGTGCGTTGCTTTCTGTAATCTCCTTTTTTTGTGGTGCGGGGCAAACGTTATTGGTCTGCGGTGTAGTTTAATTATAATTGCGGTGTGTTATTTGATGGGTTTCGGTTACGTTCTGTAACACCATGCGGTAGGTATCGCCACGCCAACGAGTTCTCTGAACATTTGAGATAAAGGATAACGGGTTCATCCCGTCAGGTGAATATCCCATTTGGTAAATTGCACTAAATTGTAGTGTAATAGATAAATTGAAATCTTGTGTGTTAATAGTTAGACTAGATTTATCCTCAACGGTTACATAGGTATCATCGGTAGGTATATAAATAACTACAGGCTTTATTTAACATTTAAACATTTTTTTTTCTTTATTGAAAAAAATACAGCAGCAAATGTTGTTAGGTATTCAACAGTACTTTCATTGAATCATAAAGAAGAAACCGCAAAATAAGGAAAGTGCAATCAAGAAATTACGCTATGCCTCTCAAAACCACAATATTGTGAATTGGTGATGAAAAAGAAGTGATGCTAACATTGACACATCTCTGAATGTGTGTATTTGTTTTTATAGGTATGTTTTTGTTTTGTGGTAGGTTAATAATGCAAAGTGAATTTCTTAATCTTGCATTGCTTACCAAATGTTGACATAAGTACATCCATACAGCTAAGTTTAGTAGAACACAGGCATAGGTATAGTCGACCATGAAATTGCTTTATCACTTTTGACAAAAACTTCCATTACAATAAAATTTCGCTAAGGCATTGTCGACTATACAAACTCAAAAACTAACCTACTTATTTTTTAAATTAAAAAGAATTTTTAATACGATGACGACCTCCTTGGTTGAGTGGTTTGTACATCGGTTTTCATGGTGTCGCTATCTCTAAGGTCCCGGGTTCGATCCCCGGTCGGGTCAATTTAGAAATTATTGTTTTTCTAAATTGTCTCGGGTCTGGGTGTTTTCTATTATAATAAGTAGGTATGCATTTAAGTATTTTAAGTATGTTTATCCGTTGTCTAGTAGAACCATATTAACGAGTTTCTTAACGAAGATTCTCTTGGGCTAGATAATTGGTGTGAGTGTAGGAAAATTTATTTATTTATTTTATAAAAAATCTTAGTGTGAAAAATTATGTAGGTAACAGGATTTTTTATAGCTTTATAATAACAATATAAATTAAAAATAAAAATACTAAATCCAAACAGTAATTGACGCAGCTACCTACCCATCGCGACAATCAAACAAGGTGGCCGTAAACAGGAAATCCTATACGGTCCGTCAGACACAATATGATACGTACGCACAAGCAGCAGTTAAAACGACTCTTCAACATTGAAATTTTCCTCTGACACAATCGCCAGAGCTCACTTCATGGGGATTTCGTACAGTGTGACCACACTATACGGAGACTCAGAAAGTAAGCGCACACATAGACCTTCTTACGACACGAACTCTTCGGAGAATCTAGTAGGTCACGGGGACACGCACTAGTGCGTGATGCCGTTCCCTCTAGAAAACCTCCAAAGGTGATTCGTTTCACACGGCTTGTGGAACGAGCTTTAAGTTTCTCGCGGCCCCCAAACAAGCCCGGTGAAGCTGAAAATGCCGTTAAAGGCAACCAGCAAACTATAAAAAAAACGGATATCGGAACAGCCCCCCTAGACAAGTGGCAAAACGCAAATAGTTAGAATAAAATAAATACTTAATAAAAAATAAAAATTTGTTTATTTTTCCTGCAAAGCATTACATGTTTGGGACGAACAAACAGAGAAGCAAAAACAAAACAGTGTGAAATACAAACACATAATAGGGTTGGCTGGAAGAGATCTCTTCTAGAGATAAGCTCACCTTTGTATATGTCCTGTGTAACGTGTGTTTAAATGTAACTTCTTTGTACAATAAAGGATTAATTAAATAAATAAATAATATTTGGGAGGACTAGACCCCTAACTAGGATATCCCTGAATTTCAGGACTCCAGTATACAGAAATGAAATAGAATGATTGTACGTATAAATGACGTATAAGTCCAATCCCATACAATAATCATTCTATTTAATTTCTATTCTATTAGAGGCTTATTAATAAACAAAGTGTAAGCTCGGTGTAGTTACTCCGTGTTTTGTCTCTTTTACTCTAATACGAAATGAAGTTTACATGACGGAAACAAAACACGGAGTAACTACTCCAAGCTTACACTTTGTTTATTAATAAGCCTCTAATAGAATAGAAATTAAATAGAATGATTATTGTATGGGATTGGACTTATAGGATTAGCGTTTTGGCCAGCTGTTGCGAGATTTCGTGTCCGTGAGAGGTTGTTGAGGAGCTCGATGGCGCAGTGGTGAACGCGCCCGGTCTGCGATTGCTGAAGTTAAGTAAGTTTCGCAAAGGTCGGTCATCGGATGGGTGACCAAAAATTTTCATCTCGAGCTCCTCCGTGCTTCAGAAGGCACGTAAAGCCGTTGGTCCCGGCTGCATTAGAAGTCGTTAACAACCACCAATCCGCACTGGGCCCGCGTGGTGGTTTATGGCCCGTTCTCCCTATCCATCTAGGGAAGGCTCGTGCCCCAGCAGTGGGGACTTTATGAGCTGATGATGATGATGATGAGAGGTTGTCTTTGCTTTGCTCGCGTTTGTATAACCTTCTGCAGTCTCTATGTTTTGTGTTACTATGACGCACGTAGCGACCCTGTAACGGAGGTGCTGCGTAAAAAATATTAATATAAACCCCTTAACGAGATATGTTGTATCGCTGCCTCGATAAGTACACACGCGTGCACATATCAGACTACTACAAACTGTCAAGTTACCTCATTAGACTATGAACTTTATGTGTATAGCATATGGTTGAATTTATATTTAAAGAGGTTTTTGATAGTTTTGAACAGTCTGAAGTGCAGGCGTTTGTACCTGTGTACTTACATAGCTAATATTAATTCAAAGAACTTTTGAAGCGTAGTGTTTTGCATCAACGATTTACGAAGTAGGGTCCTCAAACTCTCTCTTGTTTTGTTGCTCTTGGGTTTTTCGTATCAGACTGAGCCAGTTTACAAGACTGCAGGTGTGGTTTTCCCGATGGAAAGCGTACGCAATCATACCTACCTATGCTGGCTGCTCTATGAGCAGTCGCTGGCACTTGCTAATTACAAATATAGGTAAATAATATATAGAATACTGTAAGTAGATTAAATATTGTAAGATTAGATATAGCTACAATTTATGTTTTAATCCATGTATACATTTTTGGCTATGGCAGAATAACAGGGTTTGTGGGTCTCCTGCAAACACTGAGCCATAGACCTTTTTCTCTGTTTTTTTTTGGCAAATAAATATACTTATCTATTTATTCTCTCTACTCTTTATTTATTTTTTTCCTTAAAACTAGATTTTTACAATATTTTAATATAAAAACAATAAAACATTATAAAAACTTAATCCTAGAGTAGCCAGCAGCGAGGCAGGGCCCAAACTACCGGTGGTCAGGGCTGCAGAGTGAGGAACCTCCTGACAATACGTGCCGTGTCAAGGATTACTGCCTTTTGCATCTGACCCTTGACCCAACCTTTCAGCGAGAGCCTCTCAAGGTGTTGATCGAGGCTCTTGGCTAAAAGACCGTTTGCCGAAACGACTATCGGTACAATAATGGTTGAATCCACATCCCACATGGCGGTAACCTCGTGAGCCAAGTCAATGTACTTACTGAGCTTGTACTTCTCTGCTTTCACGAGGTTCTCATCATGAGGTATGGTGATATCAACCAGTATTGCCCGGCGCTGGGATCGGTCGACCACCACGATATCAGGCTTATTGGCGACAATAGTCCTGTCCGTAATGATAGAGCGATCCCAGTAGAGCGTTGCATGACCATTTTCGAGTACTGGCGCAGGTGCGTACTTATAGTACGGCACCTCCGATTCAACAAGGCTATATCCAAGAGCAAGTTGCTGGTGAATTATTCTGGCTACTTGGTTGTGTCTGTGCAAATACTCTCCGTTAGCAAGATGAGAACAACCAGAAATAATATGTCGGAGTGATTCTCCAGGACGGCGGAATGCCCGACAGATGTCGACCGTACCGTCCCTCATAATATATTTCCGGTAGTTATTCGTCTTAATAACTTCATCTTCAATGGCACAGACAAAACCTTCAGTTTCCCCAAAGAGGTCACCGAAACGTAGCCAGTTCACCGAGGCAGTCAAATCTACATCAGGCCCAGTTAGAGCCCGATAGTAGCGACCGTGTAGCACCTTGCTCTTCCATATATCCTTGCGATCGAGAGTGCTTAGCACCACTGGTTTGCGCCAGTTTTCTGTTGCCAAGGAGAGCGGCGTAAAGTGTCTATCAACTGCCACGACATCCAAATGCATCCCGCACTCACTGTTAAGCAAGTAATCCCTGAGACTGCACACCTCACGGTTATGTAGGTTCTTGGCATTTAAAAAGCCCCGACCCCCACATCTCCGCGGGATGTACAGCCTCATAACAGATGAGCGCGGGTGTAGCATTCTAGAAGTCGTGAGCATTTGACGGACTCTTCTATCCAAGGCGTCCAATTCGGTCTGAGACCACCTTAGTATGCCAAAGGAGTATGTGAGCAGAGGCATAACCCAGCCATTAAAGGCACGAGTCTTATTGCCACCCGATAAAAGACTGTTAAGTACTTTTCTCAAGCGGCAAAAGAATCGCTCCCGTAATGACTGCTTTATGTCCCCGTCATCAACACCCAAAGCCTGTGACATACCAAGATATTTATATGTTTCAACTTCAGAGAGAGATCTGATGTTTATCGCATCGGAGAGTTGTAAATTGGTTGAATTTACTACTCTCCCATGCTGTACATGCATAACCGCACATTTATCTACCCCAAATTCCATCTTGATGGCACTGCTGAAAGTCTTATTATTATTATTACTATGATCAATAATTACGAAAGGTAAGCGCGTTAGAAATACAGCGAGCAGCAACAAATCTTAACAAACAAGCCCTACCAACAATTAAACTGTGTACAAACATACACCCCCACGCTTGGAATTGAACCCAGGACCTCGGGGTCTGAGGCCGGTGGTCCTAACCGCTAGACCACAGAGGCAGTGAAATAATTTACTACTTTTGCGGGCGGGCGGAGACGCAATAACGAATAGCATTGTTGTACTTTTAGTGTCTATACGTATAAATAAAATAGAATAAAATTAAATACTTTATTGTACATATAAAAAAACACAGGCATACACAAAAAAAACAAAAGTAAATACGAGTTGAATGGGCGGCCTTATCACTAAAAGCGATAACTTCCAGGCAACCTAAGGATTGAAAAAAATATGGTATTAAATATGGTCGATTCTTGTTCCATCAAAAGTTACTTGGTTCCATTATCAATACAGTGAGACTGTGCTTTGACAAAATTACTTAAATTAGGCGATAAGAATTTGTCACATCCTTGTAAAAATTGTTGATAGGTGACGTTGACGTCCTTTGACATGGCATCTTCCTTCAATTTTTTAACACATGTTGTCAATTGTTTTTGTAGTTTTCTCTTTGGGGTATAAATTGTTGTAGTAGCCTGTGATGTTTGGGCACTAGTGGATGCTACAGCAGATACGCCTTCTGTAGTAGTATCGATGTGTTGTTGAACACCTCTGCTATACAAATCTTTTATAATTATTCCTGGGGCTTCAGTTTGTGTACTCATTGGATGTACTGAAGTAGATGGTAAGTTTATTAGGGGAATAGCAGCGCTTTTTAATTTAGTTTTCATATACATCCATTCCTCAAAGTGTAAGCTGCATACATGTTTGTTATATAGATGTTCAACACTTACATCTCTCAAGTCAGGTCTACGACAAGCCTCTATCCAATACTTGCACCTAGAAAGAAAGAAATATGCAGTAAAAATAAAAATTGTGATAGAGGCGATGACAACTGGGAGCGACGGCTTTCGTACTCTCCAGTGATAAATACATAGGTATACGTAACATTTAAAAATCTCAGAATTGCCCAGGATCGAACCTAAGCCTCGCAGACGAGAGACGGGACCCAATGCCACCAGGCTTTCACGGCTTAGTAGCACCTGGTTGGTAATAGTTGGTATGTTAACTTACCCATTAACTGTCTGCGGCCAAGTCAAAAAAATGGGGTTATGTGTTTGACCTATATGTATGTATGTATGCCCGTCCCTATAGGTTCTCTCGTAACTAATAAACGGCTGAACCAATTTTGATTAGTTGTTAAATTCGTCTTTATTGCGCAAGTGTCATTGAGTAAGTAGGTAGGTATATCAAATTTAAAAAAATAAAAATAGCGGATTTGTGGTGCCAGCCAAGTACCTAACAATAAGATTTAAAGTTGATCACGAGTTTCACGAGTCACGACTGTACTTACTTCACTACATCAACTCCCATAATGCAATGACTGGATAGCAAAATTTACTTTAGATAATAAATTAACTAAAAAATGAAAATTAAAAAATTAAATAAAAATAGGTACCTACCTACCTAATCAAAAAACCTAATTGCTTAAAAATTTTAAAAAAAAACTTGAATATATATAGAACCTCCTCTTTTTCTGTTGGTTTAAATAAAATCATAAGTCATGTATAACAGTTGGCTATTAGACAAATACCTACTCGTTCTATGTCCGACATCCCAACTACCTACTCCAATACGTTGTAAACATAATAATTTACACTTTAGGCAAGAGCATGCGCCGTAAAGAGTACCTACCTATCTACACTAGAAAACCCCGCTAGGTTGGAGTTAGAGTAAATGAAGTAACTACCTACCTATTTAGTCATCTGTTGTTGGAGCACAAGAATTTGGGGTCAGAGTGTCGCCCGGTTATTTATTCTTGTAGTTGGAGTACCCTGCATTTCACCAACAATATATATTTTACCATCCATGTAGCTAGGTACACATACATTCCAATAAAGACAAAGCACTGTAAGTTATTTACGAAATTATAGGAAAAATTTACCTTGCGTCACGGGGAAATCTATGAAATTTTAAATTCTTGTGTTTCGTCGACGTCGACATGCAACCGTATACAGAACAATTTGTATGCACCATTATATTCGATAGGAATTACTGAACGTAAATTAAAAAACGTTTAAAACACGCAGTGCGCGCACGTGACTGCCCTTCACGGTAGCTCCCACAAACTGCGCTTGTTTGTGGGAGGGGAGAGACACGCGACACTGGCCGCAGCGCCCGCCCGCCCCGCTTCCCCGCGGGTTCCCCTCCCTTGCTCTGCGAAAGTAGGTCCTATGACTGGGTGCCAAGCGCGAGTTTCATTCGCCATTCGATCACGTAAACGAAATCGAGAATTTTTATGGCAAAATTTCAACTCTTCTCGTATGTCGCCAGGAGGCGCTGCTTCAATGCCACACTAATTTTCGTTTTCGTAAATGTAATCGAATGAATACGGTTATTAAACAGAACCCACTCTAGGCACCCTCACAGTCATTGAACAATGACTCATTGTTCGTATGATAAACATGACCTTTTGTATTAGCTTAAATGAGATTTGCAGACTTAACCAAGTTATTTAAGATCTCGATTTTATGCAATCATCATCATCATCAGCCTATACTAGTCCACTGCTGGGCATAATTAAAAAAAAAAACAAAATTCAAAATCATTTATTCAGTTTAGGCTACAAGTAGCTCTCTTGTAAATGTCACTATGCCATAGGCCTCTCCAACTGCACGCCACTGAGCACGATCCGCGGCATCCGATTTATGCATTACCTACCTATTATTACAGTTAAAAAGCTTGATGGAACTCGATGGCGCAGTGGTTAACGCGCCCGGTCTGCGAGTGCTGACGTTAAGCAACTTTCGCAAAGGCCGTTCATTGGATGGGTGACCAAAAATTTATCATCTCGAGCTCCTCCGTGCTTCGGAAGGCACGTAAAGCCGTTGGTCCGGGCGGCATTAGCAGTCGTTAACAACCACCAATCCGCACTGGGCCCGCGTGGTGGTTTATGGCCCGTTCTTTCTATCCATCCATAGGGAAGGCTCGTGCCCCAGCAGTGGGGACATAAAATGAGCTGATGATGAACGTTAAAAAAAAAACCTAAAGTGGTTTTTCTCATTTTAAATTAACATTTTTTTTTTTTTTACTTAAAATACAAGAACTATAAAAAAATGTATCAAAAGAAACATAAATAACTTTTACTTGTAAGTAACAAATTAAAGAGCGTGTGTAAACAAGAAACACTTTTTATTGGAATCAAATAATATCAGTAGGTTAATGGCACCAGATTGAGACAGGCACCACTGATCGAATGTTTCCTTTTATTAATTAAAAATATGGGTCAGCAACTGATTTTATAAGATAAAATAAGATAAGAAAATTATTTATTTGCACTTCGACATGGTATAAAGATGTTATAATATAATTAAATAGATCACATATCAAGCTTATTTTATAATAGCATGCAAACATACATAACATACAATTAATCACAGTACCTATACTACAATACTTACAATAATAAATATACATTAAGAATAAGGTCCGAATAGTTATTCCGTGTTTTGTTTCTTTTACTCTAATTTGAAATGACGTTTAAATGACAGGAACAAAACACAGAATGACTATTCGGACCTTATTCTTTGTTTATTTGTAATGCTATAAAAGTCTAAACAATTCCACCTGCTTCCTAGCTGTCGTCCCGTACAATTTAAATAAAAAAAATATAAAAACACAAATGTTGAAAAAACTTCCACGAGCAGGATTTGAACCCGCACCCTTCTGACATACCGGGTCAGGTGCTCTCCCAATTGAGCTATCGTGGTTCTAACCTGGCTTTCAAAGTAAAAAGCAAATAGTAAATAATTATTCAACACTATTTGCTTTTTACTTTGAAAGCCAGGTTAGAACCACGATAGCTCAATTGGGAGAGCACCTGACCCGGTATGTCAGAAGGGTGCGGGTTCAAATCCTGCTCGTGGAATTTTTTTCAACATATGTGTTTTTGTAATTTGTTCGCAACAAAATTTGCGTTAAAAATTATATAAACATTTTAAAAAAATATGTTTCATTTTGGCAACGAAAACTTTGTCGAACACTGGGTTTAAAGTGTTGATTACTGGCCGCCTAGTGAGAATTCCGATCGATTCGATCACGTTTTAACGAAAACGAGAATTTGTATGAAAAAAATTGAGGCGCTGCGCTACTGCTTCAATGCCATACTAATTTTCGTTTTCGTAATATTAAAATTTCGTTCGGATAGTAAACAAGACACACTACTATGATACTAGTCATAGTATTCAAAAACTACATAAACATGACACATTATTAACTAAATATTTATTACTAGATAGACATATTAACAATCAATTATAATAAAATTATTAATTATTACATATAGATAGACGTAGTAACAATCATTTATACTAATGTAATATATATGTAACTAATTGTTTTTAGTGATAGAAACAGCCAGTTGCGGCAATCCGTTTGTTTTGAGGTCCTTAGCGAATATCTTCTTGATTTGTTGTTGCATCAGAACCGCTTTGATCCCACTCATCATCCTCAACTGTTCACCTATGTGGTCCGCAAACAATTGGAACTCATCATCCCCGCTGTCATCAGAGAACACGTCTTCATCACCTTCCTTCAACGGCGAGTCCATCAGCATTTGCGTTTGAGATTCGTTTTGATCGTCCGAAATAATGATTTGCGCGTGTGATTTCTCTACCTTATTCGAAGAAGAATGTTTGTGCTTTATTTTCAGGACGTAAGTGTTCGGTGCACTCTCCTCTTCTTCTAGCGATATGTCGTCATCACCCGACTCGATCGGATCCTGATACTGCGACTGTAAAGAAATAACAAAAGTAAATATAAAAATTAGATAATTAATGGAATCAGGCGTTATTTTGCGACAATTCATAGAACAAAAATTTTTTTATAAAAATTAGACTAAAAAATCTAAGAATAATAAATACGTAGGTATTCAAATAATGTATGTATGTACTACCTTAATTTCTTCGATCTCATCCATACAGTTCTTGTAAGCTTTGAACCACTTTAGTGTCGGGTTGTAGAAGAAACCTCTTACTTTTGCCGCGCTTATGTTCCTCATTTCTACACGATACGCTGCCCTCATGGTTCTCATTTTGCGCATTACATCAGCTGCAGTTAAGTTGCGAATATCTAAACTTGATGCGATCATTTGCAACGCCTCATCTCTTGCGTATTTGTTTGCATAATCGGGATGTCTGTTGTCCCATAGTATACGATTGTCTTTGTACATTTCTAGTACATTATGCAGCATCTCCATGCTCCAAAGCATTGTGTGGTTTTCTTTAAAGATACGACGCGCGGTCCGCTTGCTTGACAAAATCCGACTGACATTTTCATTTGAGGGGCATGACGCGGGCGTTAACGGTAGTCGGTTGGCGAGCGAGAAAGAGAGAGGTAGTGACGCGTTGCGCGAAATGAATGGTACTGCTCACTCGAAAGTTCTAAGGGGCGCCACAGGCTAAATATTAACGGTCGGTCGGGCGTAGATAATAGTGAATGAGTCATGAATGTTACTCTGTAGTTGAGTTGACTACACTACGCCCGCCCGCAGCCCGCCGCGCCATATTGTGACTACGCTTACAGGCTGGATGATGAAGTGCCATTATCCAACTTGTTTATTTTGTGCGATACGTCATCATGGACATGGCATTGGCATGGGCACTTTTATCTTTAGATAAAATGTAATAATTAATGTGATGAACAACATAATTTACTTACCTAACCATTGTTTTTTAAAGTTTACGCGAACACTAGGTACAAATTGAAATTTTAATATTATAAGTACTTACCTACCTACAGTTTTCCGATTTATTTTATATATGTATTATTATCAGATAATTGATTACTTAGAGTAAGTTAAAAAAGTATGGAAGTAGGTACTTTTTATAGTTATTATAATACTTTTTATTGCCAAAAGTTATATTAAGTATGTTTATTGATTAACGAGCATCATATTTACTAAATATTTATAAAGTAAATGAACCTACTTAAATCTATGTAAGTAAGTAACAATATAATGTAATAAGTACCTATGTAGTACAATTCATAAATAAAATAAATTGCCCTTGCCTAGATCATCCCCATCAGACAGATTACCCAGTAGCTAGCTACAGCTACAGCTAGCAACATTGCCAAATAAGTACCTATCTTCGTTATCATAATAGGTAGGTATTAATGTGGTTGTACTTAAGTCATCGATAGGTAAGTAGGTACTTATAACGTTATGAGGTCTCGAATCTTTTTTATTGATGTTGCCTTGCCAGGACAGCTGTTAATCGAGTCTCGATTAACAGCTGTCCTGGCAAGGCAACATCAATAAAAAAGGGTAGGATTCCAATTACTCACCTACCTACATACCGATGGCAAGTATTATTTAATTTGGAAGAGAAAAACTACAAATAGGTAGTACCTACCTACCTTCCTATTGTAGGTAGTTTTTGGCTAGGTAGAAAGGTAGGTACAGTCTGCAACAAAAGTCTCATAGCACTTTACTGTTTTTTTTTAAAATAAAAACATTAGGACATGGTATTAGCTTATTTATGTTATATTATTATAATATTTATTTATAATAGTTTAGTATGAAATTTTTAGCTTCCTACCTACTTTCGTTGCTGAGCGTAAGTACTTGAGCGAAATATTAAAACTTCTACTATCTCATCCAAAACGCACCACACCAAGGTTGGGTTTTACAAATAAACGACAAAAATAAAAAATATGACATACCTATTACTACTATACTATACCTACCTAACTTATTTTTATTTCTTTGTTTTTCAGGTAAGTACCATGGCCCACAACAACACAATTAAATGTTACACACCAAACCACAAATAATAATACGTAAATAACAAGGTAAGTGCGTTTTGAAATTTAAGTATAGTCAACAGCAAATAAAAGGTAACACAGTATTGTAAAAACTAGTACAATTATTACGATGCTGTTTATAATGTGATTTTAATCTTTAAAGCCAAGCATTGTCGAGTGCGTTAACAAAAACGAGAGGCAGCAGCGTCTCCGACATCGAATGGCAAATAAAAATCGCACAAGGAACCCTGTTCCCGTTGATGCGTTGTCTACTGTACCCACAAACTCGTCTGTGTAACTGCGTGAATGATGGTTCGTGGCATTGCCTTGGCACAGTTTATAAAGAGGGCTGCAATCTCATACAGCTGTTCCTTCCTCGGTGCATAGCTAATCAACTTGTATATAACTCAATATCATCCTAAATGTGTTAGCATAGAGCCTAAAATTGCATGAAGGTAACATTCTAAGGTTGTATAGCATTGACATCGATGATTAGTAAGAAACGTACCATAATGTAGGTAGGTCTAGCCAACACGACTTGCATGCTGTACGCAAATTAATATTAGGTCATGTTCAATATATCACACTATAAAAAATTCAAAGATACAATAATAAGTGCGTGTGTTTTTTTTTTCTCAGACTTAAACTCAGTCACATTCTAAACCGTGGTGACCACGGCTACAAAAGCTTTATTTATTTACTTTCTGAAGCGAAAGAACTTAATTTTCAACACTTAATATGTCACTAACAATAAATATTTGTTGTAACGTCTCACGTTTAACATTTCCCACTGAGCTAATAAGAGTATTATTATGACCACTTAATAATTCAAATTCATATATTTTGTTCATATATTTCGAAAATAACGAAAAAGTGTTTTAAGTTTAATGGGTCAATCGATATAAATTGTAACATTGAAATGTATTTTATTGTCTATTTGTAGTTTGTAGATGGCGTTGAAAGCTCTTTGGTATCCTTATTATTTCCGTATTTAAGTGGAATACCTACCTACTATCACCAAGGTTCAAAGTATGTTTAACAACATTTTAAAGTGATTTAAACTATTCTTTAAGTAAATACAAAGATAACGAGTCATGTTTGAGGAAACCAGTTTCAATTATGTGTTTATTTAAACAGTACCGACTTTATTGTGTTATATAAGCATGTTGGTGAACCGGTAGCAGTGCCGAATTTATAAACTATAATTTGTATAATATTCTACGATAAAATAAAAGGAGTTCTTGACTTCAACAGAATTATTCATCTTCTTCAACTACTTCTTTTCTATTATTAAACAGCGTTATCCTTTCTCGGGCAATAAGCGATAGGATCTTAATTTGTGCATCCAATGCCATATCCAGCGGAAGAGTCCTCAACTGAGCTGCTATATTATTAGCATACATTTGGAACTCATCGGTTTCTCCAGTGGCCAATGATTGCTTAGCCGAATCCTCTCGAACGCTTTCATCAAACCGTGCCCTTTTAGAAGCTGGTTCTAAGTTGTCGGTGACCTCTGACGCCGACACGGTTTGAATCTTGTGTACTTCATCCAAATATTTATCATTGATGTGCACCACATATGTGTCCTCATCTGAAGAGGATACTTCATACAAAGATTTTTGTTTATCTTGAAGCTCCCTTTCGCTGCCATCATAGTCGCCAGCAAAATTCTGAAACAAATATAGGTTTATAGAAATTCAGAACAGAGAGCTAATGACTAGTTATGACTTATACAAGAAAATGTAAATAAATTTAATGATGTTACTATGTTTTTTAGGTTACATAGATCTTAAGACCGTCAATAGCAAAAATATGCAAACAATTTTGTTTGCGAAGCCAATACTCTTACCAACAAGGTTAGCATTGTAATTGCGATTGGATGTAGGCACCTTGGTAAATTATTTGGTGACTATTGGCACGTAATGTTTGGCTTACTTATAATAATAAAAAAATATTTTTTTAGTAGGTAGGTAGTAGGTACCCACCAATATATCGCCCTTTACTAGCTTCATGATCGGTTCCAACGCGTTGAAGAATATCGACATTCTGTCTTTTTTATTTACACCCTGGCCAGTTTCAATAAATTTCCTCTTCACACTGTGATAAAATGTGCGCAGACTCTTTATTTTGTTTCGGACATCTTCTCCCGTCAATTCTGGTATTATCAACTGAGTTGCTATATCATGGTAGGCTTGCAATCTTGCAAATTTATTTCTATATTTCAGTGATTTCATATCCCAGAGGAACCTTTGAGCTTTATACAGTTCAATCAGCTTAAAAGTATCTTCATTTGTCCATGTGATCGTACTTCTATGACGTGACGACATAATTTTTTAAAACTATAATTGTTTAATTAAAAAAGTTCGTTTTATTAGAACATGATACTTTCGTAATTGTAAAATAAAAACTATAAAAATAATATTTTTTTAACTATACGTCTGTCTTTGTTCACAAACATGTAATAACTAACAAGGCAAGCTAAGCAAAACACAGCGTTGCCGCTCCGAAAGCTGGGCTAGTGTGCTAGAGTGAGTGAGACAGACTGCCTGGAAACGTTCAACGGTCGCTGCCCCGCACGGCCACGAGCACGACCGACCCAGCGCAAACTACGCAAAGTGACGCCTGGCGACTATCGACTTTCATTGTAGTGCCATAGCTACGCTTGTTTTACCACCTCCCCAGTCCTAAAGCGTACGAATTAAGGTTCGAATTAGATTGCAATGCCTTTATGATGGATATTGGCGGTATTTTGCCCACCAACAGTGTATCGTTCGGTTTGGTTTAGATTTTATTATGTTTTAGCGTTGCAATGTGGTAATGTGAACTCTATTTTCTTATTTAATAGTATATTTCTGAATGCAGCAGTACAGGCGCAGGTATACGTTTTGTTTTAACAGGTAACACAAATATAGCAAAATAAAATTCACCCAACTTGTAACCAGGGTCTGGAAAAGGAAGTAGGTACCTACATCAGACACTTAAACATTCAATTACTTTAAAAATAAAGGAAATAGTTAACATTCCAAAATCTTACCCTGAAGGGGGAAAAAAGATACTTAATAATTAAGTTCTACTAAAATTTATACAAACACTGTATGTATTTTAAGTATGTAAGCAGCAGTAGAAGTAGTATGCAACTGATAATTCCATAGACAATTTTAAAAAGTAGCATAAATAACACATTGGAACTAAACAATACATACATGAATCTATTCACATATTATTTTTCCCGAAATTTTGGGACCCTTACTAGTAGGGAACGTAAACTCGTTTGCGTAACCCGCCCCCTCTAGAAACCCTTCCACGATGTTTCTGGCTTAAGAAGCCCTTTAAGTTTCTCGCCGCCCACAAAAATGTCCGGTTACGCTAGGCTACAACTACAAACGATCAACAGCAATATCTTTCAAAATCAAAAGGTAAAGTAAATAAAACTCTCACTGTGAACACAATGAAACTGCAGAAAGTAAACTGACGTGCGTGACGCGATCGAGGGACGCACACATAGACCCTGGTAAACTGACGTGCGTGACGCGATCGAGGAACGCACTCATAGACCCTGGTAAACTGACGTGCGTGACGCGATCGAGGAACGCACACATAGACCCTGGTAAACTGACGTGCGTGACGCGATCGAGGAACGCACACATAGACCCTGGTAAACTGACGTGCGTGACGCGATCGAGGAACGCACACATAGACCCTGGTAAACTGAGGTGCGTGACGCGATCGAGGAACGCACACATAGACCCTGGTAAACTGACGTGCGTGACGCGATCGAGGAACGCACACATAGACCAATACACATAGACGTTCCAATAACTTACTTTCTTTAATCAATTCCAGTAATTTACATATTCTACCCTTACGAGAAACCCACCATTTTCCAAACTGCTCTCCATCACTTTTAGATCTCATGATAGTATCCTCTCCCAATCTTGTTGTTAAGCATGGTCAGTTCTCTGCCGACGCCTTCTCTTACCATGACTTGATATATTTGTCATATCGGGTTCATCCTCCGAAGGATAAGCCGCGAGTTTTGCTTCAACGTGGCTTTGCCAGGATGGATCTGAAACAGCTACAGGAAGACGCTGCCAGCTTGGACTGGTCAGCTATATACAATAGCGACTCTGTTGATGAGCAGATAGAAGTTTTTAATAAGCTCATGATTGACCTGTACGATGTGCACGCCCCTGTCCGACCGGTTAAAATCAAACATTTACCTGCCCCATGGTTGACAGACGATATACGACAACTTATGGCTAAAAAGAATTCTGCGAAGACTAAGTACAAACTCGATCCATCGAAACGGAATGAATCTAGATATCATCGCGCTAGAAATCGTTGCAACACAGTGATAAGGGACGCTCAAAGACGCCACATTTATAATTCTGTTCAAAATGAAGACCCTGCTAAAGTGTGGAAATTCCTCAAATCTCTTGGGGTTGGTAAATCTCAGAACGCTAATATCAATAACAATCTGGATATCAATCTTCTCAATTCTCACTTTACCTCTTCGTCACCTATTGACGTCCACTACAAGACTGCCACCTTGCAGCGTCTTTCTAATTTACCAGCACCTGTTTTATCTCCCTTTGTTTGAGATCAATTTACGGACAGTGATGTTAAGAAAACTATACTCTCCATAAGCTCTAATGCTGTGGGTACTGATGCAATAAGTCGTAATATGATCCTTCCTATATTAGATATCCTTACTCCCATTGTAGTTCACATCCTTAACACATCAGTTGCATCTCAAGTGTTTCCGTCTGCTTGGAAGGAGGCTTCTGTTATCCCTCTTCCCAAAAAGTCAAATCCTACCTTATATTCAGAGTACCGTCCTATTTCTATACTACCTTTCCTTTCTAAAGTCATTGAAAAGCTTATCCATCGTCAACTCACTTCTTTCCTGAACAAAAATAGTCTCCTTAACCCATTTCAATCCGGATTCCGTAAGGGTCATAGTACGACTTCAGCATTGGTTAAAATAACAGACGATATTCATCGTGGTATGGAGAAACGCCAACTTACTCTATTGACATTATTAGATTTTAGTAATGCCTTTAACTCAGTAGGTTTTGATATTCTCCTCGGTGTTTTACGTTCTCTTGGCATATCTCCTACCTACCTACCTGCTAAGGCGCCGGCAGCGCATACGTATTGACGAATCTCTCTCGTCTTGGTGCAATATTAATGCTGGTGTCCCTCAGGGTGGCGTCTTATCTCCTCTCCTTTTTTCAATCTTTATAAACTCTATTACACAACCGCTTTCATGTTCCTATCACTTGTATGCTGATGATCTACAAATTTACACACAAGCACCACTATTAGACCTTTCTCGTGCTGTTGAGGTTACTAACAGGGATCTCGAGGTTATCTTTGACTGGAGCAAATCGTTTGGTCTCGATGTCAATCCAAGTAAGACCCAGACAATCATAATCGACAGCTCCTATTTTGTTTCGAGGATCGATTTTGGACTTCTACCTTCTGTTAACTTCGCCGGCATTAATATACCATACTCAAAGACAGTGAGAAACTTGGGTGTTGTTTTTGACCAGTGTCTCACTTGGCATTCGCAAGTTGATGCTGTTCGGAAAAGGGTATTTGCTGCGTAGAGTTCACTCAATCGTCTTCGTAACTTCTTGCCGATTAGCACAAAGATCACTCTGGCGCAAACTCTCCTGCTGTCCATCATTGACTATGCTGATGTTAGCTACGCTGATCTTTCGGAGGAACTTCTTAATAAACTGGAGCGTTTGCAGAATCTCTGTATTCGGTTTATTTATAACTTGAGGAAGTACGATCATGTATCGATCTATCGAGCTCAGCTTAAATGGTTGCCAATTCGCCGGCGTAGAGACTTACACATTCTTTCCTTTCTGTATACTGTCCTCTTTCTACCCACTTCACCTTCATATCTTCAAAATTGTTTCTCCTTCCGTTCCACTTCCTCAAGCCTTACCTTGCGTTCTGCGTATAACCTAGCTCTTGTGACTCCTCTTCATTCAACTAATTTCCTTTCCTACTCTTTTTCTGTGCATGCTGTCCGGTTATGGAATTCTTTGCCTGAGCGCATCAGAAGTGCTCGCACGTTGGAATCGTTCAAGGGTCTGGTTCGGAGTCATTTTCTGAATTCACCTTAGCTATGTTTATTTATTTTATGATTTATATTGTTTAAGCTCTGTTTATTTTTTATTTTATTTTTTCTTTTGTATGTACTCTTTTTTGATATTATTATTATAATTTAGTTTATTTTTACTTGCACCCATTTTTATTTTCTCATTTTTATTATTTTTCGCCCAAGGTTGCCTGGAAGAGATTGCTTGTTAGCAATAAGGCCGCCTATTTTGTACATTTTTTTCTTTTCATCAATTTGTCTGTATCTGTATTTTTTTTTTGTGTGCAAATAAAGTTTAGTATTATTATTATTATTATAGACCCTGGTAAACTGACGTGCGTGACGCGATCGAGGAACGCACACATAGACCCTGGTAAACTGACGTGCGTGACGCGATCGAGGAACGCACACATAGACCCTGGTAAACTGAGGTGCGTGACGCGATCGAGGAACGCACACATAAACCCTGGTAAACTGACGTGCGTGACGCGATCGAGGAACGCACACATAGACCTTAGTAAACTGACGTGCGTGACGCGATCAAGCAACGACACCCACGGACCCGGAATCTGGTATCAAACCGATGACCGAGTGCAGCTGCTGCCAGACTCCATGTCTATAAGCATACTTTCTGCAGTCTCCTGTTTTGTGCTATGGAATCGAACGAGTTTTGTGCACCCGGCAGTATGGACTAGTTGACTATTTGCTAACTGAATCATGTCCTAATTAAGTGCATAATGATGTGAGTCACACACCCAGTTCCGGCGAATTTGACGACTGACCGATTCTGTTAGTTTGATTGACTCATAAATACCCTATTTATGAGCCAGACTAGACGTGTGATCCCACAAGATCCTTATTCTAAGTAATTAAATACATTTTCCTGACTTACCCACGTTCACGTAAATTCCTCTTAAAAATATCAAAAAATCTTTAAATTCTATAGTTTATGGAACGTATAATTAACTCCAAAGCTATATTTGATTAGTTTACCATTTATTTTTTTACACAATTACTTTTTATTTTTTTTAAAAGGCGCTATTTTCTTCCAGGCAGTTTCACCATATGCCAGTGTAATTGATGTGACCTCATTATACAGAGCGCCTTCCTTAACGTAGCGCCGCCGCCGGCACTTGTGATCTGTTTGATATCGATCAAAACGGTTGTTTGAGTCTTAGTGTTCAGGAAATAAGGTCTAATTTTGGCCTGATTGGTAGTATCTAGGAAATGTGTTCAATTCGATTTTAGTTCAACCTATTAAGGTTTTCAAGTATATGCTTAAGCTCCCTCATACATTTGGAGTAGTCATGGGGCTGACTTGTTAATTTCAGTAGGTATGCTATATTATGAAATGCAGTGTTGGGTTTAATGTTTTGGTAGGTTTGTCGCATTAAGGTTAATATAAGCCATCGTCTTTTACCATTTATTAAGATAAATGCTAAATGTTTCGCAGCTGCAACATTTTAAAAACACTAACAGCTATTACGAGCGTTTCAACGATAGAAGTAGGATCACGAGCGTTCGTTCTAGTGTTCTGACTTCCGATACTAAGAGATAAGATCACAGATATTGGAATTTGTTGATGGTTTCGGGAGACTTGCGCTTTTAACTTTGACCTTATTGACGTTTATCATCAGATGAACCATTTTAAAACCAATCGGTTCTATATTCTGGAAATAACTCAGAACAATGGCTTGTACGTCACATACGAACGAAGACCTAATTATTAATTTAATTTGGTCACCGAATACGTTCGATTCGCTACTGTGCAGTGCAGCCTATTGGTTAGTAATCATCTTGCAATCTCAACCAATCGGTTCTTGTTGTAACCCGTACAAACGGGAACTATTAATTTTAGCTCTTAACCGATACATTGGTGTTGCTTTATTCAAATTCAAATTCAAATTCAAAAATCATTTATTCAGTTTAGGCTACAAGTAGCTCTTATGAATGTCGCTATGCCATCGGTTCGTAAGTCTACTCTGGGCGGGAGATCTTGCACTGAGAAGAACCGGCAAGAAACTCAGCAAGTGTCCAGCTCTTTTCTCCCTTACAGCGTCAAAAAAAATAAAAATTGAAAAATGCCCTATCATAGCAGGACACTTTTCATTACAAATAAACACAAAAAAATATAGAAGACAACCACAACATGTAAAAAAAAAAAAAACAAAAAAAATAAACAAATCTTATATATCAAATTTACATCTGGTATAAGTTTCAATTTCCACAATGTCATACAGTACCACTACAGTACTCTAATAAAAGTCAAAAATTGTTTAAGAAAAACAAAGTCAAACTATAGTAATTAATACTAACAAATAAGTAAGATAAGTATGCAAGAGCAGACTAGCCTCCACAGGCGGCACCCGTTCACGAGTATGACATATGAATCAGCCATCGCTTCGCTCAACCATATTTTAGGGAACGTAACGACCCGACGCACACGCCACCACCGCAGAGACAATAAAGAGAGCATGACACACTCAAGATACTTTAAATAAAAACTTAATGATCTATTTAACGCAACGCTGTTTGTTATCTGTAGGACACTGTTCAAAACTATCATATCAGTATAAAAATTATATAAATTAATTTTATTATGTATATTGATACAAATAGAGTATAATGTGTTTTTTATTACAACCAGGCTGTTTTATCATCTAATTATTCTTTGACTTTAATAATAACCTTTTATAAAAAAGTGTAACTACTTACAATGTGAAATAACATGTGCAGGCGAGCAGACTAAGATGACCACACATTCTTATCATTAAAATAATCATTAATTTTATAGTAACCTTTTTTCATTAGACCTTGTTTTATTTCATATAAATGATATTTTCATAAATATACTGTGAAGCTACAGTTAAAATATTAATCTGCTTAAATAACTCTCTCAGCGTATCACGGGGCTTAAGGCTATAAATAGCTCGAATGGCTCTTTTCTGTAAAACAAAAATGGTTTCAATGTCAGCCGCTGAGCCCCACAATAAAATACCATACGACATGACGCTGTGAAAGTAACTAAAGTAAACCAATCTTGCCGTTTCTACATCAGTAAGTGACCTCATTTTTCTAACCGCATAGGCAGCTGAGCTAAGTCTTCCTGCCAGGGCAGCAATATGAGAACCCCATTGTAATTTATGATCTAAGGTAATACCCAGAAAAACTGTCGAGTTAACTATTTCAACTATTTCATCGTTCATAGTGATACTGGTATTAACCTGCTTCACATTGGGCATCGTGAATTTCACACATTTAGTTTTTTTTGCATTAAGCAGCAGGTTATTAGTGGTAAACCAATGTAATATTTGAGAGAGAGTATTACTTACGTCGTCAAATATTGCTCTATGTCTATCAACTTTAAAAGTCAATGAGGTGTCATCAGCAAATAATACTATCTCACAAAGATCTTCGGTGTAGTAAGGTAGATCATTTACATAAATGAGAAATAAAAGAGGTCCTAATATTGAACCCTGGGGCACCCCCATAAGTAATGGGGCGCCAGAAGAATCAGTACCGTTAATATTAACTTTTTGAACTCTGCCAGTGAGGTATGATTTCAATAAGGTAAGTGAGTTGTCTGAGACACCATAATGTTCCATTTTTAATAATAAAGTATCGTGATCGACACAGTCGAAAGCTTTCGATAAATCACAAAAGATACCTATCGCATCTTGTTTCTGCTCCCATGCATCGAAAATATGCTTAATGAGTGCAACTCCCGCGTCGGTTGTATTTCTACCTTTAGTGAAACCGAATTGTTTGTTATGAAGTAACTGGTTATCTGTAAAATGTGACAGCAATTGATTAAAAATAACTTTTTCAAAAATTTTACTAAGAGCCGGTAGTATTTAGTTATTGTATGCACTTATCAGGCAGTTTCACATACTGTCCACGGTTTATAGGTTTATTGTTTAACAGGTTCACTGTCCAAAACTTATAACAATGGTTTAATCAATTGTTGCAGACCATAATGTCGTCTGCGGGACAGTGAACCTGTTAAATATAATATAATTATGTTAAATATAATTATGTGTACAATATCTCTATTGTATTAATGGTTGCTTTAAAATATAAAGTTGACAGAAGGAACTTTGACAAAATACAAAAGTACTTATATGTTATTGGGCTCCACTGTACTTGTGTATTAGAGAGTTATTTTTCACTTTTTCGTAGTGGTTACAGTTTTTTCCTTAATACACAAAAAAACATTATTTGAAATTGATATACCTCATCACCACTGTATATGTTTGTTTTTAACTGTTCCAAAAAGGTAATTTGATAAGATAAATAAGTGTCATTAACTTTTCTTTTTTTATCGTTAATTAGTCAATGATACCGCTTCACCTAGGGTTGCCAACAATTTTTCAGGAAATTAAAGTAAATCTGTCACTAACTAGTTTAAAAAAAGGATTTGAAGAAAAAAGTACCTAATTCTATTATAAATTATTTTTCAAATTTATTTATTTAAATGTTTAAAAACATATTTCTTGTAGGTATTCTTGGCACTATCTAATATTTTTTTATTGTTTTATAGCGCGTTCAGAAATTAGCGTTGCGTTTCGTTTCACTTCACCTGAGTCTGAGTATCATTCAGTATCATTCAGTAGCTTAGAAATTAAATCAACAGGAACATTTCGTTCAAACGCACGCATTAGTCGAAAATAAAGTATTTACCATACTTTATTTTTTATTAAAATAATAAAGTAGATATGGAGATGGAAAATAACGTAGGATACGTTATTTTAAAGTATGATTGGTAGCAACCCTAGCTCCACCTGACGATAAGCGGAAGCGGAGTCCAGATGCGATGAAAGCTAGTGAAGCCGGTTTGTCTAGCCGACCTCACCTTGCTGACCCGCCAGTTGCTTCTTCACAACTCTTCGAAAACCCCATCACAAAATAAGGAGACTGCAGAAGGTACGCTTCGTACAAACACGCTCAAGCAATGCACACATAGAAAGAAAGAAAGAAAGAAAGAAGAAAGAAAAATATTTATTGACACACACACACGCACACAAAACACAATACAGTCAAAACAAAGCAAGAACTAACAAGAATATACATAGACAACTTTTCACGGACGCGGAATCTCGCAACAGCTGAACTCGGGCTGTTCCGGTTTCCTAGAGCGAGTTTCATTCGCCATTCGATCATGTTAGAGAAAACGAGAATTTGTATGGCATTTTAACTCTTCTCGTATGTAG
Source organism: Eudonia lacustrata (assembly GCA_947562085.1). Taxonomy (NCBI): domain Eukaryota; kingdom Metazoa; phylum Arthropoda; class Insecta; order Lepidoptera; family Crambidae; genus Eudonia; species Eudonia lacustrata. The sequence continues at coordinate 6,949,147 of OX387315.1, read as the reverse complement.
CCAGGAGGCGCTGCTTCAATGCCATACTTACTAACGTTTTCGTAAACGTCATCGTATAGTAAAAAAAACGAGCGAGCCTTACAGTAGTCGCATGTGATGTGTAACATTTGACATCTCACCTTAGTAATAAACAATTTTAACATTATATTCTGAAAAAAATGGGTCAGGTATTACATCGTTTTATAACTTTAAATTAAATGCAGTAAATACTCATTAGAAGACATTTGACATATCAAAATGACCTTTGATAGTCAAATGACACATTAAGTCACATATAGAATAATAAATGTCATGCTCATAATATCGATTTTAAATTTACAAAATGGCGCGTATATATAGAAAGCGAGCGGAAAGATGTTACACATCAAAAAAGTCACACTAGGCAGGCACCCTGAGCTGTTTCAAGATTTCCTGTCCGTAAGAAAGTCTATGTGTGCATTGCTCGAGCGCAATAGGTATTGTAAGGAGTTTATATGCAGCTCATAGTAAAAGTTATAGTTTAATTTATTTGAATGCAAACCTCTTTAGTCTGGATGGCTATTTGAATCATCGAATATGTAATTAAAAAGGTTTGCAACAGTTTGACACAGTCGCAGACAGTAGGAGTCAGGACTCAGGAGCTAGACAGCCCGGCTAAGAGCCGAGGTGCTCGGAGATCAGTAATAATAAACTGTAATATTTAATTATTAATACACAAAATTAAATGAACTTGTTATCATTCACATACTTACCACATTGAACTAACTTTTACTATGAGCTGCATATAAACTCCTTACAATATCAAGCTTCCTCTGCATTCCCCTTATTTTGTGACCCCATAGCAAGGAGGGAATAATTTGTGTTTGGATAGCATTTCATTTTACTGTGCGACAAAGAAATGAATCACCATAGCCTTTCTTTGTTTGCGATGGAATAGTCACCACTGTAAATCTGCAGACGGACATAACAGTTCATCGATCAGAAGATTATACCATTTTAATCCTACACTAATTAATCATGCAGTTTTAATCGCTTACTTTTTTTGTGTTTACTAAAGATTAGTAGGATGGCAGTGATGGATTGTTAGCAATTATATAAGATTTCACATTCCTTTATAAGACAGATAGCGAGGCCAAACCCTGTCACATGGGGCGTATGTAAATAATATACAAAGAAGTAGAATAATCTTATAATAGTAAAATGTATTATTTTGTTTGTTTTTTATAGTTTTTTTTAGGAGAGAGTGCTGATTGCACTCTGGCGCCTTTTTCAGTTTAAGTAAAATAAGGTAAAATATAGCAATGTAGGGAACAGTGTTGGTCCAGAACCAAAAGCTGTTCCTTCCTATATTAATAGCAAATACGGATTTGGGCTAGGAAGGTTTACACTGTCACATAATATCTTTCGGTATAAATACAACGTGAATTTGAAGGCGTTGTTTTGCCTTAAACAGGTGATAGTACTCATGAGTACTCACTACAGGCGTTGTATTTATACCGAAAAATATTATGTGACAGTGTAAACCTTCCTCGCCCAAATCCGTATTTAAAGGTATACCGAAAGATATTATGTGACAGTGTAAACCTTCCTCGCCCAAATCCATATTTAAAGGTAACTAACGCTACTGTTCATTATTTTACACTTTCATTAAAAGGAGGTTTGCGTACTCCACTTAAACTTTGACATGCCATTAGCGACTTTAAGTCAAGGCCAAACGGGGCAGTACCAGCTCGCTATCAATCAGTTTCACTGTAATGTAACTGTATCGGGCAACCTCTTTGTTTTGTCACTTTCCATTCTAAGCTGGGGCCGTGTGGGATGGCGTTTGCGATTGTCGCTTTGGCCGTTTTCACTTTCGTATCTTCGAAAGTGTTTTTTTTACAACATACGAAGACCTTCCTAATACTAATGAATGTGGCGATATATCTAGATTTTTTTAGTTCCAACAGAATCATTCATACCGAAATAGAGAAACGGATTTTACCGATTTATAAGTAAATTATTTTTTATTGATTGGAAATATTGACTACTACATAAGTAATTATATCTTTGCATCATTATACTGTATATTTTTGTGATAATATTTCTACCTAAATAAAACATAAAGTAGAATAATGGGACTCCAGTGGCGGTAACCAAAGTAACATTAAGAAAACGATAGCGAAGTTCGAAAAGAATAAAATGTATGGGATTGACATAAGAGTGACCACGTGATTTAGCGCGGCTTATGTCAATCCCATACATTTTATTCTTTTCGAACTTCGCTATTATCGTTTTTTGGCTAAGCCTGGGGTAGGCCTATCCGAAACCGGAGGACTTCAGGCTCTACGCTCTTAAGGACGTTGCCAAGCTTATGGCATCTATCTTTACAGAGGTGTAAGTTAGGTTATCAATTCTTTCAACACTTTCCCTTTTTTTTAATCATGTCTTATTTTATTTATATAGGTAATATGTTTGCATTGGATGGCATTGACATCAATGAAGTGAATGATTATTATTTAATGAGAATTGAAAAGATCTGCAAGGATTTTTTGTAAATGTAGCAAAGTTGCCAGTGTGACCTTTTTATACTACCAGATCAATTTCGTTGTTTGTCCCTGACCTTTGGGGAAAAAGTTACTGTGCTGACTCTTGGTTTCTAAATGACCTGAAGTTAATTTGATCACGCGATATTGTCATTTAACCGACAACATTATTTTTAGAATAACCTACCTACCGTAATTTTTACGGGTTATTGTACATTTGCCATAAGTAAATTCGTCACAGAAAAAAGTATTGCCACACTTCTATTTTTATGGAGTATTGTCATATTTAATTTGTCTTATTTTAGTTTGTAGTACCCGTGACGAACTTACACATATTTTAAATGCATGTGACAAATTAACTTTCAATGTATGGAGTGTACTGAACTTATTTTGTAACAAATGTACAATAACTCATTTTTACCGTCGTTTTATGTTTGCTTTGTAAGGATATTAATACTAAGCAAGTCTTTGCAAGCAAGGCTAGAACTTACTAAGCCTTCTCTGCGATAATTTTTACAGTAATTCTTATTATTAGGAGTCCAAGGAAATTTCTGAATCTGTTTACCATACCGGTTAAGTGGACCTGTTTATATTAACTTCGTGTTGGAACTAGATCTTAGATATTAATAATAGGTTTATTATTAGCGTTGGTTGGTACTGCGTTTAGAACTTCAGTGTGAGTCAACGCGACGATGGTGATTCAAAGTCTGCAGCAAGCCAACAAGACTTCCAGACGTAGTCTTATTTTACTTCGGCTCCTGATCGACGCCTTTATCTAACTAGAGTTTGTAATGAAAACAGCTTTAAGTGCCCTTATGCAGGAAGTCTGGAGACGGCTTGTATAAAAAAGGGGTCTGGCTTTTGTGTCCTGGATTATTTTTCTAACCCATAGCTTTTGGAAACCTTGTGCATTATATGAATATCTTTAGTGCTGCAATCAGAATGAGGCACAGTGATACATAGTCTCTAGACTAGACAGCAGTCTTTGTCTGATTTATCGTCTAATTTTCGAATACGGTAACTTCGTATATAAGTATATTTTAATATTGAATAAAACTATGACTTCGAGAACACAAGCGACTTCGATTAGAGTGGTAGGTATAACCATTAAGACGGAAGATTCATACAGATTATAGCATTATTGGAGTCCTTGACTTGTAAGCTTTGTTTTTTTTTAATGTTAACCCTTTGTTAGTCGGAAGCTTTATTTGGTTTATAGCCCTATTGTAGCCGCTAGCTTAGTATCTTATTCCGGGAAGGAATTTTCCAACTTATGACGATTACTTACTTACTGTTTCTATATTTATATTATGGTTGTGTAGATGAATCATATATGACTCTGTTCAGTCCCATAACGTAGTTCAAATGATCTACATACGCGTGAATCATAGAATCATCATATATTGATATTAGTTATAGTAAACCGCCGAGAATAGAGGCTGACAAACCCGACATTTTCCGCCTCAACCACAGCGAGCGTTCGCCTTGTTTTTTTCTGATCCCTTTTTAGACCGGATTCAAAATGGGTGTCCAATTCATCCCAGGGTTCTCAGGCAGTCTTTTTTCTGCGTTATACTCCAGTGAATGCATGTTATTTTTACCTAACTTTGAGCCCTTTATGAGTTACCGACGTTAGTTTACCAGCGGATAATCTATACATATAATAAAGCTAAAGAGGGTCGAAAGTCTGTAAGTACATGGAAAATATTCTAAAAAAAGTTGGCTGGGGATACTTAGAATCGATAACAGAACACGTTCCAACAGTTTTTAGAATTTTTGTCTGTTTGTCTGTTTATTTGACCGCGCATCACGTGAAAATGGCTGAACGGATTTGGATGAAACTTTGCACATAGACAGACCATGACCCGGACTAGGATATAGGATACTTTTATCCCGGTAACAGGTTCCTGTGGGATAGTGTAGTCTTCGCGAACGAAGTCGCGGGCGACAACAAAAACAACAACAAAACTGTTGTTTGCAGATCAAAATAAATTCGGTGTGATGACTACAAATGAGAATTAGCAATAGGTATTCACAATTTAGGGTGTCATTATCACCATTATCAGCCTATACTAGTCCACTGCTTGACATAGACCTCTTCAAGTGCACGTTACTGAGTGCGATCTGCGGCTATTCTCATTTTTAAGGGTTTATGGTACATAAAAATGCAATTTCCTTTAATACTTATGTCTGTCTACCTCGCAAGATGGAGAGGGCTACTATAATATTTATTGTATTACAAATAGCATTAATATTAAACTGCCATTTTACGATAACGCCTGTCTCAACTTTCTCAGGAACTGGATTACTCTGAACGGGTACTTTGGACTTCAGTGAAAGTCATTTTCAATAATACATTGCTCAATACGAAAGCAGTAAAAGGTCCCGTTATGAATTATGCGTTTGAAATCGTACTCGCTGATATGTGATTGGGTGCGACAATGTCATTCATAGCTTTGTCGTTAATTGTTGAAAAACTTTCTCTTTCTTGCCTTAGGCTTTATTTATATGAAGTGATATCATCATGGGGAGTGTTCTGAGGAATTGTCCGGCTTGATTCCGGCCGCTGATTTCCTTTACTGCACTACTCGCAATCAACTGTCATTCCATCCACATCACCTTTGTGGATGGCGTCTACTACTGTGCGTTTTTCACGAAATTTCTTGCCTCAAACTACAGTGTTGTGGAACCAGCTCTCGGCGGCGGTATTTCCGGACCATTACGACCTTGGGATCTTCAAGAAACGAGCCTATTCCTTCCTTAAAGGCCGGCAACGCGTCTGCGATTCCTCTGGATTTGCGGGGGTCCATGGGCGGCGGTGATTACTCTCCGTCAGGTGAGTCCGGAGGCAAACGAGCCTGCTCGTTTGCCTCCTTCTATTATAAAAAAATATTTAAAAATATGAGTTGGACGGTGTAACCTTTCTAAAGTAACATCTTATCGAGGTATAGACGGCGCACATCAACCTATCCGCAACTGTCAAATTTCTTCAATAAATATTTAGCCATATGCCATTTACATAAAGTCCAAAATCTATTGAGGAAATTTGACGTTTGTGGTAAGTAGTTTGAGTAGGCGTGTGTACAATATTGTGTTTTACTGCTACGTAGTCTAGTACCTCTTGATTGTAACGTTACAAAAAACCATTTCTTTATTTACCGGTTCACAAACTTTTTTTTTGTTTTGAATAAAATTTGTTTTCGAATATGTTGTAATTATAATATTTTCGTGATTATATCATTTGAAATTGTAGTATTTACGTTCACTGTGCTCTTGTTATGGTTATAACTCCTAATAAAAAGTCTGCATTAAATGGGACTTCAACCTTTGTCAATCTGATCTCGCTCTTCCAATAGAGCTGCCGAGAAATATTTCGGGGTACTCTTGGACCTTTACCTTGTCAAATTTTCAGGTGGTTGCTTCTTTCGCGGTTTAAACAATTTTGCTTCATCATGGACCGGTACCGTAATATCGAACCGCACTAGATATTAACTTATTTGATGTAGTATTCTATTGTAATGTTGGTTAAATGAAAGCATCATCGTTTGACCACGTCTTTTGATGGTAAGATCGTCAGCGTCAATGTCAGAAAAATGCTTTACTACTAACATTTTTCGATTTATTTTACGACTATTACCCCCTCGAGAAATGACGCAACTGCGGTACATCACACACTCATGACTGTAAGACGTGTTTCTGTTGAGATTTCAGTTCCTACATCAAGTGGCAATTTGAGCTTTAAGATAGTATCCTTTAAGGTGTCCGGTTTGAAATTAGTTTTGAACGTGTCATAACTCTTCACGTGTTCATTCGTGTTAGGATAAGGCGTTCTCAGTGAACTGTAGTCCGTCACGATAAACTGAGGCGCAGTAAGTATATTTTATGAGGAAATCACGTGCTTTCTTTTAACAATCGCCATTGTTTTGAACAACTGTTGACGCAATAACATAGACGTAATTGCTTCAAGTTTGAGGCTTAAATTAGGTTTTGTTTAGTTAGATGATTTCGCTTTAGCTTTAGTATTATATTATGTAGTAAGAATGTTAATAGGGGTACTAAAAATTTTGATTGTAACGAATTGCTTTTAGTAATAAATATATTAATGTGACTTAGACGCTTATTATGCAGTAACTCCTCAAACAAACACTTTATTTACATTAAGCAAGTAAGTACTCGTATAACAAAGGGATTTCGAGCAAGAATGCTACGATTAACAATAAAATTTATATTTTTTTTGTGTTTCTTAATCGCCCATCACACATTTTATTTTTAGTAGGTACTCTAGCGATGTTTGATGTGTGGTAACAAAGTAGTAAGTACCTAAATGCCTTCAATATGTATTACCAACCGCTTTAAAACAAGCCCAGTACTCAAGAGTTGGAAAAGAAGCTGTAGAATCCACGAGACTAAGGTGGTTTATACCTATGGTGTAGGACCGTCTAGAACGTTACAAAGACTTATGTGTAGCTTTGGTAAATCTCTCATTGAACCCATGATCTTTGCGTAAGAGCAACAATTCATTTATAAACAGGTAGGTACAATGATACTAACAATTGTTTGTTGTTACCCGCAAGTCAGACACTTCGCAAGAGCTTAAGACAATGAGTACCTAGGTCAAATGTTCCTTGTTTCTTTCACCTCCAATAGTCAACTTCTGACTGAATTGACCAACTAGGCCTTCAAAGATATATAATATAGCACACGAGGCGACTTTATGACTACCTATTTAATTTCCTTTAAATTCTAGATGAATCTAATACTATTGTTTCAGTGGTGTATATGTAAATACGGTGGTGTACGTAGTTTGTTTAGTGAATAATAAACTTTACTGATTGGCGTTATGGGATGGGTCTGGTACTAGTGATACTAATGAAAGGGCTGCTTTTTAATTCTCGGACACAATGTTTATATTATTTATGAATATATGACGAAATCGATTTATGAAATACCTATCTTCAAACAAACAGCTTCGTTTCTGCTTTTTTGAGGTGATCATCATTTTTGGTACACTTGTCATATTAAGATAGGCACTGGAACAGGTTGAATGAGATCAGCGTAATCCGTAATCTCAGGTATAAGCGAAATGAGCGCATTGAGCAGGGGCGGCAAACAGAGCAGCTATACACTTTGAGACCATAAACAAGTCCTTTCAGAAGAGCTCGATGGCGATTTCTTTTGCAAGTGAATCAAACTTCACAGTTGGTGATGCCGATTACACACTAGTGTTGTTCCTTATTTTTCGCACGAATCTTCTTTTACTGAGGAGTACCTCCAGCCAGTAGGCTATCGTATCAACTGTTGGAATTGGAACATAACAATGCTAATAACAATTTCGTTATTGCTGCAGATTTAGTTGAGTTAGTGTCTGAAAACAATCCTAACAAACCGAGAACAATAATATTTACCCCCCGTTGATAGGTAAGTAATAGACCCAGGACATCTGGGCTCAAAACCGATAGTCTAGCTAGGTACTAGAACTTAGATGCGATATTTATAATACATATACATATATAATAAAGCTAAAGAGGGTCATAAGTCTGTACATGGAAGATATTCGAAAAAAAGTTGGCTGGGGATACTTACGTTCCAACAGCTTTTAGAATTTTTGTCTGTTTGTCTGTTTATTTATCTGCTTGTCTGTTTATTTGACCGCGCATCACATGAAAATGGCTGAACGGATTTGGATGAAACTTTGCACATAGACAGACCATGACCCGGACTAGGATATAGGATACTTTTTATCCCAGTAACTGTTTCCTATGGATAGTGTAGTCGCCGCGAACCAAGTCGCGGGCGACAACTAGTTGATATATAAATTATTTATTAAAACAATTAGGTATCAAAGCTATCGCCATCCCTGCTATAGAGCATGCGCGTGCGATTATAGACGTTAAAAAGGTTACACGTGCTAACGGCAATATGGCGATTTCGCACGATTAGCGATTTATACGGCGCCAATCATTTGAGCAGGTTTGTTTGCATGGTGCTCGAAACTAAACGCGATAATATTAGGTACAGACGACGCCACACCAACCTATACAAAGATTCGTTTCGTTGTCGCACCTCCAAAAGATGGAATAGGTGACTACCTAGACTAGAGGTGCTGGTAGACTTACCAGCACACGTTTTCCCTACTTCCTATAATATGGGGTCTTTCAAACGAGGCGTGAAGAAGCACCTTGTGGGCCGGCACCCGGCAGAGTGAGGTTGACTGATGCTGCGTTGTTTTCACGCTGCACCAGTCGTCTTCGCGTCTGGACTCCATTTCAACTTAACAGCAGGTGGTATGGAGTCATTTGCCGTGCTAGGTATAAAAAAAAACTGTCAAATTTCTTCAATACATTTTCAACCATATGCTTTAGGCATGAAGTTCAAGGTCTATTAAGAAATTTTACCTTTTGTGGTTGGTTGATGTGCAGGCGTGTGTACTCAAAGGGGCTTATTTATAAACAAAGTGGAAGATTGGAGTAGGTTACTCCGTGTTTTGTCTCTTTTACACGTAGTACTTATTATTTATTCTGTGCTTTTACTCTAGTATGAAATGAAGTATAGGTACCTAAAAGGTACCTGAAAGGGTTTTACAAATAAACAAAGAATATGGTCCGAATAGTTATTCTGTGTTTTGTCTCTTTTACTCTAATTTGAAATGACGTTTACATGACAGGAACAAAACACGGAATAACTATTTCGACGAGTTTCACCAGAGTTCTTTGTGTAGATAAATAACACGTGTTGTGAGGCTCCATTTTAAACTCAATCTTCCGTACAATTATTTTTTATAATAATATAGGTATTACACTTAAAATTGCCTTAATGCTAAACGCGAAGCCATTAATTAAGATAATAATAATAATAACTATTCCGACCTTATTCTTTTTTTTATTTGTAAGGCACAGAGAAGTTAAAGCTGGGTGGGGCACGAGCCTTCCATAAGGATGGATAGGGAGAACGGGCCATAAACCACCACGCGGGCCCAGTGCGGATTGGCGGTTGTTAACGTCTAATGAAGCCGGGACCAACGGCTTTACGTGCTTTCCGAAGCACGGAGGAGCTCGAGATGATAGGTACATTTTTGGTCACCCATCCGATGACTGAACTTTGCGAAAGTGGCTTAACCTCAGCACTCGCAGACAGGGCGCGTTAACCCTGCGCCATTGAGCTCCTCCAAAATTAACAATGAATATGTACAACCTTCTTTGAAAAAAAATACCACGATTTTGTTACGATTACGACTTACGATTACGACTTAGGTAGGTACGACTTTATTTTATTACTAAATTGTTTTTAAAGGGACATTAACGTGTTTTTGTTGTTTTTGTGTATACGATATACTTAAGTATACATTTCCATGGTTTAGTTGTCTTTTAGTATCTTATATCAGTAGGGAGGTCTCATCCGTGATCATGGCGCATACCACTTTGTGCCGAAACATCGGATTGTCAATAAAAAAAACGACCGAGCCTTACAGTAGTCGCAAGATGTGTAACATTTGACAACTCACCTTAGTAATAAGCAATTTTAACATTATATTCTGAAAAACATGGGTCAGGTATTACATAATTTTATAACAATAGAATAAATAATGATAAAGTCTAAGAAATCAATATTACTATAGATAATTTATTTATTTATTTATTTATTTAATTATTTATTTATTAAACATAATTAAACGGGTAAAAACCCAATTACATAATTATCTTAAACCTAGGCACATAAATTGCACTTATAAAAACTAAAAACTAAAAAATGAGATACAATTTGGTAGCTAAATTCGACTAGTTATCCTTTTTGGATTATCAAAAAATATATCTATTTCTGGAAAAGTTACCAGGAGCGCGTTTAGTGCTTCATGCATACGACACAATGGAGACTGCGCGCGCGCCACCGTACGACACGGCGGAGGCGCGAACAGCCGATGTCTACGACCCGAACGTATACGCAAATAGTTTTCAGGAACATAAAGGCGACACAACTGTTCAACACATTCTGGCGAATCCATAACTCCCCGCAAGATCGCCATAGCCGTTGCGATGTCCACATGAGCTCTCCTGCATTCTAAAGAGTCCATCCCCAACATACCTAGAATAGAATATAGAATTAACAATGACGTATATTTTTTTACAAATCATAGAGAGAATGCAGTAAATACTCACATTTTAAGACATTTGAAATATCAAAATGACGTTTGATAGTCAAATGACACAACATGTCACATATAATAATAATATGTCATGTTCATAATATCGATTACAGAATTTACAAAATGGCGCGCGCTTGCGCGCTTCCCCGACTTCCTGTTACACTGTTGGACACTTCCGTCCCATTTCACGAAATCACTCCCACAAATTGCTAGAAAGGGAGAAGAAAGATGTTACACACATCAAAAAATGTTAAAAATCCCGTTAAAAACTAATTTATTATAGTAACTGTGATACCTACTTTAAAACAATCGTTTTTATCTTTATAAAAATCTTGAGTCAGAACTTCTTTTGTATTTACATCAATCTTGACATCTCCCGCCTGAGGTTATTAAAAGATACCTACTATTTATAGGATAAATATTTAGACAAAAAAAATTGCAATGTGCTTTTAATAAATTTAGCTGCACTTTAAAACTTTAGCGTTCAAACGTTGATACTTATTCTAAAAGGCGGGCGTCTCATTCAATGTTACCCTTTTAAACATATAAGGGTCTTACAAATAAACAAAGAATAATAAGCTTCGAATAGTTAGGTATTTCGTGTTTTGTCTCATTTACTCTAATTTGAAATGCCGGTTACATGACAGGAACAAAACATGTAATAACTATTCGGAGCCTATTCTTTGTTTATTTGTAAGACACTTATCATCCGTCATTATCTGTTGTTTTCAATTGCTTGAAAACAAAAAGGACATTATAATGTTTTCTAAAGTTTACTCGAACACAATAATGTTTATTGTTTAATCTAATGTAGGTATAAAATAAACGCGAGTAGATCCGTAAAAGTAGTTTTATTTCAAAAGGGGCAACCACAGAAATAGAATCTATTTCTGTGGGGGCAACATTAAATCTATTTCTTGTGAAGCCAGTTATGTCAATCCTGGCAGCCATTTTATTATCCCTCAATGCAGAAAAAGCTTATAACGATTTCCATTATACTGCATTGTACAGAGTACAGCCACAAATGGATTGCATTAAAATGCCGAATAAGGGTATTTATAAAAAGTAATGATTAATGATGCTTCAACCTATTTTATCCGTGCAATACATCGATTTAAATAGATGGTGCAATCATATTATTATTTGCAATACCTAGATTCTCCTAATTTTTTTCTATTGGCATTTTATTTACCATACCGATAAACAGTATAAGTAGTCAGAGTCGACAGTTGAAAGACTGAAAAGTATGGAAAGAAAGAATCGTAATAAATAAAATAGAATATCGTTTATTGCTTAAACTGTGTACAAATTGTTTTCTAAGGTTTACGCGAACACTACACATTGAAATCTGAACAGAATTCAACATTGTTGTGCGCAATTGATAACAACGGATAACAAAAGCGCAAACCGGAGGCTTGAAACTAACAGGCAACAGAGGCTCAGAGACTCTCAAATTCCCAACAGAAGATAAAGATCTGTGTTTTTCCAAATTCCCACAATCACTTATTCGCCAATCTTAATTAAATTCCCATTCCAGTAGAGACGGTAACGGGGTCCGAGTGCGTTCACCCCTAAGCGAGTGCGATGCACTTTAATTCTTTTTTCTTTAATCGTTCTAAAGTCATCAACGCCGTGTGGTACATTAAACCCTGTTGTCTACAGTTAGGTGTCAATTTCGAGGACTAACAGGCTCCGAGGTAAACAACCTTGATTTGGACTAAGAAAACAATTCATTGACCGAGTGGCACGAGTACTCGGCCCAAAATCTCCAGGTCCTGGTTCCAATTCCCATATTGGGCAGTGTGCTTTTTCAATATTTTTATTTTAAATATACCTTTATTTTATGTGGATACTAACATAGCTTTAAGTTGAATGTATAGTCGACCATGAAATTGCTTTATCACTTTTGACAAAAACTTCAATTACAATAAAATTTCGCTAAGGCTCATTGTCAATAATGACAACGTATCTGTCACTTGGTCTTTTAAACAAAAATAGAACTTGTTGTTTTATTATATGCACACAAAATTCACTTCTAAGGTGGTAAAGCAATTTCATTGTCGACTATACTAACAATGGATTGTAAAATTATCTTTACTAATATTATAAAGAGGAAAACTTTGTATTTTTGTATGTATGTTTGTGACGAATAAACTCAAAAACTACTGGACCAATTAAAAAAAATCTTTCACCATTATAATGCTACATTAGCGGTGAGTGACAAAGGCTATATTAAAAAAAATGTCCACCCGTGCGAAGCAGGGACGGGCCGCTATCTAGTATTATAATGTGCAGAGGCCTAAGCAGTGGACTAATATAGGCCGGTAATGATGGTGATGGATAACGTGACCATACGTCCAGTTTTGAACGGGACCGTCCCTTTTTACGGTTCTCCGTCCTGGTGTCCCCGAAAAAAGCTTCGGGACACAAAATTGTACCGTTTTCCAAAACCGGTCCTTAGGGCAATGTTGATAACAAAGATGAACAATAAAAAAACGTGCCAAGAATTTTATTCTTATTTAAAATCATCACCAGCTGCATAAAAACTTTGTTTATCTGAAAAATATAAAAATAACTGAGCATTTATTTGAATACTTTTTAAATTTGTAATAATTAGTTTTTTTCACTGTAAACCTACCAATTGATGTACACACGGCGGCAGATCAACCTACCCAAACCTGTCAAATTTCTCCAATGAATATTGATCCTTATAACCAAACAATAAAGTTCAAAATTGATTGTAGAAATTTGTCAGTTTTTGGTAGGTTGATCTGCCGCCGTGTGTACATAAACCGAAGTCCCGTTTTGAGTAAAAAAATAAATGGTCACGTTAGTGATGGATGATATCTTTTAATTTGTTAGCTACATAGATATAGGTACACTTTCTTGCAATCTGGTTCAAGCAAAGTCATTAGTATATAAAAATATAAATGTAATAAGATGGCACGTGTACATTATTGTAACAAAGTCACAATATATTTTATTGACTTTGCAGAGTTTTCAGCGTCATAAAATGCAAATGAAATCAAATTATGACTTAATAAATTATACTTAGTACGTACTACTTACCTAACTCTACGTAGGTTTTCATTATAATTTATTAGTAATAATAACTCAGTATACAAAACTCTAAAAATATTACCCTCTAAAAGATTTATGACTTATTTTGAAACAATTGAATAAAAGGTTTATTGCTCATATTTTTACAGTCACACTAAAGAAACTTCAATAGGTAATAATAGTGCTAGCCAAATATGAGTTTAAATACTATAACTATAAAGGTCTTTTCGTTTGCAACCATAATGGTATGGCAATTAAGTTTAAAATTATTGTTTGTGACTTTCGGTTTTTGCCTGCGTCTGCGCATGCTATCTGACAATGCTTTATCCCGTTTCCGTTTCGCAGAACTTCGTTTAGGCAGAGATCGGTGTTTCAACTGAGTTCAGTTTGTAATACTTCTGCTGACTACAGTATTTATTGAAATTATTAGCAGAAACTTCTTAATTACTTAACTTGTGCACCTTTAGTTACTTTTACAAGGAATATGTACATTAAAAATTGATGTCAGCTAAAAATAAATTAAAACAGACCTCCGATATGCACGTTTCGGGTTCTCGGAAACCGCTTTCTTATATAATCCGAGTTAAAACAAGAACACACCGTTAGTTACGTAACTGATAACCTAGTGATAACTGTTGATAGAGATCGATTTAACATAATCCATTATGGCATGCGCACTGACTCAAAGTCGACATATCGATAATATAATCTCATATAGCTGACATCATGGATCAATCACTAGTAGTTTCACCCCTAGTGTACTTTAATTGCGTAGACGCCAAACAAAATATTATCATCATCATAATCAGCTCGTTCAGTTCACAACTTGACAAAGGCATCTCCCATTTTATGCCACTGAGACCGATCTTCGGTTGTTTATAATCTAATACTGCCAGCCACTCTGCATATAATATTATCATCATCGCCATCACTCAACTTAGCCAGTAGAAGTTACTTTAGTCTTTACTTAAGAATGTGATTACCATGTTTTTTGATGGACTCACACACAACTAAAAACATGGTACCTAATTATCCCGTTAATAGTAAGTTGTAAGTGAGCATGATAGTTTAAAAAGTTATGTCCTCTATGTTTGCTGAGCCTCCATAATTAGAATAGATTCTGAAGTCTCAATTGAATCTACTAATATAAATTTTATTATGTATATTATTTTCGCAATAACATACATTAATAAATAAGTAAGTAAACACAATTTTTTATTTCTTCTTTTTTACCCATATTAAACAGTTAAAATTGTTACCGCCATATAAACTAGTGTCATGGTAGCTCAATTTGGAATATGGAAATAGAATTAACTCTTGATACAATGGAATAAGAGTCAAAATTAGTTAAGTGTATTCATGTTAATGCGTGACTGTACACTATTTAATCAATCAATATGTATAAATAAACCAGTTAACAGCTAAGTTTCTTAATCATTACAAATTATTTCTAATCTTTAATTAACTTAAATATAAAGAAGTCAAAATTAGTACGACCGACGTTAGGAACCACAAAATAATGTTATAGTTTGTACGTATAAACCCGCCCAATCCTCTAAATGCTACTACACAGAAGGGTACGGTAAGGGTAGAACACAAGGGTACCACGAGCCTGTTCAAACACGCTCTTTTTTTTATTTTTTTTTTATGGTAAAAGGAGGCAAACGAGCAGGCCGGTCACCTGATGGAAAGTAATCACCGCCGCCCATGGACACCCGCAAAACCAAAGTTATCGCAGATGCGTTGCCGGCCTTGAGGAAGGAGTTGGATATTGAGGAGGGAGTAGGAATTGGGAAGGGGCAGGGGTGAGTGATGGGCCTCCGGTACTTTCACTCACCGGACGAAACACAACAGCAACGAGTGCCGTTGTTTCACGCCGATATTCTGTGAGAGGGTGGTATTACGCCGGGCGAGCCGGCCCATTTCGTGCTGCAACGCAGCGTGGCTCTACCACTCAGACAGTGTTAATCATTTAGCACCACCCAGGGGTCACGTGTAGGGTCTCAAGCGTAAACCTACGGACGCGAGTAACTTTAACCCCCAAAACATATATATATCTATACTAGGTACAGACATGTACCTGGGCGCTTCTCTCCAACCACGGCCCGGTCAACCTGAGCCGAGGTCCGAGCCTTTAGAGGCGCCCTCGGGTTGTTCCGCTCCCTGATCCGATCCGAACCCTTCGGAGAATCTAGTAGGGCACGGGGACACGCACTAGTACGTGATGCCGTTCCCTCTAGAAAACCTCCGAAGGTGATTCGTTTCACACGGCTTGAGGAACCCTTTCAGTTTCTCGCCGCCCCCAAACAAGCCCGGTGAAGCTGAAAATGCCGTTTGAGGCAATCAGCAAACTCACTCCAAAAATGCATTTTAATAAGCTTGCCTTTCGAAACAAATAGGTAGGTTTGAACAAGGGGAAAATACTAACATTAATGGCATCCTGTAGGGAAAAAGTTATTTTAATATATGTCCGCGGACTTTCTTGTCCGTCAAAATGGATCGCTTACAATTTCATCGTCTAACGCACACGAATTCGAAGTCTTTAGAGACTGAATGTAACAAAGCAAGCGGACAAAAGTCCCTCGTCTGCGCAGGCCTTAATACATACCGCGAGCAACGCACACAGACCCTCTCACGGAGACGGTAAAAAGTAAGTAAGTAAGTAAACAGTCTATAATTGTCCCACTGCTGGGCAAAGGCCTCCACCATTGAAATCAAGTCATCGCTACAATTGATGGGTAATGGCTTAATCACCACGCTTGCCAAGTGCGGGTTGGTGATCGATCACAAACCCGGGCTATGCATCGAAAAATCCGAAATACATTTTGCCCGACCTGGGAATTGAACCCGGGACCTTCGGGTATTGGGCCGAGCGCTCTGCCACTCGGCCGCGGAGTATCACGGATCATCTCGAACCAGTCCAAGCGCAGGGTGCCTAGTGTGAGTTTCATTTGACATTCGATCACGTTAACGAAAACGAAAATTAGTATGGCATTGAAGCAGTGCCTCATGGCGACATACGAGAAGTACCATTTTCCGATACAAAGGAGATGTTTAATTTTGTATGGAGAAAATGCCAACACCTTGTAGTGCATATTACCGATTGATAGCTAATGTATGAAATAAGCTTATTCGAAATGGTTCGAAACACTAAAGTAAATAAAGTTTCGTGATGGCAGCGGTAATCTGCCAATGTCAAGTAGCTGTCAAAACAACGTGTGTCTTTCGGTTTTTTTTTTACATTATTTTATAAAAACGAATACTTACATGTATCTTTTACATTTTTTTAGTCAATGGTGTACCATATGCCAATGCAATGCAATGCAATGTAATTTTATGCCAAGACCCTGTAGGGTCTTGGCATAAAATTAAACATCTCCTTTTCGTTTTCGTAAACGTAATCGAATGAATACAGGGGGAGTTTTGTTTACTATCCGTATTCATTCGATTACGTTTACGAAAACGAAAATTAGTATGGCATTGAAGCAGCGCCTCCTGGCGGCATACGAGAAGAGTTAAAATTTTGCCATACAAATTCTTGTTCTCGTCAACGTGATCGAATGGCGAATAAAACTCGCATTTGGCACCCAGATAGGAAACAAACGTCACACTACGCACTCTGCTGTTGCGAGACTTCGTGTCCGTGTGAGGTTGTCTATGAGTGCGTTTGCTCGAACGCGTTTGTATGAAGCTTACCTTCTGCAATCTCGTTACTTTGTGACGTCGTCGTTGGTTAAACGGTTAAGGAAAACCGTTGCGGTAAAACTTTTACCGCAACGGTTTTCCTACAAAACTGAATGCATTGATAATATCTTGTATAACCAATTCATTTTCCTTGTAAACTCGATTCATACTAAAATAACCAACTAACTAACTAGAATGGCGCAACGACCTAAAGTGAGTCTTGGCCTCCGATAATAAGAGCGCCATCTGGGTCTGTCCTGCGCCACCTGGTGCCAGTCATCCACGTTGAGCTCGCGCAAGTCCTTACAGACGTTATTTTACCTGTCACAATAAAATTCGTAAATAATTTTGAATTGATCTCTAGTGTAATAGTTAGGTAAGTATATTAATTTTAACTTGTTATTCAGCCAAACGTTTTGAATGTAAATAAGTAGGTTAACCGTTATTATTTCGTATTAAAATTCTGTTATTTTTCTGAAAGTTTCCAGGCAAATGTAAAAAATAAAAAAATATTTATAAATACATAATTCGTTTATCTTTATTTGTTCCAATACCTTCTCATACGCAGCCGTGTTTAGAACACGGACAAATATCTTTAAAAAAGTAAAAATGTTTTTCTTTTTTTTTGTGGAAACGGGGTACGAATGCTAATCAACTGTTGCAATAAAAAACCCCCAATTACGATGAAGAAACCACTTCTTAGTTTAATTTTCCTTATCTCTAACAGTTTCTGACTTTTGGTTTTCTCACTCTGTATAAGTATATATATTAGCTATGTATAATCGGACGTTTAAGGATATAAGGATATCGAATAGGTTAATCGCCATAAGAAATTTTAAAACTTCAATGATGTGCAACTTTTCCATTTTCGTCACTGAAGTATCTTGGGTTTTACCACGCCATGCCTTGCAATAATACTGCTTTAAGAAGTCATAATAAGGTCCCTGATGCATGACCCACCACACAGCGCAATCATCGCATCGCCCTTCGGCCCAGACGCTGATTCACGCAACATCGAAAATGTTTCCCTGCAATCAAATCAAAGTAAAAGTCAAAGTAAAAAAAAAAAATTAATAAACTTTAGAAAGTGCTTTTGAATCGTCCAAAGATATTTTTACCTACTGAAGAATGGGCACAAGAAACTGTCGCGAAATATTACAATTAGCTCCTCAAAATAGCAAGCGGTATTTTATCATTAGGGACCAATGCAGGTCCTATTTCCTTTTCGTCACTGATATCATTTCGTCAGTGTGGTATCTTATGTATGACCCACTGCAGCGCAATCATCGCATAGCCCTTCAGCTCAGAGCTGATTCACGCAACATCGATCGTGTTTCCCTACAATCGAATTGTGTGCTCGTTAAGGACGCCGCGCAACATTTCAATTGGCTCTAACAACTATACTATATCTTCTCTTAAGTAACAAGCGACAGCCGGTCAAAAGCGGTAACTGGTCCCTGAAATCAACCGCTTATTTGACAGTAATTATTGAATCATAAATGTCCTTACGTCCTCTTCTTCATATGTTAGCATCTATTTGTCTGAAGTCGGCTATCGTAATGGCTACTACTCGTGATGTTGTGACTCAGAAAAGTTCTACGTGACTCATGTTGGACCATTCGGCGAGATTTTCGAGTTAAGTTCTAGATTACCTGCTTCTGTTGTGGTTAAACCTTAGTCGGTCTCAGAACTAAGGCTCCCGTGTTCGTCACCAAGGTATTTACTGGTCAAGTTAATGGCCGGCAGCATTCTCTCAAGTCTGTCAGATCAGCTGTCGCTACCTTATCTAAATCTTTCGCAATGGCATCAATGTTATTGCAATCAGTTAGAGATAAGATAACAGTTCCTCAGTCAGTAGTTTACCTTTTCCTCACTTACCCTTAGGAGAGATGGATGCAAATTGCTTCACCGTTATGGAATAACTAAAGACTTGATTCTTAAAAGGTATATTTCTGTAAGTAAATCTGTCAATATGCCAAGTCGATATACTTCGATAGTGGTTGCCCTAACGTGTGCTAACCGGTTATATGCGGTATACTTCGTCTAAACCGCGATACGGTACGAACTACGAACATATTAAGTTATCGGTCGTGGGAATTTGCACATATTTCACTGGAGATAAGGTTGTCCTGTTCTGATGATTGATTTTGAATTTGAGCTCGCTGTTATCGTTGGGTATTTTATACCTCATTAAGTGGATAAATTAAGTTATTATGAATATTTTATGTTGGATAAACACTGCCTTTGGGCAGTTCCATTTTGAAAATGTTTCTCGATAATAATAGCATTGTAAATATGAAACTAACAGCTTAAACATTTTTTTTTAAAGATGGCGGTTTTAGTAAAGAGTGAGACAAACGAGACATTTAGTCCTTAAAACGTGACCTAACAAGACTAATAAAATATAGGGAATCATTAAACATTTCAAAAATGCTATGTAATACGATAATGACTATTAGTGGCACTTGGGTATCAAAAAAATGGGGCATACTGATTTGAATTCCTAAACCCTTTGTGATTAGTCATTATATTAGATATCTGCTTGAGAGCCACTTGTATCAAGTATAAAGTTCTCGGAATTTACAGCGCGTCCCTTGTAAACAAAATTATACAACACGTTGTCAAGCATTGAGATAAACTAATATAAATGTTGTCAAGTTCACGCGACTATATTAATTGTTACTTTAATTGCCTGTCAGTTTATTTATGGAAACCCACAATTATCCTTGTAATATCCCTCATTAGAGCTTACTACAAATATATTATTTACGAGACGCTAAGAAGTCAGAAGCCTTGAAAAGTTCCTTGCAGTATTGATGAGGTTACAACCTTCAGTGTATTGATGTTTTGAAGACCTTCATGGCTTCATTCTATAAATACGGAGATTCATTACTTCGTTCGTTAAATATTTAAGGAAATTTGTGAAGGACACAACGACGACGTCGAATTGCAGTTTCCAAACTGTATTTTTTTATTTATAAATGTTAAATCTTGTTATTAACACGTTGAACGCCGCGCCGTCGGGCCCAGACACAATAGAAATTCAATTGTTTGTCGGTCAAATGGCGTTTAAGGTGTTAAGCTAGATATCCCCTTTAAAACGATAGATGATTTATTTTTTATTAAAATAAAATTGTGCTTATTAAAAAAGACTAAAGTTGTTTAGTAAAGGATATAAACAATACATACAACAGTACTTTTCATTGAACTAGGACTATGTATGCTTACTCCGAAAATAATTTAGCAATTACTAATCAAGCCAACTTAAATATTTTGTTACTTTAACAATGCAATGCTGCTGGCTTACTGGGCACTCTGCCTGATGGGGATGATTTGGAGCATTTTTTTTATTTATAGTTAGAAATAGTTATACTTAGTTTATAGTTTTTTATAAGCTTAATTTTAAGTAGTTTAATTATTAACTTGTTATTGTCTTTGTTTGTAAATAACTTAAACCTGCGACTTCTTAAAAACGGATTTGATCTCGATGAAAGTGTAATAGCATCGAATATAAGAAATGCCTTAAAATGTCTTATAACGTCCTAATATAATCACAAAATACTATAACAATTAAAATTATAATTTGTCTGTTTCAGATGCACCGAATGATGCGAATTACATGATATGCGGTGTCGTCATTGCCATGGCCCTCGTCGGCCTCATCATTGTGCTGTTGGCTCTCACAATAAAGTAAGTATCATTTTATCATACATTTTGATATTACAACGAAGACACCTTCATCTGACCTAATGGTAAATAACGATAAGGCCACAGGTGGAAACGCAACCTCGTCGCAAGCGCAGCATAAGGCTAAGGCTGCGATTGCATTCGAGCTGTGTGATAAACGGTCGAGAAAAAATCTACCAATGGGATTGCTTCGTATGTCTAGACTCGTTTGAGCGATATGTAAAATGAAAAAATTCTATTGGTAGTTTTGTTCCTAGCACATCGGTTAACTACCTCGCAATGCACTGGTGGAATCGCAGTCTTACCCGGGTGACTCAACAATCAATCGCAACAACTGAGGAATTGGTTACCTTGTCAAATAACTGTCGTGACTCAACAATACTACTAATATTGTTGATGGCAACAGACTTAGATACAGGCAGAGTTCATGCAAGCCCTTCCATCAAACAAACCAAGTTAAATAACGGGATATTGGGTAATTTTCCAAGTGGAATTTTAGTTCCCTATTAATTATCTTAGCCCTTATCGTCATTTGCCATCAGATGAAATGAAGGAATATTACCATCGAGGAATAAAAAAGACAAAAGATGATGACTTAAATGGAAGGAAGTTCTTGTTTTTAAAATCTGTCAATTTTATGCTAATGACTTTGCATAACTTTGTAAAATCAAAAATAACAAATAATATTGGCACAATCAAATGACATTAAATGAGCTGAAAGTGAAATTTCCAGACATTTATAATCTTATTTCATTTATACACAATAAATTACTATCACTTAAGTGCGATTAATATGTATAAGAGAAGTCACATCAATCACTAGAATTCTGAGCCGGATAATTTATTAATAATACGCAGATAAAAAATCCAAACAATTGTATAAACGTACGCGGTTTAAGTATTGGTAATCGCATATGCAATAAAAACACACTTCAACGTACACAACTTGCTTTTACGATCCCATATGTAGCTACGAATCTCGTAAAATAAACATTGAACTCTTGAAAAACTGTTATTTTGATTAAGTAACGATTTGTAGTGATAGATGGTGAGGGGTGTAAATCAAAACTATATTATCGCGCCTGTGCCAAATAACGTCTTTAAAATAGCATATTTCTATCACCGAGTGACCATATTTAGAACGGCAATGTTTTTAAATAAAACAACGATCAATTTATTGAGTCCGTTAGAGTTAATATTATTATATATTGCTCGTTCGAGACTTTTAGATTATTTCAATTAGTAAACTGTTTAGAGAGAATCTAGAATGTAACAATTTATTTCTTTGCTTTAGAAAACGGAACAATGATTTGTAAACCAAATTTTTGGAAAAGTCAGGGTATATCTCAATGGACTTACGAGTATCTGTTTACTGGAAAACTATAACGATTGTCATAATTCTCACACATTTTTATATTTGCTTCAGGTAGAATCTACTTACCTATCACGTAATTATTAAACACAAGACTTTCGATTTGCAGAACTCGATATATTCTAGGTCTTCTGAAATCGGAACTCTTGCCCAGGTTAATTTGTGCTTTATAAAAAAAAAAAGTCATTTACCATTTTTTTGAGATATAAATAAATGAGTTACTTAGTTCTTTTGATTTATCACTTATTCATTAGAATCAACCGTTTATTTTGGACTTATGAGAGTCTCAAGTGTACCTTTTCAATTAGAATTAGCTGCTTTCAGCCGACAAGTGCAAATCACGATAGGGAACGGTTTGAGTGAACTCAGAAATTTGGCACTTTGACAGTAGGTAGGTACCTAATAGTACCTATACATCTACCATTCTTAACATTCTCAGTCATCGGATTAACTTCTACAGCGCAGACTAAACATATCACCGCGAGTTGCAATTTTCATCGAAATCTGTACTGTATTATGGTAAATAAAGATTAGTCTAAAGAAATACGTACATTTGCTGGCTAAGGTATTTAATATTTGGTATTTTGTATTAAATGTAGGAAGCAGGAATGTTTTATGCTAAAGAATACGATTAACATTAAATACAGTTTCTTGTAGATCGTGTCTTTACGTAATGTAAGTATAATGTTAGCTTTCATAGAAACACTCATTAGTGTTTTGTTGTTATATCTATAGGTTTCGCACGCTCTCAGAATCAACTCTAAAACTCAGAATAATTAACTCCTCTTTTGTAAATATACTTTAGGGTAACTACAACCACGCATGTCTAAAATATTGCTTGCTAGCTCAGTATTTTCTTGAGGACTTTTAACGTCTTTAAATTGTCAGTATCTACGTTAACAAGAAGCGTAGGAGTCTATAAATTATATCAAATTCTTTGTACGATCATTGACATGATCGCGGCCTATACTCTTAGTATAAAATCGCATACCTTAAAACAATGAGGTGTTATTTGAGAAAGTTTTAACACGTAACCCAAGAGCGGCGCGATAGTTATCACAATTACATAAGCCATACGGATACGGTTCCTGTCGCTAAAGGCCTAACAGACCGTTCGCTAGCAGCTGCAGAATTACGTAATTGACGTGGCAAGCTTAGTATACTTCGATATAAAGCACTTGAGCAATTCCAGACTAATCATTGGCCCAAGGCGATAGAACGGCTTGTCAAACATTATTATCAGGGTTGGCAAGATTCTAATTTGAGGTTACTGTTTTGGAAGTTCTTAGTGTTAGTTAGATGTATAAAATTGCAAGAGATTGGTGGGTGGATTTGCGAAGACTGAAACGCATGAAAATAAAGGGGAACGGAGACCTTGCCCAGCAGATGATATTTTAGGTTATTTTAGGTTTGACGACCTCCTTGGTCGAGTGGCTTGCGCACCGGTTTTCACGGTGTCGCCATCTCTGAGGTCCCGGGTTCGATCCCCGGTCGGATCAATTTAGAAATACCTGTTTTTCTAAATTGTCTCGGGTTTGGGTGTTTCCTATGTGCAATAAGTATGTATTTAAGTATATTAAGTATGTTTATCCGTTGTCTAGTTAACCATTTCTCGAGTTTCTTAAGGAAGCTTTTCTTGGGGCTTTATAATTGGTGTGAGTGTGGGACACATTTATTTATTTATTTAATATTAAGTTAGAAAAAATGTGTTTTTTTTTAAATCTCCTATTTTATAGAGGTCTTTTAAATCTTTCAAAACGTATCCACCGGTATGTGCACCGAAATTGTTAATAATAAAAATGGCATGTTGTACTGAGGCTGAGTAACATAACCTTGCTTAGACAGCCCTAACAAAATAATATGTTACCGGGTCACGGATTTACCGTCTACTCGTAACAACGAAACAAAAAATGCCAATATCAACCATCTGCCAATTTAACGTTTAGAACGTTTAAGATGTATCAGACAGCTGTTGAAATCCTAACAAAATGTAATATTAAAGATGTTGCTATCTCAACTGAGATAATTTAAGTAAATGTAAAAAATATTCACTTCAACACAATATTTGTAAATACAGCACAGATTTCATAACATTCCATAAGAATTTAAAGTCCTAATCTGGTAGCTAAATAGGCCGAGACTATCACATGACTATCGAACACCTTAGCTAAACTAATCAAATCGGAATTATCCCAACATCCGTTAATTCAAGTAGGTACCTAGTATTTACTCACACTAGGTACTGTATTAATTTCATAAATTATCTCATGCCTACATGAATTGGTACGTGCTTTCAGGATCCAGTTTGTGCCAGTCATATTTTTTTTAATTGACATTTGACAATGACAATTCGCATTATCTGTCAATAATTGTAAGCATTTCGACGACACGACACGACATTGATTGACTTTGAAAAACCAAATAAGTACTTACCTAATTTTAATTACGTCACTTTTTATAACAAAAGAGGCTTAAAATTCGGTTAAGTGAGAATGTTTGACTTAGACTGTTTTAAGGAAATTTCTTTAATACATTTTCAACCATATTATCATAAGCATAAAGTACAAAGTCTATTGAGGAAATTTAACCGTTTGTGGTAGGTGCAAGCGTGTGTACTTGTATTATTGTGGCTTGGTGGCAACTTTGTCTTTTTGACAGACCAATCTGGGCCACGCGTGGTCCTGTAGCTCGATTCTGACATTGACCCCATTAATAGTCACCAGTCACCATTACTGTCACTAGCTCATTTTATGTCCCCACTGCTTGCTGGGGCACGAGCCTTCCCTATGAGGATGGATAGGGAGAACGGGCCATAAACCACCACCACAGAATAAATAACCACCACGCGGGCCCACTGCTAATGCAGCCGGGACCAACTGCTTTACTTGCCTTCCGAAGCACGGAGGAGCTCGAGATGATACATTTTTGGTCACCCATCCGATGACCGGCCTTTGCGAAAGTTACCTAACCTCAGCACTCGTAGACCGAGCGCGTTAACCACTGCGCCATCGAGCTCCTCCACCATCAGTTACTAAATACCTAGATAAAATTTCATAATTCTACGTAAAATTGAAAATTTTGAAATCTGTGAAAGTGTGTTTGAAATTTAATTATTGTTAAATATTCTGTTATGTTGTGTTATTCTGACGTCTTTTGGCTGAGATGATGATGATGATGATGATTCTGTGTTATAATGTACTATAGAAAATCATAATCTTTGGTAAGTGCAAATAAAAAAAAACACATAACCAAATCGCATTGTGCCCAAAGTGCACTTTGAGACATTGAGAATTTTTTTTTTGGTAAGTAAACCATCGCATCCCATTCCAGCACAGCACGCAAAGTAGGTACCTACCTAGTCTACCTTTTGCGATTGTTGAAAATAACGTAAAGCCGCTAGTGATGCTCCGAACGTTTTCCAATTATTTATTTTTACACAAAAACAATAAAAAAAGACAAAAAAGAATAAAGGAAGGCAGGCAGGTAGGTAAGGTACCTACACTACTTATACACTCTTTATCAGAATCTGACTACAAAAAACTATACAATTTCCCAATGGACTTTGCACTTTATATACACGACATACAGCTGTTGAAAATTGTATTGAATAAATTTTTCAGTTATGTAAATAGTCTGATGTCCAGCCGTCTTTACTTGGGCGCTTATTTCCAGAGTGCCTAGTGCGAGTTTTATTCATCATTTGATTACGGTAACAAAAACGAGAATTTGTATGGAAAGCTTAGCAACTCAGCACCACACTGCTGCAATAGGTACCGTTTATAGCGTTTATACCAATTCTCGTTTTCGTTAAAACGAGGGTTTCCAAACAAACGGTGTTTTTAAATGAGTTTTATTCGAAAAGTTATTCATTGGCCTTTTATCTAGTAATTTCGGCTGGTATTTTCACGATATTTTACAATTTTCTGCATCGAATATAATATCAAACATACGTCTTATTAATAAACTAAATATCATTTTATTCAGGCTATACACCGTTTTAGACAAAGATAAATATACCAAACCAATTGTCTTTGAATATTTATAGTTGTCGGCCATTATAATATTAATATTAAGTAAACGTTCAATAAAATGCACATTATTGCCTGATTCGACGCTCGCGCCATCATTCAGTCCCGAGCGAAACGCCTTGGAAATCTCACAGCCGGAAACGCTTGCCTTAACTTGATTGAATGATTATAAAACTTGCACTAAATAGTTAGTAATAAAAGTAAAAATGGTTAAGGTAAATAAAATAATGCAGTTACGCTACTGTTTATTTAATTTGGTGTCAAGAACCAGGTTATCCTTTTTTTATCGTTAAATTGATTACGTTCAATACTAGTTTTTAGCAGCTGAACCGGTGTCATTACGTGTACTTTAATTGACGATAATATACAAAGAAACTTTAATAATTACATGTTTAGTTGACATTTGCCAACAATGCTGCAATTTCATATTGTTTAATGTTTAATCGTTCATTTTGAAACCAAGTAAACATTATTAAAATGAAGGATTCTCACAACACTTTAGTTAAAGTTTACTAGAAATAGACACTGAACAAACTTTTTAACGAATAAGACGTCTTAAGAATAATATATAGGTAAGCCTTTTTGAAGTACATTTTAATAGTAAATTACATAATATTGTAACCTATAGCTTACCTACCGTTATTCATAACAAAAACAACATACGTTGGTGTTTTTCTTTAAATACATCATACGTAGAAAAACATCACTGTAAAGCGATTTTGTAATTCACCTCGCCAAACGAAGGTGTCGCAGCCGTAATTACAAAAACCTTTATAGATTTCAAAAGAGGGTAGTTGTAAATCGTCTTGCACAAACTACCTGCAACTTTGAAAACTTAAACATAGTCACTGTCTTGGTTAGAAACGCCACATCGTTGCTTTGCTACACGTACGCTCGGCTGTGTATTAATGTTATTTAATTTGAAGTGTACTTACAGTATTTACTTAAAACAAGATGTTGGTAATCATCAATGTCATACATCGATCGATCAGGAAAATCGTGAAAAAAATGTAAGTGTTTTTATTTGATTTTTACCCGTATAAAAAGGTGTACATTCATAGCTTCACCCAATTTCTTATTAAACGTGAATAAGTAATAACATATATAATCTAAACGGTTTCTTATCCTACGTTTTTGATTTTGTTGAATTTACAAAGTTTAGTCTTGTTATTCAAACATTAACTCATAAGATTTCTTTGCTTATGATCTAAATTATTTTGTTAGAAAAAAAAAGTAAATTTAAATGCCGTTTATTTTGCTACATAGGTAGGTAGAAATTTAATCGAGAAATTTCGTAAATATTGCTTTTGAGCATTTGTTAGCTAGCAAAAATCGTTCTAAGAGATAGCGTAATCTAACACGAACGAATTGAACGGACACTCTAAATGTTATGACACAATTTTATGTAACAATAATACTACTTACTTAATCTGTGATAATACCAAAGTACAGTAAAAATGGGTTCTTGGTAACTTCCTTAAAGGACCGGTGTTTTACTAGTAGTAACTCAATAAGTATTTTAAACCTAATTTTGTATTCAATTAGTGTTCGAAATATTGATAGCTTGATAACTAAAAATCAACGTATTTTTTATTTTAAATATTTATAAAAAAAGGTTCTACGATTTGATTAAAAAAATGTTGTGTGCTAGTCAGTACCACACTTTAATCATGTAAGGTTTCTTCTTCTTAAATGCCAAGTTATTTATGACCAATTAAGTTGCATCTATGAATTGGATGCTGTCTGTACAAATTTCAAGCTAGGGCAACACTTTACTGGCAAATAAATCTATTATGGTGCATACTCTTTGGTTTTTATTTGTTGATTTGTGCTACTTTGACTCTAGATATCTTGGGAATTTTATAGTTTATGAGCTTGAATATTCATAAATTACCCTATTTTATTGAAGTAATATTATAAAATATGCTTATCCAACATTTTAAAATAAAAATAAATGTGACTGCTATTTCCAAAAGGGTTGATATTTGTGAAAATTTGTCCTTTGTCAACCCTATAATACTCGTAAGTATATGAATATTTAAATTGGTAGTTTTATGGAATTAATTGAGCATAGTACCGGCGTCAAAGTTAGTAATGCGTGACTAACAGATTGTATGTATAAGGGCTGATTTGCAGGTAACTAAAAGGTCATAAATAAGTCAAGAGTGGACAACCAATTTAAGTATCCAAACATCATATCCGCCAAAGACATACTTATAACAAGAAAGGACAATGCAAATGTGACCTTGAGCACCAAAAAAATTCTTCTGACATTTATTGATTATTATAATTTGAAGAAAAACGAATACCTAACGTCTAATATAAATTTCAAACAGTCCTTATATGCCACAATAATGACGACAGAAAAGCCAATAGCCAAGCCTGGTGTTCGGCGTGAACCAAATTGAACCGAATATTTCTAGTTTTAATTGTCATTGTCCTTTGTGTTCGGTGCTAAATAGTTTTTTCCGCAATAGGATATGCTTTAAATACCGCTGTAATTGAAGCTGCCATATTGGATATTTTTTTAATTGTTTCACTGCCGATATCGTGTTAAGGCAATTGTGGTACAATTGTTGTAATGAACTACGTTAACTTTAAAATAGACGTGTTTTTATAAAGGAACGTTTTAATAATACACGAGAATGAAATAGTCACTGCGATTTTTTAGTTTGTATTGAATTTAGCAGAAAAAGTATATATTTTATGGTTTTCAAATCTTCCTTGGATGTTGGATAATTTTCATTATACGAAGCTTTTCCGATTACATACCAATGTGAACCATACTTTAAACAAATATTGAATGGGAGAAAAAGTTAATATGATTTTCGTTCTTAAACCATAACTTAGTTGAGTTTACCAACGAACATAATAAGCTACACATTTTAATTTATTTGAACTTTACAATACACGTCTGTAATGTTTTATTGTATAGGTACCTACCTAGTTAGTTAATCACTACTTGAAATTGTTGCAAAATTTCGTCTAGTTCTAACCTCAAGGCTTAGAAATACTGAACACTGGAAGTTAGCCAAAACCTTGTCGCTCTGACTATAGTTTCACATTTTTACAATGCTCTTTGTTTACCTATCTGACTGCTTTTAACAGATCAGAAAAGACTGACGTAATGGCATTTTGATGGAATTGTATTACTGAAACGAATATTATTTTTATTTAAGAATCCATTAATTTCAGATCGGAATCATATGGGTCTGTTGTTGTGTTTTACTTTCGTTTTACTTGTTTCGTCCTAAAAGCAATTCGTGGCGTCACATAAAATATTTGCCAAATCAGTAAGATAGAAATGTATTTATTTATTATCAGACTGAAATTATGCCAACTTTTTTATAATATAAAATAAACTAAAACTGTCAGTTACTATGTTACTTATGTATACATTGTTTGTTTTATTGTTTATTTATCATTAAAAAGCAGTTTACTAAAATAACGTCTGTACACTTCAATCAGATATCTTCCTCTGTCACAAAAAAATTACAGTGCAACAGAATTAAAGTGACTGCCAATTGCATCATTAGTAACAAATGATGATTGAAAAAATTAATTACTTATGATTCTATACCAAATGGGTTTCAAGTTTTAAGACAAATGACGCGGTAGCGTGCCGAATCAAGCAACACGCAGAGTCATTGTAAAGTCAATTTTCCTTTTTTTCGTGATTCACTTTTTTTTTTATTAGTAACCATTTCGGCAGTATGCGAAATTGACATCTGTTCTGTTCTTTCCACAGCTACATGAGAATTTTGAAACCTTAAATTAAAAATAATTGCTACAACGCACATGAATCATCGTGATCCATTTAACCAATTCTATTTAATTTGTATTGTAAATATTCAATGACGATGTTCCGTTGTTAAATTGGATGAGTATTTCGTTGGAAAATAATTCTTTAATTTCTGTAAATACAAACCCTTAAAAGTAATATACTTAATAGTAAATGTTGAGCAATGTTTGTACGGTCTAGGACAGTCTAGGTGATATCGAAGTCACCTTCGTTAAATACATTAAAATTAGTATTATTACGATAAAATTAAAATTAAAAAAGTAAAATTTTATCTTGTTTACTCACTATATTTTTTAACATTCACAAAATTGCTTCCCATCAGGTGCTCGTTTGCCTCCTTCTAATATATATAAAAAAAATAGTTTGTAATTTTTTCCTACGTTCCTTACAAGACACCAATTCCATTAACTGAATATCCCACGAATTGGGATATGTCCAGTTGGCACTGTTTTGAATTTACATTTATTATTCTGAGCATACCAGTAAAAGTAGTTTTATATTCTTAGTAAGATTATACCGTATAATATGTGTGCATATAAAAATATAAGAACGAGACTTTCATATATTGTAAATTTTAGTCAACTTAAGTGCAAAATAATGGCTATTTTTTAGCTTTGAACTTTGAATCATTTATCACAGAGATATCTTGTTAAATACCAATCATTTTTTTTAAATATTTTACGAGTAAGAACTTTGCTATTACATTCTTGTAAAGCTAATATAACTTTTGATGAGGATACATATTTAAAGAAGAAAGAATGTCTGTCTAGGTGAATATGTTTTTGGCATGAACAATAATATCAAAAATCTCGATACCCATTTTAAATCAGAATCGTCCTTTGATATACTTAGTATAACTTGATTTGTAACAGTCATACCATTCATCGAAGGTCAGCCATTGTGAATATCTTCCATGCCACGAGTGACATGAGGGTCATTCCTGTTCCCACGACTGACAGCTGTAAACTGTTCCATTGTGAACCATGTTTAAGTATTTAAATTGTAAATACTATATTACAACCACTGTCAAATACGTAACACCTTAAGCGCCATTTGACCGACAAACAATTTAAACTCTATTGTATCTGGATCCGGTGGGTGGCGTTCAATCTGTCTAATTACAGTTATGACATCTAGTACTCTTAAAACAAAAATATTACTTGTTCAGAAATGACACTGCTCATAACAGATGTCCCTATCTACTGACCCTGATAGGTAGGGTATGGCAGCTGGAACTACGGGTCCGCCTGTCTTTTCAAGGGTACCACGGGAGTTCTGGATCCTAGGCCCCCTGCCGGTTATGCCTTCCCGGGCGTCTCCGGCAGGTCCCGGACATTGGTTGGACTCGTGGTGGCTATGTGGTTAGCTGTAGAAGTGGGAATGTTCGTCTGCTTGATTGGTCCGAGTACGGTCCAGAGGGGGCCCGAAGCTAAAGGATCTGCGGGGCACGTGAGTTGTCCATAGTTGGTTGTTCTGCTCGATGGTTTTCATAGACTTCCAACATCTCCGGCACTAGTCTGGAGAAGTAGTAGAGGCGCCCGCTAGATGCAATGTCTCCGGTTGAATCAGCTGCGTAGGATTTTGGAACTGATGAGGTGCCTCTGAATACTCGATAGATTTTTAAATTTAGCAACGTAATATTGTCAAAATATATGTTGGAAAAAGGCTGCTTTTGTTAGAATACTTAGATACAACTATCTAATCACAATGCCCGTAATATAACAATCATTATCTATTTTTCATTGTATAATAATAAATAAGGTAGGGACTGACGTCAATATTACATCGAACATTCTGCTACAAATGCGACGATTTGTTTGTGTTTTGTTGATCGGGAAAGTCTGAGATCTAACGAACCTTGAATCCATGTTCACGCATCTTTGTTTCAGTGATATTAATATACCTAGGTATTACTACACTTGGCTCCTTCTTTACGAACCATTGAAGCTCAATTACAAAGACCTCATTCATTCTCTTCATGTACTAGCGCGTAACAAGAGCAAATATAAAGCAATCGATCTGAATATATTGTTTGTCACTTAAACAATGCTCTTGCGATTGTCTTCAGCAGTCGTAACTATTTGTTATGTATGAATGCATCAGTGGACCGACGACATCCGTTGACGTCCATCTGTTTTCAGTTGAGCCACGGCGGGCGAATAACAAAGCTGCTTTCAAAAAGGTGATTTGAAATTGAATAATAATCACACCCGGTGAAACAATGAGCTAATTAGTTAAACCTGTCGACGGCGCGCCGTGTCCAATCCCAGCCGTTTCAAAAGGAGGTCGGAAATCAATAGTGCTACCTATACTTTTTAGTGCGACTTATTAACAAGTGTGGGTTGTGAAACGTTGATTATGGAGAGCTTTCGCATTGCGGGGTCGGATCCCTTAACATGGCAATAAGGTAACGGGAGAGTGCGTGTTGCCACCCACCGGTGCGCGAGGCGTGGTGGCTGGCGCCTCGGCCGCCGACGCCAGTCAAATAGTCACCGTCCGCCTGATTGTACCTATGCATTGAAACCCGCGGACGCGGCAGTCTGCGCCAAAACGCGCGTTCGCGCGTTACAATTTGGCGTACCACTCCCGCAAACGTACCTAACCCCCGTGAATTGTTGGTGTCGTTTCGATGCTCTTCGCTCCGATCGCCGTCGAGGCGATGAAGTGTAAAGAGGAAAACTGTGAGGTCGGCGTGGTACTCGAGCACAACTCCCTGATAGTTTTGTCAGTCAACAAGACCATCGTCTGCCTCTGCGGAAGGGAAAGGAACAGTCCCTTCGAGCGCGGGTAAATCTCACCGTAATGCATCTGCTTACTCAATACCTGCATCATTGTCAGAAAGGCAGATTGCGAAATAACCACCAGATGTTGTTTGTTTGTTATTCTTGTGTTGTTATTGTGATGTTTGTGACTGTTACATGGATTGGATTCTTACTGCGATGGTATTATTTAGGTATGGTACAAATAATATTAGTATTCTTCATCGAAAAGGTCTGTCGCTGCCATTAAAACTAGTTTGCTATCGTTCCGACACTTTCCAAGGCTGCCTTCTACCTGGTCAAGGCGAATTATTCGCCATTGGCCATACTCCAGTCTCGTCGTTTACATAAACAGTACTCACTGCTCAATTATGGGGGCCAAAAATAGAGTTTTATTTCGGTACCGTTGATAGTTTCCGCGTCTAGGTTGTTTTATCAAACTTGAGGTTCTATTTAAAACCAGACAATTTTATATGCAGTGAGTCAGATGTTGAAGCAGTTAAATGGAGTGGCCCGCAAAAAACAGGCTTAGTGAACGTAACAGGAACCGAGTGACCACCAAAAGAACCACACAAGGTCGTGGCCGGTCGTACAATGCCTCCTGGTCAAATCTAGACTGTCGACGGAGAACACGATAAATTAACACTTATTAATATTTATGCAACGGTAATTAGCATCGTCGTCTGAGTATGTGGGAATTGGATAATTAAGCAAGAGGACCGTCGTTCTTTCGATACTGAAACCTTTAACTTCCAAGCGAGTATTATATGTAATGAAACTTTATTTGCTGCATTTATAATAATA
The DNA here is from genome assembly GCA_947562085.1 of Eudonia lacustrata. Classification (NCBI taxonomy): domain Eukaryota; kingdom Metazoa; phylum Arthropoda; class Insecta; order Lepidoptera; family Crambidae; genus Eudonia; species Eudonia lacustrata. The sequence continues at coordinate 6,915,307 of OX387315.1, read as the reverse complement.
ATTGTAAACCACTATGAGAAACTTCCGCAATACTAGTTTGCGACATAACAAAACACTGACAGGTATCCAATATGCGGAAGAAATGTCGCGACAGACAACTAAACGCAGATATAAATAGTGGCATAATTAGAAACTGATAATATAGGTACGTCACGTGGCTGAATGGTCATTCCATGGAGGTTGAACAGGCGTTAACCTTCTGGCTATAACAGTAACATGTTAACCTACAACATACGTATAACGTGGTATAACGACAGGTGTGGGCGATACGCAAGTGTGTGCGGTACTTTCTTCGGTGCAGGTTTATATAAATTATACGATAGTTTCGTAAACACTGACATGCTATAGTCTATAAACAGAAGCTTGCCAAGAAACTCAATCCAGATTAACCTTGTTTAATCATTGCCAAATTAAACTGTGACGTCCGAATGCACGCTTAACCATTGTCTTGCACGAATTATTCAGTCAGAATGCAGTTAATCTATACTATTAATAAAGAGGTGACGTTTGTGACTTTGTTTGTTTGTATGTCGGGAATCTCTGGAACTAGGGAATCAATCAAAACCCAAAACCAAAACCAAAACCAAAACCCATCTTGGGTTCCTGCGCCACCCCAGTAAGTATATAGGAATCAATCACTGATAGAATGCTATATACCTTATGGGTAACATCCTACTAATATTATAAACGGGAAAGTTTGTAAGTATGGATGGATGTTTGTTACTCTTTCACGTAAAAACTACTGAATGGATTTGGATGAAATTCGCCATACAGAGAGTTTATAACCTGGATTAACACATAGGATAGTTTTTATCTCGATATTCTTACGGGAACGGGAACCACGCGGGTGAAATCGCGAGCGGCCGCTAGTACGCTATATTTTATTTTGATAAAAAAATATTTCTTTTTAAAATCTCAAATCCATGCATATTAAGCTGCTAAATAAAAACTATTTATTGAAATTAATTATAATACACCTAAAAGTCTGTATTATAATTCAAATTATTCTCAGTACCAGATATAACCTCATTTCTGTTTTGTATAACTAACCTTTTTTTTTTAAGTCTCCTTGTTATATTTAAGTTTTATTAAGTACCTATAGATACATGAATAATATGATAGTATGATCCAATTGCAGTTGGTGAATGTCAATCACTAAGTTTTCCTTATAATATTTTCCTTCAAAATTTGCTAACAAATTTTTGAGTTTGGCAACTATGGAAAATGTGAAATTGCCTTAATCGTTCCTGGTTTCTTTGATAATAAGATGATGTGCAAACGTTACTATTCTTATTGCAATAGATTTAGTGCCTAATCGGCATGAAACACCAAACTTAATATTTATAGAAATGTATGTACAATCATCAGGCATTCATGGTACCTAACTGTTGTGATGCTTTATAACGACCGAAACTATTAATTAAGTAATTGCTACAACAATTTGACATGTACTTAGGGTAATTATATAATAATTTGTTGAGTAAAATAGAATGTTAGGAATGTGAACGCAGGTATCTGCGTTTACTCGAGAATAGTGAATAGTTTCCTAGAAGCTGCTTAAAATTATCAATATCTAGGTAGCGAGCGACCATAAAATTTCCTATTTTGAAAATATATTTTGTTTTTAGAATGGAACAGAATATATTTTGAAAATAGAATCTTTTCGTTAGAGTAATTTATTAACGTGATTCTTCCTATTTTTTATTGTTTTTGAGTATGAATACCTATGTGTACTGTGTCTTGGCACAGTTGCATGCGCCATGGTCGCGATGCTTATATAGATATAGTCTAAAACCATTTTTCTTTTAAAACCATTGACATACGAGCACAACCGATAATAGGTATGCCTTTTCAAGGTTCAATTCAGAATTATTTATAATAAAATTGCAGTAACATTTCTGCAAGAAGGGTAGGTAGTTTGATCGCATTAAATATTTACTCCACTTGACATCCATCGTTGACTTTGACGTCAATAATCAAACTTGAATGAGACTAATAACAATTCTATTGATTCGTATTGCACACTTCTCTGTATGATAGAACGCTGGCGCTGTCAAATAAATTAAAGAAAAAAAAATAAAAATAAAAAATACTTTGAAAATTATGAAAAGTCAAGCTTTACTCAAAAGCAATATTTATTCATGCCTAATAATAGATTTTTAAAAAGAATTCTTAGAAAATACTTTTTATAAAAATGTATTGGCATAGCTGCATTTTGGCTTTTTCTGTCAATTATGTCTTTGGAAGAATTTGGTGCTATTCTTTGTCCAGCAGTGGACGTCTTTGGAAGTCACGGAATATTCTTAATGTTAATATAGAAATATAATATATTCTCAGTATAGTAACATTTTCTATCTTTTCTATGCCGAGAACATTTTTCATATTAGTTACTTGGTTATTAGTTAATGTATATGCATTTAACAATGGCAGGAGCTATTAGGTTTTTACAAAAGGAAATATACATATGCACTATTATCTACATTACCAATAGGTAGGCATTTAATTTTTTCACTGTATTTTATAAATATAAATAATAATTCAAAATTAAAAATCTCACAAAAGTAATCCATTGTCAACTGATATGATTAACAATAAATTATGAAGACTTTGGTTATGATAGCATTATTGGAGATTAGGTTACGCTGATAAAAAAAATTGTTAATAGAAACGCATGCGAAATGACATTGCAATAATATCACAACAATAAAGATAATAAACGGAGTCAAGGAAGTTTTTATTTTCTTTTTCCGTTACAGCTTTAGCAGTTTTCCGTTACAATTACAGTTTTAATGAACATAGCGGTTTTGAAAACAAGGCATATAGACGTGGTTTTATTATCTTGGTTATGGACTACTTTAACCATAAAGTTATGGAAAGGAACCCAACTCCCAATAAGCAGCTAACGTTAGTTTAATATTCAGGGTATCTAATATAGGTACCTACTACAAAAAACAAAATATTTTTTATTAATAACTACAAGTAGGTTTTTACAAAATGTGTGGGCCCTATTCTGTTAAGTTTGAAAAAACCTGTTTTAGAAGAGACTCCTCTCTTTACTGTACAATCATATTTTTTTAATATGAAGTAGGTATACTCGTGGTATATTTAGTCTCTCATATACTGTTATCCTGCTAGGGTATAGCAAAAGCACATACAGAAAAATTAAAACCATATTATGAAATAATACATGCTTTCAAAAATTAAAAGACGGAATGCTACCTCGGGATTGTTTTCTTCATTAGAAACCTTGCCATTCTCTTGTTATCTATTTCGAAGATTTTTCGCGGAAGCCAGCTGTGCCAATCACTATGAACAATAAAAACTATGTATACAATGAAGCCATATAGATAACAAAAGTATTAAAAGTCACAGCGACCGTCACCACGTGTTTGTAAGAATATAATTGTTTTAGTGTATTTTTTTCCTTGTTCCTGTCCAGACGAAATCCGTAAAATAGGCCGTTTTAAGTTCAACTATTACTTTGAGAAATTCTCAAGCGTACCTAATGTTTGAAAACTATGTACTGTCCCCAAAACATGCTTTGGTAAATAATATGCTCAGTAGTAAAGTAATATCAGCTACTGCTAAACAAAATATTATGTATTTAACTTTGCTATTATTATCTGAATGAACTGTTTTGGTGCTATACTGTACCTACTGTTGTACAAAAATATTATTATGTATATGTAATTTGAATCAACATTGAATTATTTTGATGCAACAATTGCACTATGCACTTCGATAATTTATAAATTTTACGATTGTTGCATAGTTTTGTAATTAATTTTTAATGTTGTTAAAGTAACTCGTGACACGATGCTTGCTTTACATATACATACATAAATAATATTTTATTAAGGCTGCACGGATTGTATTCTAAGCAATGAAAAATTAAAAAAGATAGAATGTGAGATGAGATGAGAATAATGAGATAGGTATGTTGGATTGGCATTAACGATTTCGGGCGCTCCTCTTCAATTTTTGAAATTTTTGAAAAATGTATGGAACAATGTTTATTTAATTATTGATTTATTTTTTATGCATAATTTAAAAGAAGTATTAGTATTCTGCACTCTTTCTCTATATAGACAATAATTGTGCGAAATTTCATACTCCTTCGTCCGCGCAATTTTCGTAAAAAGGGGTAGGTACAAAGTTTTTGCTTCACGTTTTAATACCTATATAGGTAGGTAATGTCAGAAGATTAAGAGTAGGTATATTGGTTTAGTGTTTTTTTATTATCTAACGTACCGCTGACGTAATCATCATCATCATCATCTCAGCCAAAGACGTCCACTACTGGACAAAGGCCTCCCCCAAGGATATGAGGGGTATTTGCCGTAATACCAATAATATTGTCGTGTATTGCCTAAACGACTTGTTAAGACGTTGTCCTGGTTGTTTTCATAAGATGACCATCGACCTTGTTTTTTTTGGCTGACGTAATACCAATTAATTATTTTATAGTTTGCTCAGTGCCGGGTTATCATAATTAACAAATCGCCAGACTCTAATATATATGTATATGTCGCTACCAATATGTTTCGAGGTCATTGTAACGGTCTTACGATTGTATGTATACAGACAGACGCCTGCACTTCAACCTACCCAAAATTGTCAAATGTCTTCAATAAACTTTCAACCATATGCCACATACATAAAGTTGAAAGTCTATTGAGGAAATTTGAGAGTTTGTAGTACATAGTCTGATTTGTGCAGGCGTGAGTAAAAAAAGTTAAAAAAATGTAAAAAAAATATAATAAACAAATAAAAAAATATAATAAAAATTATATAATAATAATAATATTGTAAAAATGTCTCTAATTTTGAATCCGCAACCTCTTCTTTTATTAGCGAAAGATTGAGTACAAAAATATTGGATACCTACGTCTTTTAATGCAGCAGTAAATGGTTTAAAGTACCTACTTTTGTTATAGCGAATTAAAAATAACTCTTATGTTTATTATTAAGTAGGTACTTAATAGGTAGGTATGAACTTATCCATTAAAATGCAAACAAGTCGCTCTATAATTCAATCAACTAAGTTACAAATAATTTGCGATATAAATTGTAAAAAAAATTAGATACTTAGGTAGGTACACAGAAAAACAATTTTATGAAATAACATATTTAACGATAAACTTTTCTAAAAGATTTATATTCGAGCTTAAATAATAACATTTCTTACCGCGGAATAGGACTCCTTCTGTACCTACCTTTATCATAATGTTGGTTAAATACAATGTACTCTTTGGTAAATAAAAAATAACTAACATTACTAAAGATATGTTTTCTTTTGACTTAGTCCTATAGTAACAACTTACACTTTCATAAAACTTTCGTTTGAACACGAATTAATTAGCTGTCATGTCAATCTCACTTATATTTCGTCTCCATAGAAAGTGTGCCAATGTAGGATGTCCTATTGCATCATATGTATTGCCAATCAATATGTTGATAGCAGTTATGTGAATATACCGGAATATGAAGAAGAAATGTGTCTTTAAGGCCACACTTCATCGATATTGGCAACGTGAATGTAGCATTCGGTGACATCGTGCTACTGATTACTTTTGAAAGTAAGGCAAGAAGCCGTTTTAAAGACGGATTTCAGAAACTTCAAAGAAATAAGAATAAAAGACAATATTATCATTCACCTATAAATATAAACAGATAGGCTCAGGCCTTTTACCATGAACAGCGCTTAAGGAGTTCAATCCCTGACCCACTAATCTGGCCCAATGCGAGTTGGAAGAGGCTTGCAAGGTCGATGGTCATCTTATGAAAACAACCAGGACAACGTCTTAACAAGTCGTTTAGGCAATACACGACAATATTAATCAAAACCCCACCTTAAAACATTACTTTAGAACGATTAGTTACCTAAAATCTTTAAATTGTATGAAGGATGATATCATAACATAACGTTGTTATCTCTAAAAGATATGGCTACTCTTCGGAAGGTAGATAAAGATTTTGCTTGACATCTATTACTCGTAAACGCAGATAAGATACAAAGCGACAGTTCACGAAGATGTCAGCTTGGAGTTAATAATGGTACCTACGTGATTTTAATTGTTTAGTGAAACGTCACTGAAGCACGTATTTTAAACATGAAATGTTTATATTATAACGAATAACTTTTCACACACTAGTAGGTAGGTATATTGTTATAACATTTTCAACACTTGCACGGTACAGAATGAGATAATTGGAGTAATGTTTCAAAATGTATGACAATTGATGTCACAACTGCAGCGTTGCAATATTTATTTTTTAATAAAACTGTCTATTTGAACATAGTGAGAGATCTCAGGCAAGATTTTATTTTGCGTTGAGCATATTATCCTCTAGACGCGTTTCAAGGGTAACGACTCATAATGGCTGACTACCTGTGTTTTTTTGTCCAAGCAGTCAAAGCCCCAGAGCTTTAGTTAAGTTAGAAGCGTCTAAGGGCATTGCTCCGTCCGACTCTTCCTTGCCCTGTAGCCCTACTTTACTTTGAAAAGACGAAACAACATGATGTAGAGGTTCCTTTTCTGAGTATGTATGTAAGTGATCAACAGAAAGAGATGCAACGTCAGCCTCCGCTCCGCCCTTTGAGCCCAGCTGTGCGTAAAGCTGTGAAGGTATAGAATCGTGTGCATATATAATGTGGACTTTGAACTCGATTTATGGTGAAATGTTGGACGTTGTCTCCCTCAGATTTATTATCTACTGTGGGATCGATAAAACGAATGCGTTTAATCGCTGCGGATCGAATATCTCGAGTGTTTTATGAACGCATGTTGCTTCTAGCAGTATCATTATGAGATAAATTAAAAATGAACGGTCTAAAGTTTACGGCACTTTTGTTTTAGTTGCAATGAAGCTTTCTTTGGTGATTTTGATTGTGCTAATATATTCTGCTGTTTTTTTATCATGTTTTATACGACAATGCAAGAAATTCTAAACAACTGGCCAATTAATATTGGTATTTTTATGTTAACGCTCACAGCCGTCACGGTAGATACCACAGAATTTAAGACGATTAAATTTTATAGTCCAAGTATACGGGACAAACCAAACGGTCGGGCCTTCTGGTGCGTCATATCCACGATACGATGTCGACAGCGGGCGCCATCACCGTCCGTAGTTTTTCGCGGAAAACGGCCACATCGGTAAATTGAACTGCCCCTCCCCCCGCCCGCTAGCGCCGCGTCACACGCGCGTCTATAAAAGCCTCGCGCGCCCCTCCACTTCAACTCAGACGCATGGAGTACTCCGTAGAGGTCGTTTGGCACGAGCGAGCGCTTTGCTAGGCACCTGCCGGGCCAATTTTCACGAAAAAATCTAGTCACCGCGCAGCCTGAAGCTCGCGTAACGCGGTCTGCCGCGCGTTCCTATAAACAGTGATAGTGCAATAGCCTTACAACAAATTAATTGTGATAATTTATTTAAACTTAGTTATAAGTTACGCGCGTCGTAAAGACTGTGATACGGCTGTGAGTGAGAACTGTTGAAAAATAATGTTGTGACTGCCCGACTGGAACTTGTTGCCTGTGATCCAGCCCAGTGTGTTCAGTTATTCTTGCGTTGACGGACCGTTCGCTACCATGGTTGGGAACAACGGAACTATGATGGCGATTCGCATCGTCCACAGTAAGCTGCGCAAGCGGGAGGAGCACTCCGCATCGGTGCACCCCGCCGAGGTCCTGCAGGCCCCGGCTGCACCGCTCCCGGAGCCTCTCGCCTTCCGCCAGCAGCCACTGTGGCAGTTCCCGCCACCGCTGCCTCCGCCTTACGTCTATCCCCACGATCAGGTCAGTGCCAAATTACTTGAATACTAATAATAAACAAATGACATACAAATCTATCTATTTTGAGAAACTAAACCAGCTCCAGCCGTTATACTTGACCCAAATGTTATTTGCAAGATGATACTGTTACATTCGCCACTAGCCTGTTAAGTCACGGATTACCTTGGCAACAGACAAACAACAGAAAGTCTGGGAACGTAACATTATGATTGAAAGAAATCGTGACTGGTTCGACCCACGTCGCCACGCAAGAGAGAGTTGCTTACCCGTAACTCGGCAACTGACTCTAAGTGCGAAATAAATTTAAATGTCGGGACACGGTTGCAGAATAGAAAGCTGCACAAGGCGAGCATGTTGTAATACTGCGACCTTCTTTCTTTGCTTGTGATTGTCTGAACAAAGGCTAATGCAAATACTCTAACATAGGTAGTTACTGCATAAAATTTCAATCTTGTAAAGCACTCTGACCTCAATATCATGCTCCGATAAACGCCTCCCGAGGTCTGCCTACAAACCGTTTCAGCTATTGTTTATCGAATGCAATCTACACGATGCTTATAAACCGTTCGCATGACCACACGAGACGCCACACCAGGAAGCAGAGAATGCTAATGCGTCTTTGAAAAGCGTATTCAAGGCTTGCCTCGATCACGTATGGCCTCAACGGTTACTTCGCAACATTAGCTTCCTAGTCATGTGGGACTTCTCCCACATTTCAATAGGACATTGTCTGCAAAGAGAAACGTTCTATGTTATTGTTATCCATTGAGGCATTTAAATGGTCCGGTTTCAAGATCCCTATACAATTGTTAACCAAATGCAACAAAAACGTACCTACCTTTGGCGTTTTATGACGACCTTCTTACAACTGGCGTAGCAACTGTCTTAAAATAGCTCGAGAGGGCATTGTGTAACGGCTGGAAGTGGTTTCACCGGTGCGAATGCAGCAAATGCATTGGGGACGGTAACGGAACCGCTAATTCGGGCATCATTCCTTGTTTCTCGGGTCAACAAACTTTCGCTTTTGGCTTTTGTTTTGGTACGTTCGAAACTAACGATTACTTTCTGTTATTTCTAGGACAACCTAATGCAGCCGATCGGCAATGAGCGTGCGAGTTTTCGCAGTCTCCGCAAGAACATCGGAGGTCGTTGGAAACGACTTGTGAAAAAGAAGCCTGAACAAGAGGTCTACACGATTCCACCCGAGCTCAAGCCCCAGCTCAAAGAGATTTACGTGTACTAACCAAACTGATACCACATTGTCTTGGTAGATACAGCACTGAAGCGGGATTCTTCAACTACAATGAACTATTAGAAATGACTCAACCAAATGTCCACGGTTGCTATATCATAATTCATATCATTACTTGAATATCAAAAACTTTTAACTTAGAACATCTGCACGGCTCAACAGCCTCTTTAACTTTGAACATATCGTTTCGACCAATTTATTTAATTCTAATGACCAATATACTTACTTGAATTCTCCTTCATTCAGCACTTGTTTATTGTGATTAAAACCTAGAATTGTATTATTAAGTATTAGAACACTGATGTTTGTGAGTGTTGTTCCGTTGCAGAATTTCGAATGTTGTGTAAGCATGAGTGATAGTCGATGAATTTAGTATAATTAATTTAAAAGTTATGAATGAACTTAGGAAAAATGCGGTCGCGCATACTAGTAACGAAAATCCAATAATTATGATATAAAATTATGGTGATGCCTTGATGAAATGTAAATTTTGACAAATTAGGGCATTTTGTAGTTCATTAACTTATTCTAGACATGGTCGTATTCATAAGCGAACATCGATCAAATAGTTTTGTGAAGCTATATTATACACGTGTATGTGCTATATGTTCGTGGCGGGGTTGTAAGACGCCTTATCATTTGATGCAGTATTTTTATATCATTCATTTGTGTTGTGAGTGAGACTGATATATGGTACAATTAATAATTATGTAACGTGACCGCGCATTGCAACTTTCGAATCTATAATAATATATTTTCCGATATTATTGACTGTATCCAACTAAGATATCGCATGAGAATTAAAATTGACCAGTTTGTTGAATGTTACGTTACTGGCATGATAAATGATAGTTAAATTTACGGATTTTCGCCCGGTCCTTACTGTGATAATTTGATATATGTGAGAATATTAAAGACGTAATTATGAATGATGATGAAATGTTTTGAATTGCCTTTAAAACCTTGTCAATTATAGTTAAAATCATAGTGGGAGGGACCTTAGGGCGAGAATGTTGATAGCTCATATTGAGCCTAATATTTTGATGAATTAAGTTAATAGCTAATAGGTACAATTCAGCCATGATTATTTTCGTTAAATTCTTAACTGTTGAAGTAGAAAAATACCATGATAAAACAGTAATTTTACTAGTGCGAGAAGTTACTTTTGTTTTTAGAAAAATTGTAATCTTTCGTTGAGTTAATGTGAAATAAATTCCATCATGATAATGTATGCCTACCTTGTTTTTGTTACCTACCTTTTGAACCGTGCAAGGCAGATGGAAATTGGCGGGGGCTAAAGTTAAAACCTTATTTGAAGTAGGTACAATCACGCCGTCTTGTTTTTGCTAAATATAATTTTGTTTTGGAATAACAGATTGTATAAAACAACAATCTTGTTTTGTTATTATAAATGCCATGACCAGTTATGTTGCATCAATCAATTTCATGAATTTGGTCATGTTAAGAACTTGAAGTATTTTATTAGTAAAAAAAAACGTCTAAACTGACGACTCAAAATCGCCATTCAATATTTGTCTTTGCATAATCACCCAGTAAGAAGATACCAAGATTAGATAAACTTGTTTGCGGGAGGCAGCTAGAAATGTAGGTCAGACACAGAAAGGAGTAACCCAAATAGTTCCATGAAAGGGCAAACATTGTTGATCTATTTTCGATTCACTTGGTAGGTATTTAAGAAAATTAGCAATACTTAAAATAGAGGAAAGACACTATGCTTACCATTCCTAAAATCCTATCTAACTACCTGGGTTCGATTCCCAGAGTTATCGGTTTAGGTGTTTGTAGCTTTTTATGATACTACCTAATTCTAGTGTTCTTAACAATTAGGAGCTTTGTTGTGTTCCGACAGTTAAGAGGTAAGTTAAACCCTTTTTGGAGTATAAAACAATTTGTGTTTAAGTTACTTACATAATAATAATTGTAAATAATAACAATACATTATGGTGAGATAAAGGTCATGCGTAACAGTTGTAAAAAAATATCAACTATTTTTTAGACATTAACGCCATCTATCTTATTTGTTAAAAAAACTTAATCAGCGCCATCTAGGAAAAACAAATGGAACTACTATGTATGAGCAAGGTTTGTGATGCTTTGCTTTAGCAGCTATATTTGTACGAAGCATGCTAATCGGCATACTTTTGAAATTATCTAACATTAGATTCCACTAATTGCTGTTTGGTGGTGCTTTCAATGTTTATTTTCTCCGACCCGTAGTTTTAATAGCACCTGTCCATGTTTTGTTTAATTTTCATTGTAATACCTAATGTTTCTAATAATTGTTAAATACTATTTTAGGTTGTTATTTATTTATTTATAATAAATGCATGAAGACAGATTAAATTTTCGTGTGGCAAGTAATAAATTAGGTAGGTAGGTATAATATTTATTATTTACAATCAAACTGTCAATTTTATGAAATACAAAATCGAGTATACAGAAACTAATTAGATAGGTAGTAAAAAACAAAACAAATACAGCCAACAATTTAATATTCTAGCCCCCTCGAACCGTACTCGGCCCAAAAGTTACCATCACGCTTGCAGCGTTACCCCGCACCATTATTCATAACGATATAAAAAAATACCTTGTAGTAGTTTTTGTATAACGACATTTTCAACCGCCGGCGTCTCATTGAGATGGAAGTATTTGAGCATCTGGTTATGCTGCTGAAACCGCTGCAAGGAATAAAAAGCACAAATATATACATTTTTACATACATTTATGCCACACATTCATTTATGAAACAGGAGGTACGTGGGGCACCGAGGCCAAATTATTTATTTCGGAGCTGGGTCGGCGTTGGACAAGGGCTACGATCCCCGCTCCGGAGCGTACCTACCTACCTGCAGGCTGATTCACGAACTGTCGGAAACTACACTTTTCGAATCCGTGAGGAAATTTTTCGAAGCTGTCGGTAATCGCTATTCACGAAACGTCGGATTCGTAAACTTTGACATTACCACTCGGATCAATGACATTAGCAAACGAAAATGTTTCGGATAGCTTTTGGGTGTCGAAAGAGTTTAAGAATCTATTTAATATTTTTTTTTTATAGGTATTACATTGTTATAAAGGCGATTTTATAAAGATTTGAGGTACCTATGAGTTTGTTAGGTTTATTTAAGTTGTTCCATTTGCGATTTTTCTTTTCAATATAAATTAATGTGATCAACTTTTATGGAGTATAAAAAACTGAATTTGTTATGTTGCATTGAGTTTATTACACGGTTAAACTACTTAATTTTGTTGGCCAGTTGGAATTTGTGTTAGTGCGCAACAGAAACCGGCGCTCCGCTGCGGAACAAAAGCGGCAACAGACTATGGCCCTGCATCGCGTCCTCAGGGATGCCTGCGATCCATTCAATGACCCAAGATTTAAGTCTTTGTACAGGCTGACGCCGGAAATGGCTCTAAGTTTAATCAGGGAAATTAAGCCATACTTCACTACGGGTAATATCACAAGTGCAAGCGTACGTAGAGATCAAAGTCTGTATACATTTATATAGAAATTCGTTTGATACCTATCTTTAATACAAATTAATTAGTATACCTAACTCTTATACTTTTAGGTTTTAGCAGCCCTCCACTTTTATGCCTATGGGAGCTACCAAAAGGCTGATGGCCGAGATGGGTGCATAAGCCTCAGCCAGGCTTCCATCTCCAGGGCCATAGAATGCACCACAAGTGCTTTCACTACTTCGCAAGTGGATCAAATTCCCTTGCGAAGATAATGAAAGACGGGATGTCTGCGCCATGTAAAATGGAACGTCGCGGCGAGCGGTTGTGACGTCAAGAGAGCCGCCATCGCCGCCATCCAACGGACTTACACTTTGCATCCGACCACTTGCTATAGCCCTTGACTACTTGACTACTTGAATTTTGTAACGTCCTTTTAATTAATTTGTTAAAATATATATTGTCTAAATTTAAATACCATTTTGTTTTGCAAATACATGTAGCTTTTAATAAAAGCATTAAAAAGCTATCGAGGTTTTATTCACATAAAACTTCCAGTGGCCCGCGTGGCCATAAAGTGGCGACCGTGACAGGACTTAGCGTACTAAGCTAAGTCCCTAGATTATTTCTACGGAGCGCCTGAGCTACAGCCGGTCAGCCCCCAGCGCCGCAGCCGTCCGCCAGGTCCAGCCTCCGAAACGTCGCCGGAACTCCGTGGCCCAGCCACGCAGTGCAGCCATCGAGTCATCCCCGGCAGCCCATCGAGTCCAAGAATCAAGCCCAGGAACGAGTTGAAGACACCGCCCACGTCGTCGGTCAGCCAACCGCATCGCGACCAGGCCAATAAGCTAAGTGTCCTATCCTTCATCAATCTCGCTATTCCATTATCTTCCATTCCATTGATTCCCATCTATATCCATCCTAGCTAAAATCTAGTGCAAAGAACTGTGTTTTAAGCGCGCCTATAGTGCTTAAGGTTAGTCAAGGGCAAAGCGTGACGTGTGCACGTGTCACGCTGCTTTGCATTGATTTCGTTATATTTCTTTATTTTGCGTGATCATTTCAATGCTATTAACAAATCAATGAAAATCACCATCATAATTGCTACATATTTTTGTGTATTTCTATTTTATATTGCCACAAATTAAAACTCGCAACATTACTATCATCATATTAGGTTACAAATCACTTCTCTGCTTACGTTAATGACCAGCTATATTGAAAAAATCACCGTACCAACCTTGTTAATTACGCACTACGCTGCATCCAACTCAATCTATCGCTTTGGGTTGTGCCCACAATAACAATAACCATAAATTCACTGTACATTTAAATTAATGCTGCTAAGCCGCTTAAGCTTTCACTACGGCCTATCATAAGTATTGCCCATAATCACTATTCTAGTTAACGTCTATTATCACTTTATTTTGTCACAAAGTACTATTTCGCTTTATTTAAAGTATTTGGCCGACTATTTCAGCTTGGAGAAGAGTGACGTGCGGCCGCCTGCGCCCGAGCACCCTCGCCTAGTGACCTGATTCCTGCTCGACCCCAGCTGCGGACACAGTAACGGTATCTCACGAAGGAGGAGCGTAAGCTATTTAACTATTACATAATCGGCGCATGATCAGCTGTTCACTATTTCTTTGGTGCGCATTTAATTTGCTTTTGAGGTTGCAAATATAAATATTTTAAATTAAAATGGCTGAGTCTAGTTTAAAGGAACTCGCAACTAAGCGTAGTTCAATTAAGGGACGTATCACTAAGTTTAAAAATTATTTAGACTCACTTTCAAAGATATCTCTTCTTAGTCCCATACAAGTGAACGAGTTAAATATCAAATTGTCGCGTATCGAGTCATTATCATCTATATTTGAAACCGTTCAAAGTCAAATCGAGATTCTAAACCCTTCCGGCTTGGAAGTCGAATTAACGGAACGCGACAATATTGAGACTGAGTTGTCAATATGCATTGCCACTGCGCAAGAGATTTCCAATGTGCAAGTTCCAAACAAAACTGGCAGGGCTGATAGTCAATGTGGAAGCTTCCATCAGTGTTCTGAGTCTCAAAGCGTTGGTTTTAAGTTACCGCAAATTCAGATCGCTAAATTCGATGGATCTTTCTATCGGTGGCTTGAATTTCGAGACATGTTTATTTCACTTGTCCACAACAACGAACGCATTCAAAATATTCACAAGTTCCATTATTTATCGTCATATTTGGAGGGCGATGCTTCCCGTGTTATTAGCAATCTCGAAATGTCTGACGCCAATTACACCAAAGCATGGAGCTTGCTATGCGAGCGATACAACAATAAAAGACAGCTCATAAACAATCATCTCAATTCGCTGTCCAATATTGAACCTATTTCGCGGGAGTCTGAAAAGTGTTTAAGGTCTTTAATCGACCATGTAGGTAAAAATTTACGAACCTTGTCTAGTTTAGGGCAGCCTACAGACAAATGGGACACCCTCATAATTCACATGGTTTCTTCAAAGTTGGATACTCATACTAGTTTGAAATGGGAAGAGCATCGTAATTCGCTTGAAGACATGCCGACACTTGAACAGTTCAATCAGTTTCTAAAAAACCGTGCGGATGTTTTAGAAACCATAAATAATAATAAGTTAGATAAACATAAGCGCACGCCAATCCCCAGTATAAGCAATTCGCACAAAACGAAAGACTTTCACTCTAAGTCGTTCTCCTATACTGCTCAATTAGATACCAATAAATCGCACACGAATAATTTTAATCAATCGTCTAATTGTGTAATATGCAAACAAGCTCATCGTATTTACGACTGTCCTACGTTTTTATCAAAATCACCTGAGCAACGCATAAAAGAAGTTATCAATCTTAAATTGTGTTTGAATTGTTTACGCCCCGGCCATAATAGGTTCTCATGCAAGCTGGGTCCGTGCCGCGAGTGCAAGAAGCGACACAATACACTATCCATAAGGTCGTTTCTTCTTTGCCCGAAAAGACTAATGTGTCATCCGCACAAACAGATGTTAATGTTAATTTTTGCAGTGAGCCTACGAGTCAAGTTTATTTAGCCACTGCATTGATCGATGTTGTCAATCCTTCGACGCGCAAGTCGGAAACTATTCGCGCGCTGTTAGACTGCGGTAGTCAAACTAGTTTTATTTCTCAATCTGCGCAACAGCGTTTAGGGCTCGATTGTTTGCCAACCATCCCTATAAAGGTGGTAGGTATTGGGAACACAGATTGTAATTATATAAAAAAGCGTTGCGTCATTCAATTAAATTCATTGCAGACTGATTTTAATGTTACACTTTCGTGTTGTGTGTTACCGGAGCTCACAGGAGACCTCCCTAAATTTTTTGTTGGGTTACACAAGTTCAATATCCCTAGTAACATTAAATTAGCTGATCCATTATTTTATAAGCCATCTCCTATCGAACTTTTAATAGGCGCAGACCTGTTTTGGGACATTGTTGGCAATAAACAGCAATCGTTAGGCGTAAACAAACCATTTTTACGTAGTTCACAATTAGGCTGGGTAGTGACCGGTCCTATTGTTTTGAATAGTTGTGAACCTAGAAAACTACATTGCAATTTTTCATCAAGTGCTTCACCACAATCGGGTGACAGCCTAGAAAAGCAGATTTCACGCTTTTGGGAGTTGGAAGAACTACCCAAAAGACTATTACTAAGTGAAAGCGAGAAGGCATGTGTTGAACATTTTAATAAGCACACCACTCGTCTATCTAACGGGCAGTTTTGTCAGACTGCCGTTGAAAGATTCACCGGATTGCCTAGGTGATTCTTACAAGCTTGCTGTAAAGCGATTTCGTGGGTTAGAAAGACGCTTTAAAAATCAACCCCTATTGAAACAAGCTTATACCGATTTCATAAAAGAATATCAGGAGCTAGGGCACTGTTCTGAGTCTGCGATTCGCATACCGGAATCCAGTTATTTTTTATGCCATCACGCTGTTTTGCGGCCTGATAGCGAATCCACAAATTTACGCGTTGTGTTTGACGGTTCAGCTCCCACTACATCCGGCATTTCGATCAATGACCTTCAACTGATAGGGCCGAATATACAAGATTCCATTTTCTCCATCCTTCTGAGGTTTCGTCAGTACAAGTACGTACTCACGGCAGACGTCAGTAAAATGTACAGAAACGTACTGTGTCACGAGCATGACAGAAACCTTCAGCTCATATTGTGGAGAGAGGATGAATCTTTGCCCATCAAAACGTTGCGGCTCAATACTGTGACTTACGGTTTCGCAAGTTCCAGTTATCTGAGTACCAGATGTCTTTGGCAATTAGGTGAAGAATGTTCGGATGAGCTAGTGAGAACCATTATCCAGCATGATTTTATGGTCGACGATTTGCTGACTGGAAGTCAGACGGAGGAACAGCTCATACACATTATGGAATCGGTAACCAAAACATTAAGCTTGGATTGTTTTCCACTTCGAAAATTTAGGTCTAATTTACCTTCAATATTTAAATCAACTCAAATCGACTTGCAGGGCGATTTAAGTCTTAGCGATTCCACCAGCACCTTGGGTTTGGGGTGGAATCCTACTAGTGATAACATACATTTTTCTATTAGGCTCCCAGTTAAGCCAACAGTAATTACAAAGAGAACTATTCTCTCTAGTTCCCTAAAAATATTTGACCCTTTAGGGCTGTTAAGTCCCTGCACAGTTCTCCCCAAAATGTTGATTCAACAATTATGGATCCACAAATTGGACTGGGACGAAGCTGTGCCTAGTGAGCTATGTAAACAATGGGAAAGATATCAAGCTAATGTTCACAATCTTAAATCTATTTCAATTCCGAGGCATACTGTGTGTGACGCGCCCATCTCCATTGAGCTTCACTCGTTTAGTGACGCTTCTATGTCAGCCTATGGAGCATGCGTGTATCTTCGCTCCACTGACATTCAGGGCAGGGTTAGTGTCAAGTTACTTTGCGCTAAATCAAAAGTAGCACCTATTAAACCCACTACGATCCCTCGACTCGAACTATGTGGTGCATTATTAGCTGCGCGCCTATGCCAGTCTGTAAAGGAGTCTCTGCGCTTGAAGATCAGCCATTTTATTCACTGGTGTGACTCCACTGTAGTGCTAGGTTGGTTACGCAGCCCGCCTAGCACTCTAAAAACGTTCGTAGCCAACCGAGTCGCTGAAATTGGTGAGATCACTCAGGTATCTTCATGGCGTCATGTACCAACTCAGTGCAACCCCGCTGATGCTATTTCTAGGGGTGTTGATCCTAGCCAAATGCTTAGCTTAGATTTATGGTGGTTGGGCCCATCTTTTATGCCACATTGCGAAGAAGACTGGCCTACACTACAAACACAAACCGAGGGGGAACTACCTGAATTAAAATCACACACAGTTACTTTACTAGAACCCATTTTAAAATTTGAAAATGCTTCAAACTACACAAGATTATTACGTGGATTAGCTTACGTTCTAAGATATATACATAATAAAAAAACCCTAATTCTATATTAACAGGAAACTTAACAACTAGTGAATGAAATTTTGCCTATTTACAACTAATAAAATTATCACAAATAGAATCGTACAATGAGGAAATATATACATTAAAAAAATCAAAACAATTAAACCAAAATAACAAGCTTCTGCATTTAGATCCATTTTTAGACGAACAAGATATTTTAAGAGTAGGTGGTAGACTCAACTTATCCACTTACAGTTCTGAGATAAAGAATCCTATCATACTGGACTCTAAACATCATTTAGCCAAACTAATTTTTCGTCACGAACACATAAAACAAATGCACGCAGGGCCTCAACTATTGTTATATTCAATTAGACAATATTTATGGCCAATCGGCGGTCGAGAACTAGCTCGACGCACATTTCGCAACTGTTTCACGTGCAGGCGCCTTCAAGGTCAAACGCTAGCTCCTAAGATGAGCAACCTACCCGCTCAGCGTATTACCCCGGGATTCCCATTTCAAACAGTGGGCATGGACTTTGCTGGCCCATTTTCAATTTTAGACAGAAAGGGTAGGGGTGCTAAAACCTTAAAATGTTATTTGTGTTTATTTATTTGTTTTCGAACAAAATGCGTTCATCTTGAAGCAGTTAGCGAGCTGTCTAAAGATGCATTTATTTTGTCACTACGCAGGTTCATTGCCCGTCGGGGTAAACCATTGGAAATCTTTTGCGACAATGGTCGTTATTTTGTCGCAGCGGCCAAAGAAATTGGACAGTTCATCAAATTCAATTCTAGTTCTTTTACTGATTTTGCCGCCAACGAAAAAATAAGATTTTGCTTTATACCTCCTTACGCTCCTCATTTTGGTGGATTATGGGAGTCAGCAGGAATCCGATCCTCTAAAACTATTATTAAAAAGTGTATGGGCAATACTAACTTAACTTTTGAAGAGTTGTCCACACTCTTTGCACAGGTGGAAGCTATCCTCAACAGCCGCCCCCTGTGCCCATTATCCCCTAGTCCTCACAATCACGATTTCCTATCTCTCTCTCCAGGGCACTTCCTTATTGGCCGGCCGTTGACTGCGCTGCCGTCGCCTGCCTTGGAGGACGCCAACCCAACCTCACTTCGTCGACACGCGCGGCTTGAGCAGATTCGCCAGCACTTTTGGACTCGTTGGAAAAAGGAGTACATCAGCGAGCTGCAACAACGCTCCAAGTGGCGTACTAACCACTCCACGCTGAAAATTGGCGATCTGGTGCTAATTAGTGAGGACAACACTGCACCTCTAAACTGGCGAATGGGTCGCATCACGAGCCTGTTCCCTGGCACTGATGGCATTTCTCGAGTTGCGGACATAGACACTGCCAGAGGTCGCATTCGCCGGGCCCTCACAAGAATTTGTCCCCTGCCTACCGCTGAAGAGCAAGATGCTTGAAGACCTCAGTCTTCAAGGAGGGGGAATTATGTCTGCGCCATGTAAAATGGAACGTCGCGGCGAGCGGTTGTGACGTCAAGAGAGCCGCCATCGCCGCCATCCAACGGACTTACACTTTGCATCCGACCACTTGCTATAGCCCTTGACTACTTGACTACTTGAATTTTGTAACGTCCTTTTAATTAATTTGTTAAAATATATATTGTCTAAATTTAAATACCATTTTGTTTTGCAAATACATGTAGCTTTTAATAAAAGCATTAAAAAGCTATCGAGGTTTTATTCACATAAAACTTCCAGTGGCCCGCGTGGCCACGGGATGTAATCGGAAAGTAAGTATTTATACCGATAGAGTTACATTTGCAGTTATAATATTAATATGGATATCAATAAAACAAACATAAAAATGTGAGACTATGTATTGAATCATGTAACTTTATATAAACTAAATAAAATCAACAATTACAGAGCACAGTAAGGCATAAAATATAATATAGTTTTTATTTTCTCTTTCAGAAATCTTCTTTCGTCTGGCAGCATCCGGGCCAGAAATGCGACCACGAGCGAGGTCATCATGGCCCTTCATAAATGTTAAAAGGGCGCGCCGCTGCTCTAAGCTAACCCGATTCTGTAAAGTTTATTTTCTTTAATTATGATCGTTAAAATACAATAAAAGCCCCAAGAAGTCATTGAACTGTATATTAAAGACAAACAATCACGTTTATCCGTTGTGTATGACGGTCAATTTGTAGCGATTAGTAAAATTAATTAAAGACCTCTTTTTTTGTTTTAATCTAAGATTAAAGAATATACTATGTAAAAGTGTTGGCTTAAGTAATACAATACATACATACCATCATGTTTATAGTTCAGAGAACTTAGAATATTTGTCTTTTCAATTCAATTTCTTGAAAAATGGCTCTCGTTTATCAACAACAATTCAAAACATGAAAAGTGACAGATTATTTTCATGTCATGTTTATAAAGCTAGTTTGATATATCCTACATTAAAAATATATTTAATTTTGATAGCGATAGTCTTACATATATGTATGTTTTATAGTTTAATAAATATATATTTTGTGACACAAAGCATTGATATGTGAGTAAAAAGCAATATTTGTGTTAATTTCGTTTTCTACTATACCAATTGGTTTTCTACCATAATTTAGCACTCTTTGTAAACGCTCTCTACATTATGAATGTTGTTCCTATATAGTCTGTGTTAACAGACCTTTCCGATGTGTTTCCGATAGAGTTTGTGAATAGCGATTTGGCATCCTGACGGAAAGTATAAGTGACATTCGACTTCGGAAGCAATCGGACACGGAAACTTTCGGACGATTTGTGAATAACCTTGCTGGTCCAAAGAGTTTCCTTAGCCATACAGCGTACGCAAAGGTACTAACACAAGTGGCGTCCCTTAGGAGACACTGACCTCTTCGCCATGACCAACGTCATGCCATCTGGTCTTTACAATGTTTTCTCGGTGGGCACCGACCGAACACAACCGAACTGCACTTATTTTTATTCGTTCAAATACCTGCCTATCTCGAAAAGAAGTAAGTAAGTAATAAAAAAGATTTTAGAAAATAAACGCTAATGAATAATACATTATCAACATCAATAACGACTACGTATAGGTTAATTTAATCAGTACATTCTCATCATGAAAGTTTTGGTCAGATTTAGGCTTAGAATAATATTTTAGGTACTTACGACAACTAGGTACCTATTTGTCTTTATTATTAACCTTTTCACCGCCCAACTATCCTGCACGCGATGTCCCACTGTACGCCAACGTATAAATGTATTTTAATAAAGAAGGTACAAAGAAGAACTTCTATAGAAGTGCTGGCGTGGACGGCACGAAAATCTCGAACTTCTATAGAAGTTGTTGGCGGTAAAAAGATTAAAGCACTTTTTCCATTCAGTTTTAAATTTAGATTTTGATTTTCGTTGGAAAATTATATTATGGGTGAGTATGTAGGTAATCGGCAAAAGAAAACAAACATGTTTGTAGTTTCCTTTTCAATAGCAGGTAAAGGTCTCTCCCAGCTTATTTAGTTCTCCTCTCGTTCTAAATGACTGCGACTGCTGTGAATGCTGCACAGCACAAGTGTGAAACGTTTCCATTTACGCTTTTCACTACGTTGCATTTGGAAACCCGGAAAGTAGTAGGCCAATATTATGAGCGTTTACGCCGCACACTAGCGCCACTAATGAAAATAAAACATATCTAGTAATTAGAGATAGAAAATCAAATTATGCTCAACAAACTATTTGAATGAAGTAATTTAGCATTTTTACGTCACCTAATGAACACCTCAAATAAGACGTTACGGCGACTTTTAACTATAACGCCATATTTAACTAAACCATAACATGTCAGGTGTTCATTATAAAAATGCTAAATTACTTCATTCAGATAGTTTGTTGAACATAATTTGATTTTCTATCTCTAATTACTAGATATGTTTTTTTTTCATTAGCGGCGCTAGTGTGCGGCGTAAACGCTCTTAAGCCTTTTCAGGCACTTATTGACGTCAATACTAAGTACAAAATTCAAATAACAATAAAAAAAATAAGGAGGTATTTCTGAACACGCAATCACACTTTGAATGTTGCATGGCTGTTTCGAGATAATGAACCTATAACCAGACACCCTATTCAGCTCTAATAAAAACTATAAAAAACAGTAGGTAGGTACCATAGATCCCCTCCTCCAATCTTTTTTGTAGTAAGAGTCTCATTTAAAAGTTTCCTATCGAGACACACTCCGCGTCACCCACAATGTCTTGTAACGAGCGTACAATACCGATACCGCCTTAGGGTGACTCCTTTGTTGTTCCACCAAATAGGCATCATTGTATATTTGAGAGCCCCTCATTACAGCCCGCTTCATTACCTCGTACTAAAGAGATACGTGTCAATCTCGCCGGGGCTAGACTTAGTTTAAGGCGGTGACAACTGTGAAATTCGCTTCACATAAGCATGGTTTATAATGCCAAGAAAAATATATATTATGAGTTTAATAGACTATGTTTGCAACGATGTATTGTTTCCAAAACATAGAATTATAAAATATTCTCGATAGAAAAATAACCAAAGTCAGTACACTACTAAGCAGTAAATAGGTGTCTATTTTCAGGCAGTCAGTTGAGACAAATGTTATATGCCTGTATTCTGCTATATCACCAATAATAGTTATTATATTATTTTTTATTTTATTTTATTGAGAACTTCACTTGCGACTTCGTCCGCGTGGACATGGGATTTTATAAATAAACTTTTTTAAAATAAAATATAGCCTTTGTTACCCGCAAGGTACGCATTCTATCAGTGAATTAATTTTTGGAATCGGTCCAGTAGTTCGAGCGATTAGCCCCGAAATACAAACAAACAAAGTCACTAACGTTACCTCTTTAATAGTATTTATACAACGTGTAACAGATTAAACGCACGCGCTCTTAAGTGGTGACTCAGTCCATGAAACTGAACAACGTTTGCTCTACAACTTATGGAAAATCGCGAAATTTTTTTTTATCTTTCAATAGATAGATCAAAACTGACCAATGAATTTTTTCGAAGAGACTATTTTCTTTTTGCGAATTTCGAAAAGTCGTAGAACAAAAGTTGTTCATTTTCAAGGACTGAGTCACCACTTAAAAGGGTGTGCGTTTAATCTGTTACTTAACAGACTAGCCGTCACCCGCCCGCTTCGCTGTGCAAATATAATAGATCAATGAATGCTAATCAAAGTAATGATTAGATTTACCAACATTATTTAGAGCCTATCTTTTGCACAATCGCATGTTCTTACTACATACAAAATTTCATCAAGTTATAATAAGGGGGACATATAGACAGACAGACAGACTGACAGACAAAAATTTCAAAAATCGTAGAATTGGTGTCAGTTTGTCATAAAACGAATATTTATCCCAAAATTTGTCAGAAAAATTGCATTTACAGAGCCTACAGATTTATATAGGTAGTAGTATAAATAGATAGATAGATTGTCAGAAAAATTGCATGTACAGACAGAACCTATAGATTTATATAGTATCTAGTATAGATCGCGCATGGGCAAGTTTTGATCATATTTTTCACAAATCTGCCATATGGAATGTACGTATGGAATGAAACCAATGACTATTCTACTTACGCAATTCAAACAAATTATGATTATCGAAAGGTTTCATAATCATAATAGCACAATCTCATGTTCTTACTATATACAATTTTTTTAATACTTATTAGAAAAACGCTATTTTTTTTAGCAAAATAGATCGGCAGAGATCGCTGTTTCATGGTTGTCTGCGCCTTAAGATTCGAGAAATTTACTTCGTCTGCGTTCGTTATGTCGTGGTAGTATAAGACTGAAATTTGTAATTTTATGAGAGTTTTAGCAAAGGTTTTTAGTTAGAAAAATCTTCCGCTAATATCGCTTGATGGCTTACTTGGCTTATATGTATAATAAACTTTGAGGCAGTCCTTAAATGTAATACGTGGCATGAAATTTGGATCACTTACACTTAATTTAAAGACTTATACCAAAGTTAAGGTTTTATCTTATTTTTTTAAAATAATGATCTAATATAACTCATTCTGTCTAAACTATTTATGGATTACTGTCTAGTCTTACTATATTGTTAAATTCTCATTACTATGTATGACTGTTTCTGTCTGAGTACCTACTTTAAATAAATAAATAGCAAATCTGGTTTGTCAAAGTAAAAAAAGTAAAACAAAAAATAAGTGCAAATTTACTTGTAGGTATTCCACAAAATCTTCAATGGTCTAATTCTTTCAAACGAACGAAATATTTCAATAATACTATATGCTTGGGGAAATACAGGTAGACATTTTGAAAGTTCATAAAACATAAAAAAAAAATACGTTTCTGTAACTGAAATTATGCGATTTTGAATCCACTAAGTATGTAAAGTTTCAAATCGCATAAATCAGCCACTTACTCAAGGAAGGAATAAGATATTATCTTGAACAACGTTTCTTTTTAAGCTTTCTATTAACTGTCATGACCTCTGTACATTCATTATCAACAATCTTCATTTATAAATTTTATTGACTACGCTCATGGGCACTTTACTGTTAATTGTTACGGGCACCGTCCTCGTGGTCGCTCCTGGTGGTTGCTGAAAATCAGCGATTCACTTGCTATGTGAGTGAATACCACGCTGAGCAACGACCCTTTTGAGATGCTGCGGCACACACACATTATTGTATTTTTTAATAGTTGTGTTATGAAATTATGTTTGTTTTTAGTATAATTGCTGTTTTTTTTACGATTGTTTAATGTGTGTCTATGGTGTCCGAATAAAGATGTTATCTATCTATCTATCTATGTATATATTATTATTAGAAAAAGCATTAAAATTGGCACTTCAAAGTTTGTGTGAGTTATCAAAATGGTAAATTCTTGGTACCTCATCCAATGTGCGGCCTTGCAAAAGTTGCTTAACCACTGCGCCATCGAGCTTCATATGTTTTCTGGAGTGTGTAAGTACACCAAACAAAATGTTTGTGCTGTGTACCAAGTTTAAGTTAAATATACCTAGATATTCTGGTGACCATTACTAGAAATTTCTAGTAAAAAAAAGATAAGTTGTAGCATTTTTATAAAAAAAATTGTTAACTTACAAAAAACAGGTTTACTAAACTAGAATTAAGAGCGTTTACGCCGCACACTAGCGCCACTAATGAAAAAAAAAACATATCTAGTAATTAGAGATAGAAAATCAAATTATGCTCAACAAACTATTTGAATGAAGTAATTTAGCATTTTTACGTCACCTAATGAACACCTCACATGTTATGGTTTAGTCAAATAAGACGTTACGGCCACTTTTAACTATAACGCCATATTTAACTAAACCATAACATGTCAGGTGTTCATTAGGTGACGTAAAAATGCTAAATTACTTCATTCAGATAGTTTGTTGAGCATAATTTGATTTTCTATCTATAATTACTAGATATGTTTTTTTTTTCATTGGCGGCGCTAGTGTGCGGTGTAAACGCTCTTAACTCTCCGTGTATAAAGGCTCTCAAGCCGGTAGGTACCGATATGTTTGTAATAGGGTAAGTCCAGGATAGATGCCCCAGTGGGATAGATAGATGCCGCGATTTTAAGTTCACTAAGTATATATAATAGGAAGCGATCCCCCCGCACCGCTCAGTACCTTGCAAATCGTCGAAGAGTGGCTGCGTTTCGCCAGTGAGTGCAAAAATCTTCCGCGGCGAGACCTTGGCGAGCGTCGAATTAATATTGGTAAGTATCTTTCAACGGATTTTTTTTTGTCAGCTGTAAAATGAAGCAGATTTTTATATAATTTGATAGACTATCTTATAAATTATACGGGATAGCTATGTTTAATTCAAAGAGCATCTAACCTCTTTGGCATACCTACATACCGCCATTTTGAAAAATACGTGTTTCGGCGGCCAGTGATGAAACGCATGTCAATCGACAGAGTAAGTGATTACAAACAAAAAGTGTTGAGTGATTAAATCTCTAAGTGATACGGTTTCTGAGATATTTGACTCCAAAAACAGAAAAATAAAACAAAAAAAAAATTTATATAGTGAATCGTCTAACGTAAATGTGTTAACAAAATTCCTTCGTGCTACACGAAACTAGTTCCACCCGGTTCGGTGCACCGCAAATTTTGTTAACACATTTACGTTAGACGATTCACTAGGTATATAAATTATTATTTTTTTGTTTTATTTTTTTGTTTTTGGAGTCAAATATCTCAGAAACCGTATCACTTAGAGATTTCATCACGGAACACTTTTTGTTTGTAATCACATACTCTGTCGATTGACATGCATTTCATCACTGGCCGCCAAAACACGTTTTTTTCAAAATGGCGGACATGTAGGAATGCCAGGTTCCATACAAAATTATTCGAATCTCTTTAGTTTTATTACATTTTTATTAAAAAAGGCACCTATGCTAAAAGGATAGTTACCTAATTTTTTTTGGGTATAGTTTTTTTGGGTATAGATACCCCTATCCTCTCCTGTTCTTTTTTGTCACAGGTGGCAAGATGCCTCGCAAATATAAAAGAATACTAGGTGTTGTTCCGCGTAACATCGGGTGGGACGAAGATAGCTTGCGTTTGGCCTTTCAAGAATTGGAGAAAAATGAAGAAGGTGTCAACGAACTAGCTAAAACTTACGGAATACCTTCTAGAACTGTAAGAAGGCCGTTTGAAAAATAAATAATTATAAAAAAAAAAAGAATAAAAAATAATTAAGATTGTTAAAAATGAAAAAGTTCCTAAAATTTCATTTTTTTTAAAAGATTTTCAAAAAGTTATGCTATTTTTGTAAATATGTTACTTTGATTTTTGTTACTTTTATTATGAAAAAAAATACAATTTAATAAAGACTGATTATAGTATAATACTTGGTTTGTTTGATTTCAAAATGCATTTGATCCTCAGAATTAAAAAAATGTATTATCGAGTCATCTATCCCTGCATCAGGCATCTATCCTTTGAAGCAATCATACAATGAGTCTTCTATCCCCCACATTAGGCATCTATCCTGCTTTTAAGAGGTAAAGTAAATTAGTATTTACTCACAATTGGTATAAATTAAACTAAAATAACTATGGTAATATCATAGACTTAAGACCAAAATTTTCAGATACTAAGGTCAAACTGTTGATAAAAATTTACTGACTGAGTTGCAGAGCTGTTTTAAAAAGTGGGGCATCTATCCTGGATCGTATGCATAGGCATAACGATTATTGCCGGTTGATCGCCCCGACAATGACTTTGAACAGAGGAAACGATACGATTGATTTCACTGATGACTTTTGTTTATGAACCATGAAATCGCTTGAATCGAAGACAATATGTTTACTTATATTCTTTTGTAATGACACTAATTACACAGTTAATTTTACGATTGTGCTTGATGACTGATGCTAGTTATACCTAAAAACATACGGATACAAGCTTGGTAGGTAAATTAAAACTAAGTATGGTAAAACATTAAGCAGGATAATGCAAGAGTGCAGATTCTCACTTTTTTAGCGGTTCTTCTCATAGAGCATTAGATTCTCAGTATAAAAGAGGTTAGATAGACTGTGGTGTAAAGCCTCCTTGTATAGAAAAAAGGCTTTCTATTGTCCTTAATAAAACCAAAAGTTTAAAAACCTAACTTCTTTACTACAACGATGGATAAAGTAAGACACTGCTTAAAACATATGTTGTCACTTTTTAGCTAATACTTTTAGACAGAGACACAATATTTCAAACATGTATTTAGACATTGTCTAACTTCAAACACTTTTGTAATTCAAATTGTTTTTGGTAATTTCAAATGAGGTTGAACGCAATCTCTTTAGTATAGGTAGTAATAAAAGTATCCTAATCAATCAGCTATCTTAGGAGAAAAAAACTAAAAAAAAATACAGTTTTTGCTCTCATGAATGTCACTACGCTATCGGTTCGTAAGTCTACAGACCGGTAGATTTTGTATTTACTGAGAAACAAAAAAAATTAAAAAACAATAATCTTTAAATCTACCTTCCCTAATGAGACAAGCAGAGAAACAGCCAGCCGTTCGGCCAGGGCTTATAATAAATCCGGGGAGTCTCAACCGCCCGTGCACGTCTATTCCTGCCCGGGCGCAATGGTCACGTTCAATTTGTAGTATTGTGCTCACTTAAACCTATTTAATTCGCACTAAAGAGTCTGTCGGAATTCCCTTGCTCATTCAAACGACATTTGCTGGCCACTCGTGGACCTGACGTCGATGTGTGAACGCTAG
Source organism: Eudonia lacustrata (assembly GCA_947562085.1). Lineage (NCBI taxonomy): Eukaryota > Metazoa > Arthropoda > Insecta > Lepidoptera > Crambidae > Eudonia > Eudonia lacustrata. The sequence goes on along the minus strand of OX387315.1, from coordinate 6,887,069 downwards.
ATGGCGCAGGTGCATATTTTTTTTTAATAAGGTTAATAAAATGTTTATTAAAAATTGGTTAATCAAATATACCTATTATAAATTTGACTTAAATTCTGTTGAATTTCTGTGACTGAATATCAGTATTTTTGTTTTAAACCAATTATAATTCTAAGCTTTCCAATACTTATTCGTGATTGATCGTTTCTTTTGCATTTTATGGATTTGAATTACGTTCGAGACATGTAGACTGATCCAACATTATCGATCTTCAAACAGACAAAAAATGTGCACACAACATAGCTGGTCACAATTTAATTATCATCAAGTTGAGGAACGGGAAGACATAGTCATAGTAAACAAAACAAAAAAGTAAAAGGTTTTTATGATTTTACTATCGACATTACAGCAAGCCTTCTATCATTCCCGTCATACTTTGCACCCATCTACCGTTTTTAGCACGAGAAAGCACATTGCCTTAATCTTACCTGATGTCAAGTGATAATAAGGCCAATAGTGGAAGCACACTTCACCCAGATATCTCAATTAGTGAGACGCTGGCTATTAAATCTCTGATTGAAACATTGATGTTATGGCGACACATTTAGATAAGATGGTGGTAGCTAGCCAACCAAATCACACACATGTACCCCCCGCAGGGAATCGAACCCAGAACCTCTGGATATAAGACCGGTGGTCTTAACCACTAGACCACAAAGGCGATGAAAGCCACTTCTAGTATATAATAGAAAATACACGCTAGTTCGGTGTGCGTTACCGCATACTTCCACTCATTATGTGGCAAGGAGGACCCGTGTAATGCCAGTGACCCAGGACCCTGTTTCTCATGAATTAGAAACACTTTTGTAATTATGCCGACAACGGAGTACATTGTGGATTTATGCTTTTAATTTAAACAGGTAAGTAGTTAATGGTACCAAATTGTTACGTATTCGTAGTTAGAGTTAGATTGTCGATAGTTATTTTATAAGCAATAAACAATATTGGATAAACATCAGACGGTTGTCTGGAAGAGATCACTCTTAGTGCTAAGACCGCTCTTTGTAAGTGTACTTTTAGTAGTTTCTTTTGTCAAATGTTATGTATGTAGTGTATCTTTATCTTTATCAGATTACTGTATTTCTTATATTATGGAATCAAATGATGTAAAGATCGAACTCGGCGTTTTTTCAACTTCGACGTGATTAATTCGTAGAAATATACAAAAATTCAAAGATTAATTTACTGAAACAATTATGAAATATCGACTTCCCAGCTTTTAGATATATAGATAGATGAATCATATATTTGTAGCAAAAAATGCACAAAAAACAAACGTAAAAAAATAAAGAACATTCAAAATGAAAAAAAAAAATAACAATAAAAAATCAGTGACATAAAACTTTTGAAACTTTTTCTGGCACAGCTTCATGGACACTACACATCTATTTTTGTCACAATTTAAAATCGGCTAACCATGCGAGAAGAAATTACCTACGTTAAAGTTATAGCAAACGCAAAGTTAATAACGTAAAGCAATTATATCGCTTAAAGCGATCTCTTCCAAACAAATAGACAGACCAAGAGCAATAAGATACTAGACAAAGTCACAGGCGCCTCGATGATTGTTGTTATTAAAGTATTAAAGTATTTAAAATTCTAAACGGTCTTTCCAACTGTGTCTATTTGTTTTGTACTGTATTACTTATACTGTGTCTATACCACAGTATAAGTAATACAGTACAAAACAAATTAATTGATCCCCCTCACGAACGTCACAGCCAATTAAACAAGCGAAGAAACAACACTGTTGTTATTATGGTTATATATATTTTTTCGTTCCTTGATTGTCGCCGCATGCTCCAATTTGGCAGTTCGGTAAATGGATTAGAACAATTTGTTAAAACAAATTAGGCCGCTTTAACTGCGCTCTCGACGAATTTCTTTTTGTTCGGCTTCCGTTTCCGTCCCGCTTTTGTTTATTCATGAACGTGTAGTCGATGGATCGATCGAACTTCCTTTTGGGTTATTTTTTGGTAAGTATAAAGCTTAGTATTAAACTTTATATTTTGACACTTTTTGTGTCGTATCGGTGGCACTACGTAGACCACCAAAACGTCTGTATACCACTCCGGGCAGAAGTCCTCTTTCGCCTTTTGTTGACCCACAATATCCAATAAAAGGTTTATAATGCCTAACCTTATTGCGACGAAAGACGTTTTCGTGAAAAACTATTTCTAACATACCTCAGAAAAGAAAAATACAATTTTCCCCAATTGGCAAAAAAAGCAAGAACAAGGTTGATTTTTTAAAATTTTATTGTAATATATATTTTTTATGGCGCTCATTAGGGGAGGCCTATGTCCAGCAGTGGACTAATATAGGCTGATGATGATGATGATGATAAAAAAATAATAATCTGTATTTCTACCATTCACACGAATCACACAAGCACAGCACGATTTGGCATGCTTAAAATCAGTTCATCCAAATCACTTTGATGAATATCCACCCACGAACTTTCTTACAAGTCAAAAAGTTGTTGTGGGGTGTCCACGGCATCCGTGCTCGGCAGAGCTCTTCTTTGGAGCATGTACCATGCATACTCAATTGGGTTAAGGTCTGGTGATTGTGCAGGCCACGGCAGGACGTTGATATGAGAATCGGCAAGAGTGCGTGTTACGGATCTAGCCTTGTGTGGACGTGCATCGTCATGCATTAGTTGAAAATAATCACCCAATCAGCCTCACAAGGGGTTGATCACATCTGAAACAATCCTCTCTGCGAAGATTTGAGCATTGAGGTTGCCCCTGATCCAAATGAGATCGGTTCTTCCAACGATTTAAATACCGGCCCAAACCATTATTGTTCCCCCTCCATATGGATGAATTTCCTGACAAAATCTCAACCGTTCTTGGCGTCCAGAGGTCCTCCAAACTCAAGTGCGTCTTGTATCCGGCCTCACACCGAAACGTGATTTATCAGAGAAGCAAACACAGCACCAGTCTTCTTTCTCCCAATTTCAGTGTTCGCGAGCCCATCGTAAACGGACCCTACGATTGTGGGGAGCTATGGGTGGATGGAACCCTCAACGGCCTTTGGGAACGCAGACGCACTTCGCGTAAACGATCCCGAATGGTTTAGTCGCTTATCAGCAAGCATGCAGCGCTGTGAAGCCTTGTGCCCAACATCATAGCGGTCATGGTACAATTCCGTCAAGCAGTATTTTGGATTTACCGGTCTTATCTTCGAGTGGTGATACGAGATCTACCTCCATGTCGCTCGGCCACCGGCCACGCTGCCCGTGAGACGATAGCGTGTCCAGAGGCGGCCTATGACACTCTGTGGAGTGCCAATGGCGGCAGCCACAGTACATTGCCTGGAACTGGTTATTTCTTTAAAGCTTACCTGGAAGCTGGTAGTAGATAACGTTATATAGTACCAATTATTGTTGTTTAATTTATGTAATGTAAACGGATGTGTTGTTGTTCTGATGTTAATACCATTTAATGTTTATTATAACAGAGTATTCAAAATTACATTATTATTTACAGTAAACCTATTACATCAACATCATTTTAATGGCGTCCCTTAATATGTATTACCAAAATGTACGTGGTTTACGTTCAAAAACGGATACTCTTTATAGAATGGTTAGTCTTAACAATTATGACGTCATAGCATTAACTGAAACATGGCTTATTGATGGCATAGCCGATGCTGAATTATTCGATGACCGCTATTTAGTCTGGAGGAGTGACAGGGACTATGTACGGACGGGGCAGACTCTAGGGGGGGGGGGGGTGTTTTATTAGCGGTTAAACGTAATCACACAGTAATAGACAGATACGATTGGGGAAGCTCGGCAGAAGATGTTTGGGTGACGGTTGCAGTGCGCGATAAACGACTTCCAGTATCGTATAATATTCATATTTGCAGTGTATATCTAGTAAGGGAGGATAGAGGTAACAGTCATAAGGTCCAGCTGTGTAACGAACGAGTTGAAGCGAACAGTTGACGCAGTTAATTTTGTCGCACCTCCTAGATAAATTCATTGTTTTGGGTGATTTCAATCTGGGAAACATGTTCGGCTGGGTCAAAGAAGATGGCGATGACGAACTGAAACCTGTATTAGCATCTAACTTGGAATATCTAGTGAGTTTTATTGATAGTCTTAATACTTGTAATCTTAGTCAGTACAATCACGCCCTGAACTGCAATGAACGTATATTGGACTTGATCCTATCTAACGATGTAGTTGTAGTTCAGGCATGCGATTCGCCTATTATTAAAGAAGATCCACATCATAAGTCACTCTGCATACAAGCTAATTTTGTGCAACTCCACATGCTCGCACAGGAGAAAATTTCTAAATATAATTATAATAAGGCCAATTACGCAGCTATCGTCTCTGAACTTGTAGATGCTAACTGGGAGCAGCTTCTCAATAATATCCCTCTTGAACAATCCGTTGACCTTTTCTACTCACGTTTGCTTGAACTTCGCGATAAATATGTTCCCATTAAAACCTGCACATCTAAATCTTATCCTCCTTGGTATAATACGGCTCTCATTAAAATGTTAAAAGAAAAACACAAATACCACTCAAAATATCGTAATTACGGAAATCTAACTGACTACAACTCTTTCTCACTCTTACGTCGCCGTGCTGTTGAACTCGAACATGATTGTTTTAATACTTATATAAAAAATATTGAAGATGGCATAACAAAGGATCCAAAGAGATTTTGGTCATACTTGAAAAGTAAAAATAAATCAGGTCCCTGTCCAAATAAGATGACATACAATAATGAGACAGCTGACACTGGAGAAGCAATCAGTGACTTATTTGCGAAATATTTCCTATCGACCTTTAACCAGCCGGGTGTTGTCAACTCATCGCCTAACTTATCTAACGGCCTTATCGCTAGCGCAACTGTCAGCTCCATCACTATAGATTCAGAAAATGTGCTGGCATTACTGAAGTCTCTTGATGCACACAAGTCGGGTGGCCCTGATCAGATACCTCCACACCTAATAATCAATTGTGCCGACGGTCTCGTGGCGCCATTATGCATACTTTACAATCGTTCCCTTACTGAGGGCGTTATGCCATCTGTATGGAAGACAGCGTTCATAACTCCAGTCTTTAAAAAAGGAGATAGGAGTCAGGTCCAGAACTACAGACCGATCTCGAAATTATACCTGTTTGCTAAGATACTCGAAAAAATAGTATACCGCCAGGTTTATGCTGCATTGAAGAACACGTTTGGTGATGAACAGCACGGCTTCCTGAGGAATCGGTCCACAGTGTCCAATCTTTCTGTAGCTAATGATATTATTACTTCAGGTATGGAGCGAAGAGCTCAGGTCGATGTTATTTACACTGATTACAGTAAATGCTTCGATCGCATAGACCATACTGTACTCCTTGGTAAGTTGGCGTCAGCCGGGATACACGGTAGTTTGTTTAGGTGGTTCGTATCCTACATAGATAACCGTAGTCAGGCGGTAGCACTTTGTGGTTACATATCAACCTGGGGTCCTATTCCGTCTGGTGTGCCCCAGGGCTCCATACTAGGACCATTACTGTTTAACATATTTATTTCGGATATTAAATGTTGTTTCCTTCGTTCTAAAATATTGTTATTTGCTGACGATATGAAAATTTTTAAGACTGTTCGCAGTACAGTTGATGTTAATGAGCTGAAAGCCGACCTTCTACGATTTGAGATATATTGCGCTTCCAATAAATTAGACTTTAACGTTTCAAAATGTTTTTACATGTCGTATACACGCTGCCACCAGACTATAGACTCGGGGTATTCTTTAATGGGTCAGGAATTATTGAAAGTACATGAGATAAGAGACCTGGGTGTTATTCATGATGAAAAGCTCCTGTTTGACAAACACACAGATTGTTTAGTTAAAAAGGCATCCAAGGCCATGGGTTTTATTTTACGTAGGTCACATAACTTTAAAAATATAAAAACTTTAAAAATATTGTACTGTGCATATGTACGGAGTCATTTGGAAAATGCCTGCCAAATATGGAACCCTCAATATGAAATCTATAAATTAAGAATTGAACGTATACAAAATCGGTTTTTAAGATACCTTGATTTTAGATCTAATCATTACTGCAACGATTACCATCAAAGATGCAGAAAGTACCATTTTCTCCCTCTGAAAATAAGGCGTAAAATCAGTGACATCTGTTATCTTATGAACATTGCTAACGGATCCGTTGACTGTCCTGAATTACTTTCTAAAATAAATTTAAAAACTAACTTGCTAAGGTTGAGACAGCGGTCCATTTTAAGTGTACAGCCGGCTAAGACTCAATACAGAGCAAACACATTTGTCTTGCGAGCAAGTAGCTCATTTAATATACTATCCCATGATATAGACCTGTTTTGTTCCAGCACAACTTCAGTTAGGAAAGTTATGTCTAATGAATTTGTCCTAGATTCCTAGATTCCTAGATAACTAGATTCCTAGATTCCTAGATTCCTAGTTTCCTAGTTTCCTAGTTTCCTAGTTTCCTAGTTTCCTAGTTTCCTAGTTTCTTAGTTTCTTAGTTATTAATAATTAGTCATTAGTTGGTCATAGCTTTGCATCATGATTGTACATGATTCAACGTAAGTTGAATCATGAATAATCATGATGATAAGCTGTAAAGCTTAAAGCACAACTGTTTTGGTTTTTTATTTTAATGTAAAAGTACAATATACATTAGATATACAATATTATAGATAAGATACTTACAAAAATTTGATCTTACAACTTACTTAATTATAATTATACCTATATGTGGAGATTTGTAAATGGCATTGGTTAACTGACATTGTCTAGTAATAGTTAATATTTGACTGTAAATCTTCCTACAAGCAAATAAATAAATAAATAAATAAAATATTGTTACTGTTTTCGTTACTTACTGCGCTTTTGTCAGTCTGCGTATATCGGTAAGTTAAGTAAGTAAACAGCCTATAATTGTCCCACTGCTGGGCAAAGGCCTCCATCATTGAAATCAAGTCAGCGCTACAATATGGGTAATGGCTTAATCACCACGCTTGCCAAATGCAGGTTAGTGATGACAAGCCTGGGTTATAACAGGGTTTGTTGGTCTCCTGCAATCACTGAGCTTATATACCCTTATGACTCTAATCTGAACTTTGCTTAGATGTTACCCATTCTGTGTACTGTGTTTTTTGTGAGAGGCAAATAAACTTAGTTATTATTATTATTCTCTTTATTTATCTTTTTTCTTAGACTAGGTTTTTTATAATATTAATATAAAAGTAAAATACAAAAGCACATACAAAACATAAAAATATTATAAAAAACCTAGCCTAGGGTGCCGCCGGCAACGGGGCAGGCATCAAGCTGCCGGTGGTTAGGGCTGCAGAGACAGGAACCTTCGGACTATCCGCGCCGTGTCCAAGAGTACCGCCTTCTGTATCTGACCCTTGATCCAACCATTGAGCGAGAGTTTCTTAAGGTGTTGGTCGAGACTCTTCGCTATCAGACCGCTCGCAGACACGACTATTGGCACAATGATTGTCTAGTGAATATCCCACATGGCGGTTACCTCGTGAGCCAAGTCAAGGTACTTACTTGCTGGCATTGTCCTTCTCGGCCTTTACAAGGTTCTCGTCATGTGGGATGGTGACGTCGACAAGCACTGCCCGGCGTTGCGATCGATCTATCAGCACGATATTAGGCCTATTAGCTAGAATAGTCTTGTCCGTGATGACAGCTCGATCCCAATAGAGCGTGACACGGCTGTTTTCGAGAACCGTCCCAGGTGTACCTGTAGTACGGCACTTCTTAGTCCACAAGACCGTATAGAAGAGCAAGTTGCTGGTGAATAATCCTAGCTACCAGATTATGTCTGTGCAAATACTCGCCATTAGCAAGATGAGAACAACCGGAGATAATGTGCCTGAGTGATTCACCGGGACGGCGGCATGCCCGACAAATGTCGACCGTACCGACCTTCAGGATATATCTCCGGTAGTTATTCGTTATGATAACTTCGTTCACAATTGCACAGACAAAATCTTTATTTTTATTATTATTACTATGCATCGAAAAATCCAAAATACATTTTGCCCGACCTGGGAATTGCACCCGGGACTTTTGGGTAACGGGCCGAGCGCCCTGCCACACGGCCGCCGAGGCGTTGTCGCTTATTTTACCGGTAAAAAAGCCACCCAGGTAACGTTACCAAGCATAAAGTTACTTTTGCTATTAACGTTATCATCGTATGATGTGTAACGTAACCTATTATTTAACGTTATTTATAGCCCTGCCTGTAATTTCACTAGATCTAGATGCTACTATGCTATGCTACTATGCTATGCGGCTGAAATAGGTGTAATGGTGGTCGTCATCCATACAAATTCTGGGCAGAATACTACTAAAGGGGTATGAGTATATTGGGGGTATTTATTAGGCGATGTTGTTTCAAAAAAAATGTTTCATGTTGAAGATCTTATCCCAATAAGCAAAACATTATTAAACAGAGTAAATCTATCTTGGGCAGATTTTGAGCTATTTCTTATTAAAAAAAAATATTTAGTATGTTTGTTGCTCTTGTAACATAATCTGCCCCTTTGTTCTTTTCTAACTATCTTGATTCCCTAAAAAACTGAATGAAAATATACTTAATTCCAATTCCACATTTACACATAAACAGACGGAAAGCAAACAAGAGTCGATATTACAAAAACACAAATGTTCAAAAAATTTCCACGAGCAGGATTTGAACCCGCACCTTCTGACATACCGGGTCAGGTGCTCTCCAAATTGAGCTATCGTGGTTCTAACCAGCCCGCCGAAATTATTCAACACTATTTCCTTTTTACATTGAAAGCCAAAGGCGCCCATTCAATTCATTCCAAATTTTTTCAACATTTGTGTTTTTGTAATTTGTTCGCAACAAAATTTGCGTTAAAATTTATATAAACATTTTAAAAGAGTCGATATCTCAAAAACTGCCCAATACTGGGAAATGTTGTGTTAGTATTTTTTTATGTCTTGACAAGTTCATTAAAATAAAATAAAAATTGAGGCGCGACAAAAAAAAAAAATTTTTCATACATTTTCGTATTTTATATGAGCAATTTTTCACAAACTATGAGGTTTCCGACTTTACGTTTATTTTTATGTTGAAGTTTATTTTATGGCGGTAATGAATTAATTAAAAAAAAATCCACCCCTCCATACAATATTACTCAAACCTCTTTATGTATCTAATACATACACATACATACATTATGTATACTCACTTCCGTCCTTCTCCCAGGAAGGGGCAGGCAGACCATCAAATGCACTAATTTTGCATCAAACTAGGGCTCTGAGGAACAGATAGCATTAGTGATAGATTGCTAACCAAACCTAATGTGCGAGCATCTTGGAACTCTTGTCCCTTAATCGGTTCGCACGACAGCACGGGAAGTTTGGAAATTATGACGGTAGTTGTTAACATTGAATGGGCGCCTTTGGCTTTCAAAGTAAAAAGTAAATAGTGTTGAATAATTTCGGCGGGCTGGTTAGAATCACGATAGCTCAATTGGGAGAGCACCTGACCCGGTATGTCAGAAGGGTGCAGGTTCAAACCCTGCTCGTGGAAATTTTTTCAACATTTGTGTTTTTGTAATTTGTTCGCAACAAAATTTGCGTTAAAATTATATAAACATAACAAAAACATTTTATTACATTATTTTCACGTCCTACACCAGCATGCGAGGTAGGTATCTACAAACGATGGATTTTAAATTTTTAATATTGACATAAGCTGACACGTCACATTGGATAACTTTTACGAAGACACCGACTCCAGTTACGCGGTTCATGAGGAGGTCTTATCGACTTTCGTACAGTATTCGAGTTGTAAAAAGTTTAGGCCCTTTCGCAAATGTAATACATATTCGCGCATCAACCAGCCGACGGGTGCCGTTATTTAGCCTTAAATTTCGTTTTTATACACCCTCCCCGCCTGATTATAAGGTGTATAATCCTTTGAAGGTGTGCCCTTTTGATTTTAGGGTAAGTTTTGCGTCACAACTTCGCTTCATATCTCGTCATAACGTTTTACTGTCGTGACGTATACCTATATGCGTAAGTCAGTGTGTCAAAGTTAGGGTACGTAAGGGTGTATGTATAAGCGTTGCTGTGAGCTGTTACACCGATTTGATGATACCACATAACTCGGAACGAGATTTGACTTGATGTTGGAAAGTGAAAGGGTTTGATAACAGATATGCTTTGACATTTATCTTTTGTTACGTTACCGGATAGGGCTTGACCCTTATCTTGGCAGTGGTACAGATAGCTACGTTGTAGCTGACTTTAGCGCTTGTCAACCTCCAATAATGTTAATTTTCAAGGCAAGAGTGAACTAGCATTTTCAAAGCATGTATGCAACATCCTAGGCCGCATCATTACTTACTATCAGGTGAGGTCGTGGTTAAGTAATTGCCTATACTTAATGAAAAAAAAAAAAAACTTTGTACTAAAGTATTGTTCAGCAAATTTGTTGGTAAGCACACGAGAAGGTACTCAAACATAGTAGCACATTTTGCTCTAAATATTTAACAGCTAAGAGACTGGCTATACCTGTAACTATGGTAAGTAGATAATAATGCTACCAGAATTGCTGTTTTGAACTTTGATGAACTTAGAACTTAGAAGGGTAGGTACCCTAAGCTTAGCACTAGATAAATGGCACTAGCAAAACCAAGTAGGTACAACAACGAAATCAAGTTATTTTTGTTCCGAAACCTTTTTTGTACCTAATCACAAACTACAAAAGTAAGTTTTTAAATAAGTAGGCACAACACAAGCAGATACTATATTATTTTTAATTAATAAATTTTCCAACACTCACACCAATTATATAGCCCAAGAGAAGCTTCGTTATGAAACTCGTTATATAGTTACTAGACAACGGATAAACAATCTTAAAATACTTAAATACATACTTATTATACATAGAAAACATCTCATCTCATCATCTCATCTCAGCCAAAAGACGTCCACTGCTGGACAAAGGCCTCCCCCAAATCATCATGGGGGGTATTTGCCGTAATCGCCACGCTTGGCAGGCGGGTTGGCGATCGCAGTAGGTTGAGGGTAAGCTCAGAGAGATGCTGCTGCCCATCCTCTGGAATGGTCCCTTAGTCGGCTTTTACGACACCCACGGGAAGAGATGGGGTGGTGCAATTCTTGATCCCCGGCACCACACAGGGTCACAGAAAACATCTAGACCCGAGACAATTTAGAAAAACAATAATTTCTAAATTGACCCGACCGGGGATCGAACCCGGGACCTCAAAGATGGCGACACCATGAAAACCGGTGTACAAACCACTCGACCAAGGAGGTCGTCAAATTTAATTCAAAGATTATTTCTTCTCTGTCTAAAATACAATGATAAAATTTCACAATTTTCTTAATACTCAAGCTCAAAGAAGATAACAAAGCATATGCACCTCAATTTCAAAAAGCCAACCACATTTTTAATGTCCTCATAAAAGTAGTTGCCTTAGACGCCCACTCATACATTCTCGGGAATTTCAAAAGAGGGAATTTGCAAAGAGCACGCGACACCAATCTTCCTAGCAAACGAACCGAGAAAAATAATATTCTATCCTATATGGAGTTACCCGCTGTTTAACAAAAGAATAACTTTCCGATTGAGTTGGCAGCGTCAAAAGAGTGAGCATTAACGCGACAGCTGAGTACTTTCGTGCTACACTTATGGAAATAAGACTATAGTCTTAATAATACTTAGAGATAACGGATTGGATTATGGGCATAGTCCTTGGACGGTTAGCAGAAGTCTTTTAGGATAAGGAATACTAATAATATACAGAAGGGGATACGATAAGTGAATTCGCTCGATTTTTCTGTAGTTTTATAGATCTGTCTTTTACTTTGTTAGCCGCCTATTTATAGCTTTTATAGCTTTTACAGAGGTTTCTCAAGACATAATGACCAATCAATCGCCCGCATTGTTGGGGCTGTTGTTTTTTCCTAAATTCTAAAAGGTGTTCTAGTTGAGGAAAGATACGTTTTGTCATGTAGTGGGGCTGTGAATGATGATAAGGCGGAGTCACCCCCTCAATCAGTCGACAATTGGTTAGTATTCGTAAATAGCAGAAGTATATGAAAAAAAAAATATAAAAAAGTAAGTACATAATTAATATATTTAATAACTATTTTTTTACATACATTATATTTATACTTATAATATGTACTTATAAATATTCAGAATACGGATGTAAAACGCGTTTATTTAATTACTTATATGAAACTAGATCCACATATCAAATTATTGATGCTAACTGAAAGTATTTCACTAAACAAAAGATAAACGTTTTGTAGTTCGTATAGTTCGTTTTTCCATTTTGTTATTAGGTAGGTAGTACGTCTATAAATTGTTTTGGAGATGATTGAAACTCACTTATCACTCGCCAGTGTAAAAGCGTATAGCAACAATGCAATGGCCGCCGATTATGAGAAATGTTAGAAATAAAAACAAAATCTAAAACAAAAGAACAAACGAGTCGAACAACACAACGTCAAACGCCAAAAAAGAGCCGCTTCAATCAAAGGCGCCGATTAATTGGTTTACAGCGATTTGCGAAGTCCGTGGGCGTCCCATTCATTGTATTCTATAAAACACTTTTGGATTCTTCAATTACTTAAAACATTCCCAATCGGCGACTTTTCATTTGCGATGTTTAACCAAGGGATCCAGTTTTCGATTGACTTGCGCTCAAAGGTCGGAGGGCGGACCGAATTAACAGGGGGAGTGCAATGAAGGAGCATGCCTTCAAAGAGAGAATGATTTCCCTATTTTGCTGGCAAAATCATAATATTCCTTCGCAAATTGCCAATGGTGTGATGGTGGGGTACACATACATATTATTATGTTTTTTTTGTTAACAATGGAACGCGTCCCTAAAGTAGAATATAATAGAAAATAAACTTTTATTTGACGCATCAAAATATTGATGAAGCAAATATCAAAACGGCATCACCTGGGCTTGGGTCTTTTTTGATGCTGTCCTATGTAATCTATATAAAAAACTGTATGTTATTCTTTTGTATATTTATATTATACTAGCTGTGCTCGCGACTTCATCCGCGTGGAATAGTGACTTTCAGCAGCATTTTTAATTTTTTAGGCTCTTGTTCCCATTTTTGCAACAATTTTTACTGATGCTTCGCTTCTATTAGTCGAAGCGTGATGTTATATAGCCTAAAGCCTTCCTCGATAAATGGACTATCTAACACAAAAATATTTTTTTAATTCGAACCAGTAGTTCCTGAGATTAGCGCGTTCAAACATACAAACTCTTCAGTGCTTATTAACTTTCAATATAGCAACCTGATCGCGCAAGCCGCTGCGTTATCAAGCTTCTGCTGTGCATCATCATCATCATTTGGTTTAGGAGGAGCTCAATGGCGCAGTGGTTAACGCGCCAGGTCTGCATGTGCTAAGGTTAAGCAATTTTCGCAAAGGCCGGTCATCGGATGGGTGACCAACAATTTATCATCTTGAGCTCCTCCGTGCTTCGGAAGGCACGTAAAGCCGTTGGTCCTGGCTGCATTAGCAGTCGTTAACAACCACCAATCCGCACTGGGCCCGCGTGGTGGTTTATGGCCCGTTCTCCCTATCCATCCATAGGGAAGGCTCCTGCTCCAGCAGTGGGGACATGAAATGAGCCGATGATGAAGATCATTTAGTGCCATCTTCATACTGAAGTTTCGAGATCAGTACGCAAAACTTCCTGTGGTCCCATTTAGCATATTTTAACTGACGATAGCTATCTACAGACGGCTTCACTTCAACCTATCTAAAACTGAAATTTTTCTTCAATAAATATTCAACCGTATGCTGTATTCATAAAGTTCAAATTTTATTGTGGGAATTTGACAGCTGTTGGTAGTCTGGTGTACTCAGAGGACGTGTGTAAAGCTCAATGCTGCCGTGTCACACCTATCTAACCTATCTTGAGATAGGTGAGTTACGCGTAACAAAGCTTAATCGAATTGTTAGGGTATCATTTATATGGGCACTGTGTAATTTATATATTTTTTATATTTTTACGTAATAATATTGGATATGGCACATACGCTTAACTCATGTTTTTGAGTGATTCGTAACGGCGGGTTGCTTTATCTTTAGATAAAATAGAATTGCATTACAAACAATAACTTGCTGCAAACGCACATCTCTCGCAACATTAGTTACGTGAGATAGGCATTATAAAACCTGTAAGGACTTGTCGGCATTCATCGCGCGGGTCAAGTGTTTGTTTACCTACATAAAATCAGTTATTGATGAGAGCTCGCACGCATACAATCAGAGTGCACTAATTTAATTAGTTTATGAATAGTTTTGTGAAACTTTAAGATTTAAGTGAATCATATCATGAACAAATGTGATGTTACAATTATCTAAACAGAATAAAGTGTTAGATACAAGTAAATCAAGGAATGACAATCCAGTGAGGTTTGTTTACGATGATTATTAAAAGATCTTGAACGAGAACCGTCTCCGGAGCATGACTTTGGTTCTCAGCTTGCTGATGACCGTGGGATTTCATCATTCAGTTGTGCCAGTGAATTGTTAAGATGCTGTACTCCAATCGCGGGGATGGATGATATTTTATTATGCAGAGATACTTACTTCGCCTTTAATTTATCAAGATATATCTTCTAATCTCGTAACTCGCAACTCTTGTAATGCTGAAAAACTAATAATTTTGAATAATGGTAATGAGAACCACACTCAAGTTTGTGTTTCAACTCAGTCTGAACCGTCTGTTCAACCACCAATTTTACAAAATACCACAAAAAGTAGTACTGAGGAGATCAAAGAACCAGCTTATTGCAATATATAAACGAAGATAGTTTCTCACGTCCAAGCACTTCAGAATCTATTCAAAATTAGGATCGTATAGTAAGTGACCCTTCTTCTGAAATTACGTTAGGGATAAATAAAATTAATAACAATATTTCTAAATTTTCGACAAGCATGAATGAAGCTTTGGAAAATATAGTCCCGATACAAAGCTCTACACCAAAACGAAATTCTGTATGTCAAACTAGTGATACGGATAATTATGAAAAGAGCGCGGAAGTTAATAAAACAATTATCCCGCGAATCAAACAACAGTTCAAGTAGTAAGAATACAGAAAAAAAGAAAAGAGTACGAAATCCCCAGAAAAAAACAGCTTGAGAAAAAGAAATATACTATGCTAAAGCCCTATAAAGAAAGTTGTACATAAAAATGTATCACAAAATTTTATAATGAGGATCGAAAAAATATATGGATCTGTTTTAGAAATCTAAGCAAACAAAATCAGAGATTTTTTTTATCACGCAATGTAGAAAAAAAACCTAAGAAAGTATCAACGAAATCTAATTCTCGGAGACATAATACTCTGATTTGGAATTTAAGTGACACACAAGTTTGTAAAACCTTTATTCTGAGTACATTATGACAAAAACAATTTTATCCAAAAAAATAAAGAATCTAGAAAAAAAATAGAGGTCTTAGAATTGACACACGCAGACATGATAATTTTCAAAGTCGATTTGAAACGAGTATTTTCTAAAAACTATAATATTACATCACCAAAGATAGTAGAGTTCAGGCATGGTTCTCAATCAGTTTTCTTAAAAAAATCGTATGATGAAAAAGAATTCAAAGAATTTTCAGCACTAAAACCAGCAGTAGAAGCTTTGTTTCTAGAAAATAGAGAATACCTACTTGAAATTACATGTCGAGAAACAGAGCCACGAGGGATAAGTTCGGTAAAAAAACAGGACTTGCTTAAACTTTGTCCTAGTACGCCAGCATCTCGCCGTATATTCTTTGAAAAATTAATTGTTAATGTAAATGCCAAAGACCTAGATAATGACATTTAATCATAAAGTTGTCTGCTAATCGTGAGTTTAGTAGTTTTTATGTTAACTTTACAAATTTTTTTAGCAATAGAATTGTTTTTGATTCATTACGTGTTCTACTGATCGAGAGGTTATTGTTGATTATACGTTAAACTTTATTTGTTCTTTTATGTTGAGTTTTATTTGTTCTTTTTATGTAGATTTTTACTTAATACTAGAAATGACATTTAATTTCATCTATGACATCGTGAGTTCTTTTTTATATTGATTTTTATTATGTATTAGAAATATGATCTATGATTTTATTTCTGATAATTATGATGCTATGTGCATGCCAAATCGGGTGACATGATTATTTTTTCGTTAAAAATATCTTAATAACTGTATTAAGTACTGATTTAACAATGTTTCCTAATCAAAAACTTCAGTAACAGTGTTTTTGTATGATTAAAAGTTAAACTATTTTCTTATAAATAGTGTTTATTTTCTATTGACAAATTAATTGTACCTACATTTCGTACTTTAATAAACACCTAGATAACTAAAACCAACTATATTTTAAATAAAACACAGCAAAACCCTAGTTTGCTTAGTAGGGCCGATTTGTCGTATTTAAAGATACAAGAGATAGCCGTTACAATAAATTATTATCATTCTAAGAAGCCAGTAACGGGCAGGCTCACTTATGTCAAGATACGCGCACGGCGTTACAGGATTTGTATGGGGATTCTGAGGCGCATGAAAACAAAGACCGGTTATAAATAGGATAAAATTAGTGTTAAATTAACAAAAAAAAAAACCTTTTGTAGACATGGATATTAACAACAACTTTATTATAAAAAAATATATAAAAGTCTGTTATTTCATCAAATATGAAAGAAACTAGGAAAAATCCTTCTAAGCTATTTTCCCAAAAGTAGTCTTTTTTGAGATAGGTGAGATAGGTGTGACACGGCAGAATGTTTGATGTCGTCCGGCTATTTGCGTGTCGGATGGCCCAGACTTCCTGCAGTGGACCAAGGCCAAAAAGAATGGCCAAAAAATGGTGTCTTGATTTTGATACTGACTGTCACAATTGGTAGGCTGTACAACTTCACAAGCGATAGAAATCCTCTGAGGTATTTCAGGGAAGGCTTTTACTTAGCTATTGGATATTCCACTGGCTAATCAAAAAATATGGAACACTCAAAATTCAAACCTAAAAAAGGGTGTCACGATTTTGGCAGTAACTGTCGAGATTGGTACAACTCTGTAAGCTACAGAGAACTTTCGTGGCATTAAGGGGAGGCTTTTATCCAGCTACAGAATATTCCACTGGCTAACTAAAAATCATGTATATTGATGTTGCGAGCGTTCAGCTGATTTTTCCAACTGCTACTTTATTCATTGGACAGAGAGCGGTATCTTCAGGCGCCCGCTCCCATCAGGATGCGCTCAATTAACATCCGCTCTTGAGAGCGACTTCATAATTGGACCCGGCGATGTAAACAATTTAAAAGGGTATAGTTGTAGGGTGAAGCCTTACTATGGGTTTACACATACAGTACTCACTCACGAAAATGTATTGAAAATTTCACGAGCAGGATTTGAAACCGCACCTTCCGATCTATCGAGGAGGGCTACCAATCAGTTAATAATAAGCAAGCTATAAGATTTATTATGAATCATCAATTACTTATCCAGAACACGAAAAATAAACGCCTTTTGGTAGTCGTTAGAGCGTAAGATGGTTATGAGTGTATGACACTCATACATGACTACCCACGTATTATCGAAAATATTAATTTAAATAAAAAAAAGCCAGACTTGATTTTTTTAATAACTTCCTTTAATTGAATTAAAATTACAACAATTGAATTAAAATAACAACAAAAGCGACGATACCAATAAATTTAAGGCATGACAATTTCGGTTTTGACATTGGAAATGTCTTTTCGTTCTCTCCAGTATAGGGGTAGGTAGGTACTATTAGTTATTCTGTGGTATAGGATCCGATTTCACGAAAAAGTGCGATATTATATCTCGGAGAGTTGTGAAGATATGATATTTAAAAGACTCAAAAAAAGTTATGGCCGAAACAGTAAAAAAAAACCACTTTTTTTCAGAATTTTTGATTTTGGGCTCGATATTTTGGCAACGAAGAATGATATAAAAAATTTGAGAAAAATGCCTTTGGACAATTTAGTCAGCTACAATTTGAGCCTAAAACAAAGACGATCGGGTTAAGAGTTTGCCCTATAACCTAGCCTAACCTTTTTGAATAAAAGTCAAAAAGTCAGAACTACATTTTTCAAATGACATTTATGACTTGATGTTTCGCAGAGTTCGTTATCGGTGTTTTAACGTTGTAGTTTTATTTTGTAATCTTTTCCTTATCCCGACTTTCTCGTCGCTCAGAGAAAATATTTTTTCGAATTCCGTAGATTTATTTCCAATGTATAGAATCCAGCTCTCACAAAGGTTATGTGAACCATACTTTAATTTAATTAGTAGTAAGTTTAATTGTAACTACCTTTGTGGAGAAAATAAACTTTTTATTATCAAATAAACTTTTTAATAAACTTTTTTATTAATGTGCTCGATGGTCGTGTGAGGCACGAAATCTGTGATTTTTTTTAATTCCTCGCGCGCTTATCTTTTATATTTGTATAAAGTTTTTTTTTTTTTGAATTTATTTTGGACCACAAACAGTTTGCTATGCTAAATATTATTGGAAGCGAGTATCGAGTAACAGAATTCATGGTAGGTGTTAAAATCAATGTGAAATTAACGTATCGAAAGGATGTCGTTGTACAAGGGCTAATCTAGCAGAAGCTTTATCGCCATGTAACAGTCAACTTGTAATAGTCAATTTGTAGGACATGAAGTTGGGTCGTAACCGAGTGCTATGGATGAGCTAAGTACAGCCCCCTGACTATGAGCTCTTATAGCATTATTATTGCAGTTGTGGAAAAGAGACGCGAGTATATTCGCCGCTACACGCGTCTCGTTTTCACAACTGCAATAATACTGCTATAAGAGCTCATGGTTACCCCCCAGGAGTCTTTATACAGATTGAGTTTATGTGTTTCAAGTTATCACTATCAAGACTACTAGTCGGTGTATACTTACGCTTACATATTTACGCGATGTTGGCATCACATAACTAGTTTTGTTAACTGTTGTATGTTTGATTGTATGTTTTGTTATGTATTTCCAATAAATGTTCTTTCTTTAATTCTTTAGTGTATATTATAACTTTTCAAACTAAATTATTAACGGGATTCAATTGTGCTGAATTATTGGATACTCATTAATAAAAACTAGTGGTCGCCCAGTGGTCGAAATTCGACCGTAATTTTATTAAGGCTACACGGATTGTATCACAGGTAATGAAAAAATAAAAAGATAGAATGTGAGTTTGGATTGGTATTGACAGATTTCGGCCGCTCCTCTTCCATTTTTGAAATTTTTGAAAAGAGTATATATTCGTGTGTGTCAAATACATGGTAGAGTGTGTAATGTTTGTTTTAATGATTTCATGTATTTTTATGCATAATTAAAAAAAATATTAACATTTGGATAACCTTCTCTATATAAACTAATAAGTGTGCGAAGTTTCATACTCTTCCGTCCGCGCAATTTTTGTAAAAAAGGGGTAATTTTTTTGCTTCACGTATTAATATATAGATATGGTAGGAATCCCGTTAATAATTACTCTAAAATATTATAGTCTGAAAGTGATGATTATGTATGCGAGGACTCAAGCATTCCAACCAACATGAACCATAGAACATGGGGAGATTAGTCAGAGGGTCATCACGCTGGCTCAAAGAGGTTTGGTGGCTTATTATGACTGTTATCCTAAAGTAAGCGGGCTTAGCGCGCCATTTGAAACAATGAGGAGTTCTTCCGATCCGATCCAAACCCTTCGA
Source organism: Eudonia lacustrata (assembly GCA_947562085.1). Taxonomy (NCBI): domain Eukaryota; kingdom Metazoa; phylum Arthropoda; class Insecta; order Lepidoptera; family Crambidae; genus Eudonia; species Eudonia lacustrata. The sequence goes on along the minus strand of OX387315.1, from coordinate 6,867,242 downwards.
ATCTAGTAGAGCACGGAGACACGCACTTAAGTGCGTGATGCCGATCCCTCTAGAAAACCTCCGAAGGTGACTCGTTTCACACGGCTTGAGGAACCCTTTAAGTTTCTTGCCGCCCCCAAAAAAGCCCGGTGAAGATGAAAATGCCGTATGAGGCAATCAGCAATCTCTCGCCAAAAAAAAAACTGAGGAGTTCGAGATATTACAAAGCTGGTCATCATTTGCTGGGCATTGAGCCATCGAGTTTTCATTATACTCGTAGATATATTATTTAGACTTATAAAAACTCGGTAAGATAGCTTAGTTTGACTTATAAAATAAAGATGCTCCTTATTACAATGTTTTCTTTCGCTGATGTCAAATTTTTATCTTACCTTCTTATCTTGAATGGAACTATGTATTGTAATGGTGACATAAACCGAACCACGAGTTCAATTGTTACTGTTATTTTTTCTCAGTGCCAAACCGTACCCCAAGTGAAAACATAAGATGAGTGAATAATCCCAGTGGCAGTTTATTCGTTTTTCAGCGTGTAAGAGGTGACGTATCCCTCCTGCCTCCAGTGGATGCGCTCAATTAGCACGGCTCGAGGGCTGCGTAATTGGAAGTCATCGGTCGCGAGTCGACGTCTGAAGCGGGACGGTCTTTGGTAACACTTTTTATTGGCAACGAAGAGTCGATTTTAGTATACTTGTAATGTCGCAGTTAGATGCGTTATTCGAGGTTTATTCAGTGGTTATAAAGACGACACTGTAATGAAAAGCTTTATTTATAATTTTAGCGTGACGTTTAGTTTACTCTCACATGGAACCCATAGTATCGGCCATTTTCAAATAAATATATAACACGCTCTCGTCAACCAATATTCTGGTGCGTTCGGATTCATACAATAGGAGCTTAAGACCTTTTTCCTGTCATGCGTATTTTCACCCGCATGCGGATCTCGTCCGCATACGGGTTTTAATACGCTCCGGGCCACACGCAGAACAAAAATTTCGTTCGCCGCTGCAGTGTCGTGCGTGTCGCCAGTGAGTATACTCGTGCACAGAGATAAACGTTAGAAAAGTAATTATCGCTTATATATTTTCAAAAATAAAAAAATAAAAAAAACAATTCAGAGTAGATTCTTTATCTTGAAACTAGATCACTTACTGGAATGTTTAATGTAATTTATCAAAATTGAAAAATTAAGGTTTAGAAATGAAACGCAGTGTTCAAATTCAATGTCAGAAGAAGAAGAATTTAATAAAAAGAAAGGCAAGCTACCCCCATACATAATAGTCATTGTTTTTTCCAGCCAAGCAGCCACCCTTGCATCCCGGTTTTTGTAAAGCTCGTCATGCTTGTTTCACAAACAAAGGGCGAAAATGCACTTCAAAAATAACTCTCTGTATCAATTTTCATTTTTGTTTGCAATTGTATGCGTACAATGACGATGCGTGTAACCCGCACGACAGTAAAAACTACACTGGCAGCCAATCCGCGTCCCGCGCGCGTTTTTCCCGCGTGATAGGAAAAGTATGTATGAAATGATAGGATGCGGGCAGCCTGCATGCGGACCAAACCCGCACGCGGGTGAAAATACGCATGACAGGAAAAAGGCCTTTACACTATCTTTTGGTCTTAAAGTATACCTGCAATGTCATGTCGAAAAACCAGTATGACATTTAATTTTCCAGACTGATTTGCAACCGAACATTTGTTTACTGATGCCCATTAGTCCGATGGTTGCCCAACTGAAGTTACAGTTATAAATATTATGTGTCTTCTTTATACCAAAAAAACTCATATTTATTAACAACTAGTGGCCCGCCCGCTCGCGAATTCGTTCACTTCAGTGGACACCCGTATCCGATGATGGATTTTTTATGCAAACCTTGTCTTGAAAATTACGAAGATAACAAAAAAAATATCAGAAAATCGGTTTAGCCGTTATCAAGTGATGCTCTAACATACATGTGGCAATTGAATTTTATTAATATAGATTTAGCTTAAAAAGATATTCCAAAATCAAGGCACACGCGTTAATTTCTAGCATGCCACTTCGCAAGCTGCCAAATGGATAGCATTACAGTAACTTTGCGCGAGAGTAACGCCTCGCCCCGGTGTATTAGCATTTTATATTCAAACTACGGGAACGAGGTAGAAAATACTTTCAACTAATTGGTTTCAGGCTATTAAAGGTGGGTTTAGAGCTTATATTTCAGTTGCACTAACGTGCTTAAGGCTTGCGAGTGGTATGCCACCAATGACACTTAGTTTTGCATTTTAAAGTGGGAGAAACGAAAAGGATGCTCTTTTGTTTTGTTTAAAAGTCTTCAAATAGAAGGGGGTTGTTAATTCTTCTTTGAATAGGTTCTTTGACAGGAACCAGAGATAGACATTTTTGAAGTGTAACATCTTTCCGCTCGCTTTCTAGGAACTTGTGGGAGTGATTTCGTGAAATGGGACGGAAGTGTCTAACAGTGTAACAGGAAGTCGGGGAAGGATTAAATTCAGTAATCGATATTAAGAACATGACATATTATTATTATATGTGACATATTATGGCATTTGACTATCAAAGTTCATTTAGATATGTCAAATGTCTTCTAATGAGTATTTGCTGCATTCTCTTTATGAATTGTAAAAAAGTATACCTACGTCATTTTTAATTCTATATTCTATTGTAATATAGATGTCAACCCTTTCGTGTCTAATAGACTTTGTTATTATTTATTTTATAGTTATAAAATGATGTAATACCTGACCTATTTTTTCAGAATATAATGTTAAAATTGCAATACTAAGGTGACATGTCAAATGTTACACATCATATGCGACTACTGTAGTGCTCGCTCGTTTTGTTCCATCATAACTCTTTGCGGCATGGTGGTTGATTTTTTAACCACATATTTCATTTGATTTTTAATCTTATCTCAATCACATAAAGTTCAAAATGTGGTGGGTATATACATCCCTCTGACCCTGAAAGAGATAAAAAGGGTCCGTGACTGATTTAACGATCTTAGCAACCAATTAATATTAACCACTTGCAATGAAATCTAATGCTATTTTTTGGCGACAAAACATGTGTGAACACCGGTGCCATTACTCTATTAATTTTTTATGTTCAATGTTTAGGCAAATTTTTAACATTTTTATACCCTGATTTAGGTGACTTTGTTTGGTCGAATGTGTTCTGTCTTGAAATTGTCTCATTTTTATTTAACTGTCTCTCTAGGCTAGTGGGTAAATCACCTATTTCAGATTCAGAGATTCCCAGCGTGGTTTCAAATTCGACTCTGTTTGGTTGGTAGTAAGTTGGTAGGAGCTCGATGGCGCAGAGGTCGCGCCTGATCTGCCGAGTGCAGAGGTTAAGCAGCTTTCGCAAAGGCTGGTCATCGGATGTGTAACCAAAAAATTGATCATCTAGAGTCGTGTACTGATCTGCCCCCCGACCGCCTAACCGATCGCTTTGACTACACGTATAGTTTATGACGTCATCTTGCCACCTCGCACCGCCTATGAAAGCAATATCAAAAGCTAAAGGCTATTAGGCGATATTGCTTTCATAGGCGGCACGAAACGACAAGATGACGTCATAAACCACACACGAAGTCAAAGCGATCGGTTAGGCGGTCGGGCCCCTGGCGTTGACCTGACGTAGATGGTCCTTTGTGCTTGTGTAAGGATGTCTGACACCTAACTTTGTAACCGTAAGGTTGGTGGGGGGTGTCAGTATAAACTTTAAGTTGTGTGTAGCAGGGTGATCATCTAGAGCTTCTCCGTGCTCCAGAAGGCACGTGAAGCCGTATTGTGTCAGATATTTAGATGTAAGGTATCCTCTGTATCCTACTGTAATCCTCTGTGGTTAAGGATTCCATTTATATTCATTCACAATTCTATTTTTATACCAAAACAAAAAATAGCACTTGAAAACAGTTTAAAAGTGGTATAACTAAATGAAATTTATGAAACAATGCAGCCTAACATTGTAATAAACAATAACTTGAAACAAACCGTAGCTTAGTTGGAACAGCTAGAAAGATTGCGAACGGTCGTAAGTGTGCGTTCTACCTAAAGCAGATCATTAATTGTAACTTTTAATTAAAGTGCTATTTTATTAAGTTAATTAAGCATTAACGTATGAACATTTTTACAGCAACTCATTATATAACTTCTTGGTATATTACTACGTATAATGATTATATCGATGAATAATTCTCTATTATTTTATGTGATTCGATAAGCGTTCGAGTTTTAAAGATTAAGAGTTTGAAAGGTCTTTTAACTAACCATTATATTGGAAAACAAATGTTAAAAAGGAGCCATTCTCTTCTCCTTTCAATTTCAAAAGAAATTCTTAATAGGTATTTATTTATAAAATATTTGATTTGTAAGCGTGCAACGTTTTATATTCGAAAATAAGGTAAGTCGTTCACAAAATATTATATTTTCCCACACATTGCCATTGGATTTTGAATTTTAAATTTACCGTGTCAGGTGTCATAATAACTGTCAATAACTGCTAGTAGGAGACGCATCGAACATGGCTTTACGCCAATGTTGTACTAAACCTGTTTTATATGTTGTTTCATACAATAAAAATGTTATGGCATGCTTGATTATATATAAACAAAAAAAGCTTCATCGTAGCATATGTAAGAGTCGCAGATAACGCAGAGACGTAAAACACACATTTAATTATTTTTATAAATTGTATTAATTAAGAATTTTATTTATTGATACTTATTTATTTGAATAAAGACAGTGCACCTGACCCGGCATGTCATGGAGTGCGGGTTTGAATCCCGCTCCTGAAAACTTTCCAACTCTTTGACTTTTTTCTAATTGTAGTTTGTTCGCAACAATATTTGCGTAAAATTATATGTAAATAATATCATTCATTTATTTTAGGAAAGCTGACAACTTACAATATGAAAAAATAAGAATTGACAGCTACAATATCTAGTATTTTTTATTATGTTTTAGTACATACAAGCTTGATATCAAACCTGCTTGGTAAACTACCTCAAATAAGGCAGTACACTAATAAAGTTGACAAGCCTCATTTTATAGCTGACGGTGCCGGGCGGGGGCGCAGTAAACCACCAGCATTTATGTAAATTTAAGGTTTATCACCAAAATATCGGTTTAATATTAAGGTCAAACAGGAAATAGAAAATTTAATGGCTGACATCTGGAAATTAGGCATTGCATCGATTATTGAGAGGCATGGCGCGGTGACTTGAGCGTTTTAAATTTAACGAATTTTTTTACAACGGTAATATTATACTAACTCGCGCAACGGTGATGCTAAGTGATGATAACGGCGAACGTGCTAACGCACTTCCCCCGGAGTCCTCACTACAGACAAAGTTCTATCTAGTTTATCTAGTTTGCTCTATCTGCGGAACAGTACACTACAGATACATAAATACAATGATGGACTTAAACAGAGCCAATAACAAAACCGCCCAGCTCTTTCTTTATTTTTTTGAGAAACTAGTGTCTCAGTTGCTTATATGAAAAACAGTCAAATGAGTCAAATATTAAGTGTTTTGCTTTTCCAATCTAAACACCTCTTTTATTTTAAATAACAAAACTACTTACAGAATATCAAATAGATGATTCAAATTTAGCATAAAGAAACACCAACCATTCTGTATAACCTTTCCTATTGGAAATCCCGGAACAAAATACGCGTTCGATTCCAAGTGTTCTTACATTTTCTGTGCCGTAGCTTCGTAGCTACGACCGTAGCGACTACGAGCATACTCGTAGCTTTTTCCACGGTATAAATATTTCAAGACAGGAAATTATACCACCGATACTGTACGTTGAATGGAAAACGATCTTCGAGTGCTGAGGCAAAATAGAAACTGAATTATGTATATCGTCGTTATTGATAAGCGGTAACGTTAAAGGTATTGTTACTTTTTTGGGATTTTGACCTTTTTGATTTACGAGTTTGTTAGTGTTCAATATTTCTTTGCACTGTTTATTTTTTGTTTATTTTGTTTAGCATTAGAATGCACATAAATGCCTTAATGTATTTAACGAACGCTTAACTTTTGACAATATAATTATGTGTTATAGCAAAACATAGCATTTTTGACATTATCAGCCTTTAAACGCCCCAACACTGGGCTCAGACGTACAAAAATATATAAACCAAATGAATAGCTTTGATCATTATCCATTACTCTGACCAAATAGAAGTAAGTGATCAAATCGACAAAAACACGGAGGAGCACGAGTGAGCACGTGTCACCGGTCAGCTAAACTAGTCTAAGTCTACAAAGTTGACGAACCTGTACCCCTTGGAAGTATAGACTTCTATTCTTACGTCGCAGCAGAGACACGTAAAAAGCTGGATGAACACGGCAATACGTACCTGATGTACCTGATGACGTACTTGATGCTTATATCATAGAACTAGCGCCGCTCGCGGTTTCACCCGCGTGGTTCCCATTCCCGTGAGAATATCTGGATAAAAAGTATCCTATGTGTTATTTCAGGTTATAAACTATCTGTATTCCGAATTTCATCCAAATCCATCCATCCGTTGCAGCGTGAAGAAGCCACAAATATACGAACATACACACAAAGTTTCGCATTTATAATATTAGTAGGATAGGATTAGAAGAATTGGTCCCGCAGAATTTATTTTCCAACTACAGATAGGGTTGGCTGGAAGAGATCTTTTTTAGAGATAAGCACACCCTTGTACCTATATGTTTTTTATTATGTGAATTTAAGACTGTAATTTTATTGAGCAATAAAGGATTTAAGCTTACACTTAAACAACTATTTACTTAATTATATTTAGCCTAAAGTGTGAAATTTTAAAAGTATCTTCAAATTGATAAATCGAACACATTGCGTTGTTTTACGTTGCGTTGCACCAAAACGTTGAAAATTCTATAACTCCAGTATAAATGTTAGATTGAAAAATATTAGAATACGTTTACTTTTAAATAAAAACAATTTTCAAAAGCTTAATTAAACGCGCTATGAAATTGCATCTCAGCTTAATTCTTATTATCTCTGCAACTCTGCATGCTCGCATGTTACGGCGAGGAGTGTGAATACAGAATGCGTTTGGTTCATCACGTATTTATAACCCGTTGATACGGAAATTGCAGTTTTGTAATATTCACGAGAGACGCGGCATTAGCGGCGGCTTGCAAGTCATGAGCGATTGGCGATTTTTAACCCCATCTGTGGTCTAGTCTAGAAAGGTCTATTGCATCAATATCTCTAGAGATACAATACAGCCATAACTTTTATTAAGGGTGAGACTTGAATCGCATATTATTTTAGTTAATCCTATATTGTACATATAAAACACATATTAAAACAGACATTATACAAGACCTATACAATGGTGAGGTACTTTAAGATTATACTATTTATTTATTGAAACAAACGATAGGTAATCATATTATTTTTAAATCTAAATAGTCAGTTATGTAAATTTTAGTTGTGTTAAGTAGTAATTTAACAAGATATGACCGTAACTATTAGTTGTCTAGAATCAATATTTTCTTTTGAAACTAAGAACCTCTATACAACCTTTCAGCTTTTGACTTAGACCACTCATAGGCGGGTGCATCAAACCCAGGGGAGAGTGTTAGTGAGTTCGTTTGAATGATTTGACACCTCCCTAGAGGTTCAACCCTTTCGACAGAGAGGGCACCACTATGAAATAGCGTTGGGCTTACATTTCATATTGTTAAAAACACCGTATTACAAGTCAAATGTACTGTTTACAGCTGCAGATATATTAATAATTCAAAAGGGCATTAGGAATTGTAGGAACGCTTGTTATATAAATATTTTGTGTTCTGTTTTAATGGGCCTTACTAACAACAGAGTGTGTACGTCATGTAATTTCATTTTAAATTAACGGCTCCCGCCCACGTCTGACTTTTTTTAGGACCGATAATTGGACCGATATTATCGCCGAGGTTTTAGTACCGATTTTGTGACCGACTTCATCGACTTGTGCATTGCAACATAGAATTCCAAACGTGCAATTTTTATCGACAAAAAAATCGGTCACCGATTATAGGACGTGGGCGTGGGCTCTAAAAGAGACAAAACTCGGAATAACTACTCTGTTTATTAGTACAGGGGTAAGTGGTTTATTTATCTCGGCTAGTTAATAATCTATTACAAATGTAAAAAAATTACCTTATATTGTGAAACTTCTGTTCATCTTGCCTGTAAAAGAAGTTTTTTTTATAATAGTTTATTTCTTTTCCACATCGAAAAAGGGCTTTTTCTTTATCTTACCTGGACTCCAATTCTACTAACTCAATAGTTTCTCAATATAATGTCACTTTAACTAATTTTGGCATATGGGAATATTGTCAAAATTGTCAAAAACAGCCCGGCAGCTTAGATACGATTGTGGTTTTTTAAAATGGCTCTTCCATTTCAGCCATATCGTTACTTATTTCTAGTGGTCGCCCAGTGGTCGAAAGTCGACCGTAAAAAGATAGAATGTGAGTTGGCATTGACAGATTTCGGCCGCTCCTCTTCCACTTTAGAAATTTTTGAAAAGAGTATAAATGCGTGTGTGTCAAATACATGGTAGTGTGTGTAATGTTTGTTTTATTGATTTAATGTATTTTTTATGCATAATAAAAAAAAAACATTCAGTACTCCTTCTCTATATAAACTATAAGTGTGCGAAATTTCATTATCCTCCGTCCGCGCAATTTTTGTAAAAAGGGGTACAGTGACCCAAGAAAGTGGTGTGCCAGTTTTGATTTAGTTTTCTAGTCATCGATATTTACAACAACGTTCATACTAGATATCACTGAAAGAGATGCATAATAATGACGTAAACTTAATTGATAAGTATTCATACGTCGGTCACTGTCACTTCTAAGTGCATGACATTTTAACCTTTAGCACAAATGGATAAGACATTAATTACTATAAAAAAAATATAAATTTTCTAAACAAAAGTAATAAAAACTATTTATATAGACAACCCAATTCTATTTGATAAAAAGAAAACTGACAATTGACATTTTGTCAATTATATTTTAGTAATTTTTAAATATTTTCTTTAAAAAAAACGACTTATTTTCCATATTTTTTTTTACTTAATTGTATATAAATAACATCTTCAATGCCTGCCAACTTGACTTTTGCTGAAAGGGCGCAAATAATTACGCACACACATAATATTATTGAATTCAATTTTGACCATAATCATTATTTATCATCCCCCCCGGCCATTTGACGACGTCATTGTTTCCATCAAGTTCAAAATAAGAACAGCTGTCACGTAACAAACAGTATTCAATAAAGATGGCAATAGAAGTTGTCAGATCGATTTGCAAGCGAAACTAATCTTTATCGCCTATAAATTTGCCAAGCGACATTCAACCTTAGGGTGGTAAACCAATTTTTAGGCCGACCGTACAAAGTTTTTGCTTCACGTATTAAGATGTTTATGGAGCTATATAAGGTGAGATGAGTGCTAAGCGCTGTTGTATTTTTTAAATGTCGTTATGTGCTTCTACAGCATGCCTAGTGTGAGTTTTGTGTGCTATACGTATTCATTCGAATACGTTCACGAAAACGAAATTTTTTAAAGATTTTTTTAACTCTTCTTGTATGTCGCCAGGAGGCGCTCCTTCAACGCCATACTAGTTTCCGTTATCGTGATCAAATGTCAAATGAAACTTACGCTATGCACCCAGAAGCTTGAAAGTTAAACCGTTGTTGTTGCTGGTTGTAGTCGTAAGATGGCAGTTTACTATTAACATATACCTAGTGCCGTCTTGAGCCAGGCTTATAACTTATGCTAAAACCAATTTTCTCATGTGGGAAAACTTAAGAGCACCATAAAGTTTAAATCTTGAGTGCGAAGAAAACCTTTATTCTACAGAAAGGAAGTTCAATACTAATTAATTTGCGTTATTGTTTCAGTAGCGTTACAGGCTTATTATTACACAGCAATTAACTGAGTAAATATAACGAGGGAACACATTACGAACAGTACGAAACAACTTTACACTTAACTCGGCATTTGTACATTATTTAACTCATACATACATACGGTCTTAACTCAAAACATTAACAAGTCCCTAAAATTCGCATCAAAAACACGTCGCCTTCGATGTGTCGAAAAGTGCCGCATTATGTTGAAAAGGGAATCTTCTGAGTCAAAAGCAGCCTCTCGGCTATAGCTCGCACTTCCAAGCTGGTCGATCAAAGAGCCACCTTAAATATTAAAAGCTCATTACACTAATGAATCGTATCAGATTTCAGCAACGTTTCAGGCCGGCCTCAATGCATCTTTCGGCTTTCTTCGGCTCCTTACAAGACGCTCTTTTGTTGGGAGTTCAAGTTTTTTTCGTTGGCGCATGGGGCAGCGTTATTTTCTTGATGATACGGAAAGCGTGGGACAAAGGATTCATTTGTTTTTCACTCGGCTTAACACCTATATAAAAATGTTCATAGTAGTTTTAAACGTGCAGGAAAAATGTTAGAATACTTCTTTATTGCTGAAAGGTGAGTTTATAAAAACAAAAGCAAAGCGATGTACCATCAACCTAGTTTCTTTATTAAACTCTTTAGCAGTTAGTTTGTTGCCTGGCATCTTTATTACTTAGACTATACAATAAAGAGGAAACTTTGAAAGTAGTAATATCACGGTGTATGTAATCTCTTCCTCGTAATTATTATGCTTCATAACAATATTATTACATTTTTACTAAAAAGTGCACATAGCGTATTTTGATTTAACAATGCCATATATATTTCTAATTTATTAAAATTTTACAAATAATTTGATAAGAAACTTAAGTAACTAAAACTATTACTAAACTAAAATATGGCGTCAAAAAATTCCTCCGCGTCGCTGTCGACTGGTGATGTACCCAAGAGACTTGGCGGCATTGCCTCGTTGCATGGCAATGCTTAGCCTCTGCCCAAGGTAAAAGCCAGCCTTTGGGTCATGGGAAGAGTCAACCAGCCGTTTGGAGATGCCATTAAACAAAACATGAGCACTCGGACCCTACGGTCCGAGGGTTTCAACCCCAAACGACTCGAAAATATAATTAAACACATTAATACATATTTTTTTAATTTTTACTTATTAAACTTGCTTCTTAAGGGTGCGCCGACCAAAAAATGCCAAAAATGCAGTTACGGTTAAGTAAATATAATTGAAAATACTATCGTATTTAATGAACAAAATATATATTTAGTATCATAGGGAACGTGTTTACAATTTGTCAGAACCATAAATTCATAACACGCTATAGTTTTTCTACAATATCATTTAAAGTTGGGCAAAAATCATGAAAACGAGTGGCGGCGTTTAGTAGATTTCTTATAGTTTATCTAAATTATTGTACCTCTGATTTTGTCTAAACAATCATCAATGGATAAACTACAAATTGCTAGACTACATTTTCGATTCATCAAGTGGTTATTTAAATAATTATTTTTTACTAAGCACCTTAAATTCCCCATACAAAATTAGTATGGCCGCGCGGCATCAAATAAATATGGACGACGACATTTCAAATAAACCATATGACACTTGTCACTTACGGATAGCGCACCCTTAAGATTTCAGTGTCAAAAATTATTTACCAGCGACTTTGACTAAGAGTAAGTAGGAGCATTCGTAAATTGATATCGTAATAGTTACCGGTCCAAAAATAGCACTCCAGTTCTTATGGTCTTTACTTATATTAATTCCTAGCGTATTCACTTTAACAAAACTGCCTTCTTTCGAACGATAATAAATCTTAAACTTAACATACGTAAGTATCATTTTGCAAAGAGACAATGTGAAAAACTGAGTAGATATGCTTCACGTTATAAGTTATACGGAGGTGTTATCCATTATTCATTCCTGTGTCACGGTTGAAATTAAACTGGCGTCCCCAGTGACTTGCTTTTAAAATGCCCTGCGTTTTCTTTTTCATATAAAAAAAGTATAAAAAAGACAGATTACACATAACTTGAAAGAGAATTGTAAGTCATAAGTTATTTAATGAAAGGTATGCATTTCGACTATGTCATTGTTTGAGAATCACACTAATATGGGCGAAAGTTTGTGTGTATGTTCGTATATTTGTTGCTTCTTCACGCTGCAACGGATAGATGGATTTGGATGAAATTCGGCATACAGATAGTTTATAACCTGAATTAACACATATGATAGTTTTTATCCCGATATTCCCAGATATTCCCGGGAATTACACTTTAAAAATATACTAAAAACGATAATTTCATTTTCCAATAAAAAAGTATTGTTTATTTTTTTGTCATAGAAACCAATAAGAATTTTATCACTTGATGGAAACAGTCAAAGCGGTGCGAAGTCCGCCGGGTCCACTAGTAAGTAATAAGACATCGGAGCTTGTTGGCGTAGCAGGCTAGCGCGTTCGGCTTGCGTTTTCGCAAGTAAAGCAACTTTCACGATGCTATGTCATGAGATGGGTGACCCAATTACACTTTAAGTCGTTGGTCCCAGGTCAGCCTTCAAAACGTCTAACTTGCATTTGGCCAACGTAGTGGAAACCTTCCTACAAGTACTTAATGAAAGTAGTTATTTCACATAGAATCAATAACCTACTAGTAGTGGGTTATTGGTGTGAATGTGAATTCTAAATGTACTTGTGGGAAGGTTTTTCAGCCCAGCAGTGGCCCAATAACGTTGATGAACAAGAAACGTGTATAAAAATTAATATTTCTATTCAACACAAAGTACTCTGTCTTATATTCGGAAGGTACAGCGTTTTTCCGAGACGGGTTGGTATGTTTCGTATTTCTAGTTTTGATTTGACCCAGCAGTGGGACCAGTACAAAGATACTACACAAAGAACATCATCGTTATATTCTTATATTTTCTTACAAATACATGTAAGACGAGACGATAACAAATTAGTGGTAATTGTAACGTAAAGGGAATGGCGTTTTGATTGTCCCCGGGGAGGTTAATCAAGTGCGTCTAATAACAGTCTGTGTCAACCACTCAGACCTGGGTGGGTACAAGGCTCGGGGGACGCCAATAACTGCCGGTTATTATCTAGGCCACACCAGATATTGGAAAGGACTGTATCTTATAAATAGCAGTAGATAGTGAGACATATGAAAAATACATTTTAATGTCTTTCTTTTCTTATTTATATCTAAAGAATCAAACGTGTGAAACGTGTTTCTAGGGGGAATGTCATCACGCACTAGTGTAAGTCCCCGTTCCCTGCTAGATTCTACGAGGATCGGATCGGATCAGGAGCCGAACAACCCGAGGGCGCCTCTAAAGTAGGAGTGAGGCGTATATATCTGAACAGATAAAAATAACAGGTTTCATTGAATAATAATATGGAACAAACTAACAAACAGATAGCATCTATTAGGCCTTTTCAAAGCACAGAACATACAGGTGTTGCATTCGTTCGTTCGGATACGCGCAAATTACGTTGCGCTATTTTTTTGACAGATAAAAGTAATTTACTAAAATAAATAATTAATTAAATTAATTAATGTCTTTTGGAAAATTTTCTAAAATTTTATTTTTAAAGTCAAGCTGTCAGTTCTAAGCCTGTTAAGCATGATGGATGGTTTTCATTTCAGGAACATACACTGAAACCGTTTGAGTTCCTATGTTACAATGTATCCTATGAAAAGGTACTAATACTATGTTACAACACAACAGGCTGTTATTTTGGAACAGGTTTCCAGAACTGTTATTTTACTGGAACTCGGGGGACGCTAATAACAGGCCGTTATCATCTAGACCGCACTTTATTGCGAAGGACTTAGTCTCAGTAGCGTATTATGTCTTAAATGTTTAAGTTCAAAACATAAATACTGCTTCTAAGAATTGGTTCAGGTTTGCAGATTTAGATGCCTAGCCAAATTGAATTGTCTCGAGTTCTTCCATACTCTGAAAGATAAGTACGCAGGTACGCTACGCCGGCCGTTAGTGCATGCATAGTCTGGGGAAGGATTGATGTTAAAAATTAAAGTTGGTCTAATTAAATAATAAATATTTTGTTTGTCGACATTTTTATCTCTTAGTCCCCGCACTATGCGAGTAATATTCGTAGGTGTGCTTCGTGGAATAAAAAAATAATAATTTTAAAATTTGATTTGAAGCACACCTATGGATGTGCTTCGTGGAATACCTCGGAAATCTATAGATACTAATATTATAAAGCTGAAGAGTTTGTTTGTTTGTTTGGTTGAACGCGCTAATCTCAGGAACTACTGGTTCGCATTGAAAAAATATTTTTGTGTTGAATAGTCCATTTATTGAGGAAGGCTATAAGCTATACTACACCACACTATGACTAATAGGTTTGGAGCAGCAATGAAAAATGATGCAAAAACGGGAAAATATTTTTTTGAGAGCTAATTAACGCGGGTGAAACCGCGGGGCACAGCTAGAATCATAATATTGATAACTGTTACGGACAAACTACGCTTAGCCCTAAGTAAATAGATAGTTAGGTATATTTAATAAAGAATCATTTTTAGCGTAGGAATAGATAAGCACATTACTATTATTGTTTCGTAACTTAGAGTTTAAATGTAGTTATAAGTTTATATTACATTTTTATTGGAATCTTATTAGAATGAATCATGTATGTACTATTTTTATGTTCCAAATAAAAGTTATTTTAATGTTTTTAATTTTTTAATTTTATGTAAACCATTGTTGCTAAGACACAAGTGTCGCAATTATCACAGGTGGGTCACATTTCGTGTCGCCACATCAATAAGTATTAATGTATGTATGTGCGGGTATTGTAATTAGACGCGTAACTATGTATAAATCATATCGCACAACAATACTTTAATTAGAAAATAGATCTAAGTAATCAACAATTATCACGTAATGTAAGCTAGCGCACTATCAAACTTAATGTAAATTATGTATAAGTAGGAATCATAATAAGAATTGTTTTATAGGATAGCTATTAATGTAATTGTTTTGTTATAACTTAGAATCACTTAATTATCTTTATAATGTAATTACGATAGGTCATAAAAGGTAATTAGCATCGCGATAATTACTAATGATTATGTAAATTTGGCCTAAACGGTCGACCAATCAGAGAGGCTACTTTAATAGACAATGCTAGCGATATCGCCATTTCGGTCACAGTGATAGGGCGCTCTGATTGGTTGAACGCCGGCAATACCGTAGGAGCGCCAGCGGGCGTATATATTGTATAAAAGACGGGTCGAACAAGCAGAAGGCATGCTCACTCCGAGGAAGACTCTACTGAATAATGAAGAAAGAAGACTCTGCAATCAACAAGCAAGAACCTACAGCCTACAGAATACAGTCCACTACGTTATTGAAGAAAATAAAGAACCCTCCAGCTAAGGGCGCTGAAGAAATTTGGAAGAAATTCGTTTTATTTTTCAGCTAGACCCTTTTCAATAACCCTATAACTTCTGTGCTCCAAAATCTTAACCATTTCCATACATTGAAAAATTTAATTAATTAATTTATTATTAATTAAATTAATTGACTTAGAAGGAAGCATAAATAAAGAAGGGATATCTTTTCTACAACATTTTTTTTAAAATGAAGTTGTTGCAATCTCAGACAAAACCGCGGGCAAAGTGCTAGTAAACGAATTATAATTATAATAATAATATATTTGTATAAACATACGTATATACGTACGTACATACGTTCTGGGGTACGTTTGAGCAACAGTTTGTGTCAACCGCACCCTGTGGCTTCTCGTCTGGAGTGATAGCAATAATGTTGGTCCCGTCATGTCACTGCATTATACCCTAACTTGACTCCGGAGCTGAGGTTTACATGCCACGTTATTTGACAAGGAGTTTTATAACTTTGTCAAAGCCACCGCTTACATACTGGGTACAATGTTCCAAGTCGGTGAAAGTGTAAGTCATATTTAATACTAAAATTTACAGTATAGGGTAAATTGTTTGTCCCTTTATAAGCATAATATCTGCTAAATGAATTTGTTAATTTTATGGTATTAATAGTTGTTAAACAGCATGTTTGGTAATAGGTGTATTATAATAATCATCGATATATATGTTACACTAGATATGGCGTTCCGAACACTCATTGTGTTCGACTCAGGTGTACTGCAGTCCGTACACCTTACTTTAGTGTGACTTTGACATTCATGGTGCGTGGGTGCGAACGGAGCGGCGATAATAAATCGAAAAGTCGATAAATCAAAGTGAATTATGAAGAGAAAATAATAATTTTAGTCAAGTAAGTAAAACTACTTATTATTCAAGTGAATAAATAGGTAATAATATCGTAATTCCACAATAGAAATAGTATTTATTAATTTAAATGCGACGCCACTGACGCCTTCTACAATCATAGACTAAAACATGCAGATGTTCAAATCGGTTGTAGGTAAAATGTAACTGAACACAGACTTGACTTGTGTTTTGATTTGTTTAATTGTTTTATAACCAGTTTGACAATTTTAAATATATTTTTTATGGTCTTTCTTTTTAGTACAGTAAAGTTCAAAAAATATGACGACGTGCGTATTTCGACACTGTAAAAATACATTTGATTGATTTTCTTTTCAACTTTATATTTTTTTATTTATATCATCACCTGCTCTCTTTATAATATACATTACTACATTTTGAAATAGAGTATGAATTCTAATGAAGTTTTGTAGGTACAAATAGTCGTGTCACTTCTGTGGTGTAAAATCTATAGGACCGACTCTTGTTACTTTACGTTGAACGAAACGCGTAAGCGCTTTGAAATTCACGGCGCTTACAACGTTTTGGCGCGAGAAAACTATACTCTATTAGCGATCTAGCGCTGTATGTTTTTAGTTTGGTAAAACGACATAATAAAATGTTTTAGCGCTGCAGCGAACTTTAGTTCTAATTCCCAGTATTTGAACAAATAGTTTACAAGAACGTTCTTGTCTATTCAAATATAAGTCAATGATAATAATATTCTTTTATATTAATAAGCAATCTCCTGTATAGATGGTAGCCTGGTACTTTATGTTGGAAATATTAAATCTAGTGCAACATGTATGTAAAATATTATTTGTACCTGTGGTTTATACAAGTGACACAGACATACAATTATGATATTATTTTTCATTATCCCTGTACAATAAGACTACATCGTATATAATATGTTGAAAGAGATTATACAGTTACAGTTTGTCCACGAAGAATGTTAAAATTCCTCGTGGTCAAATCAGTTTGACTACTCAGTTTGACCACGAGGAAGGAACGGAACAACGTATCACCTTGACCTAGGGTTGCCACTTTACAGTTTTACATAGTAGCACAGACCTCAATTTTTTTTTCTCTTTATTTTAATCAATATGCTGGCCATGTGGTGCTTTTCAGTTATATTCATAATTTTCTGGGGTTTATAAACCTATCTGCCATATTCGGGATAAAGATATTAACAAAAACCTTGTGTTATCTTATCTTACTCGATATACAATATCGTAATGATTTTTATCGTTTGCTAAAATTTTAAACAAAATTTTTGGTAGTTCGTTCCTTTTCGATCGTTTTTGTTTTGCTTTAAACACTTATTATACCGAACCGAACCGAATTCACCATAATTAACCCGCACTGGCCTGCGTGTTGGTTTATGGCCCGTGCTCCCATCCATCCAAATGGAAGGCTCGTGCCCCAGCAGTGGGGACATAAAAGGAGCTTGTATGATGATAATATACTCGTATGTATTCATATACATACGATTCTACCTCTTGTTAACGCATAACGTCACCATTGCTCCAATAATTTTATCAGGCGCACTATGTCTAGTCGACAGTGAAATTGCTTTACCACCTTAGAAGTGAATTTTGTTTGCATATAATAAAACAACAAGTTCTATTTTTGTTTAAAAGACCAAGTGACAGATACGTTGTCATTATTGACAATGAGCCTTAGCGAAATTTTATTGTAATGGAAGTTTTAGTCAAAAGTGCTAAAGCAATTTCATGGACGACTATACTTACCAAAAAACTTATCATTTACTACAGCGACGATTGCAAAGATTTCGTAGTAAAACTATCAAAGTAATAGATGCGATTATCTGTGAAGACGATAGGCCACTAATTATATGCGAGCGCAAATATACTAGTGCTTAACTGGTTCAATTACCTTTTTTATGTTCAGATATAATCAGTTATTAATAATATTACTATATTTCATAATCCAAAGATACAATCCTAACTACAATGACATATTGTAATGTCTAATGCGACAGTGGTCGTCTCTAATAATGTCTACAAAAAGATTCCATTAACTAAATAGATCGTAACAAGACCCATAAATGAAACTTACACCTGAATTACTCGCTAACTCAATCCTTAAAATCCGCGTCCCGGGGCACTTTTCATTGTCCGTATTAATATTGGAAAACGGATTTCAGCGAGCAGATAGCTGGGGTACACTTTATTCAGGTAAATTTAGGACATACATAAAAAAAAATACTTTTATATAACAGAAAAAAATACACTAAAAAACCCGACTGCTAAAACAAATAAAAAACAATTATATGCTCGTGAAAACCGGACTAACATAAAAAATAAATGCAAAGAGAAAAAACAAAAAACTAGCTGCAATTTGAGCAATGTTGAATGCAACGTGAAATTCCAACGTGAAAGTTATTGTCTGATACCTATACTTAAATAATAATATCTATAATAAATGAGTATTTATAAATACATTGGATATTGATAGTTGTCGCAGGCGGGGACAATCACCAACCAAAGAGAGTTCGGATTTAATTGAGCTATAGCCACCCATAGCAGATTGTCCCCGTCTGCGACAACTATCAATAGTCAATGTATTTATAAATACTCATACTTTTGTAATTTCCAATTTTAAATAATAGGTCCTTACCTATGAAATTGCCGTTTTTTTCTCACTTACTAAATAGGTGTATTACTTCTAAAAGTCAATACCGGTTGTTAATATTATTATACATCTTTAGTTAGGACTATGTTACTTAGGCTTCAGTAATAACAATGATTATTCATTTTGTGTCTTTATCGCCCAATTTTTAATTTTAAATTGACTTCCTTTTTTGCTCGCGGAATTGACCATTTGTTTCATTGTAGCTTTGAAGGGTCTAGATTTTTTTTCTTTTTAATGTCTGCTATATTTGGCTAGTGAAACAAACACACTACCTACTCTACAATTTATAGTGTTAATTAACATAAATGGATGCTAAGAAAGTTAAAAGAACGTTATATGAAAAATATAATTTAAAAAAAAACTTCATACAAAACGGCAATTTCATAGGTAAGGACCTATTATAAATATAATTATGACATAATTACTATGGATATATCAAGACTGGTCAATAAGTGCCTGTAAAGGTCTATATTGAATAAACGATTTGACTTTGAATTTGACTTTGATCTGTCTTATATCCCTTTCCTTGTTTACTACATTATATGTTTTGTCAGTATATAGCTGACTGTAATACTTAAATCCGAGCTTAAATTTATTCTTATAAGACATAAAAAGTCCATTATACCGCACTGTGTGGTCTCCATAAAATCGGATCGGGTCGGATATTACCTACCGTGCTTAACACGTAAACTTCTCGGCAATCGAGTGTGAAAATAGCCGGAGGTGGCTGCATTAACTGCCTTTAATAGTGTCGAGTTTATAACACCCTGGTTGGACATTTTTTATTGATTTCGTATAATGTCGACGGTAAACGTGCATACGGCGAGCGTGGTGGAAAGTGGTCACCGCATTGACATTTTGGGCGAGAACGGTCCATACCACATCTACACTTCCCATCAGGTGAGATAGTAGTCAAGCAAGCGCAAACACATTTAGATTTTAAAAAAAATTGACGCTTCCGCTACCAAGGATATTACGCACGCTTTGAAGCTTCAGATCTAACGCTAGCAAAAAAGTTAAGTCACAATTGAAATTGCCGTTGAATTTTACTTAAAGCTATGTATTTTTTTGTTAACATGTTTTTGTTTTTGTTTAAGTAAGAATACTGTTATATTTTGGCCACTGTAGGTTTTTTTTATAAAGTTTAGTTTAGTTATTGTAATTTTAGTACAGTTTGTTGACAAAAAAAATCCTCCGTATTTTCACTTTATCTAATACCTTACAAATCGGAACGGCTTGGTTGATAGAACAATACAATACAATACAATAGATTTATTGTCAATCATAGTAAATAAGGTGTTACAGGTGGGTACATATGAACCCTGTTGGGTATGACAATTTGAAACGACAGGCAGATTTTTATAGGTAGTTCATTATAGTTTATAGTTTATTTATCTGAATGTCAAACAAAATAATTAAATGAATAATGAAATTAAATTCAATGGAATTTGATTCTTCTAATCGTTGGAAAAAATCGTCTTAAATATATTATACTTATTATTAGAAGCGGCTATCGTAGTCATTAAAACTGATACGGGCTTGTTTAAGTTCTGAAGCTTCAGTTTTTATAACGCTATATCTATAGAGCATACGGTCCGCCTGATGCAAAGCAGCCAACGCAGCCCATGGACGCTTGCGATACCAAGGACAATCACTCACGCCCCTACCCTGAAGCTTTAGTTCTTATTCCTTAATGTCATGTCTCATTATCAGTGATATGAATACGTAGTGCCTATTCACCTAAAGTTTTAAAAAGAACAGAGACATGAATCGGGGACTTCCTTACGACAATTTTTTTTCTGGGACAACTTTGCCCTAGCAGCAGTTTATTGAAAATAATGTTAATTGGAATAAGTAGGTAGTAACCTGAACATTACAATTTAATTTTCGGAATATTACAGAAATTTAAATACTTATAAAATATGCATTTCAAACAAATTGTCGGTCATAAAATTGTTGAATGGAATCTTTGTAGGTATACAACCTTATTTTTAGTTTATACGAAAATCGAAACACGGGTCAAATATTTTCATCTAAAGAATCAGTAAAAAAAATTAAAATAATATCTTGAAAACTCACGAAGTTACAAGTTTTTGTGCTGTTCCGTTGTGTTTTTAGTATGGTATACTTTATTTGAGATTTTGTAAATATTATGCACGCTGAGCAACGACCCTTTTGAGATGCTGCGGCACACACACATTTTTGTATTTTTTAATAGTTTTGTTATGAAATTATGTTTATTTTTAGTGTAATTGTTGTTTTTTTTAACGATTGTATATTGTGTGTGTCTATAGTGTCCGTATAAAGATGTTATCTATCTATCTTTTATTTGGTCAAAATGTAACATGGTATAAAAAATATTGAAATCGATTCTATTACTGATTGTGAACAAAAAGTTTTCAGGTTTCGTATAAACTAAAAATAACATTGTATATATCGCAGTAAGATAAAGTGAAGCATTCAGTGATATGTGTAATTCTATATGTCATGAGCAGTAATAAGAATAGGTAGTGCTTTTTCGGGGAACATAGACAAAAAGTGAAGTTAAGACAATTTGTTTTCGGGGCATTCTTGTCATTGTCATTGTCTTGAGAATGCGTCACTTGTACAGTTCATGTTACTTAAAAAGGCGACAATTTTTTTGAAATGCATGTTTTATTAGTATTTAAATTTTTCTAATATTCCGAAATTATAAATTGTAAAGTTCGGGTTACTTAGTACCTACTTATCCCAATTAACATTATTGTTAATAAACTGCTGCTGCCCCCCCCCCCCCCCTTAAAAGAGTCTATGTCGTAGCTTAATAGGAAAATCTCGGATGGCAGCTCATTCCACAGTTTGATGGTACGTGGAATGAAGCTCCTCTGGAAGCGAACAGCGGCTCCAGGAAATGTGCGTGTGCCAGGGCACACGCACATTTCCGGAACAGGTTCCGATGGCGAGTGGTGCGATGGTAGACGATAGCTAGGAAGACGGTCGGTATTTATTTGTTGATTAAGGCTAGAATCTGTTGATGTCCAATGATTAAGGGAAAGCATGTCGGTCACTGGGTCCTGGCGAAAACTGATGCCAATACTAGAGTATTGGCATCAGTTTTAACTTGTAATTGTATGTTAAACGAGGCTTAACGCAAAATTCTTAGGTAGACCTAAGAATTTTGCGTTAAGCCTCGTTTAACATACAATTCGTCTACACAGTCATTTCTTTTCACAAAGTGTCTTTCAAAGCACGGGAAATGCTAAACAAGCTTTATTGGATAAGCTATTTATCGCAATGTCGGATGAACAGGCTCAAAGTTCCTTAAACAATTGCACTGTTCCAAATAAAAGTTGTTGCTGCCAACTTCGTTGTTCGAGACTACGCTAAGTTCAGCATGTGAGGGTATTATCAGGCTTACGCAGCCGTCGGAATGTTTATTGTTTGGGTGCCTTTGAATTATTACTAAACGTAATTATTTAGTAGTCTTAGCAATTTGGTAGTTGGAAGACTAAAAGCTTCGGTGAAGCTGTGTGCAATGACTTATTAATAGTATGAAGCAAGTTTCAGACTGTTTATAAGATACTACGTCATCGTGAAGTGTCTGTTGTCGAATGGATAGATGTTATGGTAAATGCGTGAAATCCTGGTTTAATCTCCAAAGCTCTTTTAGACTACGGACGTGTGCCCATACCTGTATAGAGGACTGTTGCTTTTCTGTATTATATCTCAGTGCGTGTTGACTGGCTTTAACGGCTTAAAGACAACGAACCAGTAGGCTTAGCCAAAGTAACATTAAGAAAACGATAGCGAAATACAAAAATAATAAAATGAATGGGATTGACATAATCCGCGCTAAATCACGTGGTCAATCTTATGTCAATCCCATACATTTTATTCCTTTTAAACTTCGCTATCGTTTTCTTAATGTTACTTTGGCTACAGCCATAGGATCAACGGCCTCAGATCTTAACTCACAAATAAGCTATAGATATTCAGTTTTGTCACTTATTTGGAATAAAATCGGTTTCATTTGTACAGAAGGAGTCATAAAAAAATCTTTATTTTTTTTTCAACAAATAATAATAGAAAAATCTCTAATTAAACCCAGTTGCGATCTAACCTAATTACCACCCCGTTGAATAAACACTAACTCTTAGAAGTCAGATGCGAACCGTTATATATCCAGAAGTGATTGCAATTACTAGAATTGAATCAGCGGGCCGCATTGTGCTAACGAGTGCGAAATCCCGGCGACGCGACGTCTAATAAGTAGTTAGCACGTTCGCGTCTTTGTTTTAATACAATTAATGGTTGTTAACGAGGCGCTGCTAAGTAGCAGCTGATAATAGAAAATGTTCAAAATAGGTAGGGACTTTTTCGTGAGAAAATCTGGAAGTGCAATCATTATACATGATGATCGTTATTCTCATCATGATGCTTGAAACTTTTTGGAAGTTAGAAGATGATAGGGATCACATATTGCTTTTTTAAGTTTACGCGAACACTACACATTGAAATTAAACAACTTTTACGCGCGTAAAACGAAACGCACGTGATTAAATTAAAATGAGGGTATACAAGCTTGACTAGTAGTCTATGGCAAAATTGAAGGCAACCGAGCGCGCAGTAGATCGCCGATGATATGGACGGACCAAATAAAGGAAGCAGTTGAGAACCTCATATACGCGTGCACAAAGATGGCATCGGTCAGGGGAAAATGGCGTCAGCTGGTCAGGCGGCTCACTGCGACCGAAGTAACGACCACGAGTACTCTGACAAGAGTGTAAAACGACTAAGAATACAAGCTACCAACGAATTATGAGACGATCAACACCTCAGCCTCCCTGTGACCACGGACCCTGCAAAGGGTTCGAAACGTCAGGACTAACATTAATTAAAAGTAATGTATAAAATAAACGCGAGTAGATCTGTAAAAGTAGTTTCATTTCAGTGATATCACTACGACTTAACATCATCATCATCATCTCAGCCAAAAGACTTCCACTGTTGGACAAAGGCCTCCCCCAAGGATCTGCACAACAACCGGTTTTGTGTTTTTTTTTTACGACGTATATACTCGACAAAAATCTGAATTTGATATAGGTACTTACTAGACTAGTTAAGGTAATATGTGGGTAATATGATTATGAAAAGAAATATGGTAGACATAAAAGCAGGTCACTGCGGTTTCTGAACCCATTACAGAGGATTTTCTGCAAGTTGGTAAATAAATTCTTAAAGCCAACTTTTCAATCTTCCATCAACTTAAAGAAGTATTCACTGAAGTTCTCATATACCTAAGCAATAATATTTTCTATCCGGATTTACTTAACATTTTTACACCGATCGCTTTCCGAATGTCGAAGTCGTGAAGTTGGCAGCTCCGCGAACACGCATAGAATTGTAAAGTCGACATCGAAAATTGTACGAACCCATAGTCATGATCGCGGTGTGCAATCGAAACGCAACGACTCGAGAAATATTGGAATCCATCCAATAAGTTGTAGTAATGAAAACAACTTTACAGACGGTGGCCATAGACTTGCAAATGCAGACAGACTAATGAAGTGCAACGCACTTCTTAATGAGTCTGACGTGCTGTAACGTAAAATGTACTCATTATGTACAGCAACATGGTACCCGCTACTGGTGTGGTGGGCCATTGCGAGTGTTGAACTCGGTGCTTACCGTCGTGGTCCGTCGTCCCAATCTATCCCCGCGGCAGAGAAGGGATGACTCTAGGGCTTTTAGTGGGTCCTTCGAGCTTTTCATTGCTGGGCGGGAGAAAAACCCTACATATCCCGAGGTCGCCCCTCGCCAGCTAGGCCATGTATATTTGTACACGGCACAAGCATTTGTGGTAAACCTATATCTGCCCGCGATTTTTCTTGTGTCGTCAACCGAAAGCGCTATCGTACGACCACGAGTTTTTAAGCCGGTTCTCGACCAGAATTTGGTTAAAGCCTACCTTCATACTTACTTCGTCTTTGACTGCTACACATTTCGAAATATATTCTGAATTAGTGTAAACAGTATTGCGTCAATGTTCTAGGTGTCAATTATTTATAGAAAAATTGCGATTCTTTTTCGATGTAAGTGTGAAAAGTACAGCTTGCGTATGTTACGCTTCGATGTAAGCCGACCTGTCTATTACTTTATAAGTCTATGGCTGGCACCTAAGACGTTCACAATTTCCGAACGAAATCTTTGTACGTTTTATGAGCGAGACAATGGATGTTTACTGCCGGACGGCGCGCTGGCTGGCAGGCAGCCGGAGCGGCGATGCGCACAACTCATTTTACGGTCCGCGTCATCAACTCGATCAAACTCGGTATTCGGTAGGCTTGGAATCGAGGTAGAATCGATATTGCATTTTTTTAAAGTTGTAAGTTTTGTTTGTGTTACCGAAGTTTAAAAGTTATTATCTTTCCCTTCAAAAAGGTTTGTCATAAGAACAATGTTCACCTTAATTGAGATTATGTTAAAATTATGATAAAAAAACAATTGCGTAACGCTACTGCTTGCATCTTTGTTCATAAGATTATTGTTAGTTTGTAATTAACACGTTATTAATTAGTTATGTGAACTAAAAGCTTACCAAACCATATCATTCTATACCAACGATAGCTAAAACGCATGCGCTGGGAACGTGTTCATGTCAGTATTGAACCACGATATCTCGAATTTAACCCGAGCATTTCTTCATTTTGTTCGGTTTTAATGTAACTATTAAACATTCCTACAGAAATCGCAAAAGAACCTATAATGTTCCTAAAAAACCTAGACAAAATTCACACCAATATAATTGTAGACTTCGTATGTATATTTTAAAGTAAAAACTAAACCAAACCAAATCTGTCCGGTTTTTTGTAACACTATATTTAGCTTTGTCACTTCTATACATCTTCTGATATCTTAAAAAGCAACCTTTCTCAACCAACGAAGGCCAGAATAAGGACGCTTCTTATTAATTTAAAAGCGTTCGACTAAGTTTCTGCTGTTGCAATGGAAAGAGTAATAAATAAAATTATAGATTTTTCATCAAGCTAACAACCTGGAGTTGGGGAACGAACTACTTCAACACTATCATTTTGTAGTTAAGAGGTGCCAATTGCAAGCACTTTGACTAATTGTGAATATTGGTGTTTACCTATCATTTTGTATACTTGTAATTCTTTATACAGTGTGGGCCTCTAACAAGGTGGACCGACGATCTGGTAAAGGTCGCGGGAAGCCGCTGGATGCGAGCTGCACAAAGCGGTCGTTGTGGAGATCCTTGGGGGAGGCCTTTGTCCAGCAGTGGACGTCTTTTGGCTGGTATGATGATGGTTAATGGTTATTAATACGTAAAGAAAAAATTTTGTAACCCGATTTTAAGCACATTGGGCGATCGGAGGTGTGTGGGATTTGGTTCATAGTTTGTTCATAGTTTAGTATGTTATTCGTTCGGCTACCGACGCTTCCATTACAAGAAATATGAAAATGAAAAAAAAACATGATATCTATTTGACGAAAGAAAAAAAATTGGTGACTCGTTTCTTTGTCGCACCTTCAAAAGATGGAATAGTCTACCAGCACACGTTTTCCCTCCTTCCTATGATATGGGGTCCTTCAAGAGAGGCATGAAGAAGCACCTTGTGGGCCGGCAGAGTGAAGTTGATTGATGCTACGTTTGTTTCCACGCTGCACCAGTTGTCTTCGCGTCTGGACTTCATTTCCACTTAACATCAGGTGGGATGGAGTCATTTGCCGAGCTAAGTATAAAAAAACAATTACGTAGTTGTCGACATTGAATAGGGCTCCATAGCTTACAGAGTAAGACTATTCTTACTATCTATATAGTGTTGATTAATTTCGGCGAGTTGGACTGGGCACGGAAGCATAGTTGGTAGTGCACCTGACCCCGCATGTTATGGGGTGTGGGTTCGAACCCCACTCGTGGTATTTTCAAGACTTTATCTTTAAAAAAAATGTATTTATAAAGTGAATTCTGTAATTATTTCATAAAAACGAAAAAACCGACAAAAGATAAAAGCTTCATCACGAACTTCAGTGCAATCCCAAAACATATATAGAGTTGTCTCCACCTTGGAGCAGTTACCATTTACAATAATAGTCGTTCATGTTTATTTGCAATGAAATATGTCTAACCCAAGCCATAATCGCAGGGCAGTTTTCGAGATTTTCCCCTCGATAAAAAAATCCGCAAACAGGAAATATTACTATCGATAAGGAAATGTCCTGTCAGATGTTGTCCACCATGGGCACCCGTTTGATTTGTGTTATTCGACTTTAGGGTTATGGCGAAAACATTCATGTTCGAACAACCACAAAAAATATAAGACAACATACGCTTTTTATAAATCACGATAATAAATCTTTCTATAGACAAATAAGGTTAGGCAAACTATTCGGGAAAGATTTGGGAATAATCGTTTATGTTTTATAATATGGCAATGGTAAATTTTTCATATAGTCATAGGTAACATTATTGTCATGAGACATAAGTAAGTAAGTAGGCAAAGTAAATAGACAATAACTGTCCCACTGCTGGGCAAATCATTGAAATCAAGTCATCACTACAATTGATGCGGATTGGTTATCACAAACCCGGGCTATGCATCGAAAAATCCGAAACACACTTTGTCCAACTTGGAAAATTTAACCTGGGACCTTCGGGTATCGGGCCGAGCGTTTTGCCACTAAGTCACCGAGGCGATGGTAAATAAATAAATGTAAAAATAGCATGTTTTTAAATAGGCAATACAGGAATGGTTCAAGTAGGTCTGTACTGTCAGTAGACAATAAAAACTTAGAGAGTATCCTCAGGATGTAATTATGGTTTTAATTTGAGTCAAAATTACCATAAATACGTAATTTTAAGAAAGTGTTAAAAATCTACTATCTGGACTCAAACCAGTACCTTCAGACAAAGTAGGTAAAGAACACTACCATTTTGGCTAACGTGGTGCTGTCAGACTCCTTTGAACGTATCAACACTATTTGCTAAATAAACAAAAGAGCTTTATTCTATGTAAGCTCTACTACATCAGCAACTTTCGACTTTTATTGTACATACAACAAAGAACAGTAAAGAATAGGCAAGTGATATTCATTGATGTACTGCAATGTTATATAAATTTTTTGTTATGTAGAAATAAAAAAATTCTTACTTCGTAGAAATTTATATAACACCTTTATACCTCATTTATTTATATATTTACTAGTGGACCCGGCAGACTTCGTACCGCTTTGACAGTTTCCATCAGTGATTAAATTTTCTTTGGTTTCCATGACAACAAAACAAACAAATCATTTTGTATTGGAAAATGTAATTGTCTTTTTTAGTATTTTCCGTTACTTATCATTTATGTTTCTCACCGCTTAAACCTTTCCTGAACTTCCACTAATATTTTAAAATCAAAATTAGCCAAATCCATCCAACCATTCTCGAGTTTTAGAGAGGCAAACGAACAGCAATTGATTTTTAAATATATAGATTGATTCATTGCTCGTCACATTACAAATTTTAGATGGTACATAGTAATGGTAGGTATATATGTGATGCCCTGCAAGAGCATAGTCTAAATAACGATGACCGTCTCGTTATCTAGGTTCTCTGTTATCTGGTTATCCAGTGGTTAAGACAATTGGTTTCAGACCAAGTGGCCCCGAGTTCGATTCCCAATGGGAACATGTTTGTGTACTCGGTATGGTTGGTAGGGCTTGTTTGTCCGCCTGGCTAGCTACCACCATCTTATCTAAATAGGTATGTCGCCAACCCGTCAATGTTGGTAGCACTGTTGTGTTCCGGCGGCTAGAGATAAGATAGCCAGTACCTCACTAGCTGAGGATCCCGTGTAAAGTGTGCTTTCACCATAGGGCTTATCATCACTTAACATCAGTTGAGATGAAAGCATTGTGCTTAACCATAAGATATATATGTCGGCGTCGAGGCTGGTTTGTAGTAGGACGGTCGAGCAAACTCGGATTCGTCGATAACACAGTTCATCATGGATCTTCAAAATAAAGACGCAGTCGTATTCCTTACAGTCACTTTAATGTTATTTTATATCAGAATTACAATATTTAGAAACAGTTTCCTGATGCAAATGGATTTTAGAAACGAAGTGAGTTCTGCGCGTGCGTACTCTCCGGCCGCTCCCGTTCAAATGTGTCCAGTCCGTTGTCGCGCCAAGCCAACTGACGTTGACGTTTCGTGCACCATAGAGCATAGGCTGCGCAGACCACACTAAGTATAGACTATTACTTGTCGTTTCTAAGCGATGCTAGCGCCACGTCTCCGACATATATAAAGAAAAATCTTAGTCTATACAAAGTGTAACAGAAAGGTGTGGTCAAAACGAAAAGGTACAAAGTGCAGTACAGATCTTGTATGAAATGAAATGAAATGAAATGAAATGAAATGAAATGAAATGAAATGAAATGAAATGAAATGAAATGAAATGAAATGAAATGAAATGAAATGAAATGAAATGAAATGAAATGAAATGAAATGAAATGAAATGAAATGAAATGAAATGAAATGAAATGAAATGAAATGAAATGAAATGAAATGAAATGAAATGAAATGAAATGAAATGAAATGAAATGAAATGAAATGAAATGAAATGAAATGAAATGAAATGAAATGAAATGAAATGAAATGAAATGAAATGAAATGAAATGAAATGAAATGAAATGAAATGAAATGAAATGAAATGAAATGAAATGAAATGAAATGAAATGAAATGAAATGAAATGAAATGAAATGAAATGAAATGAAATGAAATGAAATGAAATGAAATGAAATGAAATGAAATGAAATGAAATGAAATGAAATGAAATGAAATGAAATATATTTAATTTGCGCTTGAGAAAGGTACATTTTTGGTCTTATTCTAGTTTTCTTCTCTTTCTCAGCTGACAATGTAGCATGCAAATAACTTTAAATAACAATTACTAAATATTCTAATTAATTACATACATATGTGTTGTTACTGAGACATAATTATTAACTTTAATTTGTCATGCAATTTTAAATTAAATATTTATATTAGTGAAGTCAAGCACGTCACGCGCGCTTGATCGCAGTGATCATAAATGTAAGAACACAGAGGTTACTAAACTACTAGGGCTGTAACTTGTTTATATTGATGTTACGTCACAATAGAACTATTTAATTACAAATAGTATGACAAGTAAAAGTTAAAATGTTTATATAATTTTTAACGCAAATTTTGTTGCGAAAAAATTACAAAAACACAAATGTTGAAAAAATTTCCACGAGCAGGATTTGAACCTGCACCCTCCTCACATACCGGGTCAGGTGCTCTCCCAATTGAGCTATCGTGGTTCTAACCAGCCCGCCGAAATTATTCAACACTATTTACTTTTTACTTTGAAAGCCAAAGGCGCCCATTCAATGTCAACAACTACCGTCATTAACATCTAATCATAATATTTTTACAAATACTAAAGATCAGTTAACAAGTAGGCAAGCTATTATAAAATGTTTATATAATTTTTAACGCAAATTTGTTGCGAACAAATTACAAAAACACAAATGTTGAAAAAATTTCCACGAGCAGGATTTGAACCCGCACCCTTCTGACATACCGGGTCAGGTGCTCTTCCAATTGAGCTATCGTGGTTCTAACCTGACCCGGTATGTCAGAAGGGTGCGGGTTCAAATCCTGCTCGTGGAGATTTTTTCAATATTTGTGTTTTTTTTTAAGTAAAAGTTAATAATTATGCCTTAGTAACTCTGCATACAAGATCTAGATCGGATACACTTAAGGTCTTTTAATTTTGACCACACCTCTCTGTTACATGTTGTATACTGATGTAAAACACATAAAGCATAACAATACATAGACTCTGTGCGGTGCTATAACAGTATGTTAGCACGTGGGACCGATAGTTAAACTAACCTCAAGCTGCATCGGTGACCACTATAGAAAGTTATATGTATAATAGGACTTGAATAATAGAACTTGTTGAATATGGGTCGAACAAGAACTAAGTATAAAGGTATATCAAATTAGGTAGTTTTATATATTTGATATATAAAGTGGCTTGCGTCTTCTAGTTACAATCGTACAAGTCAAGCAATTTTTGTAATGTCGGGTCTTCACTTTAGATGGATGATTAAATAAAAAGTTATTAAATTACAATTGTATTTATGACCACTTTGATGCTGACTGTTCTCATAATGCATTGTTAATGCGTTATGTGTTTTACTCGTAGTAGCTTATAAGTCTTTGCTTACTATAATCGCCACTTACCATAAAATAAAATAAACAAATGCATTATGAAAAAGAAACAACTGGATAAATATACTCTTCAAAGTAGTTCCGCATAAGTTTACAAACTTTTCACTTTATTCCAAACTAAAACAAAGTCCAACATGAGGCAATGATAACGTAGATATACCTTATAAAACCTTTAAATGGAACTTTGAAGCTACGCCTAACAATAAGGCTCGCTCACAATGGCACAATGCGCAGAACGGGCACACACAAAGTCTTCGTGTCTCACTAATTAATCTACTTATTCATTCGTAGGCGACGGGTATTCTTTGTATTCTGTAATTGTATTTTTAGTGTATTTTTAATGAGTTGTATCAAAGCGGGCGTCTGTTCGCATTGTCAAAATAAGAGGCAGCTTTGCGGTGACTTAATTGGGCATCACTGTATGAATTGTTACTTTGAATAATGGAACGAAGTGAGTGAGCGGCGGACGGGCTACTTTCAGTCGTATAAACGTTTCAGATATTGTAGTACAAGTTTTTAAGTATTTTTGTATGTTGTAGTCATAATTTTGGAATGGATAATATATAGTTGTGCTGTGCCGTACTTTAAGATTTATTTCTATTTGTTTTAATGCTCTCTCATTAAGTGGTTCTACAGAAAAGTAGCGCCTTGGCATATTCATGTCGATATTACAAAAAATAAGCTGGCAGCTACCTCGGACAAAGAATTAGTCTAGCTATTCAAATGGGGAACGCTGCCAGTATCTTCGGAACCTTGCCTAAAGGGACTCCTTTTAATAATATTTTTTAATTATTATATTATATATATATATTTTTAAGGTTTTTTAGTTATAGGTTCATTGTTCTAGTATATATATATATATTTTATTTCTGTATGTAGGTATTATATAATATAATATAATAAGTTTTCATAATGTTATGTCGAAAGTGTGAAGTAGGTACTAATATAATATACTTAGAATTAATAGAATAGAATTAATTATGAGGATAGGTAAAAATAAAAAAAATGTCTTACTTATAAAAATGTTTGTTATAAACTTTATTTTTAATATCATTTTATTTACTATTAGTGATACCTTTCCGATAGGATAGTCTGTTGACTGACTGACTGACTTATTCATTCGTAAACGACAGATAGTATTTGTATTTTTAGTGTATTTTTTAAACGACTTCAAAAAAGGAGGAAGTTTCTCAATTCGACCGTAATATATTTTTTGTGTGTTCGCGAATAAGTTCGTCGTTTGTGAACCGATTTTGATGATTCTTTTTGTTGGAAAGGAGATATCCCAAGGGAACCATGATAAGGAAACCAGCATCCGATAATGGCATCCCAGAGAAATCGAGGGGAACCTTCGAAAATCGTAGTGGCGACTAGTGCGTTTGTTGATGTTTTCATTAAGTATTTTAAAGCGCTACTATTTAATGAAGGTCTGGAGTCGATCTGATGATGGAGCCGAAATACATTCGAGGGAACTCCTCAACGATATACAGAAATTACATGGTCTTGCTCGTGGAAATTTTTTCAACGTTTGTGTCTTTGTGATTTGTTCGCAAGAAAATTTGCGTTAAAAATTATAAACAAAACAAAAACATTTTATAAATAGCTACTTCTTAACTAATCTTTAGTATTTGTAAAAATATTACGATCGGATGTTAATGACGGTAGTTGTTGACATTGAATGGGCGCCTTTGGCTTTCAAAGTAAAAAGTAAATAGTGTTAAATAATTTCGGCGGGCTGGTTAGAACCACGATAGCTCAATTGGGAGAGCACCTGACCCGGTATGTCAGGAGGGTGCAGGTTCAAATCCTGCTCGTGGAAATTTTTTCAACATTTGTGTTTTTGTAATTACATGGTGTTTGGGCTTGATTAATTTGTATTGATGAGAACTTTACACCTAGATGGGTTGTGACTGTCATTAGGGGTCTGGTGATGAAGACGAAGGACAGGACAGGAGTTCCCTTGACTCCTCAACGTTTTACAGTAGCTACCTTGTGTACCAAACACAAGGTAGCTACTTAATTTATTTCTATTGACAAGAACTTCGCACCCATATGGGTTATAAGTACCATTACAGGTCTGATGATGGAGACCATAGGCAGTCGAGGGAATCCCTCAACAATTTACAGCAGTTACCTTTTGTTGGGCTTACTTCATACGGTTCAATATGCCAAAATGTTTAGTTCATACAAATATAATACCTAATTAAGATTAAAGTTTTACGTAGGAATACCATTAACTATTAGGCCGTCGTTTCCTCATCCGAGAAGCATCCTTGGTAGGTCTAAGTCTACCCATCACTAAAAATCATAAAATAAAATAATTTTTAACAAAAAAAGTTTTCAAAAAACAGGAAACTTAAAAGAGTATATGAACAGCTCTAAAAAGCAAGAAATAATATTAAATCATATTATTAATTACCTAGATACTCATGGCAGTTTAAAAAAATGTCTACTGAAGTCGGGTGGGACTTTTACAATAAATAAGTGGAGATAATGGAACAATTATAAAAGTTTAAATGAAACAAAATTGTCCCCCAGCCGACCACCAACAACCCCGACATCAATAGACATTTTTAAAACTGACATGCTTATCTAGGTAATTAATAATATGATTTCAATATTATTCCTTGCTTTTTAGAGCTGTTTTTTCTTTTTAGGTTTCCCGTTTTTTTAAGGTCGGTTTTAATTTTTTTTTATGAGTTGTATCAAAGCGGGGTGTCTGTTCACATTGTAATATAAGAAGCAGCTTTGCGCTGACTTAATATTGGGCACCACTATATGAATTGTTACTTTAAATAATGGAAATGAGTGGCAACGAAATATTGTTTTTGAAAATGTTTAAAGTGATAATTTTTAGATTTGCTAATGTGTAGTTGTGGTGTTAGTTCTTATCTATATTTTGTGAAATGTGTTTATTTAATGCTCTTTTTCTCTCTTTTCCACAGACTTGCGTCTTGGCATTCACTTGCCATGGCATGATTTGTTCTAATGCAACCATTTGGTAATAAATTTTATTTAAGTCTAACTTTGAAAAAGTTTTATAAATATACATTCATTAATTTCTTCTTGTTATTAATAAATTATAGTAAATATCTTTGTGATAGTATAGTCTGTTATTTCAGTAAAAAAATCTCACAACACTTTCACATTATCAAGATGTATCTAAAAACAAAGTAACAACATAGTTTAAAACGTATTTTCTTTGAAATCTAGTATGAAAAGCTTCAGCTGAATTCTTGCTACGTCCGCACCCGCCCGTCTGTGACTAACACGGGCAAGGGAGCTAGCCGTTCTTGGAAGTCACTGTTGTGCTATCCATTTGAAACTTATGCATCCACCCCTTTGTCTTAGCTAGCCGTTCGAAGTTCTGATGAGCAGAAAAAAGTTTTATAGGTAGGTACCAGCAAAGTAAATTGAAGCGTTATAGGTTTTAGTTTTCGAAATGAAACGAACTGACACGGGTACTATGTACTTCGGTTAATTTAGGGTGTTATCTATAGGTACGTATTATTTTAGCGCGATTTCTGTCAGGATAAAATAATACATATGTAAGTTCGAGTTCCGAGTTTGATTTTTACTTCAAGAGATAATAATAAATAATAAATTTTCCTACACTCACACCAATTATCTAGCCCAAGGGAAGCTTCTTTATGAAACTCGTTAATGGTGACTAGACAACGGATAAACATACTTAAAATACTTAAATACATACTTATTATACATAGAAAACACCCAGACCCGAGACAATGTAGAAATACAATAATTTCTAAATTGACCCGACCGGGGATCGAACCCGGGACTATTGTTGAGATCACTCATAACAATGCTGCAATTGTAACTGTAAAGTACAGGCTATAAATGTTGTGCTTTATTGGCATTGGTCTTATTAATTTATTATTTATTTTTATTATAAGCCTGTAGTATCCCACTGCACGGCAAAGCCCTACCTACCGTCTTTCTTATGGACTTGCTCTAATTTAATTTAACCTGTAAGTTATTATTAGTTTTCTATCCGATGTTTATTATATTGCTTTTATAAAGAAATAAATGAACATATAATGTCTCCTTGCATGGCTAGTACTCGCATTAAAAACTTTTAAAACAATATTTTCATGTTTTTTTTTTTGAAATAAAAAAAAGGTTTTACAGCCTGGTTTTCAAGTAAATAACGAAAAAAAAACATCTTTCACAACACTGATCCAGCGTACGAATGATACAATAATTTTGACAAACGACACCACTAGAAGAAAGATCATTCTCCCATGAATTATCACAAATAAAATTCATCCAACTTTTACTCGCGACTCGAAGTAGCTGATTCCGCTTACAATAAAACAAATCTTAAGTCCTTATTCACTGGGCCATGACTAACGGGAGACGGAGAAAATGTATTTTTAAGTTGTCGCCGTCTCGACTCCGATTCACTCAATTAAGTAAGGACTTGATGACGTAATTAATTACGAAGATTGCGCGAGCCGTATCTTTTATTACTTGGCTATCGACGTTACTTTTTTTCTTAATTCTACTGAGCTGGCTAAATAGCGTACTGCCCGCTTGTGGGAAGCGGTCACTGCAGCCTCTTTACACTGATTTAAAATAAAATTGCTAGGATTGCTATCTTCATTTTCAATTCCTTACGTAAGCCTTCCTTCCTCAGGTAAGCATCAGTGGTAAGCAGTGGGTAATCAGTGGTTTTTATCGATGATGTTTAATTAAGATAATCACTTCACCCGGAATGTTTAACTACTGAGGAACGGCTATCTTATCTCTAGCTGCCGGAACACAACAATGAATAATAATTAAAAAAAAAATGTTATTCTTTAAAAAAATGTACATGAAAATTAATGTTCATTATTACCTTATAGTGTTTTCGCTGTTATATTACTAAATATTAGTACACCACACCACAATTACTATTTTTTTTTTAAAGTTTATGGTCATTTTTTACAATTTAAAAACGTTCTGATATGTTTATTCTAATACCACCTTGAAAATACCTATTTGACTGCAATAATTAATTTGATTGTATCAAAATTCACGATAACTATTATTCATGATAAGTAGGAGGAGCTTAATAGAGAGTGGTTAATGCACCCGGTCTGCGATTGGTAAGGTTATGCAACTTTCGCAAAGGCCGGTCATCGGATGGGTGACCAAAAATTTACATATCATCTCATCCTTCGTGCTTCGGAAGGCACGTAAGCTCCCGGCTGTATTAGCCACGGAATAGATAAAGAAGTGTTCTGTGGTATTAGCAGTCGCTAATAATCACCGCGCCACATTGGACCCGTGGCCGCGTGGTGTAGGGAAGCTCGTGCCCCATCAGTGGGCACATAAAAAAAAGCTAGTGATGATGAAGATGATGATGATGATTCATAAATGACAATAAACCAAATTCTCAATTGGGTTTAAAGTAAATTAATCAGTAACTATCCATGTACCGATCGTGTCGTTGTCATGGACAGTCATCTCATTCATGACCACGGAAAGTGGCTCTCCCCGAAACGTCGGCTATTTCAAAAGGTAATGACTAGGATACCTATGATAATAATAGTTCTATATTTAATTGAACATAAAAGTTTGGAAGTGAATATGACTATGAAACCTACACTTACTTGTATAAATAATTATTTTAACAAGCGAGCGTGCAGAAAAACTTTTTGCCGTAGATATATTTTATGCCTTTTCAATAAAAGGAATACAGATAATATGCGAGCCAGTGAGCACTCGGGGGAATCTCCTACCACCAGTTGAATAAAAAAAAAACTTTTGTGCAAATATAAACATTTCCCAAATCCATTTAGTACAGTATCTCGGCAAATAACTAAGCATGTACCTTCGGGTTATGATCTCCTAGCAACTTAAGCAATGTCGGGTCATCGGATTGGTGACCATATTAAAAATATCTCAAGCTCCTTCATGAAGGCATCTAAAGGAAGGAAGGCACGGAAAACTGACGGGAAGCAAACCCGGGATTTCTGAGTCTGATCCCAGCGGTCTTTCCACTAGACCATTGAGGCTTTAGCAGTAGGAACAGCTTAGTCTTGTTAGTTACAAGTTCAAAATGAGATGGATGTAATCTGTTGTAAATGCTCAGATTCTATAAAAGACTCAGAAAAGTGTTAAGAAATTCACAAGTTGTATTCGAACCCGTACCCTTGTCACCGGGTACTAAGCAATCGTGGCTATTCGTGGCTCTGTCCAAGCCGCCGAAATATTATATACTTTTTTTTGTTGGTCAAAGCCTTATAGATTAAAGTGGTCATGACTTCTGTTCTGTTGACGAGGCCAGCAGTAAAAAAATATTTTTATAAAATATATATTATACTCACATTTATTACGAATATTCACACCATCGAGTACCATTCAAATACCAAAGGCGCATCACACCAAGTGACAAGCAAGTCACATACATACCTACAGAATGTTAATTAAGATGGAGGCAAATAGACTTTATGGTACAAACAGATTTAATTAATATGGCACGAACGCCTTGTCACCCGATCTCGTCAAACACTGCTGCGGGGTATGCTCCAAACGGTTGGTGTCTTCGGAGCAAGGCTTTGATGCACCGGGTATTAAAAACTCATTTGATACAGTCCTTTTTTATGTTAACGGTCCCTTTTTCTCACTTTGACTGCCACAGACGACTTTAATCGACAACATAATTTTGGCATCTTACAAAGAATTATTGCAAAGTTTTAAATAAAAAATAAATAGTGATGTTGACGATTGCGCGTCTCAATGCTCTTAGTTCAAGTACAAGAGCTTGCTTCAGCTAAAATTTAAGTTTACAATTCCGGTAATCCCGTATTCAAACTCAAAGCTCCAGACAGTTGGGAGACGGCTTCCCAGTGCCGGTCCAGTAAATCAGGAGTACTCGGTGTGGCCGGGCGCCCGATATGCCACGTTGCTGCTGATTAATGTTCCAGATTTAGACCGCTGAAGAGATTTATTGGGAAAATATCTGCTTAAACGGTAGTCAATTATTATAAAGATGATTTGGAATTAGGAAGAAAATAGATTAAGAGCGTTTAAGCCGCACACTAGCGCCGCCAATGAAAAAAAGAAGCATATCTAGTAATTAGAGATAGAAAATCAAATTATGCTCAACAAGCTATTTGAATGAAGTAATTACGTATTTTTCTGTAACCTAATGAACATCCGACATGTTATGGTTTAGTTAAATAAGACGAAACGGCCACTTTTAACTATAACGCCGTATTTAACTAAGTAGCAGTAGTAGTAACTAGTTTGTTGAGCATAATTTGATTTTCTATCTCTAATTACTAGATATGTTTTTTTTTTCATTGGCGGCGCTAGTGTGCGGCGTAAACGCTCTTAAGTTATAAGTTAGTAATTAGCAATATACATTCCAACTGCTTGAACTCATTCTTTGAATTTAAGTCATCGTCGCTACGATTGATGGTGAACGCCCGATCATCACGCTTGTCAAATTTAGGTTGATGATCGCCAACCCGGGTCATGCATTAAAAATATACAAAATACGCCTTGCCTCCCCGGAATTTAACCCAGGATAATATCCCTGGGGTCACAGAGGCATTCCTACTTTTTGAGTAATAAAAAACGGAAAAGTCGGTCTACTACGCTTTTTATTGTCAAGAAAAGGATCTGTTTAGTACACTGGAGTACTTATGTGGATCTCTGTTATTTTCATAGCTGGCGGACAGTGAATGTAAAGTTATCTGTAAAACTCCCGAAAATAATCTATTTATCACAAGTCTAACACACATTAGCGATAAAAAATTAGAAAGGTTAGATAGATAGATAAAACTCTTTATTGCACACACACACAGAAAAGTAGAAACAAAACAACAAAAAAAATTATATCGGGGTGGACAAATGCGGTCTTATCGCTTAAAGCGATCTCTTCCAGACAACCTTTGAGGTATAGGACAACTGAAAGGGAAATAAAAGGTAGTGCACTAGTTAGGCTTACGAAATTAAATATCACATTGTTTGCTTGGAAGCAATTGAAATATCAGTCGTCCTTTTTGAAAAAGGACTTGGGTGCTCGTTGCTCGTGCTCTATTCTTTTTCTCACAGTAGGTTTTTTCAGATATACGAGCATATTTATTTTGAGAAGAGTAATCAATATGCATGACATTTGCTAAAAAAAATACAATTCTAAATAGTTCAAATTAACATGTAATTGTCAAGAATTCTTATATGCACAAACGAAACGCGGGAAACACTTCAGCCACCCGTCGAAATCTTATGTAACCAAGATAAACGAAACAGTCACGCTCATCCAATACGACAGCGGAAAACTTTTGAGTCGAGCGCCCGAAAAATATTACCCATCCCCAAGTTTAATCTCTTGAAAATGTTTAGGAACAAAGTGTAAGAGATCCTTCGCCGTGTAAGTACAATCGTAGTTAGATGTAAGTGTAAAAGTTGGACACCTTGGATTGTTATAGTTGATACTTAAGAGTAAGCAGCTGTATGTTTAGGTGTATGGTTAAGACCTGGGTAATAGGACGCCTACCTTGGGCTTGGGCTATTGGGCGACTCAAATAGCCATCAAGAAGATGTTTATAATGTGAAAGAGTAACTTTGGGTGTTTTTGTAAATAATTCTAGTTTTTTAAACGTGTCGTTCTAGAACATTCACCCATTAATAAACCTGAAGTAAAATTACACTTTTATTTTATTTTTGTTTCTAATTGCAGACAATATCAGTTTTAAAACAAGTCTAAATTTAGTAAGTATTTATTAAAAACAAAGTTAGGGGTTTATCAAAACAAATGGTGAACAAATGACAATCGATTTTGTTTATAGGCCATATTATAATGTAACATGTGGCATGTTATTGTATTGCACCCGCCATATTATGGAACATAGTCGTGCTTACACAGACCGATAGAGGAAAGCGGATTCAACATTATTTTGCAGTAATATGCTGTTTAACGCTATTTTCACGTCACACTCTTAGCACAAAAAAACCTAAATTCCCTTTTTGCAGGTTACCATTTTCAGAAAGAACCTAATTTATCATCATCATCATCGGCCTAGCTTAGTCCAACGCTGGACATAGGCCTCCCCTGAAGAACTTAAA
This sequence comes from Eudonia lacustrata, assembly GCA_947562085.1. Lineage (NCBI taxonomy): Eukaryota > Metazoa > Arthropoda > Insecta > Lepidoptera > Crambidae > Eudonia > Eudonia lacustrata. Next base: position 6,827,022 of record OX387315.1, on the reverse strand, counting down.
TAATAATTCATAATACAGGATGTCCCAAAAATGGCACGCCAGGCTGACACTGGAGATAGCCTAGCTATACCTATACCTATCAGATAAAAATAACATGACTCTAGGAAAAGTCTCATAGTTTTGGAGAAAATGCCACTTTTTTATTTTTTAAAAACTCCACTTTTAGTTCGTTTTAAACCTATCAGATAAAAATAACATGACTCTAGTAAAAGTCTCATAGTTTTGGAGAAAATGCCACTTTTTTATTTCCTAAAAACTCCACTTTTAGTTCGTTTTTTTTATTATTTTTTTATTTTATTTTTTGTTTTTTTTTTATCTGATAGGTTGTATAGGTTTATAGCTAAGCTATGGCCAGTGTCAGCCTGGCGTGCCATTTTTGGGACACCCTGTATATAAAACATAATACTTATATAAATATATATTATAAATCATCTAAAATATATTAAAACGACTAAGCTAAGCTAAGATAAATATGACTTCATTTTCACATTTCTGAATGCCTCGGTAGGGACACGGTATCGAATCAAAGGTATCGATGTAATATGTATGTAAAAGTACTCATGAGTTGTATCGTAAAAAAGTTTCGTACTCATAAAGGTATCGAAACAAAAGTATTAAGTACAAAAGTAACGGTATCGATTCTTAAATGTACCGAAATTTTTTCAGTGTACCCAAGTACCTCGGAGGCCTGACGTTTTGAACCTTACCGAAGGATCCGTGATCACAAGGAAACTTATGTGTTCATCGTCTCTTTATTTAGTTTTACCCTACATACTTACTCCATTGGCGCAGGAACCAGTTGAGGGTTCCGAGGTCGCGCAGGTCAGCTTCCACACGTAGAAAAAAAAGTTAACTATTTTCAATTGGGTACAAAAATAGTTATGTTAAAGAAACGCGAGTATCAACCATACCCGTATACGTACCTATATAAAATGTTACACTTCAATGTTATCCTTTTTTAAACTAGTTCAGCGACTCGTTAGTTAGGGCGTTCGTTTCAGAACACGTTTCAGTGGCGACTGGTGTAACGGTAGGTATCGTTAATAACTTTATAGCCGCATCTCTACTAACGAACGGACGCAGTCTGGTTTGCAAAATTGACAATAAATAACAAATGTCTGGGTGGTGGCCCACCCCTTTGTCTGTCTGGTAGGTACCTGGTTATGGGGTTCAATGATGGGGAACGGTAATTAAAATGTGCGGCCAGCAATCATGTGTGCCTGGCAAGAGCTGTAGGTACATATGGTAAATGGAAAATAGATAGATTAATTGGAGTTTCCAGAGTACCTGGTTGATTTTTTCTAGTAAAATTTTATCTTAAAATAATAAAAAGGTTAATTAGTTAAATTTTGGAAAAGGGAAAGGTTAGTTTAATTTTGGAAAAGGGAACATAGGTTGCCTTATTTTATTTTTTTTATTTGATGGCTTCGTGCGTTTAGCACATTTAGCAAGTGTCAAAGTAATTTTTCTTACAAGTAATACATAAAAAACCATATTTCCATATATGATGATGATGAATGATATTAGAAATGGGAAGTGAGAAATGATATACCCCCCAACCCCTCGAGTATCTCAGTAAAGATGTGGGGCTTTACTAAGTCCTCACGCGAGCTTCTTGAGAGAATTTGAAAAGTAACGTTGCACTGTTTTGTTTCATTTGCCAACACTTATGCACACTCACGAACCCTTAATGGTTAATAATCCACCATTATTTCACATTAATATTCGACATAACACAAATTTTAGAAAATAAAACAAAACCGCAGACATGACGCTTCACTTTCCCGCCAAGAAGTCATAACTTGCTTTTTTTTTGCCGTTCTTCTGCTTTTTCTTAAAAAAATAAGATCGGGTCGTTGTTGACGTGGTAGTCTTTTGACTCAACTGGCTTTTGGTACACAAGTTTATTTTCTTAGAAGCCTGAGTTCAATTAATATCTTAACTTAAAAGAGTAAAGCTTTTTTTAATAAAAAAAAATGCTTTTCATTTACAAATCTTAATTTGTTTCACTTGGTACTGAGAAAATCCAATAATTAAGTCGACCCAAGCTAGTTTCTGTCTCTATTATTATAAATTATACATTAAGTAATAAATTATACATTCAGTAATAACTAATACAAATCAGACAGAACCTCATTGAAGAGATTCCTTCGTTATTATAATTCTAGATATTTTTTTGTATTCCTGGAAAGACAAGTATTAAACAGACACATAGAGATAAACTTGCTGAGAGCTAATTATAATATATTAAGATAGTTAAATAATTAGTTCATTATTTATGTCACAAACAGACAAAGCATTGAGCTCATTCTTCTATATTTCTGATCTTATCTTATTTCGAACTGTCAAAACACAACACTATTACGAACATTGATGTTATGGCCACATATATTTAAATAAGATGGTTGTAGCTAGCCAGGCAGACTTACAGCATGCCCTACCACCAACCGAGCAAATAACTAGGTACCAGTGGGAAGCGAACCCGGGACCTCCGGTTTTCAGACATGTGGTCTTAACCACTAGACCAGTGGCGAATCAAAAAGATTAGTTAATTATATTGCCCAATATACTCGTAAGTTCAATACAATGAAATGCTTCTAACATCCAAATAGTAAACAGTAATTACAACAGTTCCTCGTGGCTGTCAACCGCGCCAATTAAGAGCTATTATAGTGAACCAAGTGTTTCTCGGTTGTTAGTGCGTATTAGAGCACATAAAGCACCTATTACGGACTTTCTCGACGCCTCAAGTTAATTGACACCCCTACATGGATATAGTAGTCACTGGATGCTACATTTCACCAGCTCATTTTATGTCCTCATTGATGGGGACGACGACCCCTATGGATGGATATGGAGAACGGGCAATAAACCACCACGCGGTCCCAGTACAGATTGGTGGTGGTTTACGGCTGCTCATGCAGCTGGGACCAACGCCTTTACGTGCCATCCGAAGAAGGAGGAGCTCGAGATGACAAATTATTGATTACCTATACGATGACCGGCGTTTGCGAAAGTTGCTTAAGGCGACGCACCGCTAAACAATTAATATAATACGGAGCGTTTACGCCCCGTACCATAAGAAAAACTGTTTCTTTTCCTTCCAATTAAAACTACAAATTATTAAAAAAAAAATTACTAGCATATTGAAGTGTGTGTTAAAACTAATTACTAAGAAAATTTAGATGCTTAAATCGGTCTGGTTTACCTGTAAAATGAAAATCTATGTTTTAAAGTTTTTACTTTGATATTTTTTTCTCTGTTATAAAAGTTAACAAATCGTGTTTCGGCAACTAGCAAAATGAAGTCAATTAAATGAAAAATCATGTCATCAAATATAATTTTCATTATGTATTGTAATTGTTGGGAAAAATCAAGATCCCCGCCACGTAAATTTCCAATGCGTTGCCTTAACCTTAACAGTCGCAAACGGAGCGCGTTAACCACTGCGCTATCGAGCTCCTCTGATGATGTTACATTTGAGATATGTTTATTGTGTCATGTTGGTTATCCTTTGCCGTACGATAAAAATAGTCATAATTTATCAGAGCTGGTAAACGTTCATGTTTAGTTCATGGAAGCAAATCCCATTGGTGTTACGCGGTTAAAGCTTTAGGTCATCATTTCAGTGCAACTAGTACCTTTCAAACCGGAATACCTGTTGTTTTCCGGTTTGTAAAGTACTACTTTGAAAGGTGCTGCTTAGTAGCAGCTTGATTAATAGATTTTAACCTCAATACTCAATATCTATCGGCGATCACTAAAGTCCAATTTTGAATTCACTGGAGTAATCTGACGTTTACGGTGTTACCAGTTTCTGATGAACAGAAAATAGTGTTGTGACAAGAAGATTGACATCAATCACTCACTCATTCATTCTCATTACGCCCTGAATCAAATCACATTACTCATTTTATTTACTTTATTAAGAAATCTCCTAGGTCAGTTTTGTTTAATCGATATAAAAATATTAGCAATGGTACCTCTATAGGTCAATAAATAATAACTTTGAAAAGGCGAATTACACGAATTATATAAAATTCAACAAAAATGCAATGGATATATTTTTATTCGTCGTCGTCAGACAGACATAACATTATCACCATCGTCGTCGCGGTCAGTGACACTTATTATAAAACGGTCCGTAATATTGTCCATTATATGGTCGAGATTACACATTTTATTTTCTGAGTTTATTATATGACCCACACAGCTGCTCCATCTTTCGGCAGTCACGGTTTTAAGTCCTTCTTCGAACAATTTTTTGACTTCTGTCATTTTAAAGGTTTGTTATTTCTTGCTACGTATCCCTTCGCCTGCGCCCAAATCAGCTCCATAGGATTGAGCTCGCGGTGGTAAGGGGCAGGCGATTTTTCATTTTGGAACGGGATCGAGTGATTGTTGACGTAAAACGGTACTATATTGTTGAGGTTATCAACGTTATTAATTTATAGTATTCTGTTTTGTCTTAATTGTTATGCAGTAAATGGTACTCCTACACAGTGGTTGAATCTGTATTTTTCTTTCAAAAAGATGGATGATGTAAAAATTGCAATAATTAAAATACTTCCAAAATTTTCAAATAATAACAGCTCCCAAAGCAAAACAAACATTAACAACTAAACTGTCAGGTGAAATTTCTCGGTGCAAAAAGACATTCATATACCTACCTATATTATAATTAATTAAGTACCTTTTTATAATAAACGTTCATACTGGCTTTGTGTGAGCGATTTGAATGACAATGAACGAAACGCATCACTAGTACAATAAATATGGCAACATAATTTTACAATGTGACATTAGCATCTGTCAGTTTACTCCAGTGAATTAATAATTAGACTTTAGGTCGCTGGCGGTAGTCGTATTCTAGTCATCTTTCCACCTAAGTTCCATATATTGCGCAAGTAAAAATGGCTTCCATTGAGGGACATATTTTTTAATTGTTAATAAATATTGTCTTATATTTTCACATTAGCAATATTTGTCACATAACACAGTAAATATCAAGATAGTAACATAATTAATTTGAATGTTTAAAACTGATTATTATAATTTTTCTTCGATTTTTGTTGTCTCTTCTAGTTTTCTGACATCGTCGCCGGTTTACTGTTTGTCTATAGGTAGTTAAGAAGAGCTTGTCAGATCGATTGGATTATTGTTTCGTTCGAGACATTTAATTGGTACTGTTGTCTGTACTGGTACTTTATAAATACAATATTGGGTTATTGTTTTTGTTTCACTTGTATAATGTCGATTACACTTAGATAATACACATATATAAATGTATATTGTGTATTTATTTATGTATTATGTAATGTATTAAAAATATCTGAACACTATGAGTCAACGTTAACATGTCGATTTGTTATTAATTTAAATACATTTTAACAATTATTGTGGGTCTTTGGTCTCTCTGGTATTAAGCCAGCAGTGGGCGATTTATGAGCGGACGATGTTCATAGTTTACATTTACATATAAGTTTTATATCCAGCTGTCGGTTTTTAAGGTAATATTTGATATTTGAAATCATAAAAACTCTAGAAAAACGTTTGAAACGAAACGTTTGCGACGACGACAAGTCAAAACATTAAACACTAAGACAACAAAATAGCAATTTGGTGCGGAATGGAGTCGTCAAAGCACAGATTAAAAGAACATTTCAAACATTTTGAAGCAACATTGCCGTCTCTAGATTACCTTCGAAGTTGCGGAAAATATTGCTGCGGGCCGCCGGGCGAAGTTTCGTCTTTGTCATGTAAGAAAGTAGGAAGAACAGGATCGTTTGTCTTAACCAAAGCTTCGCGCTCGCGTTTGAGTAATAAATAATTGTGATACATTATAATAAGCGTGCGCATGCGAGAGTTGGTAAAGCTTTGTACTTTTAATCTGTAATTAATGATAAGCTTTTAAACCGTCTTCATCGTATACGCTTTCCAATCTATGGTAGTGTGATCCCCTTTGTGGTCTCGTGGTACTACCTACCAAGCTCAAGCCTAGAGGTCCCAAGTTCGATTGCCAGTGTGGAGATACATATTGTACCCGGACCGATTGGTGGTAGAGTATGATTTGAAACGGGACTCCTCTAGCTGCTTTGCATAATTTCAGAGGAGTTTGGGGCCGTTTTTACTATTCTGGAGAACTTCCCTTTGGCGGGCCTGTGCGGAGTAGACTTGGGGATGCCATTCATGCTCTCAAACCATCCCCATGGCAGAGAAAAGATGAAACTAGGTATTATTAGTGGGTACGATACGAGGTGGGTAGGTACGTGGTTTGTGAGTCCCACATCGAGGTTTTCGTGTCTAGACGGGGGAAGGGTAGTTCTATATAATCTGGGTCTGAATGCTATATACGATATCGTTATTTTACTGTAGTAGTCCTACAAAATTATAATTGTACAGTAAGGAAAGAGGCCTCTTCTAAAAAATGTTTTTCAAATTTCTTGTAAGAAATAATAAAGATATTTTTTTTTACTTTAACATAATAATCACATAAGATGGCGTGAGCTTTTCCCCTTATAATAGGTAAGTACACATCATCAACCATCATCATCAGTTCCTGTCGACCCACAGCTGGGCATAAGCCACTCTTTGTTAATGCCATTCACCTCGATCCTTCGCTAGTATAGGCCACGTGCAACCCCCACATTGTGTTTGAATTATTTATTAAAGTATTAGTCCTCCCAAGTCACAGTGGAAGCTGGATTTCGAAATAAACTGCCCAACAATACAGTAGCACAGAAGATTTCATGGCCGATTTCATTTCGCTTTGTGCGGACGCCAGTGTTACAGAAATTATACGGGCCAGCAACAGGCGTTGGAAATGTATGAAGCTTTGCGGTATACTGACTGATAGCTAGGTTGTCGTCGGTAGGTACTAAGGTACTGCTGCTGCTGTACAAAAGATATAAAAATTTTCGAGTTTATAAGAAAAAATACGCAATACAGGGTCATTTTTTTATCACCGTCCAAACTTTCTGAGATGACTCCCGTGACACAAACGAACAACTCTTACTATTGGACCAACTCCCTAACTCGAAAATAAAATTCAGCTGTTCCATACAAACCATCAATATTCATTCGACCAAAATGTGTGAAACAGCTGAATTTTATTTTAGAGTTAGGGAGTTGGTTCAATAGCAAGGGGAGTCATCTCAGAAGTTTTGGACGGTGATAAAAAAGTCAACCTGTATACTTTATACGCATTCTAGGCATAACTTTTTAAGAGATTACGCTCGTACCTAGGCACATCCATACTATACATCGTACTAGGCATATCCATACTTAACAGTTGGCTTGATACTCGTTAATTTTTTTATTAAAAAGACAAATGTTGGAATGACAATGACAGGTCAATACAACATAATCAACATTGTTTTTCAACAACAGCGCCACCAACTTGCCCTATTAATAACTTAATTGACTTTTAAACTGTTAAGTTAACACCGTTCATGTTCTGACACACGCACGAAATCTATTCGTGACCTTTAAACTTCCTTTATCAAAGAACATATTATACGGCTTTAAGCAAGATATTTTTTTTATATTTTGCGGGTGTGCACTTGGCTTTCATCTCACCTGATGTTAAGTGCTGATAAGACCGAAGGTGGAAGCGCACTTCACCCGGAATCCTCAACTACTGAGGCACTGGCTATCTTATCTCAGTTGCCGGAACACAACAATGCTACTAACATTGCTGTTATGGCGATCGATGGTGACGGTAGCTAGTCAGGCGGACAAACAAGCCGTACTACCAACGAAACCGAGTACACAAACAGGGGAACCCTTTGGGAATCAAAGCCGGGTTCTCTAGGTCTAAACCGGTGGTCTTAGCCACTATAACAGTGGTGGTTATAAACATTGAAAACAAAAGAAAACTGTGGGTGTAGTAAATTCATACGTCACTATGATTCGTGCACAGTGTGCCGATCCCGTTTTGTAGCGCCAAAGAAATGATCAATTTCACGCCGAGCAACAATCACTTTGAATTGCAGAATACAGTTGGTGGCCTCCCGGCAGCAAAGCCGGCTTTCGCCTGGATAACACATACACAATGGCTGAGATCGAGCGGTCTCACACAGCACGTGTGCGCTTAGTACAAAGTCCGTGAAAATTGTTACTCTCTATTTCAAAGAAGAAAGAAAACGGTACGTTGAAAGTTATATCTATTCACATATTAATGTTATGTTATTTCATTGACTACATAATATATCGATGTGTTATTTCTATTCACTTATTAATTTTTATTGCGTCTATTGTTACCTAAATACTCGTTTTTGAAAGCAATAAACGCATTTATTTATTTATTTTTTATTTTTTTTATTCAGGATAAAGTGCTGACAGTCATTAAAGCTGTAAAGGCTGACTGATCCGACGACACCCAGACGATAAAGGTCTCCGTTCACTAGGCCGTATGGACGTGAACGTGTCAGGCAAAAAAATATTATTTGTATTGAAACGTATGAGACTATGCTCACTAGACTGTTCCGTCTTCGCGTACCATGCACGGATCGTCGACAGTTTGCGAGAAAATTGAAGTTGGTATGTGTTGTTGATACGTTAAATAAACTAATAAATAAACTTTCCTACACTCACACCAATTATCTAGCCCAAGAGAAACTTCGTTATGAAACTAGACAACGGATAAACATAATTAAAATACTTAAATACATACTTATTATACATAGAAAACACCTAGACCCGAGACAATTTAGAAAAACAATATTTTCTAAATTGACCCGAACGGGGATCAAACCCGGGACGTCAGAGATAGCGACACCATGGAAACCGGTGTACAAACCACTCGACCAAGGAGGTCGTCAGACTTCCACGTTGTAGTGGAGTGGTAATAGAATCTGTGTGTTTAGTACTTTCCGTTACTGATACGTTCCTAGCACGGTCAGGTCTAGTGCAAGCGCACTACACCCGGAAATCTCTTTACTGAAGAATCATAATGGTGACATTTGAATCTTAAGGGTGACAGACTTCGATAAGATGAGATGGTGGCAGTTGCCAAAGCAGATTTAGAAAAGGTGGCAGGCCACCAGCCTCACACAATATATTATATATAGGTTCCGGTATCGATTCCAAGCGGCCCCCTGCTTCTACTGATCTGATCATCGTTCATCAAAATCGTTAAAGTTTTAATAAAAACTGCAAAGCTATTATTTTTTAATTTCTCAATTTTTTTATTGCTACTGTGTATATGTGTATATGTCTACTCGTAATTTTGCTTTAATCTTTTTGGGTAGTATTTATATTTCTCCAATTTCTCCTTCTAAAGTAAGTAGGTGACATAGTATTCGTTACTAATGCCATCTGGTTCAGTAATTCAACACTCCTAGCTAATTAAGACATTAGTAATCGGACAATATCCATTGATATCTGAAGCACATACAAGAGCGCTTGGAATGACCCATAGAGCTATCTCTGTCTCCATGATTGGGGTCTAATCATAGCCATTGTGTACATTTAATTGCCACTAGGATGACGTAATTACCTTGATGATTAGTGGCGGTACGCTATCAAAAATCATTCGGATCAGATGAGTAAATCATAAGACGATAGATTTGCTTCTAATGACCGAAAGGAAAATCATCAGCTCGTTTTATTAGAAATTTCGTTGTATTAAATGTAGAATATAATAAATAAAGATGGTATATAATATCTGGGTTAGGCAACACCAGACAGAAAAAAATGTAAATTCACTAAAGAACTTAAAATCTAAAATTGGTTGACATGCTGCTGCCTGCATTCAGATATGTCAATTAATTTTAATAAATATTTAGCATTTATAATCGCAATTAAAATTTCAATTTTAAATTTAAAAAAAATATCATCTAATACACACTGTGATATTGCAATTTTAGCAGAAAATAGAGTCATCGAGAAAAACTAAATCAGATCTGGAATCCATATTTCACCATAATAATATAATAACAATAGCGCTAAACGTTGTAGTGTAAATAATACATATTCTTAAAACGCATTGATATGTTAATGGAAGAGGATCTCCTCATACTTTTGCTTAAATAAGGCTCTAACCGAATAGGTACATTTTCTTTGAGTATTTTCATTAGTCAGAATTTATTTTAGAAAAAACTTAAAATTGATCTCTTAAATCTATTTGGTTAAAAGCAATAACAAAGTCTGCTACATTTCCAATTCAAATTCTTAGTCATTAACACCTCAACTAGAATAAAATCAACGTTTATATAGTTAATAGTGCTTTCGTTTCATGTATTGTATGCAGCGTTGTAATAGTACACATACAGGGTGTTTGGTAATACCTGTATACAGATAAAAAAACGAATATGGCAGATAGGGTACAGTGCATAGAACCCCTGAAAATCATAAACATGCCTGAAAAGCACCATAAATATGGCCAAGATATAAAGATTTTATGTTACAAAATAAAATTGAAAAGTGACAACCCTAGGCACAATGATATTGGTCGTCAACCTCATGGTTTAAAATGAAACAGAAGCCAAAACAAGGTTTACCAAAAAATATTATTAAAGTGAAATAAATTTAAACTTAAGTTTGAAAAAAAAAATCTTCGTTAATATGATTTCGCATATTATCACGGTGCTATTTATAAACACTTACCCCCTTATTCATAAAAACTATTTTAGCATTATTTAGTTAATCATTGTTTTGTGTCTTTTTCTCAAATTCAAAATGACGTTTGTGTGACATTGACATAACAATATTTAACTAATTAATGCTTAACTAATTTTTATAAATAGAGGGGCTAGTAGCATGGCTATGTTTCGGGACTATACCACGTATTACAAAACACCCTGTATACATTGCTGTGGTTCTTAGAATAGTGCTAACTGCCTACCCATGCAAATACGCTGTCTTCGGTAGCTTTTACCTTTATTGCGGGTCGAATTTATGCTCCCAGTGTTCCATGTAGTCATTACTTAGAACGCAACTACTTTCTTAAAACGTTAATGCTACAGCTACAATGTAATATAATTGATAATGATTCCTTGCTCGAAGGACTATTGTTTTCGAGAATAGCTATTGAAGCAACAATGTCAGTAATGCGTTTAGATAGTGTTATGAGAGTCAGAGGTATCTACAGTGTAGGTAATGTGTCATTTCCTTATTACGTTATAACTATATTGAGTAACGATATTGCATTTTACACTAGACGCGAAATATTTGTGAATTTGTGAACTTGTTTCGCATTAATTATGAATAGTGCTCCAGAAAAGTATTTAACATGAGATTTAATGTACAATTAAAGTTTATTATATGACAATTAAATTAGAAAATGAATGATTAACGCTTTTGCTTGACAGTAATTAGACCCGGATCTAATTTCTATGCGATTCCTTTCGTGTTTGGGGATGGATGTATACGAGTGGCGGTGATTGCATTCCATCAAGTGACGTTTGTCACCTCTTACATAAAAATAAGAAAAGGACTATAGGCAATTTAATTAATAATAACATTAATAATTTATAATAATAATATATAAAAAAACACATGTTGAAAAAATTTCCACGAGCAGGATTGGTAGTTGACATTGAATTGAAACAAAACAAAAATATTTTATAATAATATATATTATATTAATAATATTGGATTGTTTATGAGAAAGCTTCATGGATAGGTAACGCTTCACAATTTTTATAGTTAAAGGGGTTTTTTGTCAATAATTATAGCTGTACCAATTCTTTGACATTCAGGTCATGGCAATTTTATTTTATATTACTTTTGGACATTTGTTATTGTAATCTCTACTTTTATCTTTATTGATGTATATTGTCGACATTATTATTATAAGCTATTATTTATTCTTGAATTATTTTGATTAATTAATTATTAATATTAATTTTATTTTATACCTAATTTTTTATTTATTTTTTTTATTTGAAAAAAGACAAAGGGTTGAAAAAATTCCACAAGCGGGATTCAAACCCGCACCCCATGACATGCCGGGTCAGGTGCACTGCCAACTATGCTATCGTGGTTCAATCCAACTCGCCGTATTTTCGGCGAGTTGGAACAACACTATCTACTTTTTACTTTATAAGCCAAAGGACTGTCGACAACTACGTCAAAATTATTGTGCGTGTTTCTTTTTGTGAAACGTCTGTAAAAGTAGGAGCCAGTGAAATTATACACGTATTAGCTTTAAGATCTGGTTTTGCTTGTAATAAAATGTACCTGGGTTCCTTGCACAATAAATAAATCTAAATCTAAATCTAAAGTTTTACTGGTTCTTATACTGAAAGTAAGGCTCCTTTCATAGTTAGAATAACAAAAACATGAAAAGTGTTGTTGTATTTTTTTTACGATATTGACCACACACGGTAGACCTTAAATTAAAAACAAGTATATAATGAGCAAATAATTACTATCAGCAAAAAAGTAGTCTCAAATCAGAGGGCGACTCAAATACTACCCCAAGTTCTGTTCACGAAATTACTAAAATATCCCGGAGGGCTTATCCATGAGGGTTTGAAAGTCAAAAGCATACCGGGCGCGCCAATTCAAGGGTGAAATTAACACAATACTTTTAAGGATTGCAAACATGCCGGAATTTTCACTTTCATAAAGCTTTGCGGGCCCTGCGGCGAACATGACATACTTCTTGGAGAGAATAAAAACGAAAAATTTCATTTTGTTGTTGTTGCATAATCGACAACCCCGCTGTTGTTAACCACAGACGGTTTTGTGAGCATTTTTTTAAAGGTTTTCTACCAGGCAAACGAACAAGCAGACCCATTAGATGCAAAGCGGCATTGGCAGCTCATGGGAGTTTGCAACGGGTATTATGCGCGCTCTAAACTCTAATGGTGACGAGTGACTGGAGCGGTCATCGTAACGTACCATTTGCGTCGAACTTGATACGTTTTTTTTATATATCTAACGGGTTACCACAGTGCCTTCATCTCACCTGCGATGTTAAGTGATGATATAGCCAATGGTAGAAGCGCACGTCACCCGACGTCACTCAACTACTAAAGTACCTACTTGCGATGTTATTCTCTTACTGCCGGAACACAACGATGCTACAACTATTTATGTTATGGTGCCATGTTAAGACAATATGGTGGTAGCTAGCCAGGCGGACAAACAAACCCAACCACCAATCACCAACATCAGACCCAGTGTGGATTGGTGGTTATTAACGATAGCTAATCTAGCTGAGACTAACTTACGGAGGAAGTGGAGACAGTGGAGGAGCCACCCTCGTCTTCTAAGGTCTCTACGACCGACCACCCCAATGTCTCTCTCGAGACACAGGGTTCGTAGGCGATAAGGCGATAGTGGTAGAGGTAGAGGACCCGGGCGAAGGCCCGAGCGGGTCCACGTGGGACAGACTACGCGCACCAGATTGGCGGCTCGCAAAAGCCGCAAAGACCGCCTCCCCCCCATTTCTGGAGGGCCTCGCTGACCTGGAGCCCATAGGTCAGTTGAGGGAAGTTAACAGCGTGGCCGGTGGAAGGCGCGGAATAGTAAGTACGACAGCAGCCGCGCCAACCACATTATCCGGTTTCCCCAGGGGTTTAAGTGGTTCGGCCGCGTCTTTAGGCCTACCCCACATATCCCGTAGGTCGCCCCAGCCAACGGGAACTTGATCAGCAAGTTTCTCTGGAAAAAAAAGCTGGGATTAACTATTAAGAAACCATCATCATCCTTATGTCATTTTCTTTAAAACATTAACTTACTAACACCTTTTTTGTGTGTCTAAATAATCATTCAAAACGATTATTATTATGTTATTTACATGATCCAAAAAATATTCGTACCTATCCACAATGTATATATCCCCGGAGCTTACGAGGTTGGGTCGGGTGAGGATAAATATCATTAAACAATAATGCACGAAAGAGAAAACGGGCAAAAACATTCTTTATAATATTAAAATACAATCTTAAACAAAAAAGCCTTGTTTCTTTGTTTTAAATTTTGTTTACGGCGAACCATGACGTTATGGTTAAATGAAAAGACAAAGGACTACTAACACCACTATGAAACCTCACACACTAGATACACGCACGACTAGTGAGCCTGATACCATAGAGGTTGGAGGATAGAGATGTAACGAGTGTATGCATACGTTTTCGTACGAGTCATATTCGTTCAAAAACGTATCCAAAGAGAGGAAGGCTTAATTTGGCCTGAACCTAATCTTAACGCTTACTTTTCAACGTGATATTTTATGCCAATACCAGGTAGTATTGTAGTGTTAACTTACCTCATGGTAAGTTTAAAGAGATACTTATGTGAAAAAATTAAACGCCTACCCGACCCAGCCCGGAATCGAACCTGGGTCTTCCGCAATCCGGGCGGCTGCACTGACCGCTATGCTACCGGGAAGGCTGACATAAGCGCTGAATTTTGTCACTGCAGTTTAATTTTATGAATGCTTTTTTAGCAGCAGAGTGCCATCCATCTAACGGTCATTGCAACCGATGACCATGTAGATTCATCTTTACAGATGAAATACCACAAATAACACAATAGTAAATTTTACTATTTAATTTTTAGTGCTAATTGCTGCACTGAAGCTGAATTAAATACTTATAAAACACAGTGAAAAAAATACCGACCTAGCCAGGAATCGAACCTGGGTCTTCCGCAATCCGGGCGGCTGCACTGACCGTCACCCATGGCCATCGGTTGCAATGACCGTTGGCCATAGGCGTAGGCGTTTAATTTTTTCACTGTATTTTATAAATATTTAATTCAGCTTCAGTGCAGCAATTAGCACTTAAAATAAAAAAGTAAAAATTATAATGAGGACGAAAATGTAAGCACACATATCCCGGAATTACTTTAGAGGCACTTCAACTGTGCTATAATAACTGTACGATGCACGTACATGTTAACATTTTTTTATGTAAGTAGTTACAACACTTACTGTTGCGGAAACCCACAACACACACTATGCTATTGCTTAAAATTACACATTAAAAATAGAAAAAATTCCACTCACAGTTCCATGCCGCTCCCGCCGTCCTGAACGGGATCCATATGGTCCGATGGGGACCGAATCCGGCTCCGGGTCTTCTAGGGTTCCCTAAACACACCCAAACTACCCCAAAGTGCACTTTCCCCCGAGGAAATACCTGTTACTCCAGCAGCGGTGTGGCCGACATCCCGGCTAAATGTTTTCCCGAAACAATTCGCTTACGACGCACACTCACAAACACAGGTTGCACAATCCACTTAATTAGAATAATACGGCTTCAAATGCCCTTATTACTACATAAAGTCTATTTAATTATCAACACACGATAACTATCAACCAGCCATATTGTCTTTCCAGAGACAAGTGTGAATAAAAAAAAAGAACAACTAGTGATGGGGCCATTATGCCACCAAACAAAATTGAATCTCGATAATCGATTCGTCCATAATACAAATCAAAGTTTTATTTCCAATAAAAATAAATGCCTGTTTATTTGCAACATCCCGCCACCCAAAGCGGACGTACCGCTTTCTAGCCTGAAATCTTAAACTAGTCAACCGGTAATCGAGCTAAGGTCGCGACTGCGCGATTTAGCACCGATCCATCAACCAACACTTGCGCCACACGCAGAGTCCCGTCCGCGCCCCAGATTAACTTTAAAATGCGACCTCGTCTCCAAAATAACGATGGCAAATTAGCCTCTTTTAATAAAACCAGATCCCCCTCCGAAGGGGGCGACGTCCGGTCTGTCCACTTTACACGCTGCTGCAATAAATGCAGATACTCCAGTGACCAACGACGCCACAAGTCCTGACTCATTTGTTGTATCATTTGAAAACGAGACATCCGGTGTCTGCGTTCATCCTTCCAGGGATACTCAGACAGGGCAGTGAGTGGCTGACCAACCAAAAAATGACCAGGGGTCAGGACTTCCATGTCATTTGCGTCAGAGGAGAGTGGACAAAGCGGACGCGAGTTGAGAACCGCCTCAACCTTACAAAACACAGTTGTAAGTTCCTCATACGTGAGGGTAGTTTCCCCGACTACCCGGCGCAAGTGGGTTTTTGCCGATTTTACCGCGGCTTCAAATATCCCGCCCCAGTGGGGACAGGCTGGCACACTAAATCGCCATGTGATTCCCCGCTGTGCGAGAGCTTGACTTATGCTATTACAATTTTTATCCAGAAAATCGTTCACATCTTTTAAGTAGTTGGCAGTGCCTCTGTAGTTGGTACCGTTGTCGGACCGAATGAGAGAAGGTAAACCCCGTCGCGAAACAAAACGATCCAGCGTGGCGACAAAGGCTTCCGTAGACAGAGCCGAAACCACTTCCAGGTGGACGGCCTTAGTGGCCAGGCAGACAAAAACGCACAGGTATGCTTTCGTGACCCTAGTGTTACGATAGGCTGTGGTTTTCACCAGAAACGGTCCAGCAAAATCCGTACCGACCCCGTCGAACGGCCTAGTTGTCTGACAAACCCGGTCAGAAGGGAGATCCCCCATCTGTGGCTGCATAGTGGAGGCCTTCACCCGATAACAAGCCACACACTTAAATAACACGCTGCGAACCACTCTCCGAGAGGACAAAATCCAGAACTCCCTCTGTAATATCGCCAGTAACGCATTACACCCCGCGTGAGCGTTTTTCAGGTGTCTATCCGAGACCACCAGTTCTACCAAAGGTCCTCCTTTGGGGAGTAGCAGAGGATGACGGCTACCGAAGGGCAGGTCGGCATTTTTGAGGCGACCTCCAACGCGTAACAGTCCATCCGCATCCAGAAATGGGTTGAGCCGAGAGATCGCTCCCTTGAGCTTGGCGCGACCGACGCGCAAAATCTTCAGTTCGTCCTCGAACCGGTCAGCTTGAACCAGCCGTATCAGGGCCAACAGTGAACTCCTGCGTTCCTCAGCACCCGCCACGGGTGATAACTGCTTCTTGTCTGGATGGCGGCAGTTATGTAGAAATCTCCGGATCCAGCAAGTTACACCTAGCAATTTGTCCAGTTTGCTGTATCGAGCCGTCAACCAATTCGGATCCGGCCTTGACTCGTTTGTTGTCACCAAAACTTTTACTCCAGGGAGCATCCCTAGAGAGCCATCGATCATGGTGACCGGCCATGATGACTCACCCTCCTTTAACCACTCTGGACCCCACCAGAGGGCATGCTGCACCAATTCCGGCGCGGTGCAACCCCGAGAGGCACAATCGGCAGGATTCCAGGGGCCGGGAACGTGCCTCCAACAAATTTCGATGCCCGAGTTCTGTACCTGAGATACCCGATTGGCCACAAACGTTTCCAATACGTGGGGTGCCCCGCGTAGCCATGCCAGAGCTACCTGACTGTCAGACCAGGCGTGGACATTCCGGATGTCCACCGTAGACGTCAGTTCCTTGTGCACGTGGCACAACAGTTTGGCCAATAGATGCGCCCCGCAAAGCTCCAGCTTCGGGATTGTCAGCCTAGTTTTGAGGGGAGCCACCTTGCTTTTAGCCAGAAGCAAGGAGACGGCGACTCGACCCTTCGAGTCCACCGTTCGCAGATACACCACTGCGGCATACCCTCGTTCTGACGCATCGCAGAAGCCATGGAGGCTTGCCCTGTATTTGCCCCGCGGCAAGATCCGCCGCGGCAACGCCACCTGATTGATCGCCTCGATCGTAGAGATCAGAGCGAGCCAAGTGTCGAGTGAGAGCCCTACCAGTGGCTCATCCCACGAGACTCCGAGTGTCCACAGTGTTTGCAATAAACACTTCGCCATAAAAATGCACGGGCTGATCCATCCATTTGGATCAAACATCCGAGCGATGGTGGAAAGGACCGTCCTTTTCGACCAAACTCTTGTAGTAATTAAGCAGCCCTTTGCCCCAGTGTCTAGGAGGGCTCGTATCCGGACGAAGTCCCCCCTAGGTCCCCAAACGCGTACCTGCGCGATGGGCAAAAGAACCGTCCTCGGTTCCGACGTAGCCCGACCACAGGCTAGTCACGCGTCAGAGCCAGCAGCCGACCCTGTCGAACCGTGATGACTCGGCCAGTAAGTCGGACGCGTGCAGGCCACCATCCGGGGTGGTGCGTATCCAGGTGCCCTACCATACCGGTGATAGGGTGGGTGGTATTCCAACCTCGGGTACTCGTGCAGTACCGGTGAGAACTGTTGACGGTTCTCATGTCGCTGTTGTTCCGGCAACGGCGGCGGAGGATACGCGTACGAGTATCCGGGTGTTGGGTCCGGAGGTGGGGCTCCCTGTACCCAGTGGCCCTTAGAGGCACCAACTCCTGGTGTTGGTCGCGCCGGGTGCCGGGTTGTAGCCAGAACCTGGCTCCGTTCCGGCGGTCCCCAACTCACCTGAGCCGGGGTGTACGAGGGGTTGTAGTGTGGTGGCCGTGGCGGACTCCGTCTTTCCGGAGGCGGAGTTGACCCCGGCCCCAAACCGCCACCCGTGGGAGATCCCCTCTCCCGAACCGGTGCTGAGCCCTCAGCACTACGGGTGCACAGTAAGCGATGGTGCGGTCCGCCGCACACATCGCAAGGCCTCGCCTGGGGACACTCATTATACCTATGTCCTCCCAGGCAGGCATAACACAATCCTCGTGTCCGAACGAGGTTTCGGCGCTCTTTTGTGGGCAGCCCGAGAATTGCTGGACATAGCTGCTCCAAGTGCTGCTGTCCGCAAATCCGGCATCCAGAGCCGGGGTTGATGGCGGCCGCAGCCACCAGCCTGCCGCGACCCTTCCCTGGGTTGCGTGGCGGCTGGGCGCCGTAGACTCCGGAAGTGCGGGCCGGCGCACTTGTCGGAGCCTCCTGGGAGGCTAGCTGGTTTTCCAGCAGGCCAGCCTCCTCTTCCAGGAACTCCAGAAGTTCCCCTATCGAGGGCAGAACGCTGCCGAGATCCTTGTGGACCAGTCGATTCCGCTCGAACTTGTCCCTCATCTCCTGCGACAACTTGGCCAGAACGATGTGCAGAAGAAGGAAGGACCACTGGTCGACGGGCAGTCCGAGCGTCCTTAACCCGTTTAAGGACACGGTGAGCGGGGTGATCAGCTGCGCCCTCAGCTGAGCCCTATGGTTGACCCTCGGCAATCCCAGCAGATGGGTCACGTGCGCGTCCGCCTGAAGACGCGGCTTCTCGTACCGCTTCTCCAGCAGCTGCATGGCGGTGTCGTAGCTCGCATCCTGCAGCTCCAGATGCTGTACGAGCTGTCTGGGTTCTCCGTCTAGGAAGGAACGGAGATATGCCAGCTTTTCGGCCTTGGTGAAATCCTTCCGAGTATCCACAGTCTCCCGCAGTCGCTCGATGTCCTTCACCCGCTGAAGGACCTCGTCGTAGATGTCTTGGATGTGCTCCAGATCCTTGACATATTGGGCGTGGAAGGCCAGCTCCTTCTCCCCGACCGGGTCGGTTGACAATAGAGCGGTTACCGACCGCTCGGCCAACAAGAAACGAGCCTGCATTTCTTTCGAACGCGTCTCCAAGGCGTCCTCCCGGTTAGGCCGATCTACTAATGCAAGCAGCCCGGTGAACCACCGGAGCTGCTGAGCCAGCTCCTGCCGTGACGCTGTCATTATAAATAATTTAAACTAAATAAACCTAAACACAAAATTAAAACGAGTCAATGAAAACACGGAATCGATTATCCCGAATCGACTCGATGCTTTCAATTGAACGAAATTAAATAACAATTAACGTTCCGAGAAATGTCCCAGCCCAAATGAATGAACGAACGAAAACAACGGTACTACCAACCTTACAATTCAACCGCACCTGTCCCGGAAGTGCGATTTTACACGAAATGAGCTTAACCTATTACGAACTAAAAAAAAATACACAGAATTACACCGATTAACCTAGAGGTCCGGTATTAACCACGCTCTGCTACCAAAATGTTGCGGAAACCCACAACACACACTATGCTATTGCTTAAAATTACACATTAAAAATAGAAAAAATTCCACTCACAGTTCCATGCCGCTCCCGCCGTCCTGAACGGGATCCATATGGTCCGATGGGGCCCGAATCCGGCTCCGGGTCTTCTAGGGTTCCCTAAACACACCCAAACTACCCCAAAGTGCACTTTCCCCCGAGGAAATACCTGTTACTCCAGCAGCGGTGTGGCCGACATCCCGGCTAAATGTTTTCCCGAAACAATTCGCTTACGACGCACACTCACAAACACAGGTTGCACAATCCACTTAATTAGAATAATACGGCTCCAAATGCCCTTATTACTACATAAAATCTATTTAATTATCAACACACGATAACTATCAACCAGCCATATTGTCTTTCCAGAGACAAGTGTGAATAAAAAAAAAGAACAACTAGTGATGGGGCCATTATGCCACCAAACAAAATTGAATCTCGATAATCGATTCGTCCATAATACAAATCAAAGTTTTATTTCCAATAAAAATAAATGCCTGTTTATTTGCAACACTTACAACTAAATATGACAGACGCAGCAATAACGGTGACCGATTTTAAGGCCACCACCCTGCGTCCGTTCACTGTACTTTGACTTGTATAGCTTTTTTTTAACTTTAGTGTTTTATTAGAAGCCAATACGACAACTCTCTTGCCTTTCATTCTGATAAACCTCGTCTGCATTTTACATTGACATTTTACATTTTCTTTGCATTTGCATCGTGCATAATAACAATGCTACTTACATTATTATAACGGTGACAAACGTAAAGGAGACGGTAGTAAGTGGACTTCAATAAAGCCCTAGACCAACCACACTAAGTAAAATAGTAACCCCCCGCTGGGAATCTAGCCATGACCTCTGCAGCTAGAAAGGTTGTCTAACCTCTAAATCACAGAGGCCGTTAAAGTTATTAATTCAGTAGATACTCTTATGACAAGAGCAGTACCGTGCTTTGGAAGGCACGTAAAGCCGTTGGTCCCGGCTGCATTAGCAGTGGTTAACAACCTATCCGCAGTGGGCCCGCGTGGTGGTTTCAAGCGCGAATCCAGCACACAAAAACGGCTGTGGGTACGGCCACCCAAAAATCGCCAAAGTGCGAGTCCTAATCAAAATGTTGACTTCTGAATTTGGTTAGGTTTTAGCTGTGAATGTGTGCGTGTGTTGTGTGCCCTACGTTCAGTATCACACACGCATACGGTTCATTACTAGTTTTTTTAGGGGTTGAATTTAACCGCAGATAAAGAAAGAAACATTTATTGACCTGCACAACACATAACAATACAACATACAAAACGGATACATAATACATAAGTACATATACATTCTCGTCCAGTTTTAAAAATACAATTAGCACAAAAAAATATTTTCGATCTCAATTAAGGTTGTGGGCATGCCCACTGTGCTCACAACGGTGGATCCGCGCATGTGGGTGGTTCATATGGGTGGTTCATAGCCCGTTTTCCTTGTAGTGTTTCCTTCACGGAAGGTTCATGCCCCAGCAGGGGGGACATAAAATGAGACAGTGATGATGTGATGATGGTGATAACTTCTTTACTGCCATCACGCAAATAAAATTGAAATAAAATTTAATATTTCTTGAACACACATTTCTAAGTTGATAACTTTTGTGATTAGTGATTTTACTAAAATACTCTAGTTACAAAGCTTGGTATGATAGCATTTGTAGTTGTTCCATCAAGAAATCGTTTGTATTCATTTGTTTAAAAATATATATATATAATTATGACTCACAAGATTCCTGTAAACAAATGTAATTAATTTTATCGATAAAAGAAACGATTCTTAAAATCCATTGAGGTCAAATAAACAAAGAGCGTATCACTTACTATATACATCATGATTGCAAAATAGCGCACTTAATCGATAAAGTTAGAGCTGCCAATTTTAATTGTTTTTTGGTCATTTATTTTTTACATGGAATATCTTAGAAATCTTCAGCTGTACAAAAATATTACACAAAAGTTCGTATAAAAAAACGATTTGACTGAGGTGGAAGAAAATTCTTGCAACTTAAAATTTTGTTATAACTGGTCATTAAAACATATCAATAGAAGAATAATTTTTTAATAAAAAAAAAAACTTTTGTGCTTACTCCGCACGCAAGTCACTCCGCTGAACCACAAGTAAAAGTGAACTATATTTAACACATATTATAATGATTGTGTAATGAGTAAACGGCAATTATTTAAAGTGCACCTGTATTAACATCGTGTTGATTTCTTCGATAGGCCAATGTACTAGTTTTAGGTAAACATGTCACATATGTTTCCTTTGTTATTAGTCGTTTAATCACGGTATAATTACTCATTTATGTAATACTGACCCGATTTGCGTCCCACGAATCCTAAATAGGCACTGTGTAAAGAAAAAAAATCATTTGCATAATACTTTGTTCGTATAGTGCGTCACTGAAAACTTTCACTTAAAAGCGTTTTGTTTTAATCCGCCGTGACATTTGCGTAAGCCACGTTGGATAACGCTCGTCTCATTTTTCTAACACTCTGTATGTTAGCAATATTGGCGTAGAGTCTCAAATGTTTTTTTTTATTCCGTGACACTCATTTGTTTTCGTTGTGATAAAATTTGCTATCCGATGTACGAATTGTGTGAGACTTAAATTCTAACTGTGTGTACGGATTTGTAAAAATGATGATTTTAAAATGTTTCATTATTTTGGCTCTTTCTTTTTTAAATGTTGAGCCCATAGCCATCGAGGGTCCGGCTATGACTCGGTACGATCCTTGCGGGTTGGGAGTGATACATTTCGATAGGATTACTGAAAAAGTGTGGCAGGGTGTGTTGGATCTTGAACTCTACCGTAACTTGATAGAGGTGGAAGTTGAGATACACTACAAGAACAAAGTAAAAGTTTACGGGGTAAGTTTAGTGTTTCATTTTAAATAGTTGAAATATATATTATTTATTAAAGGTTAAAAAAAATACGAAATACGTAAAGAACACATTAAGAATATATAAAAAAAAATAAAAAATAGACGTCTTGAATGTATGTAGATAAAAAAATGTTCGATCAATTCAAAAGTACTTATTTTAAAGGTTTTTTTTTCTTTTTTTTTTCAATTTATTTGTAACACAAAAAATTACATGGTTTATTTGATAAGCATCACAAAAACCATTTGTCGGTTTGTACGGATGCTTAGAGCATTTGAATTAGTAATTTTTATTTTTTGACTTTGACTTTGAGATCAATTGATTTTTAGACAAAAAAAAAAAAAAATTTAAGTCAAAAAAATTTTCAAAGTCAAAAAGTGCTTAATGTTTACTTAGGAAAATAATAATAATACATTCGACAAAGACCTTGTTAGCATACCATCCATCAATAAAACGCAAATTGAAGCTTTGCGATTAGCCTTTGAAAAAAAAAGCATTTGGTTATATTCAGCCGATTTTTCCAACAATACGAATTACGATAATGAGATTTTACATACAAGTTGAACGAATAAATTTGACATGACATGTACGAGTACAAAGGCTTTGTTGTTCTGTAGAGTCACGTGAGCCACGTCTCTAAGTATTATGTTCTTCATTTTACATTTTATCACTCTTATTTCAATAAATTATTTCAATAGATTGGAGAATAATTCAAGAATATGAATATATTTCTTATAGCTTTCAAAAAAGCCTTCATAATTTACCACATTAGCCACATAATTTCCGTAAAAGTATGGTGTGATCCACATCACACCATACTTTTACGGAAATTATGTGAGCTTGGGGTCTGTGGGGATCTTTTGAGATGGGTGGACTCATACCTTAGAAATCGCTGCCAGGCTGTAGTCGTAGGTGGACATCGGTCCGACTTTGTGGAGATACCCTCCGGTGTCCCACAGGGTTCTGTGCTGTCGCCTCTGCTTTACGCGGCCTACTTATACGACGTGGGAGAGTGCTTTCACTTTGCTGACTATCTCATGTACGCAGACGACACAAAAATCTATCTTTCTGTTAAAGACGTGAGTGACTGTCATGATCTCCAACAAGACTTAGACCGTCTAAACAGATATTATGCAGACAACAAAATAACAATTAATACAAACAAGTGTGTGTACATGACCTTTACTAGGAAGAGAAAACCCATTATCTTTGACTACCAAATAGACCATATTTCTATAAAGAAAGCACAGTTGGTCAAAGATCTTGGTATCACCCTCGATCATAAGCTCTCTTTTAATGAGCACATCTCTGAAATAGTCGGCAAAGCATATAAGAACTTAGGATTTATCCTACGCGTGAGTAGGCCATTCGCCGATACCAACTGCTTGAAAGTAATATATTTTGCATATGTCAGGAGTATTCTTGAATACTGTAGCAATATCTGGAGCCCACAATATGTTATGTACAAGCAGGATATCGAAAAGATACAAACAAAATTTGTAAAACACCTGAATTACCGGTCGAGGTTCAAATGCTCGGGTGAGTATAGGGAGCTGTGTTCTTCTCATAAGCTTTTAACATTGGAAGACAGAAGAAAAGTGCTGGACATGCTCTTTCTGCATAATGTCTGCCATAGTGCTATCGATAGCACCGAGCTCACGGAACTGTTCTTAAGGCTGCAAACTCCTAGAGTCCGTACTAGGCATGCTTCTTTGTTTCACGTACCGCTTGCACATACAAATTATTATCAAAACTCTGTCGTCTGTCGAACGCAAAATTTTTATAATAAACTCTTTTGCTCAGTGGACCTATTCCATAACAATAAAGGTAAATTAAAAAAAAAATATTGTTGATATACTTAATAACAAGTGAAAAGGTAGTAGTAGTATAAAGTATAATATAGGGTATGATTGAATATTCAGACTCACACACACACACACACTCGCACAAACACAAACACACACACACACACACACTCACACCAAGCACACGGTAATAAACTGCTCTCAATTAATTTATACAAAGTAAAACTGTAATTGGCTGTATTATTTAGAATTAAGTTTATCTATGTTATAAAAGAGCTGTGGTTTTTGTTAAATAAATAAAATAAAATAAAAATATCATCATTCTAAGAATAATTTGCAATGGTTAGATCATAATGGATAATTATTTAATAAACATGTGTATTATTTTCTATTTTTTTTTAAATAAGTATGTATATTGATTTATTCAATTATAAGTATACTAGCGACCCGCCCCGGCTTCGCACGGATGCAATGCTGATACACGAAACCGCTATGTCCCTGCATTTTAAATCTGTAATATCTTCGAAAATATTCATTTAAATTACATGCTGTAAAGGGCCATATTGATCTATATTGAATGCACAATGTATTTAAGGTACATAATTGGATAAGAATTAATGTTGTATTGCAAAAGTAAATTTAATTTATTTGTATGTAAACCTTTTTAGTCTAGATGATTATTTGAATCATCGATAAGTAAATAAAAAGGTTTGCAATGGTTTGACCATCAATATGGATTTGACACAGTCGCGGACAGAAGTAGTCAGGAGCTAGACAGCCCGGCTAAGAGCCGAGGTGCTCGGAGATCAGTAATGTTGTAATACAGTTTAATACACGATTTTTTTAATACACGAAATTAAAGTTAAAGTCATGTTATTATTCACCCACCCTATAGTACTTAATTAGATAAGGATTAAGGCTGTATTGCTTAAAATCGCTTCGTAAATAAGTCATTATTTCTCGTAATAAGTAAAGGATAAAAAATGATTATTGTGGGTTATCCCTAAGAGGTACACATATACCATCGCGGACTTTTTGTAGACCTTTTTAAGGTGTACAATACTGTAGTACATTATTTTGATCTACATAGGGTTCAGCCAGCGTTTGCAATGTAAGCGCAAAAAAATGTGAAACCTCTAAAATTAACAATGTTTCTCTACTATATTAGGCATGTATTTATATATAAACCTTCCCCTTGAATCACTCTATCTATTTAAAAAAACCGCATCAAAATCCGTTGCGTTATTTTAAAGATCTAAGCATACATACATACATACATAGGGACAGCGGGAAGCGACTTTGTTTTATACTATGTAGTGATTTAATAAAAAAATATCTAATAGGAGGCTTTAATAGAGCTAGTAGTCTAGCTAGGCCACAGAAGCAGTATCATCTGCTTTGTTTTTTTCTAAATTATTATGTTCTCTTTCCAGACCTCACAGAATGCTACAATGTTCACCAATAGTAGATGGCGTGAGTTTGTAATAAAACCTAAAGGATATCCACCAAAGCAGTATGTGTTCTATCTGAATGTTGAAGGTCTTAAAGACAACGAAACAGACGTGCCTACAGTAACGAAGATTGCTCTGAACAACGTAACTCTTTGTGACGACAATATAAAGGTAAGTGACTAGAATATCGTCATTCACTTAACGCCCCACTGCTGGACTCAGGTCTTCTATGCGAAGAATTTAAACTACAACGTAACACACGCTGACTCAGTTAATCATAGTCATAAATATTTATTGATTCATTGTTATTGTACTAGACCTTAAAAGTTAATTAATATAGTGAATTAATTTTATCTAGCGTTGCCCCAGACCCGCGAGTTAGCAGTGCAATGCATTTTTTTTACTGTTAAAAAAAGTATAATATCCTCAAATGAACCCTGCGAGGGCATTCCATTTTTTAAATATGTAAGTTTACACATTTATGTTTATTTATTGAATTTTATAGATAAATGAATAAAATATAAATTAATCATATTCAAATAAGACTATAATATTTAGTCTATACATATATTCTATATTTATAGTTTTTTTGTACGCTATGACTGTTCATAACGTGAAACACATCAAAGTCTCCAGACTAAAGACTGCGTTAAAAAACATCTTCGGTTGCTCGTTAAGAATCTTCTTCTATTCCAGTTCGCACAAACGGTAGAGTCGCTAAGCCTATCCAAGGAGACAGATAAATACCACCAGCAAGTATGCGGTCGAAGAGCTTTGGACAATACCGAGTTGGTGAGCGTGAAGACTGAGGCTAAGCCAGGAGACTGGCCGTGGCACGTCGCCATATTCGTCAAAGATCCTGTCACCAACAAGACTTCGTACTACTGCGGTGGCAATATTATTTCTCAAACAGCGATTATTACAGGTATGTTTTGATCATAATAATAAAATAAATATCATCATCATCTTTATTTAATTTTTTTCCTGTAATTAAGAGGACACTTAGCTTTAAGTTTATGTTTGTTTCTACAATTTTGGCTTGTGTAGTGGAGCACGCTACGTCATCACCACATGACTCAATAAAATATTACTATTTTATTAAAAGTTAAATACGTGCTAAATATGTGAACATGGAAAACGTATGATCGATTACTCAAAACTAACAGTTAATACTTTCCTTTATTCTATGTGACTATAAAACCCTGTTTTCCTCTAATAAAGATCAGTTAAGAATCAACGTTCGTCGTATCATTTCGTCTCCCGACCTCACACATCACATGGCGACCCTGCCAGTGCACTACTCCTAGGTAGTGTTGTGCTGGTTCACACTTCACACTTGTATCGATGTTTGTCTGGTTGGTTGTCCTAATAAACAAATAAATAAATAATATAATTTTGTAAATGTCGTTACTTATATTAAAGCTGTGGAGTTTCATGCGCCCATTCTTCTCCACAGCTAAAAAATAGACGTCCTGAATGGGTAGTAGGTAAAAAATGTTTGGACGATTCAAAAGCACTTTTCTAAAGTTTATTTGAATAAAAATATTTGACTTTGACTTTGACTTTGAATTTTTCATAATCATCATCACCATCATCATCATCATCATAATTATCGTCAGGCTAATATAAGAAGATCTAAGCCCAGATCTTCTTATATTTTGATCTACTTGATGAGAAGGAGAAATTAATTAGATCTTTATTTAATTAATGTTTTTTTTAAATGTTTCTTTATGGAGTCATTTAAATAATGCTCTAAATATTAACTGTTTATTTTACACAGCTGGTCACTGTGTCGACATGCAGGGCGTCAAGATACCTCCTAACAGAATCACAGTAGTTGCTGGGACCAGTAATCATAAAGATGTCAGTCAGGCTGGAAGACAAGCTCTCACAGTAAGTGATTTTTAAATTGTAGTGTTAGGCAAGCTTTTTGTTATCTTATCAAAAGTAGTTTGTCAAAATGACATGGGGCTGTTTCTTTGGGTCGGGTTATCACTCGTCAGTTTGAAACTGGTGAGTTCATGAAACTGGCTAATTAGGGAATCAGCCAGTTTCATGAACTCGCCAGTTTTCTTATTTGTCAATTTCATGAAAATTTTTAAGTCGCCAGTTTCCCTATATAATCATCATCATTTTCTTTCTTATTTTTGTTATTTTGAAAATTTAGATTTCTAATTTTCTTTCATAAGCAGTGAATGAATGCGTTTAATTTTGTGAAATAGTAAAAAGGAAAAATAATAGAAATAGTTCGAAACCTTATTGATAAAATCTTTTTCCTATTGACTACTCAGTCCAGACAGACTCCAGCAATCAATCATCCATACTGCTCGATCATGCCTTACGCCTCTCGTTGAATATCTGATACACTTCAAACAAGAACACGCCGATAAAAGACACTGCTGCTTGGCAACAGAGATAGGTATAGTAATAGTAGATATCCAGGGTAGGGATAGCCTGGTTCGTGCTGAATCTCTACCATCGGCTTACGTTTAATTTTGTAACTGGATAAAATATGAAGCATCGGTCGGCAGTCGAACAAATAAAGGTTCGGGCTGAAGGCAAGTAGAAGCAAGCAAGGCAAGTGAGGCAGTTAAAAGAAAATTGTCGTTTAATCCACATCCCTATACATATATTACTACTGACTTGAACCCATTCCTAACACAAGGCTATTAGCTTTTTAGAGAATTTAACAAGACTGTTATCTATTAATTAAACAGTATATTTTTTCGCACCAAAAGACGCAGTGTATGCAGGCCTCCAACAAGATACAGACGATCTAGCGAAGGTCGCGAGTAGCCGCTGGATGCAAGCTGCACAAAACCTTGGTAGCAGTAGATGTATCTTTCGGCTGAGATGATGATGATGATGAATATATTTTTAAATGGTTTCAGGCGATCGAAGTGATTCTACATCCCAGCTACGATGTCCAACTAGCTACAGGAGACCTGGCCATCATCAGAGTGAACCGCTTCACGTATACAGCTTATGTGCAGCCTATATGCGTCTCCGGACCTGTGTATGACAAAAATGAATTGATTGGTCGACAAGCAACGGTAGGTGTAATACTCGTAGTTTCTGACGACATGTTATTTGGTCTCTCTAGGCTCTGACGGGTTAATTGGTGGTAAGGCTTTTTTTAAACTACTCTGGCTATCTTATCTAAGCTTGTCGCCATAACTCCAATGTCAGTAGCAATGTTCTGTTCCGGTTCCGCAGTAGTTGAGAAAGCCAGACGAAATAAGCTTCTTTCTTCTGCCCTGTCTTCAAGTGTTTTGTTTTGTCATCAGGTAAGTTGAGGGACAAGCGATTCCCTTAGTGAAATGATAAAAAATTGATTAAAAATTTCCTCGAAACGTTATTTTGACCCATCATCATGTATTGTTGTTAATAAATGTATTATCTGTTTGTATTCTAACTTAACGCCTCGGTGGCCGAGTGGCAGAGCGCTCGGCCCGATATCCAAAGGTCCCGGGTTCAATTCCCAGGTCGGGCAAAATGTATTTCGGATTTTTCGATGCATGGCCCAGGTTTGTGATCAGCAACCCGCATTTGGCAAGCGTGGTGATTAAGCCATTACCCATCATTTGTAGCGATGACTTGATTTCAATAATGGAGGCCTTTGCCCAGCAGTGGGTTTATAGGCTGTTTACATACTTTTCTTACTTTACTCTATCTTAAAGACAAATCTTTGTCGTACCTATAGATAACTCTCTATTATTTATTCTAGGCGATTGGCTTTGGTCACGACGAAAACAACAAGCCCTCCAACGTCCTCCGCTCTGCCTACCTTATGGTGCAAAACGACACCACGTGCCTGACATTCTCGCCCTCAGTCTACACCAAGCTGTTAAACGAGTTCACTATCTGTGCTGGATATGGACCTACATCAGGTAGTTTTTTTTCTTCCTTTAGTTGATGGCTTCGTGCGATTAACACATTTAGCCAGTGTCAAAGTCATATTTTCATTGTTATATAAATAAACAATATTTCCTTCTTGTATAGTGATGATGATTGATAATAGAAATGAGAAGTGAGAAATGATATACCCTCCAACCCCTCGAGTATCTCAGTAAAGATGTGGGGCTTTACTAAGTCCTCGGGCGGACTTCTTGAGAGAATTTGAAAAGTGAAGTTGCACTGTTTTGTTTCATTTGCCAACAGTCATGCGCACTTACGAACACTTAACGGCTTATAGTTATTTTAGAAAATAAAACAAAACCGCAGATATGTCTCTTCACTTTCCCGCCAAGAAGTCCGAGCGCAGCTAGTCTCCTTCGTTGCTCGAGCGCTCATGTATGAATCTTAGTTGCTGCAGTCTCCTTTTGTGTTTCATGGCTGTATGAAAAAGGAAGCGTGATATGCCGAACGGATAGATGCTCGGATTGAATGCGATAAATCGTGGTTCAATTGTCTTAGCTGTTTTTTTTAAATATATTTTACAGGTAAGCACAGTGCTTTGATCTCACCTGATGGATAGTGATGATAAGGCCAATGATGGAAGCGCACTTCACCCGGGAACCTCAACTAGTGTACTATCCCATATCCTAGTCCGGGTCGATACGCGGTCAAATAAACAGACAAACAGACAAACAGACAAAAAATCTTAAAACTGTTGGAACGTGTTCTGTTATCGATTCTAAGTATCCCCAGCCAACTCTTTTTGGAATATCTTCCATGTACCTACAGACTTTCGACCCTCTTTAGCTTTATTAGATGAATAGATAATTTTCATTAAAAACAATAATCCTGGTGTAATGCGTACGCCAGCATGCCTCGCCAGGACAAAAGGTAACACGGTAATACAACTCAACCAACTAACAGTGTGACGGCCGGCAGCGACCCGCTTACCAAACGCTCGCTGTTTCACAAAGCCCTTATTTAACAAAAGCATTACAAAATACCACCTGTAAACTAATTAAAAACAATTGCACCATCGCCATCAAGATAAATCTAAAGGAACAAAGTCGAAGTCGAAGTCAAATATTTTTTATTCAAATAAACTTTAGAAAAGTGCTTTTGAATCGTCCATACATTTTTTTAACTACTCCTTTCAGGACATTTATTTTTTAGCTGTGGAGAAGAATGGGCGCAAGAAACTCCACAGCTTTAATAGAAGTAACGACATTTACAAAATTATAAAATTATTATTTATTTATAAGGATTCTGATACAAAACAATATTTTCCAGTTACGATTCCAAGAAATGGTGACAGCGGCGGTGGTTTGGTCCTCCCCATGATGCAGACAGACCACAAGGTCAGCTGGTTCCTACGTGGGGTTCTCTCGAAGTGCGGAGTCTCCCCAGGCCATTCTGAATGCGATCCTCACTTCTACGTGGTATACACGGACGTGGGTCCCCATTACGGTTGGATATACCACCATTCTGGGTTGCAGTTCAGAACTAATATTGTCTGAATTAACAAGTGAGCGCCGAAAACCAGTGTTTACTGGTAAAAGTGCCTTTTTATCTAGAAATTAGCGTATTAATAAACACAGAACATCATTAATGTTCTTCTAACAGGTTTTTGTGACAGTCTAAAAGTTACAATACAAACTATTTCAATAAGAATTTTATAAGATAAAATATTAATTAACTACCGATTGCGATATATCGTAGGGAAGAGACGTTGTGAAAAATATTGCATAGTCTAAAAGTGTCACAAAAAACAAAGACAATGTCTGTACTTATTAATAGTGTGTTAAAGTAATTAATGTAATTTAAATAAACATTTTAATAAACATAAATCAAATTGTACATATTAATTCAAGACGTTTTATTTACCACACCTTTTCATTCATACAGAACGGTACAGCAAAACAATATTGTAACAACATGAAAATAGCTTACACACAATTTCATGAAGAAAACACTTCTTATTAATAAACGTACAAGAAAGTTGTCTTGAAACAATATCCAAACTTCAATTCCGGCACACAATAACAAAGATAACACCACCAAAGCGCAATTACATTCTTCTATTAACGAGTTCATAATACCACCTTCACAAAATAAAGCAGACTGCAAAAGGTTAGCTTTACACTGACGCGCTCAACGCACACAAAGACAATCTCCGCCCAATCCTCTAAATGCCACTACACATTTACAGAATACACTAAACATGCACACTAGTTTAGGCTAAGACACCGTACTCGTAGAACAAGGGTACGTAGAACCGGTTTACACGCGCTCTAGACCAGGTACAAACATGTACCTGGGCGCTTCTCTCCTTCTCCACGGCCCGGTCTACCCGAGCCGAGGTCCATTAGAGGCGCCCTCGGGTGGTTCCGCTCCCCGATCCGATCCGAACCCTTCGGAGAATCTAGTAGGGCACGGGGACACGCACTAGTGCGTGATGCCGTTCCCTATGAAGGTGATTCGTTTCATACGGCTTGAGGAACCCTTTAAGTTTCTTGCCGCCCCCAAACAAGCCCGGTGAAACTGAAAATGCCGCATGAGGCAATTGGCAAACTCTTTAAAAAAAAAGCGTGCTGCTCTAACGCGTCATTTTGAAGCTTACCTTCTTGCAGACCTCAATTTGTGCCACCGCCTTCGAAATAAAGCGGGGGCACCTAATTAAAAAACTTGATACAACAAAATCTAAAAGTAAAAGGAGCTAATAGAGACTTTTATAATACCGACTCGTTCCTTTTTTGTTTGGTGACACTTTTTAATAAGATTTTAATAAATTATGCAGGAGCAGCGCTGCTTCAAGTGACGTCGTGTCTTAGGATAATGTACCCCATTTTTTTTTACAATTTCCCTGCAAGAAATAAGAGTTCAATATGAAATTTATTCCGATCACGTAGGACAATGAATGTAGTCTGCGTCATCAGTTTTTGTGATACGTTACCTACGGCTATTATCGCGTAACATTTGATATTCTGAATTGGAGCGCTCAAGTTGTATCGTATAGTATAGATAAATGATGACTATGACGTCAGGACGTGAGTGAAAAATTGCTTGGACTATAATAAATTACAACGCTCGTAGTTTATAGTGGAGTTCTTTTTATACACACGAATTACAGTTTAAACTTTGAAATGGAAAGCTGGTATTACACTATGTATTTACTTATGGACTATAAAGTCATAGCCATATTTTCTGCATCATGTTGATATGTTACATAGATCTTACAATATTATAAAAAGTCTCATAACATGACAATATATAACATGTTAAAATCAAGTTTGTACATATTATATTGTCATCATCATCATCAGCTCATCTGTATGTCCCCACTGCTGGGGCACGAGCCTTCCCTATGGATGGATAGGGAGAGCGGGCCATAAACCACCACGCGGGCCCAGTGCGAATTGGTGGTTGTTAACGACTGCTAATGCAGCCGGGACCAACGGCTTTACGTGCCTTCCGAAGCACGGAGGAGCTCGAGATGATAAATTTTTGGTCACCCATCCGATGACCGGCCTTTGCGAAAGTTGCTTAATCTCGGCACTCGCAGACCGGGCGTTCTAACCGCTGCGCCATCGAGCTCCTCATATTATATTAGTAAAGTATTTAGCCTATAACTGTCCCACTGCTGGGCAAAAGCCTCCATCAGTTAAATCAAGTCATCGCTACAATAATGGATAATGGCTTAATCACCACGCTTGCCAAATGCGGGTTGGTGATCACAAACCCGGGCTATGCATCGTAAATCCAAAATACATTTTGCCCGACCTGGGAATTGAACCCGGGACCTTCGGGTATCGGGCCGAGCGCTCTGCCACTCGGCCACCGAGGCGTTATATTAGTAAAGAAATTTATTTTTTATTTTCTTTGGGACTAGCGACCCGCCCCGACTTCGCACGGGTGCATTGCTAATACACGCCACCGCTATGTCACTGCATTTTAAACCTATAATATCTTCGAAAATATTCATTCAAATTACATACTGTAAAGACCATATTGATCTATATTAAATGCACAATGTACTTAAGGTACTTAATTGGATAAGAATTAATGCTGTTTACGCTTAAAATCGCTTCGATAATAAGCCCTATTTCTCGTAAAAAGTAAAGGATAAAAAATGATTATTGTGGGTTATCCCTAAGAAATAGACATATACCATCGCGGACTTTTTTGGAGACCTTTTTAAGGTGTACATTATTTTGATCTATCTCGTAGGGTTCAGCCAACGGCAATGTAAGCGCAAAAAATATGAAATCTCTAAAATTATCAGTGTTTCTCTACTATATTAAGCATGTATTTATACATATAAACCTTTCTCTTGAATCACTACAGAGTAATTGACGAATTGAGTAACGGATTTTGATGCGGTTTTTTTTAATAGATAGCTATTAAAAAAATCTGCATCAAAATCCGTTGCGTAGTTTTAAAGATCTAAGCATACATAGGGACAGACAGAAAGCGGAAAGCGACTTTGTTTTATACTATGTAGTGATAACAAACGGTTATACAATATTATATACATATACAAAGGGTTTTATAAACTAACTTATTACTAATTGTGTAACCAACAAAGGTATCCACGTTCCACCTTTACGTTTTGAAGCGTACTGCGCACTTTAAAAGATAATGAATATAAGTGAAAAGCTGGTTTCGGTATGAAATGGTACCTACTCATTAAAAATAACAATTTTTGGATTGGTTGTCAAGAATGTCAAGGCTCGTAAGTATGTAAGATATCTTTGAGGTAAAAAAAAGTTTCAGGTATGGTAAGTGGAAAATTACGGGTTATAACGATAATTATATTGTGCTTAGGCTGGGTATTAGTGTAATTGAACTTAAATTGATTATCATTATAACTGGATATTACTTTAAATAATAGGACAATAACAGAAGAATGGGCTGGTGTTTGCTTATAAATATAATTGTAAAAAAATAACCGTAAATACAAATAGAAAGAAGCTCCGTCAATCACTTACAACGATTTAAAACAATTGTGCTGAAGATGGATTACGCGCTCAGAATCCTAAATTCACGAAATGAAACATAGTACCCGTTCACATTAGTAATTTACAACACGCCACCGACCGGTACCCAGTACCGCAAAGTACCAAGACCCACAGAAGGTAAGCATAATAATAGGTCTTTACCTATGGAATTGGAGATTTGTGTGAAGATTTTTTATAAAATTTTATTTTTCATACTAACGTTTTTTTTTAATTTTCGAAGCATCTATTTAATTTAACACTATAATAATTGTAGAGTGTAGTGTGTTTATTTCACTAGCTAAATATAGCAGACATTAAAAAGAAAAAAAATCAAGTCCCTTCAAAGCTACAATGAAACAAAAGGACAATTCCGCGAACAAAAAAGTTAGTCAATTTAAAAATAATAATAATAATCATTGTTATTACTGAAGCCTAAGTAACATAGTCCTAATTAAAGGTGTATAATAATATTAACAACCGGTATTGACTTTTAGAAGTAATACACCTATTAGTAAGTGAAAAAAAAACTCCAATTTCATAGATCATCGTAGTAGATCTCGAATACACGAATCTCGGAACAGTCCGAGCGCAGCGCAGGGTGCCTAGTGTGAGTTTTGTTTATTATCCGTATTCATTCGATTACGTTTACGAAAACGAAAATTAGTATGTAATTAAAGCAGCGCCTCCTGGCGGCATACGAGAGGAGTTAACATTTGCCATACAAATTCTCGTTTTCGTTAACGTGATCGAATGGCGAATGGAACTCGCACTAGACGCCCTGTTGCGAGATCCAGTGACCGTGAGATAAGTGTACGTTGTTCGAGCGCGTTTGCTGTATGAAACTTACATTCTGTGAGCCTTTTATTTTGTGCCAGTACCGGGTACCAGTACCCAGGTGATATTTATTATTTTCTCTTAATTTCTATGCTTTTAGTACTTAGTTCAGTGATGTCTCATAAGGGCAATTTATTATTGAAGAAGAAGGGCCTTATCTGGCTACCGGGACGCGTAGCGCCTCAGAAATTCAATTACACGATTTTCCTTATTGTGGAGCGCGTACTGGATTAGGTATTTTATAATATGGACCTTGTTTGCTAGAATTGTTGAGGGCACAAAGTTGGGCATATTGGCGTTTTGTTGTGTCTGAAGCTAAGATCCACTACGCTCGCTGAGCCATCGAAGTACCTAAGTTGCTAGAATAAGAAATTGCTTTTTAACCGACTTCAAAAAAGGAGGAGG
This sequence comes from Eudonia lacustrata, assembly GCA_947562085.1. Lineage (NCBI taxonomy): Eukaryota > Metazoa > Arthropoda > Insecta > Lepidoptera > Crambidae > Eudonia > Eudonia lacustrata. The sequence continues at coordinate 6,790,860 of OX387315.1, read as the reverse complement.
TTACTCAATTCGACTCGTATATATGAGGGGAACTTTCGAAAATTGTAGGGGCGACTAGTGTGTTTGTTAATGTTTTCATTAAGTATTTTAAAGCACTACTACTTAATGAAGGTCTGGAGTCGATCTGATGATGGAGCCGAAAGACAGTCAAGGGAACTCCTCAACGATTTACAGCAATTACATGGTGTTTGGGCTTGATTAATTTGTATTGATGAGAACTTTACACCTAGATAGGTTGTGACTGCCATTAGAGGTCTGATGATGAAGACGAAGGACAGTCAAGGGAACTCCTCAACGTTTTACAGTAGCTACCTTGTGTTTAGTCTTAATTCATTTCTATTGATAAGAACTTTGCACCCATATGGGTTATAAGTGCCATTACAGGTCTGATGATGGAGACCATAGACAGTCGAGGGAATTCCTCAACGATTTACAGCAGTTACCTTTTGTTGGGCTTACTTCATACGGTTCAATATGCCAAAATGTTTAGTTCGTATAAAAATAATACCTAATTAAGATTGAAGTTTTACATAGGAATACCACTACCTACTAGGCCATCGTTTCCTCATCCGAGAAGCATCTTTGTTAGGTCTACGTCTACCCATCACTAAAAATCGTAAAATAAAATATATTTTTACAAAAAAAAACCGACTTCAAAAAAACAGGAAACTTAAAAAAGTAAAACCGGCTCTAAAAAGCCATAAATAATATTTAAATCATATTATTAATTACCTAGATCGCATGTCAGTTTTAAAAAATGTCTACTGAAGTCGGGTGGGGCTTTTAAAATAAAAAAGTGAAAATAATGGCACAACTATAAAAGTTTAAATGAAACAAAATTGTCCCCCAGCCGACCACCAACCACCCGACTTCAATAGACATTTTTTAAAACTGACATGCGTATCTAGGTAATTAATAATATGATTTAAATATTATTTATTGCTTTTTAGAGCTGTTTTTACTTTTTAAGTTTCCTGTTTTTTTGAAGTCGGTTTTTTTTTTAAATTCTGTTGAGGTGATGACAAGGCCGAAGGCGGAAGCGTACTACACACGAAATCCTCAACTGAGGCAATAGCTGTCTTATCTGTAGCAATAATGTCACTATTGATTCATCTACGAAATATAAATAAAATAAAAATAAGTTGGTGATAGCCAGGCGAATCTAAAACCAGCCCTACTACCAAACAAACATCGAAGCTGGAAATCGAACTCGGGACCTGTGGGTTTGAGACTGTTAGTCTAACCACTGCACCTTAGAGAGGGTTGTGCAGCTTTAGACTTGACTGTGTTATTTTGTTGAAGTGAAAATGCAGTGTTAACAAAACTGTAATAGAGATTCCATTTCGCGGAACGTCGTCGTTTTATAGTTATAGATACCATAAGAATTAATAGGTTAGAATAAAACTTTATTGTATTACTCTTACAATTTCTATTACTAGGTTACATTGCAGTCAAGTAAGTAACTTAACGATGACATAACGGACATACTATAGAAGCAAGACGCATGCCATAGGTATCAAATGAAGGTAAATTATTATTTTGCAAATATTCATATCAAAATCATCTACCTAACGATTTACTAATTTAGTCAATGTTGTTACAATTTTGTACTTTTATAATCTCGATTGTACTAACCTCAACGAGCAAGTTATTATAATAATTGATAATTAACTAACAGACATATAATTGAAGAATGTATTACTTGGGATTAGTGAAACAGCTGGATAGGTTGAAATGCTATATTCGAACTGGCTCACAGACACACGTACAAACTCAACCCTACCTTACAATATTAATTATTCTCTAAGTACCTACATTACTACAATAATATATTATATTATATATTTTCTATATATATATATATCTATATATATAAAATTCTCGTGTCACATGTTAGTTGCCATACTCCTCCGAAACGGCTCGATCGATTTTTATGAAATTTTATATGTATATATTCGGTACCTAGGTCTGACAATCGGTTTTTATCTATTTTTCATACCCTTAAGGGTGCGCCGACAAAAAAATGCCAAAAATGCAGTTACGGTTAAGTAGATATAATTGAAAATACTATCATATTAAATGAACAAAATATATATTTAGTATCATAGGGAACGTGTTTACAATTTGTCAGAACCATAAATTCATAACACGCTATAGTTTTTTCTACAATATCATTTAAAGTTGGGCAAAAATCATGAAAACGAGTGGCGGCGTTTAGTAGATTTCTTATAGTTTATCTAAATTATTGTACCTCTGATTTTGTCTAAACAATCATCAATGGATAAACTACAAATTGCTAGACTACATTTTCGATTCATCAAGTGGTTATTTAAATAATTATTTTTTATTAAGCACCTTAAATTCCCCATACAAAATTAGTATGGCCGCGCGGCATCAAATAAATATGAACGACGACATTTCAAATAAAACATATGACACATGTCACTTATGGACGGTGCACCCTTAAGTGATAAGGATGGTCTACCCCGATTTTTTTTTCCAATACAAAATGTTCCACGATTTGTTTGTTTTGTTGTCATAGAAACTGTCAAAGCGATACGAAGTCCGCTGGGTCAGCTAGTATATATACCTATATAGTATATAGTATATATATATTACTTTACTCGTAAAAGGATAATAATCAAGCAAGCGGATGCGGTTTTATAAATCCTAGAAATTGTTAGCAGTAGTTCTCGTTCTACTATAAAATCACTCGTACTCAGCACACATATCAGGTACAGCAGATACCTAGATAAGAGCACAGATATCTAGACAAGATTTCTTCACAATGTAACTGGCTTGGTTTAATTTAATGAAAGTACGCGCTCTGTACCACAGTCTATAATTACAAAAGTCATGTATATTTAAAATTTTGAAAATATATACGAAAACGAGAAAGCTTTTTTGTGTTCACCGAGACAGAAAAGTAAACCACAGAACCGCACCAAATAGTAGTGCATTATACAATAGGGTCGGTACATACTGTGGAATAGAGCAATTTCATACGGTACATTTAATTTTATTGAAGAAGCATGACATTAAATTTTGTACGAAGGGAGCAGACCTATGAGTTCTCGTTTGATACTTTTGGCAATGACGGCAATTTTTAATTTTTAAATAAACATAAATAGGGTTTGATTTATATGCTTATACAGGCTGATTGGTTGAGATAGTTAATGATAATTATGCAGATATAATAAAAAATATAAACCAGTTTGGGTTTGTGATGTAAATCAGCTTTAAATCTGCACTAAAGATTTTTAATAAAATAAATATATATTTTATTCTGTCTTAGAAATCTGTAGGTCGTAACTGGCAGCAAGTGGTTTTTTAATAACCAAGTTAAATTTACTGTGAAAAACTGTGTTTATGGTTAATAATATAGATAAAAATTAAGTTTTTTTTTAAAATATTAAGTAATATAACACAAAGAGGTGTATGTAGGTTACAATTTGAATTACTTTATGATTCGTGTAATCACAATACAATCGTTTTTATTATTTCAATTACTTACCTAAAGTAGCTTCCAACATAGAAATATACATGCAGGGGCTATTTTTAGCTATAATTTTTTTTCTAATAATAATAATTACCTTTTATAATCTGGTTTTCCAGACTGGCTTCTTGCTAATTTTTTTTAGTTTTATGTTATGTAAACAATTTTATCCCTATTATGTTGAAAGAATTAAGAAAAAATGCAATTTTAACAAATGAGGAAAATTAGGTTACGTTAAGGTCGTCACCTAACTGGCAAAAAAAGGAAGAACAAGGTTGATTTTTTTTAAATTTTATTGTAAAAATAAAAACTAATAACCCGTTTTTCTACCATTCACACGAATCACACAAGCACAGCGATTTGGCATGCTTAAAATCAGTTCATCCAAATCACTTTGACGAATAGCCGCCCACGTTCTTTCTAACTAGTTAAAAAGTTGTTGTGGGGTGTGCACGGCATCCATACTCGGCAGAGCTCTTCTTTGGAGCATGTCTCATGCATGCTCTATAGGGTTGTGGTCTGGTGATTGTGCACAATTGTGGCCACGGCATAAGAGAATCGGCAAGAGTGCGTGTTACGACTCTAGCCGTGTGTGGACGTGCATTGTCATGCATTAGTCGAAAAGAATCACCCAATCGGCCTCGCAAGGGGATGATCACTTCTTAAACAATCCTCTCTGCGTAGATTTGAGCATTGAGGTTGCCCCTGATCCAATGAGATCGGTTCTTCTACCAATCCAAATACCGGCCCAAACCATTATTGTTCCTCCTTCGTATGGATGAACTTCCTGACCAAATCTCAAGCGTTCTAGACGTCCAGAGGTCCTCCAAACTCTAGAGCGTCTTGTATCCGGCCTCATACCGAAACGTGATTCATCAGAGAAGCAAACAGGGCCAGTCTTCTTCCTACAAATTTCGGTGTTCGCGAACCCATTCTAAACGGGCCCTACGATTGTGGGATGCTATGGGTGGAACCCTCAGCGGCCTTCGGGATCGCAGACGCACTTCGCGTAAACGATTTCGGATGGTTTGGTCGCTTATCAGCAAGCCTGAAGCGCTGTAGAACCTTGTGCCCAACATCATAGCGGTCATGGTACGTTTCCGTCGAGCAGTATTATGGATGTACTGATCTTGTCTTTGAATGGTGATACGAGATCTTCCTCCATGTCGCTCGGCCACGCTGCCCGTGATACGATAACGTGTCCAGAGGCGGCCTAAGTTATATATAAAATTATTAAATCGAATTTGCATCGAGAAACATTAGTAGAGCCGTCGTGGGCTTCATGCAATAATCAACTAACCTAAGGCGTAAGCAGGGACCCTCTCCGCCGAATGGCTATGCATAAGAACCACCCTTGAAATAAGAATTGTTTTATTCACCTGTTTACTTTGCGAGAAATTCGCGAATTCAATCATGAGAGCAAATAGTAATTTTCACTTATGGAAACGGTGGGGAGAAAGCCAACGTGAAATTAGATTGCGTTTAAATATACTTAGTTGTTAGTACAGAACTATCTCTTAATGAACAGTAGTAATTTCTTTGTATTAATTGAAACAATTATTTTTATGACAACAATCAAATGATAACAAATCTGTAACTGTTGTTATACATACTCATTGCTTTCAGTACTACTAAGGAATAAAATGTGAAAACTTTTATGTTTTTAAATACCTATTTGTCTATTAAACCGTTTTGTGCTGCCTCTGCATACAAATATAGGTCCTAGATAAGAATATGAATCTTGCATTATTCAAAGTAATCCGAATGCTTCCATAATACCGCCTCTGTGGTTAAACTACCAGTTTCAGACAAGGTTCCAAGTTTGGTTCCCAGCGGGAATACATATTACTGTTGTAGTGTGTGCTTTTAAGTTGTTTTAAGTCCGACTGGCTGGCTGCCATCTTGTGTACCTAATGTAAGTAGCATTGTTTAATCCGACAGTAAGAAAAAAGATAGCCAGTTCCCCACTAAAGGATGATTAGTAAAAACACATTGATATAAGTTTTCATTTTTGTAAAGAAATTGTTGCTCAAAAGTTACAGCTGACATGCCAGCCGATTTGCTAACAAAAAGTTCAAGTTCAATTAAGCATCAGGCTTTTGTAACAGGTTTTGGCTTAGTTGAAAATAAGATATAATATGGTTAATTATTTTTATATAGTGGGGGTGTTAGTTTATATTAAAATGTTTTATTATCTGTGACCATTATGTTTATGGTCACATAGATGGTCGCTAGCGCCATCCGGTCTGAAGTTTGTATGATGTAAGACAAATAAACGCATCGTAGTTCGCGCTCATTCGCTTTCCAAGTCGAACTGAAAACAGGTTGTTTTATTACGGGTTTTGAACTTAGGACCAAGCTTTGCCATTTAGCCTCCGAAGCGTTAAATAAATAAACAAAATACATTAATAAAATCGCAACTTTTGACTTTTCTTGCCCGATTTCGATATTATGAGAATTTTGTAGCTGCTTCAAGCTGCTTCTTAAATTTTTAAAGAAATAACCCATTACACGTTTTATTGTTAATAAAATTAATAGGAGATATAAAATTCAGTTTATAATTAATTAGAGCTCCCCTTTGCCGTTTAAATGACCTAGAAACTTGTGACGGTCTTTCGAACAAAGTCATAAAAACGAGGTATTAAAAACTTGGAAAAGTTAAATGTACGCGACAGACTTATATTTTTATGGATCGTTTCTATAGCGGGGCTTTGCAAAAAAGTTTTTTATAAAGTTGGAATAATGTTACCTCCTTTTAAAAGCAAAAAGTTCTTTTTATAAATTTGAGAGATAAATGTTGGTTAAGTATTAATCATCAATTACATTTATAAAGAAATGTTTTAACTCACTCACCGAATGCCACATCATCGCCCATCCCACCTTGGACCTAGAAATCTGAGATTTTGCTCAGATGTTCCTTTGAAGATTTAGACAAGATATAGATAAGATAGACCGATATAAAAATAAGATAAGATAAGATCTGGACGGGATTTTCCGAAAGTCTCTCAGGATCAAGGGATGCAGGTGTAAAAAAAATTAATGTATCAGGTGAGCCAGAGCAATCGCCCGTAATGGATTTAAATCCCACGTGAAGCAGTTGCATTTTCTAAACAAGCATACTAATTTAGGCCACCGTACTCGTAGAACAAGGGTACGAAGAACCGGTTCACACGCGCTCTACACCAGGTACAGACATGTACCTGGGCGCTTCTCTCCTCCTCCACGGCCCGGTCTACCCGAGCCGAGTTCCGTGCCTTTAGAGGCGCCCTCGGGTGGTTCCGCTCCCCGATCCGATTCGAACCCTTCGGAGACTCAGGGAGGGCACGGGGACGCGCACTCTTAAGTCTGCGATGCCGTACCCTCTAGAAATCCTCCGAAGGTGATTCGTTTCAACACGGCTTGAGGTACCTTTACGTACCTCGCCGCCCCAATAAAAAAAGTTGCATTTTGTAAGAGATATATCATATTCTTTTTGAAGAAAACTTGCGTTAAAAACTTGTTGAGAGTAGGACAGTGTGTTTGATAGAATCAGTATATATTTGTTTCAGTTTGTATTGTTTAGAAATGAATGTGGTGTACCTACATTCATGTTTTGTTTTATGTACACAACATTAATCATTCTATATTAAATAGATAAAAAGTTTTGCAATGTTAAAGTCAGATTGCACTTATTATTCGACTCGTAATAGCTTTCATTAATTAAAACTGATGATAGGTTTTAATAAAAAAGAGCATCAATTTTTCTATACAAAATTATAAATTTAAAAAACAAAAATAAGCTTGATAGAACTTTGATTATATTTTCTTTGTATTCTTACTCTTGACCGCGGCTTGTACTTTCTTGCCGTTCAAATTTAAATTTAAATTTCATAAAACTAAGCAGCCATTTGTCTCGGCATGACGCGTTGTCAAAAAAATTAATTGCTTTGGAAACTTTATTAGTTATTTAATTAAAAATATTTTTTTTTTGTCGTCCTATTCTGTAAATAAACATATTACTCTTTCTTATGATTGTTTATTGTTTTAACCATTATTTTGTATATAACTATTTAAACTATCATGGTCACTTGCAATAGAGTAATTATTAACGGGATTCTTACCATGTTTATTATTTATGAGTATCCGATATTTCGGCAGTGTATTGTCGTGTTTACAGCCGGGGACTTCGATATTTGTGATCGCGTAACATATTTGCAAGCTCAACGTATAAGGGAATTGAGTGCCGTGAAACAAAATCGTAAGTTCGAATCACTTTGGCAAAAACAGAAATCACACGTCACGTACCATGATAACTCACGACAAACTCGAACGGTGATTAATCTGTCTGGTATTGAGTTGACCGATTCTGCGTTTACAGTCCTAGAGAGAGGAATGAATTTCGCTATTACACCTCTATTACAGTATTCCCTTTAAGGAGGTGATTGGGTCGGTTGAGGAGGGTATACGACGTAACAATATACCATCAGACGATGCGGACATTTTGAGGCAAGACATTGCCGTCGCGTTACGCCATGCAAAGGTACCTAGTCCGAACATCACCTCTTCCGAATCGGCTGCATTAAACGACCTTCGGAAGAACAAAAATATAATAGTACTAAAAGCGGATAAGGGCAATGCGACTGTTATAATGAACATTGCTGAGTACAATAATAAAATTCTAAATCTACTTAGTGATGAAAAGACATACAAGAAAGTGAATTACAATCCCACGGCTAGAACGAATCGAAGCACTCAAGCACTAATAAAGGAATGCGGTGATTCTTTAGGCGACGAAACACTAAAATATTTACTACGTTCTAGAAACGTTCAACCGCCTAAACTTTATGGTCTGCCAAAAGTTCATAAAACAAACCGTCCCCTTGAGACCGATTGTGAGCCAGATAGGCTCACCGACATATGAACTAGCGAAGCACGTAGCGAGCGTATTGCAACCATTGGTAGGACAAACGTCGTCGTACGTAAAGGACTCCCGTCATTTCGTGGACATTCTGCGCCAAAACAGGGTTGAGCACAACGAGTTGATGGTCAGTTTCGACGTAGAATCACTCTTCACTAACGTGCCGGTAGCGGATTGTTTAGAGGTCGTTGAAGCAAAGTTACTGAATAGCAACATCCCGATGGATTACGCCAAATTATTACATCACTGTTTGTCGGCGAACTATTTTGTATTCCAAGGTCAGTACTACCTTCAAATTGACGGGGTGGCTATGGGCAGTCCTGTGGCTCCAGTGGTGGCGAACATCTGGATGGAGCATTTTGAAGAGCGCGCTATCGCTGTTGCACCCACGTCAATTAAGCTGTGGAAAAGGTACGTAGATGACGTTTTCTGTATACTTGTTGGTGGTCGGCGCGATGTCGAGGTTTATTTGGCAAGTCTGAATGGTATACATCCGAAAATAAATTTCACTTTTGAGATGGAAGAAAACAGTAGCTTGGCATTTCTCGACGTCATGGTGCGAGTGCGGGATGACGGTTCTCTTGGCCACTTGGTATACAGGAAAGCTACACACACTGATCGCTATCTTAACGCAACCTCACATTACCACCCAAGGCATCTTGACTCGGTAGTATCATCCTTGACTAACCGTGCATACGACTTGTGCGATAATGAAACTTTGCACGATGAATTAGTCCATGTCCGGCATGTTCTACAGAAAAATGGATATAAAGGGAAGATAGTAACATTTAGACACAGACTCAAACACCTTAAGTACAAGGTAGACAGGCAACCAGTATATTTGCCGTATATAAAGGGAGTGACAGATAAGGTCTCAAACATACTTAATAAGTACTCAATCAATACTATCTTCACTCCTTTTAGAAAAGTAGCACAATGTTTACGGTCGCCGAAAGATAGTTTTCCCTTGGAAAAGCCGGGTGTATATAAGATCGATTGTAGCTGCGGTAGCTCCTATATTGGCCAAACGAAACGTACAGTTGCTTGCCGAATTAAGGAGCACATCAAAGCTGTCAAGAACAACGATACGCAAAAATCGGCCATTGCTGAACATCTGATCCAGTCGGGTCCTATTCACTGGATTGAGTTTTACAAACCTCAGATAATTTCGACAGAACGCCACTACGTACCTAGATTGGTGAGAGAAGCGATTGAAATTACGAAATACAAAAATTTCAATCGTGAAGATGGATTCAAACTGTCGCGTGTCTGGAACCCAGTGGTTAGTCTTCTTAAAAACTGCAAAAACATCAAAAAAGTCGTTTCGCGTCCTGATAATGTGAGTGTAGTGTGTCGTGAGCAATTTCGAGTGAATAGTGACTTAGAAATCAGTGGTACGGGCATCGAGCGCAAAAAACGACTAAGGAAGAGGGTAGATCGTTTTGTCTGCTCATAAAAAACTCACCCGCATTAACTTCAGTAATTCCGTGATCATGGCGCATGCAACTGCGCCGAAATATCGGATACTCATAAATAATAAACATGGTGAGAATCCCGTTAATAATTACATTACAACAAAGGGACGTTCTACTACTGATGCAGGTGTTGCTCTAACAAAACATATATTTGATGCCTGGGAGAAGTCTCAAAACGCCCTTGGAATTTTTTGCGACTTGTCCAAGGCTTTCGATTGCGTTGAGCACAAGACTCTGGTGATGAAGCTACATTACTATGGTCTCAAAGATTACGCACTAAATTTAATCAAGTCGTATCTCAGCTCTTGAACACAGACTGTCGATATTAATGGAACTAAATCATCTAGTTCTCATGTAAAAATGGGAGTTCCACAAGGTTCCATTCTTGGTCCTTTTCTGTTTTTGATTTATATTAATGACTTGCCATTCTTTGTAGAGAACTTCTGTGAAATCGTATTATTTGCAGATGATACTTCACTCATTTTTAATGTAACTAGGTGTAAGAATAATAACGACGATGTAAACAAAGCTCTTTCAGATGTACTCAGTTGGTTTACTGTTTATAATTTGCAGCTTAACGCTAAAAAAACAAAATGTATTAATTTTAGACTACCAAATGTCAAGAATAAACCAACCGATATAAGAAAAAACGGCGATCGATTAGATTTGGTAGACTCAACAGTTTTCTTAGGTATAACCCTTGACTCAAAACTTCAATGGAATCCTCATCGAAAATCGAAATTGGCCGGCAAACTCAGTTCTGCTGCCTATGCCATTAGAAAAATAAGGCAGTTAACAGACGTTGAAACTGCTAGAACAGTTTACTTTAGTTATTTCCATAGTGTTATGTCGTATGGCCTCTTACTGTGGGGAACAGCAGCTGATATTGAAACTATATTTATTTTACAAAAACGAGCAGTAAGAACAATCTATAGACTAGGTTCACGAACTTCTTTAAGAAATCTTTTTAAAGAAATTGGTGTCTTGACAGTGGCGTCTCAATTTATTTATAATTGTATAGTTCTTGTACGTTGCAATATCAACTCATTTACTAAACACGGTGACGTACACAATTTTAATACTAGAAGTAAGTCAAAACTTGTAATGCCACTGTTTAGGTTACAGAAGGTGCTTGGTTCTTTCTTGGGGCAAGGTATACACTATTACAATAAAATACCAAATACTGTACTAGATTTACCTTTAGATAAGTTTAAAAAACATGTAAAGTCTTCTTTACTTAAAAAAGGTTATTATACAGTCAAAGAATATTTAGATGATAAAACAGCCTGGCTATAATAAAAAACGCATACTTTACTACTTTTTATAATAACAAATTATACTGATATGATAACCTCTATAAACAGTGTCCTACAGATAACAAATAGCGTTGCGTTGAACATTTCAATTAGTTTTGTTTTTAGAGTAGCTTGGGTGTGTCATGCTCTCTTTATTGTCTCTGCGGTGGTGGCATGTGCGTCGGGTCGTTACATTCCCTAAAATATGGTTGAGTGAAGCGATGGCTGATTCATATGTCATACTCGTGAACGGGTGCCGCCTGTGGAGGCTGGTCTGCTCTAGCGTACTTATTTTTATTATTTTTAACTATAGTTTAACTTTGTTTTTTTTCTTAAAACAGGTTTTTGACTTTTACTAGTACTGTATGACATTGTAAAAAATTATACTGGTAAATGATGTTTTTGCAAACTTAAATATTTTTATTTTTTTTTCATTTTTGTGTTTCTTTTAAATGTTGTGACTGTCCTTTAAATTTTGTGTTTTTATTTGTGATGGAAAGTGTCCTTTTATGATAGGGCATTTTCCAATATTTATGACGCTGTAAGGGAGAAAAGAGCTGGACACTTGCTGAGTTTCTTGCCGGTTCTTCTCAGTACAAGATCTCCCGCCCAGAGTAGATAGACTTACGAACCGATGGCATAAATGACGTTCATAAGAGCTATTTGTAGCCTAAACTGAATAAATGATTTTGAATTTTGAATTTTTTGAATTTTTTTGTATCTTTTATAAGATACTGAGTCAGCAGCTTCCTCTACATGTTATCGTAATAATTTTTGCCAACTCAGGCTAATCTCGTGGTGGGTCATGGCCTAATCTCCCCATATGGTATTGTTCAAGTTGGAAATTTGTGCCTAGATGAGGAACTATTATGGCTTTTTTTTATTCCTTAAGTAAGCACTTTGCTCGCAGGACTGATGGCCGCTGGGGCGGGATAGTTCTTGAGTGGCAACTGCGTACCGAAAGGCGCAGTATGGGCAGGCCTCCAACAAGGTGGACCGACGATCTGGTGAAGGTCGCGGAAAACTGGGATCCTTGGGGGAGGCCTTTGTCCATCAGTGGACGCATTTTTGCTGAGATGATGATGATGATGAAGTAAATAATAATAATAATAATATTGTCTTTTAGCCAAGAGCCTCGATCAACACCTAGAGAGGCTCTCGCTGAAAGGTTGGGTCAAGGGTCAGATGCAAAAGGCAGTACTCCTTGACACGGCACGTATTGTCAGGAGGTTCCTCACTCTGCAGCTCTGACCACCGGTAGTTTGGGCCCTGCCTCGCTGCTGGCGGTACTCTAGGATTAGGTTTTTAAATTGTTTTATTGTTTTTATATTAAAATATTGTAAAAATCTAGTTTTAAGGAAAAAATAAATAAAGAGTATAATAATAATAATAAAAATCTTTATTGCAGTAAAATACATGTTTTTACATTAAGTTGATTTGGAGGTCTTCTTTTCGGTATGGAAATACCTGTGAGAAAAGACCTCACTCTTCCATAGCCAGTATTTTTACTTAAATTATAATTTTTATTTTTTTTCATTTAGGTATCTTTCAATTTATGACAAGAGACAGATTTTATAGGTAAATTAAGTTTAGTACAAGCACTTGGCTTTCATACTGATGTTAAGTGATGTCAAGGCCGAGAGTGAAAGAGCACTTCATCTGGAGTCCACAACTACTGAGGCACTGGCGATCCAACAACACTACTAACAGCTTTTTGGGGAAAAACATATAGGTAAGTTGTGGTAGCCAGGCGGACCCACAGAGTACAAACAGATACATCCTCGGTAATCGAACCCGGGACTTTTGGGTCTGAGACTTGTGCAGTCAAAATGACGCCGATTAAAATAAGGCTGATGATGACCATAAAGATACCGAAATAACATTGCATTTTACACCACAAGTTATATAACAATGCCTTATCTGACAGTAGAAATATTGTAATCCAGAATTCTAGAATTCATTTTATCTCCATCTTGCAGATGTTTGTGTGATGAATATGTCGATATCTCCCATGTGCAGTTGTACAGAGCAAGATCAAAATTTGTAGGGTTGTCAATATGTAAGTAAAGCAAATTATAAATTCATAATAAATAATCAGAAAAATCATACTATTTTATAGTATATATGTACGTAATTGAAATTATTTAGATTTTTATTAACAAACTTTTTTGTAAGATCTCTATGGTGTACAGAATAGCAGGTGACATCCTTAGCTACTTACGTAGGTATCCGTGAAAACGGGGACATGTCGAAAATGAGACGTTGCCCGTTTGTCGGGGCCCACCTGCGTCCGAATTGGTCATTCTTCAAGGGATCGGGCGGACAAGGGCCGTGACAGGAGCTAGGGTGACAATGTTTCTATGAGCTGCTTAAAATAACTACTAATCCTTTTTAGCGATTTTAATGTTAATGTTCGTTCTGACGCTATTCAAATTTGTTAAAGTTTTTATTCTCTCATCACAAATTGTAACAATAATAATCATTAGAACAAATATTATTAACGGGATTATTACCATGTTTATTGTCGTGTTTGAGTATCCGATATTTCGGCACAGTTGCATGCGCCATGATCACGGATGCACGGATTATATGTATAATAATCATATCATAATTAATGATTAGGTGCTAGTCCTAGACTAAGAAACGCAACATTGGCATGCGGTAGACAAGTAAAATTAGAGCCGTTCGAGCTTTGGAAGCCAGGTTCAGCCGTTGGCATCGGTTGTACGGACGGCACTCGGTAAAACCCATTCATCCGCACTTGGTGGGTTATTGTCCGATCGCCCACTGCGCTATTGTTCATGTGGTACAGCCTGATCTGCAGGGAACGATATGCTTATGATGATGACGACTAGAATAGTCGTATGATTGTCTTTTTGATGATGATGATGATTTATTTGAATTATCGTAATCGTCACCAGCTTATTTTTATGTCCCCACTGCTGGGGCATGAGACTTCCCTAGGGATGGATAGGGAGAACGGGCCATAAACCACCACGCAGGGCCAGTGCAGATTGGTGGTTGTTAACGAGTGCTAAAGTCGCTGGACCCATGGCTTTACGTGCCTTCTAAAGCACGGAGGAGCTCGAGATGATAATTTTTGGTCAACTATCCTATTACCGGCTTTTGCGAAAGTTACTTAGTAACCTTACCAAATTTAGACTGGGCACGTCAACCACTGCACCAACGAGCTTCTCATTTTTTTGAATACACAATGTATATTTCCGACCTAAAAACTTGATTGTACTAAGACAATACAGCAAAAGGTTGAAGCATAATTCACCCAAACCACCAAAAGATAAACTTGCTATCCTTGCCTTAAGTTGTCGGAGAACAACATTGCTATCAACATTATTGCGACGGAGACAGAGAAACATAATATTATTTTCTAAATCAAACGCGAACACATGAACACATGATCAAGTGAAACATTTTTACAGTGCATCTATTTTCTTAATGTCTCTCGACAAACTTCTTGTTTGAGCTGTCAGCGGATTTCAATCCGTTATAGAGTATAAAGAGCTGCTACTAATCCTTTTACTTATTAATAATTGATTTTAGAATGAGGGAAAATACTATTGTGCGTATACGTAATTGATTAACGATTTATAGTTAAACAGCTCTATATAGTTCACAGAAACGCTAAAAACAAAACAACAAGAGAGTTCGTTTTTCTGAATTCCAATTACGTCTACGTAAAAGTACGTAAGTATACGTCATGATAAATATAATAATTAATGGATATGGAAATTAATATTCGATTGCATTCTGAAATGCGATGACTACCGAGAGACAAAAAACAAAAAAAACACAGGTTCCAGGGTGGCTATGAACTCTGTTATCGCCAGGATAGATTCAAGTACTATGTGCATAATTTTTTTTTTTTTTTATTTATTTCTTTTACAGTACACAGTGTCTAAGTACTACACTTAACTTAACTTAACTTAACTATATTGGTCCATTCACAATGTTAAGTACAATTATTGTCATTAACAATGATATCTAGATGATTACAGCGGTAGCAAATATTGACAGCTACCCTCCACGCTAGCTAAAAAACTGTGTTACGGCAGAGTAGTATCGTCGTCTACTAGTAGCTAACATAAGTTAACAGTATACGCAAGGTGAACAAATCAAATTAGCTTAACTAAACTCAACTTACTAATATGTCAACATGTATGTATGTTACTTAATGTAATATGTATGTTATAATGTGTCAACTTTATTGTATAATTATGTTATACAAGTATAATAGGTATGTTTGCTTTATTTAATTTTGTTTAGGTAATGCGAGCAAATTCGTTAAAAAAGTTTCAATTTAATGATAAGATTCTAATTGGTACTAGTTATAGCTGGCAGGTACAAAATAAAATTATATAAAAAAAGAAATCTCCACCGTAGAGTTTTCATGACCAGAATCTTTGTACTTACGAAATTTAAACGTTAGTGCCTACCGTTCTTAATGGGCAATAAGCCCTTTAGACACTTCTTGCGTTTCACATCACGATCCCCACATAAGGTGCACTGCGTACAATCTCATTTGAAACAGGTGCCTTCAAAACTGGGTTAACTGAAGTTAGGATAAATGCCTTCCCCTTTGTTACGGATGTTATCTGCGCCGTGAAAAATCCCACGTACAAATAGCTATTTGAAAGAAGGAACACGTCAATTCTTTTACACGTATCTTAGGTTCTACGTTGAGATAACACGCGAAATTACATTGGAATTGGAACATTATTAAGTAGTGTTATCTTTTTTGATGATGTCATATTTTGTTCTAGAATGTGCGTTTTATAGTGTGATGGATCGAATCCTTCTAAGGCATTCGCTTTTTCTAAATGTTAATTAGATTTAAGTACTTCAATACTATTTTTATATCGGAATGGTATCAAGGTATCGATGTAATATGCATTGGCGTGATCATACTGTTTTTTTAATAAATAGAACAGCAGTTCTATATATAGATAGATAGAATCTAGAGAACTCAATACCCGAGAAAGCTACTAGCAATTTATTTATATCACTTGCGAATAGCCTGAATTGATTTTCATTTGTTTTTTATTTCTCATTCGACATTCCTCCCAACGTTTGACGATATAATTGTTCTTTCCAAGCTCCAAATGCGAGGCTCCTAGTGACTTTTCGCAGTCGACTGATTTCGAGGCAGTCGCGGCAGCTTGGCATTTTAAAATGTTACACGTCGCTTCACGGATGAACACCTCACACCTGGCGGAAGGAAATTAATTAACACCGACGACCCATTGAATTAATAAAACCGGAGAAGCGGTGAAAGATTTTACTTAGTTAAGGTTCTGTATGCGTTAAGTAGCTTTTAGCCGCCTCTGTGCCCATTGTCCATTGTTAATAATTGCATTTTTTTTATTCGTACCTTAAGGCACACGGACTATTTTAATAAAGAGTTAAAATATAAAAATTGCGTGGACAATTATTAAATTTTTACTGTTAACTTTTGACAGAACGAAGACTGTCCGGGCAGCTAGTAAAAATAAAAATAAGAGTTGTTGTCGTGTAATTGAGTAACATATTACCTACGATGTATTATTTATTAACATTGGGCCAATGTGATGGGTTGTATCTTGATTTCCTGGTAATCAAATCAAACATCGTGAATACTGTAACACATAGACTTAAAACTAAGTTCTTAGTTCAAAGACATTACCTAATAAACGATGACGTCTTAATTGACGTTGATTGACTAGTCGTCAGATATTATTTATTTGTAAAAGAAGAATTAAAAAAGAACTCTAATAATATACATCGTGTATTACAAAGCTTAGGTTTTACTCAAACCTACAACCTTAATGACTTTCTAGCCATAAAACTAAAACAAGCAATCCTTTACTTTATGCACCAAAGTTCTTTACTTTAAAGTTTACAATCTCTCGAGTGTAATGTTTCATGTGGAGCTCTAGCAAGAGCGCTTGTTTCTTCGCAGTGTGACTACTATGACTATTGAGTTAGCTAGTAAAAAAAAAAATTCAAATTATTCATTGCATGTTACATTGGTATTCATAGTAAAAAAGATCGTAGTGTCAGCACCTCAAATATCACAATCACAAACACAGTAAGTTGTACTTAATGCGTTCATAAATTGTGCGGCAGTATCACACTGTTACGATCGATCACATTTCTACGAAATCACTCCCACTAATTATTGTACCTATAATAGAAGACGACCCGATCATACTGTTACCACACTATATATATATACACACTCTGTGCTGTTACGGATTACACTGTTACGACCCTACTTCCGTCCCTTTTCTACGAAATCACTCCCACAAATTGTATATATAGAAGGCGAGCGGAAAAATGTTATACATCAATAATTATAAAATTATTTATTTGATACAATCTCTCTTTCTTCAGCCTATTGACATCCACTGCTGAACGTAAGCATCCCCTAAAGAGCGCTAACCATCCCGGTCCTGCGCAGTCCGCATCCATCCACCATCCGCCATCTTTTTCAAGTTGTCGGTCCACCGCGCAGCAGGGCGTCTTACACTGCGTTTGCCTAAACACAGTGTCCACTCTAGGACATGTTCCGACATGGACTCTGCAATCCAACAAATATAAGTCCTTCTGCAGACATGAACGGCCCACTCCACTTCAAGGTGCTTATTCTGCGAGCTATGGCGGTGGCCTTAGTTCTTTGTCGAATAACTTCGTTGCGGATTCTATCCGCCAGAAAAACCCCAAGCATCGCTCGCTCCATCCCACGCTGAGCGACGTTGAACTGGTGGAACTGGTGGACTGGTGGATTTGATGCAATAGTTTAAAAAATTTGATATAGTGTATCGTAGTTATATGATATGCCACAAATAAACCTGACATTTACACATCTATTAAAAAGTAGGTAGTTACAAAATAAATTTAAAATATATGAATGTGACGCCCGTGGGCATTTAGGCATATTAATCGCATAAAAAAACAGAAAGAATAATGTAGTTAATCACCCCTTCGTATATAAAAATGTGATAGATCGATTACATTCACTGATACACACTGATTTATTTGTACTGATATCGAAACCTAATGGGGTTTTGTTAACAGTTTACAAAGAAAAATGTTATAGTTACAATAAGCAGCTGTTCGTTCCAATGAAACACGACATAATGGTACAATCAAGACATGTGTCAGATAGTTTTGTGATTAAACTTATGCTCGATAATATTTCTGCACCTAAACAAACCCTACCCACTGTCCCCACCCACAACGAACTAGGTTAAAAAGTAACAACACCAGCCAGTGTCGGTATCAATGAATAATCAAATTGCTTCAATTATATCGTGTAACTTATGAGCAAATCCATTTAATTAAGTAATTAACTCAAGAACTCCGTAATCGCATGTTGAACTGTCGTTTCAGACTGCGTTACTAAACACGACGGGAAACAACCGAAAATGGTTTTCACCGAAAATCATTGTAACCCCTTCAAAAAGGGGGTCAATAAGAGCGAATTTGCTACAGCATCACATTTAGGGGCTGCAGCATAAAGTTTGCTTTTAATGTTTCCTTTTTTTGTATTAAAGCAAGCGTCAAGCAATCCTCTGTTTTCCATGTGAAAGCATTCCACACCTGGGATCCTTACGTGACAGTTTGCAATAAAAGCTTGCGTGTTACCACCACCCAAATTACTTACTCCATGAACCTTATTTATATAACGATAAGGGTTAAACATAACCATTCGAAATGTACGTTAAAGGCATGTGCGCAACAAATAAGGTTAGTGGAGCGAGAGGCTGCGAAAATAAAATTTGGTGGCACGCAAACGCGTGGTTTTAAGTGCAACCCGTGACGGTTATAGCTACGGAACCCTTTGGACGTCGATAGCCAAATAAATTTAATCCGCCATGGCCTAATAGCGACTTGGTGCTGTGCGAAAATGGTTAATAGTTTTCGTGATTATATCGTGTTGCGCTTTGCGAAGGAATGGAAACATATTTTTTTTAGATATGTAAGCAAAACATTAAAAAAATGTTACGAATAATTTTTTTAATGTTTTTTTTTAGGTTCTAGAGTATACAGTCCTTACAAAGTTATATTAGAAACACACTGAGAACTTAATTGAGGCCGTATTGTAGGATACCAGTCACAATCTGTGTTATAAAATACCTGTAGGTACCTAATTATAAATCTTCTGTGCATGTGTATGTTATTGAACTCCTTCTAAACGGCAGGACCGATTTGGATGAAATTTTCTGTGTGTGTTCTAGTGGATTCAAGATTGGTTTAAATTTACAATCGGACCCGGTAAGTGGCGCTGCTATAAGGGTTCATCATGGGATACGGGTATTCTTAAGCGGACGAATGATTTGTTTGTTTTGTTGTCATGGAAACTGTCCTGTCAAAGCGGTACGAAGTCCGTCGGTCAGCTAGTAGGTACCTAAAATCTTTCGGTTATAGCATAAAATATATTTCATTATGTAAGTATTAATAAAACAGGTTGTCACTTACATGTAGACAAATAAAGAGTTAATATATTTACTAATAAGCATCAAATCAAATCAAATCAGCGCTGTCCTATGTCAGCACTAGCTGAGCCGCCTCCATTTGCCTTCAAAAATTATATATTGATCTACCCATGTATGCTCTTCCATGAAATATATCTACCTATCTATGTTTTCTCTTTAGTTATCTAAGTATGGAACTGTTACCTAAATACTCGTTTTTGAAAGCAATAAACGCATTTATTATTATTATTACTATTATTAAATGCACAATTCCAATTTCCTGAAAATAAACACGACTAAATGGAACGAAATATCGCGGGCCGCATCGTTATAAATCACTTGGTTTTTATTACCCATCGACACCCGATTTACTACTGAAAGATTCACCAATATTATACATCTAAACAGTATTTATGAACAATTTATAAACAACAAACAAATGAATTTATAAACAACAGTTGTTTAAAAGAGTAACTTTTACATGTTCAAAGAATGTAATATAAAATATTTCAATACATTCATTTAGACTTTATAGATGTAAAACTATTAGGCATCCACTGGTTTCACAGAAACATTGATTATGTACCTAAAAGATAGGCAATGATTTTTTAATCTGTATGCACACTGTTGCGTACTCCTTAGTTTAGCAGTGTAGAGTTTTTATAATATTTAAAATTCTTCTTAGCTTTCCCATTTTTGTAGCCGTGGCCTTATATAATACTAGCGGCCGCTCGCGGTTTCACCCGCGTGGTTCCCGTTCCCGTGGGAATATCGGGATAAAAAGTATTCTATGTGTTAATCCAGGTTATAAACTATCTGTATGCCGAATTTCATCCAAATCCATTCAGTAGTTTTTACGTGAAAGAGTAACAAACATCCATCCATACTTAAAAACTTTCGCGTTTATAATATTAGTAGGATAGTAGGATTTTTCCTTTTTCTATGTTAGTTTATAGTGAAATGAAATGAAAATGAAATGAAATGAAATGAAATAAATTTTCGGTAGGTAGGTACACCATTTTTTGCCAACCATTCTAACAGTTTTATTAAGTACAGTTTCTTTAGTATCTATCTACGAGTATAACGCACAGAGTTATATAATCCAGTATTCCAAATATATAGACCAAGCTAGAAAGCAGGTAAGTGAATAGCCTATCCTGTAGCTGACCCACTGCTGGGCAAACGCCTCCAGCGTTGAAATCAAGTCATGACTAAAATTAATAGGTAAATAATGGCTTATTTTTGACTTTTATTAGAGTACTGTAGTGGTACTGTATGACATTGTGGAAATTGAAACTTTTACCGGATGTAAATTTGATAACTTAGATTTTTTATTTTGTTTTTTTACATGTTGTGGTTGTCTTCTATATTTTTTGTGTTTATTTGTAATGGAAAGTGTCCTGGTATGATAGGGCATTTTCCAATATTTTTACCGCTGTAAGGGAGAAAAGAGCTGGACACTTGCTGAGTTTCTTGCCGGTTCTTCTCATTACAAGATCTCCCGCCCAGAGTAGACTTACGAACCGATGGCATAGCGACATTCACAAGAGCTACTTGTAGCTTAAACTGAATAAATTCTTTTTAATTTTGAATTTTGAATACACCACGCTTGCCAAATGCAGGTTGGTGATCACAAACCCGGGCTATGCTTACATCGAAAAATTAAACACACTTTGCCCGACCTGCTAATGAACCCGGGACCTTCGGTATAGGGCCGGCCGTTTTGCAGGTAAGGTAAAAGAAGGAAAAACAGGTAAACAAACCGCCATTTTCTATTGCGATATGCGACTCGATACGTCCATATTTCCTACGAACAAATTTAATAATAATCATTTTGACGACCTCCTTGGTCGAGTGGTTTGTACACCGGTTTTCATGGTGTCGCCATCTCTGAGGTACCGGGTTCGATCCCCCAGTCGGACCCGGTCGGGTCAATTTTATAATTATTGTTTTTCTAAACTGTCTCGGGTCTAGGTGTTTTCTATATATAATATGTATGTATTTAAGTATTTTAAGTATGTTTATCCGTTGTTTAGTAACCATTTTAACGAGTTTCATAACGAAGCTTCTTTTGGGCTAGATAATTGGTGTGAGTGTAGAAAAGTTTTTTTATTTTATTTATTTATTTTTTGCGGCGTGTTACTTATAATTCATGTAATCACTTTTTGTTTAAGCTACAAAAATTGAAGAATGAAAACAAAACATAGTTACTAATAAATAACTCGACTATCGCTATACACAAAGACGTAGTCTATGAAGATAACAAGACCACTTTTTGACAAAAATCAAAGCGTTTGTTCCTTTGATGTGCCATTCGTTGTATGCAGGCGTGTATTCAGGGCACGTACAGTTATAATCATGTTCAACTCGTCCAATGTTTGAAAGAGTCTCGTTCGCCGCAAAAAATGACGTGCTATTTGGTGCTGAACGAATATATCGAAGAATCTGGTGAATTTTCATTCTTATGTAACACATGTGACGCTTTGGCAGCTGACACTGCATTTGGAACGGATTGACGCATTGCGAGTTGCGATGTCGTAAAGTGAATGTACTATAAAAAGTCTCGTATTGTATGTGATGTATTGTGTAATAGTCAGCATGAGATTGATCTAAGCATTCTAAGTGACCACTAAGATCTTACGTTACATTAAAGTCCATTTTAAAATTTAAAATAAAAATATTGACAAAAACATTAATGCAGTGCAGTCATTTAAAAAAGGCGCAATAAGTGAATTAAAGGCACACTTCCAAACCTCCAGTAAAACCTCCAACACATTCCATCTCCAAATTTTCCATTACAAGCGCAAGTCAAATAATAAATCCAATATCAACTGTCTTCCATTTTAAACACGGAGTCGGGCATATATTGTTGCGAGTAGGATCGTCGGGAAACGTCCGATTGGCCGGGATTTAGTCGAAAATTGCCCAAATGAAAGCTCAATGAACGTGTCACGGCGACTCGCTGGGCACATTTGTCCACGTCCGGAATTGTCCGCATTGCTGTAGTGTAGTGCTGCCCTTAGTCGGTAGTCGGTATAGGGTTTAGATAGATAGAGGAATACTTTATGACTCACAAAGTGAAGGAAAATCAGTTAGGCATAATAAAGCTAGTATGGCCAAAGGCGGTCTGCTTAGTTTTGTAGCTTGTGCTATCTTAAAGTTTATTTTGATTTCTTGTTATATTTTTTTATAGAATGCGATAAGATAAGGTTGTTCCAGAGATTCAATTAAACACAAGAAAAAAAAGTAAACCTTAAATATAAAATAAACCATAGTGTATACGACCGTCCGCCACTCCGGCCGCGTTAACTCATAATATCCGCCACCTGAAAAGTAAAATTTGGAGGCTTAATAGTTCATGAGATTTTGTAATTTATCAGTAACACTCAGTAACTACTCGTAATTTAATCTGAATGACAAATTAATTTACACTAGTAAATTGAAATATTTTTTATTAAATATAACTTAGAAAAAAACTTAAATAAAGAGAGTAAAAAAACTTGTCACATTTGTAAACTGTATCGATATCCCGGTTACAATATTGTAACTGTACTGACATCACTAGCGCTGCCCTAGGGGTTGCAAGGCGGGTCATCAGAGGGTACGATCCCGAACCGTCCGTGCCTATGACGCGGAGCAGTCATTTATGCTGCACAAAAATAGTTACTCTTTCTTGTGGTGTAAAGTTTGGTTTCCTAACGATGCTATAATTAGGATGTTGAGACTAAGGATGTGTGGTACAGGTTAGATGACGTAGCTAATTATGTTATAATGTCTGGATGCCTATTATTCAGTCCACTACAGTGTATTTTACATGATTGTACGATGTGTGATAGAAACGGTGATGATGCTTGTTAGTCATCATCATCTCATCATTACCAGCTCATTTTATGTCCTGAGGTCCTTTTTTGTTCTGGGACACTAGCCTTTCCTATGGATTGATAGGGAAAACAAAAATGTTTTATTGTTATTGGTAGATGTGTAAGAGATTTTTTGGTTCTTATATAATTGTCACTCTTAAACGATGTATGACATAAGGTTTTTGACTAAGATGATTATTATGATCTTGATGGCAAACTTGATAGAAAATTTCGTTAAAAAAACTAAATAAAATGTGTAAAAATGATTAATAATTAACAACAAGACTAGCTCAAGTGGCCATAATGATAGATGAGTTAGCACACGAAGAAGATTAATAATGCAAGTTAAGTGGCTATTCAGAATTTAAAATTTTTATATACCGCTGTTAACATACGACACACGAGCTGCAGTGGTAAAACTCGACAGTCAAAACATCGATAAATGCAAAATTCAACTAACATAAAATTTACCTACATAATAACGAATTAACGTAATTAATGCGTCACAATGATTCACAAAGAATTCCATTTCATAGCAGCATTTGTGACGAACCTTTTTGCTTAAGACTCCGAGCACAAGAGCCTTTTAATTCGTTTACTAAAAATGATTTAATTTCAATTCCAGAATCTTAGATAAATGATTGGTCTCGAGCGCGCGAGACCAATCATTTATCTAAGTCCAGAATATTTCTTTATGAAAGCATGTATACAGTTGGGTACTTTATTATGTTTTATATTTTCTTAAGTTTACTAGAAAACTATACATTGATATAAAGAATACGGTTCTACTTGCGTTTATTTTACACATTACGAACGTTTCGACTCCATAAAGGGTCAGGATAAAACTTAAATCGTAAAGGTATAAATAAACTTGAGTAGATCGATAAAAGTTGTTTCATTTAATGTATGCATTTTGTAGAAATATTGACAATATGCGATTGTGTAAATTTTGAGGACATAGGCATGTCCTCAAAATTTACTTGATTCTCCGGGTAGTTCGAGCCGCAAAATCGAGAGCTGAGACACCGAGGGCTTAAGTTTGTATGGTAATTAGAATGTGGTTTAGCCTCCGTAAGCAATTGGCGTCAACAAATCTTCATTATTGACGACCTCCTTGATCGAGTAGTTTGTACACCGGTTTTCATGGTGTCGCCATCTCTGAGGTCAATTTAGAAACTATTATTTTTTATAAATTGTCTCGGGTCTGGTTGTTTTCTATGTATAATAAGTATGTATTTAAGTATTTTAAGTATGTTTATCCGTTGTCTAGTAACCATTTAACGAGTTTCATAACGAAGCTTCTCTTGGGCTATATAATTGGTGTAAGTGTAGGAAAGTTTATTAAGTTTATTACCGCAATTTAGAACATTACCACGGAAACATTTTTATTCCCAAGACCCACTGGCTCAGGGATGGACTAAGGATAATTAAATAGATATGAAAATTTGTTATTTTTATTGCAACTCTATTTATTGGTTAGTTCTCTAGTAATAGTCTCTGTATGAGATATAGTATAAGTCTCCTTTTTAGCATCATACCTGTAAAAAAGTTACCTACTGTTTCGTAATTGTACTACAGGTTGTACAAGTTTACGAGACCATGCTACACATTAAATGATACACTACGGTTAGTATTCGCCTTTATGTTATATATAATTTTATTTCCCAATACTCAAACTCAACTGTGCTCTAAGGCACTAAGTTAAAATGTATTTTAAATAATTTTTTGAAGATCATATTCATAATCATGCATAATCATTGGTTTCTTGTAAACTTTATAGTGGAAAAGGAGAAGAAGAAACAGGTGTGTATATTTTAACTAGTGGCAATGTTTCTTACACTATTCAATCAATTACGAGTACTCCCACACGTATTCTTTGTCCCCGGGATCTATATTGATACTAAAAACTCCAACGATCTGACCCCAAATAAACAATAGATAGTGTGTTTTTGTATTTAAGTATTTTTATTTCAATATCACCGGTAAAATTCAAACAACCGAATAAACAGAACAGTTAAATAACTAGATATTCCCCAAACAATTACAGATCCCTGGTTCCGTGTCTGTTCCACATTGTTGTTTTAACGCACTGCCTTTTTAGTAAGTTTTCCGTATTGCGTTTATTAAATTCAACGTGAGCTCTGAGATAACACCTCCTTCATAATAATAATACGGATGTAACACCTCTTGATCCTCACAACTCTCAAGAACTGGAAGGCTTGCGTAAGCATCATTTAAACTGCAGTTTGAGCTGAGATAACGGAGTCGCGTAGTACGTGTAGTATATAGTGTCCAGCTCTTTTCTCCCTTACAGCGTCATAAATATTGGAAAATGCCCTATCATAAAAGCAGACTTTCCATCACAAATAAAAACACAAAATATAAAGGACAATCACAACATGTAAAAAAACACAAAAAAAAGAAACAATAAATAAATAAAATATTTGACTTTGCAAAAACATCATTTACCAGTTTAATTTTTTACAATGTCATACAGTACTAGTAAAAGTCAAAACCTGTGTAAGAAAAAAAAAAGTTAAACTATAGTTAATAATAATAAAAATAAGACAAGTACGCAAGAGCAAACCAGCCTCCACAGGCGGCACCCGTTCACGAGTATGACATATTCATCGCTTCACTTAATTATACTTAAAACGTGTACACTTTACTAATCAAAATGCACACAACTATGTTCTTTATCTATGAATTTGCTTACAATGAACAAAGACGCATCCAGCGTGTGTTCAGCAATTTTTTTTCAAGGTATCTAACTTCACAGCAACTGCCTTCATGGTTATTATCTTCATTTATTTTTCTGTAGCCAATCAGTAGATACCTGTTTTGCCTTGTTCGGGTTCAAAAGATATGATGTAAATTACAGCAGGCATATAGGCTTAATCCTTAAGGTATCCTAAAGATATCCTCAAGTTATCCTAAAGGTATCCTTCTACCTGTTCTTCAAAATGCGCTTAAAATGCAAGTCACACTCATTGTTTTACAAGCGTTAGTACTGCGATTATCGCTATCATCAAACGACCTGTAGGTACACTTATTGGACTGCTCTTCAAATATAAGGAATAAAATATTTTAGAGAGATAAAATTTAATAAAATCCTTACTTAGGATGGGTAATCGTACATTTTGTCTAATTCCTGTCCGGTTGTTGTTATTAGATGAATGTCGCCACCAACCTCAAAGACTTTTAAAATATGAATTATTAACATTTTTGTAAACAATTCCTCGTAGGTAGTTAAAAAAGAAACAGTAGCATTTACGTAGTCAAATATTTCAACACTAACCTCTTCATTAAGCTGCGTCTCGGTAGCCGCAAGATAATTTATTCATCCGTTGATTTCTTGAAAAACCCTAATATATCCGTCGAAAAATCAGTGGTGCCTTTAGGATGTGGATAAATGCCCGTCCTCGGCCGTCCTGACACTTACGCTGGGCTACAGAGCGAATAACGACCCCGTATAGCCCTCCTTTCAACTATTTGTGTCCATTTGGGTCAATTGGGCTTCGGAGGGCTGTGCATGTTTCCCGCTAACATTCGCTTAAAAGCTTTTTTGCTCAGCATCTCGACTCATTTTACGAGTTAATTCGTATTGCCTGTTTTATTGCCTGTTGTAAAAGTGTCATTATTGCCTCGCTAATCGTCTGAATTAGTGTTTTGTTTAGTTTTTGTCCTCATCTATTTTGGGTTGAATTAATGCGATCTTCTTTTGTCTCGTGATCTAATGTCTGAGACTAACAATGTTATTTGCTCTATTGTCTTCTAATTAAATGAAAACTATGTGAGAAAAAGCCATTCATATTTTAAGACCCTGCATTAAGATAGCATAACATGGACGTAAACGCTGGCGTCTCGAAAGGTTTTGTGCTGTCTCTAACAGTTTCTGTTTAATACCAATGTTTGTTATTTTTCGATGGTATTTATTGTTGTGTCTTTGCATAAAGAGCTGTACTGAAGACACTTGCAACACGAGCGGTTAAAACATATCTAGAACAGCTACGAACAACATGGCTGTGTCTGAAAGCGATAACATTATTTTTGAGAACGACGATGACATGCGAAGAAGACAAAATACTATAATAAGTGCATTCACTGCTAAAAACCTTATTTCTGTAGCTCAGCAATTACCTTCGCCACGAGCTATAGCTTTCATGGCGTCAATATCTCCAGTGACGTACAGATCTGATGTCACCTCGCAGGCAATGTAAAGGTGGCATTCAAGAGACTCGCTATGTTCAATAGCACAAATCAATACTTTACTCCGGGTACTCCGGATAAGTCTTGCGGTTATCTTACGGCTGAAACACCTGCTGAGATGTTCAGAGAAGAGCTGTCAAAGTTCTAAAAAAAATATTCTTATAATACCTGCGTCTCATTATTCTAATTCTAATCTTTATATTAATACGTGAAGCAAAATCTTTGTACCCCTTTTTACGAAAATTACGCGGAGGGAGGAGTATGAAATTTCACACACTTATAGTTTATATAGTGAAGGAGTACAGATTGTTAATATATTTAAAAAAAAATATGTATAAAAATACATTAAATCAATAAAACAAACATTACACACACTATCATGTATTTGACACACACGCTTAAATACTCATTTCAAAAATTTCAAAAATGGAAGTGGAGCGGCCGAAATCTGTCAAACGCCAATCCAAAATCACATTCTATCTTTTTTAATTTTTCATTGCTTAGGATACAATCCGTGCAGCCTTAATAAAATTACGGTAAAATTTCGACCACTGGGCGACCACTAGTTTTAATATTTCCACCAACGTATCACTTACATATTATGGGCGTCACCGGGTCATCGTAGAACTCTAAATAGGGAGTCGATTACAGAGAAATTTCCACTGTAGAACACAATAGTTGCAAAACTTACACTTATAATTTGATTGTCGTCTTATCTGATAAAATGGTAGTTAGTATACCCACTATTGTTATCTATTATTAGTATATGATATAACTGACAACAACGTTAATAGGGTTGTCAAACTCGAAGACAAGACAATGTTCATAAATAATTAAAAAGTAAATGTTTATTTTTACAAGCAACCTCACGATTATAATAACTTTACTAACAAGTAGCAAACAAATATGTTTGGAGAGACTGAATAGTAATACTCGTAAATGCACAAAACATTTTTGTACAAAATTTTAAACTTACAAAGGTAAATTTAGCTGTAGTTAATGACAGTCCTAGAAAACTATAAGGTTATAACATTAAGGTCTGTTTTGAGTAATTTATGCGAATTTCGCTTAAGACTTTTTGATCATTTCAAATGTAATACCTGGGGGCTAGTGAAAACTTAACATAGGTCTTGATTAGTTTGTCTAGACTCGCATTTTGTTAAAGAAACTGGCTTTTAGGTAGTACCAGTCGGGCATTGTCTTATTGTTTGCTTTTAATTCTCCCAGTTTGTAACAGTCTTCATAAATATTAAATTATCTATTGGAATCGCTACTTCTTTAAAAACGGCCTGTGCTTTACCTGAAAAAATTGTAAAATTTTTGTTAGGTAATTTTTAAAGATAAAATTGTCTTTGTAATATTTTACAACGATTAAACCTTCACTCATCCATCATCATCAGCTCATTTTATGTCCCCACTTTTGGCGTACGAGGCTTCCCTATGGATAGATAGGAAGAACAGGCCATAAACCACCACGCGGGCCCAGTGTGGATTGGTGGTTGTTAACGACTGCTAATGCAGCTGGGATCAACAGCTTTTTGTGCCTTCCGAAACACGAAACCTTCACTACATAAATTTAATTGTAAACCTAGCAAAACTGCTGCTGCTTTCGGATTCTGTATAGTAGGTCTTGTAGCTTAAGAAGCCATCGAGGCTTAGACTTTAAGATTAAAAAGATATTTAGATTTATTTTATAAAGATATAAATCAAGTTCATTTTACCACCACTTAAAGGAACAAGCTCTGCGATTTGTAACCCCAAAATGGCCGAAGAAAATAGTTACATAAATTTAAAAAAAAACATACCGTTTCGGGCCGAATCGCAATCTTTTGCTCCATTAATCCGTTCACGCTCCCCGGTTATGGAAATTGGACGCGAAACGAAATAATGTACTGGAATACTCAGCGACATTCGGAGTGGACTCCTTGGCGAATTGGGTGCTCCGATTTCTCGTAAGTTGGACAGTTAGAAATGTTTTTGTGAAAATAGTTCTTTTGTTGGGGTGCAGTTGTTCAGTTCGTAAGATAACTTACAGATGGTGCTAGCTGGCTAGGGTGGAAGTCAAGTTTAAGATTTTTGCCAGTAATGAAAGACTGCTATTATAACAATGAGTTAACTCTTTTTTTAATAAAAGGAAGTTTGCACATGAATGACAATAAAATATTGTTACCACCAGTAACTATTTTAATTAAATAATGAAACTTATTAGATCAGCAAAATACCTATTTATGCCACCAAAGAAGCCAACTTACGAGTCAAATAATGTTCATGTATCCCTATGACGTCGGGATCCTTTTACGAAGTTAAAAGTCTTAAGTCTCAATAGACTATTCTTCAGCACTTTGATTAATATTCCAAGTCTCACCAAGTCACGTCAGCCTAAAAACGTATGCGATCGGGACATCACGGCAACTCGAACGGGGCGTGCCTTACGCGTGGCATAGATAACTCCGTCGGATCCAGATAAGACTCCTATAAGAAGCCTTCAAATGCGTATTAAGCCAGCCCTTTGTCCCGGCCTCTTTCATTTTCATACTCACTTATCAGATTTCTTTAGGAAAAGACGGGAAATTTCTGTACGCTATCTCCATTGTGACGATATACATTGATTGTACGGAAAGAAAATTTTGGCAACTAGGTCATCTTGCAGCGTTAGGATTGGCATATCACCGAATAGATAAAAATATATGCTTATAAACCTGGACTGCTCCCACTCCAACTGCCACAGCTGGACCTGAGCCTAGCAGTGGGACTGCTGGGCTCAGGTCCACACATGAACATTATCACTAACATTAAACCTTAATTCATCACAAATATTTTTTTTTTGTGGAGTTGATAGCGCAGTGGTAAACGCGCCCGGTTTGCGATTGCTGAGGTTAAACAACTTTCACAAAGACCGGTCATCGAATGAGTGACCAAAAATTTATCATCTCGAGCTCCTCCGTGCTTCGGAAGCTAAGTAAAGCCGTTGGTCCCGGCTGCATTAGCAGTCAATCCGCACTGGGCTCGCGTCGTGGTTTATGGCCCGTTCTCCATATCCATCCATATGGAAGGCTCGTGCCCCAGCAGTGGGGACATAGAAGGAGCTGATGATGATGATGATTTTTTTTTGTAATTCATATCACATAATAAATAATACTAAGGTGTTAAATATAAACAAGATATGCATGTGACGCCCTGCTAGGGCACAGCAAATAAGAGGGCTAACTATTTTACAAATCTAGGTAATAATAATATTAACAATAGTAGTACAGACGACCTCCTTGGTCGAGTGGCTTGCTAATCGGTTTTCATGGTTTCGCCATCTCTGAGGTCCCGGGTTCGATCCCCGGTCGGATTAATTTAGAAATCCCTGTTTTTCTAAATTGTTTCGGGTCTGGGTGTTTCCTATCTATACATATAATAAGAACGTAGGGATAAAAAAATCTGTAAATGCAATATATAAAAAAAAAAATTACACAGGTTGCCTTAAAATCACTTACGGAACATGATAGAATAGTTTAAAAAAAAATTGTTTGTTTGTTTGTTTGTTTGTTTGTTTGAAGTCGATAAACTCGAGAACTACTGAACGGATTTTGATCCGGTTTTCACCAAAATGCTAAGAAAAATCCGGAGAAACATATAGGCTACATAAATACTCGAAAATACAGGGTGTCTCATTTAAATCGGTCAGTATGGGAAAGTCTGAAACTATAAGACATACGAAGATCTGTCCTTAGGAACCATGTCATCGATTTTAATAAGAAGAAAAACTGCATTCATACATTTAAAGAAAACCTGTACTCAGATCGGGAATCGAACCCGGTTGTTTTGAAAAAAATAAACTTATAGTATTTCTATTTAGATATCGATTGTGTAGGTCTTAAGCAGTAAATAGCTCTTTGAAACATGATGTCTAAAATGAATAAAATGCATTGTTTTCACGTACTTTAGTTTATTTTAGTAGGTGTTCGAATTGACCACCGTTACATTCAACAAGTTCAGGCATGTAAAATTGTCTCTATGGTTGTTTGTACCTCTTTGCTGGTTTTGTAATTGTAAAATCGTTACCTAAACGTGTTGAATATTGTATTGAAAAAAACGGTGGTCACTTCGAACACCTTCTAAAATAAATAAAAGTATGTGAAAACAATGCATTTTATTCATTTTAGACATTATGTTTCAAAGAGCAATTTACTGCTTAAGTCCTACACAATCGATATCTAAATAGAAATAGTGTAAGTTTATTTTTTTCAAAACAACCGGGTTCGATTCCCGAGCTGAGTACAGGTTTTTTTTAAATGTATGAATGCAGTTTTTCTTCTTATTAAAATCGATGACATGGTTCCTAAGAACAGATCTTCGTATGTCTTATAGTTTCAGACTTTCCCATACTGACCGATTTAAATGAGACACTGTATAATAAGAACGTAGGGATAAAAAAATCTGTAATTGCAAGATATAAAAAAAAATACTTTAAAATCACTTACGGAACACAATAGAATAGTTTAAAAAGAAATTGTTTGTTTGTTTGTTTATTTATTTGTTTGTTTGAACACGAAAAACTCGAGAACTACTGAACGGATTTTGATCAGGTTTTACCGAAATGCTAAGAAAATTCCGGATACATAAATACTCGAAAATTGTTAAATTTTGATTTGGTCTAAACCGGGATTTAATCCTTGGTTGCTTGGCAACTGTTGTTTATTATGTCATCATCATCATCATCATCATTATCATCAGCCTATATTAGTCCACACTGTTTATTATGTAACATAGGGGATTTTTTTTTAATGAGTTTTACGGCTCTGGCATTTGAGGCTCTGGCTCTCTATTGCTATCGTGTTTTACGGCTCTGGGTTCTTTGCCTTTTTGAGCCTGTCATTGATAGTTGTTGCCATGAGAATACCGATTTTGATGCGGTTATCACCAAAATGCTTAGAAAATTTCGGAGAATAACATACAAATCGAAAAATGTTAAACAAATTTTGATATACCTATTTACGCGACTAACTGTTAGATACGTTCGTTGAGTTATTATTTCAGAAAAGTTTTGTTACTCTCTAAGGTTACCTACCCTTTATAAATCTGTGAGGCACCTAAGCGAACATTAGCACCGCAATAGTAAAGCGACGGAAAATAAATACAAGCTCGAAATCACGCACATCATTAAACTTGGCTGTACATAGGTACACCTTTTGTTTCATTTTCCGAAATAACCAATAATAATATGGCTATTTAGTCGCGCCTGCGCGCGGCGCTTATTGCAGTTTTCTAATACACAGAAATGTTAAAAGTTAAAACATTACCTATATTTGGCGGTATAAACCTCTGTGTCGTTGCCCAAAATAATGTCTCTTTTTTAGTTAAGCATAGAAATGTTACCTAGGTACTCATTAAATTTGGCTGTATAAAACTTTGTATCATTGCCCAAAATCATGTCTCTATTTTTTTAAATATTGCACATAGAAGATATCTTGAATTACATAGCTTGGCTGTATAAACCTTTGGGTCGTTGCCCAAAATACTTAATATTATTTTTTTAAATCTATTTGGTGAAAAAACGCGAGAACAGGAAAATTTAAAAAAATATTGGCGCTCAAATTTTGAAACGAACAGAAGGAAATTTTTAATATTTTGCAATGCATTAAGTACCTATTTTTATTTTGTTAATAATTTTCAAATTATATTAATTATTCATTGTGTAAAAGTTTTTTAAAACATTTTATGCAGGTACGTTAAATATTTCAGTACTTATTCAGTTCTTATTAATTTTCAAATATGATTTATTCAATGTGTAAAAGTTTTATGAAACATTTGATGCAGGTAAGTTAAACACTTATTTCAGTACTTATTTTACATGTAAGCGGTTTCTTACTTTGGTTTCTTAACATGTTTATAGGATAAATCTGTGTTCAATGATACAATATAAGTAAGTAAGTATCATAACAATTTTAATATCATAAAACCTATAAAGAATGAATTTTGTACATACTTCTAGATTACAGAAAAATGGTTTTTCCATTCTTCTATCGCATAATACGATGGCTACCTCTGTTATCAGAGTTGCAAAAATGTTTAAGTTTGCAGGGTACAACTGTATTAGAGGCACGGACTTCAGATTTTTTTTTTATTAGAGGTAACTTCTTTCTGTGTCCTGTGATCTACCTCTAAAAAGCTACCTACCTAACAAGATGCCACGAAGAAGTTCAAATTTATCGCAAGTTTGTAACATAAAATACTATACTGTATTACTTATTAGACAATAATATAATTCATTACAGTTCTCAATTTATTGATATTTTGTATCTACGAATAAGAACATGGTAAATAGTTTTTTGTGCCTTATGGCCGACAACCAATAATCCTGGACCGCTACCTGCTAGGTACTCGATATCCAGCTTCGGTGGACAAGGCAAAAAAAAATTTGAAGTCCGTGGTTGGACAGTATAACAGTAGACACATCTTAGCTAAGATACACCAGTGCCTAGGACGACTCCGGACGAGTACCTGAGCTGTAAAATACCAATTTTATTACATATAATTGAGCGTCAGTAAACCCATTTCAGGTTTGTATGACGTAGCAAATACGCGCAACCCACCGAGAAACGGTGTTGTATACTGAATGTATGTGGAGGGATAATTGAAACGGAAAACTGAGTGAGAATCTGTATGAACGGGACGATTCTGTGCTTCAAACTGAATATATGTATGTACATGGCAGAGATGATAGTCGAAAGAATAAGAGATAAAGTATGAAAAATAATGATGGACGTAAAGGAGAAACAGGAAGTATGCCAGAACCAAACTAAATGGAGATCGATTGTCTTTGTCTATCTCAGCATTCCCAGCTGAAAGGATATTAAGAGTTAGTAGATGTACGTATGTCGGTAAATACAATGTCAATTTTCTAAATTTCCGATGCATATAATTTTATTATACCCTAATAAGCTTAAATAGATACCTACTTAAAAATTAAACTGTACAGACTACAGCCTTTAGCTCACGCGGACGAAGTCGCGGGCAACAGCTAGTGTATAATAAGTATGTAGTAAGTATATTAAATATGTTTATCCGTTGTCTAGTTAACCATTTCTCGAGTTTCTTAAGGAAGCTTTTCTTGGGGCTAGATAATTGGTGTGAGTGTGGGACACATTTATTTATTTTATTTATTTACAGACGCCTAGACATCAACCTATCCAAAATTGTCAAAATTTTTCAGTGAATGGTCAACTTTACGCCATAAACATAAAGTTCAATGTCAATTGAGGAAACTTGACAGTTTGTGGTAATCTGATGTGCTGGCGTGTGTACAATACAATCTCTATTTATCATTAGAATCTACGAGTATCATCATCATCAGCCTATACACGTCCACTACTGGACATAGGCCTCTCCAAGTGCACGCCACGGAGCACGACTTTATGGTGAATAGAGATATCGAAATATTATTTAATTAAGGAGTTGTTCAACGCAGAGCTGCTCGAGTTGTCGGTGACGTGGTAACCTCTAGTCGGCTCGATCCACTGGCCCTTCGGAGAGAAGTTGCGTCTATCTGTATATTTTATCGCCTTTATCATGTGCTCTGAGGAATTGTTCGCTTTGATCCCTGCCGCTGATTTCCTTCACCGTACTACACGCAATCGACTTTCTTTCCATCCACACCATCTTGATGGATTGCGGACTACTGTGCGTTTCTCACGTAATTTTTTACCACGAACTACAGTGCTGTGGAACTAGCTCTCAGCGGCGGTATTTCCGGACCATTACGACTTAGAGATCTTCAAGAAACGAGCCTATTCCTTCCTTAAAGCCCGGTAACGCATCTGCGATTCCTCTGGTTTTGCGGGTGTCCATGGGCGGCGGTGATTGCTTCCCATCAGGTGACCCGCCTGCTCGTTTGCCTCTTTCTAATATAAAAAACATGTTAATTATGAATTGTTTGATAATTAAATATAGGTATCATTAAAACTTCTGTCAGATTATTGTAAATTTTTACTGATGAAATTCTCGCGCTTAGGATTGTCAGCGTTTTCCAAAGCGCAGTCCAGATGCGAAGATTGATTGATATTTGACATTGCTTTCCGGACTGCTTTCCGCAAATTCCTTAGTATATTTCTTGTAATAGTAGTAAAACTTTTACTTGCACTTTTTTAAGTGGAGACTAATCACTTTATACAATATTTTGCCTAATTACATTTATTTACACGTAACTAGAAATTAGATAAGATAATCATAGCTAACTCCACTTAGAATTGAATTCCAAATTAACGAATTTGCGTATATTAGCTATGGAAATAATGTTGTTTAGCACCAATACAGGCTGGAATTGGCAATTACTGGCGCTGTTCAATGAAATCCAATTGTTCTCATTTAGTTTCATGCGTTATTCGATTTTTTAATTAATTTTGAGTAAATGTTTATATAATTTTTAACGCAAATTTAGTTGTATTTAGGTTTCAAAGTAAAAACTAAATAGTGTTGAATAATTTCGGCGGGTTGGTTAGAACCACGATAGCTCAATTGGAAGAGCACCTGACCCGGTATGTCAGAAGGGTGCAGGTTCAAACCCTGCTCGTGGAAATTTTTTCAACATTTGTGTTTTGTAATTTGTTCGCAACTAAATTTGCGTTAAAAATTATATAAACATTTATAAATAGCTTGCCTACTTCTTAACTGATTTTTAGTATTTGTAAAAATATTATGATCGGATGTTAATGACGGTAGTTGTTAACATTGAATGGGCGCCTTTGGCTTTCAAAGTAAAAACTAAATAGTGTTGAATAATTTCGGCGGGCTGGTTAGAACCACGATAGCTCAATTGGAAGAGCACCTGACCCGGTATGTCAGAAGGGTGCAGGTTCAAACCCTGCTCGTGGAAATTTTTTCAACATTTGTGTTTTTGTAATTTTGAGTACCTATCAAAATTTGATTGGGAAAATTCTTTAATAAATTAAATATGACATTTGTATTATTTTCGAATAGAAAATAAAATCTATACATCTCATCATTAATACATACATATCATCATTAAGGTACTTTCCAAGTTTACGCATTTGAGAATGGGGTGGCGTACACTTGACGAGGCCTATGACCTAGTGGTCTAGACCACTAGGCTATACTATACTAGTATACTATACTATACTATACTATACTAGTATAGGCTGAATTTTCAAATTACGGTGATAATCTTAACTTTTTTTCTGAGACCACATACACATACATTTACATAATATACATAACATTTCAATAAAATGTATATTGTTTTAATCTTATCCTACAAGTTATCTTAAAAGAACTATAAATTAAAAAAAATGCCTCAGACCATCTTTAGGCAGAGTACTTAACAAGAAAGCTATAAAGCTGAAATTCGTAAAGCTCATCCAAATTGATCATTACCTACTAATAATTAGTACGAATCAAGAGCTATCGTTAATCATGCACTTAAATTAAATTTAAATTGTTCCAATAGCAATTTATTCAGTACCAATACGGTTTGTTACAAATGTTCTAACAATGCAACAATATTTAGCAACAGATTCTAACATAATTTCACGGTTGATTCACTTTTGCTAAATGACATAAAATTAAGCTTATTTCTTTACTAGAAGTGCCTTTTAAAATTCTGTAATGTGTCACTCATCTTCTGACATCTAGTCATCTCTATTTTTGGAAAGATATTACTATTGGTTGCCTATGTCTTTTAGGTACTGCGTAAATGGACTCGAGTCAACTGGTCAGGTGCTGAGGATATGCAACTTTCGCAAAGGCCGGTCATCGGATAGGTGACCAAAAAATGTATAATATGGAGCTCCTCCGTGCTTCGGAAGCCACGTAAAACTTCTGGTCCCGGCTGCATTAGCAGTCGTTTACAACCAGCAATCCGCACTGGTGGTGGTTTATAGTTTGTTCTCCCTATTCATCCATAAGTACGTAGTGTAGGACGCCCTCAGACTAGGTGGAGCGTCGATCTTCGCAAGGTGGCTGGCAAGAGCTGGATGAGAGTTGCCGCGGATCGTGCTCGGTGGCGTGCACTTGGAGAGGCCTATGTCCAGCAGTGGACTAGTATAGGCTGATGATGATGATGATCCATACATAAGGAAGGCTCGTGTCCCAGTAGTGGGGACATAAAATGAGCTAGTGATGGTGGTGATAGTTCCAGAAAAGCTATGGTCTACCATATGAGATGTTTATATTTAAACATAAGAATGCCCCCGTTCTGTTACTAATACATATTTTCTTATTTGTATAATACAAATCAATCAGTTCTGAACATTTTCTTCTGGTTTTTAGCAAAGCGATCGTTCGGCTGCGTTCACAATCTCTTGTTTAAGACAATTAAAAACCAAAACTTTCGGGTGCAAGTTTTAAATCCCATCGGTGATCTTTAAATTTAAAACGATAAAAAAAGCAATATGAAATATAATCGCTTTTGCATTCATTACAATAAGTTTATTTAGGTACCTAATACTAATGGGGCCAAATAGTCACCGGAGACATCGAATACGAGTTGAGAAATCGTATTTGATATCATAGTGTAAAAATTATAGTCACCGGGTCAAAAATCGCACCCCAAGTAACTATCTCTTTCAACAAACTTTTCCCATAACTATGCAAGAGATTCTGTGACGCTAAACACGTTAACATTATAAAAGGTAGGTTATATGCCATTCTAGCTAATATTGGGTCCTTACCTATGAAATTTACGTTTTTTTCTCACTTACTAATTAAATAGATGTATTACTTCTAAAAGTCAATACCGGTTGTTAATATTATTATACACCTTTAATTAGAACTATGTTACTTAGGCTTCAGTAATAACAATGATTATTAATGTTGTGTCTTTATCGCCCAATTTAAAAAAAAAATTCACTACCTACTTTTTTTGTTCGCAGAATTGTCCTTTTGTTTTATCGTAGCTTTGCAGGACTTGATTTTTTTTTCTTTTTAATGTCTGCTATATTTATCTAGTGAAACAAACACACTACTCTACAATTTTTATAGTGTTAGCATAAATAGATACTAAAAAAACGTTAGTATGAAAAATAACATTTTATAAAAAATCTTTATACAAAACGTCAATTTCAAAGGTAAGGACCTAATAGTAAATGTAAATCTAGGAAATATTAATTAAAAAGCTTTGTGTCAGCTTCTTCAAAGTACAAAAGAATACCGAAACGAAAATTGACAAACGCAACTGAATGACGTTTCCGTTTGAGTTTCATTCGTTTGATATTGTCGCATTCATTAATGTGGGCAGGCCTCTTCAATGAGTTAGGACTCCACGGTGGGGCGGGCGGGAAACTAGGTCGGAATAATCTAGTCTATCTGCGGGCTTAGCGAATATTGCGACGAATGTAGTTTATCAGTTTTCATTTTCAAATTTATGTGCAGGCAATTCAGCTTTGGTGAAAAAATTCACTTGTGGTAGAAGTGTGGTAGGTATGCAAACTTTGTAGATTGTAATTTTTTGTACAGTTGATAGCATGTCTATTAATTTGTATTACTTACATTGGTTGCGTAAAAGTAGATTCATATGGTATGAAGAATTACATCTCAAAGTGTTTCATCATCACAAATCTCACTAACTACGAAATAGTTCAAAATATCGATGGTATTTTAGAGACAAAAAGGTTATCATTGACCCTATTAGCTACAAATAGCCTTTACATTTTGCTTTGGATTTAATGAAAAGGCGTAAAACCTTGACAGGTCCTTATGCGAAGGTGGCTAATTACTGTTATTGAGATTTAGAAATAATAATTACAGTCTAGTATAGTATAGAAAGCGATGGTGCATCGGCTTTAGCGTCTGGATTGCGATTTTGCAAGTGATGTAAGATCGCAATCTACTTGCAACTTTCGCAATGCCAG
Source organism: Eudonia lacustrata (assembly GCA_947562085.1). Lineage (NCBI taxonomy): Eukaryota > Metazoa > Arthropoda > Insecta > Lepidoptera > Crambidae > Eudonia > Eudonia lacustrata. Next base: position 6,751,302 of record OX387315.1, on the reverse strand, counting down.
GTCATCGAATAGGTAACTAAATTAAGATTGTATGTCTTGATTCTTTTTTTTGAGACAGTTTGTCAGTTGCAACTGGGCATTTTTAGCGTCACCGGACTGTTTTGAAGACGGCGAGAAACTTAAAGGGTTCCTCAAGCCGTGTGAAAGGAACCACCGCACCATCAGAGGTTTTCTAGGGAGAATGGCATCACGCGGGCCATCTCCGGCCCGTGAATGAGCGAAGTCCGGCCCGCGACCATCAAACAAAAATTCAAGTGTGTTTTAGAAAATGCATACCTGTCAATATTTTTATTTTACAATAAAATATTTATGTATTGACAAAATACAGCAAAAAATTCAAGTCTGGCCCGCCATAGATTTTGTTAGTAACTATTTTCACGTGAATGAAAAAGTCCCGGTGGTTTTCGTAACGTAGTAAAATCATCCATCTATCCACTTCGGACTCGCGTCGTGGGTTCTGTTTCTTCTTTTCGTGTCAGCGACATCGACATCATGGTATATTCTTGACAGTTACATCAGGTCGTGGGTTATGGCTTTTATATATTCTGTGGAGGAGCTCGATGGCGCAGTGGTTAACGCGCCCGGTCTGCGAGTGCTGAGGTTAAGCAACTTTTGCAAAGGCCGGTCATCGGATGGGTGACCAAAAATTTATCATCTCGAGCTCCTCCGTGCTTCGGAAGGTACGTAAAGCTGTTGGTCCCGGCTGCATTATCAGCCGTTAACAACCACCAATCCGCACTGGGTCCGCGTGGTGGTTTATGGCCCGTTCTCCCTATCCATCCATAGAGAAGGCTCGTGCCCCGGCAGTGGGGACATAAAATGAGCTGATGATGATGTTGATATTCTGTGGTTATGGTCCATAAGGTGGTCCACATTAAGTAGGTAACATGATAAATGACATGTTACAAATCTATGCTATATAACATGTTTTGTCATAATAGTCTGGACGCTACTTTATGCGTCTCCTATTGGTAATGTTACTTTACAATATTTTACAAATAATGTGTGTAAAATATAAATAAAATATATTAAAACACACCTCCCACCACCCCCTCTCTACTTATAAAAATAGTGGTTAGGGCTCGTAAAGGTCTCCGCTGGCAAATGGGCAACCACTTCATCTCGAACCTATGAGCTGTGAAATGTAGTCAATTTCAAGATTGTAGAATAACCAGTTAAACAATCTGTCAAGTTTATCAAGCATTATTCACAGAGAGGTTTTTTACACTGTAAATTATGTTATTGCAAAATAATTATTAACCTTTTCTCAAAACTGTTTAGAAGTAGTGGTGCTTATCATATTAATTTAAAGTTTATGGGGTGAGACCCGGTGACTTTTCACGGGCCATCCCAGCTTTTTTTGGCATCAGTTTTCATACAAAACAGAAGATCTATGTTTATTATTGTTTCACTATGATAGGTTAATTGAATGAGCCAAATAGAAAAGGAGCCTGAACTTAGCAGCGCAATTTAATATTAACAAGCTGGTTATGAAGAAAAGATCATTATCTGATGATATGATGATGATCATCATCTAAGTCAAAAGACGTCCACTGCTGGACAAAGGACCTCTCTCTACAATGACGGGTTTGTGATGCTCACATCTAACGGCTACCCACGACCTTCACCAGGTCGGTTCACCTTGTTGAAGGCCGGCCCTCACTGCGTTTTTAGATACGCGGTTGCCACTCGAGAACTGTTTCGTCCGAGCTGCAATTGCTCCTGCCAGTGATATGCCCTGCCCACTGCCACTTCAGCTTAGCAACTCTTCAGGCTATGTCGGTAACCTTTGTTCTATACACCTAATATTTCGGAGCAAAATCTTAAACACAATTTAATACACCAACAATCCTAATTATCATTTCGTTAGTTTATAGTTTCAATTGAACTTTGTTATGTACACAGTCGTGTTATGTAGGTACCTAAATATAATAGTTCGCCATCTCACAGTTAATTACCCAAGTGAGGCAAAGTTTACTTTTGAAGCACTGTTACTTAACTTACTCATTTAACTTCTTGGACCTGTTTTATCTCATTTTGGAGGCTACTTTAAGTTTGCATTGACGGTGACTGTTTAGTTAGTTTTTTTTTACATTTGTTTGTTGTTTTAGCACGTCTACTGCAGACTGTGGAGAAGATATTCCCAGCAGGAAGATTTGGTAGGTAATTATTAGAAGTTCTTAGTAAGCCTAATTAAAGTTACTTGTGGTCGCCCAGTGGTCGCCCGTAATTTTATTAAGGCTGCACGGATTGTATCTTAAGCAATGAAAAATTAAAAAAGATAGAATGTGAGTTTGGATTGGCATTGACAGATTTCGGTCGCTCCTCTTCCATTTTTGAAATTTTATATGCGTGTGTGTCAAATACATCGTAGTGTGTGTAATGTTTATTTTATTGATTTAATGTATTTATATGCATAATTTTAAAAAAATATTAACATTCGGATAACCTTCTCTATATAAACTATAGGTGTGCGAAATTTCATACTCCTCCGTCCGCGCAATTTTCGTAAAAAAGGGGTACAAAGTTTTTGCTTCACGTATTAATACATAGTTTAAATGTCGACGATGCGTGTGACAGTGAAGAAGCAACTTCAGAACAAAATGATGATATAATTCTATACGTTATTGCCCTACAAAACAACCGCAAACAATGGTTTAAAAGTTTTCGTTCCAATAACGAACACAGTGGCAAAGTTAAAGTCAAAATATACTATAATTAACTTAAATATACTGTAATTAATATTTTTTCAACTAATATTTATTTCAATATATTTTCAAATGTATGTAAAAGTGGTAGCGTAATAAAGGCAATAATAACAAAAATACAGCAATTGGCATTTTGCTAACGAAAATTAAATATAAAAATGGGATTTTGTTACCGGTACTTTCAACTGACACAGTTGTGTATCTCCTTCTTCGAGAGCAACTGAAGGTCAAAACCAAAAGGATACGACTGTCTTCTTTTGTTCGAGGTTTGTGATCACCACCCGCATTTGGTGCCGCATTTTGGCGCCGTGTGATGCTGGCCTAGAATTGCACCACCCCAACTCTTCCCGTGGGTGTCTCGTAAGAGGCGAAAAAGGGACAAAACCGGGGGGCGGGCAGCAGCGCCCCCTGTAGAACAATTCCATCACCACACACTGAACTGCGATCCCCAACCCGCATACCCAGCGTGGGGATTATGGGCACTACCCCCCTTATGATGATTGTACAAAAAAGAAATGGCCCCTAGTTTCCGGCCGCCTCGCTATTCCTGGCCATGGCAGCGGCCATGGTAACGGCGGGGCAGGGGGTGCTAACAATCATCGGGCTACCTTAGGCTGCCACAAACAGCTGACCCTGGCAACGTTCAGCGGACGCACTCTGAGGCTTGACCACCATCTAGCGCAGTTGGAAGTGGAGTTAGAGAACACAAAATAGCATGTTCTGGGGTTATGTGAAGTCCGTAGAGAGAGGACACCGTAACCCTAGACTCGGGCCATTTTCTCTACTTTCGCAAGGGTGATAAAACATCCCAGGGTGACGTAGGCTTCCTCGTCAATAAGGTCCTCTCTAACAACGTCGAAGAAATCTCCAGTGTGTCGTCCAGGGTAGCGTACCTGATCATTCGGATTTCAAAGCGTTACAGCATGAAGGTCATTCAGGTTTACGCACCGACCTCGACACACTCAGATGATGAAGTGGAGGATATGTACGAAATTAAAGATATAAGGCATTTTGGTGTATTGGTAGACGGAATGTGATTCACCCCGTCTTAGGCGTGGCGCTCCCTTGCCGCTGCTATCAAGAACAGCTCAATCCATTGATGCATTTAAAAAAGAATAAGACACATTGATTTGTCTTTTAACGATAAGGTAAACCTGCAAAAATATAAAGAGAAGTTACAACTAAGCTTTCAAATAAAAGTTTCACAAAAAGTTCCACTGAAAGATCAACGATCGATCGAACAACAACGATCAACTCAGCAAACTGCGAACAAAAACATACCTATAGTTTCTTTCTTTTATTTGATGGCTTCGTGCGATTAGCACATTTAGCCAGTGTCAAAGTAATTTTCCGTACGAGTAATACATAAATAAACAATATTTCCATAAATGATGATGAATGATATTAGAAATGGGAAGTGAGAAATGATATACCCCCCAACCCCTCGAGTATCTCAATAAAGATGTGGGGCTTTACTCCTTAAGTCCTCACGCGAGCTTCCTGAGAGAATTTGAAAAGTGACGTTGCACTGTTTTGTTTCATTTGCCAACACTTATATACCAACACAACAACATTTGCACACTCACGAACACTTAACGGTTAATAATCCACCATTATTTCACATTAATATTCGACATAACACAAATTTTGGAAAATAAGACAAAACCGCAGACATGACGCTTCACTTTGCCGCCAAGAACCTACCTTTATTTTAATCGAAAAAAGTTATTATCTTCTTAAACTTACGTAGCATTCGGTATTCAAAAATTTCTTCAAAGTAGGTTCCATTTAAAACTAACTTCACAGACGAATTCCTAATTCAAAATGGTTTTTAAAAATCAATTTATCCAGTTCGTATTAGCTGGACTCATAACACAGAGGAGGCGCATGAGGAGTTATATTTGAATAAATTAACTAATAAATCTTACTGCTTGCTTACCACCCGCTGTTTTACTTATATTGGCTTTGTGAAGCTTATTGTCATATAAATTTACTTTTTATATGGTAAACATAATCGAACAATGTGTTTAACTTTTGAAAAATAAATACGACGCGTTATTATTTTTGAGCCGGAACTTTGTGACGTAGTGTTTTATAAAAGTATTAAAGTGTCAGCTTCTTAAATGCTACAGCTAATGTAATAAATGTTTTTGATAGCCATTAATAAAAGTTTTTTTAAAAAATATTATGAAAAATAAGTATTAAAGAATATAGGTGAAAAAAAGCTATTCCTGGGGAAATTTGCCTATATGTATACGTAATATTGTATTTGTTTACTTTTATAACATAATAAATAACAAGGAAGTATTAGATGTCCGTTCTCATTCCATGCCCATTTCTATTTATACACAGATGAAGTCATAAAAAACAGTAAACAAACATTAACGTCACGTGGTGATAATCGGTGTTACGCGCACCTCTATGAATTGAAGCGATTAAACTACAAAATGTCAAAAAGCAAAAGCACTGACTAGGGGCGGCGAGTGCGGCGACCGCGGCTTCGTAGGGGGAAGTGGGGAGGAGGGTGGCGTGGCTGCCAGTATCTCGCCGACCGCCGCGCCGCGAGCACGCCTGTGATGCGCCCCGCGTTCTGACGCGACATGGCCTCGTCCAATGGTAACATCGTCGTCGAGTGGTTGCGATCTCTCCACTTGGGCCAATACGCGGAGAGCTTCATCGACAACGGGTACGACGACTTGGAAATATGCAAGCAAGTCGGGGAGCCCGATCTGGACGCGATCGGTGTCCTCAACCCAGCACATCGTCAAAGGCTGCTGCACTCTGTGCGATCTTTGAGAGAGGAAGGCGCCGCAGCTGTTTACTTTACTCTGGAGGAAGCTGCCGCCGCTCGGGACTCGTGCCGCTGCGAGGAGGAAGTGAGGAAAGAGCAGGCGGCAGCTGCAGTGGAACCGGCGAAATATGTGGATGAATACGAGGAGGGGAAAGCGGAGCTGGTCAAGATACCGCGTATGCAGTTGAAGCGGTTGCTTCGGGAGCGTCTCGCTCAAGATGGGATACGTTTAAGCCTGCAGCCTTATTCCACAACGGTCAGTGTTAGCCCGAATGTTTAAATAATAACGGGCAGTGCTTCTCGCGGTTATGACACGTGATTTGTGAAAGTGACCTTTCGGTATTGATGAATGGGTTTGTGTACCAGTTCGGAGTAGTGTATTGTAAAGTTCACGGCGATGGGCCGCGTAGAGACACTGCCCGTATTATTATTATTGCCCGTGTTTCTTTTGAATGAGCGTGTGTGGCGCGGGCCGTCTTCGGCCGCCCCGAGCGGATCGCATCGAGACGTGTTGCCATAAAGTTTGTTGCGTGCGTGATTTCCCTTGAGATGAGGAGTTTGCACGCCTTCCTGTCGTGAGAAGATTGTAATCGCGTGCCTCCTGGCTCTAAATTGGGTTTTACGATAAACTGCGTAACCTGTTCCACCTCCCCGAGGCGCTAATTAGTAATACAACTTGTTCTGACATAAAACAAAGATCTCAATCCATATAGCGTTGGGCAATTTTTTCGTACGTCTTGCATTTACATTTTGCTTCTTTAAACTGCACAATAAAAATTGTATTCTTGCATAAAATTTTGAAATAAACGTAACGGTAAATATAGTCTTCTAGATAATATATTACAAAAATAACGAACAAATATAATTATTTTGAATACAGTCGTGACAAATACAAAGACATACTCAGGTGCTGAGCAAAAACATAGAGACATCCTAGTCCATTTCCCATTTCGCTCAACATGATTTCTATTGCGAATATTTCTAACTTAAAGTCACCATTTCAAAATGAAGACCGCTAGAAGGACTTTACATTAGCTCTGTAGCTTTTGATATCTCCAAAGCGAATAATTTTAACATAAATTAATAAGTAGGTAAGGAAACTTTAAACGATGCAAAAGATATGATCACAATGTTTAAATTAAGGTAATCCAATTATTGGAAGCATAAGTAAATACCAAAAATGTTTTTACATACTATTAAACATCTAATATCTAAGCTAAGTAAACTTACAACGCAATGTTTGAGGTGCTAGAATTCATTAAAAAATATTTTGTATTGTTTATACATATTTTACGGAACTGGTAAATTCATAATTTATTTTACCTTCGATTTATATTACGTATTTTGCGCTAATAATTAATAATTATTTAACAACTACAAAAAAAGCAATGTACAAACAACCAGAATTTTATAAAATTTCCGAGCCTCTTTCATATTTTAGTTTATTTGAGGATATATCTACGTATTTTTATTTGAGCGATTAGTTTAGCGATAAGTTTTGCTATCCAAATCTAGTTAAGTGATAAGCTTTACCTATCGAAATGAATGCTCAACATTAACAATTTCTGGTAATATTTATTTTGTGCCAACGTTATTTGCTTTAATTATAAAAAAGTTACAATTGTACTACTTCTGGTCATTTAATACTTCTAAATATTGATGGTGAGGTCCAGATAGGCACTTATTAAAAAGTTATTTAAGGAAATTAAAAAAACCACGTCTTCGTTTTAAACTTTTAATAGATGCCTAAGCTACGTTATAATAACAACACCAAAATTCTGCATGCATTAAACTTCTAAAATTAAATTTGTACTTTAAACTAACTAACGCAGAGAATTTGTCACCGGAATCACGTAAGCGCAATGTTGAAAACTTCAAAAACAATTTGGTGTGCGCATTCCACCGCTTCATCACATGGGCGGAAGCGCTTAGTTGATATTTTAATTGAGGTGTTATTAATTATTCCAGTGGGTAGTGATTAAGAGGGCGGAATATTACGACGAGGGCACGCCCTTTGGCGTCGTGTAATTTGTATCCAACATTTGTCAGGCTCAGAACCTACACGACAATATGAAATCTGATTTTGACTCAACACGTTTATCGCTCGATGATTCTTGTCTTATCGCCGATTGTTTGGTAATGCTAATGTAGACGTACTCAATAAAAAAATAATAATTTGATAACTAAATTAATTGGAATTTTTATCAGTGTTATTTTTCACTACTGAGAAGCGGTTAACCTCCATCTCATCTGATTGTAAGTGACGAGAAGGCCGAAGGTCAAAGCGCACTCCGCTCGGAATTCTCAATCAGTGGTTGGAATGGTTTGTTTATGGTTTTATTTTCAATAAAAAAGAATGCGGGCATCCCCAGGTATAAGTTAGTAAAATGGTGTAAAAAAAAGTTTTGAAAAAAGATACCTAATGAGAAAGTGCTAAAAATTTTTACGTGTACAAGGCAACTGCATTAGCAATACTGTTTTATAGCTTCCCGAACATAAAACCACACGGAATACTTGGGCAACCTTCCGCGCACTCCTTGCATTTAACTATGCACTTGCAGAAATTCTTTGTTTCCAACCTCACACACAATGCGCTGTTTCTAATAATCCCGCTAACAAGTGGTTGGAAAATGGCACGCCACAATGGACAGCATAATACGCTTTAAGTCAAACAATTCCTAAAAGAAAGTAAGGTTTACTGCAGCACTAACAAGCAAACCACATTCCCGAATAGTTTTAAAAATAGCCAGAAGACTAAAGCTACTGGCGTTAAATAAATAATTTTAAAAAGGAGTCCGTTTTTCAATTACTCATACTATTTACACTCCTATATCGGATTGTAGAGCGATGAGCCCACCGTAATTACCTGTGATGATTTTTTACCGGTTTTCGGTCCCCATGTTGAAACCTGTTCAAGTTCAAGTGCGCCAAGAATCCACATCGAACAGTCGCTCGCTTGCTCGCCGGCAAAAAAACAATCTAAGAAAGCCACTGGCATCACAAACGTCTAACCGAGTCGCCCTTGAGTGGAACGACTACAGTAAATATTTTGAGAGTAAAGTTTGCTCCAGACACTTTTACTAAATCTGTTTATTGGGGACAAATTTAACATCGGCATTACAACGGCTGATTGAATTAAGTATGAAAATTTCCACAACCGCATTGGGCATTTCAATAGCGTTAACGTTTATTCCATTAATGTCCCCATTTGTATCAATTTCAACGTTATTAATTGAATGTCCCGCAATTAAATTATTTCAATGCTTTACTAGCAGTGTTAACCATTGAGTATTCGTTACACCCCGTGTCTACCTGGGAGCATTCCCTTAACCGTTCGCAGATCAAACAATGCTATTGGCAGCTGATTTTTTGTCTAAGCCATTTGTAAAACGATTACCGCCGGAACTGAGCACAAAAGCTCTGACGGAATGTGCCGGGGTATCAGTAACGTAGTTCCGACCTATTAGACCAATATTTATGTTTTGTTGCCACCTATTGTGCGCGCCACATCCGCTCGCTATCGATAGTGTACGAAATTGCCAATGATTTCTATAGGTTACATAAAACAGAGGTCACGGCCACGCAGCTTAATTTACCCGATAATTTCATCCCCAGTTACGTGTAACCGATCTTTTGTACTTTGTACCTGGTCGAATCCATAATGTTGTGATTTTTCTATGGGTTGCTAATTCTATCGGAGGGATACCAAGTTGAGGATGTAAAGCATTTCTGCTTCTAGTAGCGCCTCTGGGTGGTTTGTATTTAGTCGGAAATGCTATAATCACAAAACAAGAAATGTACCTTCATTGTTACTTCAAATGCCTGAGTAAAATTTTAAGTATCCCATGCACCAAATAAAACGTTCGTATTGACATCATTATACAAGATAAAGATACATCCGAAGCTAAAGGTAGCCAGTCTTGAAACGTTTTCGTTTTTATCGTGTCCACTTACCGATACTACTTTAAAGAGGGTCTGTTTAAATGCCACGCATATTTTAATAGTGGTAAAAAAGATATTAATGTCTCAGTATTAGACTTTGCTCTGTAAAAAGTGGTCTGATATACTATGTTTATTCGGTGAAGCGTATTAACGTTGGTTCAATTGAAACTTAAAAAGTGATCTGACTTACAATGTTGATACGGCAAAACGTAATGATAATATAATTATTATAATGAAGACGATAAGGTTTTTCTTGATAAAAGTGAATGATGAAACTGTTTTAATGTAGGCACGTGTTTGTGTAATAATACTCGTATTTTGTAAAACATATAGCTTAATCGACATCTCCAAAAATAATTGAATATATATAAGTGAACACATAGCTCTACATAATATCGAGTATCTTGTCGCCGATTGCTATTATTAAGAATTGTATACTATTTCAAATTATGGTTCATAAAAATTTTAGATATGAGATATCTCAATCTTAAGCAAGTAAGTATTGAAAGTATAAGTCCCGAAATACAACTTTAATTAATCTCATCAAATTAATCAGAACTGTTGCTCTATAAATCCAACATGTTACCTACATGACAGTTGACTTCAGTTAGAACGATTGATTCATTTAAATCATGATAAGCAGACATTGAGCAACGCTGAAGTTCACGCAAGTTTTAATAATTTGTCTTATTTTAATTTAAACGCGTTTACAAAACTGTTTAGTTAAATATGAAACAAAGTATAGCATTGCCGTAGGTGGGTCTTTCTACCTGATCCATGGCTTTGTTACCGACGAACGTGTGCGAAGTCACGCAGTATGCCTAAGCTCGCCGGCATTCATCGGCTCTTTAAATTTTATGTGTCCCTGGTAATTTAGTGCAATATAACATTGTAAGCCATTTATGAAACGAAACAAGAAAGCTGTAAAGCTCTATTGTTAGTTTCTATCGTAAAACTTGAGACAATTGAATGCGGAGATAAGATAATTCGCTTAACTGAGATTAGACGAAGAAGGCACCCTGGATTATTGTGAAAACTTATGATTTAACAATACAGATAAAGTATCCTTAAGCAGTTGAAGTAACTCAACCTCTTAATAAAACAAATTGTGACTGTAAATACTTCTGAGATTTCTGTCGACGAAAAATATCAGATTACAAGAGATAAAAACGGATAAGATGAGGAAAATGTGATTTTATATAGGTACCTACTTGTGAATGATGATTGTTTCTCCTTTACTTCTATCAATTTCGAAATATGGAACATAATTTGTTAAGTTTTATTACAACATCATCATTATTTTTCTGCTATAAAATCAATCTCTTTAGGGTCGGTATAGCATGTTTTTTTTCCATAACCAATAAATTTTTTAATCTTCCTCAACCATTATATCCATTAACATACCTAATGTATAATTACCTATATTATAAATTTAAAAAAAACTTGAAAAATGCTTTAAAATGACAATGTTTGCGCCAAACTAAATTTAACTAAAAAAAACTGCTAGCTTCTATATAAAACAAAAGCTACTTTCAATGTTGCTTTTCTTTGACGCTTAACTCACGTTTTTCTTTTATTTAAAAAATTTATGTTTAAAAAGTACTGTTTATTTTACGTGTAGGATTAAGTATTCCCGTCACAACTCACCATTGCTCTATCAAAGAGTTTCTGAAACACCGATGGATCAAACTCCAGCTCGGCAGGTGTAGAGCGCGCTTACCGTGTTTAGCTGTTTGCCCCAAGTTCTGTGAAGTCGAACTAGCCAGAGCTACCGACCGTCTCTTTGGGAAGATTAGCATCTGTGATTGTAAGGTCAAGCAGTGGATTCATTGCTCACTCAGTTCAGTTGCTAATGAGTCAATCTTGATGTTAGTTTCGTTACAATTTACACTAACTCCGTAGTCAGTAGGACTATGTTATTATTATAAGGGTTCTACACAGTTTACGCAAAAAGAAAATAAGCCTACAGTGTACGAGTATAGCCTTGAGGAACCCAATCATTACATAAGATTAGACAAGCCCCAAATACTCGCTAAAGAATAACGATTTTTGCCTAGAATACGCAAGGCCATTGGGACATTCAAATTGCAAGAAAAGTTGGTATAATTTACCACGTGCTTGGTAACGTGCTTGGTATTTTAGTTACAGATTCAGTCTTACAGATTGGTACTTATACACCACAAGTACCAATCTGCAAGACCAAAAGATATTATAAGCTTTCTTACATAAAACGAAATGTACATAACTAAAATACTTATTATAGACCAACACCTTAGTCTGTGACCACGGAACCTACAAAGGGTTCAATACATTAGGATTAAGATAAATGTAAAATAAACGCGAGTACCTACGTACTTAAAAAATATTTTATATCATAATAGTATTTTATATTATTTAGTTTGGAATTTCTTTTAAAAAAGAAAGCATGCATTTTAGCTAACATACTTAGCTGAAATGTTTTTTTTTTGTATACATGCAAAATAATTTTCTAAGTAAAACAAAATATTTACTCTAACGTGGAACTTTGTTTTGATAGCTATGGATATTTTTAGATCATCTCTATTAGTTTTTTCTGGAACGCTACTTTTTAAACACCTGCTCGTGTAGAAATGTTTATATTGTAGGCGTTATTTGTCAACTTCTAAGAGTATTAAGAGCTCTTACTTATAAACTTGAACGATAGCGTAGGCAGTAGCTAATACGGCTGTCTGCTTGTCGTGAAATGTTTTCATTGTTCATCGTTTATCTTACACGTGAGACTGCCGCAAAGAAAATTATATAGGTATACATAAAAATAATAACATTAGCTTTGTATCGATTGTATCATTTTACTTTCTCATTACTCACTTTTTTGACGACCTCCTTGGTCGAGTGGTTTGTACACCGGTTTTCATGGTGTCGCCATCTCTGAGGTCCCGGGTTCAATCCCCGGTCGGGTCAATTTAGAAATTATTGTTTTTCTAAATTGTCTCGGGTCGTGTTTTCTATGTATAATAAGTATGTACTTATTAAAGTATTTTAAGTATGTTTATCCGTTGTCTAGTAACCATTTAACGAGTTTCATAACGAAGCTCCTCTTGGGCTATATAATTGGTGTGAGTGTAGGAAACTTTATTTATTTATTTCTCATGACTTTTTGGTTTTTTAGATATAATTATTTGAATTTGATTTTACCTTCTTTTTGAGTTTTTTGATGCATACATGCCCGGGTTTGTAATCATCAACCCGCATTTGGCCAGCGTCGTGATTAAGTCAATACTTTTCAATTGTAGCGATGACTAGATTTAGATGATGAAGGCTTTTGCCCAGCTGTTGGACAGAGTTATAGACTATTTACTTTTACTTTTTTTAGTTAGCATTACATCTTTACAGAAAGAGTTTAAAACATCCAGATTGGGGATGAAGCAACCCATTCATACATAACTTTTACAATAGACCAAGTTCAAAATAACGAAAATAGTAAATATTATACTGTTTTATAGCAAATTAAATAGACACCTCTCATCATCATCATCATCATCATCTCAGCCAAAAGACGTCCACTGCTGGACAAAGGCCTCCCCCAAAGATATGAGGGGTATTTGCCGTAATCGCCACGCTTGGCAGGCGGGTTGGCGATCGCAGTAGGTTGAGGGTAACCTCAGAGAGATGCTGCTGCCCATCCTCTGGAATGCTCCCTTAGTCGGCTTTTACGACACCCACGGGAAAAGATGGGGTGGTACAATTCTTTAACCCCGGCACCACACAGGGAGACACCTCTAAACTTGAGTAAAATATGGATAATTTTTATTTTTATTGTATAAATTTATAATTTTAATTTTTACATTCACAATGATAATGCAAGTGTTGTTACAAAAGAAAAGTAAAAATAATATATATATATCTTGTATATTATATAGAACACTTTTTTTTTCGAATAATTTTGAACGCGACGTTGAACTTAGTTCCGTAATAGTGACTCTTATCGATGAGTTGCTCAATCACATTTCGGAATGTTTTCAAGCAACCTACATAGCTACGCATAAACAATAAAATCAACATATTATTGTGTTGGTACATACCTTTTACCCATTACCCAAAAACTAAACAAAACAGAAAACATTGCGTTAGTATTAAAAACTTAAACTGGCAAGCTCTCAAACGCAGCTCCAAATTACCTAGAATGAATGTCCCATCAAAAAGTTCCAACTAAAGTTTTACAACTTAAGGTCTGCTGTTTTCGACTCTATTGCGTACCCTATACGAATTGATGTGACAAAATGTAATTACGTTTAAGAGTTCTAAATCAAACTCAGAACACTCTTCCGAGAATCGTCTCGAGATGAACCCCTACTATTGTTTTGGCTTCTTAGGTGGCGACTTCCACCTATATTTATGTTGGCTTGTTAGTTTGTACAACACAAATAGTCTCTATCAATATTGGTAAGTCAATTGAATAATTCTCGATTTGCCGATGATAGCATTCGAGTGTGACACGGGAATTCGGATGTGTTAAATAAATACCAACGTCAGTTTTCAACTGTTATTTTTTAGCTTTCATTCGACTTTTTTGTATTTATTCTGTAGTAGTTGCCAAACATAAAATTACGAATGTGACCAGAGGGCTTAGACAAGTGGCATAGCGCTCGCTAGTCGAATATAAATTGAATAGAATGATTAATGTATGTAATTGACACAAGCCAAGCCAAACGTCATTTTAACGTATCGTTGACTTATGTCAATCCCATACAATAATCATTAGGTATATTCTTTTAGCGTTTTGCCACTTGTCTAGGCCCTCTTTAAGCCCACTGCTGCGGCGGATAGAAATAAGTAGAGAAATGGTAGCCTTTGCTCTGCAGTAGGATAAAATGGGCTAATATAATAATAATAATAAATATATCGTTTAAAGTAAATGATGGGAAAAAATTAAGAAGGCCTACACCACAGGGTTGAGAATGACTGAGAAGAAGAAAAAGAAGAATATCGTTAAAGTGCTCATAAGTGCGTAATTTTTTAAGCTATCGCTGAGAGCCTGAAACACATATGCATGCATGGAGACAAGAGCCAAGCAGGCGGGTACATATAGGCTGATGATGAAGATCGTTGTAGAATTTCGTTATATGTATATATTAAGTAAATGTAAAAATAAAATAATCATGTTTGTTCTTCATAAAATATTTATTTTCAAACTTGTACATGCCATAAATAAAATTTTACGTGGTTTAACTGACACTGCTAAGTATAGGGTATCCTCGACAGTAAAAGCAGTCGTCGTCTAGTACTTAAAATGGTATGCTTAGGATACCTTTACTAAGCAGTTTAAGTTAAAACCCGTTAAACATTTTATTTGCTCATGAAATATTGTCTAGACTTCGGCTGACACTAAAACTACGAACTTTAATGTCTCCCAGTAACAATTACTGAAAAAAAAAAACAAAAAGAGTAAAACCTTTTCTTAATTCCTTAGCAGTTTCTTTATCTACCATTCGACTTTTTAAAACAACTTTCATATCTAAAATAATCCAACTACCATTTCCAATTACTATTAAAACACTCAACAATGCGGGTCTTATCAGAGCAAATGGTGTATTTTTATAAAAGCTCCCGTATCAAAATGGGAATGTTCGAATGACGCTATGGAGCGTTGCAAATTGGTAACAATAGCTTGGAATAAGTACGGCGGAAATTTTTCATTTGCCCACAGTTTCACACTTCGCGTTAGTATAACATTTGAGTTGGTGTGGCGATCAAACATTGCGGACCGCTCCGATATTCGTGGGCAGAGCAAATTTACCGTTCATAGGAAGCTGTCGGCTGCACCTCAACTGATTACCTATGCTAGTTTGTTAATTACACAATTTTACTACATGAAAAGGCGCACTGACTCACCCAAATATAGGTCAATCGGTTCATAGCATCCACCACGAGGGCCCAGTTTGAATTGGTGGTTCTTAGCGACGTTACGTAAATGCAACCGAGAGCAACGGCTTGACGTGCCCTTCGAAGCATGGGTTTTTCAGGTGATCTTCTTTAAGAGTGCTATTTTCTCCCGAAGGTTGGCGATCATCATAATCGCTAGAACTGGATAAGAGTAGCCGCTGATCGTGTTAAATGTCGTGCACTTGGAGAGGCCTATGTGGACTAATATGGTGATGATGATTTATTTATTTATTTATTTATTCAACAATGTTTCAACAGTATTTAACTAAACACAAGGTACAGAAGATGTTACTTAAACATAAGTCAATTATAGAAACGTATTATGCTACTAAAAACGTTGACATAATTAATGAACGCAGGTAGGTAGTCTAAAAAGAAAAAAAATAGGTAAGTAGATGAAATTTTGTCGAATGATAACTTACAGAATAGGTGTGAATCTGATTGTGTTGTGTCGATGTATATAAGTGCGTGTGATTGTAATATTGTAGTTGGTTTACATGGGCGCTCGAATAGATTATGACCGTTGGTTATTTATTGTAGTATACATTAAAATATTTTAAAGATTCAATCAATTGATGGGCACTTGTACCCTCGGGTCAGTCAGTGATGGATGTTAGTATTACGCTATTTGGCGTAAGCCTTTAAGCTAGGATGTTAATTCTTTTCCGAGCGTCTGTCCCCAGATACTCTTAACCTTTGATTAATATACTTATAGCTTCACATGAGTTACTATATTTCAAAATATAACTTTTATAGTAGGTTAACACATAACAAACACAAGTACATATAATTTATATGTACTTCCACATTTTACAGATATGAAAAAGCTTGCAACATTTTACAACACGCAATTAAGTTAGTAATTCCGCACTAGGAAAAAATAAGTTGCAAATAATAAAAGTATCTATGTTCAAAGTACAATTACACTCTTCACTCTCGACATTAAAATATTGTTGGAGCGAAATTCAGTATTCGCTCTGTGAATAGACTCGATAAAAAAATGTTAAAAACTATGCATTTTTCTTGCGAACAGCTTAACTATTTACGTTATAATTATATATTTTTTACGCAATTAATATTTTTGCCAACAAAATAGAGCCAGATTCGAGCCCGCACCCCATGACATGCCGGGTCAAGTGCACTACGACTATGTGACTGACACAAAGGGTTCAAATCCTGATCGTGAAAATTTACTAACACTTGTTTTTTTTTCAAAAAATAACTATTTACTAGAAACAATTCTGATTCATCCGCGTAACTAAAAGCAGTTTTAACTTAAAATTTCTTAATTTTGATGTTTCTACAGGTAATTCAAGAAAGTCACCTAATTAAAAAATATCGATTTAGGTAGTGTTTAATTCTCCATAAAAAACAAATTCATCAAAGTTTTCTTTTGTTTCTTTATCGGGTTCTGCCCCAATTTAACTATTACGAGCATTATAATCACGTTTTCCGGTTATAATAAACGTCAATCGAAAGTGATTATTTTCGTATTATCTCTCGATCGGGCCTGACCACTGCCAATTGGATGTGCTCACGAAATCGGTAAATAATGATAGCTTATGCTGGACCCAAAGCAATAATTGTTTCCTCCCGGTTCATAACACACTTCTACATTATATAAATTTTATAATAATCTTACCTTTCATCCACCTATCTCAGTTCATATGTATAAGGAATAAACGAAACACACTATACACGAAAGCAATTAGTACGAGTATCAATCCATTAAATCGTATTATACTGCGTGAACAATTGCAATCGAATCTTCACGTTAAAAGATTTTATGTTTCAATTAAAATCGATTAGTATATCACACAAATAGCACCTCTCCATAACACAGATGCCCAATTACTTAAATAAAATAAATGGGCTGCTCAATTACGTATAGAATTTATACAACCCAATTTCGCCCGGGTAACTCAATATAGGCAACCAAACAGATTTACCTTTAGAGGTTAAGCTTCTCAGTTTCATGTTACTCCTATGAATGGGACAATAAAACGACTAAGTTAATAGTCAGTGTGGGCCGGCAGCGTATGGCAGGTTTTTTATGTTTGTATCCGTCAGAGCAGGCGCCGTTGCCACGCTGCCTCCCCAGCGGGAATCAAGCGCATAGGTGCCCACGATTCACTTAATTTATTATACACCTGTAAATTGTCAAACCTTTTGCTTGAGCCTTTGTTACAAACATCCAATTTGTTTATCGTGTCCCCTTTGTGAGATTCTTATTGGTTGACTGGTACGATGTTATTTAATGTGTTTGTGATATTCAACTTCTCTTTACGGCAGCTTTAATGTGGTGGTAGGGCTTGATCGATTGATAGTTTCTAAAATGATATTATGGTGTAATCAAAACGAACTTTTATCTGTCTTCTGTTTTGTTGGAGCTCGTTATTTTACAAAAGAAGACATTTAATATTCTTTTCGTTTACAGTAAAAATATCAGAATCTATTTCGTCTCGATTCATCTTTTCATTGATTTAATTTGAATTAAGGGACCTCTTTTTTCGTATGCTTGTTAGACTTCGTAAGTCGATTGACGATGTCTTTGCAAATATTGAAATGGAATCTGTCGGGGAAATATTCATGCCTAAACAAGCGTTGAAACACAAAATAGGGCCAAGTGCGAGACGGCCTTACGCAATCAAAGGTTCTGTAGTGTACAGTGATACCTAATTATTATACTTAGTTACAATAATTGTAGGTAAATGTTAAGGGCCTTGTTTTATTTTACCTTTAGTGCTATTTATTAGTAGATTTCGGTATTTTAGCACAATTCAAAAAATAATTTGTTCTTGTATAATAATAAAATTATTCTAAAGATTTGTTAGAGTTGATATATTATACTAGCTTTTGCTCGCGGCTTCGCTCTCGTAGGCTACACGGCGTGTGATGTTTGTAATAAAAGCCAAACTTATTAAAGGTACGTTCTTATTATCCGTCCGTGGGTTAAACTTTAAAAATGACAGATTTCCATACAAACATTACACCCATATTTCAACTCTTTTCAAAAAATGCTAAAACACGTCACTTTTTATTTTTATTGAAAAATCTATAGATCGATTAAAATATTCATTTTGATAGTTATTACTTTAAAAATAATGATTTCCTCAAAAAAGCTTTTTTCCCTTTTTTACTTCTTTAAAGGAAAATAAATAAAACTCCTGAGACATGTCATTCTTTATTTCTTTTCAAGAACCCAAATACCAATTTTCATGTATTTTACTTCAAAACTGACGGACTTTCATACAAACTTGCATCCCCCATTTGGCCCCCTTAGGATGTGACTTTCGTAAAATCCTTTCTTAGTGGCTGGTTACGTCACTCAATTAACCTACAGTCTAAATTTCATCTAATTAACTTCAGCGGTTTAGGCTCGGCGGTGATGAATCAGTCAGTCAGGACAAAAGTCAGGACTCTTTAAGCTTAGAAAACTTCAAAATAGGTACTAATATAGTACGGTGACTTTCGAGACATTCCAATTTTAAAGAGTTTTTTTTTTTTAATAAAATCTGAGTGAGTTTTCAAACATGTGTCAAAATAAAATGTAATTTAAATCAAGAGCACTAGTATTGAAATCAACTTCGAAGCAAATCACACTGCCAAAATAACTTTCTACCCCTTTTTAACCCCGTTAGGGGATGAATTTCAATAAAATACATAACACGTCTTCCATCAATTCTGTTAAAAAAGGTTTATATAAAATTTGAAGAAGATTGGACCAAGGAATCACGTTGTCCCATACAAACTTTGCCCCCCTTTTTCACGCTCTTAGAGGTACAATTTCGGAAAATCCTTTCTTATCGGATGCCTACGTGATACAAAGAACACACCCTTTAAGTTTCAGGTCCCTACGATCAGCAATTTAAGCTGCGCGTTGATCCGCCAGTCAGTAATTCAGGACAAAGCATTTTATATGTATAGATATATTTTTCTATAATTATAGCGAGTTTAAACTTTTTTTTCCTAATAGGTATACTGCAAGTAGTGTGCACTGCTGTGATAACTCACTTACAGTATTAAAAGACTAAAAGTCATATAAACGTTTCTTGTTTTCTTCGGATTCCTAAAAAGGGTTTTTTTACGATTTCTTGCTACGATTCCGTCGATCGGAAGAATCGTAATGGCGTCCGAATTGAAACTTTCACTTAGTTTGCTTGAAATTGATTAAGGCGAAAATGGATTCAGCGATTTTTTTTTATTTTGGCTGTTCGCTAAATCTGCTGGTAAAAGCTTTATTGACGTAGATTTACGGAATGCACAAAATTGATTGATATATTTTGGGATTGCTGAATAAAAATGAATGGTTCCTGTTTTTCGTTTGCTAATGGACAAACTAGATTATGAATGCGTTATCAAATGTAAATGTTATCTCAAAAGTAGGTATTACGATATATCATGAGTGAAAGAGGTTTCGTTTTACACTTTAAGTAATTATTTATTGATAACTGATAAAGTAATTATTGTTAGGCAGAATGTATTGTGACTGCCAAAATCGAACAATTTTTAATTATTTATTTATTGCACTTTGTATACAGTATCACTTTCATACAGTAATAAAGTAATAAAATAGTATATGATGGCCTGTTACACACCCTGTTAGGGCATCGCAAAATTATAACTATTCTTATATAATAATAGTAAATTTAAACAAAATATAAAATTAAAAATACTGCCAGTGTGTGAGCTTTCCGTGGACATGTATAAGAACTTATTTATTGTCGTTGTCTGACGTAAACTCTAGTATTGAGTAGTAGCATTTTTGTGCTAAAAACTGCTTTAATTTTTTTTTAAATAAGTCGCTATCGCGTGATTACCTACTACATTACAATTAGAAAAGTGTATAATAAATTTTCCACAAACGGGATCCTCTCTGACATACCTACCAGGTAATTTAGTTCGCAAATTTGCGAAATACTTACTCGTTTATCTACAACAGATAAAGTAAAATTATTGTTAGGCAGAATGTAATAGGTACATTGTGACTGCCAAAATCAAACAATTTTCACATGCTATCGCGTGATCACCTACTACAATATTACAATTAGAAAAGTGTCTCCCTCGCATGTTCGCGCCACTTCACTTCATGTGGGGGCTGCTGCAGTAAGCGCTGAAAATCGCAAACGGCACAAATACGCAAACCTAGGTCGAAATTATTTATTTGTTCTGTTTGCGGTGGAAACAATGGGTCCTTGGGGGCCGGAGGCAAATCAGCTTGTTAAAGAGTTAAGTGCTCGCGTTATCGAGGCCTCCGGTGACAAGAAGGCTGGCAGCTACCTCTGAAAGCGTGTTAGTTTGGCAATCAAGGGGCAATGTTGCCAGCATTATTGGGACCGTTCCCATGAGCCCACAGTTGGAGGACATCTTTTATTTATAAGTCTTTAGTTTTTAATTTTCCAGCTAAGTATTTTTCTCTGTTTTTTTTAAGTTAAGTTAAGTAATGTTTCTTTTTCCTACAACAGTCTTTAATTTTATATATATAACTTATATATACTTAATGCACATTTGTCACATTGCACATACCTACTTAAACAAGTGGTGACAGAAACGTTTTGCTATCAATACCTTTCGCCAAATTTCTATTGAGTCACTTGACTGGTCTAAATAGTGACGCATTCACCAATAAACTGAGTCAGGCAGGACCGGGCAGAACGGGAAATATCGCCTTTTTACATCTAGCCCGGGAGCCGGGCGTAACGGGACAATGCATTCCTTCGTTGTTACGTTCGTCCAACAAAAAGGTCCAACAAACCAACTTTTTTGTTGACAACCCCCGCTAAATTAAACATGGAAGCTGATTTTGTTTTGTTTCTGGCCCGTTTTGTTGCTAGTCGCCCAAACGGACAGGCTTTGTTGCCGATTCTCTATAATTACAATGGCATGTGACCGCTTTACGGATGTAGCTTAATGTTAAACGTATGTTTTTTTTTTAAGTTTCCCTGCGGGCTAGCAACCGTTTAAAAGGACCAGTGCCGTTTTGTGAGGCTTTGAGCTGATTGTCTACCTGCCGTACTCAGAGACGTCACTTAACTTTAATGGACAATTAAAAGTCTTTCCTTCTCTATTTACCACTATACATATGAAAGTGACAGCAAGAGACATAATTGTCATTAAAATTTAATTGACGACTCTGAGTGCGGCCATACGACTTTACTTTTTTGTTGCAACATAAACATAAACAATTTCTGTAGTTTTCTAAAAACTACGCGAACAGTAGGTACCTACCCACACAATATAATGAAATACATTTTGTGAATTTACTCGGGTTTTTTTACATGATATCATTTTATTATGAATGACATTTCGAAACTTTTTTATTCTAAAACAAAAATAAGCTATTTTATCGCTGCTGCCGTACAGCCAGCTATTCTTCAAATTAATCTAGGTAAATTAAAAACACTTATAAAAAATAGTTGTTTTATATTATTTTGAATTTTTATTGACAATGCTTATAAAATTACATATTAGATTAGATAGAATAGTTACTTCAAAAGCTCGCTTAACGCTTCATGAACTCAATCGATTCACCTGCCGCTTCAAGAAACGTAACTAAATGCTTTGTCAATAATTGGTGTTCGGTTGAACTAACAAGTGCGACTTAGCGTGGTTTCGCATGGCTGTAATCAGGTAAGTTGACTAAATATTTTGTCGCGTGCGCCAACCCCGGCGGGGGACTAAAGGAAAAAACAAATGATTAAGTCTACTCCTGGAAATAGTAAAAGTTGTTACACAATAGAAAATGGCCGCTGGAAATAACGATAATGTCAAAGAGTTCACATCGGGATTATATCAATTATTTTGGATTATGAACACGAAAATATAGAAACGGCAACGATGGCATTCCATCGTTCATTCATTCATTAATGCCGACGTATTATTTATATATTTTGTTGGTTTATTTTTGTAAGTAAGACTCCGTACGTACGTTTTGGCTATTGAGGCACAACCTGCTTCCACTAGTAGTCTTCGCATCTGGACTCCGCTTCTGCACCCATTTAGCCTGACCAGGTGTTTGTATGTCAATGCAAATTAACCTCTAAAAGTATTATAATTAAGGTACATCTATTTCATACTTTTAGGAGCGTTATAGCACCCTGTCGGGATATCACCAGAGCTGCGGAGTCATTTACCTACTTTCGATAAGAAAAGGTCGCGTAAAACGTGTTTGCTCTGTAAACAAAGTTTGTTAAAAAAACCAATCAAAACATACAAAGTCACAACTTATTTTAATATCAAAATTCCAATAAATTCTATCGTGGAAGTATCACTGTCACACCACCGTGTAACCGAAATGTTGCTTAAGCTAAGCCAGTTCGTCAAATAGTTGTTCTAGGACAGAAAGGTTGACATCCGATCCGATAGACGTGCCGAATGATCGCCCATGCTACGAACCCCAGGCCTGCCTAATTGTTTGTCGACACGATTTTATCGACGCGACAATGTTAGGGATGGGAACCAACCTCTAATCGGGTTTGATCGCATCATTTTCTCGTAGATAAAGCGATATTTTATTATAACAATTAAGTTTTGTGCTCGGATACTGCTGGGTAAGTTCCTCAGTTAATTATCGGAATAATATCATCAACATCATCATCATCATCAGCTCATTTTATGTCAGCACTGCTGGGGCACGAGCCTTGCCTGTGGATGGATAGGGAAAACGGGCCATAAACCACCACGCGGGCCAATTGATGGTTGTTTCGACTCCTAAGCAGCTGGGTCCAACAGCTATACGTTCCTTCCGAAGCACGGAGGAGCTCGAGATGATAAATTTTGCCTAACCTCAGAACTCGCAGACCGGGCGCGTTAACCACTGCGCCATCGAGCTCCTCTGAATATATAGTGCTTGTTAAATGAATACCTTACAGTAATATTGGTGACGATAATGCCTACTGAAAGCGCACTACAAAGAAAATTCTCACTGTTAGGGTATTGGGTGTCGTAATTTCTCTATTTATCGGAGACAGCAATGCCCCTAGCATTTATAAAATCAAAATTAAAACAAACCCTGGCTACAACCAAAAGGCAATATAATCTTCGGATGACTTTCCATTTTACAACAATTCGACAGAAATGAAGTAACCAAATTTAAATTTTGATAACAACCGTATTCCATTATTTTGTGGTATTTTGTAGAAGATCCAAAACAAATACTTCAGAAGTGAAACAAAATAACCGGCTAACGATTAAACGGACGAAACAATCTTTGTTATTTGACGAGTAAGTACAAAGAGAAAAACACAATATTAACATTAAAACCTGCGCCTTATTAAAACTCTTATCTTGTTTAAAAAGTCCGAGGCCGGCTTAAATTGTTTGTTTTAAGTAACTGAGACGAGTTTTGATATCGCGACGCCACGCCGAGCTCGTGCTGAAATGAAACGAAAAACAGAATTTGTTTTTTGACATCCTTATGGAGGTTCAATGTTTTTTATAATTTATTTGAGCCGTCAAAGAGTCTTTAAACATCGTAGCGTATAATAATAAATAATGAAAACTGAAAAAGGTTTACTACTGCTAGAACGCTTACCTTCATATTATATCGTAGGACTAAAATCATCGCTCATCAATTTATACTTGTTTCTTATAACTTAATAAACAATTTAAATTGTTGAATCATAATTGTATTTAACAGTTAGACATCTTTACGATGCAACCGACTTACATAAAACACCGCAAACACCTTTAACATTTTCATTATCAAAAAGGATATTAGTAAGCTTTTTATTAAACGCCAAGCCACGTTATGCTTAATCCTTCTAGCTGTTTGGCCCCAACTTTACATAGGGGTGGACAGATGCAATATTTGAACAACGGCCTTGCATTTCATGTATATCGTCTAGTGCCCTAATCCTAGGTAGCTGTTGAACAACAAAACTCATTACTCGGCGCTATTTGTAGGCACTACCTGGCAGTTTCCTGGCAAGCTTCGGTTTGCTTTTGGCACAAGTTGGGAGCGAGAGCGAGAGCGAGTCACTTAGTCAAACTATGCGATAAAAACTTAAATACTTTTACCTTTTCAATGTTCTGATACCATGTATATCTTTGATGGGGAGGATCGTAATAATGTCAGTTATTGTCTAAAATATTAATAGCCTTAAATAACTGTCATTTGTCATTAACTGATCAATACCATCATCATCATCTCAGCTAAAAGACGTCCACTGCTGGACAAAGGCCTCCCCCAAGGATCTCCACAACAACCGGTTTTGTGCTGCAGAACTGCTTTTTTTTGTCAATGAATGACACAAAAAACACACAGACACATACGAAATATAATCTAGTTTTTTTTTATTTAGGACAACAAACGGAATTACAATATTAGGGTGGATACAAAACGGATAAGTTATTGCAAAACCAGCACCGTTATCCACGGCTTACATGATCTGTACTATATGTACATCATATTTGTTTGTAAATAGCTATCTATGTATGTAACAGTCGTAACAATTGTTTAAGTCGTACTAATATTATAAAGAGGAAAGCTTTGTATTTTTGTATTTTTGAATGTTTGCAACGAATAAACTCAAAAACTACTTACTGAACCGATCTAAAAAAATATTTCACCATTAGAATGTTACATTAGCGCTGAGTAACATAGGCTATATTAAAAAAGAAATGTCCACCCGTGCGAAGCCGGGACGGGCCGCTAGTATAGTATAAATGTATTCAGATAATCTAGAGTGTTGCGTCTGTGCCAGAGCCCAAGCAGATAATAATATTATTGATAATTAAAGGACAATTCCATCTTTGATCAAACTAAAGTAAAGTAAAATATATAAACGTATTATAAAAAAAAAATAAGATTTTGCGCAAACACGACATTTTCTAACCGAAATGTGGTTGAAACTGATGTAACATTAAATTAAAGTCATGTAACATTAAATTCAGAGTTTTATTAAGGCGTAGGTTTTAATGTTAATATTGTGTTTTTCTCTTTGTATTTTAATCGTCAAATAACAAAGATTGTTTCGTCCGTGTAATCGGTCGCCCGTTATTTTAATAAAAATAACAAATTTATTTATTTTATTTTTCTTCTTCGGCGATACATGGAAGTCCCTACTGCGAGCCTTATGTCCCTGATAAGAGATCACAGGAATTCATCATCATCATCATCAACATTAAATTAAAGTCAGAAATTTGACTGCTTTTTATTTTAAAATTTTTATTTACTAAAAATAATTCCGAAAAAACACTCAAGCCTGGATCAGGGAAGTGGTCTTCAAAAATCATCAGTTTTGTTATTGATATATTGTCAACTTTACTCTGAAACCAGTAGTAAAAAGATAACTCCAAAAATCTTATTAAATACGAATTCATAAACTTTTAAAATAAACATTTCATTTAGCTTCTTAAGAATGCTTATTTAACAAATAAGTTCTGTTGGTATTATTGTTTCAGTAGTATAATATTTAAAAACATACCTTCAGAAATCTCCTCATTCCGAAAAGGTATAGAATAGTGACAAACCACTAATAGAGCTACAGCTTCCAAAAGCTAGTGACTTGCACCACTCCGTTACTTGGCTTAGGAGATTAGCAAATGGGGGCAACTTGTTCGGTTTACTGTAAGGATAAGCTAGCCCACTAAACCCTGGCAAACTTTGCCCACCTCGGAATGGGTGATTTTTAATTATGTCATTAAAGCGAGCGTACGTGTGCGTGCAACAGATTAACTGTGTTATCGTTAAAAAGGTCAGCTCCGTTATTAATACTTCGTTATTAACGCTCAACTTAGTATTTTGTGAAAGAATATTGTTGTATGCCATTTTACTAGAATTTGTTTTGTACCAGTAAATTTTGGCGTTTGTTACTTGAAATTGAGCATCGATAAATGACTTTAATGTCGTATTAAATTATTATTAATTGAGTAGAAAATATTGATTTTACCTACAAGGCAATGCGTAATTTTTAATTATGTCATTAAACGGAACGAAAGTGTGCGTGCAACAGTTCGTTAAAAAGGTCGGCTCCGTTGTTACCTCTAAACTTAGGATTTTTGATTTTTTTTGTTATTAATAATAATTTCATTTTGTATTTTTAGTAATGATATATTGTTTTACATACACTTATGAGGGTAAAGTTTCCTAGATTAATTTTATTCATGGTTTTACTTTTTTTTTTTTAAGTGCTCATTGCTGACGCTAAGCTGACTTAAGAAAAAGCAGTCAAAAATCAAAAAGCAGTGAAAAAGTTCAGTGCTTACGTCAGACTTCCCGGTAGCAATTATGCTATATTATATATATAAATCTTCTGTGCGTGTGTATGTTATTGAACTCCTTCTAAACCGCTAGACCATCATGAGATACGGGTGTTCTTAAGCGGACGAATGATTTGTTTGTTTTGTTGTCATGGAAACTGTCAACGTTTTGTTTATTTTGGTGTCATGGAAACTGTCAAAGCGGTACGAAGTCCGCCGGTCAGCTAGTATACTGTATATGTATATATACTGACCAGTGAGTGACTGATCAGTGCAGCTGCTTGGATTGCGGAAGACCCAGTTTCGATTCCTGGCTGGGTCGGGTAGGCATTTAAATTTTTCATTATATTTTATAAATATTTATTCATAGTTTTTAATTCTTTTATGACGACTTTTCAAATAACTTCTTGAAAGACAATGAACTCATACTTTCTAGGTCTAAACTGATACTAAATACTAGCTCATTGCACAGTGGGATTATTCGTGACGATTACCACCACGCAGGAGGATAAGGGGCACAGCTTAGCTGAAGGCAATACCAAAAGTAGTGAAATATATAAACCACGAAGTTACTACTAAGTCGCTTAATGCGTGACATTAGTTAAGTTTATTATATGCGGGTGGAATTATTACGGGCTCCGCAGTAAAACGGGCGGAGACATCTGGCCTGCCGACTAAGGTATTTTACGTTGACTCAATATTGGAGACCGAGAGGGAAGAATAACAAAGCTCTGTGCGGTATACCCCCTCCCCCCACCCTGAATTTGAAAAATAATATGACTCAATAAAAGTATATTGCACATTGTATGCATAAGAAAACTATATTCTGAGATTATTAATCTAAGTATATGTTTTGATATAGATAAATAATTTTCTAATAGGTGTCTTCGTATCTGATCTGCGATTATGTAACATCACTTACTCCACTTCTTGTATTGTCCTATGTATGTCCTTTTGTCAATGAAGTATATTTTCTTTTCTTTTAGAACAGAGTCATTTCATCATCATCATCTCAGCCAAAAGACGTCCACTGCTGGACAAAGGCCTCCCCCAAGAATGAGGTGATTTACAGAGTCATTTACCTACTCTTCAATAATATAAAAATAAGAATAAGAAATTATTTATTGACGATCACACAGACAACAGAAAACAAAACAATGAATAAGAAAACATTTAAAAAATAATAATACTAACAAATGTTATACAATAATGAAATCGTACCAATGGATATTTTAAATCAAACCAATATTTTTGACGCCGTTGTAAGGGAGAAAAGAGCTGGACACTTGCCGAGTTTCTTGCCGGTTCTTTACAGTACAAGATCTCCCGCCCAGAGTAGACTTACGAACCGATGGCATAGTGACACAGAGTAGATAAAATGAATTTTACTCATGTGATAGTGACATTCACAAGAGCTACTTATAGCCTTAACTGAATAAATGATTTTGAATTTTGAATTTGAATTTTGAATTTCGAATTTTATGGTCATCATCATTAGCCTATTAAAGTGATACTGCTAGGCCTTCTCATATAGACCACATGGGGAAGTCAGGCCTAACTAAACCCATCTTCGTCTTCTATTTGACTTGTCTCTTTAATTCTTTGACCTTGAAGGTTAGTCATCAGCTTTGTACCTTTATTATCTCTTGTCAAGCAAGACGGAACAGTTGTTCGACTGTGGTAGGTAATGCCAGTCTACTCCCGAATATTCCACAACCACGATTTCCTCCTTCGGCCAACGGGTCTTTTCCCTTCCACCATGCATATCATTGACATTTGAAGAAGCATGTACCTATACATTGTGCCTGATCACCCAATACCCTGGCCCATACCAATTGGTGGGTTTTGAAGATAGCATCTTATCGGAACCGGGAACAATAACTATACCAGTGTCAGGCACTATGTGCCTCGACTTGAGCTAAGTGGCGACTTATTTGGCTTTGTTTGTTTTGTTTTGTTTTTCAGTTCTTCATGTTGGATGTTGTTGTATAATTGGGCCAAATAAACTTTTATTAATTCTATCATTCATTCTTAAAGTGCATCAGAAGCATGAAGCAGCTGGTTTTTTAAATTTTATTACCCATAAAGCTACCACCATTGCGAAGGTTTCTTAACTTACACGATCGCAATCTGAAAGCCCATGACATTGTTAAAACCATCTTTTAGATCTAATTGTTATTATTGTCTTAACTATGATATAATTGTTGTCTTTTATGTCAGGATAAAAAACTAACCATTGAAAGCCATTTGAAATAAAATACTTCTTTATATAAAACTCGAGTAGCGTGCATTTCACATATTATATTAGCCTGTCGCTTCCAACCCTTTTGCAGGGTCAGTGCTCACAAGGAGACTGAAAATGAAATGTAATATAAGCATGAGTAAATTCTTCAAAGACTTTCATTTCGTGTATTTTCAAAGTTTAGAAGTTTTTCAATTTATAATTGAATAATGATATTTCTTAGACACAGACAACCAATTCTTATTGTAAATATGAAAAATGACAGGGAAACCAATCAGTGAGAAACATCTCTTGTCCGAAATCAGGGCTTCGCAATTCAATGTATGAACGAAACTACCTTTTTTTAGGTACATTATTAAAGTACTTTAAACACATACTTTACCAACAGCCATTGTTATCGTAAGAAAAGTACCTACTTTCAAAACTTGTTTTTGTCTCGTTTGCCATTTTCGCTTCTTATCGAATTAAAATTAATTGTTTAAAATAAGGGCAATCAACATGTCTACAAGTAGGTGCCTTTTTAAATATAATAAATATAATTTTTCATTGCATTTTTATTACGAACGGGGCAAAGTTTCATATTCACATGTTAAATTCCAACAATTAACTACGTCGTACTTTGCACATGCTAGCCAGGTGAAATGAGCGCACCTGCCTCATTTTATTTGTCGCGAAACTTAATACAGCGAGTTTCTTTTCTTTTATTATATTTAGGTATATAAGTATATACAGGGTGTTTGGTAAAATGTGTATAATGCTGATACACAGTCATACATTCAAGTATAATGGACACCGTGATAACATCTAAAATCATATTAACAACGATTTACTTATTAAAAAAACATATTTTATTACTTTATTTTTTATTAACTTTTACGGTTCTACTCGCGTTTATTTGGTTGGAATCTATCACCAGCCTGGGATCCCATCATACAAAATATTAAATCCCAGCCCCAACACCATACTGCCAGACCAAACCAAAAACCAACCAAACCAAAAACCCTGACATATTTTGACATTTGTTTGTATGGACCATGAGGTTGACGACTATAAACAATGTATTATCTGGATCAAGGGCTGACACTTTGCGATTTTAAGTAGTCACAAACAACCTCGATATACCCTATCTGCCATGTTCGGAATTATACAGGTATTACCAAACACCCTGTGTATATTTTTGCAACCCGATCACTCGGAGGACAGATGAGCCACTTAACTCACGCTCTATTGAACCATCGCAGGGTTAAGGAATATGAATAAAGAACGCCTTTGTCTCGTATCCAAATAAAAAAGCGAGTTAATCGATCGCGCATTCAATTGTACGGGGGATGTACGCATTGCCGGTTTTTTTTTTAATAAGCGCAATCGAGGAGGTTGTAGAGTAAATGTGAGGGAATAAACAAACAAACTCTTTGTTTTATTCTCCAAATAAACAACATTATTGGAAGGAAAAAAAATACTTTTATAATGGTAACCGTGCATAGGAATTCCTACCTACGTAACTTTAGCATAAACCGAAAAAAACTTGTAATACTACGACAAGTTTTTTTTAAATAAGTGACTTATGATGATGATTTATCCAAAATTTAAGTACATTTAGTTTAAAGGTAAGAAGAGGGAAACTTCAAGCTTTTCCATAACCACAAAACAGAAAAATACTATGTATTCAAAGGCCGAGGCTAAAAGAAACAAAACATTTATAAAATAACTGTTTTGCTTGGGATTCGAATCTACGATCCATAGCAATTCTGACGACTTCTCTTCTAAGTGACCCACCACTCGGTTCCCTATCTTTACGCATTTGTCTGTGTACAACAACAATACTCCCCAAATAGGTATCGTGGACGTGTGTAGGCTGATGATGATGATGATGATGATGATGAGGTAACGTATTTTGTTTCTACTATTAAATTAACGACTACGCAACGCCCAGTGATTGTAAGACCTAGGATTTTTCTTAATTTTTCTCACCAATGACTTTAAGTTTGACGAGCCTGATCTTAAAGAGTAAAGTTTTTATTAAGCGCATTTATTTTCACAGACTAATATACTCAAACTCAAGTGGAGCTCCGTATACATACTTTCGCATGTACACATCGTACGTAAAGTTAACTAAAACAACGTATTGTCTAAACAAAAGTTGATCACATAACATCGTATGAACATGCACGTACACCTCATTATTTTCTATAAACTTGCAAAAGTTTCGGCATCGAACGCCCGAGTTTCTTTATACTGGGCGTACGTTTTTTTTGTGTGAAATGTCTAACGACTTGGAGCTTGACATTCCTCGTCACCCCTACCAAATGGCAGTCATTTATTTTGAACTCCAAAAACTAACTAGGGAAAAACTGTTACCGTAGTTGCGTCACGAAAGCGAGAACTCGTATATTGTGACACACTGGGGGGTGACAGCCGACGAGCGGTTTTGTTGCAATTCAAAACTGTCGGAAGTGTTATTGATACGTTTGCGAAGCGCGACGTTTTATTTTGCTACGCTATGTTTTAAAGATTTTGCTGTTTACTTAGTTGGTTACACAAGTTTGTCAATAGATGGCGCTGCTCACATACCAGACAATTTGAAGTTAACTGTATCTCGATCAAATAGTTAAAAAAACTGGCACTCAGTACTTTTCTATTGAATGATTAAGTCCTCATTAGAATTAGAGGCGATGCCCGTGAACACCCACTGCTGGCACGCCAACTTAGCCGGTCCCGTGCGAACTTTATCCACTGCCATCCGGCCATCACAACGATGTCGTCTGACCTTGCAGGTGGCTAACTATAATTGAATAATTAATGGAATCAGGCGTTATTTTGCGGAAATCCATAGTACAAAAAAAATGTAATTTAAATAATATGTAGTGTTAATTCCGCTAACTCACTCGTTTATACAGCTTGGATGCAGTACGCATGCACCGCCCTCCCGCCCGCAAAAAGTATGCACATGCAGGAGAAACAATGCGTGCAAGCGAAAATGCACACCAACACCGATACCCGACACGTGTTTCGCCCCTCCACGGGGCATCCTCAGGAGCTGTTGACTGGTCGAGAGCTGCGCACCGACTGTACTGTACTGACTTTACACTTTTACTTTACTTTTTGTATAATTGAATATTTCGTATATTATTGAAGATATCAGACATAATATTTTATGACGTCACGAGCTCCAAGTTGGCTGAATCCTTTGCGCAGCTCGGCAAACCGATTGGCCGTATACACCACGTGTTAGCAAAGGAAAGAGGAAAACTTTCATTTTTGCGCCGCCTAACGGATTCAATATCGACGCGGCTTGAATGAGTTTGGGGTAGAAAATCGTTAATCATCCCTTTGTTGGATTTTTGTTACGGCCTAACTCGTTGCTCGGTTGTTTTGCCGGCCATTTTTCCTTTTGAACAGCGAAAGTGGGGCTGTTTTCTTGACGAATTGTTTCCATAGGAAAACAAGGGCGGAATGCAGCGGCCACAAACTGGGCCAGGCCCGGGCTTATTACAATATTGTGCGCGCACAAAAGCTATTGCAGGCATTGCACAAAATAAAATGTTCTACGCTTTTGAAAAGTTGTCGGAAAAAAAAGATTTTCATAGTAGATTTAAACAATGAAAGTGGTTTTCAAACCCTTGTGACAACCGCCAAATTCATCTAGATTCTGGATATGGGATCTTATCTATCCAGTCTAGGTCTAAACCAGCTCACAATCTAAGCAGAAAAAAAAATAGCTTTAGCTTGTCGAAATCATCGACCTGGATAGATTCGCTTTAGTTTGATTTATGACCTACGTCAAACTTTATTAATTAGAAGTTTAGTCAATACTAGTTTTGACTAAAATGAGATGTTTACTGCAATACTTTTTTTTTTTTAGTTGATGGCTTCGTGCGATTAGTGCATTTAGCCAATGTCAAAGTAATTTTTCTTACAAGTAATACATGAATAAACAATATTTCCTTATAATTATGATGATGATGAATGATATTAGAAATAGGAAGTGAGAAATGATATATCCCCCAACCCCTCGAGTATCTCAGTAAAGATGTGGGGCTTTACTAAGTCCTCACGCGAGCTTCTTGAGAGAATTTGTACTGCAATACTTATTTCAGTATTTCTTTACCTTTTTTTTATATATATTAACGGGTACGCAAAGTGCCTTGATCTCACCTGATGTTAAGTGATGGTAAGGCCAATGATGGAAGCACACTTCACCCGGGATCCTCAACTGGTGAGGCACTGCACTTATCTCTAGCTGCCGGAACACAACAATGCTGCAAACATTGATGTTATGGCAAAATATAAGATACTAATAGCTAGCCAGGCGAACAAACAAGCCGTACCACCAACCAAGCCGTGTACACAAACATGTGCCCCCCCGCTGGGAGAACGCGGGACCTCTGGGTCTAAACCGGTGGTCTTAGCCACTAGACCACAGTGGCGGTTAAACGTTTTGTCATGACCAGTCAAACCTTTTGTCTTATAACAATCTTTTATAGTACAGACGTCTTCAAGTTAACCTATCTAAAACTAAAAAATATTTTTTTTTTTTAACATTTGTGTTTTTGTAATTTGTTCGCAACAAAATTTGCTTTAAAAAACATATAAACATTCTATATACAACTGATAAAATTCGTCAATAAATGTTCAACCTTCAAAGTCTATTGAGGATCTTTGACAGTTCGTGGTACTCTGGTGCGCATGCGTGTGTATACAATGATGATAACGATAATAGTTTGAACTGATTAAAAGGCAAGTTAATCGCACTAATATTATAAATGCGAAAGTTTAAGTGTAGGTATGTGTGTATATTTGTTGCTTCTTCACGCTGCAACGGATGAGTGGATTTGGATGAAATTCGGCATACAGACAGTTTATGACCTGGATTAAAACATAGGATACTTTTTGTCCCGATATTCCCACGGGAACGGGAACCACGCGGGTGAAACCGCGAGCGGCCTCTAGTATACTCATAATATCCTTTTTCCATATTATTACTTACCTCTTACATTATTTTTTTACCTATACGTCAACATTTATTTTCATCGAGTCATTAATTTGACTTGTTTTACATTGTAACTGGGAATACACTTGGCTGTTAAGTAAACAGAGTTAGTTACTGTTCATCATCATCATCATCATCATCATCATCATCAGCTCATTGTTATGTCCCCACTGCGGGGGCACGAGCCTTCTCTATGGATGGATAGGGAGAACGGGCCATAAATCACCACGCGGGCCCAGTGCGGATTGGTGGTTGTTAACGACTGCTAATGCAGCCGGGACCAACGGCTTAACGTGCCTTCCGAAGCACGGATGAGCTCGAGATGATAAATTTTTGGTCACCCATCCGATGACCGGCCTTTGCGAAAGTTGCTTAACCTCAACACTCGCAGACCGGGCGCGTTATCCACTGCGCCATCGAGCTCCTCAGCCATCGAGTTACTGTTCAGCTGATAATAAAAAGGACGTTTATTAAACATTGTATGGAAATATTAAACATTGTTGCGATTAGGTACTTACACAAAACTAAAAAATGTTTATATAATTTTTAACGCAAATTTTGTTGCGAACAAATTACATAATATAATAACACAATTATAACATAATAACATAATTATTTGGCGGACTGGTTAGAACCACGATAGCTCAATTGGGAGAGCACCTGACCCGGTATGTCAGAAGGGTGCGCGTTCAAATCCTGCTCGTGGAATTTTTTTCAACATTTGTATTTTTGTAATTTGTTCGCAACAAAATTTGCGTTAAAAATTATATAAACATTTTATAAATAGCTTGCCTACTTCTTAACTGATCTTTAGTATTTGTAAAAATATTATGATCAGATGTTAATGACGGTAGTTGTTGACATTGAATGGGCGCCTTTGGCTTTCAAAGTAAAAAGTAAATAGTGTTGAATAATTTTGGCGGGCTGGTTAGAACCACGATAGCTCAATTGGGAGAGCACCTGACCCGGTATGTCAGAAGGGTGCGGGTTCAAATCCTGCTCGTGGAAATTTTTTTCAACATTTGTGTTTTACAAAACTAAAACTAAACTAAAGCAAAAATCAGAGACTGTAGTTTATCTTTCTTATAGTTTATTTTTATATTTACCCGTTCCCAACTTTACGGCGATCTAAAAGAGGTGTAGAATTCTGATTGGCATTGTAGAGTTTCGTGTGAATGGCTCCACCGAAATACATAAATCAATATCAAAAAGTTTCGATGAAAACTTCGTGACCTCTTTTGACGGCAGTTCGTTTCAATGCATCCTCCTGCCCGTTTATAAGATAAGCCACTTTTTGTACGCATACCTTATGCTTCAGTAGGGTTAAGGAAGATTTTATCGGACGCTACAAGATTTGGCATAGAGAGGCTTACTTTTACCTAATAAAATTTCGGTATTATAACGTTTACAATATACGAGATTTAGGTATGTACTTAGGGCATACTGAAACTTTCTGAATTCTGATAAATAATACTAGATATAAGACTTACGATACGTTTATTGTTTTCAAAAGTATATTAGCTCGCAATTAATGGATTTTTGCATTCGCTGAAACCTCTTTACAAAGCAAGGCTCGTAAAACGCGTGTCTCTAAGTCTTGTGTGTCTTTAATTTTTGGAAACAAAAAGAAGTCGCGAAGTCGCAGGGTCTTATAAATATATTGTCGCCATAACATCAATGTTTGTAGCAGGGTGAATCAACTTTTTAGCCACTCCTTTGTGGAAAAAATTTTACACAACAACAAATAATATTTTATGCTGATATTTAAAAAAAAAATGCAACAGATTTCAAAAATATGTTTATCATATTATCCTAAATTAGTATGTGTCGCGATGTCTGTGGAGTAAAATTGGTGCAAGCTATTATATGTACTATATATGTATATTAAATTACGTATGTACCTAGTGCAAGTTGCTGTGTTCTCGCGGTCCGCACAAAATGGGTCACGGTTCGCTATAGTTTAACATCTCGAGCTCCTCTGTGCTTTGGAACGCACGAAAACCGTTGGTCCCAGCTGCATTAGCAGCCGTTAACAACCACCAATCCGCACTGGGCCCGCGTGGTGGTTAAGGCCCATTCCCCTATCCATCTTTAGGGAAAGCTCTTGCCCCAGCAGTGGGGATATAAAAAAGATCTGGTGATGATGACGTGATGAAATAATATATCTATGCGTAGTAAGTTTTTGTATGTGTTTGCAATTAATCAAAGCAGATTGAAAACATCAATTTGAGCTTTGTAGTCACACAGCTATAGTTATCGAGCAAGACAAACAGCTCATACAAATTAGACACTTGATCTCGTTAACCGTCACAAATTGTATTTCCACCTCAGCAAAGCACGCAAACC
This sequence comes from Eudonia lacustrata, assembly GCA_947562085.1. Lineage (NCBI taxonomy): Eukaryota > Metazoa > Arthropoda > Insecta > Lepidoptera > Crambidae > Eudonia > Eudonia lacustrata. The sequence goes on along the minus strand of OX387315.1, from coordinate 6,715,159 downwards.
GAACTCATCAAACTAAATTAGATTATGCCGCAGTTGAATTTGAACCGAAACTTGGAAGTGGTTCTAATTATACTCGACGGTTAGCCGGTTACAAGTTCATCAAAGAGCCGATCGGCCGCGAACCTCAGAGATAAGAATATACATTCCTCATTGACTATTCGAATTATCTCGACAGTGTTGACACAGTTGCGTTTGACGAGTTTGGATCGAGTTGGCGGCGAGAGCGGATTGTTGTAAGAAGGATTTGCGTTTGAATTCTTTACTGTAAAAACTGTTTGGGTTTGACGCATTTGGTGCACTTCTTAACTTGTACACCATGCTTATGCTTTTGTTTTATAAGCAAAAGCTTTATGTTACATGGAGTTAAAACAAATATTTCTGTTTTGTTTTATAAAGGAATGGAATATTTTTGGAATATTTGTAAGCTTTGCTAATGATACTGAAAATAACACAAACAAAACAGCCTGCCTCAGGCGAAAAGTCTTCTGTTCCAAGTGATATTTTTAGGTTTGTTATGAATAAGTAAAGCGTTGTTAATGCAAAACAACAATTTAATAAGTATTTTGTGTAAATTTGCTTAAAAAAATAAATGAAACAACTATTACGGATTTACGATTGTTTTACACGTTTGAGATGAGAATTTTGTAGATAGTTAGATTTTTGATTTATTGGACGAAGGTTCACTAACCATTCGTCAACATAAACTTTCGTTAATTTAATTTTCGATATTTCAATACAATCGATATTTTAATTTTCGAAATTCAAAATTCAAATTCAAATTCAAAAATCATTTATTCAGTTTAGGCTACAAGTAGCTCTTATGAATGTCGCTATGCCATCGGTTCGTAAGTCTACTCTGGGCGGGAGATCTTGCACTGAGAAGAACCGGCAAGAAACTCAGCAAGTGTCCAGCTCTTTTCTCCCTTACAGCGTCAAAAAAAAATAAAAATTGGAAAATGCCCTATCATAGCAGGACACTTTCTATTACAAATAAACACAAAAAATATAGAAGACAACCACAAAATGTAAAAAAACAAAACAAATAAACAAATCTAATATATCAAATTTACATCTGGTATAAGTTAAATTTCCACAATGTCATACAGTACCACTACAGTACTCTAATAAAAGTCAAAAATTGTTTAAGAAAAACAAAGTCAAACTATAGTAATTAATACTAACAATGAGATAAGTATGCAAGAGCAGACCAGCCTCCACAGGCGGCACCCGTTCACGAGTATGACGTATGAATCAGCCATCGCTTCGCTCAACCATATTTTAGGGAACGTAACGTAACGATGTTTGAACATCTATATTTTAAACGTAAGTATTTTAAATTTCGATATTCAATATGTACCCAAATATTTACTTCACGTATTTAAATTTTATGCACCTTCGCTTTTAGTCCAGGCCAGTAAGTATATTCCATACATTTTTTTATACATTATATATTTTTATTTTTGAAAAACTGCTGACTCTCATAACTTGTCCATACGGATTTTGAGCAGCAGTATCGTAAGTGTTTCAGTATTTATTCAGCGCTGATTTCTCCCAAAATGCTGAACACATCGGCCCCCGATAACCCGCAGCTGATTAATTCCTATTTGTCAACTAATCATCATATAATGTGTGGCAAAACATTTGACCTAGTAGTTTCGTATTTTTTACCACTAATGGAAACAAGTTTATTAAAAACTGTTTTTTTAATATTACCTATATGGGAGGTTTAAATATTTTATATTATATTTTATTTGTATTTTTTTAGACATAAACGTGGAACTTGTCTACGGTGATCTAGTATATGGACCCCGTCTGGGTCTTATACAGCAGTAAGACCCAGAAGATGATACAGCGCTTTCAGAATGCATGTGGTCGCTTCTGTTTTAACATTCACCCCCGCACACATGTATCGCCGTTTTTAAATGATCCTTCCATGCTAAATATGAAGTCACGTAGGCGTTTTCATCTTGCTCTGTTAATGTTTGACCTTGAGAAGTTTAAAACTCCCGAATATTTATATGAAGAACTAAAACACTCAACTTTTTTACACACTATAGGCCCTGTCAGAATACCAGCGTCGTTGTGGTGGTGTTTGTTTCTCAGCACCACAACGGCACAAGCTGGGGCAGAGTCCTAGTTGACCTTCTCACACATTCATCCTTCCTCATTGTTTGTTGTTTAGTTATTACTATTATTAGTTTTATTATTTTTTAAATATTTCTCTATTCATTGTTTTTTTTTGTGTTATGTCTGTGTGATCGTCAATAAATAATTTCTTATTCTCATTCTTATTCTTTTATCATCACTATGGGTCGGGTGTTCCAAGGTCTACACGAACTCTACTAGTAACTAGCAACTCATAATCATAGGACTGTAGGTTTCACTGGCAGTTTCCGCTACCAGGCGACTAAAGGCTGGAACGTTATACTTACCCTCTCGCTTAAGACTTCTTTCGTGCAGACAAACCTTTAAAAAATACTTAAAAGTTGTGTTACTTGAAGTTTAAAAATCTGGGATTAGTAGCAAATAGTTGCTTCAGTGGCGGACTGTTCCTAGTGTACATATACATTTATATTTTAGCTAATTATGAATCAATTATTATTTATTATTTTATTATTACCTATATTAAGATATAATTCTGATTTTATTACTACTAGTGGTCGTCCAGTGGTCGAAATTCGACCGTAATTTTATTGAGGCTGCACGCATTGTATCCTATGCAATGAACAATTAAAAAAGTGTGAGTTTGGATTGCCATTGACAGATTTCGGCTGCTTTTCTTCCATTATTGAAATTTTTGATAAGAGTATATATATACGTGTGTGTCAAATACATGGTAGTGTGTGTAATGTTTGTTTTATTGATGTAATGTATTTTTTATGCATAATTAAAAAAAAAATTAACATTCTGTACTCCTTCTCTATATAAACTATAAGTGTGCGAAATTTCATACTCCTCCGTCCGCGCAATTTTCGTAAAAAGGGGTACAAAGTTTTTGCTTCACGATAGATAGTTCATTCATTTATTTATTGAACAATTCTCGATGCATTATTATATAACTTATAATTTATTTTGATTCTAATCACATTTGCGCGATCTCGCAGGTTTTCTTCAAATGTGCAGTGCTCAAATGAGCAAATGTTTCACTGAGTTTTCACCTTTTTGCATCGCTACGGCACACAATTCATAACCAATGTTTGTGGTATTTACTAGTCGTATTATCTTACGAACGAAGTATCTTAAAATGTAAAACGTATGATGATTTTGCAGAATCGATAGCAATCTAAGCGAATTAAATAAACACTTAACATTGTGATATTTATCTGTAAGGTGATTTAATTAGAATCAAAATGTTTACTTCCATTTGATTCAATATGATTCAAACTTAGGTCATCGAGTCGGTGACCCAATAAGAGCTGATATGAGTAAGTCACTGGGCTAACATTAACGCGGAAGAAGAAAGCAAAATGTAGAGCAATAAGTATATTAAAGTGAACATTATTTTATAGCCATTCCGCATTAAGAACTTTAAAATTTACTGAAATTTTTCGATAATAGGCATAATATTTATTTATTTTATAACGCCCGTGTTGTATTACAACCTAGGCCTTATTTTTGCTATTTTAAAACGTCGAAATTAGTGTGCCTGTGTCCTGATTATAAATAAAAAATGTTCATTGACCCAAAACGTCAAAATCAGGCTAACGACGAACGGCTAACAACGAGACACAATTCCCTAGTAACAATTTCCGTTGGGGTGTCGTCGCCAACGGTAGGGAAAAGGTAGGGAGATGGTAGTGTTATTGCCGAAAAAATCCCATCATAGGGCCAACCGCGTAATGTTTACGTTATATATCCCACAAAGTCCCATCATAGGGCCAACAGCGTAACGTTTACGTTATATTTACCACAAACTACTAACAGTGGGCCTACTACCTGTGTCGTTGGTCGACCAACAAGAAAATTGCTTCGCGGGTTTAACGTTGGCCTAACTGCACCACCATCTACAATTATGGCGTAATGTTTACGTTAAATTTCCCACAAAGTCCCATCATAGGGCCAACCGCGTAATGTTTACGTTATATATCCCACAAAGTCCCATCATAGGGCCAACGGCGTAACGGTTACTCGTAGTTGGGCTTACATTGGTCCTACGGTTGGCCCACCTACAAATAGGTATGACAGACCTCACTGTTGGCCAACAATTACGTACTCAAAGGCCCAACAAAACGCCAACTCAAATTGTTACTAGGGTTGAGACGTAATTCTAAAAGACTTGGGCTAAGCTTGTTATAAATACTGTTGTATTGACAATAAATGACTTTACTATCATTACTATTTTGTCAGTCAAAACTTCATAAAGCATACAATTCGGAACGTGGTAAAACAATTTTCATATAACATTCATTGTCATTACTGGTTAATCTTTAAATAACATCTAAGTAATGAGTCCCGCCGGGTCGCGATAGTGTTACGAACTAAACCACAGAAATGTGAATAACTATTACTGCAGCAGTGGAGCGCACGCGATTTTATAATACGGAACAGTTTTGTGTTTGTGGAATCGGAAAATTCTGTTATTGATTATCACCACCTCTATAGTGGTTTCTGTAATGTCCTTGGCACGACAGACATTCATCGGAATGCGAATGTGATTAAACATTAACGTCATCGCTAAAATCTTTTTAGCGACGATGTTGACGTAAAAATCTTACATTTGTTTAATCTATATTTTTTTCTATAAAATGTTGAGCGGACCGCGATGGTCATTTTATTTCTTAAAACGGACCCCGAGCGAAACTAATTGGTGACCCCTGCTATAGAGTCTTAGGCCTTTGCGACAGTTACTCAACCTAAGCAGACCGAGCGCATTAACTACTGCGCCTCGAGCTTCTCATTAATTACAGACATAGATAGATTATTTACTAGATTATTTAAATTCGGTAAAATGCAAATCATTTTCATTCTCTGTTATTTTTTCAAATTTATTTATTGAACCATAAACAAGTTTACAATACAGATTTTCAATATTATTCTTAAGTCTAGTTTTAGTTATTGTAAACTCAACAACGATGGTTACAGGAAACATAAAAAAGTAATAATGACGAAACCCGAGTCATGTAAAAGTGAATTAAATATACAATGTAAGTGTGTAATAAATGAATTAATTATGCAAGTGTATCTTTTAAGTATGAGTGAGTTAGTGTATATTATGGATTTATTCCTTATTAACTCTTTGATATCACTAGACTGCTTCAGTTTTAAACCAAATCTAACTTTAGTCCGCATTTTGTAATAAACAGGATATAAGTATCTCAAGCGTTATTTTACTGAGGTAATTATTTGACATTAGACGCATTGTACTAAAAAAATAGAATAGAATTCTGTACTGTACACTAAATACAGGCACGTTATAAACGGAAATAAAAAAAAACAAACGAAATCTTTTTATTTATATCCCATCCGTGGTTCTCCATTAGGATTTCATCACTTTATTATAACTGCTGGCCATACTCATGAACATATCAATACAGGGCCAATTACACCTGAGTGCCCATGGCATTGTATGATAAGCGTGGGGTCAACGACCGACGCCCGCCGGCTAGTTCAAAGGCGGTACGTATCCGCTTCTAGTCACATTTGAGGCTTTGAAGAAAGTGCTTGGCCCATGAATTATGTAATGTAGCGTCATCGTGTGTAGGAGCGCAGCCATTTTGAGATATAGTATTTTTTTCATATCTCTATCGTTCGTTCCTATCGTTTAAATAGAATAGTATAGAAACAAATCTGTATTTGGTACAATCACACCTACAAATTCAAAACTCAGGAACATCACTTATCATACTTAAGTATTATGGTTTTTACTGTAGTTGTGTAGTATAAGTGTGTAGTTATTGGTTGCATAGGTAACATAGGTTTTGTTTGGTACATACTAACTTACTAATAAGTGACAATAAGTGTCAGTAAACAACATGTAAAGAATGCCTTGAGTATTGTGCTATTTTATAGCTTTTTTATAAAATAATACTTCATATTGTTTTCTAAAGTTTACGCGAACACTACACATTGAAATGAAACAAATTTTACGGATCTACTCGCGTTTATTTTACACATCGACCCTGTGACCACGGACCCTGCAAAGGGTTCGAAACGTCATTTAGGATAAACATTATATAAGTAATGTGTCATTTCAATAATACTTCATGTACATCATGTACTATGTACATAATAATACTTTACCTAAAACTGTTTATCTACTTCATGTAAAGTTATGGGCTTTACACTCATCTTACCTGTTGGAAAATGACGATAACCTGTATCAGTAACAAAACATTGTTTTTGTAACTGTAAACTTAAGATTGTGGAGAAAAACACAATTAACTAAGTACATATCATAACTTAGAACAAGCACTACCACCAACCAAACCACAAAGTGTTAAGCCACAGAGGCAGTTAAGAATCTAAATATTTAGGGTCTAATGACATGCAAATAAATAAAAGCTTCCAATAATAAAGGTAGATTTGTTTGTACAATAGTTTGCCAACCGTACCGTTAGTACAAGGCGGTCGTTTCCGAGGAGCTGTTTATAAAAAACAAACTGTACCACTGTGGTAGCAGTATTTCATATCTGTGACGGGCAATTTACCATAACTTAGGCGGAGTACACTTTCAAAATAGCGCTTATCGCCAAGTAATTACAGTTCAGTTTCAGTATTTGTCAAGTGTATTGTTAACTAAGTTAGCTGGTAACATCATACTCACGCGAAACGAATATAACATGCCTTGGGCCCGGCGTACGAACTATATTTTCTAATAGCCGTACGCATATTTCCTTATAATGGTCAAAGTTTCGGTATAAGTGTGTAGGTGCCAGAAGTTTTGTTAATCCCAAACGAGTTAAGGCCACCAGAATTCTTGTCGGATGTGCTTAATGAAACAATAGTTGCTTACCACTGAATGTTTTGTTGTTTAATTGTGTGTTGTCCCGCAATTTTCGACACCCTAAGCCGTAATGGATCATGCAAATACAAAATAAATAATAATAATTTAAATGGGGGTCTTAGCATTTCCTTAATGTGGTGATTATTTTGTTTTTTATTTCATCGTTAAGGTTAGTTAAGGGTTGTTACCTTAAATTATGCACTGAAAAAGCTATTTTTGCTGTTTGAAGTGTGTGGTGTACGTATTTTTTTTAAAATTTTAGTCTAAAATATTTTTTGTGTATTCATTTGATAGTACCTAATAAATTTGTTACAAATAATCAAATACACTGTAGAGAACGTAAATGACAATTTAATTATCTGATCAGGTCTGCTGTGTTTTGATAATAAATTAATTATAAAATGATATAATAATATGTATATCATCATCATCATCATCATCATCAGCTCATTTGATGCCTCCACTGCTGGGGCACGAGCCTTCCCTATGGATGGATAGGGAGAACGGGCCATAAACCACCACGCGGGGCCAGTGCGGATTGGTGGCGGATAATATGTATAATTATGAATTATAGCAAATAAAAGATGCTCTGAGCTCTAAAATCCCAAAATAAATGAATAAAATTATATTCAGACGAATTAAGAAGTTCCTCCTTTTTTGAATTCGGTTAAAAAGATACTTATCTTTTATGCAAGACAAAAAGCGGGAAAACTGCATTAAGCAGTTTGACCGCTCATTCGTATTCCTGACAAATAGTTAAAGGGAGTTTGGAATCATTTGGTTACCTTTTGAACTGCAAAATGTAAGGATATCACAAGAGATGGAATAAGAACGGAATAGGGCTCAATAGGAGTAACTTTAAAAAAAGGGAATATGTTTAAAAAAAAAACAAGACGGTATATACGGTACGGTTGAAGAGCAGGGTTATTTTTGAATCAAAACAGCTTGTGTATTATGATGTTGTCTTCTAATTTTTGTATACCTACGGTACGATTCTGGAGGTGTTCACACTAGAGAAACGTAGCGTGATCGGAAATATTCATTGAAATTAAGTTACCCAATTCTATGGTAAGATTAAGAATAAGAAATATTTATTGCACAACAACAAGTATGAAATGAATTACTCAGATGAAAAACAGAACGTCGTAAAACAATTAATACAACGAGTAGAAACAGTTTCAACATCTAACACATAACAATTAAATTAAAACATGATGTGCACTTGGAGAGGCCTATGTCCAGCAGTGGACGTGTGTAGGCTGATGATGATGATGATGATGATGATGTGCGACTAACGAGTAGCTGTCTCAGCAATGCTTTTGTGGCATTATACAGGATGTTAAATAAGTATAATGCAGTAATGCAGTATGTAGGAAAACACTATGCCGAAATAACGAGCATTTTGGTATGGTTACGCACGAAATGATTTTTGAATGACCAGCAAGCAACACATACACATTATACCGAAGTTTATGTCGTCGGTTACCGTATAAAGTTGAAACACGCCAACTCGCTTAAATAATTAGGCATCAAAGCATGGGTACAGTAAATTACAAGTTATATTGCTAAAGGAAGTTACATTATCATCATCATCATCATCAGCTCATATTTATGTCCCCACTGCTGGGGCACGAGCCTTCCCTATGGATAGATAGGGAGAACGGGCCATAAACCACCACGCGGGCCCAGTGCGGGTTGGTGGTTGTTAACGACTGCTAATGCAGCCGGGACCAACGGCTTTACGTGCCTTCCAAAGCACGGAGGAGTTCAAGAAAATAAATTTTTAGTCACCCATCCGATGACCGGCCTTTGCGAAAGTTGCTTAACCTCAGCACTCGCAGACCGGACGCGTTAACCACTGCGCCATCGAGCTCCTCAGTGATCCATTAAGGTTACATTACAGCTTGAAGTTAATTTTATTGAAATATCGATAGTAACTAGACTAAAATATGTATAACAGGCATTCTAGACAAGTATACTACATCCTATGTCGCATCATCACTTACTATCAGTTGAGATCGCAGTCAAAAACTTGAGGTATTCCTCGAAGCGCAACTATTTTCAAGCGCGCAAAAACTTGCCTAATAAGAATTTTTTTTTTAAATTAGGATAATGGCACTAATGTTTGACAGGACCCAATGATCGACACTTTATTCCTTTAATTGCTAGAAAAAGGGCTCAGCAACTGATTTGTGACTTTGGCAATAATTTTAATACAGACCACGCTTCCTAGATGCCGTCCATTGAAATTTCAATGTAACTCTATTTTATTTATCGGCTTCAAAAACTGTGTAAGACACTGGGCTTAAAGTATCCAATACTGGTGCTTGTTACTACCCTAATATCGTCCATTAAAAAGTTGCCGTTACGCATTTTCGCTGTCCATACAAAAGTAAAATCTTATTTAAACATAACAACAAAATAACAATGTCACGTTACTCCACTGAATGATCACTCATCTGTATTCCTGAGAATAGTTCAAAACAAACTCGCAGTCAGAGAACCTTTTGAATTGTAAAATGGGCTTTCACAAGAAGTGATGGAAAAAGCGGTCAACAAAGATTAAAGTGTTTTCTTATCTTGTTGACAAAACAGCGCAGACGCAAAATGTACAGCGTGGCAAAACGATAAAGTAACTACACAGTGAAAATTATGTATTTATAATAATATCTGTAATCTCTATTAAAAATACGGCGTACTTCAAATACAGAGCAATTTGTTTACATATCTTTGAATAGTAATATTGTTCGATTATAGACCAATTGCTTTTTTATTTTACGTAGGTCTTTCAAGGACCATCATATTGAGATTCTTCGTCAATACAATGATAACAGTCTATTTACACAATTTTGATTGTTTAAAAATATTATAGACTATTTACTTTAAAGTAACCTAAGTTATGCTTAAGAAAATTAGAATCTAATTTTACCAAATTATATTATGGACTTCACTGGTTATATGTAACGTAGCAATATGCCTAAAAACCAATATGCGACTGAAAAGTTATATAAGAAACATACATAGTGAGATGTTTTTAGAGAATTATTATGCTATCTAATAATTACTATTAACTTCACACTCTTCTTTTCTTTTTCTTTTTTAATTACCGTTAATCTTTTTTTTTCTATTATGTGTATAAAGAAAAGGCTAAATAATAAAATATGCTAAAAAAGAGGAGAGACATTTATTAACTATGTGTAGTGTTAATAAATGTTTTTTCTTTTCTTTTTCTTTACTTTAATGAGTATGCCTAGTGTTAAGAGTGTCTTTTAAGACAATCAGCAATATAAAAATGAAAGTATCCTCTTCTTCATTCAGAAATGTCACTTCTGGCCCAAGAAAGCTGCTACAATATCAGCCTCGACATACTCCCACTCCAACGATAATGCACGCCCGACCGACCTTATTCAGCGATCGGCTGGAAAGATGAACTTAATGCTGCTATTAGGACATCTCACGCATTTGAATAGTTTCAATAAAAGCGCTCGTGATTTTGTCGAGTAGTCACCCTTTTTATCGCAAATAGCAAGCAACTCTGTTACGTGAATAAGGCATTTTAGTATTTTCTTTTCTTTTTCTACTGAAATTTATATCTTTAAACTATTATTAACTTTTTATTTCTGTTACAGGTAAGCGGATATGGAGCACATTGGATGGTAAATACTTTTGTATTTGTGTCGTTTAAAATTAGATAATATTATTTCAATATTAATATATGTATAAATATCTTTATTTAGTTTAGCATATTATGTTATATAATAGTATGTTTATAAACTACAAACTCGGGAACCGAGTCAATAAAAAAGATAACACTAACACTTCCAATGCTTTGTTTATCTCGATGACAGCTACGTGTAGAACTAACAAATTCATAACGACTGTTTCTGCTGCCCTGTCGACCTTCAGCAAACACTCGCAGAAAAAGAAACAAATAATACTTACAACGTTTCCGTGCATTGCGAAGGGATTCGTTAAAAGGGTGAAGCGGTCGTCACATTGTTTATTCAGTCCGTCCGTCGGTCAGGAGCCTAATCCCGATCGATCGTCTGTCGGTATGTCCGTGCGGCATTTGAGCTCGTGAGGTAACGGTGCTGTTATACGGCGTATACTCGTATTGTGGCATCCCTTGGGACGTTTTAGGGCGACATGCTCTCCAGGCCTCCCGGTGTGTTTTTGTTTAAAAAAAAATAGAAACGGTTATATTGCAGTTTCGCGTACGAAATATGTCAATTTCGAAATTCTATACAAGGTGTTTGTTTGACATCGTGGTTCCGTTTTTGTGAAAGAAAAATTCATCATAAACTTTCGCATTTTTAATATTAGTTAGGATGTTCGAAGACTGGTGAACGCGTACAATAAATAGATCATAGCAAACTATTATTTTATTAATATTTGGTCGCTTAGACACGAATAAAGATGATTTTAAGTTGCAGGCTTAGGATATTTTGGTGTGATCTAGTCGGTATATGCGTTATCAAGTCTTCAAACATCAGCCCTTCGAGCCAAAAGGGCAACAAATTGACGTACTTTTTTTGCACAGAGATAGTCGAAGGGTTAGAGAGTGCAGTGGCTACCTATTCTGGTCAAATATAGGTCCCGGGTTCACACAACAAAGACCTTTGTGACAGTCCGAATATCATGCGGACGATGTCCCGGGCGGAAGCTAATACTAATTGTAACTATTAAGCGAGCAATTTTTTTTAATTACTCGTAATTCTGCTATATTTAGTCAAGTTGTTATATTACACTTATATACTATAAATAATTTTATAATAACTTTTATGTATGAACGATTATATTTAATGAAGATTATTCAGCTTTAGAGAGCATAATCTTATATCAATATTATAGCAAGTATACTTGACGATAGTGTTTTGCTGAGTGTAGTGACTCCTCATTTTTTTTGCAATCATTATTTTTCTCACTCCCTCGCATCCGTGTAAATTGCTTATGTTTATAATAACTATGCAAATTAGAACATTTCAATATAGCGCTTGAGCGGGGCTGATACGGTTTGTTGTAATTGAGTTCCTGACTTTTTTGTTTACGTAAATGGTTTGTCGGTTCGTTGGTGCCCGAATTTCGCTTCGTGTTTTGATCAATTCGCCTGCTGCGTACTTTTTTTTTTTGCACCGTTTTTTTTATCGCTGCCGAAAACCGGCCATAGAAAGCTTCTCTCCGGATTAGCTGGGTGAATATTTTATTATTTTAAGCTGAATTGTTGTGGTGAGACTCATATTTCATAAACTCTCAGTATCTATCAACGTATCAATCCTTCGCATTTATTTAACGTAGCATCAAATACATATCATAATTAACCTTAAAACGATACTTAATGTGATATCGGTTGCTACAATGAACCCCACTCAGCATAATGTTGCATTTTAAAGATGACTTTTTTTTGACATTGGTTATATACACGGTATTTTTAGGGTTCCTTACCTCAAAAGGAAAAAACCCTTATAGGATCACTTTGTTGTCCCTCTGTCTGTCTGTCTGTCGGTCAAGACCCTTTATCTCGGGAACGCGTGGAGGTATCGAGTTGAAATTAAAATGAGTATATTATATAATTTGAATTTAAATGAGTATATACTCATGTCTACGGTCCCTTGAAGCTGTGAAAAAAATCAAACTACTAAGTTAGCGAAAAAAAAGATACGGCCGTTTATGTTGCAAAAAACGTATATTTCGACACTCTCAAGGGAATCAAAATTCATAGGGTACTTGCCGTTGACCTAGAACTATGAAGTTTGGCAAGTAATATCGTCTTATACTACAAGTACAGACAAAAATATGAAAAATACATATTTAATTAAATCACAAAAAAAACAGGTCCTCTATGCAAGGAACGGGGGTCCAAATTTTGAAGTAAGTTAACCGTGTCATGTGGGGTATCGTATGAAAGGGCTTCATTTCCACAAGCTTAAAAAGATTTTAAATTATTATTATGATGTATAATTTTCGATACCTATAAATTTGTACGGAACCCTCGGTGGGCTAGTCCGATTCGCACTTGTCCATTTGATTTTTACCATTATAAATACTTATTATCAATTCATATATGTTTCACTACTGGGAAGGATTATTTTAGATGAGCACATCATAGACCAGTGTATCCAGCGGATGGACCAATACATAGATCTACTTCTTGTGGACCAATATCATTAATTTATGTCAAATCTGCATTTATAAATACCACCCCTTTTGTCATCGTTGTCTTGACCATATGTATCTGCATCCATTTGAAATTCTGCGCCGAGTCTATACAAATCAAGATCTGCTTCTACATAAGTATATCTTCTTGACGTTATCAAAACAATGCTCTTAGTTCTATGTTTATCAAGTTCCAGGTTGATAGCTATATTTATTGCGTCTGAAACAATACTCGCTATGCAGCCTGCTTAACTGGTTCATTAGAATTTGTTGCAAACAATTCCTGTAGTTAATAAATTAGAATGGCTGGACTTCCGTCTCGGCTTGAGTAATTTAATAGTTTAAATTGTTGTGGTGTACTTTGTCTTGTACCCAATTGATACTTATGACTTGTTAATTCCGTTTGCAATTTGTTCAGCTGATGGTTGTTAGCTGTCATTCTAATGAAATTATAGTTGACAGAATATACGGTAAGGTTTAAATCAATTAGAATGCATTTAAGTTCAATAATATTGTGACGATTAATTTATATTTCGTGTTTGTTAAAATTTATGTGTTGAGATATTTAACTGTTTGAAATTTTAATGTGCATATTATTGAAGGTTTTAACTTCACAATTACTTGCTATTATATTATTATTAATATCTCAAGCTTTAATGAAAACTAACAAAATTGATAACCAAACATTTCAAAGTTTTAGTATAAAAAGACAATACCTGACAATAAGAACATCGATGAAAAATGAACCTTGCAACGAACTATTAAGGTATAAAAATTTTAAATGTTCACCTAAATAACAAAGACAATTTTTTAAGCTAATAGTTAATATCGGCAACAAAGACTTATTGTTCACAATGCTATTCACCCGATTCACCCTTCAATAATGTGATAAGTTGTAATAATTGTACCGAACTCGAAATTCCGGCCGATAGCCTATCCCAGCCCCTATCATTAAAAGGTACAATTACATTAGCATCTCATTACTGCATGAATATCTACAGTCCCTCCCGTCCCGACAAGTTGTGAAAACATCCCTTTGATCTTACATTGTTCCCTCGGCCGTTACTCTGAAATATGTTTTAGCCCACAGGTAAAATAATTACCTACATTATTCAAAGACTTTAATGTATTTTTTTTAATATGAGTAGGTATGACTCTGCTTTAGCTTTAACTGATGTTGTGGAGTACAAATGTGAAGAAGTAATCGTTTGCCGAATCGTAACTAGCTTTTGCCAATGCTTTTTAACACAGGCGTTTTTTATCTTTGTCTCAAGTTACCTCTTTAATATGACTCTGCTATAACTGATGTCATGGAAGAGATAATAGTACTACTTCTGATTTTAAGCAGGAGAGGTGTGTCCAGTTGCTAAGACATTCTCATCTTGCTGTAAGTTGCATTTACACACCTCATTTATAAGAACCCCATGTTGTAGGGAGGAGGGAATACGTGTGCTGAAAGAGCAATCCATCTCTTGTCTTGATAATAAAGTCTTCAAGTACTAGAGTTGGGTAATTGTAAACACATTTCGACACAATGTGGGTTAATGAGTAGATCTTGTAGATGTGTTTATTTGGAGAATAGTACAAAAAATATATGAAATCGGAGCGAGATCGGGGTCAAAAACTCTGGTAAATCCGTCAACAGTAGACATATGTTTGATATCGTAACAGCGTGTGGCAATTTTGAACATATGCGGGAAAGCAATAAAAGTTGTAATATCAAGATTTAGATATCCTAGCAGTAAATTTTTTTAAGTTATGTCTAATGTCTTCCGGTTTTAAAATTTAAAACTCTTTCGAAGTTGTATCGTCTTTGAAAACAGAAAATATCTCTCTCTATATATCTTTCTTAGTTTAAACAAATCTCTATCTATTGAACATCTTTATATTTATCAAGTAGACACTTAACTAAATCTTCGCTCCCTTCCGAATCCGGCTGACCAATCATTCGTCCAGGGCTTAGCAAAAAAATCAACACAAATGTCCATTCCCTTTTAAAGATTAAGACTTCTAATCGTGTCCTCTGTAACGTCTCCGACCCTTTGCGATATAGGGGGGCTTGCGGCGAGATAAAGTACCTTCTTGAGCGCTTACCTCTTCAAAACTCAGACCCTTGCTATTGTGAGGTGCATATTAAAGGCGACCCGGCTTTCTTGCGTAGCCGTTTCTTGGTTCAAGTTTTGGCTAATTTATGTTTATATAATTATTGTTGGCTTCTCTGTTTAATTAAACTTTGATGCGCTGTGATTTTCTTTAATCTATGTTTGAATCAGAAAGATTACATAACTTGTCGTGTTGGTATTGGCATTAATGAAACACTTTATTTGCGGCACTGTATATCATTAAATAATATAAAGCACATAAAAAACTAACCAACCGTACGGTGGAAGCGTCTGTCGGTGACAGCGAGTGAAAAAGATTAGGTATATTTTTTAATCTTTGCTGTGTTGTGATTTTCTTTATTCTTGCAGCAAACATTTGCAATCAACAAATTTATAAGATCTTAGAACTGAAATATAAGCCAATATTGACACAAGACTTAACATTCTTATATGAACAATTGGAATATTCTAATAAATAGCAAAGTAGATATAGTTCATAATTAGATCCTTAAATTAATTCTCTGTAAGTATAATCTTTTATTAATACTATTTGAAAACTTTAATATCGCTACCTCAAAAAGATAATTAACTTGACTTAACTTTACTATTTCACAGTAAATCCATTTCTGTCTTCATTGCTCATGATTGAATTCTATCATCATCATCATCATCATCAGCCTATACACGTCCACTGCTAGACATATGCCTCTCCAAGTGCACGCCACTGAGCACGAATTGAATTCTATACTATCTCTTAATTTTGTAATTTTTACTAGAGGACCCCTAACATAAGTATTATATTTGTTGATGGTACGGTACCGTGATGCTACCACGAGTTAACAAAGAAGATAATGGCTAATAAAATCAGTAATGTTAGGCTATATTACGTGTCACAACGTTCTTTAATAGTCACTTGAGCGCACTGCTCTTGCACGTACAACTTACATTGTCGTATTGAACTCATGTTTGAGCTTACGGAGCACGGGAGGGCATCATCGTCATCATCAGTGTTTCGGGCTTAATACTCCATTTTAGATTTTCTTTATTTTTCATTTTCGAAAGAGCTGGAGAATGTTTCGAAGTGCTCGTAAATAAGTATTTACGAGCACTTGCTTCTTTTTGATTATATACTTTTTATATTTTTCAATTTTTTTTCTTTTGTTTTGTTTTTCTCTCTTGTTGTATTGGTATCTTCGTTTCTGTTTGTCGGTACGTTTTATTGTATTAATATCTCATATTTTTATTATAATTATACCTTTACTTTGCTTTCTTATTCCTCAATATACTCCACTCTTTCCCTTTCGTTACTAGTCTATAAAGCTCCCACTACTGGGTTCAGACCTTCCTACAGAAGAGTAGCACTGAGTAATGCGATTTGTTGGGTTTTAACAAGTGCCATATTATCTTAAGACCACATCAGTGTCCAATAGCTTAACATGCCCTCCGAAGCACGGAGGAACTCGGTTAACCATTCGGTAAATCAGCAATATAAACATTGCTTAACTAGCAAGATCGCAATATAAACGAGCAGGCCACTACGCCATAGCGCTTCTTCGAGAGACCGATATCAAAACTGTTAGTCACCCAAGAACTGACATTCCTAATAGTATAAATGAGAAATTATAATTATAATATGTTTACGACGCAATCGGAGGCCAACTGTTAATGAATTAACGACATTAAGCTTCTACGGAACTCCAAGATGGAATTGAACCAGTATAATAAATCACTATTGCCGATGAATGAGCAATCTAATATTCATGTATGTAACAAGAGGTTATTAAACGAACATCCGAAAATACTCTTGGCGAGAACTTAATTATGCAAATCGCGATGTATAGAATGTACTTTAAGAAGCCGCTTAATGCATTCTATTGATTTTATTTGACCATCAAGGAGAAATTGGTATTGAGATTTCACAATTGATTCAAAACATTTGAACTAGCGACACAATATTTTTTAAGACAAGCATCAAAATAAGGTGGCAAAATAAGTAATGCAGCACTGCTTTTATAGTTTGCCGGTTTGAATGTCTATATTATTTAGAAAGGTGTGAACTATTCGTTATTATATAGATCGATCAACTAATGAGAGCTCTAAAGGTGCAGCGTCTAGGTTTGAGATCGTGAAAGTTAATTATCATTCGAAGTGCCTGGTTTTCAGATAAAAAAACTAAAAAGTATATTGATCGTATACGTGCTTCGGAAGAAAGAGATCAACCAGGTCCAGTTGTAAAAAAAATGTGCTGATTTGTTATCGTAAGAGCATTATACTATGACACATTAAAAACGAGCAACAACTCAGATTTCCTGTGTTTACGGTCCCTGCAAAGGACTCGAAACAACAGGATAATTATAAAAAAAAAAGTGAATAGATCCCATATAGTGTTTCATATCATTCTTGTAGTCGTAGTATCTACTGCACAATTTTCACACTCTACTGTCCATCTATACGAGTACGTTTGCGGTGCTCGACACACGATAGCCATTGCGACACTCCTTTTTCCATTCGCGTAACAAAAAAGCAATCTATGAATCGACAACCACACACGGCGTTTCGAGTGCTGTCGGCATTTTCAACCCGAGCTCTTATGCAAAGATGTTATGGTTGATAGTCGGACGACTTTTGTTTATTAAGAATTTGATTTCGGTTGCTGTAACATGAGATTTGCGGCCATGAAAGCCAGTGTCGCTGAGCTTCGAGTATTAGATTACTACTCTTTGCGGTTAGTGGAAACGGCATGAGCATTGTGGTTGCTGAGCTTCTCACGGTACCAGCAGTGTTTCTAGTTTAGACGTGTCCAATCTAAGCACCGGCTATTGTTTCATACGAAGGTGCCGATGTGGTTTTTGCGGCGTTAAGCTTAGTGTTATTAGCTGATGTTTGTGTTGTTACAATTATATATTTTTTTGGTCCGTCTGAATACTTTGATGACGTGTGTGAATTATTTGGCGTTTTCCACATTTTAATGTCTGGTTAAAGTTTTGCTATAAGTAAAAATACTATTAGCGGTGTAGTTCACTGATGTTTGGCTAACTATAAAGCATTTTTGATGTTAGTAATGTATTTTGAAGAAACCTCGATCAGCTGTTTATCTTTATATATATTAAATCTTCTGTGTGTGTATGTTATTGAACTCCTTCTAAACGGCTGGACCGATTTGGATGAAATTTTCTGTGTGTTCCAGTGGATTCGAGAATGGTTTAGATTTACAATTGGAGCCTGTAGGTGGCGCTGCTATAGGGGTTCATCATGGGATACGGGTGTTCTTAAGCGGACGAATGATTTGTTTGATTGGTTGTCATGGAAACTGACAACGTTTTGTTTGTTTTGTTTTCATGGCAACTGTCAAAGCGGCACAAAGTCCGCCGGTCAGCTAGTAGCCTAATAAAACACGTAACTGTAACAGACAAGACGCACTAGTTGAGATTAGTGTCGGTTTATTCCTCAAAGCCTGTGACTTCTCTGCGTGAACACCCTTATTCAGTGATCTCGAAGGAAACTTAATACTCTTTTTTAAGCTGCTGTCTGCTTACTGAAAGAAATCATTCCTGCGTTTAGTAAGGCTTATGCTGTTAAGTGTGAAGTAGTTTTCACCTTTATTTATACACAAAAATAAGATACAATAGAAGCAACGCCCTCAAGTCACCGTGTAATCGTCTTCAAATTTCTTCCTGAACAGTTAGCCAGCTAGTCTAAAGAGTCCGCAACAGAAACAAAGCGAAACCTTAACAGTGCTAGATGTACATAGAGTTAAAACAAAAATAAACAGCGCACCGTACCCAGCATAATATATTGAGCACTACGTGACTATACAGAATTAAATTCACAGCGTCGCGTCGTGTACACTTGCAGACTATTCAGCTGGGTGTCCTAAAACAACCGTAAAGATACTGTGGAACTGTGCAGCAGTGAACCAACCAACTTGTAATTTATTCGTTCCCTAAAGCGGTGCATCACTGAAGACTTCTGCCTGCGGAGTGGGCGGAACCCACCATTGTGACAAAATAATGTCTCCTCACTGTACCTTCCAACTCCTTTAACGCAAAGAACCACTCTAGTCTTATGCACATAAAACTGGAACTCGCTTACGCCAACTGAACAGATGGTACGCCAAGATAACGCTGAATAATCAACGCTTAAAACGTCTGGAAAAGGAAGATACGGTAATGTAATATGAATAACAAAACGACAGAGATATATTCCTATTTAATTCTTATTACCGCGACCAACAATGGTGTATAAATTGTACGGGATGGTTAATTCTTCGAGCATAAATCATCGGGTAGGCTGTCGCGCATGCCCGCGCTCAATAGATACGACAGTTTCATTCGCCACGTCTAGATTGCAGGCCATAAGTATTATCGTTTTATTAACATGTAAACTCTGCCTCACGCCGGACTTTCCCATTTGTGTAATTATAAACAGAATTTGTTAATAAAGCTGAGACACTCGCTAGTGAACAACGACTCGTACCTAAGATAACAAATCACATAAAAAATTAAGCCAAAGAATAAAATGAAAAATAAACGTAACTAAATAATATGAATATTTTTAACAAGCAATAAATTTGCTACAAAACTTTGATTATTTCTCATATTCAAAGCTACAAAACTACAACATTTCAAAGTTTCTCTGGCTACAGACTATAAAAAGTCATAGAACTGTCAAACTATTAAAAAACAAAGCAGCAATCTTCGGAACCATAATTTCGCTCTCTACATGTTTGTGTCTGCATTAAATAACTTAAGTTATTTTCTCCGAGTCGCATCTCAACTCGCTCGAACAGCTAGTTCAGACACCTCACCTCACAGGCGATTGTATTTCGCGGTCGACTCGCCTTCCCAAGTTCAATTTTACGCGCGGCCGCCCCGCACCGCTGATGCGTTCTGACGCGGCGACAGTCGCGCTTGCGATTCGCAATTAATTACTTTCGCAAAGCCTGCAAGGGGCTTCGGATCAGCTGTCCGATTTTCGTTGCCTACGTTAACACGTGTGTTCTGCATTCACTTTGATGTAGATACTGGTTTTATTGTGTGTGTTATAATGAGATGACACTGAGATTATGAGAAGTGAAGACTAATCTGGTCCTTATGAGACGTGATAGTGCACTTTTTATTGCAGTTGGTATTAAGTTTAAAATTTTAACACAATGTTGTCTAGGCTGTATGTCTGTTTGCCTGTGCCTTTAAAATTAAGAAAGCTGTTTCCGGATCCGTTTATAGCGGTCTCTCCGTTCATGTTTTTTTCTTGTCACGTACGTTGTGTCTAACAAATAAATTAAACTAGAAGAAATCTTGTTTTTAATCATTACCTCAATAGGTTATGGGCCCAGAAGCGCTCAAGTGTTCAGTGATTATTAAACAAAGAGCAGAAATACAGTAAAGTGCTAATAAAAATTGTCACAAATAGAAACGTGCCGTTCTAACCTATTTCAATATGGAGAGCAAGACAATGATGAGCCTAGAAAAGTTTGATGGAACTAACTTCAAACAGTGGAAATTTCAAATAAAATGTGCCCTGCGTGCAAGGGGTTTGAATATCGGCACACCAAAACCGGAATCGAATGCAACACAGTGGGACAAAGATGATGGCATGGCGATGTTTCTGATGACGTCAGCTATGGATTTGAAACAAGTAGCACTCATCGAGAATTGTGAAACAGCATTAGAGATGATGACAAAACTTGAATCCGTATATGAACAAAAATCGGAGTTGACCAAAATGATGATACACGAACGTTTTTATCAATATAAAATGTCACCAGTAGATAACGTAGCACAGCATATAGCTAAAGTAGAAAGCTTAGCTAAGCAACTAAAAGAAAGTGGAGAGGTGATCAGTGATACTGCAATTATGACAAAGATACTAAGTACACTGCCTCCTAAGTATAGATCTCTGCGTCAGGCTTGGATGTCACTGGATTCCAAAAGTCAAACTGTGGCTAACTTAACAGCTCGGTTATTGGATGAGGAGGCTAGCTTGAATGTAGAAGATGAAAATGATACAGCACTAATGGTGGCAAAACAAGGTAGTACAAAGAAGAAAGTTTTTCCATTTCAAAAAAAAAATATCCAAACAAGCAAGGAGTTAAATGAAAAACAACATCGTTTTATATGTTACAATTGTGGGAAACGTGGCCATTTTGCTAAAGAGTGTCATGCTCCTAAGCAAAAACATAACCAAGGAGAGAAAAATATGTTAGCATTCAATGTAACTAACAGTGTTTGGAATGATCAAGATGAAAGTGATCAATGGATATTAGACAGCGGTGCCTCAGCCCACATGTCTTTTAAACGTGAACATTTTGTAAAACTGTATCAGTATACAGGGTCTCCGCTGAAGTTAGGAAACCAAGATGCCATTGAAGTGGTAGGCCAAGGAAATATTTTAATTAACAAGTGTGTTAATGGACAGTGGGAGACAAGTATCCTTAAAAATGTCCTTTTTGTACCTAAATTGAGAAGAAACCTATTTTCTGAAGGAACTGTTATTAGACAAGGGTATCAAATTATTAAGAAACAAACTGAAGCATTGATATATAAGGACAATAAAATAGTGATGTGTGCATCATTGCAAAGTAACAATTTATACAAACTAAAAGTAAAAACTATTCATAACCCAGTGTGTAATGTAGTTCAAAAATTAGATCTTAAAACATGGCATGAGCGTTTGGGACACTTAAACATTAAAGAAATACAGAAAATGTGCAAAAACAATGTGATTACTGGTGTGGACTTATCAGACTGTAACAAGTTTGTATGTGAAGGTTGTGCTTACGGCAAGCATGCTCGTCAACCATTCCAGAAATCTAACAGAGGACCACAGCAACCAGGTGATGTTGTTTACAGTGATGTTTGTGGACCATTCAATGAGCCATCAGTGCAAGGTATGAAATACTTTGTTATTTTTAAAGACGCTGCTACCAGTTTTAAATTTGTGTTTTTTATAAAGAACAAAATGGATGTGTTAGACTGTTTTAAAAGATATAATGCAAGGGTCAAAAACAATTTTTTTCATAGTGTTCGCATATTGCATTCTGATAACGGAGGCGAATATACGAGCAAAGACTTTAAGGAATATCTTGACCATGAGGGCATTTCTCATGAGTTTACTGCTCCATACACTCCCGAACAAAATGGCCGGGCAGAACGAGAAATTAGGACCATTGTAGAAAGTGCTAGGTCCATGCTGTATGCCCGCAATGTACCACTTAATCTATGGGCAGAAGCGGTAAATTGTGCAGTTTACTTATTAAATCGCACATCTTCCAGTCAGACAACAAATATAACACCGTTGGAGATGTGGAGTGGTATAAAACCCAGTTTGGGTCATGTCAGAATTTTTGGGTGTGAAGGCTATGTACATGTACCAGATCAACTAAGAAAGAAACTAGAAAGTAAAAGTAATAAAATGATGTTAGTTGGTTATGATAACACTAACTATAGAATGTATGATCCAATAACAAAAAGAATTACAGTGTCAAGAAATGTCATCTTCAATGAACAGAAAAGTCCAGAATTCAGAAGAAATAAAGCTCTAATATGTATTAATGATGAAATTGAAAAAGAAAAAGAGGTTTTTGATAATTTAGAAAAGAATTTAAATAATCAAAGTTACGAAAGTGATGACAGCACTCACACTGCAACTGATGAATATGATGAAACTTATAAGCCATCGCAAGAAATTGATTTTAGCAACATAATTAGGTCAAATATAACCTTACGCCCACGAAGAAATCAATTTTTTGAGGCAAACATAATGGAATTGAATGTTCCTGTTACTTATGAAGATGCAATCAACTGTGAGCATAGTAAGTTATGGTTGGAGGCCATAAATGAAGAACTAGAAGCCCACTCTAGCAATAACACATGGAGCTTGGTTGATAGAGGAAATCAAAGGACTATAACATCAAAATGGGTATTTAATATAAAAAGAAACCAGGATGATGATGAAGACAGATATAAAGCTCGACTGTGTGCCCGAGGTTTTGCACAAGTTGAAGGAATAGACTATAGTGAGATTTTTTCACCAACTACAAGGTATGAGTCAATACGAATACTGTTGTCTCTTGCTGCAGAACATAACTGGAATATTAGACAATTAGATGTCAAAACAGCTTTCCTATATGGGGAACTAGAAGAGGATTTATTCATGGAGGTTCCAGATGGAGTAAGTGCACCTGCAAATAAAATATGTAAACTGAATAAATCTCTTTATGGTTTGAAACAAGCATCGCGATGCTGGAACAAGAAATTTACAGAATTTTTATTGAAGTTTGGTTTTGTTCAATCACAAGCAGACAATTGTGTTTTTGTATGTAATTTTAATGGGATTAAAGCCTGGTTAATTTTGTATGTAGATGATGCCTTGATTATGTCTCAGTCAGATATAACATTAAATAGTATTGTGAGTTACTTAAAACAGGGATTTCAAATCAAAGAATTGAATTTGAGTAGATTTGTTGGTTTGGAAATTATTAAGTCGGATACATTTATTTGTATAAGTCAAAGAAAGTATATTGAACAAGTAATACATAAATTTAATATGAGTACAGCACACCCCTGTAGTACACCTGTTGATGTAAATGTTCAAATAACTAAAAATGTTGATAGTGAGTATATTAATTTTCCCTACAGGGAAGCTATAGGATCATTATTGTTTTTATCTACAGCATCCAGGCCAGATATTTCATATGGGGTTAATCTGTTAAGTAGATTTATTAATAATCCAAGTTCACACCATATTGTTCAGTTGAAGAGAATAATTAGATATCTTATTAAAACTAAAGATTTATGTATAAAGTATCAAGGTCATGAAAGCTTAATTGGATATTCGGACTCAGATTTTGCTGGGGACACAGATTCAAGAAAATCTACTACGGGTTATATTTTTATGTTAAATGGTGGTCCTATATCTTGGACTAGTCAAAAACAATCGTGTGTTGCCCTGTCAACTACTGAGGCCGAATTTATGGCTGGATGTGAAGCTGCCAAGAACCTGTTATGGCTAAAACAGTTTTTTAAAGAAATTGATGTCAGTCAGAATTGTACAACTTTATGTATAGATAATCAGAGTACAATTAAATTGATTAATAACCCAGTTTATCACAAAAAAACAAAACACATAGATGTTAAATTTAATTTTATTAGAGAAAAAGTCAAGCAAAAATTAATTATTATAAAATATGTGCAAAGTTCAGATCAGCTGGCTGATATTTTTACCAAAGCTTTACCTACTCTTAAATTTGAACATGTAAGGGATGAAATATTGTCAGTTATGTAACTTAATTTTTTTTTGAAGCAGGCAAACTTAAATTAATTTTGTTTATATAAAATTTAGTGGGAGTATTAAGTTTAAAATTTTAACACAATGTTGTCTAGGCTGTATGTCTGTTTGCCTGTGCCTTTAAAATTAAGAAAGCTGTTTCCGGATCCGTTTATAGCGGTCTCTCCGTTCATGTTTTTTTCTTGTCACGTACGTTGTGTCTAACAAATAAATTAAACTAGAAGAAATCTTGTTTTTAATCATTACCTCAATAGTTGGTAGCATTTGGATCTCATTTGATATGTTTGTTTATTTTTTCTTAGAACTGTGCATTAATTTTTTTTTGTATTTGACATTATACAAAACAATAAAATCGGCAAACAATGGTGCTAGTGTAATATTTTTTAAATCCTTATTTTTTGCAGTTTATAATCGTTTGTAAAAACATCGATATGAATAATCATTTGAAATTGTATGTTTGTAATTTTTTACTTTGTTGGAATGAATAACAAAAGACGAAATAATAAAACCAAATGCTCCTCCAGATTCATTCAAAGCATTAAAAGCAAGCCGTAATTTTTTAAGTGTGTACTAATAACTTCTCTCCTTAGCAACCTTTTGTGTAGGGCTAATAAACACGTTTTCAATTTTGGATAACGAATCTCGATCTTAAAACAAATTTTTATTACAAAATCTTTAAGTCTTCAAATAAGAGTTCATTTGCTCATTGTATAAATTTGAATTTAATTATTAAACTACCCGTTTAATAATTTTGCGTTAACGCTTATTTTATGGCTACATTATTAAATTTTCAACTATGACACTTGAAACTAATTCTATTAGTTAAGAATCTAAATTTGTTTATAAAAACCCTTAAAAATATATAAGTACCAAAATTTTTTGGAACCTCTACTAAAAATCTGATGAGAAGTCTCTTCACGACACTTAACTAACTTTCTTTCTCCACCATACAGCTAAATTAAAACTTAGGATAATGTGCCCGCAGAACATGTTATAAAGGCCTAACATTATAAAACTTAATTGAGAAGATAAGACATGATAAACAAACGGCTTTTATTGCCTAATATTAATCAACTAATTGAAAATGTAATATATTAACTTTATTGAAAATTTTACGATTGTTATGACATGTGCTTCGTTATTTAAGATATTGGATAGTTTTATGATGATTATTGTACCGAAAGTAAGCTTCACCTTAAGAAAAAAACACCACTATCAGCAAGACATAATGTACGTTTTTATTATCAATTAGCTAACAATTATTATATCTTTTAAAAATAAAAATAAATGTATTTCAATTCGTTGATTCTTTATCTAAGCAGTTCTTAATTTAAAATAACTTAAACTTTGAAGCGAAACAACGTTCTATTTTTAGGTATTATTTTATTTTTCTTAATTAAAAGTGTCTCTAATTAACAATTTAATGGAAGCTTGAGCAATAGACAGTCTGGCACTAAATTAACGTCTAGTCAATTTACCGCTTGCAAATTGTACTAACAGGGTTACTGTCCCAACTTCGCGATGTCGTGTCTAGCCTTATTGGCTAATCTATGGCTGCTACTTGATAATTCGACCGCGGGGGTGCGTGGCTAGCTGCCAACCAAGCGGTTTTCACCCCGATGCCTGCATACATGTTTGTGTGCACTGATTTACGACTGTACAGTTTTGGCAGTCGAAGGTATGGTTAGCGGATCTTGGAATGATGGATTAAGGCACATGTTTGTTTGGTGCACCGTGAATGTGGGGCTTCTTAGGTTGCAAGAAGTTAGGCGTATACTGTAAATAGTTGTTTTGAAAGAATGATTTTTATTGATGTACCAGTGACATTTTTAATCATATATGTACTAGGTATATAAAACAAGTAATTTTATTTCCTCCGATTTAATGAAATCAATTAGCAAAGTAATTGCATACTCCTAAACCTCCCTAATTCTTCCTAACTTCCTCTATCGCGTTCTTAAAAAGGTTAGGTCTAGAAAGACCGCTTGTAACGATAAAACCGCATTTGCCTTTACTAGCCTTAAGATTTGTGTAACTATATTTTCTCACTCAGTCCTTCTATCTATCTATCTACCTAAATATTATAATGAATGCAGTAATCCACGACAATATCATCAAGTTATCAAAGCATCGCACCGCGGCAGCGCCTCCGGTCTGTCACCGTCGTAATTGAGAGTTAGGCGAACGCTTTGCTATGCTAATGCTATTCGGACAAGCAACATGTGGGTTACTCCACGTACCTACGCATAATACAGCCTCGGTACTATCCTTTAATGAAAACTGTTACTATACACCCTTGTCATAATAATTGAGAATCAATAATGCTTCAGTAAAGTCTCTTATCTTATCTTATCTTAGTGGGGCCTGCCGAGGTTTCCACCTCCCAGTAATACTTCGACCCATTGGGATCTTTTGTGCAACCCCATCCTTTCACTCTTCCTCCTCTGTAAAGATAGATGCCATAAGTCTGGCAACGTCCTTAAGAGCGAAGAGCCTGAAGTCCTCCGGTTTTGGATAGGCCGACCCCAGGAGTCCCATTCTTTTCCTAGCCAGAGAGTCGCAGTCACACAGTAGGTGCTGCATTGACTCGGATTGCTCTCCACATGCCCTACACAAACTATTTGTTGAAAGGTGCATTCTGTGAAGCATTTGTTTTGTGGCATAGTGCCCTGTCAAGGCACCAATGGTTAATCGGGCCTGCCTTCTGCTGCCTCCGCATATGAACTTACTCCGTCCTAAGGCGTTTTCGCCTAGGAAGGATTTGGAGTGTTTCATACCCGGCTGCTCTTTCCATTCGATGCCGTGCCTGTTTTTGATGTAAACTTTTAAGGCCTTGTTGATGGTACTTTGTGCAAGTGCCACGAACGGCTCAGGACCAATAAGCTGGGTCTCTGAGCCCTCCCTGGCAAGTGTATCCGCCATCTCGTTGCCGTGGATTCCCATATGGCCTGGGACCCAGATCAATCGCACCTTGTTATGTCCACCTAGCTTGTTTAGAGCTTTTGTGGTTTCCAGAACAAGGCCAGAGTCGATTCGGGGCGATATGAGTGACTTGAGCGCGGCTTGGCTGTCACTCAGGATGAATATATTGCGCTTTTTAATAGCTAACTCTATATTCTGCTTTGCGCACAGGAGAATTGCGAAAGTTTCTGCTTGGTAAATAGTAGCAAATTTTCCCATGCTTTGACTATGCTTGAAGTCGTTATTATAGACGCCTGCCCCTGTGCCCGACTTCATTTTTGATCCGTCGGTGTACCAGATTAGGCTGTCTTTTTCCGGAGACGGTGGCCCTCGTTTCCATTCGTCCCTGGTTGGAACATAAACTTTAAATTTCTTTTCGAACACGAATATGGGGGATATTTTATCGCACCCCATTTCCATGATCGTATCAGGAATGTCACTTGGTTCCCATTTTGTGTGTCTGGTCAGAGGTTTAGATGCGTCCCATAATCCGGCCACCTTTAGTCTATGTAACGCTTTCTTTGCCTCTGTTTCTATTACAATGTGCAGGGGTGGAAGGTCTGTGAGGACCTCCAGCGCTGCCGTTGGAGTGGTTCTAAAGGCACCAGAGATTGCTAGACAAGCTGTTCTCTGAAGTTTGCTAAGAGCATTCTTACAGATCTTCAGCCTAGTTCTGGGCCACCAGACGATGCTGCCATATGTGAGGATCGGTCTCACCATCGTCATGTAGATCCACCTGATAATTTTGGGGTTGAGTCCCCAAGTCTTGCCGTATGTAGACCGACACATGCCAAAGACTCTGTAAGCCTTGGCTACGGTTGTGTCCACATGCTGTTTCCAAGTAAGTTGCCTATCCAGCGTTAAGCCTAGATATTTCACTTCTTTGGACCAAGAGAGCTGGGTGCCATAGAGTGTTAGGTTACCCAGTCCCGTAATGTTCCTTATTCTTGTAAAGGGGATAGCTGTTGTTTTCCCCGGGTTTACAGAGAGGTGATGGGCATTGCACCATTCCTCCAGCAGACCTAGGGCACGTTGCATTAACCCCGATACCGTAGAGGGAAATTTCCCACTGACTGAGATGACCAAATCATCCGCATAACCCACCGTATGGAATGGTCCTTTATTCAGCCTTACTACAATTGAATCAACTACAAGGCTCCACAGAAGAGGCGAGAGAACCCCTCCTTGTGGGCATCCTCTAGTTGTTCGCGCAATTAGACTGTCACCTAGCAGTTCAGAGTTAATAATTCTACCCTTTAACATGCATTCAATCCAATTACAGATCGGTTGTGGCACACCATGGTTCTTGGCTGCAACCTTGATGGATTCAAAGGTAGTGCGATCAAATGCACCTTCGATATCTACGAAAGTGCAGACGCAAATCTCCTTGTTTTCCAGCGCAGATTCCGCTCGACTCACCACATGATGAAGAGCAGTTTCGGTTGACTTCCCCGCCTGATATGCACACTGAAGTCCATGGAGTGGGAATCTTTTCAGAGGTCCCGCTCTGATATATTTGTCTACCATCTTCTCCAGGGTCTTCAGGAGAAAAGATTGTAGACTTATAGGCCTAAAGGCTTTGGGTTCTTCGTAATCTGGTTTTCCTGTTTTGGGTATGAAGATTACCTTAACACGCCTCCATGTTCTGGGAATATGTCCGAAAGCTATGCATGCTTTATACAGCCTGCAGAGATGGGGTCCCAGGATGGAGGCGCCCTGTTGTAGTAGAATGGGATAAATGTTGTCAGGTCCTGGCGCCTTAAACGGTTGAAAGCTCCCATGAGCCCATCTAACCTTACATTCATCCACTACCCTTTTCGCTGTTATCCAGTCATATTTGGAAGTTCTCCTCTGCTGTTCCTTCCAGCTGATTGGATCATG
Source organism: Eudonia lacustrata (assembly GCA_947562085.1). Lineage (NCBI taxonomy): Eukaryota > Metazoa > Arthropoda > Insecta > Lepidoptera > Crambidae > Eudonia > Eudonia lacustrata. The sequence continues at coordinate 6,685,831 of OX387315.1, read as the reverse complement.
ATCGTCCTGGATGACTTCTGATCCAGGGAAATGAGTGTCAAACATGGCCTTCAATGTGTCACTCCCTGTCTCTGTACGTACTCCATCTTCCTTCCTTAACGTGGTTAATGGAATCGCCTTTGTTGTAGAGATAGCCTTGGATAATCTCATTGCTTCCGGAACAGATTGTATCTGGTCACAATGTTTCCTCCAGGCAGATCTCTTTGCCTTACGTACCGCACTACTGTACCGTGTTAAGGCCTCCTTGTAGTCGCTGAAGTCGTTCCTCGCTTTCGCTTCGTTGAACGCCTGTCGTGTAGCTCTTCTAATGCGAGCCAGTTCCGGGTTCCACCATGGTACCCTCCTTGTCACTGATTTCGTCTCTGGACAGTTATTTTGCCATGCCGTCATCAGTGCTTCTGTAATTCTATCAGCTTCAAACTCTATGTCCAAGGCTGAGTTTAATTTACAGCTGGGACCATCCAGCTCCATTCTGAGGTCCTTTTTGAAGCCCTCCCAGTTAGTGTTCCCGGGGTTCTTCCTACGCACAGTTTCTATGGTTTCACCTAGTCTGTACCTAAAGCATATGTAGTTATGATCGGAAAGGGAGACCTCATCCGACACATGCCAGTTTGTGATGTTCCTTACCGCTCTATTGTTAGCAATGGTTACGTCGATCACCTGTGCCCTGCGGGCGTTGAAAAAAGTAGGCTTGCTACCTTTGTTAAGTAATTGCATGGGTGAACTTACCAGATATTTCAGAAGCTTCTCCCCCCTTTCATTGGTGTCTGAGCTGCCCCAGACGACATGATGCGCGTTCGCGTCGCAGCCGATGACGACACCTAAGTTTTCTCGGTTGCCGTAGGTTACCAGTTCCCGTATCTGTGGTGATACTGGATCTGTCTTCTCGTAAGGGAGATAAGCTGACGATAAGATTACCGTTCGCTTTGTCCCCCCCTCCCCTGTGTGGATCCTGACAACTGTCAGGTCCCTGCAACAGAACTTGATTAAAGGCATTGCATGTATGTCATTTCTGACATAAATGCAAGTCCTCATGTTATTAGTGGAACAGTTATGAAAAAGAGTACCAGGAGCTCCACCTAAGCCCTTTATCATTCCCCCATATAGGTAGGGTTCCTGAATTAGGGCAATATCAAACTTGTTCATTTTAAGCTCGCGTGCCAGAAGGGCAGTCGCGGCCTTACAGTGGTGCAAATTAATCTGTACACACCTTAGTCCCGCCATTTCCTCGTCTATTGGCCGTCTTCCGAGCTAGGTTCCCCATCCGTTGTCGCTTGCGCGCCCAACGGGGAGGACCCCCCCAGAAGCAGCTCGTCTATGGCGAGCTCTCCCACGATGTCTTCAGATCTTGGGGAGGAGATCCCACCACATTCCATTGGTGTCATCTCCTCTCCAACATCCCCTACCGCAGCGACTAGAACACCCGGTCCTGGCTGCACCTTTGCCACTAGTGCGCTTTGAGAGCACTCACCCTCAGTCGCTCCCGCCACGCTCACTCCTTCACTATTGCCTTGGGCCTCGACAGGCTCGCCCGTAAGCTTCTCCTCTAGAAGCTTAAAGACGCTCCTGTCGATGCCCGTGTAAAGGCAATAGCCCTCCGCTTTGATGAATGCTGCAGAGGCACCATCCATCAGTCAGTAAAGTCTCAGCTACGACGCAAAAGTTTAATTTGAGATTGCCCAAAAATTAATTATTAATGTAAGTCGACTGATAAGAATTTTGTTGTACCAGCAATAGTAACAGTATATAGTTTCTTCAGTTAGTTCTTTTCCTCAGCAGTTGGGATTTTTTTATTTCCCACAGTAAAATATATACCTATCACCGCTTGAAAAAAAAAATACTTTTGCCGTGTAACTTGTATCAGAACAAGTGAAAGAGAGCATTGTCGCCATTTTTCGTAAAATAAATAATCGGATTACATCACATTTTCATCCCTCGATATAATGATTTGTCTTAGTCTTTGATATAATTATCCTACTAATATTATAAACGCGAAAGTTTGTAAGTATGGATGGATGTTTGTTACTCTTTCACGATAAAACTACTGAATGGATTTGGATGAAATTCGGCATACAGATAGTTTCTAACCTGGATTAACACATAGGATACTTTTTATCTCGATATTCCTACGGGAACGGGAACCAAGCGGGTGAAACCGCGAGCGGCCGCTAGTAATTTATATAAATAATATTCATTCCTACACAAAATAAAATATAAACTATATTGTGAAATACATTTACTGTTATAAAGCCTAAGCTAGTTAGGTCACTCCTACCTTTTCTACTTTTGTTTGTAAGTTGAGTTATAATCGGTTCATAAACTACTGCAAAATTTAATGAAACGTGAATTCTACTTAACACTTAAGCCTCTGCAAACATGATCTTTAAACGAAACAAAAAGCTGACAACAGTGACTTACACATTCATTTCCATCACTGTGTCAGAAGTCGGTACTCAGTGCTTTGACATGCCAAATCCGTTGGAACGCAACATGTGGCGACTGAGAGCCAGTTGGCGTGGTTTTCACCAGCTATGCTTTTGTAAGAACAGCTTAGCTCTCGTTTTACTGGGTCGAAAATTTCGTTTCAACGCCTATTTCGTTTTAACAACCGCTGAAAATGGAAGCGAACGTCACCCCGACTTAGATAATCAACAAATGAGGGACATATAAAGTCCTAAAATTGATCGAGGGCTTAAATTAATAGTGACAAGTAACAAGAAATATGGTAATAATCCCGATAATAATAATTACTCTAATAATTATGTACTCTAACAACCTCTGTGGTTTTGTGGTTAAGACCAGTGGTTTCATACCCAGATATTCCGGGTTTGAAATAAAATGAAATGAAAATCTTTTATTCAATTTAGGCATATAAATTGCACTTATGAACGTCAAGTAGTTACATAAAAAACAAAAATATATTATAAAATAATATAAGTACACAATAATACATATAATATGTAATTTAATAAACAATACATACATGTAATGCGATTCTACTGCTGGTTCGGAAGGTTGATTCTGCTAAGAAGACTCCAGCAAGAAACTTAGCAGCTACTCTTTTAAACTAAGAGTTGTATTGTATACAAAAGTGTAACTAGAAATGTGAAATAACATGTGCAGGCGAGCAGACTAAGATGACCACATAATCTTATCATTAAAATAATCATTAATTTTATAGTAACCGTTTGATTCCCAGCGACAAATTAGTACTCGGTTTAGTTGGTTGTAGGTTTTGTTTTAAGTCCTCCTGGCTAGCTACAAACCTTCTTATCTTAATATGTCGCCATATCATCAATGTTGGTAGCATTTTAAGATAGCCAGATTCTCAGTAGTTGAGGATTCCGGGTGAAGTGCGCTTCCACGCCTTATAGTCACTTAACATCAGGTGAGAGGAAGGGCAAGTGCTAAGCCGTAAAGATTAAAAAACCGGTCACCTTCGTTTACAATTCGGTTTGAGCTTTGAGCGCTGTACGATGTAATTGGAAATTATCATGACATTATGCTGAGCTTTGATATGTTAATGCTAGGGACAAGTGTAGAGCGTTGGAGTTGCCTAAATTAATTGGTTGATGAAACACCACTTAAAGAATGGTCAACCTGTCAATGTGTTGTGTCGTAAATGCGTCAGTGATACTTCTGGTTTTGCAAACTTGTAAAGGCTATGGTTACCGCTTGCCATCAGGCGGACCCTATACCTGATTGCCACCTTAGTAATACGAAATTAAAACGTTACAATAATAATATTAACGTGGAGACTGACCGGAGGATTTGCGTAACTTAGCACATTCTCTGCGAGCATTTGCTTGGTCAGCATAGTGTGCCGAGCCGCTCACCGCTCGCTGCGTCTGTCAGTAATGTCGTATCAAGTTCGCCGCGAACGGTACGTTACGGTTACATTACAAAGATACGCTCCGATCAGTCGCCATTATTGAATAAACGCAAGTAAATTTTAGAAAACAACCAGTGAAAGTATTGCTTTCACTGCTATTCAGATCTGAAACTAAGATAACCAAAGTTTGGTAGTTAATTAAATTTTAAATGATGTAGGTATTTTTATACAAACCTTGAGAAACTCAAATTACATTTATTTTAGAGATTTTATTTTATTTAACATATTTGTTAAACTATCATAACGCCATTACCTACATTTTTATACGAATCTTGAGAAACGCAAATTACATTTACTTTAGAGATTTTAATTTTATTTAACATTTTTTTTAAGTCATCATTATGCCATTACCCATAAAACGTAAAACTTATTTGTTACAACTATTTTGTTGTTTTTAATTCAGCACTTTTTAGAGCACTATAACCTAATCCCATATAGTGCACGGTTATACTAAATAAAGCCGATTCATTGTCCATTTGCGTATATTAACAAGTTCCAAAGGAATCAAAATTCAAAATTTAAAATTCAATATCATTTTTTTCAGTTGAGGCTACAAATAGCTCCTATGAACGTCATTATGCCATCGGTTCGTAAGTCTACTCTGGGCGGGAGACCTTGTACTGAGTAGAACCGGCAAGAAACTCAGCAAGTGTCAAACTCTTTTCTCCCTTACAGCGTCAAAAATATTGGAAAATGGCCTATCAGAAAAGGACACTTTCCATCACAAATAAAAACACAAAATATAAAGCACAATCACATCATGTAAAAAAACACAAAAAAGAAGAAAAAATTAAGTTTGCAAAAAAATCATTTACCCCAGTTTAATTTTTTACAATGTCATACAGTACTAGTAAAAGTCAAAACCTGTCTAAGAATGTTTTTTCTTATAAGTTAAATAGGTACATGTACAACAGGTAATAATAATAAAAATAAGACAAGCATGCAAGAGCAGACCAGCCTCCACAGGCGGCACCCGTTCACGAGTATGACATATGAATCAGCCATCGCTTCGCTCAACCATATTTTAGGGAATGTAACGACCCGACGCACATGCCACCACCGCAGAGACAATAAAGAGAGCATGACACACCCAAGCTACTAAATCAAAACTAATTGAAATGTTCAACGCAACGCTATTTGTTATCTGTAGGACACTGTTTAAAGGCTATCATATCAGTATTACTTTTTATTATAAAAAGTTGTAATGTATGCATTTTTTATATGTAACTAAAGCGGACTCGTGAGGAGCATACTGCAGAGAAGTTCCTAGAACGCAGTCAGTGTCCATTTGCGCACGTTTACAAGTTCCAAAGGAATCATATATAGACCTACATAGATATTACCTGGCGATTTCCCCATATTTGTATTTGTCACACAATGAAAAAACTGTTATTTTCTTCAACCAGTCTAACCTACCTACTCCGTGGTGCACGGTTATACTAACTAAAGCAGACTCGTGTGGAGCATACTACAAAGAAGTTCCTAGAACGCAGTCATTGTCCATTTGCGCACATTTACAAGTTCCAAATGAATTGTTTTATCCACACCGGCTGGCTGGACTTTACCCACCGGCCGCAGTTGCTACTGATTCGGGAGAACAGCTTGTGACCGCCACTCACATGTGGCGAACAAAATGGACTAGCCATTTCTAAGTAGACTTTCCAGCGTGTAGCTGGAAATATATTGCGGCAGTAAGACAAAACAATGTATTAGGTGTTTACCTATGAAATTGCGGATTTTTTCTCACTCATCAATAAGTGTATTACTTCCAACTCAATAGGTACCAGTTGATATTTTTTTATACACATTGAAGAATATATTATTATTACTTAGGCTTAAGTAATTTTTTAATTTACTTTTGTATCTTTATGGCCCAAATTTTTGAAGTGAAAACTTCTTTAGCGGCGTTGTACACTTTTTTTGTAATGGATAAAAAATGTTAAATTCGCGTCAGGACACGTGGCCTGATCGAAAATTCTTAAGACGGATGATAGCCGGCGCGGCGTAGGAGAGGAAGTATCCCCCTTTCTTTCTACGGCGCGGCGAAAATGTATGCCTGCTGTTTCGTTTAGGCGGCGCAGGGCGCTTGCGCGAATGTACGAGTGCTTTTTGATGTAATATAAATTGTCATGTTTGTGTACGATAGCGCAATAAATAAATATTGTATTCTATCACATAAATGATAGTACTTTTATACTGATAATTGAAGCAATTCGTGCAAAATTATTCCCTAACCATTCCAAAATATCAAAAATGAACAACGTTATTATTCAAGTTTTCTCTTCTGCCGGCACTCCCGGAGTGCAACCCGTCGTTTTTTTTTGTTAAATTGACTCCTTTTTTGTTAGCTAAATTGACATTTTGTTTCATTGTAGCCTTGAAGATATTTGTTTTTTTTCTATAAATTTTTCTATCTGCTATATTAAGCTAGTGAAAAGAACACGTAAACCTCCAATTTCTATAATGATAACAATAATAGATGCTAAGAAAATTGAAAAAACGTTAGTATGAAAAAATAAAGTAAAGATACATACAACATTTCATATAAGTAGCGCATACCTTGAAAGTAGTTTGTTCAGGATTGACAACTGAATGTCAGCCACTTTGATGTAGGACCTTATTTAACTGTTCAGTGGATAGGTATTTCAATAACGAGCGCCATTTTTATTGGCCACTAGGCTAACGACGCCTTTAGCCTTCAAAATGCTAAAAGTCAAAAGAATTGCAATTAAACATCTTAAGGATCCACTCGCAATTGTTTTTTGGACCTCGACGCGACACCAAAAGAAAGATTTTACAAATTTCATACCATCGCCTAATCGCCTTGTATATCTTGGGCGTCGTAATTTTGAATCGATGTCTGCACAATGCGGTATTCCTTTTAAAAGCCCCATTTTGTAAGATGGTTTTAAGCTAAGTCTAAGTTTTATAAAAATATTGTTGTTCGATTTAAATATATTCAGAAAAATTACCTAAAAACTTACCTGTGAAGTCGTTCAAACCATTTTTCTTGAATAAACATGTATCCAACACGCGATTGACACATTAAACTTTAATAAATCAAATTAAATAAGTTCCTTGCAATTAAACAAGAAACTTTGCACTCTAACGCTCTGAAATAAGGTTGTAGGGTTAAAAACTGTTTATTTAAATTTGAAAACAGCCCTTCAGAAGGCGTCACTCGAAAATTGACAGCTGGCGTTTCTTTGATATTATTGACAGGCTAATTCATTAGCTGTAACACTGGGGGCTGATATCTCAACGAGCTCTTGTGTGTTTTCGAGCGATTTTCAACCTTACGAAGTTGATTTAAAGTGTGGGACAATTTTGGGGTTGTTTTTCCGCGACAAGCAATTTTTTTAAGTAGTACGTGTTTCGGTTGCGTGTCACACCGTATCCGTTTTTAAAGGCTGCCAGGGGCTTTGAATTTAAATAGACTCGCGATGATTATAATGCGATAGCTTTTGTAAATAAATAAAATCTAGGGAGCGAAGAGCTGTGAATAAATTTGTTTAAGTTCTATACTTAAACGAAGTTTTAAATGTAATTGGAATCAAATTTCAAAGTACAGTTTTTAAGAATAATATCGAATTAAAAAAAACTGTTTTTATAAAAATATCAAATAGAATGAAACTCGAAACTTATGTTTTAATCAAAGTTAGCATTGAGCACGCATCTAAGTTATTACCGAAAACCCGTGAAAACATAAAGTACCTAGCTACTCAATGATCGTGCTGCTTCTTGAACGTATAGAAAGCAGATTGAAGGAAGTTGCAAGGACATTTGCAGCTCTATGTCCTTCACTTATTGACGAACGCCACTGGTTCAACGAAGTACCTACCCTTAAAATATATTTTTCGTGGGTCGTCGGTGTATACCGCAGTCTTGTCACTTTCGGAGCGACTTCCGATTAAAGCACCTTGCGGAACCCCCTTCACTCTTATTGTGTCACCCTCGCCACGATTTTTCATAGACGCACACCCATCCGCTCTTGAACGCACTTGATTTGCGAAGCACGTACCGCTCCACCAACTTGAATAAACAGCGCCAAGCGAATTTGTACCTTGTCATCACATCAGAAAAAGTTATGAGACCGCAATCAAGATACTAGTCGTTCCTTCAGACATATTCGAGCTTTTTTACCTTACCATGCTCCACCATGTATAGTTTCAGCCTTCCGTGTTCGTCCATCGTTTGGTATCTGAATACGTTTAGACTAGTCTAGTAACATTTTCATGCTAACAAATTGATTTAAACTTCCACTTGGGTTATCGGGAATAAATTGTTCGTGGAATTTATCGAGTCACGTCATACGATGTAGCACATAAATATGTCAGCGACAGATAGGTACTAATTAAAATAATCTGTTCGGCTATCGCTTGCGTGCTGCTGTTACTGCAAACAGGTGAGAAAAACTTGTATAAATTGTGTGATACACTGTGTAATGTATGGTGTCCAGTATGGAGCTCACATTCCTTAAATGACGAAAAGCATTTAACTTTTTGTTCGTCAACACTCTCCTAATAGGCAGCAACGGGTTTAATGAATAATTTTGTACATGATGTTTACTTATGTACCGTTGTCTGTGGCCTTATAATGGTTTAAACGTCTTCGTGGTTTACAAGTTACTTTAAAAAGGATTTCTTGGCGTTTAAGTGATGAGTCGTGTTTGCAATTTTCTTTTACGGAAAATAATGACAACTTATGATTATGGTTCTAAAAAAAAATCTTACAGTTGCCCTATAATAAAATCAAGCAAGCTTAAAATTTGATTTGTTTTTTCATAACAATATACCAACTTCTTTTATATCTTTTATTTTCAATCGTACTTTCATACTTTCTAAAGAAATTAAGATTGTAATCATCCGTCGGAATATTTTTCGTTTATAAGCATATTATCATATTTAATAGCGAGGCATCTACTTATAAACTTCGTTACAAACAGTTTATTGTTTCTTTTTTACTGATAAATGTATAATGTATGTATCTATATCAGTAGTAATAGTCGTCTCCGTTCTATTTAGTCAGTAAGACTAAAACATCCTTAACATTCGATACAGTTAGGGCGCGGTCCCGCTGAGAGCTACTAACTAGTAACTATAGGAGCTATTTTGTAGTTCAAGAAGATCTAAACTGCAATTTTGATCTACAGAGTATGCCAGAAGTGACAATACATATAGCTATGCTGGCTAGCAACTGATAATGTAGCCCGAAAACTAGTACATCATTATATTGCAATTTCTGTCTAACATTGTTTAGCTCTTCTTGAACTACAAAATAGCTCCTAGCTACTAGTTGGGAGCTCTCAATGAGACCGCACCTTTAATCAACACTTATATGTACCTTTATTTAGTACTGCTAGTGCTATTGTTAATAGCTAAAAGTTTATTAACCGATATAAACCTACCGCGACAATAAAATGCAAACAAACTTAACGACTTTTATATTATATAAATGCGTGCGGCATGACGTGTCTTGGTTAATAACAGCGTTATAATGAGGGTCGGCGGATTCTTTGTTTATGCGTCGTCATGGCGACCGGCTGAGTTTTTGCGGTCTCTTAGGGCTCAGTTGAACCCTTCCACCAACTTTTGGATAGTTAATTACGCACAGCAACTTTCAGCCACAAAATAGGAGACTGCAGAAAGTAAGCTTGGATACTGGATGCGCTCGAGCACCGCACTTTCGCGTCACACGATAACCGCCTCTGTCCTAATGGTTAAGACCACCAGTTTAGACCCAGACCACATATTTGTGTACTCGGTTTGGTTGGTGGTACAGCTTGTTTGTCCGCTTGACTAGCTACCACCATCTTATCTAAATATGTCGCCCTAACTTCAATGTTTGTGGCATTGTTGTGTTCCGGCAGCTAGAGATAATATAGCCAGTGTCTCACTAGTTGAAGATTCCGGGTGAAGTGCCCTTTCACCAATGGGCCTTATCATCACTTAACATCAGGTGAGATCAAGGCACTGTGCGTAACAGTAAAATATTAAAAAAAATAAGCGAGCCTTACAGTAGTCGCATATTATGTGTAACATTTGACATCTCACCTTAGTTATAAGCAATTTTAACATTATATCCTGACATAAATGGGTCAGGTATTACATCAATTTATAACTACAAAATAAATGCAGTAAATACTCATTAGAAGACATTTGACATATCAAAATTACCTTTGATAGTCAAATGACACAACATTTGACATCACATGTAATAATAATCATCAGCCTACCACACGTCCACTGCTGGACATAGAATCTCTAGCCTCTCCAAGTGCACGCCACTAAGCAAGATCCACGGCTACTCTCATCCAGCTCTTGCCAGTCACCTTGTGAAGATCGTCGTTCTACCTAGTCTGAGGGCGTGTGCAGACTGATGATGATGATGATAATAATAATATGTCATGTTCATAATATCGATATTAGCTTTACAAAACGGCGCGCGCTTGCGCGCTTTTCCGACTTCCTGTTACACTGTTACACATACTTCCGTCCCATTTCACGGAATCTCGCAACAGTTCAAGCGCAGATGTTGCGTGGCGAGATTCCGTGTTTTTTTTTGAGAGACATTGCTGATTGCCTCTTGGTTTCTGGGGGTGGCGGGGTACGTAAAGGGTACCTCAAGCCGTGTTGAAACGAATACGAATATTCCTAGAGGGAACGGCATCGCACACTTAAAAGTGCGCGTCCCCGTGCCCTACCAGAGTCTCCGAAGGGTTCGGATCGGATCGGGGAGCGGAACCACCCGAGGGCGCCTCTGAAGGCACGGACCTCGGCTCGGGCCGTGGAGGAGGAGAGAAGCGCCCAGGTACATATCTGTACCTGGTGTAGAGTGTCCGTGAGAGGTTGTCTATGTGTGCGTTGCTCGACCGCGTTTGTACGAAGCTTACATTCTGCAGTCTCTTTGTTTTGTGTGTCCGCAGAGAGCGTTGCGTTTTTGACGTACCTAGGCATATAGCGAGTAAGTTAATCAAATTATTGTTTGCTCTCACAACGCCTGGTTGTGTAGCCTGTTTAATGTGAAAACAAAATTCTGGACATGTTTTGCTAGTGCCACTATGGTTTATGAATTTCGGTACCGATTTTAATGCGGCTCTGTTTTGGTCGGTTCGATCGTACGTTGTTTGCTTTTGTTATTAATATTGAAAAATAGCCACGAGAAGGTTTTTTGGACAATATTAAGCAGTAAGCTGTGTGGTGGCTCGTCATGATGTCAAAGATGACTACAGGCACTTCTTCTCTGGAGTGCACACTTGTTTAGCAATAAAGATTTGATTTGATTTGATTCGATTTTCAGAGTTCTCCTAATAAAGATCCATTTTTTTGTCTATACACCTAAAATTTTACTTAAAAATATGTGTTTCAAGTACTCTAACGAACGTTATGTTCGTAAAGTATCGTTTATGTAATGTATAGTATCATCATCATCATCATCATCATCATCAGCTCATTTTATGTCCCCACTACTGGGGCACGAGTCTTCCCTATGGATGGATAGGGAGAACGGGCCATAAACCACCACGCGGGCACAGTGCGGATTGGTGGTTATTTACAACTGCTAATGCAACCGGAACCAACGGCTTTACGTGCCTTTCGAAGCACGGAGGAGCTCGAGATTATACATTTTTGGTCACCCATCTGATGACCGGCCTTTGCGAAAGCTGCTTAACCTCAGCACTCGCAGACCGGGCGCTTTAACCATTTCGCTATCGAGCTCCTAAAAATTATAATACCTATCTATTAAATTGAATAATATCGTTAATGTTAATTGAAGTGTTTTATCTCAATAAACAAAGGAACGTCCACAAAAAACCAATTACGTTTAGAGCTACCAAACCCAAAGCGAAAAAAGAACTCCGTTTGATACCGAAATCCTTATTTTTATAAATGCGAATGCGAACCAACTACAAAAGAAATCTGACATTAACCAAATTAAACCAGTAAAAGATGTCAACAAAACTATTGTAGCCCCCGATAAGAGAGATGTCCATTATTCCATTATTGTGGCGAAATAAATAAACCGCTCGACAAAATGCCACCCGATCTTTTCCGGCCTAAAAATATGGGCGCGCATCAATTTTATCTCGTCATTCCATCCTTTATTGAGACCTTTATAAGTTCAATAAATGTTTACAGTTTAGTCTGTTTGCGGTTTCCCCATGTTGTTTCGTAGTTGTAGGAAGGCATTAAAATTGCAAGCATTATTTAACGGAATGCAATAGCATTCCGTTAAATAATGCTTAATGTTAAATGTCCAATAGGACGTAAGATTATTGTTCTTAAGATATCAGGAGACATTACTACATTTTTTTTATTGCACTTATTTTTGTGCAGTCCAGCCGCCTCAAGTACTTCTGAGGTGTAGTGATTATATGGCCTTATTCGATTCTTATATCCTTAACAGTTAGACGGGATACAGAAGAGCTCGATGAACCAGCAGTGTGTGCGTGCGGATTGTGATCTTGGAAGTTAGACAAACTCCCGCAATACTGGGTCATCGGTTAGGTTAGGGATAAAACACAAATAATTTATAATAACTTACATACGAATGTATGTTTTGTTTTAGTTTTACACCTTATATTATTATAAACAATGCTGCCGAGGATGACAGGCCCTAGGACCACAATACAACACTTAATACACAAAATTCTAATCAATGGCCGAGATCATTCAATTTATTATGTAAACTTTATCCTTACCAGAAGATCCAATTAAAGATGGCTTCGAACAATCGAAATTAATCAGAAATCGACAAACGAAGCTCGACTGATAGTATTACAAATGATCATATTTCATACCTTACTGATTGATTTACAACGGTTCACTGTGTACCTACCAATGGCTGCTTTCGAAATCAATTTATTGTTCGTGGTCAAAGGAAAGTACACAACAACGTGGATGTAAAAACTATCTGGATGTGCCACTGAAATGTGCTGGCCTGTAAACGGTCCGGTGCATCCAATATTGCGCTCCCAATGTATCCCGCTGACAGATTTGGAGGTGCAAAATTTGCTTTTACAAATTATCACGCGTTGCTGAACTGTATGGCCTGTGGCGCGGGCTCATTTTGTTTATCTACGAGTGTGTCAATGGACAAACTGAACGATAGAGGACGCATACGCTTTCACCGTCTGAAAAAGAAAGGAAAATGGTATATTATAAATCTCGTTTCGAACAGCACATTGTAGTGACGTTGTAATGATCGATCATCAATACATAATGTGTAAAATTATTTGACTCTCATTGCTTCATCCTCGACTGTACCGTCACTTAACATCAGGTGAGGTGTAGTTGACTACACATTTGAATGTCTGCCTATAACCAATAAAAAAAATAAAAAAAACAGTCTGTAATGCATGTATGTATATATACCTACAATGAATGTATATATGAATGTATATACCTACAAGACAATTTTAAGTAATGGTTAAAATAAGCGGCTCTCTAAATATTTTTGTATATTTTTTCCGCAACAAAGATGCGTTTAGCCGTCATCTTGGTGCGACGAAAGTCTAAGCGTTGTTGAAATAAATGACGATAATATTATTATGTCGAACGATACGTAGAAGCAATTTTTTCTCGGAATGCTATGTTACCTAATGTCTAACTCTCGAAAAATAGATAATGCTTTAATTATTTTCACAGTCTATTAACATCGTCGTTGCGACCGCTGACTAAGAAAACAAGATGGTAGCTAGCAATGTAGACGAAACCAAGATCTACCAACAATCAAACCGAGCATTATATGTCCTGACTTTTGAAATTGAATTGGTAGTCTCAACTGTTTTAAAAGAGCATCTAAATCAAATCCAATTGGCCAGTATTGTATCATTAGGTGCTAACGTACGAGTTGAATAAAAAGATAAGATAAAGTTACTGAGTAAACCTACAAATACATTGAAACAAACATATCGTGACGGTCTACAGCCAAAAAAAAATCCTTTACTTTCCGTGCAAGTCAGGTCAAGACAGTTGACAGCAGGGTAATGAATGATTCTCGGCTTGTAGATAAGGAGATAAGGTGTATTTTAACATTATTATTACTAACATTATTTCTATTCATTTACAAGATAAACAGATATTTTTTTTATAGCAGTGATTATCAGCCGATAATAGATCCACAGTTGCGCTCAGGCTGTGTTTTAAGCTACACTGGCCTGCAAAACTAAGTACTACACTTTTAATATTTATTTATTTTCTAAACTATAGAAGTTAGAGATTTTTAAATAAAAAACGTTTTGCAGCAATTTTTATCAGCTTTCTTTGAAATTAAAGTAAATTATACATTAGTAACATTTTTCCTTTTTGTTTCATAAGTATATCTTGTGTACTTAAAAAGTTATTGCAATTTTAAAAGTGTGATACTTAATTTTGCAGGCCAGTGTATAATCCAGCACCCTAACCCATTGTGGTATAGCTAAAACAAAACCATAAATGTTTACATACTTGGGGTCTTACAAATAAACAAAGAATTAGCTTCGAATAGTCATTCCGTGTTTTGTCTCTTTTATTCTAATTTAACATGACGTTTACATGACAGGAACAAAACACGGAATAACTATTCGGAGCTTATTCTTTGTTCATTTGTAAGACACTTAGGATATTGTATTATAAAAGGTAATATTACACAATATAATAATATCCCTTTGTTGTTTTTAAAAACACACGTTTAAACACACGTTTCACAAGACACGCGAAGGCAAAAAACACACTTAAATAAACGTTAAACAAGATTATACGAAAGCGGGCTTTAACATATAAGAAACTAATAAGAAACTATATAGTTTCTTATACATATGTATATAGTATTACGTGTGGTAATTACGCGAACACTACTCATTCAAACAAATATAAGTAATTTTTTTTTTCTGACGTTTCTATCTCTTTATTTCGACTGTCACAGGAACACACGAGCCTCAAACGCAAATAGAACCGTTAAAAACGTTGCGTTACAAAATATAATATAATGTTATATAGTAATAATGTTTATATAAGTATAATATGCGTGGGTGGATAGCGTTTCCAATATTCACTATAAACTGTCACATAAGCGCTATCCACAATTTATGAAAATGTGGCGCTCTTTTTAACGCAATCGTGTTCTGTATTTTTGAACGCTGAGAACTGCCAAACTATTAATCGAACTGTCCACTCAACGCTCAAATGAAAATTCCACTGCATATTTATTTAAACCACCGTACGATTATAATGGGTCCAAATAAACCATAGTTTTATATTTGTGGCAAATTGTACAGCCATCATCAATAAAAAAATTGTTAATAATTATTGAAAAAAAAAATAATCCTAAAATTAACCTTCAAAATCAAAAATCAATTTATAAAAAATATCATTTATCTATATTTAGGTCACCAAATGTGAAATGGGGAATGTTTTTTGTTTTTGTTTTTTACTTTGAAACACTTTACGTAATGGGCCGTATAGAAACGAGAGGATAATTTATGTCGCCTCATTTAAAACATAAAATGTGCGTGTTGATTAGTAATTAGCTTACTAGTCGTGCCCTTTACCAAGATGATTTATTATATACAAATGTCAACCCTTATTTACAAATTGTCTTGCGATAGCGGTATAAAGTTCTCAGTTCGTGTTAACTTATTTAGGTTTTTATGTTATTTTCTTAAATTTAAGTATTACGTGTTATGTAATACTGACTAAGTTAATTAAGTTAGTAAAGTATTTGCTATTAACTTTGAATATTTAGTCTCCTTACTGACTATCGTGTTTAAAGTTGTCTATCCTGCCTAAATATGAAACGAACGAAATATTAGACGAAAGACATGTAGAAATACGTATAAGTAAGTAAGTAAGTAAACAGCCTATAATAATCGCTACAAATAAAAAAAATAAAAAATAAAAATACGTATATTAACCCTTAAATGCATGATTTTTTGTTTCTCATAAAAAGCTTTTTTAATGGATACACTTGCACTGCACTTTTTTTTAATAAAAAAAATACGAAAAATCTTGAAAAAATGCTTTCCTTAATAATTTGTTTTCATTTTGTTTATTTCATTTTTTTTCACTTTATAATTGTTTTAATAATTACGAATCTATTTCAATTTACATCATTAAAATAGAACATATTATAGAAGTATTTTTATTTATTTTTTCAACAAAAGGTTGCATTCTCGTATCCAAAGAGGTTTCCGTCAAAACTTCTCTGTCTATGATGTTAAATTTAAGAAAAATTAGATATAATATTAAAAAAAAACATGTTTTAATAACACAGTATATTCTTAATATTTATTTTAATATAATATATAAAATATAATTTTAAAAAGGCTTAAAGTTACCGTTTCGTTTTTGATACGCTATGCATTTCAGGGTTAATCTTACAAAATTATTGTTAGTGATTATAAAGAAAATATTCAGACCCTATTGATTTTTATATCTAGTCAAACGAAATGTAGAAAGTCGCATAAATATGTATTTTAAATTTATAAAATTATTGTTAACGATAAAAACATATACATCCAGAGCCTATTGATTTTTATGTCTTTGACAAAGCCACTGACTTAAATTACTCAGGTCCGGTATAGCCGGCGGTTATTGGCTACCTTACAGGTCAGCAGGTCAAGACTGGGAGGAGAGAATGAACCCATTTTTTACTAGTCCATTCGATTTGTGTACCTACTGACCTCTAATCTTGACTTTGATTTATTGAATCAGTTAACTGTGTAATAAGATATATTGTTATTGGTAACGATATGTGCGGTAGAAAGAATCTGATAATTTGACACGCACTCATCGTGAAAGCAAGCATCGTGAAGTTACGTTTAATTATAAACTTGTATGTAAATATGTAATATTTTATTAGTACTTAGAAAACCACGAAAGAGCGGTTTCTTAAAAAATATTTTTATTTGTTCACAAACAAAATCTCGCAAGGCTTCAAAAGTCATTTTAAAGGAATAATGTTTGCAATACTCCGTGTTAGATCATAGGTAAATTTAAACAAAAATTAAATATAGTATGTGAATCTCGCAAACATCTTCGTATAATTACACGCAACCAAGCAACTCAAATCCTCGGTGGCCGAGTGGCAGAGCGCTCGGCCCGATACCCGAAGGTCCCGGGTTCAATTCCCAGGTCGGGCAAAATGTATTTCGTATTTTCGATGCATAGCCCGGGTTTGTGATCGCCAACCCGCATTTGGCAAGCGTGGTGATTAAGCCTTGTAGCGATGACTTGATTTCAATGATGAAGGCCTTTGCCCAACAGTGGGACAATTATAGGCTGTTTACTTACTTACTTTAAGCAACTCAAATTCCGCATAATTATATCACATAAACTTTTATAAAGTTAAAATCATAATTTGACTGGCAGCTGTGATGACTGCTAATTTTCACAAAGCGACAAGAAAGATGGCCACTGCCGACGAGAGCCATCCATCAACCCGAATCATCCGGCGCGTTGTTATTTATTTGGCAACCATCATCATCATTACTAACCAATGTGTGTAAAGCACGGTATATGTTACGAAATAACAGCGGAACTTATTGTTAGATAATTATCTACCTTATTAAGTAGCAGTAAGAATGATAGTTCCTTTTTATTTGAGCTTGTACTGTTTAGTAAATAGGTTATAACTGACCCACTGCTAATGCAAATGCTTCCATCATTGAAATCAAGTTATCATTACAATTGATGGGTAAAAGATTAATCACCACGATTAAAAATGCGGGTTGGTGATCACAAACCCGGGCTATGCATCGAAAAGTAACCAAGTAAGTAAGTAAAGTAAGTTTCTAGTAACCTTTTAAAATATTATATTTATCAACAATTATTATATAATCGAATATAGTAATGTTTATAGTTTATAATTTATAGTTTAAAGCAAAATATTATATTATTTATTCATAAAATTTAATCCACTTTGCATGCCGTGGCAGCCTCTAATTGAGACGACACCTAGCTTTAAGTCTACAATAATGTTCTACTTAGTTATTGCTTGTATTTGTGTTTGTCTTGTTGGTTTTCCTTTAAATAAACAAATACATAAATAAATAAATAAAAATCTTAAACTCACTTTGTCCGACCTGGGGGTTGAACCCGGGAACTTCGGGTAGCGGGCCAAGCGCATTGTCACTCGGCCATCGAGGCGTTAGGTAATGTTAACAATTATTATGGATATTAAAATATAATTTTACGCATTTCTGTTGCGACCAATTTACATTTGGAAAAGTAAATAGTAAATATAAATTTACTATTTACTATTTTTTTTTTAAATAATTAAAACACTTGTTACAATACATGTTATGATAAATCATACTTATTCTAGGATATGAACATTAATTCGTGCAGCTAGTACTTAAACTGGGACAACCTATGCTGTAAGTACTTGCTCCTTCCTGCGAGACTATTAAACAAATTACACTAACACTATTAAAAAGAATTAAAATTTAAAAATCTAATCAAGAAGTACACTTCATAACATCCATACTTTGGGTCTATTAATTATCAAATAATGTAACATGTATACAATATGTATGTAATTATGTTTGTTTATTTTGTATAATATTTAGAATGTAAGTGCATTATTTGTCTATCCAACTAACACAATATCGGGTGTAAAAGATTTTCAGTTTCATCGTAGCTAAGAGTACAAATCCATTTGAGTGTGATGTCAAAGAATACCTGTTAATTCCATATTGATGAATATAAATGAGCTGTTGACTGGCACTCATAGAGTTTCATACTTTACTAGTTAGGCCTCACAACGGCGTCTGCACTACACACTGCAACCGCATTTGTATGCTCCACCTTCTTCAGGGTACACCTACACACCAAAGATATATCTACCCAGCTCAGCTAAGGTACAGCTACACCACAACAAAAAAAGGAAAAAAGCATCACTCTCTACCCAAACACTCGCCTAACCAGTCAATTACAGAGACGTGAAACAGATCTCCGTGGACTAACGTCAAATATAAACGTAAATAATTTGAATATGACGTAAAATCATAAGAAGACACGTATAATACGATACGCCACGATATGTCACGCATTTTGTGGCCAAACCATCACGTAGGTGGACATCCACTCCGTTTATGACTTGCGCCGAAGTGACTGTATCCAATTACATTGAAACGCGTTGTCCGCTACTATAATTTGACTGAGATCACAGTAATTTTGTATTTGTAGTATGCCATCATAAGTGGCGATTGCGTGACTCATATATATAGCTATTGCAATATAAATTAAGCTAGATTAATGTACCTTCATTTCATTTGAAGTGTATGTGGGTATATTACACCTCTATTGACTTTAGATATTTTTATGATGATTGATATATGTAGCTTGTTTATACAAGTTTTACTTACTCAATCTATCAGTAAATGGTATTGCTTATCTGTGAACATTATATAAATAACGTTTCCACGGATAGATTAATATTAATAATAAAGTACCTATACTATATTGCCTTCTATGCAGTTGCTAAAAAAACAAAAGTAAGTAAAAAGAAAAATTCATAGAATACGAAAAGCAACGTTTTACCCGACTGCATCAGAAGGAGAGAGGAGGGACCTATGTTTTTCGAGTGTATGTATGTATGTATGTATGTATGTATGTATGTATGTATGTATGTATGTATGTATGTATGAATGTATGTATGTATGTATGTATGTATGTATGTATGTATGTATGTATGTATGTATGTATGTATGTATGTATGTATGTATGTATGTATGTATGTATGTATGTATGTATTTATGTATGTATGTATGTATGTCTATTTCTTTGGCACGCCCTACAGCCCAAACGGCATGGTGGATTTTAACATATGAGGTGTCGTTAGATTTGTTTTGAATGTATGAATGACATAGGCTATTAAAAAAACTGGAATTACTTAATAAAAAACAGTAAAAAGTTTGAAATAAACCAAATTATTAAAATAAAACAAAAAACCCGACTGGTAAAACAACTACCTATATACTCGTAAAAACCGGACTAACATAAAATATAACTGCAAAGAGAAAAAACTGATGAGAAAAAACACAAGCTCTGCGATCCCAGAACTCCATTTGAGCAATGTTGAATGCAACGTGAAATATTTCCTTGTCCGATACCTATACTTAAATAATAAAATCTATAATAAAATAAATGATTATTATAAATACATTGAATATTGATAGTTGTCGCAGGCGGAGACAATCATCAACCAAGCGGCCGCCGTGGCCAGCTCAATTAAATCCGCACTCTCTTTGGTTGGTTGGTGATTGTCTCCGCCTGCGCTAACTATCAATATTCAATGTACCTATTTATAATACTCATCTATACTAATATTATAAAGCTGAAGAGTTTGTTTGTTTGTTTGTTTGTTTGTTTGAACGCGCTAATCTCAGGAACTACTGGTTCGAATTGAATAATTCTTTTTGTGTTGGATAGTCCATTTATCGAGGAAGGTTTTAGGCTATATAACATCACGCTGCGACCAACAGGAGCGAAGCATCAGTGAAAAATGTTGCAAAAACGGGAAAAGAGCCTAAAAAATTAAAAATGCTGCCGAAAGTCACTATTCCACGCGGACGAAGTCGCGAGCACAGCTAGTTTATTATAGATTTTATTATTCTCAAATGGAATTCTGGGATCGTAGAGCTGGTTTTTCTTTTTAGTTTTTCTCTTTGCAGTTATTTTTTATGTTAGTCCGGTTTTAACGAGTATATAATTATTTTTTATTTATAAATATATAGTTGTTTTAGCAGTCGGGTTTTTTGTTCTATTTTAATAATTTGTTTGTCGATGCAATACCGTGCAGAGTGTTGTACTATCTTTGTTTTCGATTTCATATAAACTAATCAATGTTATTAAGTTCATAATAAGTTCTAGAAATATCTTATGCTATAAACATAACTCAAGATAAACAAAACAATTGACAATATAATACATCATGCTCTTTATATCTACTCAAACGATCGTGTGAGGCTTATTTATGCAAAATGCATTTAATAACTTTTGACTTGTATTTATAACACAGGAAGGTTTGAAATGGCATGATTTGATTATTTTATTGTTTAAGGAGTATTGAGTTTGTGAATATATATTATGAATTCATGAAATATATTTTCTAAGTAAGGTATGCATTATTATACTGTTATCTATATAGAGCTGGCAGATATCACTGGTTTCCGCATGCAACTTTTCACTATCTGAAATAATTAATGAAAATATAATAAAATCCGTTTGTATTTTTCCCTACATTATCTTAATTCTTTATTTTTATATTTATAGCTTTATTTTTATAGCTGCTCCAATGAAGGGGTAAACTTTATTGTAATGGTATTTTTTGTAAAGGTATCACATAGTTAACTGATATCGTCATAGTCGCCATCAAGATCATGCTCACAACTTCCCTTTGATGGGCCTTTCCACATAAACAATAGCACATGTTAAGTCAGGGCCATTCCCGCCAAGCGGGTCCAATACAGGTTGGTAGGTGATGGCAGATGACTGATATCTTCCAAAAAACATCTGTGACCTAGTTAGGTCACAGATGTTTCAGTAGTTACTGAAACACAAACTATATCACTTACACAGTATTAATAAGTATGCCATTAGGGGGGTAACCACGACCTCTTATAGCTATAGCAGTATTATTGCAGTTGTGAAAGCGAGACGCGAGTAGCGGCGAATATACTCGCGTCTCTTTTCCACAACTGCAATAATACTGCTATAAGAGCTCGTGGTTACCCCCTGATCCTCCTTATTAAAACTTATTTATGACAAAGATTGTAAGATAGTTCTAAATAAAAAAGCACCCACGCAAATATGTAAACGAACGTCTGTGAAAAAAGAATGAAATAGAATAACGACTTTGTCACGCCATTAAATTATGGATTCAATTATGCAAATGTCTATGAAGCTGTTGATAAACTTGTTTATTAATTAGAACCCAAACACACATAGTTACTATGCACTTTTGAGGACTTTCCTTCCTTATAAATATTGAATTTACCAGAACCAGAAAACCAGAAACATTTACAAAATATAAACACCAACTTAAAGCCTATAACTAATGGTATGTAGATTTTGTATACAATTGTAGCATCTGCTACCGAACTGGGATGTCAGTCCCGTATTTCAGCATACAGCGCCTCTATCCTCGGAGTAAGTTTTACACATCACTTATAAGCCACAATATTAAAATTATTAATTTACCTAGAGATATTTAAGTATGTAGCAATAATTTTTTTTTTTTTTTTTTTTTTTTTTTTTTTGTGAGTCCTCTCGGTGAGTAAGAGTGTGAATGAGTGGATGTATGTGAGAGGGTGAGTAGGTGTAAGAAGATTAATTTACATAATAAAATTAATGATGGATTCTAAGTTTTATATTAATACGTATTGTAGAAATTTTAATAAAGTTAGTTTAAATAGCATCACAACTGGATACCAATGAGGTTCTCTGTCTCATCATAGGACTTTGTCATAAGGAAAACTGATACTGATTTTTTTACTGCGATTTTATTCATAGGGTATATATTAATTTTTTTATTGATTTTATTATAAACGATGGGGCCTAAAAAGGGGAAGAATCTATGAGCCCAAGTGGTTTTTGCCCTAAAGGACCTATCACACACAGTGAACCATCTACGCTTCTTCGCCAAATCAGGGGAGTACTCAAGCATAGAGTGTTGCTTGAGAATAATGCTGAGTAAGAATAATTGACGCACTGTCAAAACCTCGCAGTACTCGTAAAGAAGCTTTGTTGGATATAAAAAGGGTTTGAAGGTACATATTTTGAGAATCGTTCTTTGCGATACCTCGAGTTTCTTAAGAGTAGTTTTAGGAGCACCACCCCATGATGTTATGCAATATGTAAGCAACGACTGGCACAAGGCATAGTAAATCCTTTTTAGAGTAACGGGGGGGACAACGTGTCTCAAATTCCCAAAGGCATACATTAGTCTGCGTATTCTCTTGGCCAGCGTATCAATATGTTGTTTAAAACTAAAATGTTCATCAATTATGATGCCCAAGTATCTCATCGAGCTCACACGGTCAATTGGCAAACATTGACATTGCGTGTCATTATGAAAGTTGGAACAGTTATGAGCAATCAGGTTAAGTTGATGAGAATATTTGCGCAAAGAAAAAGCTACATATTTGGTTTTAGCAGTATTTAATGTTAATACGTTGTTCTGGAGCCATTTCTTTACCAAATTAAAACCACTTTGAGCAGATCTATATGTTTCCTCCCATGTTTTGGCTACAAAAATAAGGGCTGTATCGTCTGCATAAGAGATAATTCTTCCTTGAAACGGGTCTAGAGATAACAAGTCGTTAATATAGATGAGGAAAAGGGTTGGTCCTAAAATACTGCCTTGCGGCACACCGTATGTAATGGGAAGGTCAGAACTAGTATAAGAACCAATCCTTACACATTGAAGCCTATCTGTTAGGTAGTCAGTAAAAATTGATGGTATTATGCACCCGTACATAAACGTGTATTTTGTAATAGAATTATGCATCTGATGATAGTTGTAATACTGGTTAAGTTACATTCGAGCACAGAAGATTCTGTATCACTTTAATTTGACTTAAAGCGCAGAATGCATAGAAGAAACCTTAAAGAGATTAGGGAAGTTAAACCATTTGTTTCTTTACACTTTGTATCAACAATAATTTATTTATCACTTATAAAATCAAACGGATAATCAGATCAAACAAATAACCCTCTTATTATTATTATTATTATCTTATATAGCAGACGAGAATTTCAGTAAGTAATCACGAAATCCTATTGCGTGTTGCCGACCTTGCTAAGACCTTGCTAACAACTTTACCAGATACACATATTGCACATAACATATTGCATATCATATTTCAGCCTTAAACACATAAGCGACGCCTCACCTTATCTGATTTAGACTTTCCACTCTGATAATGTGACTTACGTTGCAACGTACGGTTTAGTTGAAAAAAACAATGGCCACAATTTATTATTGAACGGTTATAACAACATCAAATAAGATACTAATATACATAACATTTGCAATATTACAGAAAGCTGAGCGTGTTATGAGCCCCACAGTACGCCCTTTATTCAAGGCCCCAACGAAGGGTCTACAATTATTAAACTGCACAAAACCCTAACATTCCCGATGTAACGTCAGAAGTTCGTCAAACAGTATTTCCATCCATCTCTATCTTATTTAGAGGAAGCGAGATAACAATATATGGCTTGTGGGAGCAACATGTCAGAGGGCACGTCATAATCCTTTAGCCTCTCTCTCGGATTAACATTTAGACAAGTTTTATGTAAATCACTAGCAGCTTCATTTTTGAGATCATCCGCTTAGAAAGGTTCGCTTCGGATTCGCCTTTTTTAGATTAAACTGCATAAAAGTCTGGATTTTTAAAATAAGTTCTTCATTTTCTTGCGTTGCATTTAAAGACGAAGACAAATGGCGTTTCAGTCTAGGTACATTGGAAGGTAAAACGACATGATACAAAGAAACTGCTCGATAAAAATTATATTTAGAATAAGTATTTATATTTCGTTTTCAGAAATTTAAAGTTTGTCGACACTAAACCTAATACAAGTAGATTGTTTCATCTTTGATGATGCTCATCATCTATATCAATTTTGTATATTCGACAATGAAATTGCTTTACCAACTTAGAAGTGAATTTTGTTTGCATATAATAAAACAACAAGTTCTATTTTGGTTTAAAAGACCAAGTGACAGATAAGTTGTCATCATTGACAATGAGCCTTAGCGAAATTTTATTGTAATGGAAATTTTTGTCAAAAGTGATAAAGCAATTTCATGGTTGACTGTACTTAGTTAAATTAGAAAGAAAACATATAGGACGTCAACAAAGCAAGAATTTATTGTTTAACCACCCCTATTCCTATTAATCGTGTTCCCACATACCTTATGTGAATTAATACTATAGGAGCTATTGATTCCATGTCCAATTAGCTTTCTTTTGCAATATTAGGCCCCTCCTCTTTTAGAGTGGCTCCGCCTATTTTTTCTGCTGTTCTAACTTAAAGGGCTTCATAATAATGGGTGAATGACTATTGTTTTTGCTCTTGATGTAAATTTAGAACCCTCTGATCGATATGTTCAATGAGTCCATATCGATTTTTAAAATTGTTTTCAGAGAATCTCAGAATAACTCAAGGAAGTTGTTGCACTATTCTAATTTTTGTAACCTTTTTTAACATAACAATTATTTTAATCAATGTGAACTTTGACGACGACAGACGCTAAGAAATAAGAAGTTGTAAAAATCGTTTAAAAAAATGGGGAGCTTAGTGAGTTTAATAATACTTCAAATAATATATTTCGAATAATACATCTCGAGCTCCTCCGTGCTTCGGAAGGCACGTAGAGCCTTTGGTCCGGTTGTATTAGCAGTCGTTAACAACCACCAATCCGCACTGGTCCCACGTGGTGGTTTAAAAGCCCGTTGTCCTATCCATCCATAGGGAAAACTCGTGCCCCAGCAGAGGGGACATAAAATGAGCTGATGATGATTATAATTTATTCCTATATATATCATTAATTACGACAATAACACTAACAAACAATATCAATCCATTAATGCTACAGTGTGTACAATATTTTCTGTTAGCCCATCTTTAGCTAACACCTTAAGTATATGTTGAGCCACTCATGTTCGTTCGTCTCGTTTATTATCATAGCATGGCACTCTTTTACCAACCCCAACTGGGGGCAGCGTGGTGGATCCTTAGCTAACTGGATAGAAAAAAAAAAACAAAAAAAAATCTAAAAATTAAAAAAAAATGTTTGGGGTGGACCACCCTTATTATTTAGGGGTATAAAAAATAGACTACGACCGATTGTCAGACCTACCGAATATACATATAAAATTTCATAAAAATCGATCGAGCCAATTCGGAGGCCTATGGCAACTAACATGTGACACGAAATTTTTTTATTTATAGATAGAGCATACGCGTATTTTATATAGAGAAGGTAAAGATCTTTGAGCGGTTAACGCTGAATTATGCGATCATACACAAACCTGGTCATAAAATGAATTTTATGCAGCAACATAGAACCTGAGTTACTAGTATTCATAACTCTACCGCTCATCCAATTTCTATGCGGAACACTAAAAAGCTTTTCAATTTCCTCCAAGATTCCACCACTTACCAACAACGCGTGCAAGTTTGCAATCGCAAAAGTAAATCGGTATATCAGATAGAAAATGCCATTTTCAGTTCGTCAGTACATTCGTTGATAGTCTAGTATATCGCTCCTATCGTATCCGGCGGCTGACTGATTGGATCCCGTCGCTCCATCGCTCTTCTTTGCCGTCGTGTGAAATAACACGTCAGTCAAATACAACCGATAATAAATTCAATTTTCTCTCTCCGCATCGTCGAAATGACGACCGGACAGGATTAAACGCGTCCCATTCGCCTTTTGTTCGTCACAATTCTTCCCATCCCGCGGTTCCCCGTTTGCTGTTTTTTACTCCATCCGACCGTTTCGAAGCTTTTCCCAATAAAAAGGCGCAATAAAAGAACGCGTCAGTCTCACTTTTCAAATTTTCTACGCTCTCTTTATGAACATCCGTTGTGAGCCGAAACAAATTATAATGAAATAAGCTTGCCTGAATACGGCTAATTGTCATTCGAATAAAACAATTTATGCAGTTACAATACGCCACGAGATTATCAGCCCTGTTGAATAAAGCGCAATGTGTTTACAATGAGTTTGCGGAGGCGTTTCTCAGAAGCCTCGGCCGTGTACCTTCGCCTCGTGTTGCCAATTAAATCCTGCTTTTTTCGACTTCTTTATTTGCACACACGACACGAACCAAGTTGACTCTAACTTATGAGCGTGTTCGGAGTTGCAGAAGGTTAATGAAATTAAAAAAAGAGGATCAATTTTATTGGCGACTCTCACCGAAATAACGCCGACTTGGAAAAAAAAGAAAATTGAAAACAAAACGCGGTCGTTTATTGTCAGGATATTACCAAATACGTCCCACGTTACGTTCAATTTCTCGCCGAACATGGGGTACGTACATGGAAATTTAATTTCAAAAATCGAATGACTCCAATGGAGTGGGGATCGGTTTGTCTCCTCGGCGCACGGATATCATGTTCCATAATAACGCAGAGATGTTTTACTGCTAGTCTCGACTTCGGCTAGTAGTTTACCTCTCAGATTATTGACGATTATAAACGGCAACATTAATATTCTCCGTATAAAATGGTTTATATTTCTAAAGGTTCACCTTTTAAAGACTTATCTGAATAAGAACACATTTTATTAAAGGATTTTTTAATATTACAAGGTCTCTAGTAAATTATTGAAATATTGGATTTTAAATTGTACAAGTAATCTCAGCTCTAGATAAGTTATTTTTGCGATGATGGCAATCCATTCAGTTTTAATTGACTATTATTTTTAGGGTTCCGTTTTTTTTTTTTTTTTTCTATTTTTTTTTTTTACCTCAAAAGGAAAAAACGGAACCCTTATCTTCATCAGGCGAGATCGAGGTCAAGAGCTGTCTGTATATAAGACATAAAAAAATGCCCTTGCTGAGCTTCTTGTCGGTTCTTCTCATCACAAGATCTCGCGCTTAGGAACCTTACAAACAGGAGCTGCATGTTTGTAGCCTTAACTAAATACTTTATTGTTAAAATTAACAATGATTTGACCACTAATTATATAAAATAAACATTTACATTTAAGTTTAATATTATTGTTGATTTACTATTGAAGATCAATTAGGTAGTTTTAAAAATAGAATACAATTTTGTTTTAAATTTTAAGTTGCCAAAAGTGGCGGTCTCAAATTTGCAAAATTTCTCGTAAAATAAAATGAGAAGCCACGTTTGATTTTTTATATTATTCACCATGTAGCTAGAAATTGCGAAATACTATTATGATACTTACAATTTTTGTTATCAATTTGTTCATTGTAATATATATTTATGAACTTGTTAAAAAAAATCAAAACTTTTGTTGAACTATTACAAAAAAGTTTGAACGTCATATCTAAGCTTTACGGTGGAGACTTAATGACAATACTGTACAATACTATCCATACAGATTTTTTCTGGAGATATTTAACAAAAAAACAATTGATGTCACCAAGCCTTCTCAACTTCATCTTAAACCCAAATGAGCGCATGTTAATAACACCGAAGATGCCAGTCTATTATATTATACCTTAAAAGGGAACGAAGCGGTATCGTTTGAAATCTAGCATGGAGTTGAGACCGCCTTACCATTCTCGGAGACATCGTGATACCTTGACAATTCAATACTGTTCGTTGAGATAAGCTCTATTACAAATATCACCTGACAGAATGTGCGACAGTACACATAAAAAAAATTTGTAGCACGTAGGATGTAAGCCAAGAGTTTAGGTGAACTTTTATAAACGTGAACTATGTAATATTGGAAGTACATCCTCTTTATCTCTTCAGAGGTGCGTAAAAAATATATTCAGTTGTGTTTACAATATAACGGTTTTAAACAAAAACTTATAGAAAAACATAACATAAAATTTAATAAAAGATGATATTTTATGAAAGACTAATAATAAATTATCAAATGTCATCAAATATCTAATCATTACGTTATAATTGAATTTTGATAAACTTTGTATAACATTTATTAATAATGCAATAATAAAAAGTGAAGAAGACGAGGAGTTTAAAAACAATGCAAGCATACAAAAGGTGTTCTGATATTGTATTTTTATATAACAATATTTCAACTCATCTAGACATTCATTCAATGACAATTATGTCTCGAAGGTATAAATCAGTATTTTCCAATACCAACTTCAACACAAAACATATTACAAACTGTGTAGTGGTTAATTACAATACAATACAATACCATATACAATTTTAATTAAATACCTAAGCATTATTAATATTATTTACCATTCAACTTTTCTTACTTCTTGTCACGATTCAATCCTAGTGGTTCTTCCTAATACTGTTTGTTTTTGGTTATATTTAACATTATAAATAGCTTTGTATGATTACATTTAGTAACTTACCATAAGTAATAGGTATTACTGGCTATTATATATAGAGTATATTTTATATAATTTTCATTGGTGCGAATCGAGCAATTCAAAAATGTCCTTGTGCGATTCACTTGCGAACAGCTTGTGGTATGAATCGGATAAGGCTCCAAAATAGTGATTTAGAACCTAAAAAGCTTTTTGAAGATTTAAAGTAAATTAAATTGATGTCGTAAACTAACGTATAATATCTTTTGTTTCAGGTAAGATCGCAGTCGTAAGGTCGCACGATTTTATCATAAACGGCACATTAATTGAAACTGCAGCTTCCTTTGTGGCGCATACTGTAATGCGTGAAAGTGCTGTTGTGTAAATGGGTACGTTACACAAGACTATCTCGACTGGATACGTCATGCCGCAAACCATGTGCATTTGCTGAAGAGAACTTGGAGCCGCAAAAGCTGTTAACGTTTAAACGCGAGCCTCTAAATTTAATGAAGTGGGAACATGACTCTAAACTAAAATAGGTGGATGACATTTGGAAAGAGAAAGTAATGAACCTTATGGTTGTCTGTTGTAAATTTTGCTCAGGTTAATGACAGGGCGGGCTTGTTAGCAAAGTTTCTCTGTAAACTTGATTTACAATTAAATTTCATAACTAAGATTTTGACATAAGCTTTCGAAGACATAACAAGCTTGACGTTATGACTCATAACACTATTAGCATTTGAAGATTTATAGCACCTTCAGATTTTGAGCAGCGGAAACCGTGATATGACTTTGACAAATGAGTTTATGACCCTTGTAAAGCTCAGTAACCCTTCCAGCTATAACATTTCCATGTTTGTCACGATGATTATACACTACGCGTCAGAGGGGAGGAGGGGGGCTCCCTTTGATGTCGCCGCCTTAGCCGGTGGTCCACCAGTTATAGTTTCTTCCTTTTATACCTTCCCCGTATGGCTTCCGTCCCTTTCGTATACTCCATTAAGGGATCATACGCGATGGATATTATGCTAAATGGCCTCAGAATAAACTATTACTCCAATTGCTTTATTATCCGTGACAATCGGACTTAAAACAACGCCTCGACTTTTATAGTTTCAAACGCCTACGACGCCGAAGCTTACAGAATGAAAGTTTTACGATGCCTAATTGAATTTATTTGCCCACTAAACTGTCTGCCGTGTAATTACATAATGAGGCGTGATTTAATGTCAATTTCGTGGCCGCTCTGAAGTCCACGACAAAATTGAATCGGTGTCATTTTAGTGTTTCGCTGCTTACTAACAAACCGATACAATCAATGATAATTTACATTTTGTTAATCACAATAAAAGGGAAAACTTTAATTTATTTTGATGAATTATAATAATGAAAATGTCATTACAAAAAAGAAGTGGAGCTTTTTTTAAAATTGCAGTACATGTCAGATACATCACTATTAAATAACACGTAATAAAAATGTAATGACTTCATAGTTACGTCTGTCTTATTTTATACACTTTTGAATAGAATCGCGCGAGTTGGCACACTTACAAAGAAGTCACATCCCGCTTTTGTTCCACAGAATATCGTTAAACAATTTTGGTTTCACTCGCGTAACTCCATAGGCGCGGCTAAGAGGATTTCGCAGGAGTGAGACGTTTACAAGAGCCATAACAATGTTATTCTTCGACTTGACAAGCTCAAGAAGGGAAAACCGGGTGATCAATCATTGCGAAGTGCGGCGATAATCGCATTATGTATCGATTGTCGATTTGTCGAGGGTCACGATATCGATGAACGTGGAAAAACAATTGATGTTTGTCGAGTAATAAATCGTGATTTACGTCGAGTGCGTGTTGGCCGGTGATACGATAAGACAGTTTATAGAATACGCCCAGTTTACGACTATAAAGGTTGTGTCGATATTTTATTACTTGAAATATGTTGAGGTTAACGGCATAACGTACTTACCTGTAGTAACGTTACGTTGTCAAGTGATTGTCATCGAATCGTAATCATCTTTGCCGTCCTTATAACATCACTACGTATAAGCCCCTTTTCCGAGGGGATTTAATCGGGATAATACATGTGTCGCATCTTATTACCAATCTGAGATTGTGGCGAGAGCAAACAGTCGACGAGCCCTCCCGAGTCAACATGATATCACTTACGAAACTTTTCTCTCAAAGTATATTTGTATTGACGAATTCCTTTTCATCTTTTAGTGGGTCCGCTTACACAATGGCGGATTTGTATCAACGTGTTGGTATTTGTGGACTTTGCCGATATAGAATTGGTATTGACGGCTTTATTTTTCCAATACAATATTTAGGTATTTACTGAACATCTTCACTGTTCAGTTTGGTTTGAGAAATGTACCAACCAGACGTGGTACGTAAAGAAGGTTAGTATACAAATAAGTTTAGTAGAGTTAAACTGTTGACTCGAAAGAAGAAGAGGAAAAGTTGAGAAAAAATTATCTATGCATTTTTTTGAATGCTTGAATTCACGTTTACATTAAAAATAGAAGCACTCTTCACCCTTCACCTCACTTAATGGTAGTGATGATGAAACGTGAAAGCGCTTCCATCACCCAAAATCCTCATCCACTGAGGAACTAACTATTTTACCTGTAAGTCCTCTCACACAATAATGCTGCGAACTTTGTTGTTATGGCGACAGTCTTACATTATATGATGGTAGATAGGCAGACTTAGAATAATATTCTAACACCAAACATACACAATATTCAGATAATATCTCCGCAACCCGCTGTGGTTTGAACTTCACGTTCGGACTAAGTTATGCTTCTAGGAGCAGACCCATCTTGGATTGTAGTAGATTCTATTGCAAATTTGCATGTAACATAGTACTAAGCAACTATATCAATAAAAATGTAACTAACTATTCAGCTTCGATTTTCTTCTAATTTACGTGAACAATACATGATAGTAAAACACTATTCGGATCTATTAGCGACTCCTTTCGAACCCCTTTCCAAGCTCCGTGGTCACGTGGAGATAATTTAAGACGCGGTTTTATTGATAATAATATACATCAGTATCGCTTTTAATGTGTGACGTCAATCAGACATAAACAAAATTTTTGATCGCACTAAAATAATGTTTTGAACTTTATGATTCCTCTTTATAGTGAGTGACAAGAGTAATAAATTTCGTACAGGGAACTCGTAAAACCCGAATCGTATTTAGTTGTCAACGTGCTGTTGCTTAATGTGGCAGTGAATTAGACCCCTTAGTATTCTAATAAATAAAACTTGAACGAAATGATGTTAAGTGTACAACACAAGTGACGGGGTGCGACATGCGGAAATGACGTGATGTGACGCATGCACATAGCGTACGTACGTCACAATTAATAAATTGTTCGTTTAATATATCACTTTCTAAGTTTGAGGTAATTTATTACAGTACTTTTTTTTGTTTAAAACGATATGTAAGTTTGTCAGCCCGGTTTCATAGGTTAATATAAAATTTATGCTAAGATTATTCGGATTTAGAAAAAGGGTTGACATATTTGAGTTGCAGGATTTGAACCCGCAACCCTGATTATTGCAAATAGAATAAAACCCGCACCACAGGTCAGACATCCACACTTCAACACTTTTCTGTATTATGTATTCATTGTAAATTTTTTTTAAAATGTGTATCCAGATGAAATACAAAAGTCAAAATTGTTGTCTTCAAATATATTTCGATATTCTAAGATTAAAATAAATATGATTTATTTTTTTATTGTATCGTAATCTTTAATGATGAAGGTCTCGTTGCTTTGTGCACGAGAAGGCTTTCGTGCCAGATTTGGTGATATTAACTTTATCTTGATCCCTCTAGACAAGATAATGTTAGTATTAAGGACTGTATTATTGATAAAAAGTTCAGATAAAAGTAGGGAAAGGGTAAGTATAAAAAAATAAAACAAAAAAAATAGTTTAAAAAAGCTTCTAATTCACTTGATATAACATAAATTGAAACTAAGCTTGATACGAAAGATTCGTAATATGTAAGCCAACTAATGCTAATTTCAGGTGACGGTTGGTGGAGTAAAACAATCACCTAACATGGCTTAAAAAATTACCTAAATCTTATGACTTCTTAGTGAAAAAAGGCACTTGTATAATACTTTGACAGCCTAA
Organism: Eudonia lacustrata; assembly: GCA_947562085.1. NCBI lineage: Eukaryota > Metazoa > Arthropoda > Insecta > Lepidoptera > Crambidae > Eudonia > Eudonia lacustrata. The sequence goes on along the minus strand of OX387315.1, from coordinate 6,652,798 downwards.
CCTTCGCGATCATTGCAAAGAAAGCACGGCCGCTGCGCTAACCTAATCTTTAAATAGCAATATGAAAGCTTAAATATGACATTGACAAAAAATCAAGCATCGACTCTCCACGCCTATGCTTCCTTGGATCACAAAATAAGAATACTGGAGAAGGTTAGCGTTCATACTATTACATGACGCGCTCGAGCAAAGCACATAATGGACTGTGCTGCCGGGACCAACGGCTTTACGTGCCTTCCGAAGCACGGAAGAGCTCGAGATGATACTTTACAAGACGATTGACATTTTTGGTCACTCATCCGATGACCAGCCTTTGCGAAAGTTGCTTCATAGGGGGTATAAAGGTAAATCGCCAATCGTAGATTTGATTTTAACACTAGAAGGTAAACCACGACGTTCGATGAAACAAAACAACATGCCTGTTACCTCGGGTCAGGTGCGACAGACTGGAGCGTTCTGCGCGGAATAAGAATGTCGTAAGCGCCGAATACACCGCCGGTTACACCAGGTGAACATGATTAAATAATTACTTACAAAGATAAAAACAGAACAGAAAAAAAAACTACAAAAATTAAAAATATAAAAAAATCGGAAGTTTTACCTTCTGCAGTCTCCTTATTGTGCGGCGGGATTGTGTAAACTCCTTTATAATTATGGCTGTTTACATTCATGGATGGCTTGACAAATTGTCTGCCGGAGACGGTGGGAGCCGTCCTAATTAATCGTTATTTATTATTTATCATATTACGCAATTAATAATAGCCAGTTGTTTATTCCAACAGTTTATTATTTAACGATAGCTAACGAACGTAATGGATTGCCTGAATGGATACTTCGGTGTTTTGTTCACACTAATACCTAGTATCGTTGCCCAAATCTCAACTTTACTTACCACGGAATAAGATGATACTAAAGCTTTTTATAAGTGTGAAGAATTTCTTAATTGATATAATAAATTAAGCGGTACACTGCCGGCTTGAGTGATAACGCGTGAAGTTTAAAAGGTTTATGGTTGAATGTAAACTGTATTCAAATTTCGATTTTATGGCGATGTGTTGTAAACTTAGCGTTAATCTGTTGTCAGGATTTCGTTATAGTTGAAAGAGGTATAGTAATTTTTATTTTTATAAAATATTTTAATTATATTATTTTCGGTACATGTTTTATTTTTGTCTCAATACGTGCCTGTTTGCATAAATATTAAATGCAATGAAGTGTTGACTTTAATTGACCTACATAAGATAAAAAGTATGCTATTTCCCTTTATACCACCAAAACCTAATTAAACTTAAAAACCTAAATTTAAACTTCCAAAATTACGTATATATTAAACTTACTTAATTATCTGGTATAAGACCACCATCATCATCATCATCATCAGCCCCTCTCAACCCACTGCTGGGCATAGGCCTCTCCTCTTTCTTAAGACCACCATATTGTAACTTTACATTTGTTGAAAGCTGTTTATGGTGTAGCAGCAAAAGAATTATCTGCCTATCTGTCTGTATTAAAGTAACGGCTCGGTGGCCGAGTGGCAGAGCGCTCGGCCCGATACCCGAAGGTCCCGGGTTCAATTCCCAGGTCGGGCAAAGAAATATGTATTATCGGATTGTTTCCGATGCATAGCCCGGGTTTTTGATCACCAACCCGCATTTGGCAAGCGTGGTGATTTTTAAGCCAATACCCATCAATTGTAGCGATAACTTGATTTCAATGATGGAGGCCTTTGCCCAGCAGTGGGACAATTATAGACTGTTTACTTACTTACTGTCTGTATTATCATCATCATCATAATCAGCCCACTTCTGGACATACCTCTCTTAATCCAGGCCACTGAGTCCGATCTGTATGTATGTACGACTTCAAAGCAATTTAATTTGTTCTTGTTCAACAATTTGTACTTCAAAAGTTCTAAGAATATCTTATAATCTTTTTCAATAAAAATACGTTGACTCCACAGACTTTTAATCCTTCTTCGTACTCATGCTACAGTCGCAAAAAGATATAACGTAAACTCTGATATGTAGCATGTTTGTAGGTAAATCAACAAAACACACTTCAACAAGAACTTGAGTGTCGGTTCAATCATCGAGTCCCACTCGAGTTCGCTCTCCCACGGGAACCTTTCCCATCAGTTCACGTCAGTACTTTGTTCACCTTCATAATTTTATTAAGGAAAAAAATGAACTTCCCGTAGCCAGGTACCTACCGAATAGAAATTGATTTTGTATTTAAGTTAGATTTTTTTTGAGGCTGAACGAACTATGTCTTGGCTTGGCTGTATGATGTTGTGTTTACGTTGCATTTTATACACAAATCATACATTTTAATTATACTTACTTGTAATAATAGAAAATAACTTATCTCGATAAGCACCATAACATGACTGTAATAAGATGTCTCATGATTACTAAGAAAAAAGACCATATACATTTTTTCCCAATTTTTAAAAAAAAATATTTTTATGTTTATTCTATTAATTATTAGTTCTAACTTCCACAGTTACGTAAAGACACTAGTATTTAGTACCGAAATCCCGTTACATCAGCCTTACAACCCCAAGATTTGATTTACGAAGGTGGGCTCTTATCGATGAAATCCCTGTTCCGAGATAAAAGAAATAAATCACATGTCAGAATACCGACTTACGCCAATGGAATGCCAAATCCGCCAGGAAATAAACTGTGTCTTTTAGAGGATTCCTAACTTAGGACGATAAAAAGATGTAGGTAGCCATACCGGAAGCTCATTTCTCTAAAAGACACCAGCTGTTTTCGTGAAGGAATATAATATATTGTGGTGTTCTAGTATTAGTAGACTAAGATATTTACCGCCTTTCTAGAAAAATTGTAACAAAATGTTGTTAAGAGATACGTTTTAATATTTAGGTCCTTACCTATGAAATTGACGTTTTGTATGAAGATTTTTTATAAAATTATATTTTTCATACTAACGTTTTTTTAATTTTCTTAGCATCTATTTAAGTTAACACTATTAAAATTGTAGAGCAGTGTGTTTGTTTCATTAGCTAAATATAGCAGACATTAAAAAGAAAAAAAATCAAGTCCCTCCAAAGCTATAATGAAACAAAAGGTCAATTCCGCGAACAAAGAAAATAAGTAAATTTAAAAAAAAATGGGCGTTAAAGACACAAAATGAATAATTAAAGGTGTATAATAATATTAACAACCGGTATTGACTTTTAGAAGTAATACTTACACCTATTAATAAGTGAGAAAAAAACGTCAATTTCATAAGTAAGGACTTATTAGTTTACGGATTAACGATAGGATAAACGTCTTCGTATGTAAATATTTTTTTATTATTAAAGCAGCAAGAGTAGGCTAAGACATAAAAGTGCTGTATAAGGTCCACCTAGCTAGACTACCGCCTACATAGAGATGTAATAGCCAGTTTCTCAGTAATGAGGATCCTTATGTTTTTAGGGAAATAGATTTCTGTTCTCTGCACGTGTCCTTCACAGCGATACCGCGAGAAACGTAAAGGGTTCCTCAAGCCGTGTCATCGAAAGATCTTCAAAGGGTTTTTATACGTGAGGATTTTGGGTGCAGAGGTTATATACAAGGGGTTTTTTACAAAATATCACTAACAAGAATCAAAAATAAAAAACAGCTTGTTATAGGATAAATATGTTGTAGCAATAAATATTACAAAACAATTGTCAAAAGAGTGTAAATAAAACATATCATTGTGTTGACAACAAAATGGAAAGTTCAAAAATAACTTTGCATTAACTCCTTACTGTAGCGGTTCAGTACGGGATAAGTTCCAATCCTTGAGAATTAACGGCGTAGGGCTTATTTCAACTAATTAAAACAGATTCCCTCTTGAGCCGCAGTCTTATTTTGAGATTGTTCCGTTTCCTCAAGATATTGTCGTAAGTTAACTTTGTGGTTCACTTTGTGAGTAGTTGTAGTCGTTTAGCGAAGTTTTGTAACAGTTATGAGTACACCAACCGGAGTAAAACAAAATTGAAATTGGAATAAAACCTTTTTTTAGTGTGGAAACTTTGCTGATTAATGTTTTGCTCTCTGTGCTATGTAATTGTTTGTATCTCAAATAAATCAATAAATAATTTATAACGAAAAAACTAGCGGGTTTTGCGCAAACAACCTTATTTTTGTGTTCCCAATCTCGCATTATACCTTTCCATGGACTAATAATATATTAGTTTCGTGTCACGGTTTCGACATAAACATATTATTATTAAAATACCGTTCAGATTGCAATGAAATTATACATATAATATATTAATATTATTAGAATGAGAAATAACCGAACTTACACGTGAAATGTCACTTCACATTACTTTAATCGTAAAGGCATCAACATTTTCGTACTTGATGACCCAAACAAAATGTATTTACAAGTCTACGGGATTTCACGTTCTGTCGACGTACAATGGTTTCATCGAACGGGTTAGTTGCGTTATTCCCCAGGCAAGTTATATTAAAATAATACAACAGGTATTTTATATATCAGAAAATTAAATTGACCAGTAAAAAAAACAGTAGGAGCTCGCAGGGCTTTATAAGTTAAAAAAAATTGTGTTATATTTGTATTCCTTTGAGTATATTTCATCATCTCCGCCTTACCTTCCACTTTGATCCCTTCAAAAAGAAAAACCAATACTTACCCATTTAAATGTTGGTAAACATATTTATCCTTTTAAGGTATTGAAAGCATTAAAGATCGGTACACTCCAACATTGTTTAGGATGAACCAATCTTAGTTAAAGTAACTTTACTTTTTTTGTTATTTTAATTTTTGCATTCACAAGGCTATAATATGTATAGACTTGCCGTGTGATGCCGGCTTAAAATAGCATTACCCACTATCTTCCCGTGGGAGTCGTAGAAGGCGACATCGGGAAAACCGCCTGCAGGAGACGGGCAGCAGCGCCTCCCTCAAACAGTAGGCCATACTGTGACCGCCAACCCGATCGTTGTGGCGAACCTTGGGGGAGGCCTATGCCCAGCAGTGGGCGTCATATGGCTGATGATGATGGTGATTTTACTGGAAAAAAAGACATTCTTACGTTCGACTCCCACTTCGTTCCTCACTCAAGCTTTCTGGGACTAGTTTTTTCTAGTAAATTTTTATGTTGTAGTAACTTAACAGTTTGGTTTTAAAAGTATTTTCTTTTTTCTTCTTCTTCTTCCTGGCGCTAAATGTCGTAAACATGTAAAAGTACCATACGGTACAATTATTTATTCAAGTTCGATACGTCCGTCGTACAATAAGTAAATTAGTTTTATTATTAACATCTTTGCAGACTGTCATAATACATAAATTTTTATATTTAAGTGCTAATTGCTGCACTGACGCTAAATTAAATATTTATAAAATACAGTGAAAAATAGGTAGGCGTTTAATTTTTTCACTAAAATTTACTATAGCGTTGTGTTATCTTTGTGGTATTTCATCTGCAAGTTGAATCTGCATAGCCATCGGTTGCAATGACTGTTGGATAGATGACACTGTGCCGCTATTAGCACTTAAAAAATAAAATTCAGTGTAAAAATTCAGTGCTTACGTCAGCCTTCCCGAGCATAATGGTTAGTGCAGCCGCCCGGATTGCGGAAGACCCACGTTCAATTCTTGGCTGGGTCGGGTTGGCGTTTAATTTTTCACTGTATTTTATAAATAAATAATATAATTATGTTAAAACTGAATCGGATAAGAAATTACAATTATTTTTGTAAAAAACTTTTAATTCTTCGCAACATCTGTGTCGGCATGAGCTGTGAACAGATTTCAAAGTGTTCCCGCTACCTAAAGTTATCATCCAAATGTCGTACCAATAAAATACATTTCGATTGTAAATGCGCATTAAAACTATGTTTTATTGCTACACAATACAGTTCATACTGACTTGTGCCTCGTAATGAAGTTGTTCAGAAGCAGGCGGCAAGGACGGGTCATTAGTGGCACAACACTTTGCCACGATAAGATAATACCTTTCGGCCCTTTGTTCTTATCGGCACGTCAAAATATTTTATGTCCCCACGATTATTCGACCGAACAAAAACACTGCACCAAAATGGTGGTAATTATAATGATTGGGTTTTGTGTGGGATAAATTTTTTTTAGCTATTTTGTTTAAAATACTTTTTTATGATGGTTAATTAGCTATTGGAAGTTAATGTATTTTTTTGTTAACATAATTACTGAATAAAATCCGAAAATAAGTACATGAAAAGCTAATTATTTGAATTCGCAAATTGTTTTTGAATATAGGTAGACTTGTTCTTTTTTTAATGCTAACAGTTAATCAATTAATACCTACATAGGTACATGATAATTTAACAATGTATGAAATATCGATAGCTTAGTTCATCGTGATTTAATTTGAAGCCAATAAAATTTAAGTTTACATAATTTCTTTTATCAACTAAAGATCAGCTTAAAAGTAGTATTAGGTCCTTACCTATGAAATTGACGTTTTTTTCTCACTTATTATAAGGGTATTACTTCTAAAAGTCAATACCGGTTGTTAATATTATTATACAACTTTAATTAGGACTATGTTACTTAGGCTTCAGTAATAACAATGATTATTAATTTTGAATCTTTATCGCCCAATTTTTTTAAAAAAATTCTATTTTTTTTGTTTGCGGAATTGTCTTTTTGTTTCATTGTAGCTTTGAAGGGACTTGATTTTTTTTCTTTTTAATGTCTGTTATATTTAGCTGGTGAAACAAACACACTACTCTACAATTTTTATAGTGTTAACATAAACAGATGCTAAGAAAATTAAAAAAACGTTAGTATGAAAAATAAAATTTTATGAAAAATCTTTATACAAAACGTCAATTTCATAAGTAAGGACCTAATACCTATATGTGCAGCCTTTGGTACCCAGCTTCGTCTTACACTTAACCACCATTACTAGGAAACCGAATTCAGTTCGTGGGAACGACATTCAAAACGCGATTAGCTTCGACCCTCCAACACTTAATGATGACCAAAATACAGCTTGACTTTCAATAACAATATTTTAAGGGGCAATTGTGGTAACATTCAATAATGAATGACCTTTTAATTGTGGAACACCTTTAGTGTTAATGACACTGGGGTTTCCTATTTCGTTATGTAGTCTATTAAAGTATTTTATTGTAGTCAAAAGATGGGTCCAAGTCCCAGTGGCAATCGTCTTGTTTTCAAGTGCATTTTTTAGTTACCAAAGTATGTCTCCAATACAGCGATGTTAGCAGCATTCTTTTGTTTTGAGCATCAGAGGTTAGAAAGTCAGTGTATGATTTCTCATTTTTTACTATCTGCGCCCTATTACCATGATCTTAGCTCTAGGCCTTCGCTTAAGCCCTAACAAGCACTCAAGCAGTATTGTAGCAGTGTTGTAGCGGTTGTGAAAACGGGATGAGTGGCGTAGGAATATACACGCGTCTCGTTTTCACATTTGTAACAACAATGCAATACAGCTTTAAGAGGTGAGAGATGCAGGCGAAGCGGGCACTGTTCAAAAATTACTAACTTCAAAAACTCGTAGGTACACTACAAGAACACAATCGACTATCTTCTCTTAAATCAACCGAGCTTTCACAAAAAGCAATTTTACACTCATTTCCGTCAATCAATTTGTCAATACAAAATTTGTACTGGCAATTCTGAAGATTAAGACGAACTTAGTGAATCCAATTTGTGATTTACTTTGAGATTCTGTAGCCGTTTCATTGATAAACCTTTAGTTAAATCGTTTCATAAATTTTTACCATGTTGTTTTCTAAAGTTTACGCGAACACATTAGTTTTAATTAATGTTTATCCTGTCGTTTCGAACCCTTTGCAGGGTCCGTGGTCACAGAGAGACCACGTCTAGTCTGTGTAAAATAAACGCGAGTAGATCCGTAAAAAAAAATATTTTAAATAGTAACCAACTATAATTTTTTTAAATCGCTTTGGCATTTTATGAAATGCACTATACAAAAAAGATATAGGTATAGGTAGAAAGATATACGAACGCTATAAGAAATATGGAATGACGACGTCGAATAAAAAAGTTTATAAAACGCCCAAAATTTGAAAATAGTAGTTTATGCAACTGTCATATAATGAAGGGTATTAAAACACGAGTGTGAGTTTTATTAGTTAATAGTAACGAGTGTTTTAATACCCGTGTTATATGCAGTTGCATACACTACTTTATCTTCACTAATGCAATTAGTCAAACAACAAGAGTAAAAGCTGACAATAGTTTATTTATAATAATTGTTCAAATTTTGGATGGTACAATTTTGAAAGTTAATGTTATTTATTGATCCAGCAGCTGTAGCGGGGCAAGCAGTAGAGCTCGTAGACGGAGTTGGAATATTTATAATTACTTCATTCGTCTTGTTTTCTATACTGTTCAAGATCGTATTTGAGACTTGAATTTTATTCATTAAAGACTCATCAATGTAGCTTTCAGCCACAGTAGAAGACTTCCACCCCCCGTGTCGTTTCAGTGCGGTCAAATCACCACCGCTATCTATGAGAAGGGTCGCCGAGGTGCGCCGGAAGCAATGCCCCGTGTACAACGCTGGGTTAGGCAGATTCAAAAAACTTGCGATAGTTTTTCCCAGAGCACCAAATTTATTAATACCAGTTCTTTGATCGACGCACTTCCCCGATCTATAGCTCAAGAAAAAGGCAGGGTTTCGACAGGGGGTGGGTCGAAGTTCCATTTTTCATATTTTTTACATACGGCATAGCAGTTGCCCGTCACAACGAAAGAACGATCTATTTTCGTTTTTGTTTTCGAAACTTTCACCATGATTGTACTGTCGTCTATGTTAGAGACTTCATCGAACTGGATGTTGTATAGCTCTTGCCTTCGGCATGCCCCCATTATGCCGAAGATTAGTGCAACCTGTAACAATAAACGATATAATAAGCTTGAGGTACATAGCCAAGGCAAAAACTATGATTTATGAAGTAGTAAAGTGTAGGTACCTACTACCTAATTTATACACAAAGCGCTTAAACGGAGTGTCTAGATAACTTGCGTGTGTAGTACGTAAGTACTAGGTAGATTAAATAACAGAACTAAAATACACTTACTTTTTCAAAAAGATACAAAATATCCGGTGAATCTTTCAGGAACATCTTTATTTGACCTGATGTAAACGTCAAGGACTTTTTTTCCTTGTGTCCTTCTGAACTGCGTTTCAGGAACGCTATGACTTTTGAATACTTCGTGATATCAATATTGTAGTAGATACTCAGTGTGGACTTGAGCATAGAATATTTAGCCCACATAGAAGATGGCTTGAATTTGTCGGAGAGGTCTTTGATATACACAAGAATGACATTTTCAGAAAATGATGTAGTTTTCTTTTCGATCTTCCATGCCAAAAAGTTATTATATTCTTTTTCATACAATTTTCTAGATTTTTCTGGCAAAAGATTGTGAGTTACTTTTGTTGCCAATTCTAGAATATCCCGAGGCGTACAAATATCATCGTCGCTGTCCATTTTTAACTTTTAATTTGTATTTTAAAAACAAAACATATTGCGAAACATTAAATTCACGCGTACGTGTATTGTCACAGTGAACTTGCCGCCATTAAAATCTAACCAATGAGAGCGCAGCTGCGCGCGCAGGGCCAATCAGGAGCGTGCGCGCGCTGTTCTTTTTTTATTTAATTGGCACAAGATCTTACCAAAGAGTTTTGTGTATGTAAGTTTAGTAGTTTCGACGAAGTTTTCACGTATAACCCAACTGTTTTCAAAAGCCAGCCTAATATCAAAATTTTATACAACTTGTATGAGGATTTTGACATAAGGCTCGCCAGGTTAATTGGTCGCGTTTTATTGATGTTATAATGAGATTTTACGATATCGATGTGGATATTATACCATCGTGTGAAATTGCTTAAATTGAGTGTTTTGTTGTCTGCGCTATAACTGTAGTAATTATAAGTCAAGTATTGGAAACATAAGTAGAATGTTACAACATTAGTGTAGATAAACAATATTAATTAGTACTTTTTTTTTATGGTAAAAGAAGGCAAACGAGCAAGCGGGTCACCTGATGGAAAGCAATCACCGCAGCCCATGGACACCCGCAATACCAAAGTTATCGCAGATGCGTTGCCAACCCTAAGGAAGGAGTTGGATCTTGAGGAGGGAGTAGGAATTGGGAGGAGGGAGGGGTGAGAGATGGGCCTCCGGTACTTTCACTCACCGGACGAAACACAACAGCAACGAGTGCCGTTGTTTCACGCCGATATTCTGTGAGAGGGTGGTATTACGCCGGGCGAGCCGGCCCATTTCGTGCTGCAACGCAGCGTGGCTCTACCACTCAAACTTAACTTACTTATATTAAATTTAACTTTTTTGTTTCCACTTGGAAATGTTTTTTTTTTTTTGTGGTGTTGTTGATAAAAAATATACTATTACTTATTCTGTGATGTCAGGTAAGATGAAGGCAATGTTACGGCATTGATATAATTATTCGTTGTTCAAAAATAAAAGAACTATATCACAATAAAACAATCGCGTAAATGTTTTATTCAAAAACACCCTAACTAACGAGTTTCAAGCAAAAGATGTTTGCATATCTTTTTGGCAGGCATTTATTTTGGGTGAAACAAATGACTGTTTTATCATCAGCCGTTTGTTTCGTGGTACCGACCGGTGTGGGACCCGAATACTTGACTCTTGTTGTTCGTGAACTCACTCAAACAGTTCGAATAGCCGTCGTGTCACGCTAGGTGCATTGTGTAGTTAAATTACAGTTAGTGACTTAGGTAACTTTTCAAAGATATTTCAAAGCTTTCTACGAGGCAAAGTGACAGCGTATTACGACTAGGTATATGAACTTCGTCTGTCTGTGAATAATAATATGAATATAGGTACATATATTTTTTGGCAGAATAATGTAACATTTTTGCTTTTTAGGGTTCCGTACGGAATTAATTCCTAAATTCCTTAAGGAATAAAAGGAAGCCTTATAGGATTACTTTGTTGTCCGTCTGTCCGTCTGTCCGTCTGTCGGTCTGTCGGTCTGTCTGACTGTCAAGATCCTTTATCTCGGGAACGCGTGGAGGTATCGTAATGAAATTAAAACCATATACTCAGGTCTGCGGTCCCATGAAGCTGTAAAAAAATCAAACTTTTAAGTTAACGAAAAAAAAAGATACGGCCGTTTATGTCGCAAAAAACGTATATTTCGACACTCTCAAGGGAATCAAAATTCATAGGGTACTTACCGTTGACCTAGAACTATGAAATTTTACAAGTAATATTGTCTTATAGGTACTACAAGTACAGGGAAAAATTTGTAACTGTACATATTTAATTAAATCACATGCCCTGTTTAGAACCTTATCTTATCTCGTTCTTCTGCTAATCGGCGATTTAAAGGAATTTAATAGTTTACATTACAGCAGCAAAGCCTTCGCTTGTTTTTTCAAACTATTCTTATTTTACAGTCTCCCAACTCGTATAATTTTACAAACTGCATCCAATCTCAACGATGTTCTTAAATATTATTGAATGAAAAATAAAGCTTAACCTTTTTTAAACTTGCTGTGTTATTCGTAATTTTCTAAATTTTCAGCTTTTAATTACAATAGTGCCTTAAATTGTATATTTTAATATACTTATATGACGGCTTAAGCCTTACAAATTGTTCCCAATATCAATGAAATTCTCAAATATTATAAAGCCCTACTATTTTGGCTGAACCGGTTTTATCCTCACTGTATTATTCGTCACGAACGACAGTGAACCCTCTCATGCTGGGACGTTTACGACACGTGGGTGACAGGGGACTAGATGTTGTGCTTACAAGATTTAACATTCATGTTTCGATTATTGTTTTCAGAATACCTATACCATGGACTAATAATTTAATATATGTATATAATAATATTCCTCACTTTGCAGCCCTGACCACCGGTAGCTTGGGCCCTGCCTCGCTGCTGGCGGTACTCTAGGATTAGGTTTTTATAATGTTTAATTGTTTTTATATTAAAATATTGTAAAAATCTAGTTTTAAGAAAGAAAATAACAATAGAGAATAATAATAATAATAATAAACGCTTAACGCTTGTCGTTTGTTTAATCCGGGGATGGGGTACAATAATGCTGCCGCACAATTTAAGAGAATAATAATAATATATTAAATTTTTATTTTTTACGTGCTAATTGCTGCACTGAAGCATAGCCATCGGTAGCAATAACAGTTGGATAGATGGCACTGGTTTAGGGGGTTAAAGTTGTCCGCGTCCGTAGGCGAACCCCAAGCTCTTTGTTTTTGGGGTTCATGACTCTAGTTACCCTACACGTGACCCCTGGGCAGTGCCAAATGGACAACAGTTATTCCGGTGGTAGGCTTCGGCCGTGGCTGGTCACCACCCTCCGGACAAAGCCGTGTCGCAAAACGGCTTAAGCCGTGTTCCGCCACGTCCGTAAGCGATGTCCGGTGTAGCCAACCAGGAGAATGGGTCTGGGCAGTTGAGGCGCTCTGTGTAATCGCCGATGACTGCTCGTCACCGCCGCATCGGGTGCCTGGCTTCGGAGAGCAGCGGGATCCGAAGCACGGTGCCGCCGCTGGCCGACCGTAGGAAGTTGGGGGCCCAAGTAGCGGGTTAGCCACCTGTCAAAGGCTGCCCCGCCACCTCACGAAAAATCCCAGATTGCTCTACCTTGCCGGTTGGCGACCGGATGGGAGGACCAGGTAGCCATTCTGGGGGGGTTCGGGCGTCCCCGCGGTCTCCGCGTCAGGCTCCTTTCCGTGCGGCGGTGGCGAGATTGACATCTGATGGGCGGGATGCCTCCTCGCCCAACTGCCACTCTCCTCCTATTCACTCTCCCAAACAAAAATTATGTCAAAGAAATTAAGGAAAAACGTTAAACAGCGGCTGCACGTCCTCCCACTCAAAGTGCACCTCTCAAACATCCGAGGACTGCACTCAAATCTCGAACCTGTCCACCACCACCTTGAGACAGAAAAACCGCAGCTGTTATTCCTTACTGAGACGCAGATCAGATGTCCAGCTGACACGACGTACCTCAGCTACCCTGGGTATTCTCTGGAGCACAGGTTTATATCTCGTGCCGGAGTCTGTGTGTATGCTCGTGATGACATCTGTATCAAGCGTCTCAAGAACCTTGAAACGTCCAGTCTCTCTGTCCTGTGGCTCCTAGTGGACACAGGCCATGAACAAATCCTATATGCCTGTGTATACCGTTCGCATAGTGGAGACCATGAGACAACTCGATTGTGTGACCACCTTAGTCAAGCGGCAGATGCGGGTCGAGAGCGTTATCCATCAGCTCAGTTAGTCATCCTAGGGGACTTTAATGCCCACCATCAAGAGTGGCTGTTCCCATACCAGCTGACCGACCATGCTGGGAGAGAGGTGCGTAAATTAGCATTGTCACTAGATCTCACTCAGCTTGTAAACTGTGCGACGAGAGTGCCAGATGTCGACTCACACACTGCCAATTGCTTGGACCTTCTGCTGACCACAGATCCAGACAGATACTCAGTAACAGATTCTGCTCCACTGGGTACTTCTGATCATTGTCTGGTTAAATCTGTATCCGTTTATTCCCCACCTGAAAATTGCCCTTGTGGCCCAAGACGGGTGTGGCGATACAGGTCAGCAGATTGGGAGGAAATGCGTCACTTTTTCTCGTCCTACCCTTGGCGGAGGGTTTGCTTCAATTCAGGAGATCCGACGAGCTGTGCTGAAGCCGTTACCGCGGTGATACGGCAGGGTATGGAGTATTTTATACCGTACTCGGACGTAACATCACATGGCAAAGCTCGCCCGTGGTTTAATGCTGACTGTCGTAGTGCTGAGGCGCTGAAATTGTCTGCTTATTCCGCATGGGCTGAAGCTCGAGCACGCAAGTCTTCGAATACTCGTTTTCTGAAGAGAGCCTTTAACCAAGCCGCCAAGTCGTGTAAAAGGACACTACGCAGAGCTCGATTCAACCACATAAGCCGGATCGGGGCTAAATTAGCCTCTTACCCCCCAGGTAGTAAGGTATTTTGGTCCCTGGCAAAAGCGGTTGAATCCAATTTCAGTCGGCCATCCCTACCACCATTGCTGAAGCCTGACGGTTCTCTTGCCCACTCTGCGGAAGAGAAAGCAAATTTATTTGTCTCTCTTTTTGCGGAGAATTCGCGTCTGGACTCTGCTGGGAAAACTCCACCAATCTCATCTCGTGCTGACTGCTATATGGCAGAAGTGCGCATTCACCAGAAAGAGATCCTAAAAATCCTGCAGAACCTGGACGTGAACAAGGCGAACGGACCTGATGGCATACCAGCAATAGTTCTGCGTTCATGTGCTCCCGAGTTGTCTCCACCCATCACACGCCTGTACCGCCTCTCACTTGAAACAGGCATTGTACCGGAGTCATGGAAGCTTGCTAACGTGCAACCCGTGCCCAAAAAAGGGAGTCGAGCTGACCCTGCTAATTATCGACCCATCTCAGTCACGTCCATACTCTGTAAGATTATGGAACGTGCACTGAATAATAAACTCCTGGCTCATTTGGAAGGTAACGATCTCCTCAGCGACCGCCAATATGGATTCCGCCGAGGCCGCTCAACTGGGGACCTTCTAATATATGCCACACATCTATGGAGTGAGGCCATTGAGAAATACGGAGAGGCCCTTGCGGTGTCCCTCGATATCTCAAAGGCCTTTGACAGGGTTTGGCACGCGAGCCTTATAAGCAAGCTCCCATCATTTGGTCTTCCTGCTAACTTTTGCGCTTGGATATCTGATTTCCTGAAGGGAAGATCGATACGCGTTGTCCTCGACGGCTACTCATCGGACCAAAAGGCTATCGATGCCGGTGTGCCTCAGGGATCGGTTCTATCCGCAACCCTATTCCTGCTTCATATAAACGACCTGCTTGTGCCCGGTACCTTTGGGTACGCAGACGATAGCACCGTTGCGGATAGATACATGTCGAGTGCAGGGGCTGGCAGACAAGATGTCGACTCTTGTCGAGAGGCCATGGTTAGCCGCTTGAACGAAGCCCTCCAAGCAGTATCCGATTGGGGCGATGCCAATTTGGTCACATTCAACGCTGCCAAAACACAGGCTTGTTTGTTCTCAGCTAAGCGGAGCCCATTTCACCTGGCTCCGACTTTCCGGAATGTGACTGTAGCTATGACTGACAGCCTACAGGTCTTAGGTGTTGAGCTCTCGTCCAACCTCAACTTCGGGCAGTACATCGAGTCCAAAGCAAAGACTGCAGCAAAAAAACTGGGGGTTCTCTCTAAGGTCAGGCGGTACTTCACGCCAGAACAGCTGCTCCAACTTTATCAAGCACAAGTTCGTTCATGTATGGAGCACTGCTGCCACCTTTGGGATGGATCAGCCAAATACCATCTGGCAGCTTTGGACTCGATTGAAGAACGAGCTAAGAGACTCATTGGTGACCCTGCCCTGATAGACGCCAAGCTGCAAAATCTAGAACATCGGCGTAGGGTGGCTCGTCTGTCGGTCTTCTACAGGATTCATTTCGGGGAGTGCGCGAAGGAGTTGCACGACCTAATCCCACCATCCACTTTCCGCTATCGGAGCGCGAGGCGCGAGTTCCATCCCTATGTTGTAGATATGCCACCTTGTCGCACGAGCCGATTCGGTTCAACTTTCTTAGTACGTACAGCTAGGGAATGGAACGCGCTGCCTGCGAATGTGTTCCCTGAAAGGTATAATCTGGACCTCTTCAAGGCTAGAGTGAATAGGCTATTTCTAGGCAGGCATGTTCCATCCTCGACCGCACCGTCACTTAACATCAGGTGAGGTGTAGTCAAATGCCTGCCTATAACCAATAAAAAAAAAAAAAAAAAAAAAACTGTGCCTCTAAAAAGCACTCAAAAATAAAGAAGCAGTAAAGAAATTCAGTTCTTACGTCAGCCTTTCCGGTAGCATAATGGTCAGTGCAGACGCTCGGATTGCGGAAGACCCGGGTTCGATTCCTGGCTGGGTCGGGTAGGCATTTAATTTTTTCACTGTATTTTATAAATAATTAATAATATATTATTAGTCCATGCCTATACTATGCTGGGAAGGTTTGTCATAATTTTATTTGTATCGTTTCGGAAAACCTAATTTTTTTGGAGATTATTTGCTGTTGGCGTCGGATCGCCTCAGCGTCACCGAACTTTTTTGGTGGTGGCGAAAAACTTAAAGAGTTCTTCACGTCGCCGTGTGATTGAAAAACCGTCACAGCGTATCTAGAAGGCACAAAAGAAACATATAACAGGGTTGCAATAAGTAGCTGATAGTCAATAACAGGTTTCCACATTTACGAATAACAATGATAACATAATATGTGGAAAAGAGATGAGGAGGTCGATGGCGCAGTGGCTAACGCGCCCGGTCTGCAAGTGCTGAGGTTAAGCAACTTTCGCAAAGGCCGGTCATCGGATGGGTGACCAAAAAATGTTCATCTCGAGCTCCTCCGCGCTTCGGAAGGCACGTAAAGCCGTTGGTCCCGGCTGCATTAGCAGTCGTTAAAAGTCAATTACAGGTTTCCACGTTTATGAATAAAATCATAATAAGATATATTATGTAAACAAAGTTTTTAAAATAAAATATACCTATGTTATAAAATATAAATAACAAATAAACTTAATTGACATTGTGATGTTGAGTAACAATATTTCCAAATGCCTTTGCATTTTTTACAAGGAAGTCCTCGCTAATATCCCCTATATTCTATATTTTCATTATTGAGGTTAAAACAAAAGACATTTT
Organism: Eudonia lacustrata; assembly: GCA_947562085.1. Classification (NCBI taxonomy): domain Eukaryota; kingdom Metazoa; phylum Arthropoda; class Insecta; order Lepidoptera; family Crambidae; genus Eudonia; species Eudonia lacustrata. Next base: position 6,636,039 of record OX387315.1, on the reverse strand, counting down.
ATATATAATTCTCTATCAAAACAGTGAGACGCGACGCTCACTACGCACTTCGTTAGGATACCGGCGGGCAATTCATTGTCATTACTTTGATGCTATATTGATCCCGAATCGCGTCCGCGCTATTAACCCGCCTCAAGTAACAAACTGCTGGCTTAATACAGCCAAAACGCTAGTTAAGCTGCTCAGAAGTTACGGTTGCATTTATTAATGCGTAAATGGCACTTGCGGCGAAATATCGATCGTACTCTGAAGTAGGCACGGGTCGCTTGTAGACAAAATGATTATGAAACAAAAGAATCGATATAAAGTCAGTATTCTTTTCTGACTTCAAATTGACAATGACGTGGTAACGCTTGTCATTTGTTTAATCCGGGGATGGGGTACAATAATGCTGCCGCACAATTTATGAACGCAGTAAGTACAACTTACTGTGTTTGTGATTGTGATATTTGAGCTGCTGACATTACGATCTATTTTCTCGAAACTGTTCACATGTACTTTACTGCGTTCATAAATTGCGCGGCAGAATGCCTAAGTCACTTTTCCCAGCAATTCGACTACTCAGGAACACATCAAAGCTACCTACATGTTTTATATTAATTAAACGACTAGGATCAATGGCGAAATGTGCTTACTAAAGCACGAAGGATCTAGAGATTGTTCAATTTAGTCACACATTTTTTGAACTAGCATTATAAATTTGCTTACGCAACACACTCTGAGGCCAAGAGCAAGCCCATCTCTCAATAAAAAATATAAAAAAAACACTCGCGTAAACCTGTATCAATTTGTTTCCTTAATTCGCTACAGCTTTTAAATTATAACAACGTTCTTGTTTATAGTGGAGTTACTCGCAGAACTATCCCTATCTGTTGTTAAAGATCAAAGGGAATGTGGGTGCCTAAGTCCTTAGCCAAGGGACTTAAATAATTAATGTCACCTTTGTACATTATAGAGTATCCCATACTCAACATGTTAATAATATTATGAGCATCACTGATTTATTATAAGAAGGTTTGCCTCGGTGTACTTGTTTGTGTTCAAGATGTGTAACGAAGCAATTAAACTATTAATTGGTGGCTTCGGTGGTATAACGCTTAAACTACCGATCTTGGACTTAAAAGTTATTTTTCCCGGGGTGGGCATGTATTATTGTATTCGGTTTGGTTGGTAGTTGAGCTTGCTTTTAAGCAATAGGCAATCTACCATATGTATATAGTTTTGTTTTATTTATATTAACACGACGTGTTGTAGAGAAATGTACTACCTTGTAGGTAGATATAGTAGGTATCCTGTAGGCTTAGCCAAAGTAATATTAAGAAAACGATAGCGAAGTTCGAAAAGAATAAAATGTATGGGATTGACATAAGCCGCGCTAAATCACGTGGTCAATCTTATGTCAATCCCATACATTTTATTTTTTCGAACTTCGCTATCGTTTTCTTAATGTTACTTTGGCTAAGCCTACTGGTTATCATAATTCAGTTTTGCAAATTGTTATGTAAATTTATTACTCCTACAATAAATCGTTATCTGTAAGAAGCTAGTTTTCTTACAGGTTACTCTAATGCAATAAAAGTGAGCACTATGACGGATTAGGTTTTAGGACCAAACAAAACAATTGAAAAAAAATCGTTTGCTCTCAAACCTCGTTGAAAACTTTGTAGGTTTATAATCCCAAGGTTGCTGATCTAAATGGAGTAACACTTTTATTTATCGAAAAAGGAAACAGCCGGCTGCGCCAATAACGGACCCTCCTCGACGCTGTCACTCGCCACTTGTATGTGTCTGCAGTTTCCTCCGCGTTTGAGCACGCAACGATACAATGGGCTAATGAGTGTCCACTTATTTGACGCGGGAGGTGGCCGATTTTGGTGCGAAAAATTCGAAAGCAAATATTTGGTAGATACTTACCTATTTGAAAAACAAAAGAGCTGTGGGTTAAGCATCTTGTGGCTAAGCGTGAAAAGCTGTCAAGTTCATGTAGCGAAACCAAAAATATAAAGTACTAAGTCCGTTATTATCTACCTACTATCTCCACGCGTTTGCGTTTGCTTAAATAATAAAACAACATAAGATTGTTAAACACTTTTATGCTTGAAAGGTGCTACGTACAACAAATTATCTTCAATGAACGCTGAAAATTAAGTTTGCAAAACGTGTGACGTATCGGGAAAAATGTAAATTAAATTTATGCATAGAAAACACACACTACCTGTTGACAAAGACGTATGAAAGTTTCTGCATAGCAAAGTTTTTAAACGGAAAATGTGTGATTTTTTAAAAAATATTACCATCTACGACAGGATAATTAATAAACATGCTTTACTGAATATTCATAAAAATTGTAATTACAATTTCAATGGAAATAATTAATAAGTTGATTAAAAAAAAACAACGATGAATCGATTTGTGTAATGCCGTTTCGAGACGAGACATCGAAATTTAATTAGCCACCTGCTCTCGTCTAAATTTTCCGTCTCCTTTCCACCCTCTCATGTTGAGTGAGATGGAATGCCGAGGCGTTTCCTCGGCGTCGGAGCGTGCATCCGCTGGTAATTTTGTCCTTGCTAGTCATTACCTATTATTCGAAGTAAACAATTAATCGCTTTGGATCATTGGCCTGTGTAGCCGTTCTTTTGTTCTGGGCGAAGGCTTTTTATTTCTAATTTTATTACTCTTTTGTTTATGCCCGTCATATTGTACTTAGTACCATTAGCATGTCTCACGTCAAAATAGCGCTTAAATAACGGTAATGCCGAAATAATAAAGAAGAATAGCATATATTGTGATCTATATTATGTAAAATGGGGCTGCACAAAAGAACCCGTTGGGTCGAAGTGCTACTGGAAGAGGACATCCTGGCAGGATAGGTGTAAGACGATTATTTAAAATACCATGGCCCGCTATGAGAACCAGATTTTTCTTCAAGCAGCTGAACATTACCAAACGGCTTTCCGATAAGCCAGGAGCGTGTCTTTAGCTTTATGCAGTTTCTCATGCACAATCTGGAAAAGCTAATTATACTGTACCAAATGTGGGCATGTCCGAGTCCAGCTGTGGGACATTAGACATTATAGGCTGATGATATAGATGATATGATATAATTGGAACTAGTTTAATGCGCTGTTTAAGCATTATAGGCAAAAAATACAAAAAAAACAAGCATTTAAATGCTCGACATAGGCTGACTAAATTTTTAGCAAAATTTGAGTTAAAAATTTATGATCAAAGTCTTCTCATGAGACTGGAATAGGGTTTTAAATAAGAGGTTTCTAACTCTATCAGTAATTCAACATTTATGACGCATGAAAGACAATGCTAAGCTATTTGGCAGCTATCCTCACATTTACTGCTATAAGATGGCTATTCCGTAGGAATATCCTCAGTCGAATATCGACTATAAAAGAATGGATATCAAAATTTACAACACGATTTTAGTAGGTACCGACTTACTATAAGTTTTTTTTATAGTAATTCAACACAAATACTGTCCAATATTTTCAGTTTTCATTTTTTTTTTGTATTTGATAGAAGATTATTTCGCAAAAACTGATTTTAATTACGCAATTTTTTGTCGTTGTTGGCAGCTTACTACAGCACAATTATTATTTTCCAGCACAAACAATAATTTGATAGTTAAAAAATAAAAAATATAATGTAAGTAGTAGAAATGTAATACCTTGCTGAACAGGCTTCTTACCAAGAAGCTAATATCAGAAGCCGTAAAAAGGCAGCCATTTTGAAAAAAATACCAAAGTTGTAGAATTGGTTTTTATTAACAATATTAAATTACAGAACAAAAAGAGTTACAACTTAAATTGTTAACAGATATTTTCATTAGAATAGCCCTCAAATATTAACGGCGCAGTTGCCGTTCCACCAAGGTCAAGTCTCGCCACAAATGACGCGTGCTGAGCAAAGCAAAGTAGCCATTAGATAGCAGGCATTTAAAAAACAACAAAAGTAGTGAATTGTATTTAAAAAAATATTATATGACACTACAAAATAACTTAAAATTGTTAACAATTATTTCCATTAGAATACCCCTCAAATAATAACGATAAAGTTGCCGTTCCACCAAGGTACAGTCTCGCCACAAATGGCGCGTGCTGAGCGCAGCAATTTGGCAGCGGCGCGCGGCTTACTGCAATAAGACCAAAATATTGTGCGGCCACGAGTACTGACGACGAGAGAACTGCTGATTCTTCTCCACTTTTGAATTGAGTGAGTCTAATAGCAAGGTTGGAGTTAGTAGCTCTCCCAGAATAATTGGATTATTGATCTAACTGATCTTTTCAGTTGAAAAGTCCTTCAAATTACCAAGGGGAATTCTAAAAGGTACGAACAAATTATAAATTTAAAAATAAACAATAACCCTTTTGTTAAATACTGTTTTGTCAACTTCACACAAACGTCATTCTGAATTTGAAAAAAAGAGACAAAACAATGATTAACCAAATAATGCTTAAATAGTTTTTATGAATATGGGTGTAACAATTAACGATTTTCCGTCAATCAATTTAAATCAGGCAGTGAGACTTTTGATGTGCGGGTCTTATGTGATTCTAATGTATAAAAAATTATAAAATAATGCTAACATAAGTGGCATCCACTACCAGACCACACAACCTTACATAAGCAAACTAATACAGATAGAGAACAACTCCATCAGGTCTTAACTTGATCATAGCATAGATACACATTCCTCATCCGGCGTTCTTAAAACTAATGTGGTGGTGGCCCTACGAACACGTCCACTCCTGTTTCCAAATAGTGACCAGAGTAACTGAAACTGTAAAGCTTGCGTACAATATTATAATTACAAATTATGTATCTATAATAGTGTACGCAAACATAAAGTCGGTATAATTAACGCCGTCGTCTTCTAGATGGCTACCACCTTTATAGGTACTGTTGAGGTCGGAAGGACCTCCACTTATCCTCTACCTATTTGTTAAATTTAATAACTACGCTTCGATCATCATTTTTAACCGACGAATTTATTTGATTTTAGTAAGTACCAATAAAGGAGCGTCCTCACTGAGAGCATTCTTACCCGAGCATTTGTAAACGAGTAATCGCCAGCGAGCAACGAATTCTGCCCAGCGAACTAAACATTCACTTGCGTGCAAAACTTGAACGTTCGAGTCGAACATCCGAGCTTGGAGCATTCGAATACTAAATGTCATTATTATTATATTTTTTGTTATAAAAATTGAGATTGACAAAAACACGATACTACCATAGACCAAGAAGATCACGATCAAGGAACTGTTCCTTGTTTACAAGTGGCCAGTAATATTCCTACATACATACTCATTCATTTTCATTATCCGAGTACTCGCTTTCGAGCGTTTTGTTTGCGTGAACATTCGAATGCGAGCCATTTCCGCGAACAGCGTTGCGACGTCCACCCACACCGGCCGAAGTTCGTGCTCGCGTGTAAACTTTGTAACGCTCGGCTCAACGTCCACACCACTCCAATATTCGACGCCGAATGCTCATTACACGCGAATGCTCTCAGTGAGGACGCGTCTTTAGACAAACTAGTAGATTGACGTAATGGCAGCCATCTATATTATATGAAGAGATAACGTTTGTGATTATGTTTGTTTGTTTGTCGGGGCTAATCTCTGGAGCTGCAGGTCCAATCCTTGCGGTTAACAAAGGCTATATTTTATTAGATAAAAAAATAAGTATTATTTTTGTGCGAAAAATACGAAATCAACGTGGGCGAAGTCGCGGGCAACGTGCTAGTTAAAAACTAAAAGTAGAGGAATCGTCACGATAGCCGAGCATTAACTTAATATACAGTTTGTCTATGGTCGTACGAAACGTTCACAAATGTTATTTTGGCAGCGCACAATACTCTTCACTCGTGGTGGACTCAGCGGAAGCTCTGCCAAATCTCCTTAACTTGTTTTGCAAGGAACACGTAAGGATTTGCCCGTGAAACTTTTGCTTATTTGAGGTAAACAATCTTAAGATTTCTGTGGCTTTCTGCTTGATTCCATTTCACTCATAAAAATAGTGTAGTTTCTTTTATTGGAACGTTCACAACGTTCCCAGTTTGGAACCAATCGAACAAAATGTTACTCCATTTCCTTTTTGCATTCCGCTTTCTTGTAAAGTTACGCTCGTTTTCCCTTGGTATAGTTAACTTCTTCATTTTGTGCTATGCCTATACTTATTAAAGCGTTGTACTAATTAACTTTTATAATTAAAATGTTACGTCTGACCTTTTTAAACTTTTTAATCAAGTTCTAAAAAATTCTTGCAAAAATAATACCGTAACAATAATTATTTCTTTAAAAATATTATTTGATATTCCTTTTTGATATAGATTCTACGTTTTTTTTTATTCTTTAACTCTTTAGACCTTGAATATTATTCCAAAATGATATTAAAAATATATGTTTACGATAGCAATATCATTTAATAATAATAAACTTAATCAACAAAACATATATAAATAGAATAATATGAAGAACGGCAAGCACATTGAGGTGTCTACCAAGTTTCAAATGAATATTGCAAACACTCTGTCCCTCTCGCATCTGGATGCAACTTGCAAAATATTCAATATTTGATGCGTCTAGCCTCTTGCAATTCGTTTTTACATCCACAAAAGCTCGTTCTTTCTAAATTATTGGCTTGCCAATAGCGAAAACAGATCGCATTCATTCTTAAGATTACTTCATCTGCATAATTCATCCTACTAATATTATAAACGCGAAAGTTTGTAAGTATGGATGGATGTTTGTTACTCTTTCACGTAAAAACTACTCAATGGATTTGAATGAAATTCGGCATACAGATAGTTTATAACCGGGAATAACACATAGAATACTTTTTATTCAGATATTCCCTCGGGAACGGGAACCAAGCGGGTGAAACCGCGTGCGGCCGCTAGTAAGTATATAATTTAAAGTTTAATTCTGTTTCGGTACTAAGACCGCGATATTATGTTAAGCAAACTGCACACACAAAAGAATTGCATACACTTCTTTTTTTTGTAACATAATTAAACGATAGATACAATTTGTGTGCTTTTGCTTTGTTTGCCATAAAATACTTGAACGGTTTTTATTTTCTCCTAGTAACACTACTAATATTATACAAAGACTTCTTGGTTTGGTTATCTAAGTCTACTCATATCACCTTTTTTTCCAGTATATTAATTGCGTTCCAACTGTCACGGGTAAGATAGTCAGTTCCTCAGTTTCTGATGACGCTGGGTGAAGTATGCTGTCATCTTCGACCTAGTTGTCACTCAAAATCAAATGATATCGTAGCTAAACTCTACAGTAGAAAAAACAATACAATAAGTAATATTAATAAGAACTTAAACTAACGTAGATTAAGCTTTAATGGTTGATGGAACTCGCAGGAACTATTATTGCCCCTCCAATCAATAGCTCCATGCTATTGACCATCTAGATGTAGATAACTAAAACAATTCAACTGTCGCCTAGATTACTGCGTCTAGATAACTGACTGACAACAAAAACAGGCAAGCCCTACGTAATTATGGGTTGTACACCAATGGTAATTTGTAAAGTCAATATTGTATTAATTTAAATTGATTTTAAGGGTTTTTCCTTTTGATCGATTATCTCATGTGTGAATTGAGACTGCCTTTCGTGATATATTAAATACGAACGAGCAGGCGGGTCACCTGATGGAAAGTAATCACCGCCGCCCATAGACACCCGCAAAACCAAAGTTATCGCAGATGCGTTGCCAACCTTGGAAAGGAGTTGGATCTTGAGGACGGAGTAGGAATTGGGAGGGGGGAGGGGTGAGAGATGGGCCTCCGGTACTTTCACTCACCGGACGAAACACAACAGCAACGCCGTTGTTTCACGCCGATATTCTGTGAAAGGGTGGTGTTACGCCGGGCGAGCCGGCCCATTTCGTGCTGCAACGCAACGTGGCTCTACCACTCAGACAGTGTTACTCATTTAGCACCACCCAGGGGTCACGTGTAGGGTCTCAAGGGTAAACCTACAGACGCGAGTAACTTTAACCCCCAAAAGCCGCTTAGTGCCGTTTGTCGTAAATTACAAAATAAAAAATACGAAACTTAAGTTTTTAAAGCATTATCTACTTATGTTTTATTTCTTAACAATGTTTGTTCTTGAACAGTGTAGATAAGGATCGAGTCCTTCATATTTCAAGCCGTCCTCCACTTAAAATAGAAGAAATAATTCATCGTTCTCAAGTGCCATGCCTGAGCGAACTATACGTAAACATCAAAGAAAAACCTCATAAATATTTAATCGCCAATCGTTTGAGAGCTATTCTAGCGACATGTTCAATTCACATAGCAGAATCGTAATATGTCTAAATTATGAGTTTAAAGTCGTATAATAAACGCGATTCAATTCGTTCAGGGAAACTATTAAAGCATCTCATAAAGTTAAATTGTAAATGGACTAATACTTTGATGATGCGGTGAGCTTGGCTTAAGGCAGCTATTTGAAATGGAATAAAGATTACTATAATTGTTTATGTATCGTTGAAATTATACCTGTTTATTAAATATAATGTTGTATATGCAGTGGTGTGCGGTTCTAGCGTCTCGTGTTTTCATTTTGCCATGCGAGGTCACGGACGCAGTAATGTGCCCGCGTAATATGCGTGAGGGTAATCGTAAATATCAAAAGCGGTTCGCGTAAATAGTGTAAGCGGCGTCCGTAAATCTTCTCGGCGATCGTAAAGCACGACCGCATTGTGAACGTCAAAGTATTGATTGCATTACTTAACTCTGAAATTTGACCGTAGCGAGACGGGCACCGATTCAATTATTTAATAACTGTGGCACATAAAGTATTTTTAATCAATTCTCTTTTCTGTGGATCGAGTTTTAAAGCGGCCGCGTTAAGTAGAGGGACGCAACCGCATGAAAGGAAAATGTCCTCGAGAATTTCAAACCTCGAAAATAAGTAACGTTTGACATTTCTGTTCCAGCAGTTAAAACAGTAATTACGAAAGAACCCGTCTAACGTTTCCCTCGGGCGTTCTACTAAAACGTAATTTACGCCGGCCGAAATCCGAGGGGTATCTCTACAAAAAACGTCCGTATCTACATGTCGCTTGCATTCGACGACGCGGCTCATTTCTGAGAAGACAAATTACGGAATCCGTGGCAGTCGGGCGCAGAAAAAAAATGCAGCAATTAACTACAAGTCAGAGCGAGAATAACCTACACTATTTCGGTGAACGATCATTTCGCTTGTTATTTTCGGTTGTTTACGCTTTTTTGTCAACGAATAGTTCTCAAGTAGAAACTTACAAATTATCATAATATACACCGACCTGAACATCAAAGCATGCCTTGTTTGTGACTTAAGCTATTTGTATTCGGAACTACTCTATTCATTATTTCAGTTCCATAAGCAAAAGGCACATTCAAGTGCACGTAACAAATGACGTTGGGCAATATTAATGTGGTAACTGCAGATTAGCTTGAGGCGTGTTTTCGTTTAAACCCCATGGAATTTATGGTTATAAGAGCGGTCGAAAAGTAAACCGTAAAAACAGGAGGCAGTTTGCGTTTGCAGTGCCAATAAAATAATAAAGCAATGAAAAGCAAAGCGTACTCCGCAGGGCGCATTTCAACGGCGAACGCTTTAAATTGCTCTATCGGTTACATCAATTACAGTACGAAAGTAACCGTGACTCTCTCCATAATGAATGTAAGATTATGAATTATAATTAATCTGCCCGTTTGTAATCAACGCCGTTTGAGATTGTAACGCCGCGAGATAGCTGTTGTCAATTAATTATAAAGGCAAAATGCAGTGTAACATAATCAGTTATTTATCACCGATGTGACAGAAAGGGTCGTTTGTCACCGGTTTCGCCCACGGTGTAGCGTCTCGGACATTCGTCACAACAAATCCGGGACAACAGACAATTTCGACCTTATATTTACTCCACTACAGAATCAAATGGCATAAGTGGTATTCATTAGCTGATGTGATGACAGTCAAAGATTTCCAGCTTATCTGATCTCATCTTCAGTAGAGAGCTATTTTTATATCCGACTAAATCTGGCATTATCGCATATCTCGATCGATGAACAAGTATTATTTACATTAAAGATCACAGTTATTAATTCAAGGGATACAGAAATTAATTAACGTCGATTGCCTTTTATAAACACAATATCTTCTCCAATTGTTTTTACTAAACTGGTTTTTAAGAAATCAAATACAGAAGGGCGATGTAATGGACTTATTGAATTTTTAACACAAATAGCTCCCGGTGCAGTCGGTTAAATCAAAAGCCGCGACCAATGCGGCTGTCATCTTGTGCGACAGAATGCAGTATGCACGGCGGCTCCCACAATCATGCCGGCTAAAGAGAAGAATTCGAGCAACGGCTTTTTGAAACCCCCCGCCATTCAAATTAGCTTAATGCGCTGAGTACAAAGCTTTGCGATAAGCGTGGAAGGCGGGAACTGCCGCCGTTCCGCTTTTTCGAATGATTGCCTCGAATTTAAAACCGAAACTTTTTGACTGGACGCGAATTAAAATGTTTCATTGATTTCAGAATGGTGCGAAAATAACGTAAAATTCATATTTTTTGTTGTACAAATTAAAAATACGTTTTCGGTAAGCTCTCTTCGATTCGTACGATCAGCCAGGCCAATTGCGGTTAGTAAATAATTGTTGAAGAGTGTTGTTAATAAATCATCTATTGATAACAGTACACTTTTGCCAGAAAAATTAATTCCATTTGATGCTTATTTGTATGAAAAAAGAGTTGTTATGAGTTCCGGTGCAGACGGTCGACTCAGTGACAAATCTGAAAATAGACAACAGATGTATGTAGGTATCGTTCGCGACCATCCGTCGTCGCACAACACGCGCGCTCAGCCGTTGACAGATTGGACGTTTTAAATTTAGAGCATCCATCCCTTATTTTCGAGTTTGAAATGAATTATTGGCTGTCGATGTTGGTCCTAATTTACGCTTGGGGTGATTTATTTTTGATACTAAAACTGATTCCTAACGATTTGTCTCCTCTCTTTAAAGATATTTTCATTCGTCAGTATATTTTTCGCTGCTATTTTTTTTGATTATGCGTACTTGATTGCTGTTGGATGAGAGTTTATGAAATTGAATATTTAGTAGTCATTACTAATAAGGATCTAAAAATATCAATAATGATTTTTGAGCTGGAGATTTGCCTGCATCACAACTAATTCAGTACAATTTCCACTATCATTAATATCATTGTATCTCTGTTAAAGTGAAAAGACACAGAAATACACAGAGTGCAAATCGTGATTTATGAGTTTTGGTGAGGCCACCCTGAATATTTTACTTTATACTGTTAACATATTTTCCCATTCGGAGGTAATTAAAAGGATAATGTTAAGGTGTGGTTTAAAAATAATTCAAGGCTTTCTTCCTCAAATACACGTCTTTAAGTTTCCAAGCATTAGATATGTATTCAAAATATGTACACCAGCAATTTATATTTCCCTGCGATACATTTTATTGAACGCTCTCCTTTCCGCTGTCAATATTAATATCAACATTTACTTTATTTGTGACATTCGCAATATAGATCGTGATGTTTACGATGTGCACGCTGAATGTGTAGCACGCGTTCACAGCCGGGCTGACACTCGGCCCACGTGAGATATTCAAATGCCTTTGTTTATGCACACTGTGGTTTATTGGTAACAGACTGCGCCCAGCTGTGATATTACTGTAACCCGAACTGTTGCGTTAAATCGCCGTTTTGTTGTCACTGATACTATTTCCCTGGAAGATGTCAATGCGTTTGCTTGAACGCGATCTATAACTCAGGGCATTCGACCGACCACAGACAGTGGAATTCAAAGAATTCCTTTGGACGTTAAACATTGCAAGTTTTTGAATCGTTTATACGTATACTTTTATTTCGGTTTTGAATTTGGTGTATATCTTAGTTAGTTGCTCAGTTACATATAGGTAATCTACTGTTTTTTCAGATCCTAACACAGAATTCATTATAAAAAAGTGTTTTGCCAAAAGATTTATAATACATATAACTACTTACAATGATTGTCGTCATAAGATGTTGTCTGTGAGTGACTCATTGCATACAAACGTACAATCTGAAGCTATTTCCCAAGCGTGTTATTATTATACCTGGACGATAGTAAAGGCGTGTTATGCACCCACGTCTGCATTATACACTATGTGGTTTATGGTCGATCGCGCTTTGACTTTTTGAGGAAACAATTCATCATTGTCTGCCTGTTATAACTGTTTCCTAATTAAATAAATAACGTTCAGTTCTAGTGCTCGTTTCACTGAACTATTATTGTCAAACTATAAGTCTTAGCGCTCTTAAATGTGATTGTATAAGGAGTACATCTAGAACTATGAGAAATAGTATTTCACCATGTAATCTGAATATGTTATTGGTTAATTTTTTAACTATGTTAAGTTTTTATTATTATTATTATTGTGCTTTCGTCTAGTATTTGAACATAAATTGGGAGACGGTAGTGGTGTTTTATATTATTTTCATGTGAATACTTCAGACATGCGTCGTCTATGACATCAAAACTCAATACCCTTACGATACATTTGTTATAGATTTCACATTTCCTCTCTGGGTAAGTGCCTCGCTACGCGATTTACTCGGATAATGTTTTGAAATATTGTACCTTTAAGTCGACTCTCCAATATTTGTTGCGGCATTAAACTTTATGAGTCTGTTACTCTTGTATTTCATTAGTTATTGTTTGGGTTATCTTAGAAAAGTAGCGCTTTTAGTTTACTTTCATGTGAAAGCATGATTTTATATTTTTCAAACTGTTATGATTCTTCTGTTGACCAAGCCAGCCAATCCTATTTGTTCGGTAGTAAAAGTTTTAAACTTGAATAAATTATGGTGGTCATATAGTTTTCACATTAAAAATTAAACCCATACTTTTTAATACGACGCTTAATTTACACGAATAAGCTTTTTATTATTAATGGTCACATCTTTGAAGTTATCACTTCGTCTATATTATTTCTTCTATTAGGTTACTAGAATATCTGAAACATTTTTGCAGTAGCGTCTTAACTCCTCCCGTAAGTCGTGATGTTCCCATCTGAATGAAGAAACGACGGTCTTGGAGATACTGTCGGGCATAAATCGTTCTAGTGCAAGCGCACACTAAATTGTCTCTACGGGAAAACAGAAACCGCCAGTTATTGATTAAGATTAATGGGCCTTAGACGCAACGTATATAGTTTTTTCGGCTATTAATCAAGATCCTTGATAGTTGTTTGTTCTTCTAGTAATTGTTACCTAGCCCATATCGAAGTCAACCTCTTTTGTTGTTATTGCGACAGAAGTACTTCTGTACATTGAAGTACATTGCTAATAATGTCTCTTTTTGTGGTTTTCGTAATGCATGCAAAGAAATACTAGAAAATTCACACAATTATAAATATCCTATTCTCATTTTGGAGTAAAATACACTGGCCTGCAAAATTAAGTATCACACTTTTAAAATTGCAATAACTTTTTAAGTAAACAAGATATACTTTCGAAACAAAAAGTAAAAATGTTACTAATGTATAATTTACTTTAGTTTCAAAGAAAGCTGATAAAAATTGCTGCAAAACGTTTTTTATTTAAAAATCTCTAACTTCTATATTTTAGAAAATAAATAAATATTAAAAGTGTAGTACTTATTTTTGCAGGCCAGTGTAGTAGTACTGACACAAAATAACTTTAAAGTCTTCGTTCAATTGTTTTATAATACTCCAAACAAAAGACTATTTTCTATTTTGGAACTCGTACTGGACATATTCGACACTATCCGATGCGTCTAGTGGGACCAGCATGAATGAGAATCCCGACCCTGCATTGGATTTAAACGGAATAAGGGGGGCAGGTGATACTGTCAGCCATAAATCCTGTCCAGACGGTCGCGTCGCCTCCGCAGAGGCACGCGGAACCTCGTCTTATTGTGGTACCATTTGTTTTGCTCTAGCCGACTGGATGCGTTATTTTCGATTTGCGATCTCTATATAGCAATTCGGTGGCGAACAGATTGTAATCTTTAAGACATGCTGCAATGCTTAAGTTTTTAATGATAATTTAAACGAAAATTGTATATATATATATATATATGTACATATAGGAAGGGTTAATACTTTTACTTATTATTTAATTGCTAAGGGAATACGCATATTCATTTGTTTTTCATTGTCGTTGTGATTTAACTTTAACATTATGACTAAATATTTTATTAATGCCAATTATTTACAACTGCATTTTGACATTTTTTGAGTTACTGTTATAACTATTGTATGTTTTCCATATATCAGTAACCATAAAGTAAGAGTATTACGTGGTCTTTTAAATCTGCGGTTTTGTACTTTTAAACTTATTTATTGAATAATTATAATGACAAAAGTTGTGTCAATAAGATTTTAAATTCATATTATCCTTGTCTATCAGATTGCAGCTATGACAACGTATACAATTCAGCTTACCATTCCCGAGGTGATCCATTTTAGGCGCCCAACTGCTGAATGCTAGTATCTAATGCAATTTAAATAGCACCACATTATCCATTGTAGTCTTTGCTTTTCGTGTTGTGCTGATGTCTTGCTCGGCCCTCGCTATTTCAGATTCGTGATCTCTTAATAGTATTCGCTATTCCTATACAAGCTACTGAATAAGTTCGCAGAATCAATGACCGGGAAGAGCTTTCAATGGTGTTGTGTTTTTAGTGGCGCTAATGTTTGTCCTTTTTCATTTATTTTTTAAGAACGTGCATTGTGAGTTCGACTATGGTGGCTAACGAATTAAAATAGATGTACCTCTGTGTTCATAGTTTATTTTGTATTTTCTATATTCACCTTACGTAATATAGGAAACGTGTAATTTTAAAATCATAGAAGAAATATTTATGAGTAAATTTAGAAATATTCTTAAATTTTAAGATACCATAATTTTAATTCATCTCTAACTGAATATATTTTTGTTATTTTTGACAGAATGTGGCCACGTTGAAGAATAGTTAGTACCGATCTTGGGTTCAGAAACATAGTAAAAATAAGCTTCAAACTTCGGAGACTCTGGGAGGGCACGAGGACGCGCACTTCTAAGTGTGCGATGCCGTACCCCTCTAGAAATCCTCCGAAGGTGATTCGTTTCAACACGGCTTGAGGTACCCTTTACGTACCTCGCCGCCCCTAAAACAAGCCCGGTGAAGCTGAAAATGCCCCTCGGCAAACAGCAGTCTCTCTCCAAAAAAAAAAAAAGCGTAAAATAATGCTTTAAATAAAACGACTCGCGTTTGACTGTTTTTCTCTAAACAACCACCTACGATCACTCCACAAAACTAAGCTTTAGAGCGGCAACAAATGGAAGCGCATGCACTAAGTATTGTACCAGGTCATTTATATTTTCACCGATACTAGGTATCGTTACGAAAAATAGCTACTTAAATCCCTCATTGGCGGTGTTATCTCAAACGTATATTACTGCAACGTAAAATGCACTAGAGTCTATTTATATCTGCAGTGTTATGAGCACTATAGCTTCGTAAATAATTTATTGCAGTTACAGTTATTTAAACGTAAATTTTATTATAGCTTGTGCATTAAACAACTTCCGCGTCGTCAAGAGCCGACGCTTAATTGTTTTAATTAAACATCTCTCGGTGGGTTCAATTGGGTACATCTTTGACGCTTTCTATAGTTAATAACTTGACTAATTGACAATTTGTTGTTTTATTCGCTCGGAACCGGTCAATCACTCATATGAGTGATAGTGTTATGAAAGTGGGAACTTTCTCTTAACCTTTTTAATGAACGTAAATTCGAGGTGTTAATCTTCCAAAGGCCTTGTCTATGGTATGTTCAATAATTTATTGAAAAATTAATCTTGATTGTAAAACTAAAAGAAACGAACAATGCACGCCCCTTACGCCTACTTCTATCGTTATTCTATTTTTTGTGATATGTTTTGTTATGCATAATTTTAATGGTCCGGAATAATACTTTTTTAAATATCTTACGAATAAGCACATCTCACCTGATGTTAAGTGATGATAAGGCCGGTGGTGGAAGCGCACTTCATCTGGTATTCTCAATTACTAAGGCACTGGCTATCTTATCTATATCTGCCGGAACACAACAATGCTACAAACATTGATGTTACGGCGACATATTTATTTAGAATGTTTGTTGCCAAAATAAATAAATAAAAAAATTGATAAGATGGTGGTAGCTAGCCAGGCGGACAAACAAGCCCTACCACCAACCAAACCGAGTACACAAACATGTACCCCCGCTGGGAATATAACCCTCCATCGGACCTCTGGCTCTGAGACCAGAGGTCTTAACCACTAGAAAAACCAGAGACCACAGAGGCGGTTCAAAACTATATCCTTTAATGTCATAGTCTTTTGACGATTTGTCAAGTTTTGTTTTGTCAAAAAACGAGCATAGTAGTCGCATATCATGTGTAACATTTGACTTCTTACCTTAGTAATAAGCAATTTTAACATTATATCCTGAAAAAAAATGGGTCAGGTATTACATCATTTTATAAATATAAAATAAATAATGATAAAGTCTATAACACACGAAATGGTTGAAATCAATATTACAATAGAATATATAATTAACAATGACGTAATTTTTTTTACAAATCATAAAGATAGTGTAGTAAATACTCATTCTAAACAATCACCAATGTCTTATCTACAAATTGTCTGTCTCACATTTTCGATTTATCAAGCGGTTATTTAAATTATAATTTTTCAAATTAATACGTTAAATTCCGCATACAAAATTAGTATGGCCGCGCGGCATCAAATAAATATGGACGAAGACATTTCAAATAAAATATATGACACTTGTCACTTACGGGCGGCGCACCCCTCAGAATAATAACTAAAGTTTTTGTTCTAAGGCGCACTCTTAATAAACTGTACATATATTTAATGTAATTCTACTGTATATAACAATATCTGTTGCCAGATGAAACAATGTATATAATAATATAGTTAAAAATGTATGGTGAAATAAGAAATAGTGAAACTGATATGTATTTTTTAAAACTATAAATTCAACTTTTTCCAACGGATTTTCAACAAAGCATGACAACTACGAGTCACAAAAATCATTCAACATAACCGGGTCGATCTTCGCATTTACACGACAATGCGTGCCAACCTCTTACAGTAACAATCGAGTATGTCTTTTACATACATACGAGTACACCGTCGACCTATTTGTAATTGTCAATTGTACAGTGTGTATCAAATTAATGGCCGCGGGGGGCGTCGACCCCGCACAATGGGACTGATCACGTCAAGCTGGCAGGTCTACGGGTACTGTCACTTGGGTAACTAGCAGTGGGAGAGTAAGTAGCTGGGTCAAGTGGGTTGAAAGACATTGACACAGGCATTGGCTGCACTGACGTGATGGGTGTTGTCTTTTGTTTTTGCGTTTGTAACCCCAGCGACTTTGATATAATGCTTCAATTTTTTCTTCCTTCATTGTTAATTGAAAACTCTTTTTTACTTAAATATAAAAATATAGAGTCGTAATGGCTTTTACAATAATTTTAATCGTAAATTACAACTATAGATTAGTTTTAATTTGCGTTATTTTAGTTTTTCTTAAACAAAACTGAAAAGAACTATAAATAAAAAAATACATATTATTATGCATGATTTATAAACTTTTACGTTGCATCACGTTAACTGTTTATCGTAAATGTAAAACGAATTGTATGAATGTGTGGCTGCATATCAATTAGAACTAGTTTATATTATTATAACTATTTTTGAATAAAAGGTTACATTAATACGTTATTGAAAATTGTCTGGTGTACTATGAGTAACTACTTCCCCAATGATATCACATTACGGTTTCATTAAGCTCAATACGAAATACTCGTAGAAGCATCCAGTTCCATTGCAGATCCGTTATAAATCGCATTACTTCCGCGCCACGCTTCGTGCACTTGTTTTCTCAAGGATAATAAAAAAAGTATACGAGGGTACATCCATGGAAACAAGTTATGCAATCTTATACAACTTTGCTTATTTTCTTACGAGCAGCGTCAGCTATACTGTGTTGTTTACGCATTTTAAAGTTCACTGTACAAAATGTACCTACAACGATGATGTAAAATGCAAATGCCAACGATTTAGATTAGACCCCAGTCACGGTACCTAATACGCACGATTATTTTCGAATTAATTTAATGTGGGAGAACAGTTCTTGGCCACATAAATGTGCCGTATACTTACCATAAAGCGTCCGATACCAGTTTGAAGATACTGCCTTAATGGTAACTCCTAGCTTGTCAGCATCTGTTCGCTTGATGAGCATAATTTACCGATTAAAGTTGTACTTTGTTGCTTATTATATAGCTTTTGTGCATAAATCATGCCATGAGAATGTGACATTTAAAATTGGTTCATTACTTCTTGTCGTCTACTCATCAGAGAATATTTCATTTTTTGTATCAACGCCAGTAATGTTGCACATTGTAGGTATATAAAACTGGAATCTGCATCGTAAAATATATAGTTACACGTTCGCTTTTATGAATCAAGTTTTAAAAAAACTAAAAATGGAATATAAAACTAAGCCATGTTTTAATAAAGCCGTGAAAGATTACAGAAAAATAAAGTACGTTGTTCATATAAAGTCTTTGTGAAAGGTACGGGTGCTGAATGCATGTGCATGCATGCTCAAAAGGCTTTGGATGCCGCAGCGGCCACAGAAGCACGTTAACACTCTTAACTTTATTTTATTAATGACTGAACAGTTTAAAGTGAACTAGAAACTCATTTACTAACCATTACCTCCGTCCAACTACAGTAAGCGGATTAAAATGCATGCCAAAAGTTTAAATTTATGCACCGGACACGGTCTTCAATTAAACTTGTTATAATGAAACTCTGGAAAAACGGAGTAAATTGCCATCGAGAAGAGGCGCAAATAATTCCCAAGTTTCGCAATTTATACTCATTTTAAACTAAGTTCGATGGCGCAGACGTTTCGGCAACGCCGGAATCGATTATTTCACTCCGACTGTTTTCGGTGAGCGGCTGGAAATTGTCTTTCTTGTTGTTCCGAATACAATTTGGTAAATCGATTTATTCGAATTTAATTTGTGTTTAATTGCTCAAGTATTCGTTATTATTCAAGAAGATACCTTCCTATTAAATGACTTACGACAAAATGATATTTGACTTGTCGTTATCTGAGTAAATTTTCTTAAATCTCTAAAACTTGTAACCTCTGTAACCTAACAATCGGTCCTTTGAGCACAATAAGATATGAATAATGTTTTTAAGACACTTTATTGTAATTGTAACTTTATTATAAGTTTTTCCGAATAAAACAAGACATACAATCTTTGTTCTTACTAAGTTATTGTGGTTAAGATACATTATTATAAAATAAGTAATATTTAGGCTCATACTTCATTTTTATTACCCCCGTGTAGGTTGTTTACCGAAAAATTTTCACATGTTGGCAAACCATCCAATGAACTCGTTTCTATTCTTCAAGCGACTGGATGTGGTCAAAACGTACCATTTAAATTCAAGAGCAGTTGTTATTCCGTCAACCGGAGCGCCATAAGACATTCCTACTCTTTTATGATCATTGTTTGATTCAGTTCGTTTAAGTGTATCTATTCTTAACGCTTTTCTATTGGCAGTTCGAGTACAACAACGTGAATAAGTTTTAAAGGTCCAACTTTTATAGTATTGACTTTTAAAATTTTCATGTTCTAAAAGTTGTATGTGCTTTGAGCGTGGGAAGCGCAGAGTTAACCCAGCGAGCACTCTATTCAGACAGTGTTAATGAATTTCTTTCATTCGGTATTCACAAAGCGACGGTTTTCCGCTGAAACTCAATCGAACAGGGCACCCACTAAAAAAATAAATAAACCGGACGCCATCGCATCAAATTGCGCTGAGTGAGTGCGAAGCAAGGTCCCGCGAGCATTTTCTCATGCAAAAGTCGAACAGTTACTTTAATTCTTTGCTAAGGCACTTGTCGTTTTTACGAGCGTGGAGCGATTTAATCCACTTAAAACGCAGAGCACAAACTCGGAGCCGACAAAGCTCTCAGCCGCTCTCATTTAAAAATGGAAATAAACTCTCAGCCATCTTTTACTCGAAGCGCGACCGCTGGTTGAATTCTAAGTGTGTACTTCATTGATGAACTTCCAATTCTGCTTTAATTTGACGTACCGCTGTGTGGTGTTAGAGCACTTTGTCAGGAACAAACTTCTACCTTTCTGCGTCCCAACATTCGAACTTTGTCCGCCATTGAAGTTACAACTGCAAATAGAATTTTCAAGGCCGCATTGTCTGTTTAAGTTTGGCATTGCAGTTTGGGATGGCGGTGACTCCAACGTTGCCCTGACTTAGGAAAGCTGAAAGTTAAAATTGAATTAATCAAAAACGTGCACGATGTTCAGATAAACTTAGCCGTTCGCTCCAGGCCACATATACAGTCAGTTGCACCAGACTTTGTAAGTTTTATCTGTTGTGATTACAAAATAAATGAATCTCGGATATGGTAACCAAAAAATATCGGTAAACGTATATTGAAAGATGGAAGAACCGAATTTTGATTTGTTATGTCACTAACTACTTTTCTTTGAACGAAACAGTAAGCGGCACGATCGCCTATTAATACATTTCCAATAGTCAAGACTACAGTCTGTAAGTGCAGAATAGTGATGATAGGCCTTTATCTTTTGTTTCCATTAAGTGATGCATTGAATTTTTTAATGCAGATGCCGACCTATTTAATGGTAAAACGGAGAGGCGAGCTGTTTTCGTCCAAGTCGTGTTTATCAACAGAAATATTATGTCTGTGTCTTTGAATCCAAGTCTTAATGAAAGAGTTCGTTTACGGCGAGATTATTTCCCATTGTTTATTTTGTTACTTTCAAGCGTTTCGCGGTCGGCTTAACTTTCTGGCTTTTGTATTAATTCTCATTTTGTACGGGCCACGGCCATTCCTTGACTTTAGTGCGGCTCTTTTACGGGAATGAAAGTTAATTTTCGTTTATCGCGTCTTTTTTATAAGACTTTTATGCGTAATTTACGCAATATTCATCTAAGTTTACACAATGGTGACATCAGATAACAGTGGAACATTCCATTTGTGATGATAAACTTGTTAATGACCTTGTTTATTTTTAATACTCCTTGATAGATCAAAATGTATTGTAGGATTCTTATTATTTTTTTAGTCTACAAACGACATGGGCATACGATAAAATATAAGTAAACCTATTTATTTAACCTTGTAGGTATGTACAGATAAAAATATGTATAAAAATTATTGATTTTGTGTCATTATCTACAAGTAAACAAATAGGTCGCTTTAGATGTTTAATTAAACCCTACGAAGTTTAACCCTCGATGATAAGTTTTGTATGAGTTTACCGCTACATATATTTCTTTATTTTTTCACAGGATGGTGACCGAGGCTACTTAGAAGGTCTAGCGTCGCGGTACGCAGACTTATTCTCAACCCACTACGGAGATGTCCTGGACCACTTGGAAGAGTTGAGGAGACACGAGTGGGAGGAGATGTCTCCAAGGATGAGGGTGCTCGGAGGACCAGGGACTCCACAAACGCCCCCCTCGGCCAGTCCTGGTTCACTAGCCCTGAACAATCTGACCACGTCGCATTCACAGCCCATTTATGTGCCTGGAAAATATTCGGTAAATAAATTAGCTAACCTTATTTTGATATATGCATTTTGCGCAATTTCGTCTTAGTTTAGTAAAATGAAGCTGCTAGCACGTTTAGATTACGATCTTGCAAGTTAAGCAGTTTTTGCAATGCCGGGTCACGGATGAGTGACCACATTTTTAGTAGAGTTTGTTATTAACACCTTTCACACGTCCTTTTGACCTACCTAAAACGCTAATATGCTTATGTTAGACATGGGTTCACGTCAGTAGTTCAACATAGCTATGGAGATTTAACCACGATTTAGTCTGAAAAAAACCACCACGATAGCATAGTTGGTAGTGCACCTGATCCGGCATGTCATGGGGAGCGGCTTCGGAACCCGCTCGTGGAATTTTTTCAACACTTTGTCTTTTTTCAAATTGTAATTTGTTCGCAACAATATTTACGTAAAATTATAATACTATGTAAATAATCACGATTTAGTCGTTATAAAAATTTACAAAGTTTTTGATTTGAACATGTCTATGAACTCGAATATGAACTTCTTGACTTTTAATAATCTATAAATAGATAAGTAATCTTCTTGATTTTATAGATTATATTATAACTAACTTTTGATCCTAAATAATTTTGAAATCTTACTAAACAAAGTTAGCGCATACTAAAATTAGATAATGACTGAAAATAATATAGAAAGTTGAACACTGATGCTTCTATTAATAATTAGTTTCCATTTCAGCCTTCAAGTTGCCTCACCGATAAAGAAGAAGACGAGATATACGGCTTCGGGTACGGCGTGTTCGGCAAGCAGATGCTGCAGCGGCAACAACAACAGAAACAGTTGTTGTTGGCGCAACCGACGCAGCCGCTCGTGCACAATCAACAACACAATTATCAAAGGTATGTATAATACTCAACAACATTCCGTAGATACATTTATGAATAACTATCTTACTATCAATGACTTAACTCTCGAAATGCTACAGCGGCAGCAACGACAAAAATTGTTGTTCTTGACGTATTCAAAAACAGTGTCTTGAACGCAACTATTCAAACCATAGTAGGTATTATCACAGGCGTAAGTAAAGTAAGTAAGTAAGTATAGGTTAAATAGACTGTGGTATTATACAGACGCGTTGCGAATGAAGTTGAATTCGTTGTGTGTAATTTTACACGATAGAAAAATTATATATAGGATACTACTCGCTTATGTTGACTTCGAGTTACTTTAGGTGACTTCGAGTTTATTCTATTTTTTTTTATTCAGCAGTAACACTGATAGCAGTAAAAAAATAATCATCGCCGATGCGGATAACCTGTTGTCTGCTGTGAATACAGATACATTAGAATTTTAATTGTTTGTAGGATTGACTAAGCACGGTTAAAGGAATTTATTTTGTTTTAGCAAAAGACAGATTAAATATGTTTCGCTAGTCAGAGGTATCATTCCAGTACCTTAAGATGAATTTTGCAAGAGCGACCGCTTCGACTAAGTCTGCGAGAAGACCCGTATGCCGTGAGCCCTAAAAACAAAACAAAAAAATCAGCAATGCTAGCTATCTTCAGGCGCACCAGCGCCGTACCGACAAGGAGTCAAAATGGTCGCCATGACCGAAATCGGTCGGACCAATTATTATCATCACAGGGACAAAATGTCTACACATCCCACGTCCTACGTGCCTAGTTTAAAGTTTCTTTTCAAAGTTTATACGAGTATTATAACCTGATTATTCAATTATTCAGTAAGAGATCTCGCTCTTATCTAAAAAAAAACTAATTCACAACCGTGAAATGGCTCGAAAGGATATTTGCGGTTAGATTCGTTAAGTTAACGACGGACCAAATAGCATGGAGGGCGTATTCATAAATTTATTTGTAGTTTAACAGGTGTACTCGTTAGATAAGCTTTTACGTTGCATGTTTAACACTAATCTAAATTGAAATCAGACATTCGATCGGCGACAGAGGCCTCCGCCAATAGTTGAGTTGGGTGAGATGGATCTTGGCTGCTCGTGGAATGAGACACGTTTCTCTATGCTTAGTCTTATGTCTTTATGTTGCTTTAATAGATGTATAAATTGAAAGAAACCTAAGAACTGATATGGGACGAATATAGGCTAGTAAAGATAATTCAGGTTTAGGAAATATGGACCGTGTAAAATGTTTTAATACTCATATGTTGACAGTTCGGTAGGAGACAGTTTTACCTGAAGCTGTAACGTTTTCAGTATTATGGGATAATATGGCATGTGAATAATACATACACATGAATAATACATCATGGGATTTATTTTAATATGTGATGAAATCATTCAAGCGGACTCACATATGTTAGTAAATACAATATTTATTTGTACATAAGAAGCAAATTATTGCTGCTGTTAATTTAAGAAATACAATTACAGTAATAGGTTATAAAATTATTAACAATTATACCAATCCAGGTTAACACAATATTAAATGCAGAAAAGAGATATCCGACAAGTCCGATATGTCAACCAAGCTAATTGAATTTTTCAAACACTTGAAATCATATCCTGTCATTCCAAAAAAGGTTTCAAGTAAACCAAGGCATAAACTGATGCTGTCCCATTTCCATTGATAAAGGCAGATAGAGATAGCATCAGTTTTTAACAAAGCATTATTCCACGTTACTCCACATTTAGGAACAACATGCTTAATGATCAACTCACCAGAAGGTATTTGAAATTGAGGTGGAACAGCATTATTTGAATTGTTTCTCATTACTTGCGGTGGCACTACCGGAATGTTCCTTTTAGGGTAAGTTAGTTTCGAGTTTCCAGAAATGGCTTGTACTGACAACAACAGTTTCTTTCAAGTAGTACCTATGTCATTTCTGTCAGCTACTACATTAACCCCTCGTCTCTGTGGCCGAGTGGCAAAACGCCCGGCCTGATACCCAAAGGTCCCGGGTTCAATTCCCAGGTCGGGCAAAGTGTGTTTCGGTTTTATCGATGCATAGCCCGGGTTTGTGATCACCAACCCACATTTGGAAAGCGTGGTGATTAAGCCATTACCCATCAATGATGACTTGACTTCAATGATGGAGGCCTTTGCCCAGCTGTGGGACAGTTATAGGCTATTTACTTTATTAAGTAGTTTCAAAATTTCTTTAGACCATCGCATGTCGTGAAACAATGCTTTTAAAAATATGCTTGAAATTGTCACTAAGAATCAAAAGTACGATTATAATTGAGTGGGTAAATAAAGCACTCCTACATTTTTTAGTTTCTTATGAAATTAATACGATCAATAAATTCAATATTATTATATCCCAAATCATGTTAAGGCATCAAAAGTTCATACATAATATTTATGGTGCCGGTTCGTTGGCACCTACCAGCTTGCCTGACTCCAAAGGTTCGACTTGCAACTAAGACGATATAGCTCTTCGACGCGAGCAGTAAAATAAATTCAAATTAACCACCTGATTGATATGTCCGGGCTACGCCTTGCACGTTTCGAAGAAATGGCTAACATTGTCAGGAATATTTCACTAAGAAATCCTTTCTCCAGCGAGACGTCTCATTAAAAGGAGCTGCTTTATTTTCGCTTAAACTAGATTTGCTTTCGAGCTCATATGATTGATGCTGAGTCGACATTAAAATATAGTGTGTATTTTACTCAACGCGCCTTGTGAAAACATGACTTTGTGAACGCGATTCAATTCAAGTTTGCCTTTATTAGTTTTCAACACATTGTTTATTGTGTCAGTGGAAAATATATTATGATTTATTTTGCATATAAAATATATTATGATATATTGACGACAAAAATTTGTATGGTTATCATTAAGAACTAGCTAGTTTCAAGACTAGCCTAGTTGTTATGGATATCTTTGGAGATTTAGTCTTTTAACTGGTGAAGTATATTGATTATTTAGTACCTTTATAATTGTTAATGTGACCATAGATCGGAGTCACTAAATAAACGCAAGATTTAAAAAAAAAATTGTATTTCAATCGCTCAAACACAATATGCTTACTACTTCTTAACGTTGTTACTTAGTTTGTCTTTAGGTATTATTAACTTTTTTACTGAAGTTGACAAAAGCATTATATAAGCATTTGACATGCTATTTCTTCATTAACATCGAAGTGTTAAGGTAACAACGAATGAACAGCAAAACATAATCAATAACGTTGTTTAAATGCAAAACTTGAGAGTAAATAACGCAACGAAAGATCTCGGCTGGCGATCGTGCGTTTACGATGTAATTCATTAGTAAACTATCTCGGGTAAAGATCTAATTAGCATCCAGAGACATGCTAAATTAGTTGCGTAGGCGACTGTGACGATGTTCCGGATTTTCTAAGAGCAAATTTATGATCATTGCGCTGGTCGGTGGTTCGGTTTTACTCAAAAGTACACCGCTTAAGAAATAGTTCTCTATTAGTGTCATTATAAACATATAGTTCCAGAAGTTTACATTTTATCAGTAATAATTGTGTCTTATATTATAAGAGGTTTAAGTAATTGTTTTGCTTCTTAGACGACCTTCTTAAAAAAATCCTTTTTTATGTTTTCAGTTAACTACTCAACAAGTCATTCCTTGTAGGGTTTGTAAGACTTATGTTTAAGTATATTTACAAATACTTACTTTTTATGTTTGCTCTTCACAATAGCAATAAATAATCTAGTATTTTAGTGAATCATTATCAATATCACGAGTGTAAAATAAGGAATAACATCTAAAAGTTTTCTTTACGTTTGTATTAATACCAGTCCGACAGGTGACTTTGTTATAATGTTATCTTGTTGGCTGTGTGGAAGTGTATGCCTTTGTCTGTTTATCTACTGCGAAAAAGCAGGTCGTATACACAAGACGGTTGCTTGAAATTTCGTCCGGTGCGTTCAGTCAACACCACGCTATACATGTTTCCGATATCTGCCTTACTGTAATTGTGATCGATTATAGTCGCCTGCACTTCACACTATCCAAAACTCTCAAATTTTTTCAACAAATGTTCAACCTTAATGGATGGACATAAAGTTTAAAGTCTGTTGAGGAACCTTTACAGTTTGTAGTAGTCTGATTTTTTTTAAATATATATTTACAGTCTGCAAACGAGCAGGCGGGCCGCCTGATGGTGAGCGGTCACCGCCGCCCATTGACATCAGCAACATCAGAGGTGTTGCTTTTGTGTTGCCGACCTAGAAAAATCTCTTTACACCCCTTTCAAAAGAGTCCATGTCGTAGCTCAATGGGACAACCTCGGATGGCAGCTCATTCCATAGTTTGATGGTACGTGGAATGAAGCTCCTCTGGAAGGGAACCGTCCGAGCGAACAGGGGCCCCAGGAAATGTGCGTGTGCCCTGGTTCCGATGGCGAGCGGTGCGATGGTAGAAGGAGGATGTGGGCACCAAATCAAAAAGTTCCTCAGAGCATTCTCCATTATACAGGCGGATGTGCAGGCAGGCGTGTCTATATTGTATTAGAGACTATGAACCTTAAGATAAGGAGCCCAGCCTAACTTGTACTGTCATAATATTCAAAGCCATTTCGCATTTCGTCTGATTTGAATATGCACTTTAAATCTTTTATGTTTTCTATTAACGACAGTTTAAAAATTAAATCAGCTTTTTGATTTAAAATTATTAGAGCTTAATATTTCTCTATGCTCTGTGCTAATATATATTATAATTAAGATTACCACGGGGCGTAAATTCCGCCCGTGGGAAGCTGGCACAGGCTTGTTAGTTCGAATCTCTTCAACTTAGAACTCGTTTCGAATGACTAATTGACACGCTGTATCCGGCCTTTCAAAACCACAAAGGCAAACTTATGGATGAACATCAATTCATAAAGCAGCATATCAAAACCTCGCTTCTTAATAACGGATTTTAAGCCCCACCTATTGAAATAATTTTGCTGACATTATACTTCTACTGTTATTCGTATATCTTAAGATTGTGTCGATAACGATCTCTGTTAGAGCCATAATTCAATTGGAATTTTGCGTAAGAACTATTATGTGCTTAAGCAACCGTGCACTTATAAAATGTTATGACTTTATTTTCGAAATAACTGGTTGCTATTATAGATGCCTGAATTAAAAACGTTATTGAAAACATTATGTTTGTTGTAGTAGGAACTCTTGTAATTTTAATATCGAGGTACCCATTTTATTGTTTGTAGCAAAATCCTACTAATATTTTAAACGCGAAAGTTTGTAAGTATGGATGGATGTTTGTTACTCTTTCACGTAAAAACTACTGAATGGATTTATATGAAATTCGGCATGCAGATAGTCTATAACCTGCATTAATACATAGGATACTTTTTATTCCGATATTCCCACGGAAATGGGCACCACGCGGGTGAAACCGCGAGCAGCCGCTAGTAACCTATATTTTAATACTTTACATTAGAAAGAGCAAAATATATTTTTCGTGAAATATTTGAAATAATATCCATCATTGAAACAAAGGAGCTGGGCTAGAAATTGAACTCAGAACCTTAGGGCGAGACTCCATTGAGATGATGCGGAGTTAAGCGGAGCAGTGCTGTGTGGAAATCAACCAATAGAGTCCCTTTATTTTAGCGGAACGGAGAGTTAAGGGACTATTGGTTAGTTTCCACACAGCTTCGCTCCGCTCCGCCTTATTGGAGTCTCACTCTTACAGTACCAGGAAAGACTTAAATTTTGCAAATATATTTTTATAAAAGCTGTATTTATTAAATGTAAACAAAACAGTTATATTTTTATGTTATACTTTTCTTAATATTATTTTTAATTTAAATATGGCATCCGCGGGAGACCAGCATCTTCTGAGCAGAAACCAATAATTTGGTTTGCATAAGTGATGTTCCTGTGTTTTGAATTTATATCTTTGATGTATTGTACCAAATAAACTGTTGTTCTATTCTATTTTATAAGTATTCGAAGTAATAAAATTTATATATTCACTACGGTAAATTGAAGTTAATTTTTAGGGTTCCGTACCCAAAGGGTAAAACAGGACCCTATTACTAAGACTGCTGTCCGTCGGTCGGTCCCCTTGTCACCAGGCTGTATCTCATGAACCGTGATAGTTAGACAGTTGAAATTTTCACAGATGATGAAGTTCTGTTGCCGCTATAACAACAAGTACTGAAAACAGTATACAATAAATATTTAAGGGGTGCTCCCATACAACAGACATTTTTTTTTGCCGTTTTTTTAAAGATAATGGTACGGAACCCTTCGTGCGCGATTCCGACGTGCACTTGGCCGGTTTTTTTAAGTAGGTACCGCAAATAAACACTACAACAATTGACACTTGTTACAAACCTAAACATAATATAAATGTTTAATGAAATAGGACAAATTGAACAGCTATTTCACTAAATCAAAGACCTCTAAACATTTACTGGGAATGACTAAAGCATTTCAAACATTTGCATAGGTTTCTGTTGTTGGCAATTTATTAACTTAGATGTAATACAAATCTGTTTCGTTGATGGATTTTACATACAGAACTTTATAGTTTATATACAGCTTTTTATATATATAATTTTCAGTCTTACGTATAAGATTTAGCGAAGGCCATTTATGTGACGAATTTTTTTATGTCCTGTTTTAAGCAATGCTTTTGACCCGATTTTTCAATTTTCATTTTCAATTTCCCAGTGCTGCTCACTTATACAATTAAAAACTATTAAGTAACTTTAATTAAAATAATATACATTCACAAAAGCTCTAACAAAAACTATTCAAATTAAAATAATGAAACGTCCGCACGAAACTAGCGAAATGAATTCAACAGAAGCAAAACTGGTGGCGGCGACATAATATCGACATACGTACTCACTCAATTAACGCTATGTACCGACGGGAATCCAACTAACAAGCACGCCAGATTGCGGTCCTACGGGAGACGAATAGTGGCGAGAAACGGCGAGATACGGCGAGAAAGGAGCGGCGAGAGAGCGAGATAGAGGACGCGCGGAACACGTCGTTTAACTTGGTGGGATTTATCTAAGTGCCTGCATAAATGCGCATTGCTTCGTCGCTCCATGCTATCTGGTTCACCGTAGTTTAAATTAGGACCGGTTTGTTACGAGCCTATTCTGAAGGCTGTTCACTACAATTACTTCATTGGATTTGTTAATAACGTTCGATGATGAGAGATATAAGTATGATAAGTTGCTTTTAAAAATAAAATGTCTTAACATCTTTGTGATACATGCAACTGCAATAACAGTGAAAGCGTCAAAATCTCTGAGACTAGCATAAACAGGAAAAAAGCAGTCAAAAGTAGTTTACTAATAGGTTACCTATGAAATTGACGTTTTTTTCTTACTTATTAATAGGTGTATTACTTTTAAAAGTGGATGCCGGTTGTTAATATTATTATACACCTATATTAGGTCTATGTTACTTAGGCTTTAGTAATAACAATGATTATTAATTTTGCGTCTTTATCGCCAAATTTTTTTTTTAAATTGACTAACTTTTTTGTTCGCGGAACTGTCCTTTTGTTTCATTGTAGCTTTGAAGGGACTTGATTGTTTTTTAATGTCTGCTATATTTAGCTAGTGAAACAAACACACTACTCTAAAATTTTTATAGTGTTAAAATAAATAAATGCTAAGAAAATTAAAAAAAACGTTAGTATGAAGTACAAAATTTTATAAAAAATCTTTAAACAAAACGCCTAATTCATAGGTAAGGACCTAATAAATGTTTATATAATTTTTAACGCAAATTTTGTTGCGAACAAATTACAAAAACACAAATGTTGAAAAAATTTCCACGAGCAGGGTTTGAACCTGCACCCTGCTGACATACCGGGTCAGGTGCTCTTCCAATTGAGCTATCGTGGTTCTAACCAGCCCGCCGAAATTATTCAACACTATTTACTTTTTACTTTGAAAGCCAAAGGCGCCCATTCAATGTTAACAACTACCGTCATTAACATCCGATCATAATATTTTTACAAATACTAAAGATCAGTTAAGAAGTAGGCAAGCTATTTATAAATGTTTATATAAGTTTCACCGCAAATTTTGTTGCGAACAAATTACAAAAACACAAATGTTGAAAAAATTTCCTTACAGCAAATTTCTTCCTAGTCGCTATCGTATTGACGGTAGTCATTAATCTATCTCTATCTCACTGTAAATTAACTTATGCTTGTCACATCATATCACAACATACTAATATTATAAAGAGGAAAGCTTCGTATTTTTGTAATTCTGTATGTTTGCAACGAATAAACTCAAAAACTACTGGACCGATTTAAAAAGATCCTTTACCATTAGAATGCTACATTAGCGCTGAGTAACATAGGCTATATTAAAAAAGAAATGTCCACCCAGAACAGGCCGCTAGTTTGAGAATAAATGTATTTAAACCTAATTAAGTTTTAAGGAGTAGTGGAGGTTTAACAATCCCTCGCCATTCTGTCTCTCTGCTTCTAGTCTAGTGCAGCCTTTATTTGGTCAGTTCAGCGTAACGGTGATCTGCCGCGTGCTCTTGTTCACACGTCTGTCTATACATTAAACTACTACAAACTGTCAAATTTTCTCAAAAGACTTTGAACTTTAAATTAATGTTATGAGGTTGAATATTTTTTGAAGAAATTTTTGGATAAGTGTGTGTTGATGTGTTTTTCCACGCTGTACCATTTATCTTCTGGACTCCATTTCCACTTAACATCAGGTGGGATGGAAACATTTGCCGAGTTAACTATATAAAAAAAAGTCTGTTCCTTCAATTGTGCCCTAAAAGCCTCTTGGCTTCGTAAAGACCACAAATTGTAACAAGTATTTTGGAGTACTTCTTCTAATTTACTGGCAATATGACTAGGTACGTATTGTTGTTAGAGAGTAGTTCAATATGTAGATAGTGTTAGCTTTAACTAAACTGCCTCTTAAATTAATATTCATTGCCGCGTTGCACATTGCTGATATGAAACAAGCCCAATGTCAATTGTGTAATAGCTCGAGAAGTGCTCACCCGAAAATATTTGGGACTTATAATAATAGTGTCATACTGTTTAATTGATTACTGTTTGTTGTGACGACCTCTTTGGTCGAGTGGTTTGTACACCGGTTTTCATGGTGTCGCCATCTCTGAGGTTCCGGGTTCGATCCCCGGTCGGGTCAATTTTTTTTTTATTGAATTTGAATTTTTTAAATTGTCTTGGGTCTGGGTGTTTTCTATGTATAATAAGTATGTATTTAAGTTTTCTAAGTATGTTTATCCGTTGTCTAGTAACCATTTAACGAGTTTCATAACGAAGCTTCTCTTGGGCTAGATAATTGGTGTGAGTATAGGAAAGTTTAAGTTTAAGTTTGTTTAAAAGTTATATTTGAATTCCAATGAGTAGATTGGAATTTGTTTGAATTGAATTTGAACAGCCGCTTTAGTCTCCTATTTAGATTTCTAGTCTCAGACCCAAAGCCATCAGTTTCAAGTTTGGTAAATGCTAAGCTGTCTGCCACTTGCTTATTTAAGTTTAATAGAAGTCGTTATAACACAAAGTCACTAGCGCTGTTGTGTTCGGCAAGTTAGGGTTAAGTTATCTGTTTGTTAGTTATTTAGGATTCTGGGGAAAGTGCGATTCCATCATGTGCCTTATTTTGATTTACCATCAGGTGATGATATTATGAAGAGCTAGCAGTGGAAATAAAAAAGGGTACAGCTCCTTTGTAACCATTGCTAATAACAAAACATCAAAATAAGTCTATGATCATCCAATTTACTTAAGCAGGAAAAACTTTAATCAACCAAACTTGATCTCCAAAAGAAATCAAAGCCTTGAGGTCAGTTGATTCAATCACTGGATAACAAAAGCAGTTGAATAGAAAACTGAACAGATTTTTGTGTCGAAACATCACTAATAACAGCAACGTTCGCATTCGATTCGATTAAAACACCATCAAAGCGGGCGAGGTAACTAACGAATGAATTATTATCGCGAAATTAAAACCGTTGATTGGATCTTGTTAAGCTTCGCAGACATCAAAATGAACCCCTTTACGAATTTATCCACCATTAAACGGCACTCATTCCGTTCACAATCATCATTAGTGGAGGTATTGTTAATGCCAATGTCGATTAATATCTCATTTACCGAATACCGATTTACCGGCAGGTTTTTCCGCATAGTCCGCACAGATGAAATATTTATACAACGCCACGGAAATCTGCCTTTTTTCTGGGGTAGAAGTTGTTTGGGCCTTGTGCGCTGTAAATTGTTAATTTTATTAGGGAGTGCCGGTGGTTGTGTGTTTCTCTATTTGTGGAATAGAACGTATCTGTAGTGGTACCTATGTTTGCTGTACGCATTCAACTACCTAAGGTGCCAAACACTATCTGACGCAGAGGTACCTTGTGGTAGATTTGATCATTTTTAAGCTGTTAAACTGTGGTGTCTATATGCTGTCACTACAACACAATACCTACATAAATACGAAATTGTTAATTTCTTTACTGGAAACTGTTTAAGGTCTTGGTATTTGGCTATGATAGTGAAATTGTAAAAACCTAAAAATCACAAATGTTGAAAAAATTTCCACGAACAGGATTTTTTCAACATTTGTGTTTTTGTAATTTGTTCCCAACAAAATTTGCGTTAAAAGTTATATAAACAAAAACATTTTATAAAAATCTATTCTATTTTTGACATACTTTAATACCTATTAACAAATCTCATAAATGTTGTAAGTACGTAGTAAACGCTAATAGCATAATTCTTTTGTTTCAGTTGTTTGAGTCCACGGTCGGCGTACTTCTATGAGTTTCCCCCTAGTGGTAAGTACTTTCAGACATGTTACTTGGTTAAGTAATGCGTAGAAAATCATTATGGAACACCTCTACTTGTACTTGGGGGTTTATCATTAAGGCACCAGTTTCCGACACAGTCACCCAGAGTTCTACAGCGGTTTTCATCGCCAAAAAATTATATAGAACTAGCTGACCCGGCGGATTTTGTACCGCTTTTACAGTTTCCATGACAACAAAAGGAACAAAAATATTTGTATAGGAAACTTTAATTGTTGTTTTTAGTACATCATCATCAGCTCATTTTTTATGTTCCCACTGCTGGGGCACGAGCTTGAAAAAATTAAACGCCTACCCAACCCAGCCAGGAATCGAACCTGGGTCCTCCGCAATCCGGGCGGCTGCACTGACCGCTATGCTACCGGGAAGGCTAACGTAAGCGCTGAATTTTTGTCACTCCTTTTAATTTTTTTGAGTACTAATAGCGGCACAGTGCGCCATCTATCCAACGGTTATTGCAACCGATCGCTATGCAGATTCATCTTTGCAGATAAAATACCAAAAATTTGATAACACAACGCTATAGTAAATGTTTACACTTTTCTTATTTTATATTTTCAAGTCCTAATTGCTGCACTGAAGCTAAATTAAATATTTATAAAATTTATAAAATACAGTGAAAAAATTAAACGCTTACCCGACCCAGCCAGGAATCAGGAAGGCAGCTTCAGTGCAGCAATAGCACTTGAAAATATAAAATAAAAAAGTAAACATCTGTTAAGTAATTCACCCTTAAACGATTTGGCAAAACAATTCATCCTAAGTCATATATTAATACAGAAGTAACGTCAAATTTATAAACTTTTAAGTTTTCGTATACACCTGTATGCAAAGATATGAAGCGCTTGGCTTAACCTAAGACCAAAGTTATGAAAAGGCCGAAAGGTGAAAGCACGCTTAACCCGGAATCCCCAACTAATGAGCAACTATCTCACACATAGCTGACAAAACACAGCAAGACAGTTAGCTGTCTAATATTAGGTACTTTTATGGCGAAAAACTTTTATACAACGCTAGTGTAGCTTTAACATGTTGCCTCGCTTTGAATTGAACCCATAAGATGTTTTTGTTTTGTTTATATAGTTTTAACGCTAATTTTGTTGCGAACAAATTACAAAATCAATTGGGAGAGCACCTGACCCGGTATGTCGGAAGGGTGCAGGTTCAAATACTGCTCGTGGAAATTTTTTCAACTTGTGTTTTTGAACCCATAAGCTTTGTTTCTGAGATCGTTGGGTGTGATGTTATGTTCAATTCTATCATTCATTGTCATTACTTATAAATATCTAATCAAACCTTAATTATTAACCAAGTGTTAAAAAAAGTGTTAACATTATACCTACGAGTATAAGGAACTTAAAAACTTAGTCGCCCTTTTTGAGCAAGGTAATTTAATAGTATCAAAGTATACGAGTGTATTGTATATGCCTTTGTCCAGCAGTGGGCGTTTTTTGGTTGAGATAATGATAATGATACAAGTATAGTATAATAAATGTATCAAAGTATGAGGATTATAAAATTTAATTTGTCAACGATTCAAAAATCGACTCTAAGTCAGATAAAATATCGCATTTTTATCTACGGTATTTACAAAAATATATATTTCAAGTTGTTCAATAACAAGTGCCTTTAATCCACTCCTTATTTATTTTATTCTCCATAGCAGCATCCGTTTACTTAACTAGTGTATCCTATCTCGTCTCATACATAATTCTCTCATACATTATTTAGCTACTCGTTAGCTATCTTCTTGATTCTGCGGGAAAGAAAATGTTTTTAGTATCAACACCCATTAGATTGTGTTGTTTTTTTTATGATAGATGTGATTAAGATAAAATCTTCAGCATTAACAATGTAACTCTTAATACAATGGAATAAGACTCAAAAATGTATACAATAACGTAACGTAACTGTACAATAACGTAAGCGCTTGGCCTTCATAACACCTGAAAAGGCCGAAATCCTTAACTACCGAGGAACTAGCATTCTTATAATTATCTCTTGGAATACAAAAATGCTTTTAAGAATTATGTTTGTGGTAGCAAGTAAGGCGGAAACACAAATTTAAAAAAAAAACACGAGCAGGATCTAAACCTGCGCCCTTCTGACATACCGGGTCAGGTGCTCTCCCAATTGAGCTATCGTGGTTCTAACCAGCCCGCCGAAATTATTCAACACTATTTACTTTTTACTTTGAAAGCCAAAGGCGCCCATTCAATGTCAACAACTACCGTCATTAACATCCGATCATAATATGTTTACAAATACTAAAGATCAGTTAAGAAGTAGGCAAGCTATTTATAATTTTTTTTTGTTTTATTGTTGTTCGCAACAAAATTTGCGTTAAAAATTATATAAATAAAAGAAAAACATTTTAAGATTGGCGGACTTAAAACCAGCCCTCATGAATGACTACAGCAAAACCGAGTACCTACAGTAATATTCACAAGTCTAATCACATTAAACATGTAGTCTAATGTTAAGAGGCAGTTATAACCGCAATATCACTATCTATACTTAACCACTCAGTTGTTCTTAAACCAGACACAATAGAAATTCAATTGTTCTATGGCACTGTGGTGGTTACCTTGGGCGTCCAAGTATTTAATATTATAAAGCTGAAGAGTTTGTTTGTTTGTTTGTTTGTTTGTTTGTTTGGTTGAACGCGGTAATCTCAAGAACTTCTGGTACGAATTGAAAAAAAATGTTTGTGTTCAATAGTCCATTTGTTGAGGAAGGCTATAAGGCTTATATTACATCACGCTATGACTAATAGAACGCGGGTAAAACCGCGGGGCACAGCTAGTTATAAATAAGATATAAAATATATCTCAGTTGTTGGTTCTTATTGTTTTTATTAATTAATTAGGTAGTTTGTATATTTGATATGGTTTATTTAATAAAGTGTTGAATTTTACGAAATGGAACAACCACAATCGTTGTAATCATATTTCTACTATTGCTGTAATCATAGTATCCAAATAGCTTCTAATAGGAATTTTGATGACAAAATCAATTTTAAATAATTAGTAGTAGTAAATAGCTTATGAGCGTTTACGCCGCACACTAGCGCCGCCAATGAAAAAAAAAACATATCTAGTAATTACGTAAGTAGTTACGGCCACTTTTAACTATAACGCCATATTTAACTAAACCATAACATGTGAGGTGTTCATTAGGTGCCGTAATAATGCTAAATTACTTCATTCAAATAGTTTGTTGAGCATAATTTGATTTTCTATCTCTAATTACTAGATATGTTTTTTTTTTTCATTAGTGGCGCTAGTGTGCGGCGTAAACGCTCTTAAATGCTATCCAACTTCTGGGCAAAGACCTCCATTAAAGAAATCAAGTAATCGTTTTAATTGACGACCTTGCCATATGAGGTTTGGTGATTAGGCCCGTCGCCCACGGCGACGTTTTGTAGCGATGCAGTAGCGATGCTGTCGCGCGTTCGCATCGATACACTCGTGATTCGGTCACTAGCTGTTTGCCCTCGCCCACATAACCGCGATTCAGCCGCGATGCAAACGCGATGCAGTCGCGAAGCAAACGCGATGCAAACGCGATGCAAACGCGATGCAAACGCGATGCAAACGCGATGCAAACGCGATGCAAACGCGATGCAAACGCGATGTAGTCGCGATGCAAACGCGAAGCAAACGCTCGGTTCTCCACTCACGCGCCACCCTCCCTCCGTTCTCTCCCCGATATCGTCCGACACGGTCGCGCGTTTGCATCGATAGAGTCGCGATGCTGAAGCACGTAGTAGCGCGTTGGCATCGCTTCTGTAGCGCGTTGCAAATGCGACTAACGCGCGTTAGTAGAGATGCTGTCGCGCGTTTCTCAAAGTCGCAGTGGGTGAGGGCTCACATATCCGGGCTATGCATCTAAAGATCCGAAAAAACACTTTGCCCAACCGAGGAATGGAACCTCAGATAACCTTCCGGTATAGGGACGAGAGGCGTTAAAAAAAATTGGTGCAACAATTATTTCGTTCCGTTTCTGTAAACAATAAAGCGACACTTCAAGATTTAAAAAAATATAATTACAATATCAAAAGTAACGTTTTATTACGAACTCACATGAGTTATGCCACGGAAAACTCAGAAGTAATAATATGAAAGCAATTATAGGCCACTTAAAATATTAACTGACACGCGATAGTGTAAAAATAACATTCCCTTGTTGTAAAATGTCCGATTTAATGGGCGTTAGAAAGTCCAGCGTAATTAATCTGTGACATAAAAGGCAATAGTAAGAACGAACTCGTATAGTGATTTAACAATAGATAAGACAATAAAGAGTTGATGCCTGTATAGGACATCCCACGGGAGAAAAAGTTCTGACTTTAATTGATTTAATTTACTAAGAGAATACTTCATTATTTTTATAAAAGCTAGCCTGTACCGGGAATGGAAGCCACTAAATATGAAAAAAAGCGTTATCAATTAAATACTTATTTCGTCTTAGCAAAGTCTGGTACTTAACAAGAATGTTGGTTATAAACATTTTTATGTTCCGAGTTATGTTGATGTTGTGGACTGAAGACAACATATAAAATAGTTAAGGATTCTGAATGAAGCGCGCTTCTACCTTTGGTTATTTCATCACTTAAAATCAGATGAGATAAAACCTAAGTGCAAAGTACATAACTTATTTTTGTTAGAAAAGCAAACAAATATTCATTCAAATTGGCATTTTAGAACAGTCACACCATTTCCATAGAGCTTTTGACCATTTCCCCGTAACTGACTTTTTGACGATGCAGATGCAATAATACATTAAAGTTTTGGTGACAGATAACTGCCTTGGTACTGCTAAGAAGAAGGTGACGACATTCTCAAGACTGCTGCGTGGACTGAAGTCACATAGGAAAGAGAAGCACGGCTCCTGTTCACCGAAGCACACCCACAGTCCGAGGCAAGCGCTACCTCCACAGAGGGTAAGGGTCACCATCCATAGCGTTGTTATTTACTAAGTATGTACATGCCAAGACGTGACGATCGGTAACAATGAATGAACGAAGCGCAGCGCCCGCGCGTTCATTCCAATTGGACTGCGCGGCACTCAGCACAACGGACACACCACCCCCAGTCGCCTATTATTGTACCGCCCGTAACGTCGTCTACATAAACGCGCGCGCGCACCACCGGAAGCGACACGTCGCGACTCAACCACACCACCGTATAGGGTCCGTCAACCCAAACTAAACATGTGCGTGAAAACGTGCTACAATCAGCACAATCAGCTCACGCCGTGACCGGCAAAACATCATCGTTGCCTGATTCTCCATTCCGGTAAGTCCTCCATAGCACATCCACGCCCCCTTCAGCTCCCATCGCTGTACCGGCATTGCCTTCCCGGTAGCCGATACAAAGTATTAGGCTATAAACTGGATAACAGTGGTATTGGTAGCAGCGGCTGGAGCGGAGCGGCGAACAGATCCCATCGAAAATCCTCGGAGAATCTTGTAGGTACTAGGGACACGCACTAGTGCGTGATGGCGTTCCTTCTACAAAACCTCTGACGGTGCTACGTTTCACACGGCTTGAGGACTTCGTACTTCCAAAAGATGGAATAGTCTACCAGCACACGTTTTCCCTCCTTCCTATGACATGGGGTCCTTCAAACGAGGCGTGGAGAGGCACCTTATGGGCCGGCAGGGTGAGGGTGACTGATGCTGCGTTGTTTTCACGCTGCACCAGTTGTCCTTGCGTCTGGACTCCGTTTCCACTTAACATCAGGTGGAGTGGAGTCATTAAAAATAAAAAGGAAACCTTTAAGTTTCTTGTCGTCCCCAAAAAAATCCGGTGATGCTAAAAATGCGCTGAAAGTGGCAATCAGCAATAAAAAAAAGAGACAGTGAATAGGTATTGCCCGTTATGTGGCATATTTTCTGGAGAGCTTGGTGTTTGCCTTAGGCGGCATTTTAGCGTCAGACCCGCACCACGTCCACCGAGGACAGAGATATGATTCGGCTGTATCGAAACGTCTACGATCTTGTCTCAACGGCCAGTTTCCGACATTTTCCAAAAGTCCAAAATAATGTCAAAAGTAGAAGCTGAGTTTCTCAGCTGAGATTCTAGAAATTTTTTCAGAACAGCAGAATCGAGTCCCCACAAATCTATGCATTTTAACGACTGACCTTTCACTGCTGTCATCCAGTTTATGGCCTCAGAACAGGCACCGTAAGAAAGTATTGTAGCATACGTATTGTGTTCTATGAATGATACGTGGCTACCAGATTAGCGAACAAGTCCTCGGATTCAAAGGTATACGGATACTTCTAGCCATGTCATTAGCGTTATAGAAAACGTATGGAGCTGCTGTACTGCTAGGAAGCCTGAGAAACCAGTGGTTTTGAATGGGATTCCGTAAAATGCCATTTGTCGAGCGCTTTTATTTGTAATTATTTTAATAACAAGTTTTAAAAGCTTACAATTGATGCCATTAAATATTGAAAAAGAAGTTGAAGTATCTACCAACAAAAAGAGATGGCGTTAGTGTTGTGCCAACCAACGAGGCCACTAATTTAATTTTTAATCAAATGTTTCATTCAACGCGTACTGTCAATTTGTTTTTTGTTTGAACGGTGTCTACCTTGTGTGGTCTAGCGTGAAATGAAATAGTTATAAACGTATTAGACACACTTCGTGTAGGTGTTTTTGTAATGGCTCCAAAGATTATCGATTACGCTTACTATGTATAGTCGATTCGATTTATTTTACACTTTTTTATTTGTTATTTAACACACGTACTCAGTGTTTTAGTATTATTAATTGTACTTCACACTGTAAAATGTTTAGACTTGTTTTTGTGACTATTATTTTTATTTATCATAATTTGATAATGTTAGACACACATCTATACACACACCCCACTGTTGGGCTCTAAATTCCCACATTGACCATAGGACATTGAGAAAACGGGCCACATACTACTACACCTAGTGTGGGTTGGTGGGTTTTTAACAACTATCATTTTAGGACGACAACGGTGTACGACAATGTGAGTCCTGAAGTCCTAATATACATACATACAATACAATACATGATATACTGAAATACTAAGAATAGATAAGTAACTCATGAATCTACAATATTGAATAATTTTTTTAACGTAGGTAATGTTAGAAAACAAATGCGCCACACCGAAGTGATGAGAAGGGTCGTCGTAAAAATTTACCCAGTTAACACTTTCCAATGAAGAAGCAACTTAACGGGCAAACAATTTTGTTTTTCTTGTCCCAATTAACAGCTAGAAAACAGAAATTAGACAGCTTTATTTAATTTTTGTACATTAATTTTCTTCTTGTCAATTTAAATTAGAAAAAAGTATTTTCAACTTTGCCTTTGATCGAAACAACTCGATCGTTGCAAACTATTAGCACGGAAAGTCACTTCAATAGCACCGACTGTAAAACCCTGGCCTCAGTTGACAATGAAAAATCTTGTTGAATTCAGTACTGTTTATCTTCCCAGTCCTTACTCAGAATGACAATCATGTTGATTGCCTTACTAAACATACAAACAATCTCTATAACACTGACTACCCCTTCCAAGTAAACTTCAAACAGGGTAACGTTCACGCAAATCCTAAAATTTATCGTCTCACTTCCCCAAAAACTATTCCGGCGCGCCGTCTCGTTAAGCAAAACAATTTCTAACCGAATCTTGCGTCTGCATATGCTTGGGGCGTTCGCCTTTCTCCTTTTTTTCATGCATTCTACTACCCCATCCGCCATTATGTTGATCCGGGCGTCGCCGGTCGCTTTTACATGCACTCGGCACAATTAGTACGACGCGTCTGGAGTCTAGCGTGCGTGCCCGTCTGTGCGTGTAATGAAAATTTGAGTCTGTGTCTAGCGTTACAGTCGCTTTTGAATATTTCACGTACGAAGCTACGTGAAGTTTCAGTTGTTTGTAATCTGCTTCGAAAGATTTGCTTGCAATTGAATTGTGGTTTTTGCTGAATTATTTGTTCGATTTGGTATTCAATTTCAATTTCTTAATTGCTTTAACATGTAAAATTATGTAATACACGAATCTTAAAATAGGTAATATAATGGGCCCTGACGGGCATAGCAAAAGTTTGTCTTAATTATTAATATTATTCAGTTGTTTGATAATAGGGTTCTGTCGATGTACTCGTATTTGACTAAGATTGCTATTGTATATATTTTTTATACCTTACGGATATGATAAAGCCGGGTGGAAGCGCACTTCACCCGAAATCTTCAAATTCCAAGGCACTGACTATCTTATATCTAGCTGTCGGAACAACAATGAAACAAACATTGATGTTATGGCGACATTTAATATGATTTTACTAAGTGATAAATAAGAGTTTTGTAATTTTTAAGATTTATTGTGTTTAATTGTGTAAATTTAATAGCTATAGTTAACAATTAGATTGATAGAAGTAACAAAATTAAAAACTCTTTTAAAACTAGTGCTTATTTATTTATTTTATTCTTCTTTAATTATACCTAATGGTACAAAGCTTTAAATTATGTTCTATAAACGACGTTATTAAAGTGTACCATAGCTTTGAAGATTCTCCTTGTTTACTGTAAATCGACTTGGGTATAAAATATTTCTAAAGTATATATACGATCCAATTATGGACACGGCCTCTTCCGATCATACGTATCGATAGCCTATAGTATTGCCGCAGTAGAAATACCAGACTTGCGTGTCCTATTATCTTTTTAGTTAGACAGCTATCAAGAATGATACTTATAGGAGAACTAAAAACCTATTTCATTGAATATAATAAGCTTTCTTGTAATAATAATATTGTGGTTGTCAATTTATCTTGAAAATGTTATTAAGTCGAATCATTTTGGTAAAAGAATGTATATATATACTTTTACGTCCTTCTCCTAAAAATAGATATAGACAGGGCATTGAAATCACCAATTTTGAGTATACTCGCCATTTTAGTGACCCGACGCCTTATGTGCCAAAAAACAACAAAACCAGAAAGTGTTTATGTATTTTTATTTTTATTGTTCTCAATTATTGTGATACCAATGTTGAGCACAGCTCTTAAATTATAAACTTAGTTATTACCAAACTAATATTTTATTTAAAAAAAAAGTATTTTCAAAATGAAATAAACGCGAGTAGATCTGTAAAATTTGTTTCATTTCAATGTGTAGTACTCGAGTCAGCTTTAGAAAACAATTTTATTATTTCATATCCATCAATCATTATGCATTTTGAAACATAAAATGACTCGTGCAAAATATTACCGCAAACTCAACATTAGCAATGTTAAGTTGAGCATATGTATAATGTACGCTTGACTCATCAACTTAGCCGAATTAAGTGCAACATTTTTCCGCGTCCACCTATATTTATTAATCTCTAGACGCAGGAGGAGAAAGGAGGGAGGGGGGAGGTACGTCACATGCCTTTTGAGAAATGACGCCTGCCAAAGTTAAGTCGGTTGAGCCAAGCGACGGAGGTTGAGTTATGGGCGCTTGTTGAGCCGCGGATAAAGACCATTAGGGCCTCAGCGTAATCCTTATCGGGG
Organism: Eudonia lacustrata; assembly: GCA_947562085.1. Taxonomy (NCBI): domain Eukaryota; kingdom Metazoa; phylum Arthropoda; class Insecta; order Lepidoptera; family Crambidae; genus Eudonia; species Eudonia lacustrata. Next base: position 6,592,987 of record OX387315.1, on the reverse strand, counting down.
AAGTTGCACTTAGGATTAGCAGTTGCGAGTTGCTTTTTTCAAGTATTGGTGTTGTGTCCGGCTGCGATTAGGGGATCAAGTGGGGAGGCCCTTTCTAAGTTCGTATTGAGAAACGATATATACGATAGCGCGGACAATGGGTGTGACGAAAAGTTGAATGGATGAAAGAGATTTTTAAAAGTTTTATGTTACAATTAATCAAGGCACCTTATCGAAGCCCGTGTGAAGAATCTTTAAGATTTATTGTAATGTATTACCAACATACAGGCTGGGTTACACCATTGAAAAATCATTGCATGTCTATCAACTGTGTGGTAAAGATTGTAAAACTGTGGCCTAGTAGTTAGACCACCGCTGGTCTTCAATTTGGGTTCGATTCCCAGCGGGGGATACATTTAAGTGTACTAGGTTTGGTTGGTGTAAGGGGTTTGATATCAAAGAAGCTTTTGGTTACCAACATCACTACACTGTGCATTTTTGTGTTCTAGCAGTTTGAATATGTTTTTTTTGCGTAACTCCTTTAATGAACTTTCCTGCCAAATTTTAAGTTTGTGGGTTTTATATCTCACTCTCACCCTTTATATAACCGCCATCTAAATAACTTGAATTGAAATTCATATTTAATGTTATAATACCTAACACAAAACACATATCAGTGAAATACTAACAGACCTCCGTATTGGCACGTTGCCGTCTTTAAACGGGTTCTTGCGGGAGGTATTATAGTGCCGCTGCTATTCCTCAGTTATAGCTTAGCAACCTCTCGATAAAGGCAATAAAATCTTATAGTTGTACGCTATGGTAGCGTTTGCTATTTGGAACGTCGTAAATACACAACATCTTGTATCAATAAATGGGTATTGCACGTCGTTTCAGCATTTACTTGTTACGAGAGAAACGGTGGTGTTAAACAAAATAAAATCAGATTTAATGTTATCGATTCGTTGTTGACTTTTTTTCGTTGTTACTTCTAGTGATGTTTGTGTTTCGAAAAGCTCCGAAATGTTGATATCTGTTGTGGTATTTTATACTATAATTTATAATATATATGTTTAATTATGTTATTATTACCTATGTTAACTTATATGCTAATAAGATGTGTTAAAAGCCAGGTTATTTAAAATTATCCCGTCTCCAAATAGCCTGCTGTAAGAAATCAGTGTTTTATTTAGAAAGTAGGTACAGTCACAAACATTAATAAGTAATCAAAGTAAGTCTCAACACATTGGGATAAGAGTCAAAAGTGAATACATATTAATGCTCGTGATTGTATGTTAAACTAAATAATTATTATAATATAATTTCATATAGTGTTAATAACAACTAATTGAGGCACAAACATAAGTTTGTATTAACACGTTCTAACGTCTAAAAAATTGTTGATGTTGGTATTATTAAATATTTATAGAATACAGTGAAAAAATTAAATGCCTACCCGACCCAGCCAGGAATCGAACCTGGGTCTTCCGCAAGTATTATTTGTAGAAAGATTATAACTAGTTAATGCAATAAAAACTGTAATACCGATTATACCGAAACTACTTTTGCAAAATGTGGCTGATATTAAAGTTTGCAACTACCGAAGTTATTCCCCGGGGCGCATTTATCATGTTTACAGTGGTAATATTTTCATAGCAATGTTTTTGACACAAATTACTTTCCTTGTATGTTCCAAGAAAGTTTGTGTTAGCACAACACATTTTTATCGTTCGGTTGCTTTTGTTTTTTGTAGATACCATTTCGTTTTTTTTTGACACAAACTTTTTGTGGTGTTTAGTTTAAGACAATGTTTTTTCTTCAAGCCATACTTTTGACATATTAAATTGCTTACCGTGGACATAGTTTGAATCAATATATTTAAGAAAGCAAAGTAGACACAATATTTAAAATAGATATACCTAGATTATACTAATGATACAAATATTTTTAAAAATATTATACAAAATTTAAGGCTAAAATAAAAATATGTTTTCTTTTAAATAAAACGCATATGTTTTCTTTTAAATAAAAGCAAACATACAATACAAAGAAATATTTGTAAAATGTTTCTACCAATTTCCTACTACACGCATCTTCTAATTGAAATACCACTCAATTTAATCTCAAGCAAGCATGACAACAAGTACTAGAGCAACACAAACTCTGAAGACTGATAATTTGCCTGTCTGTCAATACTCGTTGCCAATTACCAAATGTCTACTGCATTTAGCATCAGATATTAATGTTGGGAGCTTTCAATCAAAATTAGATCTTGATAGGCAATACGCATAACACAGTTTCATTTGAAACATGTTCCAGACTCTTCGGGGAGAACTCTGAATTCCCATTTTGGGTATTGTAACACGTGCCGTAACAATGCGTAGTCAATCAGAACGTTATTTACGGGAATATTTGTAAAATGTTGGGTTGAAAATTGCAGAAAAAAATAAAAAAAAAATTAAAAAAATCGTTTCCTGAACAAATAAATTTTAATTCATCAAATTTTAATAACATACATATTTTTTTAATTTGAACTACCTTACCTGACTTAACATGTGATTCCCATAATTAGACTTTCGATAAATTCAGTAACCTTAATCGGTCCGTCACAACAAAGGACTAGGGGTCATAAAATTAAGAATGTCATCGAAATGTACGCTTTCAAATAAAATCATTATAAAATAAAATGTGTGAATTTGAAAGGGGGTCCTATAAATTTCGTATGGGGCCAGTTTAGCCCTGTAGGGTTGTCATATTATAGAAACGGCTATTGTCGGCTATTCGTATTATTCCCTTATCAAGTGGGAAGTTAATGGGCGAGCTTTGTGCTTCCTATGATTAATTGATTCGTACGTACATAGCCTCATTGTGATGCAGATATCCTTAGCTTTTTCCGTCCTTAAGTGAAAATGATAAATGGTAACGTTTTTGTCTATTCAGCTAAAGTGTAGTTGGTGTAAAAGTTATTGGAGTAAGGCAATTAACGTCGAGTGCCTCTCTGTATACTGTTTGTTGGTAAACAACAGCAATGTTCCGATTTGTTTTGCGATTCTCATACCAAACTCGACTCGATATAGAATATCGAAGCTTCAATTATTCTATGCTTCAATCACGTAGATTTTAGACGTTATATTCTCGTAGTTAATAATTGATGATGTTTTTTGTGATAGGTTACCAAATATTATTAAAACACCTACCTGTCTAAGTATAACAAATCTAGTGACAAGTAAAGTGATACTTGTCAGCAGCACAGAATCTTACCTAACAATTCTTCTATGCCTACGCCCATTAGTATTTCTTAAATAGCACATTACATTGCTCGCTATCGTCATTCTCCTCCACTTCGCTTGTTAACGAAACTAAAATGAATTATTGGATTGTTAGTTCTGCAATTAACTCGGAACTTTTCAAAGTTTGTTTCGTGATATACTGCGATGTTAATTAATCACTCTGTTATGATAGGAGCTGGAGTGAGTCGGGAAAAAGTTTTCTACTTTTAAAGTAACACCGATTGGTGAATTTAGGAGCCATCTTTATGAAGGCTGACTTGTCGATACTGTGATGAATGACTGAATTTCTTGAAAAAGGTTATCCTCCAATTTTATTATTGGATGACTAAAATTGAATTTTGATTTATTTTAAATGTTGACAATATTCATCTCAAATAAATATAGTATGTTAATATATTTATATAGCGATTGCATAAGAAATTTTGGTTGACTATTTAGACACGTGTGAAGTTTAGTTTTTTTTATTTTAATTGTTTAAATAAAAGGCACGTAATGTATAATTATTGTAATTAGTTTTGTTGTTGTTATTGTTACAATGTCATAGCTTATGTAAATTTGTAGTTTGAACTGTGTTTTATGTTTACTTATATCGTAAATAATTATCATATAATATTTTTAAATTAAATCCAAGTTATGGTTCAATTGTTATAAAAATATTAACTATTATCTTTCTTTTGAAGACACAGTAAAACTCGTTTCATACGCCTATTTAACAATTTAATTTGAAGGTGAGTTAAAAAAATTAAGACCTTTAATGTTGAAACAGGCTTATATGAGTTTGGTGAAATTAGTACAATCAACATTTTACCATTAAAATCATACTGCCATTAGCGCATTGTATATGGCGTATTAAAAGAACAATAAACAAAATATTTTGTTATAATAAATTTGAGTCCTTGTGTAAGTAAACTGCGTAACCTAACCTTAGTCTTAGAACTTTTCATACATACATTATTGTAACCTCTGAGGATCAGACAAATACGTAATTGACGAACTGCCACTTGAAAATGTAATGTGTTAATTCCATAGATAGTCAAATAGTTCACTACACACTTTGAACATTTTATATATATGCAACCCACATACGAAGTTACGTCCTACTATTTGACTAAAATTATCATATAATCCTGCGTCCGCCGTTTATTAAACCGTGTACTAGACTTTCACATGTGGAACAAAATTGCGTCCACCAAATTTTTTTATTTATTCCCATTTTTTCATTTAGGAGTCAATTTTGCGTCCGTCCAAAAAATTGCAAAATTGCGTCCGTGTATGGACGCAATTTTGCGGCGGACGCAGGATTATATGACAACTTTGTTTGTGGAATATATATAAATGATATTCAAAATATTTATTATAATATTATAAATAAATTCATTTTAGATTGCTGTTACTGCTTAGGCTAGTTAATTATTTTTTGTAATTAAAAAGACATTACTCGTTGCTGAATTTGCAGATCTCTACGGAAAAAGCTTAGCAATAGTAGCTACACTGATTGACTCAAACTAGACGTAATTTTAAGTATTCTGTAAAATGTTTGATAGTAATTGTAATAAATAAAATAAGTAGTGTTTTATAGTGTTTGTTAACGGTAATATAAAGAAATGAAATAGACTTGATTTTTCACCACAAAAACAATTTGACAAAGAAGAAGGGGTCTTGATATTACATATAAGTCATCTCTTCCGAACGACCTAATCAGCCGCCAAAAAATTATCAATATTCCAGGTTGAATTATATGATACTTTCCGTTCAGGTAGACACACCGGACAGCGTACTCCAAAGTGGTCTGGGCCTCGGGCCCGGCCCTGACACAGCCTTAAGGTCCATGGTGGACCCCCGGGACTATGACCGCCTCCGCTTCTTACAAATGACTGCCGCCCAACCAAACACCTTCGAAGAGACCATCCATAGGGTGAGCGCCTTAAGCAACCTGGTTCACATGTTTGACAGATTCCAGCTTACTATTTACCAATTCATTCATCAACAAGCTTGTACAGTTTCTGCAAATCATTTTATATCGTTTGACAATCATCCTATCTGTATGTCAATAAATTCGTATTAATATATATATCGTTTCTCTGAAATGGCACCTTTTAAAGCCTATGTTCTAGTGTTGCGATATTTAAATTTATTGAAACATTCAGAATATGAATTGGTATTAACATTTCTGTCAATCATGTAGCAGATGTTGCCATTTTATGTTATGATCTGGTTGGCAAATGTATCGGTTTTGATATTGTGTTTAGATTTAGTATTTATGTTCTATCTTTACATTATTGTTTGCATTTGTAAATTAAATTCCAATATTCCAATATTATTAGTTTAATGTAAATCAAGAGTTTACTAGAACTATTAACAATGTATTCAGTTGATATGAAAAGCTATTGAAATATGATTACCTTATTTGTTCAGACTGCTTTATTGATTTATATTGCAAAACTTTGCAACATTATGTTTTGTTTAACTGATACGTGATGGAATTTGCCAACAGAGTCATAACAATTATTCAAAATTCAAACTTTTTATCAATTTTTGGCTTTACTTTTAATAGGCATGCTCAAAGAATTGGAGGTGGGTCTGTAAATTTTCTTGCATTTTGAGTTTCTAGCAATACCTTATGCCAGGTACACAATGTAGCAGGGTGTATGATTGAAGCTGGTGTTGGTAAGCAAAGGGACTTTTATCTTCAATGGGACTGAATTTCATTAGTGTTGGACTGACGAAATGCAATGTCCAAATATTGATTGCAAATTTTCCGATTTCTATTATGATTTTCTGAGTGGTAGAGCCACGCTGCGTTGCAGCACGAAATGGGCCGGCTCGCCCGGCGTAATACCACCCTCTCACAGAATATCGGCGTGAAACAACGGCACTCGTTGCTGTTGTGTTTCGTCCGGTGAGTGATAGTACCGGTGGCCCATCTCTCATCCCTCCCCCCTCCCAATTCCTACTCCCTCCTCAAGATCCAACTCCTTCCTCAGGGTTGGCAACGCATCTGCGATAACTTTGGTTTTGCGGGTGTCCATGGGCGGCGGTGATTGCTTTCCATCAGGTGACCCGCCTGCTCGTTTGCCTCCTTTTACCATAAAAAAAAAAATCATAAATTTTCGAACAACAACAGTACACTAATTTTTTAATTACTTGTAAAGTTGTTTATGAAAAAACTGCGATGTAAACGAAGTGTAAAACCAAACGACAGTATCAATAAAATTGCAACCAGTTTTGCGAAAGTACTTAAAATGTTTGATATTTCTATTCAGGAAAAATATGTGGATGTAGAAAGCTGTAATAGTCTAAAGATTTTTTTTTTTTGCCTGCCATCTTATTTTTGTATAATGGAATGTCTATGGGTAAATGATATATAGGAGTTATATTAGAAATTTTATAAACCATGTTTTATATATAATACATTATACAAAAATACTAAGCAACGAAGGAAAGATCTCAAAATGGTTAAATATAACACCATTGTTAGAACAGTTAATCGTATTGTCACGCTTTAAAATATCAGGAATTATGTTTAAAGATAATAAAATAATATTGTGACGTCAAATAAAAAAAAATGTGTTTTAAAAAGTGAATAAAGCAGTAGCGAAATTCTTAACGAAATGAAGTCGCTGGCGCAGCTCAACTCTGAATAGAGCTTTTTATTATTATTATCTTTTTATCACTTATTTAATGTTTGCACCGGATGTGATTTGTTAGCACGAGTTTGTTTATTTTGCACGTCGATATCATGTATGCATGGAAGCATGTCTACACCATGTTCACATAAAATATGCACCCATTATATAATTAAAGTGTTAGTTGAAATTACACTTTTTTAATTATCTTTTATTTGAATAGTTTTGATTTGAAATAAATACTAAATAAAATATATACCTAAGTCAACAGTTATGCCGCCATCGTATTCAAACAAAAGGCAACTCAGGAAGGGGTAGCCATGTTTAACACTGCGTGTCTTTTTTGTTACAGTTAAAGGTCCAGGAAGCAATGAAGAAAAAGGATAAACTAGCAAGAGAACAAGAAGAGGTAATTAAGAAATAGCTCTAGTCCTATACAAAACGTTTAATTCAGATTTTGAAAAAATTCAAATTCAAAATAATAAAAAAAAATCAAAATTCAAAATCATTTATTCAGTTTAGGCTACAAATAGCTCTTATGAACGTCATTTTATGCCATTGGTTCGTAAGTCTATCTACTCTGGAAGTTTAGGTTCTAGCATATGTAACATATGTAGCAGTTTTCCAAAAAAACTATATCTACCCTTGCGTATAGGTATTTGAAAGAGTTCCTTGCACTTTTGTTACTTACACGTCGCGTAATCTGATGCAGTAGACATTGTATAGTAGAAAATGAGGAGTAGGTGGACTTTGTAATGAAACAATTATACAGATCTACTCGCATTCGTTTTACGTAGTTAGCGTTATTTCGAAATCTTTTCAAAGCCTGTGGTAAGAGTGAGTTGAAACGAATCATTATTTTGCGACTTTTCTCGATCTTCATTTTACATATTATCATTAGTTCCTTTAAAAGTGAATTGCTATGTAAAAAGTATTTCATTTTGTTCGCAAAAAATTTAGAAAACAACAGGAAGTTAAATGGTTTGTTTAGATATATAAACACTTTTTTTTAAATTAAAAATGTATACAAATTACTAAGACGATCACTACTAGCGCAGTATTTCATATCTCATGTTACCTAAATTATAGTTAGGTGCCAACTTTAACACTCACAGATTAAAATAAAGCTTACAGTGAGTGCACTATGGTCACAGTAACTTGTAATCTGACTGACTCGAGCATTGGAAGGACGAGCCGTGGGCTAATCGTGCCCTAATCTCGGGCTAAGCCTATTAAGGCAGTTGTATCGCTTCCCTACGAAACTTCGGAAGCCCTTGGCACATTTGGATCGTAAAATTACGGACCCGACGAATATGGAACGTTGAAATTTTACTGCCGATAAACTATTGGTGACATTGCACTATCTGATTCTAGAGGGTATGGAACATGTTACATGCTGGTTGGATTTAGCTTTTGTTTCATTGCTGTTTGGCATGCGTAGCGTAATTTCAGGGTTCGTTTTTATGGTTGAGTAATTTGTCATTTCGAATGATTGTGGAATCTATTTTGAATGTTATTTTTTACTTGTACACTGATGTGTAAAAATCTATGCAGCTCTCTCGTATATAATTTTGTATCCATAAATTAAACGTGAAGTTTATTTTAATAATTTTTAAGTAAACATTAATAGAAAATACAAATTTAAAAACAACACAGAAATCGAAACGTAGGTTCACGTCTTCATTTAGGTTAACTTAAACTTTTAAACCACGTCACTTAATTTAAGACACAATAAAATTAAAAACGACACATTTATAAAAATCTCTTCCGTGGACGCCACAAGGGTGCAATATAAATCGACCACAATATTGTGTGTGACAAATTGTGATACACCATACATAGAATAGATAAACAGCAGTAATCATAAAGGGAACAGCTACAATTGCCGCAAATAGTCCTTTTAGACCATATAATAATATAAAATTAGGTATCATCAACATGCGACTGATACTACAAACATGATTTTAAATACAAACCACACAACTTTATTTCTAAAGGCCACTCCTTCTTTTTCTATCATCTTATCGGTTTCACACCATACCAAACTCAATTACAACTATAAAGACTAGGACGACCTCCGTAGCCGAGAGGCTTGCACGCTGGACTTTGGGCGGCGCTAACTCTGAGGTGCCGGATTCGATTCCCGGTCGGGTCAATGTCGAAAACGAACTTTTCGATATTGTGTCGGGTCTGGGTGGTTGTGGTACCGCCATTGTTTCTGTTTTCCATGAAACGAGTGCTATAGTTACTTACCTTGGGATCAGAACAATGTATGTGATGTTGCCTAAATATTATATATTATTATTATATTATATTATTATTATATTATATATTAATAAAATCAATGCTTGTACTTGGATGCATCCATTCGTACCAGCCTTGTTGAAACTGGCTACACGTTTATAGCGCTGCTTATAGAGGTAATAGACCCCTACATAGACACCTTTACAGCGAAACAACAGATTCAGTAACTGCATCTCATCGTTATATATCGATAATGCAGGTGCTATTTCCTGACTGGCCATGTCTAAGTCCGTGCCAGCATAAAACCTCATTTACTCAAACAAAACAACATGCAAATCCCTTTCGTGTAGTCGACGCCGGCTCCGTAACAAAGTGTGCATAAATTAAGTTAATGTTCAATACTTTTCTACTTACGAGAAAGTGGCCGTTTTATTACCACCAGCTGAATATTTATTGCCGTGTTCACGCATTTTAGAGGAATATTTCCCACTAATATTTTTGGTAACTTACGTCGGTACATCATTCACCTGTAACAGTGTTACTTGTAAGGTCCCAAACTAATATTTATTGTTGAAGTACTGTGCTTGTTTCCGTTTGATACTATCTGTTCTTATTTGTAAGAAACTTTATTATTGTACTAGCGGGCGCTCGCGGTTTCACCCGCGTGGTTCCCGTTCCAGTGGGAATATCGGGATAAAAAGTATCCTATGTGTTATTCCAGGTTATAAATTATCTGTATGCCGAATTTCATCCAAATCCATCCATCCGTTGCAGCGTGATGAAGCAACAAATATACGAACATACATACACACAAACTTTCGCATTTATAATATTAGTAGGATTTATTCTGCGTAATTTTATGTATGGTCATTTCTTACTGTTATTTCAAATCATTCGACTACACTTTTTGCCTCATAGGTATCAAAGGCGCTGAAAGTGGTTAATTAAAATTTAGGGTGTAATCAATATTGACTAAAATTTATACACTAACTACTAATAATACACGTTCGATAGAGTAAAAAAAAACAAACGACTATAACTGTTTTTTTAAGTTATCTATAGTTGTGTACTTAATCGTTAATTTTAGAAATAAAACATTTCGTTTTCTATTGTTTCAGATATTGAGAGACATAAGACACGGGCTTATGAACATGGGAAGAGATGGGGTCCGAGGTCCTTTCGGAGGTATGTTCTTGTGATACTATCTTCACAGTATCAAAATGTGCTTAGAAGTAAGAATTCATCAGCTGTGACTTTTAAACTCATGTACCCATGGTTGAATTGTTTCCACACTCCACACTGTTTAAATAATCTAAATACCTACTGTCACAGCTTGTGAATATTTTTTTTTACTTTTACAAGCTTCTTGATGTGTTGATTTTCAAAATTTTTACTTTTTAAAGCTTTTTTATTTTACTTTCACAATTATCTATTGGCTTTGGAATTAGTATTATGGAAATTGTATAAGCAAATATTTTAATTCGCTAAGCTAATATAATATATTAAAGTCAGAGTCTAATATTTCATTCAAATAAATTTAAAAATAACTACTTTTGAATCATCTAAACATTGTTAACTACTATTACCAATTTCCATAAATTCTAATGAATCAATGTGTCAAGAATAAAAAAGGGAATCAAACGTTTGATGTTCCGCATGTCGCCTGCACGATGTTTTAATTTTAAATTTCGGTAATCAGTGCGGAATGCTTCTTGTCATAGAATTTTTACCGTTCGGCATTTATAATTGTTCGATAAGCTTTCGATGTGCATCTTTCATCACCATTCAGTTGTTTTATTTACAAACGATGACGGCGTCAAATTAACATGACAATCTTATATAAGATTGATTTAAAACTTCTTTATATTTATTTTTGTGTTTAACTGGTGTTTGTTTTGTTGGTTGTCCTATTAAATAATAAGATAACAATTCAAAAGTTATTCTATTGATCCAACAATTTCAGTTATATTCATCAGTGTAACACGTTTTATATAAGTTCCATCTTCATCCAATTATGTTGCAGCGAGATGCTAAATGCATGTTGTTTAAAAAATAAATATTTTGCATAAACCACGCACGGCTTTACAATGTTCGTACACAGCTTAAACTGCAGTGTTGTCAGTGAGTTCGCCACTTTGTGGAAGGGCATTTACGGTAAACTGTTTTGCAATTTTTTAGCACATACTTTTTATTTGCACATTTGAAACTGTAAGTCTTACAAAGGATTAATGAAGAACTCGTTTACAGACGACACGTATATGTACGACGACGAAGCAAGAGGTCTGACAGGGAGAGGGCACTGGTACGACGAACCTCCTTACGAAAGTGACCCTGAGGATTTTCTTATGGGTGGTGGAGCGCCAGCGGCACAGTTTCAGAACGGACGAGTTTGCTTCACACTCAACCTTCGCAACGAGCCAAGAGGTGAAGGCGTTATATCACTCCGAAGCGCTGGCGACATTAGTTTAGCGAGAGCCCCTCGAAGAGGATTAATAATTCCGCAGAGTGGCCCCTATCCGACCACTGTTATCCCCTTGCGAACTGCGAGAGATCGGGAAAGCGGGGATTATGCTGCATCCGACATTCAATCTATCGGCTCTAGATTGTCAGGTATTTCGTTAGAATCCAGTCGCTCAGAGCGAGATTCGAGGAGAGGTTACAGGCAAATGTCAGGATATCGGATAGGAGCCGATCCACTCTCACCCGCCTCTTCGGATTACGAAGATCAAGAAAGTGAAACTGATTCTCAACACATAGCGACGGTACATCAGGTAACTGTCGATATTTTAAGTTGTGCTACCAATGTGCTACCCTTCAAATATGTTATCACTGTAGTCTTTTAGCTGTTTATCTTAAATAAATTTGCTGTTTCCAATAACTTTATTTGCTTTTATTTTAAATCTCCCATTCCCTATTAAATAATTGTGTTAATCGTTTCAGTCAGCTGAGGAATGTGAAGGCGTATCAAATTTAGCGGGAAAAGTGCGAGGCTTAAGACAAGATGTCCAAAGAAAAATATCAAGATTACGACAAGAAAGAGGTCCCGAAGGCAACGACAGACGGACGAGTGGCGACCAAGCATTCCCATGTTCTAATAGTTCTTTCGAAAGTCTTCCCAGCGGATCAGGCAGTAGTGAGTGGATTTATTAAGCTATTCAGTGTTAATATAAACGTTGTTTGTAAATATGTTCGTCTTTCCTTTCTGTATACCATAACGCCCCATATGTTACTTCCAGATTACACACTAATGTAAATATTTCAGTGATTTAAGTTTATCCTGATCCTACTAATCGTATGTTTATGTCCATAAGCATTCTAGATTAACATAATCCTACCTATTCACAGTCATGCAAAGATGTATCAAGGTATTTCTAATTTTAATGTACTGATCATTGGGTGGGCAGTAAATTGAGATTTATAAAATCTACAAATGTTTATGTACAGGCACACAAGCATTGGTTCGCGCTGGTAGTAATCACTCATCTCTCTCGGCAGAAGAAAACATAGAATTAAGTCCAGCCGGGCGGAGTTTACTCGTTCCGCAAATGCTGTGTCGAGCTCGAGCACTCGTCGATTACCTACCCAATATTTATGAGAAGGATGCCCTGAGATACAAGGTAAGACCTCTTAATTCCGCAGCATACTGAATCATTATCTGTTTAATAACGAGAAAGCAGTGTAATAACGGTGTGTAATTTTCCAACAGAAAGGAGACATCATAGAAGTAGTCAATATGAACGCGTCTGGAATCTGGCGTGGTGTACTTAAGCAATAAAGTCGGCAACTTTAAGTTTGCAAATGTTGAGGTCCTATCAGACAGAGAAACGGTGCGATCACGCTCGTCGAAATGGTGCAAAAGCCGAGAAAGGCTTTGGGAGACCAGGCCAAGAACCGTCGAGGAGTTGTTGAGAAGGATAGACCTACCAGAATACACTGTTGCATTTGCTAGAAATGGTTACGAGGACATTGAACTTTTCAAAGAAATTGAACCATCTGACTTAGATTATTTGGGAATAATGACACCTGAGCACCGCACTCGCATCCTAGCTGCCGTACAACTCCTACATAAGCTTGAATGTGAGTTACATAAATATTTAAAGTAAATTCTGTTAATTTAAAAAGCAGTGTAAATATTTAAAATTGAACGTGTTGGTGTTGTGCAGGTGGAGAAGCTGACGGCGATGGCGATGGCGGAGAGTCGAGCTCCGAAGGTGGAGAGTCACCGTTCGGCCGACGGCAGTTCCCACGCGATTCTGGCTGCTACGAAGCTGGCGTCGGTGTCGGTGGAGTCCGCGTTAGAACTTCACCGCTAGTTCACAGAGCTGACGAACCAGCGCATAGGCCTCCAGAACCAGCACCACAAGCAAAGAGGTCAATACGTCGGCGACCGCCTGACGATGTGGAATGTGATAGAATCGAACGTTATCCTGGCACAGTGGGAGAGAGAACGCTAGCTCGCGCAGGTGGTTTGCCGGGTGGTGCGAGAGATGACACTTGCGAGTCTGATCATAGATTGAATGTGGTTAAATTCGTGGCTGGGGGTGAGCCTTGTGCATCGGAGAAAAGTAGTGACTCTGGTGTGAGTAGTTCGTCGTTGAGTTCGGCTCACCCCCATCGCCCCTGAGCGCGGCCTGCCGCGCCAGCGCTTGCCTAGGCGCTGGCGCGGGCGCGTGCGCAGGCCGCGCAGCCGCCCGCTCCCCCCGCTGACACCCTTTCGCCGCCCGAATGCGAACCGGACAATAATAGCGGGGACGCCAAACGCCATGAATTTTGAAACTTCAATTTATTACTAGACAATAGTCCGATATGTAAATGTTTAAAATATACTTCTTTAGAAATAAAGACTGAATATAGTATTTGTCCATTGTTCTTGTCTTATGTTGGTACTAGCCGCCTTTCCGCCCGCGTGAAATTCGGTCTGTCACGAAATTCTTCATCGGATGCCCCCGGGAACATTGTATTTAACCGGGATAAAAGTAGCTTATGGCACTATCGAGCCATCACATTATATCTGCACGAACGATCCGTTGCTTTGTTTTGATGAGTAGGAAGGACAAACAAACACACTTTCGCATTAAATTATTAGTTAGAATTGATTGCATACGGGCGGCGCTCTGTGTAGTTTGTGATGTAACGATATATGGCACTAATTCAATGTCAATCAATATTTTCTGTAAATTTTAAGTACCATTTCTATAGCATATCTCTTTAGTGGGTCATTTGGAAAATTGACCTCATTGTCACAAAATAGAAAATTGTGTAATTGTTATAGTTTCTGTAATATTTGTTACATCTCTTTGCAGCTGCAAACAACTTGATCGGATAGTTGTTACTTAAGACAAGTTTATTTGACAGTGACATTTTTAGGTGAAAAAACACGTCGACCTTGTCTGAAATATTTATTGTACAATTAAGTTGTTCGTTACGATTTCAGAATTCGATGTTCGGAGATCGATTTATTATCATTCCGTTTAATCTTTACGGCATATCATTGAAGGTGCCAATAGCCTTTTTAGTTGCTTAAATTTTATGGCACCCTGATGGAAACGTCAGCAATCATTTGATAACGAACTCAGTGATTTGTTACTTATTCGTATAGATAGATAACTGGTGTTTCCAACAGAGTGTCAAGCCACGTGTCCACTGGGGTGCACACTGGGACTCGTTTGCTACGTTTTCAAAGAAACCATCTACTGCCAAGTGCAGTATATATAAAACGAAGCCAGAGCCGAGCGCGTCAGTGGATTGACGACCTAATTAAAATAACGTTGCTAAAAATAACGTGTTTACTTTGTAGCGAAGGCAATAAACCAGTTGATAAAAACAACTGGGGCGTTAAAAGCGCAACATTCGATAGCAATAATTGTAAATAATTTAATAGATAGGTTAATTATTATATATGTTGAGACATTTTGTAATTTTTTAAGAGAGCTTTATGCGGTATGCCGCATGTACAGTATAGTTTGTAGGCCACTTGCGTGTGAAATTTTAAATTTCGCCTCAGATCTTCCGAGTCAGAACCTTGTCATTTGATGCCACTAACAATCGCGCTTGAGATTGAGTCGGCTAGCGAAATAGCTAAGGAACATTGTCACATAAAGTAATTATGTTTTTATGATGTTGAGTATATACTTTAAATTATTTACATTAAATACGGGGCACATTCATCTTGCAAAAATCTATATTAAAATGATTATTAGATATAAATCACTATCGTCCTTTCTTGTGGCTCGTCGCAATTTTATCACTAAACTAACGATACATGATTTTTAAGGACAGAATAATCCCATCCCTGAAAAAGCTTATTAAAATAAGCAGGTGGAAAGCACCAAGCGAACAGTAAAAAGGTCCATAAAATAATGGGACATAAAATACATTGTCAGAGTTATTATGCAGAAGAATAAAGTTCCTGAAAGGCGAAGTATAAAGATAAAAGCTTATTACCCAAGGGAGACTTGCTTAATCATTCACTGGTAATAGGTACCGGTGTGAGATAACTAATTAATGTTTACAGTTAGTAGACTCAGTCTCAAACGTTGATTTCCATGCGAACATTTCCAACTGTATTGCGGTGTTCTTTTTGTAAATTTTGTAAAAACATAAAACCTACTTACAACACAATTTCGACTACGATTGCGAACTAGTCCGAACTATTAAATGTATATAGATAAATGTTTGTTACTTGTATATTGTAGATAGAATATATTTCTTTTGAAAAATATTGTATATTCAATAATAATACTTTATTAAAATTAAATGTTATCGAAAATAATTTATTTATAATCAAATTATGTTACGAACGCTCAGGTAGTCTTCGACTTCACATTTTGTGGTTAATAATAGTGTTGTTTTTTCTAAGACTCGTGATTATCGATACTTAAGCTGTACATTTCAATTTTATTTTATTTTGTGTTAGCCATATACCTACTGCAGTGACTTTTTGTAGCAATATTTATATTTTTTTAACCAGACCTTACTTGTAAGTTTACAAAATCTGTTTACAAACAATGGATTCTAAATAAATAAATCCAAAAACTTACTGACTGTTTTTTTTCTGAACCCCTTAATGAATAAACGTATATAATACGTAAGTCTTTCATATATTATATTGTCGGTGAGCGTGTGAGACCGGATAAAAGCAGTTTGTACAAAACCACGTATCTGCTTTTGTTGTTTGCCTCCAAGAAGTATAAGTAATATGTTTGAGTGGTCTTTTTTAAAATTGTGCAAATTACGCGGTTTTTTCAAACTATCTAACTCGTACTCGCACGCCCACCGACGATATCAATTTTGTAGGTCTAACTATAAAAGAAATAAAATTTAAAAAATTAACGCGAGTATATTCATAAAAACTGTTTAATTCAATGTCTAGTGTTTGCATAAACATTAGAAAACATTTGGTTTATTCATAGTTTTTAGTATTTTCTAAAAGTATTTATTGTTTACTAAACTGCATTGAAATTAATCACTTTACTTACAAGGATTATTGAAGTCTTCCTGTAACCACGAACTTTGCAAAGAGTTCCAAACGTATCAAGCTAAAATAACAGTTGGTCTCTAGAGCTGTCATCAAGAACATGGTCAAAAAACGTCTATCGCTTTTTTTTGTTATGAAATTATATGTTATAAGATCTTATTTTATCCTTTAACATATATTTTGTAGGTAAACTGTATTATGAAACAAAGGTTTTGATATATGAATAAGCAATATTATTTCCATGGTTTTCTGGGACGTGAAAATAATGTATTCATTTTAGCTAAAGTAGCTAAAATGAATACATTATTTACACTTCCCGTGCATGACCTAAGAGCTGACTAAGGGACAAGGGTTCCAAGATACTCGCAAATCAGGCGATCGGCTGCAACCCTCAGAACCCTACTTTATTTATGCTAAATGTGGTGTCGGATCCCCAAAGATCGATTCACACTTCATTAACTACACCCTGCTACACATGACTTTAAAGTTTATACTGACACCCCCCACCAACCTCACGGTTACAAAGTTAGGTGTCAGACATCCTTGCGCAAGCACAAGAGACCATCTACGTCAGGTCATAACGCCAGATCAGAACGCGCCGGTACGCATCTTTCATCCGGTACTTTTAAGACTAGTGTCTCGAGCTAGTTGCCCCGTGGCCATGTATAGTCCACTACCTGTAAGCTCGCTCACTTCTCGTTGCACTAAGAGTACAACTTGCAGATTCCACTGCTCGGGTCGTCAACTCTAAAGTCGACTACCAAATGTTCTCTTTGGTGGCGGAGTTGTAAGCTCACTTACTTCTCAGTACCCATCCAGGCACCTCATCAGTTCCAAATTACTACGCGGCTGATTCAACCGGAGACGTCGCATCTAGCGGGCGCCTCTACTAGTTCTCCAGACTAGTTCCCGTGATGTTGGAAGCCTACTTAATGAGCAGAATAGCCAACTATGGACAATTCACGTGCCCCGCAGATCCTTTCGCTTCATACCCCCTCCAGACCGCTACTCGGACCCACTCGCTGTGCACGAAATGGAAGCCTGGCTAGACCTCAACCAGGCAGACGAACATTCCCACTTCTACAGCTAACCACATGCCACCACGAGTCCAACCCATATCCGGGACCTGCCGGAGACGCCCGCGAAGGCATAACTGGCAGGGGCCTAGGATCCGGAACTCCCGTGGTACCTTGAAAAGACAGCCGGACCCGTAGTTCCAGCTGCCATACCCTATCAATCAGGGTCAGTAGATAGGGACTTCAATAAGTACAGAGGCAAGTTAAGAAATCAGTCAGTTAAGTAGTAAGTTGTAAGTAGCGTCCAAACGTAGGCGAGTAAGTATCCATAAGTTGCCGTTCCAACAAGAAGAAAAATTTATGTACTGTACTAAACTCGCCCGTCTACATGCCCGCCAGTTAAGATGACGGGGTGCGGGAGACGCGAGGGAGGGGCCTACTTCGCACTGGACTAGCCGAAAATAGGATCGCGATCTTTTCAAATCAACTTAATTAACCACTTACTAATTAACCCACTTTTGCCGTTCAAACGACAATAACAACTTAACTTGCCGATGTCGTAAGTTAACTTGCTAATGTGTTTATTGACGTGTAAACTTTATGGCGAGTTTACTAAAAATTGGTGATTTCGATGCCCTGTTTACCCCTTTTTAGGAAAAGTCAAAGTCAAAGTAATTTTTTTTTATTCAAATAAACTTAAGACATGTGCTTTTGAATCGTCCATACATTTTTTAACTACTAAAAGAACATTTATAATATAATAGAATAGAATATTTATGGTAAATGTAAAATATAGTAGGTACACTCAAATAGAAGTATTCAGAAAGATTTGAAACATTCTTGTATTGCAATCACAAAGGTGCTTATCGATTTCCCTGTAGAAGGTGTGTGAGGATATATTTACCTGCGTAGTAATACAAGAAAGTTTATCTTCAGTATAAATAGGAATCATTTAATCAGAGTCATACGTTCGTTTCAATACAAGCCAGTGGTTTTCTCATAAACACTGCATTATCGATTCGCATACGTACAGTTGCAAACTGAATTAATTATGTACTCCGGCCGGATTAACAAGTCCCTTATTCTATAGCAATATGGTCCAGAATCGCAACAGCAGAAAATCGTATCGGTAAGTGTGTACCCTGAGATAACAAGTGGATTCACTGGGTGAATAAATATTGGTTGTAAATCTCGCTTAGGTGCTATATTCATTCGTTAACAATATTTAGTATATGGACAATTTGAATTCACTTCTATTGTCTATAAGTTTAGATTCAAACTCGAGTACCCTCTTCCTGACATTATTCCAAAGCTTTCACAATTTTTCACAAGCTTATTATCCAAGAAACTGTTATTAATGCTTGAAAAATATTTATGTTGCCACTTAAGTTATTAATATTTTAACATAAAGCAGACGTTATATTTTCTATAGTGATACCTGTTTAATAAGATAGAGTAAAGTTTATACTTAAGTTTCTATCCTTTATTAATATAAAATGATGCAAACATTAGAATTATGTTCTCAGTATGTCAAGGAAGGATAGTGATTTGGTCAAGGGTCACCAATAGAGGCGCAGATATAATATTATTGCGCTTCTGCCTGCTAGAATACCTACTGACTTTTACTAATAGATTAAATATTATTTATCTCTCCTTCAGTTTAAGTGGTTATATACTTTTTACAATTAAGTTATGATTCGGAGCATACTGCCGACCCACACCGCATTTACTATGTAAGGCCTAATAAAATATTCCCCAGTAAAATGAAATATGTCACCTGTGATACAAGAAAGGACAGGGAAAGACAACACATTTTTTTTCTTATTCCTAACGCGTAACTTGACCTTCGTGTCACTTGATGTGATGATACGACCGAAGGTGGAAGCGTTCTTTACCTAAATACATAACCACTGATGATTCCGGCACATCCCGGGCTGATAAAATGAAATGACTGTTTTCTACAATTACGACGACCTCCTTGGTCGAGTGGTTTGTACACCATGTTTCATGGTGTCGCCATCTCTGAGGTCCCGGGTTCGTTCCCCGGTCGGGTCAATTTAGAAATTAATTATTTTTCAATTAGTTTTTAATTAGTTTTCTATGTTTAATAAATATGTATTTTTAAATATTTTAAGTATGTTTATCCGTTTTCTAATAACCATTTTAACGAGTTTCATAACGAAGCTTCTCTTGGCCTAGACAATTGGTGTGAGTGTAGGAAAGTTTATTTTTATTAGTTTAGTTTTTACTTTTTACTTTTACCAGCTCGCAGTTTTGAATCAATAGAACGTAACCAAAGTCATAAACTCACAGTCAAAAGTATCTAAACCATGCCTGGCAAAATTCAAAAATTACTCGACTTAAAGCTACAACAAAAACACAGGCTAATGATTATTTATTACTAACTCCTGGTTCAATCAAAATTCTGCTTAAATTATTAAGCTTTAATCAACCACAATTCGCTCCAGACCATTCATACCTGTCTCACAACGTTACCTCATCAGCCGAACATTCCCAAAACAAATGTGCAAACCTCTTTACCACCTATGTGCCATAATTATACACGCGATGAGTTATGTTGGCTCCGTGGCTCCTTTATCATGCATCTCAGTCCATTTTTCAGATCGCACGATTATAAATCTTGGCGATTGGACGACGGCGACGGCGCCTATGGGAATGCCTCAGCCAGTTGGCGTTGTAAAATTTTCTATTAGCTTCCAGCCAGTTTGTAATGAGTGCGGTTATTCGCGCGTGGGCAAGGAACTTTATATCGCTTTTTTGTAGCTAAGAGATGGATATAAAACTTGATTGGAATATAAAAAAAAAGTTTGTGTATGGTTTGGAAATTTTAATACGATCGAATTCGAGCAGAGATATTATTGGTAGGTAGGTATAAATAGCCGCAGATTTTTTTTTCTTTTAATTGATGGCTTCGTGCGATTAGCACATTTAGCCAGTATCAAAGTAATTTTTCTTACGAGTAATACATAAATAAACAATATTTCCTTATATGATGACGATGAATGATATTAGGAATGGGAAGTGAGAAATGATATACCCCGCAACCCCTCGAGTATCTCAGTAAAGATGTGGGGCTTTACTAAGTCCTCACGCGAGCTTCTTGAGAGAATTTGAAAAATGACGTTGCACTGTTTTGTTTCATTTGCCAACACTTATGCACACTCACGAACACTTAACGGTTAATAATCCACTATTATTTCACATTAATATTCGACATAACACAAATTTTAGAAAATAAAACAAAACCGCAGACATGACGCTTCACTTTCCCGCCAAGAAGTCCCTAGCCGCAGATTAGCAACACACAAAACAACATTTTTTCATAAATTTTACAGTGTTGCATATCTAAATATTTATATATAAATCAATTGCTGTTCGTTTGTCTCGCTAAAACTCGAGAATGGTTGGATTTTGCTAATTTTGATTTTGAAATATTTGTCGAAGTTCAGGGAATATTTAAACGGTTAGAAACATTAATAGTAAATAACGAAAAATATTAAAAACGACAATTTAATTGTCCAATACAAAATGATTTGTTAGTTTTGTTGTCATGGAAACTGTCAAAGCGGTAAGACGAAGTCCGCCGGGCAGCTAGTACCTACAGAAAAAAATGTTATTCTAGTTTTATCCACAACGAAGTTATAGGGGGTCGAAAATGGCCTAAACTGTTTCGAGAAAAGGATGGTACGGCCGGCCGGCCGTGCCGCTTTTTTGCTCGACTTGGCAGGGGCACTACCGATGCCCCCCGATACTTAAACATTACTATATAGGTTGCTTGTGTACTTGTAGGTACTCTTAGTGCAACGAGAAGTGAGCGAGCTTACAGTTCCGGTCACCTATCTGGATATTAGGTAGTGGACTATACGTGTCCACAGGGCAACAATAACAATAGCTCGAGACACTAGTTTTAAAAGTAAGGGATGAAAGACGCGTACTGGCCGGCACGGTCTGGCGTTATGACCTGACGTAGATGGTCCCTTGTGCTTGCGCAAGGATATCTGACACCTAACTTTATAACCGTAAGGTTGGTGGGGGGTGTCAGTATAAACTTTAAAGTCGTGTGTAGCGGGGTGTGTGTACATAGCTAAAATTTAGCAAGTAAGAATAGTGATAATTATAAGCCCTTTCTTCTTCTGTTGCTGTCCGTCAGGGTCTATGGTACACACATGACACACCTGCAAATTAGACTACCCTAAACTGTAAAATTTCGTCAATAGAATTTGAACCATTGTTGTGAAGACATATGGTTGAAAATGTATTTAAGAAATTTGACAGATTTGGATAGGTTGGTAGGAGTTTGGTAGTTGGTGACGAGGAGCTCGATAGCGCAGTGGTCAACGCGCTCGGTCTGCGAGTGCTGAGGTTAAGCAACTTTCGCAAGGGCCGGTCATCGGATGGGAGACCAAAAATGTATCATCTCGAGTCCCTCCGTGCTTCGGAAGGCACGTAAAGCCGTTGGTCCCGGCTGCATTAGCAGTCGTTAACAACCACCAACCCGCAGTGGGCCCGCGTGGTGGTTTATGGCCCGTTCTCCCTATCCATCCATAGGGAAGGCTCGTGCTCCAGCTGTAGGGACATAAAAATGAGCTGATGATGGATAGGTTGATATGCAGGCGTTTGTACTTCTATTATTAGTCTGGTATTTCGTTATAAAGTACTATTGTCACACAGTGGTACGCAATAAAGACATTGAAACAATAAAACATATAAAACTGTGAAAAATGAAAAGCAATGTTACGATGTTGTGTTATTTTGTCAAATTTCAGAGATGTACAAGTAGGTACATGCCGAAGTTATGACATACTTTACGGCATTTACGGGCTATATAAATGACATTTATGATTGTACATTGCTGGGGACGGTAAAAATAACTAATAAAACTTAAAATAAAAGGTAGTGGCGGTCGTATTTTTTTAACGGTACGCAATAATATTCCGGCATGAAACTACACAGGTGAATTTTATTTGGGTTACTTACATAATGTTACAGTTATAACCCAATTTTGAAGCGAACTTGTTTTGACAGGACAATTCTATTAATTGGTGTAGAATTTTGCTGTAGCGTCTGCTGTGGAATGTTACTGGATCTCATAGTTGCTTGGCGGCAGAATTTTGTTTTAGGTAGAGTTTGATGTTGGACGCTGTTGACCTTTACAGCGTAACGGATTATTTAGCGGCTGCGAGAAAACTAAAGGTTAAAAATTTGAGATAAGACAAAAGTGTGTTGAAAATAAATTCCACAAGCGGAATTCGAGCCCGCACCCCATGGCATGCTAGATCAGGTGCGCTGCCAAATACTATCGTGGCTCACAGTATTTTTTCAACACTATGCCCTTTTCAAATTGTAATTTGTTCGCAACAAACACTTATACAACCTTATTTTTAGTTTATACGAAAATCGAAACACGGGTCAAATATTTTCATTTAAATAGTACAAAAAATATCTTGAAAACTCACGAAGTTACAACCTTTTTGTGCTGTCCCGTTGTGTTTTTTAGTAGGGTATACTTTATTTGAGATTTTGTAAATATTATTTGGTCAAAATGTAACATGGTATAAAAAATATTGAAATCGATTCTATTACTGATTCTGAACAAACAGTTTCAGGTTTCGTATAAACTAAAAATAACGTTGTATATAACCATATGCATGACTAAAGGTTACTCAAACCGTGGTGATCGAACATCGTAAAGGGTTCTAGAGAGGATCTAGTACCTAGAGGATCTAGTAGATTGTACTAGGTACATTCTCCGAAGCGTTCGGATTGGAATCAAATAAGCAATAATAGGTGTGACATCAGAACTTCATGTTTGGATCGTGAAAACCAAAATTATTGTCATCAAGTCTAGGATATTTTTATATTTTTTTGTGATATTTGAAGTGCGTTTGATTAACCAATCGATCACGTTAACATATGCTATACAGGGTATGAAAAAACCCTTACCGAAGCCGTAATATACGTGTACGCATAGTGTACATAAAACTAAGAAACATTAAGTAAAAATAAATGCTGGGAAACGACTTTTATTTTTGAGTATCAAAAACAGGTGCTATTTATGACACGCAATGGAACGCGTGGAAGTTAGTGTGCAGTAGTGTGCATGTAGCGTACGATACGAGGTGGCCGGCCGCGAGCCGCCGCATCATTGTGTGCCTTCGACATTCATTGCGGTTTGTAACTTAAAACGTCTCTTTTTAATTGAAAATGGAAGAAAAATACTAATGTTCCTTTAGAAGAAAATTACTAATAACTTTTTAAACAGATTCCGCAAAAACCGTAAAAAAAAGTTTTGACTTTGTTCCTCAATAGTTATTGTCCACATTAGCTATTCTTAACTATCAGGTTCCCAGGTATGGCTCCATACAGGAAAGTAATAGTAATGATGGGAACAATCTGTATTTTTCGTTTTCGTTAAGCTTCTTTTCATACCCTGTATATTATAATAATTTTTAGCCAACACCAATGAAAAACAGATTTCAGTCTTCTCCGTAACAGCGAATATTTAAAATACAGAAGCTTTAAAAAAGTTCATGCAACAGCGAACCAAGCTCTATTTTGAAGTGCAGTAAACAGAGCGTGGGTGTCCACGGTGTTTACCTGTCCCCGACCACGATAATTAACTTTTTATTCTTGCACGGAACAGAGGCGCGGCAGTCAACGACGAGAGTTTAAACTTACTCTATTTTGGGTAAACCAGACATTTTTGTAGGCAGCGCTGCCTGTGCTGGTTTATTCCGATGTGACGATATGTCTGTGCGTTATAAGTTTTTTTACTGCAAACTTTTTTCGTACATAATCGATTAGCCAGTATCTTACGTTGATAGAGGTAGCCGGAATATAGCTGTATTAATTTTTATAGATAGATTCCCTTTTACCCCCATTTCGGTGTCACCCAAAGAATGAATAAGAGACCGCAGACCTGAGTATATGGTTTTAATTTCAACTCGATACCTCCACGCGTTTTTGAGATAAAGGGTCTTGACAGACATACAGACAGACGGACAACAAAGTGATCCTATAAGGTTTCCGTTTTTTCCTTTTGAGATACCTACGGAACCCTAAAAAAGATTTAATAAATGCATTCCACGTGTTGTGAGACTCCATTTTAAATTCAATCTATCGTACAAATTTTACCTTTACTAGTCTTATTACAAATACCTACTACTTGAAAATGGCTTGATGCTAAACGCGAAGCCGTTAAAAATAGATCACAATAATTTATACCTATATGATAAATTGGTATTTGCAAAAACTTAAGAAATAAACAAGATTTATGTTTAGCAAGGCATTGGTAAAAAAATAATATTTTTCATTAAAAACTGCACTGTTCTCTTATAAAAGCAAATCGCATTTAAAAGCGAGCACTTGTAGTAAGTAGCCTTGTACACTTTAAAAGTTAAAGTTATCATAGAGTATGCAAGGCTAGAGTCAATTTCACAAATGCATTCAGGCAACTTCGTTTATTCTCTCCGCCTCGAAATGGTTAAGCTTCTAAAATATCTTATGGCATTGTGATAAAGTTTATTTTGGTCATAAATATCATAAGAGTTTTCTCAGCTTTAAAGAGTGTCTAAATCATGTGATTTAGACACTCTTTAGAGCTGGGAAAAATCTTCTTCTTCTGCTTGAAATACATATCTTGATGAAGATACATATCTTTAGACCATAGTCAGACAGAACTCGTCGGTAGTTGAATGAAATTC
This sequence comes from Eudonia lacustrata, assembly GCA_947562085.1. Lineage (NCBI taxonomy): Eukaryota > Metazoa > Arthropoda > Insecta > Lepidoptera > Crambidae > Eudonia > Eudonia lacustrata. Next base: position 6,567,631 of record OX387315.1, on the reverse strand, counting down.
GCACAGCCCGAGATCCTGGTTCTATGTCTAGGTCATACAAAGTGTGTTTTGGATTTTTCAAGCATAGCTTTGTCAAGCCGCATCACCAACCCGCATTTGTGCAAGCGTGATGAAGCCAATATTCATCAGTTGTAGTCTTGATTTCAATTGCCTTTGCCCAGCAGTGAGGCAGTATGTAGGCTACTTACTATGCAGAGGGTCGAAGCATAAACAACTTTGAATCTATCTGAATTATTCAAAGCCAACACTATACGTTGCAATGAGTCAATGCCGTCAAGTGACGGTATTGCAGGGAAAGATGCTAATTCTTGCTAGTTTCTCTAGTAGTGTTGCCTAAAAAGGCATATTTTAATGAACAGCCGTTATTATTGTGCGATACTTTAACAAATTCTCTAGCGTGTAGACAGAATTACGACTTTACAGAAGAGTTAGGGGAGGCAGACACATCTGATATTAATTCAAATAAACATTTTGTTAGTTCTCAGCCTTTTGCTCGTTTAAGAGTTAGAGTTGGAGTAATAGTGTGGACACTTGGGCTCCATTATTTTTCAACCAGGGCTACACTAGATTGGTATACTATTAAAAAGTATTCCACAAGAAAATATTGCTGTTGATGGATAATTAGGGACACCAAAAAGATCGAAACGAAACGAATCGTTTCGCTAAAATTTTCTCCATTTTTAACCGACTTCAAAAAAAGGAAGAGATTCTCAATTCGACTGAATGTTTTTTTAAAAGGCCTATTAATGTGTGGGTCGCCCGCAAAACTTCGCGTTTATTCAACAGATTTTTAAGAATTTCGAAACCTATGACAGGTTTCTTTATTTTTCTGCACATCTACGGCTGGAGCTCTTCAAAATGAGACCATAGCTAATTTTTTATGTGCAGGTATCGTCCCATAATTACTGGGACGAAAATCGGTTTACGCTATTAATATATAAAATATTCGTCATAGCAAATAATTGCCAAACATAGCAGAGTTAACAGTTGACTATCAAAAATGACGCGCGTTTCCAAATCCAAGTTCTTGTTGAGACCGTAGAGACGCCCAAAACAAAACACTTCTATTAACATGAGTCATAATTCGTCGTTTAAATATTAAGTACTGGATGACCGGTACTCGGTATTTTTTTTCGGTAGTTTTCTAAAAATGAAACGCTAGCTCGATTTATCGCCCCCGAAACCCCCTGCATACTAAATTTCATGAAAATCGTTGGAGCCGTTTCAGAGATTCCATATATACAAGAATTGCTCGTAAGGTATTAGATAGATAGATTAGATTTAAGGATTATAAAAAATTTGCAAAGATTCATTTGGCGAACTACAAAACAATGAGTCCCAAGTGATCGGCAAGGGCCGGGTAATTGTAGATCGCTGCCCGAGTTCCCCGCAGGTGGTCTTAAAGGAATGTTAATGTAGCCGAGTGCCATAATTTGTACCAAAACTGGTGCTTTTAATATTCAATGCGTAAACAAAGATCCGGTAAATACTGTAGAGTTTACTCATTGGTAACCACTATTTATGCGTGATAACTTAATCCTTAACGGTTACGCTTATTATAAAAATAATAACCTTGTAATTTATAATGATGTCGTTTAAAATATGGATTCTATTTTAAGTACGTACAGTTGGATCAACATGTTGGGCTTTCCTTGAGACGTACACAGCGTACCAGATGTGAGAATGATGTTGTGGTTTGCCTGGTAACTTGGTCTTAGTTGGCCCGACTGGCTAAAATCTTTATTATCTTCTATAAAAGAGCCCGTTTCTCAGCTATAGATTCCGAGTGAAGTCCGCTTCCACACTTGACCTTATTAACATTCTTGAACTTAAACTCACCATAAAGTGATATGAAAGCCAAACGAAATTTATTCAAGTCAACCTCACCTGTGTTGTATTCTCCTTATGTGATTGAAAAGGCAAATGAGCATACGGCCCAACTGATGGGAAGCGGCCATCACAGCCTGTGGACGTTTGCATCTTCAAGGATATCATCGCGCATTATCGATCCTGAAGCCGCTTCTTAGATCTTGAAGTTCCAGTTCTAATGAAACCGTGCCTAGTAATTTTACTAAATCTAATACTATACTGCGTATGATAGGTACTAGATCTAATGAAAATAGGCACGGAAGCATGATACCTGATTTTTCTTGCCACTGGCCATTTTCAGCTTCACCGGACTTTTTTGGGGGCGGCGAGTAATTTAAAGGGTTCCTCAAGCCGTATGAAACGAAGCATCGTCAGAAATTTTCTAGAGGGAACAGCATCACGCACAAGTTCATGTCCCTGCGCCCTACTAGTTTCTCCGAGGGAGGAAGTTCCTTTTAGTTTCGGATCGGCTCGAAATACTCAGGTAGTAGCTTCAGGATCTAAGCAGCGGCTTAGCAGGAAAAATAGGTAAGTCGTCATACAGCTATGTATAAACTGGCTTCTCTACCCAATATTTCTAAATACATTGAATATTGATAGTTGTCGCAGACGGGGACAATCATCAACCAAGCGGCCGTGGCTAGCTCAATCATTTGAGCTAGCCACTCGTAGCTAGCCATTTCGTATTTACGCACTCTCTTTAACTCTCGAAAGTAGAAGAGGAAAAGTTGAGAAAAAATTATCTATGCAGTTTTTCGAATGCTTGAATTTACGTTTACATTACAAATAGAAGCACCCTTCACCTCACTTAATGGTACCTAAGTGATGATAAAACCAAAAATAAAAAACCCAGCTGCTAAAACAATAGGTATATAAAAATAACTGCAAAGAGAAAAAACTGAAAAGAAAAAAACAAGCTCTAAGATCCCAGAATTCAATTTGGGCAATGTGAATTCTAAATACATTGAATATTGATAGTTGTCGCAGGCGGGGACAATCACCAACCAAAGAGAGTGCGGATTTAATTGAGCTTGCCACAGCCTCTTGGTTGATGATTGTCCCCACCTGCGACAACTATCAATATTCAATGTATTTAGAAATATTTCACGTTGCATTCAACGTTGCTCAAATTGAATTCTGGGATCGTAGAGCTTGTTTTTTTCTGTTCAGTTTTTTCTCTTTGCAGTTATTTTTAATGTTAGTCCGGTTTTTATGAGTATATAATTGTTTTTTATATAGTTGTTTTAGCAGTCGGGTTTTTTGTTTTTACGTGATAATTATTAATGCTCGGTATGTACGCCAACAACGCCTATCTTCTGTTCAGATTTACGTAGTAAAGTCAACATTATTGAATGTCGCACGCAATTTAAACATTATACAAATGATTAGCATGTAAAGCATCGCCATAGGTGGTCCATGTGTAGCCAGGATCTAGGGACTGGTATCTTGCAAATTGATGTTAATTTTGATAAGACCCCGGCTAAGTATGATAAGCACCGCCAGGGTACTATGTTGATTTACATAGGTACGTTGTTATTTATTGGATCAAGCTGGGTCGTTTGCAAGATACTAATAACCCTGTAGAACTAACTACTAACTACTGCTCTGAACTGAATTACTGTGTTTTAGCAATAATTAAACAATAAAATTAATGTGTTTATAATTTGACATTTTGCTTTGTATTGACTTTCCACGATAGAAAGTTAATACTTGCTGTCAATCTGAACCGAGGAGCTCGATGGCACAGTGGTTAATGCGCCCGGTCTGCGATTGCTAAGGTCAAGCAACTTTCGCAAAGGCCGGTCATCGGATGGATGACCAAAGATTTATCATCTCGAGCTTCTTCGCGCTACGGAGGGCACGTAAAGCCATAGGTCTTGGCTGCGTTAGCAGTCGTTAACAACCACCAACCCACTCTGGGCCTGCGTAGTGGTTTAAGGCCCGTTCTTCCTATCCATTCATAGGGAAGGCTCGTGGCCCAGCAGCGGTGGAGCATATAAAATGAGCTGCTGATGTGATTATTTTTTTTACTATTTATTTAATTTGGAGCTTTTGTCCACATGGATATGCCAGCCCCATTGTATCATCCCAATTACAATCTAAATCTAAGCTTATAAAAATAAAAGCTATCCTAGTTAAATAAAGGTATGAAAAGGAATCACTGTTCAGTCAACTTTATCAATGTACAAAATTTTTTGGCCAAATCAGATTTTGGTTTTGATAAAATACTTTGAATTAATCCTACGTCTTTAGTATTTAATTGCTGCTGATGTGATTATGAATCAGAATTGATTTATTATTACTTATGGACATGAATTTGGCCTACAAATTTAAGTCTAGATTGTTTTGATTTTTATCTTAAAGCAAGGTGTTTGGTCAAATGCTATACATTATTAATTAATTAATAATATTATAAAAATCGTAAAACTAAACTTGTTAAGTATGTTGCAAAGAAGTTACCTGTAGGAAATTATTGTTACGACTCAAGTAGCCCTGTAACTAGCATAGAATTTGAAATGTTTAGTTAAGTATTCTCATATAACCTTGAAAAGTTACAACGTTTTAATGTAAGTATTTAAAGATCAAAGTCCGAATATCTATTGGACTAGGCATTTCGTTAAATACATAAACTCTTCGTATAAGGTAAGTGCTTCTCCTTTATGGCCTATTGAAACCATACAATCGGCATTGGTATCGTTGTCATAAACTAAGCTGATGTCGTACCATACAAAAAGCTATGTTTTGCTATGATTTTTGTTATGACTATTGCTGGTCATAAAGAAATATTTTAAAGCATTAAACCTTTTTTATCATCTTATCTACATTTATCGCTATAACAACAATGTAACAAGAGTAGTTAGGTTCCGACAGGTAGAGATTTTTCAAAGTCAAGATTTCAAAAAGTTTTTTTCCGGATTCCGGATGAAATGCATTTCACCCGGCCTAATAGTCACTTGCTACCAGGGCAAGCATTTGAAAAATCAAGAAATGAATAGGGAATTACGAACAAGGCCACTGAGATATTTTTTGTCGGACAAATGTAGGGTAGATAGAAAGACTCGAACAGATCGCGTATTAATTCCACCAGCTTTTTTAGGGTTCCGTAGTCAACAAGGAACCGTTCCGTAGTCAACAGCCTTATAGTTTCGCCATCTCCGTCTGTCTGTCTGTCCCCAGCCTATCTTATAGACTCTTAGTACAAGAAAGCTGTAATTTGGCATGGATGTACATAATAATCATGCCGACAAAGTGGTGAAGTAAAGTTTTGAAAAATATTTTTTTTAGGTTACCTCCGCAACACGTGAAGTGGGGATATAATTTTTTTTCTTGTCTACCCTATATGTGGGGTGTCGTTGGATAGCAATTTCAAAAATATTGCGGGTTTGTGAAAACAGTTTTTTGATTGAGGCATCCGTTTGTGAACTATTAAGCTTTAAAGTGCTAAATTTTGTCAAGAGTCAACTTGACCCCCCTCTGCCAGCTAAATGATTGTTTTTGGATACGTGAAAAAATTCACGATAGCTGTTTATATGACGAAGTTAAAAGGAAAACTATCACAGCTAAGAAGGCATTACAAGTTTACGACTAACAGTCCAACAACCAACAACCAACTTATAAAATATACTTGGCGCAGTACAAATTCCTCATTGGGAATTACTTAAATAACGTTGTCAGGTGTGCAAACCGGTAGTATCCGCATTATTGAGATGGGCTACGGAACTGTATACAGCGCGTGGCCCGACACGCGCTTGGACGGTTTTCTCTTGTGTATCGTCGTCGGTCGCCCTGCAAAGATGAAATAAAAATATTCGTTCGTCAACTACGACTGAGCGCGCGTCGTTTCTCGATGCAGTTTCTCATCTCTCCAGCCTATCGCCGTTCACTACTGAACGTAAGCCTCTCCTAAAAAGCGCCAACCAGTTTCTTATATTATCTTCGATTAAGCGACATCGAGGAGCTCGATGGCGCAGTGGTTAACACGCCCGGTCTGCGAGTGCTGAGGTTAAGCAACTTTCGCAAAGGCCGGTCATCGGATGAATGACCAAAAATTTATCATCTCGAGCTCCTCCGTTCTTCGGAAGGCACGTAAAGCCGTCGGTCCCGGCTGCATTAGCAGTCGTTAACAACCGCCAATTCGCAGTGGGCCCGCGTGGTGGTTTATGGCCCGTTCTCCCTATCCATCCATAGGGAAGGCTCGTGCCCCAGCAGTGGGGACATAAGATGAGCTGATGATGATGATATATTATCACTTGGGTAGGGATTTCCTTTTATTTATTTATTTTATTTATTTTATTCGGGATAACAACAGCTTATATACTAAATGTTTGACAAATATGTCTAATCATAAGGAAGCCAATAACAGTTATCCACATTTTTTTTTTGGAAAAACAGATTTATATGTCTTTATAAAAAGAAAAAATTATAGCATACATCAGGAACACAACCATCTAATTATAATTTTATGCTAATACAAAAACTTACTTGCAAAATAAAATCAGTAACAGCATCTATGTTATTATAATACATTATGCACATATATTTAAATATAGAATATTTGTTATTTACTACAATATTTATTATTTGTTACAATATTTGATTATGTTCTTTAAAGGAGTGTGATGGTTTATGGTAAAGAAATTAAAATCTTTAAATCTCTTAAAATACTTTACTTATATTATATTTAACTCGTCTTACCTATATATTTCTAGTTGTAACAAGTCTTAATTAGCACCAACCTATTAATGACAACTATAAGTACACCTAGCATGCAGTAACAAATGTTGACTTATGATTACAACTGCACCATACATGCATGCCTCACACGCATTACATTAATACCAAATGCTAAAATGGATAAATTAGCTAATAGCGTAGCGAAAAAAATAAATAAATTTAAAAACAACAGGAAAACTAAACAAATAGTAACACCAATCATTATGACTATGGTTTAGCAACCAGAAAAACTTGACCCAAAAATACTTGCTTTAGGTGGCAATTGTACCGGTTCGGTACCCGTATCAAAATTAAGTATAAGTTTGAGCGGGAGTGGCAGTCGCATGTTAAGTAAGTGCTTACCTAGCCCTGCGACTGAGTCTTGGGATCGTTTATAGTACTCTAAGGAGTAAACACTAGGCAAGCACTAGTTATATGGTTATTTTACGGTCAATTAAATAGCAGGGACGGATTGCTTTTCTAACTATTGTCTGACATTAAATAGCCCTGAATTTCTTTTTTGAAGGACTGTTTAGATCCAATAAATGGATCTATGTCAGAAAACAAAGTATTGTACGTTCTAGCAATCCGGGTGAAAACAGCGTTCTTGCCGTAGTTAGTGGAGTGAGAAGGTATGTTAAAGAGAGTGGTGTGTCTAGTACGGCGCGCAGGGACGCGGAGGGATACATGACTAATGATTTCGGGACAATCAAAACGACCGCGCAGCACATCAAATAGAAGACACAGGTCCAGCATTTGACGACGCTCAACCAGAGTGAGCAGGTTAAAGATCCTGCAGTTTTCAATATAGCCTAAAAATGGTTTATTAGATTTAAAGCTGAAGTGTTTGATAATTTTTTTTTGAATCCTTTTAATACGGTTTGTGTGGATTTTATAGTGAGGTGACCATATAGGACAAGCGTATTCCAAAGTGCTTCGTACGTAAGCGTAATAAACTACTAGGTTGCATAAAGGGCTCTTGAACTGCTTACAGGTCCTGGTTACAAACCCTAAATTACGGTAAACTTTATTAACAGCCTTTGAAATGTGGTCAGCCATTAGCAGTTTTGAGTCTAGGAATACTCCCAGGTCCCGCACGATCTCGGTCCGTTCGATCAATACATTATTAAAGTGATAAGAGAAAATTAATGGGTTTTTTTTGCGAGTGAAACTGATGCACTGACATTTACCTTTACTGACTGTGATTCTGTTTTCAGTGTAATATACATAGAGTTTGTTAAAATCTTTTTGCAGAAGCTCACAATCAGCAATAGAGCGTATACGCATATAAATCTTTTTATCATCTGCGTACATTATATGATTATGATTTATGTCAAAAATATAGGCATTGTAGAGGAGAGGACCGAGATGCGAACCCTGGGACACCCCAGAGGGTACTGAAATATAATCTGACTTGTAGCTTCCCAACACAACTGCTTGAGACCTGTTAGTGAGATATGAGCGAACCCATCGAAGTAAGTCACCGTGTATACCTAGGAATTCAAGTTTGCGGAGAAGGATGTCGTGGTCCACACGGTCGAACGCCTTTTCGAAATCCGTGTAGACCACGTCAACCTGACCACCGTTCTCCATTTGATTAATAACATAATCAGAAATGAGCTCAAGATTTGAAGTAGTAGAACGTCCCTTCAAGAATCCATGCTGTGTATTAGGTAAACCACGTACAATGGTATGATAAATTTCATTGTGGACAATTTTTTCTAATAATTTGCTCATTGTATTTAAGATAGAAATAGGGCGATGATTTTCAATTGAGGAGCGTGAGCCTTTTTTGTGGATAGGGATAATTTGAGCTTGTTTCCAGATGTTTGGGAAAACTCATTCGTTGAGAGACTTACGAAAGAGAATCAAAATTGGTAAAGCGAGACTGTCAGCACACGACCGAAGAAAAATAGGGGGAATCCCATCACAGCCCGGGCCTTTTGATATGTCCAGTGAGCGCAAATGTTTTAATACTGTTTCAAAATTAATGTCAATATTTGAGAGTACCTCGTTGCTCAAATGCGTACTATAGGCAGGGACACGGCGGCTAGTGTTATCAGGATTAATAAAGACTTGAAACTTTAATTGATAAAAAATGAAAATCTTAATGTCGAAATAACGTGACATATTACAAATAAACACAAGTCGTGTAGCCCACGTGAGTAAAAGCCGCGAACAAATCCTAGCATAGCATAGTTATGTAGCATGTTTTATTAGTGTGAACGATATGTATATATGTATATTTTTTTGTATAGTTAGGACAGAGCAGAGTGGCGAAATCTCGTGTCGGAGGCCAAGATCCACTTCGGGTCCCTGAGCCAGCTCAGTAAGTAAGTAAGTAAGTATATGTATCAATAAAATAACCATAAACCTACCTATCACCTACTTTTAGTTTTGTACATGACAAATTATAACAAAAGTAAAATAACATGTTACTTAATGTAGACCTCTAGACCTTTACAAGCGCTAGAGGAACAACGCTCATTTCTAAAACTCAAATCTTCGCGACGACACGCGGAAGTTGTACCGCACAAAGAGCTCGCATAAATCCTGTAAGCTTATTTTACGAGTTGTTTCATAAAACAGCTAATTAGCATGTAAACAGCGTCCCGGCAGGTGGTCTGCGCGTGCGCCCGCGCACTCGCGGTGCTGCAATCTCACTAATCGCTGTTTGCGTCGATAAGTCACGGTGGGACCAATTACATGTTATGACCCACGCTGATTTGTGATTTTCAATTATTTTGGTTAGGAAAAGAAGGAGGTATACGTAAGTAAGCAAATAAGAATTGTTTTTCTTGGAGAGTTTGCTGATTGGCTCAAACGGCAGTTTCAGCTTCACCGGGCTTAAATAAGCCCGGTGAAGCTGAAACTGCCGTGCCCCCAAATGGGGGCGGCGAGAAACCTCAAGCCGTGTGAAACGAGTCACCTTCGGAGGTTTTCTAGAGGGAACGGCATCACGCACTATTGCGTGTCCCCGTGCCCTACTAGATTCTCCGAAGGGTTCGGATCGGAGTAAATAAAAAATTATCGGAAATATACCGGAAAATAAGAGTTAGGTAAGCTACAGGTTAGGTAGGTTATAAAGAATCATGTCTTTAGTGCCTTACAAATAAACAAAGAATAAGGTCCGAAAGTTATTCCGTGTTTTGTCCCTTTTACTGTAATTTGAAATGACGTTTACATAACAGGAACAAAACACGGAATACTATTCCAAACTTATTCTTTGCTTATTTGTAAGGCACTTTAATGTTTAAGTACAAACGCCTCCTCAACCTACCACAAACTGTCAAATTTCCTCAATAGATTTTGAACTTTACGTTTAAGGCATATGGTTGACAATGTATTGAAGAAATTTTACAGTTTTGGATAGATTCACGTGCAGTCGTCTATACAGCATGTTCTTCTTCTGTGGTACAACTGCATTTCAATAAAAATACAAAGTCTTATCCTCTCGAGCGTCCAAATGTCAAACTTGACAAAGTCGTTAAGCGCCATGTGCAATTTTTTGTGCGAATCTAAATTGAGGTGCTGCGTTTAAACGTCGATTTAGATATGAATTTCTGTGACATATAGTTTTATATTTGGAATGGCCATAAAATTTTCTGTAATAAAAAATAATTTGAAACTAATTCAAACAACTCATAAAAATATTATAAATTATTTAGTCTAAGATATCTGTAAAAGTTGATGTAAGTTTGCAAGATTAATAGTAATCATTAAAAGCAAAATAAAAGGTCTTATAATTTAATTTATTTGTAGTTTTATTTATATAATTATAATACATCCTTTATTACGTACATATTCAGTCTTATAAATTAATTTAAAAACCGCACACCGCAAGTATGACAGCACCTACAGTGAAGTATACGAGTAATACTGACAGTTTGTTTTTGACAATCAATTTATCCATGTGTGTGTATTAGATATGTTCGTCGTTTCGTTCGCTTCAATATAGTATGCATTGGAAAGAGACAAACATTGTTTTAGTGTTTTATTTTAATATTATTTGGCAGAACTGCATGACCACCGTACAACGGTGGCGGGGCGCTTATCGGGGGTAAAACATTCCACCATTCCAGGTACTATACCAGGAATCAAACCTTTCTCTTCATCTTGATATCCTAAATTTCAACCCTTCATCTATTAAAATAATAGTAAATTGTTTTGTCATGGGCAGTGATACCAATTTCATGTTATGTGATAAGTGTTTCAATTAAGTATTTCGGTTAGGAAGAAGTAAACGTAAATAAACAAATAAGAGTTAAGAAACTTGTTATTTATTAATTCTAAATTTAAGTGAACCATTCACGAATAGAAATTGAACCCTGCTTTTGGATTGTAATAGTAAAATAATAGCAAATTGTTTTAAATGGAACAACGTGTCTATAAATACTAATCTACTATTAAAATACTTTTTAATCAGGATCTAACTCTATCTATATCTCCTAGCCGATTTCAACTAGTAATGAGGATACCGAAACTGCCACAACAACAAATTTCCAAAATAAAAAGGACATAACAAAAATTTCGTGACAGCAAAAAGTTTACAATCAGCTTTACAACGCTAAGCCGTAAGCCAAAAAAAAAGTCCACGTCCATCCACCTTAACTCCAAAAAGCCTCCATCTGTGTCGACTACGATCCGTAAAACCTTTTTGTTTAATTTTGGCATTTATTCCTAACGCAATAAGAGCAAGGGTTAGCTGCAAGTGTTTCTGTGTGAAACGTTAACAATGAAACACTTTTTTTTCACCCGTTGAGCACCGAGGAGTTGCGGAAAAAGTAAAAACAATAAAAGACTTGGGGATGCCGTAGACGAATTTCGCGCTCGGAAATTTTCATGGCGCACTTTTTGAACGCTAAGCCGCGACTCTGGTCAGTATGGAAGCTGTAAAAACAGACACGGAGGAATTCCTATAGAGATAAGGTGCAGTTAAGGCCTGGAATAACAATGACGCGGTTTTATAGAAAAAGGCAGGTGCATGGTTTTTGTGCTCGTACCGTTGTGTGGGATATACGTCTTATGGATGAGTGTGCGTGCTTTGAATTTGATGAGGCTATTGCTATGCATCTAGTAAACAGGTTGCGTGTTTTAAAGTAGATCAGTCATACTTGATAACATCATTACCAACCTGCAAGCGTCCCACTGATGGGCTTAGGGCTTTTGACGACCTCCTTGGTCGAGTGGTTTGTAAACCGGTTTTCATGGTGTCGCCATCTCTGAGGTCCCGGGTTCGATTCCCGGTCGCGTTAATTTAGAAATAATTGTTTTTCTAAATTGTCTCGGGTCTGGGTGTTTTCTATGTATAATAAGAATGTATTTAAGTATTTTAAGTATGTTTATTTGTTGTCTAGTAACCATTTAACGAGTTTCATAACGAAGCTTCTCTTGGGCTTAGATAATTGGTGTGACTGTAGGAAAGTTTATTTATTTATTTCCACATAAACAAGCTTAAGGGCATATCGGTATGCGAGTTAATCACCATCATCACCAGCTTATTTTATGTCCCCTCTGCTGGGCACGAGCCTTCCCTATGGAAAAACACAGGGAGAGAGCGGGCCGTAAATCACCATGGGGGCCGAGTGCGAATTGGTGGTTGTAAACGAATGCTTATGCTGTCGGAACCAATGATTTTACGTGGCTTACGAAGCATGGCCAAGCTTAAGGTGATACATTTTTGGCCACCCATCCGATAACCGGCCTTTGCGACAGTCCAAATGCGGTAACGTGCTCTGCCCACAATATCGGAACAAGTACAAATAGTTTATTGTTTAAATATATTGCTTTATTTAAACAATAAACTATTTGTATTTGTATTTGTATTTGGAACAAATAGATTCGCCGGTGACGATGACGTCGAGTGGGCCCAATCGCAGTGGCAACGCCACGGATATTACTTATTCGATGGCAGATTGTACCCAGTTCTTATTTATTATAACCTTATTCGCTCCTTCAACTTCATGGACTGATACAACCGACCATTAAAACCACAGATGATTAAAACCGATTAATAGGTTCTATTTACCGATGATTAGTTCATTGAGCAAGTTTTCTATTGATATATCATCACACCACACACAACAAGAACCTTTTACAATACTTTTTGATTAAAAATATCAGAGCAAAGTAACAAACCGACTATTCTGATCGACGTAACACACACACACCAAAATCATAAAAGATAAGTCGGTTGAAAAAGGGAACAAATACTTTGCTAAGCTAAATAGATATACATGTCTATGAATACCTGTACGCTGGCCATTGTCCGGCCGATAAGTCAAAATCCAAAAAGTTTCAACAAAGTAGGTATGTATCTAGAATCGTGGCTCCACATTCCAAATGCAGTAACGCGCGCTGCCCACAATATCGGGACAAATCGATTCGCCGGTGACGATGACGTCGAGTGGGCCAAATCGCAGTGTCAACGCCACGGATATTAACCACTCGATGGCTAATTGTTCCCAGTTCAATTATCGAACAACTGTCAACGGTATTCGACGGGCGTCGCGCGTCGCCCAGAAGCGAGTGTCGCGATTCGATTAACTATCGGTTAACTCTAGCGGGAATTGACATGTTAAAACTTTTTGTGCATTCTCTCACAAACCCCCGTTGGGTTTCAACAATATATTGGATTTTTTTTACCAGTGCACAAATTTTCTGGATCGACTCAGTATCGGTAAGTAACAACTTTCTCTTAATAACATGGGTCGAAATAAAACAAAGATATTGTTTTCTAAAGTTTACGCGAACACTACACATTGAAATGAAACAACTTTTACAGATCTACTCGCGTTTATTTTACACATTACTTATTTAATGTTTATCCTGACGTTTCGAACCCTTTGCTGGGTCCGTGGTCACAGGGAGACTGAGGTGTTGGTCATCTCATAATTAGTTGGTAGCTTGTTTACCCTCATTTAAATTACATTCCCTAGAGGGGCCCAACCATTACATAAGATTTGATAAACCACAAATACTCGTTAGAGAACAACGATTCATCCCTAGGATGATACGCAAGGCTATTGAAATTAAAAAAACATCCTAATTTTAATAGAGAAGATGGTTGGAATCTACCACCAGCCTGGGATCCTATCATACAAAATATTAAATCCCAGCCCCGACACCATACTGCCAAACCAAAAGATACTGTAAGCTCTTTCTGCGTAAAACGGAACGCACCTGATTAAATTTAAATGAGGGTATACAAGCTACCAACTAATTATGAGATGACCAACACCTTAGTCTCCCTGTGACCACGGACCCTGCAAAGGGTTCGAAACGTCAGGATAAACATTAAATAAGTAATGTGTAAAATAAACGCGAGTAGATCCGTAAAAGTTGTTTCATTTCAATAAAACAAACATGTTCGGACTTCCCATACTATAGCGAACACTTGATTAGCCTGATTTGTATGAGGAGCCTTAAAATTTTTGACATATTTCAACCCATGTTACTATGAGAAAATTGTTTATTTACCGATTCTGTGTCGCTCCAGAACATTTGTGCACTGGTAAAAAAATACTGTATTTAAGCGTGTTATAAAGCGTTTAGAGTTTATTTATTTATTTTATGTATTTATTTGTCTTTGGAAGACCAACAGCACGCGAAACATACATACATTCATATATAGGTAACAGATGGCCAATAACAGGTCTCCACGTTTAAAAACAGATTAATTAACAAGGTTTTTGTGGACAATAGAACATAAAATAATTAAAAAATATTAAAAAACAAAATAAAAACTAATAAGTGGGATATAAAGTTCACTTAATTAATTATTTACTAAAGAAATCTTGACTTAATAGCCGCCTTGCTGTTGCTATGCTAGTATAGAATAAATCAAAATTGTTTGTTTTAGAAAACTCATTTAGACTTTTGCTAGCTCGCCAAAGAAATTCGTTCTGACGGTAATTTGATGAAACTAACGGCATGACAACCTTCTTTGTTTACTGACTACCTGTGCCCGCAACAACCAGTAGATTACCTTCATTTTAGCTTTGCAATGATTACTTAATCACCATATCAACCTTTTACTTGAAAAAGTGGTCGCCCAGTGGTAGAAATTCGACCATTGTTCACAAAATATACAATATGTGCTTAAAAAAGCGCACGAAGTTTTTTCTTTGCGTTTACGTATGGATATTAAAATTAACGAAATGAAAATATTTTCTTAGTTTACAAATAAACCTAAAATGTGTTTGTTTGTACGAGTAGTATGCATACGTATATTGTATTTTTAGTATGCATCTGCGTTTATTTTAAATTGATTGCCAACCTTTTTTGTTTAGCAGACTTCATCACAGACTCTTCGCGAAAGGTGCTAAAAAATGTATGACATAATATAGTGTCAGCAAGAAGTATGCGCTCAGCAGTTAACTCCTTAACAACTTCACTTTATATGTTAACTAGATGTTTTAGTATTCAAAACGGACGGCGTAACATGCACCGTGGATTAAAAGCGACAAATTCACAAGAATTCACTCTTTGAATGAGAAAAACCCGCACAGTTTGGATGTGTCGCTATATTCAACTGAACCCTTTTAATCTACATGGGAAACGGGAAACAACAACGCATTGAGAAGAAAATCATCTAAGCCTAGCTTAGCTTCTGATTTCGCTCGTGTAGACATTTTGCTTCTGCAGTATCTAGTATAACATTGTTGGCATGGTTGGTTAGTATAGAGTATGGTATTTCTATGTATACAAATACAAATACAAAATACAAAATTCTTTATTCAGTATTGGAGATTACAAAATTTTTATCAGTATTAGAGATCTCCAGTTAAGTACTAAGTACTTGTTTTAGGAGATCCTGCTCTTCCATAACAATGTGGTAACATTTTAATGCTCCAGGGTAAAGAAACTTATGTATGTCTTTATATATCAATAAAAAAATATAATAATATATAAAGGTGGAAACTGACTTGTAACATTTTGGTGTAATGTATCGAGTTTTTGTAACAGAAACCAAAAACTGACTTGTAACGTTAGTTTGTAATGTATTATTAGCGGCGAGCACCGCGTGCTCCACTCGATTGTCGCGTCGTGTTTTTCGCGAATCCCTTTGAGTGTTACATTACAAGTCATACAGTGCAGGTCTTAAGGCAGCATGGAATTATATGATAAGTAAGTAAGTAGTAGTAGTAGTAGGATATGTTAAGTAAAGTTGCCTCGCCTGTAAATAGAAATCATTTAATTCAGGCAACAAATTATGTACATATGGTAAGTTACATAGAGGCCCATATTATAAATACCTTACAGACTAACATACATACAATTTATATATAAAACTATGCTACACGTAAGGACGGCGACGTGCGACGCTGCGTGGTGTCCGGTAGCCTCGGAACCGCCGGAACATCTTATCACATACACATTTAAAGTTTAGACTAAGCCAATTTCAAAACTGATTTACAGCAAACAGCATTCGACAAATCATTTCAATGTAAGTAATAAGACAATCGGATCCGACACCCTTAGGCCAAAACTCTTCTTTTATGAAAGTCGGCAGATGTTCGGTCGGTCGGTACTCTCACCACAAATAAATTAAAATTCACATTGTGGCAGGACTCCAACCGCTCGACCCTCAGAGTGAATTTGGTTTTGATCCGCACATACTCTACAATCTCCTCTGCCTTCGTAGAGTAGCCGGGACACGTTTAGCAGCGTCGTAGGTGTAGCTGGACGCAGCAGGTGGTTCGGTCCGGTCGGTGCAACACCGCACAGGTTGCAGAAAGTCAGCCCTCATCATCATCATCACCGGCCTATACTAGACCACTGCTGGACATAGGCCTCTCTAAGTGCACGCCACTGAGCACAATCAAGTTAGCCCTGTGTATGGATAATAAACTTGCATACAGCTTGACCGAAAATCTTATTTAAATTAAAAATTACCCTAACTTACTAAATTTAAAAAAGAAGTCGGTACTTTATCTTCATTACAAAACTCAATATTCTAACGAGAAAATGAGCCAAGACTTCAATTTAAAACAGTTCCAATCCAATGAAAACCTTTTTCTTTTTTAGGATCAAAAAAAATCCTAAATGTTTTAGTTTTCTTCAATAAAGGCTACTTTACTTTGTCACGTTTCATTAAAATTGATCGACTAGTTTTTGCGCTTGAATGTCCTAACCTATGTCAGTGATCCACAGGGAATCTTTCCTTTTTTGTGAGATGAAAGTATTCTCCATGTTACACAAACATAATATGAACAATGTCAAGTTTTATTCAAATACAATTATTTATTTCTGCTTAATAATTAACCGCCTCTGTGGTCTAGTAGATAAGACCACCGGTTTAGACCCAGAGGCCCCGGGTTCGATTCCCAGAGGGGGGTAAATGTTTGTGTACTCGGTTTGGTTGGTGGTAGGGCTTGTTATAGTCCGCCCGGCCTAGCTACCACCATCTTATCTAAATTATGTTGCCATAACATCAATGTTTGTAGCATTGTTTTGTTCCGGCAGCTGGAGATAAGATAGCCTTCCATCATATTGGCCTTATCATCACTTTACATCAGGTGAGATCAAGGCACTGTGCTTAACCGTAAAATAAAAAATAAAAAAAAAATCTTGCGGAAAAAGTTAGACTGATTTTTCTTCGACTATTTTTTGAGAAAAATGTCGTTGCAGTCATTTAATAAACAAATTTTGTTTTAACTTTAAATCAAATAAAAAAAACGAATTAAAATACCATTGAAGAGTAAATTATTAACGGAATTCTTACCAAGTTTACTGTAAAATATCGGATACTCACTTATAATAAACATGGTAAGAGTCCCGTTAATAATTACTTTAATGCAAGTGACCATAATAGTTTAAATAGTTATCCATTAGTTCAGTATCTTTGAATTTTTTTAAACATTCAAAGTTTTCCCAAAGTAAATCCTTGGGGGAAGAATTTTTCGGCAGTGGACGTCTTTTGGCTGAGATGATGATGATGATACAAAGTCTCATTAGAATTGGCATATTTAAGATTATTTGTATATTTTTTTTTATTTTTGCGCGTTTTTTTAACACTGTTTTTTCAATTGGCTTATTTAAGTATGCTACTCAGAAATAGATAAAAGATCTTAACAACATTTAAAGTTTAGACCAGGCCAATCTCAAAACTGGTTTACAGCAAACAGCATTCGACAATTCAATTCAACGTAAGTAATAAGACAATCGGATCCGATACCTACTCGTACACCTGGATTCGTGCGTTGGCGGATTGCCAAGCACCATCCGACGGTGTTACCATCAACGGCATTTAAATATTGAAATAGCCTTTGGAAGAATATCGCACTGAATATGAACACGAGATTTTTATCACACGATCTCTGCAAGCGTTTGAGGAATCGTTCGAGCACTATGGGTACCTATATAGCTGTTAAGCTCGAAAGCGTAGTGACTTGTAAAATATTTTTTTGTGTTGCAAGTAACCACCATAAAATATTTTCTTTAAAGCTTAATAGCCAAATTTACCTCACTTTTTTATTATATCTTAGGGTGAACACAGTGCCTTGCTCACCTGATATTAACTAATGATGAAGGCCAATAGTGGAAGTGCACTTCTCCCGGGATCCTCAACTACTGAGGCACTGGCTAACTTAAATCTCTCTGCCGGAACAAAACAATGCTGCAAACATTTATATTATAGCGACATATTTAGATAAGATGGTGGTAGCTAGCGGTAGTGGTAGGACTTGTTTGTCTACCTGCAAACAAACAAGTCCTACCAACAACCAAACCGAGTACTCAAAAATGTACCCCCGCTGAGAATCGAACCTGGAACCTCGGGGTCGAAACCGCTGGTCTTAACCACTAGACCACAGATGTGGTTAGATTTCAACTAGCTTACTCTGTAAACTAGTGGAATCTTCTGTTATTCCTGGCACAAACAATTATAACAGTTCATTTAAAGATTCAACAGAATGTATACCTACCCAAATATAACAGAGAATGGTAAAAATTTGTCGTAGCAAGCTAAAAACATGAATACATTACAAAATTGATTATACATCTGGCTCGCTGCTTATTCAAAGTAATTTATACTTTCTTTAAATTTTACATGATTTCTGTTGTCAATTGTCGCTTCGTATGATAATATTATGCTTGATTTACTATTCAAATTTCAATAGAACACCCATACTACACCGAACCAACCATGTTTCACGTTGCCCATCAAAGAACACATGTCGTGTATCAATAGTTACAACTTGAAACAGTATGGAAAATTCGTCGGAGGGAGATGGGACATGCGCGGTATCGCCTTAATGATAGAGATAGCTTCAAGTGTAGGCGATAGTTTTCAACTATAAAAAATGTTATTTTAAATGACTTCCGTGATCATAACAAAAATATGCAAATGTCGAATAGATAATGGTGAATCAAACACATCGTTTAATTAGGTCGGCCTATAACCATCCCACTACTGGGACTTCCAAGCCATACCTCATGAATAAATAGCACATGGAGATATTGGGCCCTGAACCCACCACTTTTACTGTATTGCCAATAATTTGATCAAATTATTGGCACCACTGTTTAAGACGTACAATAGTTCAATATAATTAATTCAGAAAGTCATCAACAGATGGCGCTGTATTATAACTTGTGCATCGCGGTATAGTTTCGTTTTTTACAAATTATATATACTTTTGAGTTACCAGCTAAGAACAGAACCATTTTTGTTTTCAGATCAGATCAGATCAGATACCTCTGATGGTTTTGTTCAACCACTATAGTTTAAATCCATCAAAATCAACCCACATTTTATTGGGGTTGATTGATTTTTACAGCTACCATCTTTTAATAACAACTTGGAACAAGGGTTAAGCTGCTTGTTGAAGCTTTGAGGAGCTCGAGGATATTTGAATTGGTCACCTATCTACTGAACAACATTTCGTAAGATGCTTAACTTATTTGATTGCAACCTAAACTGCCTCACCATCGCGATTCTACTTAACCCTTGATTTTGATTGCGTGTTTTATGCTTGTTTATTTTTGTTCTGCCTAAACAGCCAGTGTTATTAGGAAGTCTAATGAAGCCTATGGACATTCGCGCCTTGCCGATCCAGAAGCTTAGCTGACTTGCAATATTGAAATAAAGTAAACGAAAAGCAACTTTATTATTATTAAAATTAAGTTTTAGGCACATTTGATAACAAGACGAAGCGAAGCATTTTAAGTAAAATGAGTATATAGCGTGTTTGGTAATTTATACCACTATATAAATCTGTAGGTTCTGTCTGTACATGCCATTTACTTACATGACAAATTTTGAGATATATATCCATTTTATGACTCACTGAGACCTATTTTACGATTTTTAAAATGTTTGTCTGTCTGTATGTCCACTTTTAACTCAAGAACAGCTTGACCGATCTTGATGAAAATTTGTATGTAGTAAGAACATGCGATTGTGCTAATGATAGGCTATATTATATGATGATTGATGTGGATAAATCTAATAATTATTTTGATTAGCATTCATTGATCCATTATATTCGCATAACAAAGCGGGCGGGTGACGACTAGTACTCGTATAATTATATAGAATCTCGTACATAGCAGATAGGGTGCCGTGCTATTAGTTAACCTCGAAAAATACCAAAAATTTAAATAAATTAATACTTTACCTGATAAGAACCATGGCCAAGATATGAAGGTTGTTTATGTTAGGAAGTAAAATTGCAAAGTGACAACCCTAAGTCCAGTTGATACATTGTTCTTGGTCAACCACCTAAGGGTCTAACAAAAACAGAAGTCAAAATATGTCAGGGTTGAACATTAATAATAAAATTAATATGGAGGAGGAGGAGCTCGATGGCGCAATGGTTAACGCGCCCGGTCTGCGAGTGCTGAGGTTAAGCAACTTTCGCAAAGGCCGGTCATCGGATGGGTGACCAAAAATTTATCATCTCGAGCTCTTCCGTGCTTCGGAAGGCACTTAGAGCCGTTGGTCCCGGCTGCATTAGCAGTCGTTAACAACCACCAATCTGCACTGAGCCCGCGTGGTGGTTTATGGCCCGTTCTCCCTATCCATCCTTGGCAAGGCAAGGCTTGTGCCCCAACAGTGGGGACATAAAATGAACTGATAATGATGATGATGATGAATAAAATAATAAAAATGAAGTTTTAGTATAGAAAATTACATTTACGTATGATTTTACATGGTATCATGGTTCTTTTTACTTGCTTGAATGGATATGTTTCGGAGTATGCACATATTACTAAACATCCTGTGAACTATACTACGATTATAACGTAGGTACGTACACAGTTTGGAAGTTCAACGGTTGCAACATAAATCAATTGTGGTCTCATCCAGCCCACACTGTCATACGCGACACTCCGAAGCACTACAAGGAACCGCACTCAGCGACTCATTACCGCTTAAAAGCATTATTTAGCTACACGCTATTAAGTTTCACGCTAACTCGCGAAGAAAATAACGTGAAAATTCTTTAACGTAACGTAACGATTGTAACAGATTTTTGTAACAAGTTTAATATAGTGAAGTTTAAGAGTTAGTGCTCGTGTGTGGGATTATTTGTACACGTGCCGATTTTAACTTTCGCTAAGTTTGATTAAGTTGACGAGATTTTGAGTTTATTTCTTTATTTTACTTTGAAATTGTTTTCGGTAATGTATGATTGCTTGGAGTTAGAGCGCGCTCGGTAAGCGCGTACTGGTTACGAAGTTTTCTAATCCCTGTTCGTTCATTGTGAAGGTGACTTCAAGTAATTCTTGAATATGGCATGATGAGTCGTCTAGTTGATAATTCATGTTGATGAGCTCGATGGCGCAGTGGTTAACTCGGTCGGTCTGCCAGTGCTAAAATAGATAGATAGATAAAACTCTTTATTGCACACACACACACAGAAAAGTAAAAACAAACAACGAAATTTTTATATCGGGGTTAAGGGTACGCCGTCCGTAAGTGACAAGTGTCATATGTTTTATTTGAAATGTCGTCGTCCATATTTATTTGATACCGCGCGGCCATACTAATTTTGTATGGGGAATTTAAGGTGCTTAATAAAAAATAATTATTTAAATAACCACTTGATGAAAATGTAGTCTAGCAATTTGTAGTTTATCCATTGATGATTGTTTAGACAAAATCAGAGGTACAATAATTTAGATAAACTATAAGAAATCTACTAAACGCCGCCACTCGTTTTCATGATTTTTGCCCAACTTTAAATGATATTGTAGAAAAAACTATAGCGTGTTATGAATTTATGGTTCTGACAAATTGTAAACACGTTTCCTATGATACTAACTATATATTTTGTTCATTTAATACGATAGTATTTTCAATTATATCTACTTAACCGTAACTGCATTTTTGGCATTTTTTGGTCGGCGCACCCTTAAGGCAAAAAGGCAGCACTAGTATAAAGAAAAAATAAAAATAAAAAATAATAAAAATATTACTTATTGAAGTATACACATAAGTATATAATACTAATACATAAACATACTACATATACCTACATACGGAAGAGTTGTTGCAAACTAAGTCTTAGTCAAGAGATGCGAATGCAGTTTAGTAAGGTTATGCAATTTTTGGAAAGGCCGGTCATCGGATGGGTGACCAAAATGTATCATCTCGCATCGGAAGGCACGTAAAGGCATTGGTTCTGGCTGTATTAGCAGTCGTTAACAACCACAGGTAACGGCCTCTGTGTTCAAAATTATCTTAGCATTCGATTGAAAAAAATATTAACTTTAAAAACATTCAAATAAAAGTAGATTCAACCACATTGCATACGTTGTTACAACAATATCTGCCAATTCCACTTAAAAACTCATTAATTATTTTTCGGTATAAATTTCTCATTAATGCGACTTAAATGAGCTTTTCCCAATTATTTTCCGGTTGAACAATCGGTTTAATCAATCTACAGAAAATTACAGTTTTTGGAATATAAACAAGCATTAAATTGGAAAAAGATATTTTATTAAATTTATTGTTGCAATAAAATACAACTATACCAATGCTATGTATGTTTATTATCAGGTTAGGTGTGTTTAAAATAATACACTTATATTCTTAGTGGTAACAAAAACCGATTCCAAGGCTTACGCCGTGGACTGTGAGAAGATAAGTTACGACGAATCGATATACCACACGATTATAATAATAGACTTTGGTATTCAATCAGACAAAAATACACACATGCTGACACACACACACGCATATATATATTATACCAGGGTCAGGGTTAGTTACTAGCACATTGAAGTGTGTGTTAAGAATAATATACTAAGAAAATTTAGATGCTTAAGTCGGTCTGGTTTGCCTGTAAAATGCAAATCTATGTTTTAAAAGAGGTAACTTTGATATTTTTTTCTCTGTTATAAAAGTTAACAAATAGTGTTTCTGTAACTAGCAAAATGAAGTCAATTAAATGAAAAATCATGTCATCAAATATCACTTTCATATGTTTTGTAATTGTTGGGAAAATCCCCGCCACGTAAATTTCCAATGCGTCGCCTTAAGTACTTCATTCAAATAGTTTGTTGAGCATAATATGATTT
This sequence comes from Eudonia lacustrata, assembly GCA_947562085.1. Taxonomy (NCBI): domain Eukaryota; kingdom Metazoa; phylum Arthropoda; class Insecta; order Lepidoptera; family Crambidae; genus Eudonia; species Eudonia lacustrata. The sequence continues at coordinate 6,544,516 of OX387315.1, read as the reverse complement.
TCTATCTCTAATTGGCGGCGCTAATGTGCGGCGTAAACGCTCTTAACAAAATTGTAGTTTCTTATTATTTGAATTTTACACATAGTTTTGACGTCATTAAGTGCCTGTAAAGGCTTACATTGAATTAACGATTTGCAGCTACTTAAATCCAGCTCTTGCCAGCCACCTTAATAAGATCGGCGCTTCACCTAGTCTGAGGGCGTCCTACACTACGTTTGCCGATACACGGTCTCCATTTATTCATGCAGCCATTACCGAACACGTTTTGTTATTGTACTCAATGTTTTTGTTAACAACAAATTTAGTATAAATGGTTGATTTAATATTCTAAGTATCAAGTCTGTATCGAGAGCTTGCGACCCGCGTGACACATGACCATGTTTCAATTATTAAGTTTACAGATTAGGTTTTCGATAAAGAAGTGACAAAAACATAAAAATCGTGATTAACTTATAAAATACTATCGGCTGTTAGAACGTTGGGACTGACGTTTATGTCCCCACTGCTGGGGCACTATGAAAGGCAGCCTTCCTTGTGAATGAATATGGAGAACTGGCTATAAACCACCACGCGGGCCTAGTGCGGATTGATGGTTGTTAACGAGTGCTAATGCAGCCGGGACCAACGGTTTTACGTGCCTTTCGAAGTACGGATGACTACATGTGGCGACGCAACATACGTAGGGCTGCAAAATGAAATACAGACAATCTGAACCTCAAAATTCACACTAATTCTTTGACGTCTCAATAGTATGTCAGTAGCCAGATTTTGACAATATTTGTATCGTTCAAATGTCGAAAGCAGGCTATTGAAACACGATTGTTTATGTATGTTATGTTTTTGAATAGTAGAATCTGGACTCTGATATAAGACAGTGGAACCGCTGGATACACATGCCGGTGTTAAAAAAATAGTTAGATACATGATCTTTTTTTGTTCAGTAGGCCTTTTGACTGAGCTGATGAATGATGAATAGCTACGAATCTCCAACATTTGAAAGGCACAACTAACAGGTGAATAAATTGCCGTGTCTTGCAAAATAGTTTGTAGCGTTTTCTACGGACTTTGTATTGAACATGTATTTCAACATGTTAGTGAGAACCCACCTCGGCCGCCCACGTAACCCGACATAACGCGTATCCAATGTCATATGATTAGGTACATTTTATACAAAATTTAAGTAAAGTAAGTAGCCTATATACTGTCGCACAGCTGGGCAAAAGCATCCATCATTAAAATTAGGTCATCGTTACAATTTATAGGTATATGCGTCATCTCCACGCTTGCTAAATGCGGGTTGGTGATCGATCACGAATCAGTAGGCTTAGCCAAAGTAGCATTAAGAAAACGATAGCGAAGTTCGAAAAGAATATAATGTATGGGATTGACATAAGCCGCGCTAAATCACTGGTCAATCTTATGTCAATCCCACACATTTTATTCTTTTCGAACTTCGCTATCGTTTTCTTAATGTTACTTTGGCTACCTTTTGGCTGGGCTATGTAACGAGAAATCGGATACACATCTTGCCAGACCCAGTAAAGTAACCCAGAATCTCCGGATATCATGATGAGCGTTTCGTCACTGGACCACCAAGGCGAGTCAAGAAGAAAATAAAATAATAAAAAATGATGTGTGCACATAAATTTGTAAAATAAAAAAAAAACATAAAAGAAACGAAGTTAGAATATATTATACGTAAGTTTTATAACAATAACAGACAAGGTTATACTGAGGTTCGAAACTTGTATGATAGAAAAGAAATAGTCTTTGTACGAAACTGGTTACGAAGCACGTGTTTCGTAGCCGGCCGAAGGGCAAAAACAACTTACTAAGGGCGCTTTTAGACTAGCGTGTTTAATGTCGTTTCCGCATACATTACATGCAGGCTACATTTCGCGCTTCAAAAACCCGAAGCTGCGTTATTTCGACGTGTTTGCTCGAGCCGATGGGTCAGTCAGTAGCAATACCGCGTAGCTCGCGCTTGAACGAGCTTATAAGCGCATCAACATTCGTACGAGTTGCTCGTGTTGCAAAAGGCGCGCCTATACGCGCCTACATGCGCTTCCAAAATTTTATACGCGCCGAATAAACGCTAATGTAAAATTGCCCTTATGCTTTGACGAACTTTGATGGAATGGGGGACAGCTGAGCTAGCTTACTCCAGTGACGCAATCTTCGAATATTGACCCTAGCGTAGTGATGGGTAATTTTCCGAAACTTTTCAAATCATAGAAATTTTTCAATTTATTTTTCGGAAAAATAAATAAATGGACATATAATGGAAAAATATTGTTTACTGTAAGATTTTGACAAAAATCATTAAAATCACACCTTACTTATAGACTTTACATCTTTATGAGTATAAAATTATACAAAAAGGGCATGGGTAGTAACTAAAGTCATAGATCATCAACCTATTATTGTCCAATATTGATAATATTTAAACAATCACTCATTAGCCTGATGAAAATCTACCATGAGACTTATTGTTTGCAAATACACGAAATACTGATGTAGATAATATATTTGAATCGAAGCAAATAATTAGGTATATCATTCAAATTCAGAGGAATCCGAATCATTACTTGCATAAAACTCATCACTATCCCTATTTTGTACTTAATCTGTATCTACAAATAACAAGTCTTCTATTGGTGGGACCTCTTCTTCCACTTCAATGTTATGAGCAGGTGATTGTTCGTTATTTTTATTTTCCATGGTCCAATTATATGCAATGAAAGTAATTTTTCCAGCTCTATCCGTAAGCAGCCTGTTACGCTTTTTTGTATGGATTCCGCTGATTGTGCTAAAAGAGCGTTCACATGCTGCTGATGTAATAGGAGCTGTGAAAATTACTTCAGCGACTTTAACTTAACTTATTATTCACCAATATATGAACCCGAAGATCAGTTAAGCTCAGAAAAAGAAGACACCAATCAAAATAAGTCAGTTACAGAAGAGCGCGATACAAACGATTTTGATTGTGTCTTTAAGAAGTGTAAGATCAATAAGAAAGAATACCCTCATTGTGTCGACAAACAAGGAAATCTCGACAAAATAAATAATCATTTTGCTAGTTTACTTATGGAGGATTGACAATATGTACCACCGTGCATAAGAAACTTGCTTTATCGTCATATTAGGTTGAGGAAAGTCTTTTTGGCTATACTATTTGTATCTGTCTGGTTTTGGTATTATTCAAAGTTTAAATTTCAAAGAACGTAATTCCAAATTCAAATTAGGAAAATGTGTGATTTTCATTTGTTTTTCTTCATTCATTCATTCATTTGAATCTAATGAAGAAATTCGATACATTTTAAAATTTTACTACAAAAAAGGGAAAAATACAACGCAAGCCGCGAAATAAATCTGCGACGTTTATGGACCTAGTGCAGTGTCTATGAGAGTAGCACAAATTTGGTTTAAGCGTTTTCAATCCTGAAATTTTGATGTCAAAGATGCACGTCGCTCTGGTCGCCCTATTACGGATAAAATGGATGCCATTTTTGAAAAAGTAGATCAAGATCGGCATATCAGTAGTTACGACGTACCTAGCTGAAGAACTGGGAATTGACCACAAAACAGTTTTGGCGCATTTGAAAAAAACTGGGTACACAAAAAAGCTCGATATTTGGGTACCTCACAAGCTCACTGAAAGAAACCTAATGAACCGTGTACTCATTTGTGTTTCTTTATTACGACGTAATGTAATCGAACCAGTTTTGAAGAAGCTAATAACTGGTGATGAAAAGTGAATCACGTACGACAAGAACGTGTGAAAATGTCGTGGTCAAAGGCCGGTCAGGCTTCACAGACTGTGGCGATACCTGGGTTAACTCGCAACAAGGTGATGCTGCGTATGTGGCGGGATTGGAAGGGCATTATTCATGATGAGCTATTACCACCAGGCAGGACCATCGATTCTGAACTCTACTGCGAACAACTGATTAAAGCAAGAAGTTAAGCGGCCGGAATTAATCAACAGAAAGGGTGTGGTTTTTCATCATGATAACGCTAGACCTCACACATCTTTAGCGACTTAGCAAAAATTAATAGAGTTTGGCTGGGAGGTGTTAATGCATCCGCCGTATAGTCCTGACCTTGCACCTTCAGATTTCCAACTGTTCGGTCTCTTCAGAATTCTTTAGGCAGTGTCAGGTTAACATCACGAGAGGACTGCCAAAACCACTTGTCGCGGTATTTTGATCAGAAGCCCCAAAATTTATATAGCATTGGCATCATGTCCGTACTTACAAGATGGCAAAAAGGTATCGAACAAAATGGCACCTACATACTTTAGTTAAATTTAAACAAACTATATTAAAAAATGTTTTGAATTTTCCTAAAAAATATGAAGAAACTTTTTCCCCGACCTATTATTTTAAAACTTGTAGATGCTTTCAAAGGAAAACATATGGACGAAATAACAGTGCTGCGTCCTCAACCTTAGTCTAAAATAAAATAAACACCTACACGTGGCGTGTGTATTTCCTTCAAATTTCATCATTTCCAATTGTACAAGTATTTGTAATCGTTAAAGAATAAATGTTGATTATATTTCAGTGTTATTGTCTTTTTTTCTAAGCAAAGTGAATTTTTAACATTACATCAGAAAAATATTTGAAAAATTTGAAAACTAAAGGAAAAAAAAATTTTTTTCTTTTCTTTTCCGAACGAAATTTTTCCATTACCCATCACTACGCCTAGCGAGACTTTCGAAATGTCAGAATAAAATCATATGTAATCTAAACTAGGGTAGATCGCCAATACGGGTTTCAGCCGAAACGGTCAACGGGTGATCTTCTAGCGTACGTTGCACATCTTTGGGGTGAGGCTATTGACAAGCGTGGTGAGTCGGTGGCTGTTAGCCTTGACATAGCCAAGGCTTTTGATCGGGTCTGGCACAAAGCTCTTCTCTCCAAGCTTCCGGCATACGGTCTGCCTGCTCAGTTCTGCAACTGGGTCGCTGGCTTCCTGCATGAGCGCAGAATCCGTGTTATATCTGATGGATGCGCTTCGCGGCTCATGTCAGTGAACGCTGGTGTCCTTCAGGGGTCCGTTCTATCCCCCACGCTGTTCCTTCTGCATATCAATGATATGCTTCCACTTGGAAATATTCATTGCTATGCAGATGATAGTACGGTCCATGGAGGATATAACGGTCACCCAGCGGCTGGGCGGGTCGAAACCGAAGTGAATCGAGTTAATCTTGTCATTGAGCTCAATCGGGTAATGGACCTCATATCTAATTGGGGCACCAATAATCTGGTTGAGTTCAATGCCAAGAAAACACAGGTGTGCGCGTTCACGGCAAAAAAGTCACCATTCCTTCCCCTTCCAACTCTTCAGGGTACATCTCTACGCCTGCAGAGCAGTATCAACATGCTCGGTATAACGATACGCTGCGATCTGAACCAAAGGGACTACATCGAAGCCGTGATCAAAACAGCCTCACGAAAACTCGGAATTCTGAACAGAGTGCGGCGATTCTTTACGCCGGACCAGTTGTGCCTTTTGTACAAGACACAGGTACGGTCTTGCGTGGAGTATTGCTCGCACATCTGGGACGGTTCCGCTAAGTACCTTCTCGATGCCTTGGACAGATTGCAGCGTCGTGCTGAACGCATTATCGGCAATGCAGAAGTGGTAAATACTCTCGAATCTCTGCAATTGCGTAGAGACGTTGCGTCACTTAGCGTGTTTTACCGCTTATACCATGGCGAGTGCTCTGAAGAGCTCTTTGACCTCATCCCACCTTCTCTCTTTCTTCATTCACGTGCTGCTCTTCGGAGTCACCGATTCACTGTCTCAAATATCCCATCGCGCACAAAGAAATTTAGTGACTCGTTTCTTTGTCGCACCTCCAAAAGATGGAATAGTCTACCAGCACACGTTTTCCCTCCTTCCTATGATATGGGGTCCTTCAAGAGAGGCGTGAAGAAGCACCTTGTGGGCCGGCAGAGTGAAGTTAACTGATGCTACGTTTGTTTCCACGCTGCACCAGTTGTCTTCGCATCTGGACTTCATTTCCACTTAACATCAGGTGGGATGGAGTCATTTGCCGAGCTAAGTATAAAAAAAATAAAAAAAAAATAAAAAAAGATTCGCTTAGAAGTGTTTCAATTTGCTTCTTGATCTGCTCCTTGTTCAAGATTTCTCTTAATTTCAATCTTATATGTTTTTTATTTTAACTTTGTAACCGATATTGATTTTAATGTAAATTTTGGTTTTGTATTTAATTTATTTTTTATTTGATTTTTATTTTAAATTGTTTATAAATTGATTAATTGTTATTGTTTATTCTCAATTTTGTATAATTTTGTGTTTTGTTCTGTTACTCGCTATTTTTATTTTATTTTTTATTGCATGCTGTCCACACCTATAATTGTAGTGGCATTTGATTTGTGTCGTTCTGTGTGTGCATTTTATTTAAAATTGTATTATTGTACACTATGTTGGTAACGTGTTGGGTACGTTTAATTATCGTGCGGGTGAAGACTCACGCGTTACTATTCTGTAAAAATCAATTGACGCTCTTTTTGAAGAGCCGCGTGCTGTAATACAAGACAAGAAAAATTAATGAGAAATGTTTTCTATAATGTATTAATTACAAAGTTACAATAATAATACAATGACATTCTGCCAAAATTGAGCAGTTTATCGGCAGTAGTTCTCGTACAGGGTTTTGTTACTTATGTAAAATTTGCTAAGATATATTGATAGCTTATTTATTTACACCAAAAAATGCAAACAAAGACAGAAAAAAAACCAATTTGCCTTTAACTAAAACAAACATTGGTTATCGGTTTGAAGTTCCGATGCCGGCCGTAGCGATTCAAACGCTTATGTACTCTTTTACGTAGATTTGTACGTACATCTTGTAGATAAATAATTGTCATCATCATCGTCACCAGCTCATTATATGCCCCACTGCTGGGGCACGACCCTTCCCTATGGACAGACAGGGAGAACGGGCCAAATACCACCACACAGGCCTAGTGCAGATTGGTGGTTGTTAACGACACTGCCAATGCAGCCGGGACCAATGGCGTGCCTTTCAAATCACAGAGGAGTTCGAGATGATACATTTTTGGTCACCGAAGCGAAAGTTGCTTAGTCTTAGCAATCGCAGACCAGGCTTAATATCAAAGTCAAAGTCAAATATGTAACAAAAACGTACCACGTATCGTGGTTAGAACCACGATAGCTCAATTGGGAGAGCACCTGACCCGGTATGTCAGAAGGGTGCAGCTTCAAATCCTGCTCGTGGAAATTTTTTCAACATTTGTGTTTTTGTAATTTGTTCGCAACAAAATTTGCATTAAAAATTATATATGTAAACAAAACAAAAAACAATTTAATTTTTTTTTATTTAATAATCTTTAGAAAAGTGCTTTTGTATCGTCCAAAAATCTTTTTTACCTACTACCCATTCAGGACGTAAATTTTTCAGCCGTGGAGAAGAATGGGTGCAAGAAACTTTCTCTTTCTCTCTCTGTAACCTCTGCGTCATCAAGCTCCTCATATCCTTGTAGTAATTGTATTAGAAACGATTATGTTCACTAATCCAAGTTTTCACTGTGTGAAGGTGAGTGCAGCGACACAGGTCGTCCCTGACGTAACGTATTGGCTGGCTTACTTCCATCCCTGACTGATTTATGGCATGCGTAAATCTCCAATTTGCACGACCTACCCGCCCTTGCGATCCGATGAATGATAAGAATTGTTTTTGTTACATTACAGCACGTGTATAGAACTAAATTATGTGAAGGTACGATGTTGAAAATAAATGTTGAAACGACACTGTTTCGAAGTAAAATTAGAGATGGTGAATATTTATGTTAACTAAGTACCTACGTAGAAATGAAAATTATTTCGTTTTATGAAAATAACAGTTGAGGTGTAGGAGTTTCTATTTATGCTTTATATAGGTTTGAAAATATAAACCTGAACTAATCTAACCACCCCGGAGGCCTAGTGAAAAATACCACTGGTAAAAGACCCAGAGGCCGGGTTTAATTCCTAGCGGTAGGAAAATATTAAAATTTTCGGTTCAAATGGTGGTACGGCTTGTTTTAAGTCCGCTTGGCTTCCTTCTATCTTATTTAAATCTATCGCCTTAACAAGGGTTCACATATAAGTTCAGTCACCCACCTTCAGTCGTATAATCACATTACATAAAAGCAGATAAATGATCACTATCAATATCCTAACAAAAAATAGCAGTTTATTTATAAAGCCAAGTAGTGTATAAGAGCTGTTAACATTCTGTTAGAACAACTAAACATAAACCAATTTCGACTTTACACTTAACTTTTTTCTAGGCTTTATTCGATCAACAAAGTCAGAAGTCCGAGGATAATAGCACAAAAAACGAGTTTCGCTGTCTAAATAAATAATACCTTAGACCTTTTTTACATTAACAGGGGGTGTACGTGAGGGTGCCCTGGTCGTCACATTGTTTATTCAGTTCAGACCTTTTGGGTTAATCCTTATCGACCAGTCTACGTCGCTCGCCTATGTGCCGTATCGCCACAGCCTATTATAATTGTGAGTACCTACACAATTATAATTAGTACCGTTTTTTGTAATTAAAATTATTTTTTTAGTTTGTTTTTGCGCAGAATCCGTCTAAATGTTGTGGTCTAAAATGGATAGAAACCTTGTTACCTACCACTGATTTACAATATAATTTCACTAAAATATAAAAAAAATATATGTTTGAAACTACCATGAAAACATGGTTGTATATTTATTACATACTAGCTGACCCGGCAAACGTTGTTTTGCCAATTATTTCTAGGGAATTTGTAAGGTAAAAAAAAAAGTATAAATAGGAAGTGTATATGAGTGAAAGAGGCATGGAGCGCTGTGAACGATGACAGAATATAAAAATAACAAAACACTAAACATTTCTTTTTTTACTTTATTATAATTTTGGTATTATAATTTGAGGAGCTCGATGGCGCAGTGGTTAACGCGCCCGGTCTGCGAGTGCTGAGGTTAAGCAACTTTCGCAAAGGCCGGTCATTGGATGGGTGACCAAAAGTGTATCATCTCGAGCTTCTCCGTGCTTCGGAAGGCACGTAAAGCCGTTGGTCCCGGTTGCATTAGCAGTCATTAGCAACCACCAATCCGTACTGGGCCCGCGTGGTGGTTTAAAAGCCCGTTCTCCCTATCCATCCATAGGGAAGGCTCGTGCCCCAGCAGTGGGAACATAAAATGAGCTGATGATGATTATAATTTATTTCTATATATAATGATATATATAGAAATAAATTATAATTACAAATTATAATTAATGATAATTACGACAATAACACTAACAAACAATATCAATCCATTAATGCTACAGTGTGTACAATATTTTTGTTAGCCCATCTTTAGCTAACACAAACAAACTGGATGGTTTTAAAAAATAAGGGTGGGTGATAGAAGGGTGAAAATTTAGGGTTGCATGTATTTTTGATGCCACATATTTTAAGCAAAAAAAATTTTAAAAAAATCCAAAAGATAAAAAAAAAATTTCGGGTTGACCACCCTTATCACTTAGGGGTATAAAAAATAGATTACGACCAATTGTCACACCTACCGAATATACATATAAAATTTCATAAAAATCGATCGACCCGTTTCGGAAGAGTATGGCAACCTACATGTGACACGAGAATTTTATATATATTAGATAGAAGATAGAATATGTATACGTATTACTCTATCTTTATCTATTTATATGTATATTTTTATACGTATGTGGAGAGCCCGAGACACATGCACGAATAATGCGCAAGATCCTATGATCTACGTGCGTCATAATATTACTTTCACGTGCAACCCAAAATGGATGGAAATCACTAATTTGCTATTATCCGGTCAATCATCCAACGATCGTCATGACATAACAGCACGAGTATTCAAGCAGAAACTCAAAGCGCTTATGAACTTCATTGTAAAATTACATGTCTTCGGAGACGTACGATGTTGGATGTACTCTGTAGAGTGGCAGAAGAGAGGACTGCCTCGAAAAAATAAGACCAGTTGAAATTGACTCAATAATTTGCGCAGAAATTCCCGAAGTAAATCTAGAATTGTATGAAATAGTGAAGAAGAACATGATTCATGGACCGTGTTGTGAACTCGATATGCATTACGCGTACGCCGACCGATATTTTGACGCCTCACAGGTGGCATTTTCTGTAAATCAATAACATTAAATAACACTACGATAAACCTTCAAACACACGAAACACCGATATCTTTTGCAAAAAAAGCGGTAATGACAAAGAGTATTTTATTATATTGGGATGACCGATGACGTATTGTCCATTTGAAGTTGTCAAATGCTCTGTACGTCATTCAGTCACATTCATTCACTCACTCACTTTTCATAACATGATATTTAAAAAAGTCATATTTTACTAAAAAATTATTTTTTTCTACTTTTTTTTTTATTTTTTTTTGCATTTTTTTATTTTTTATTATTAATATTTGTATTTTTTTTCTTTTAATTTTCTTCTGTACAAACCGTGTCCTGACAATAACAAATTCAATAAAAAAAGAATTATACAATTTTGTGCAGTCGATCGGAAGTTATGCGCGTACATACATTTCAGTGATTCATTTTTATATATATAGATTTAATATCCTGTTAATAGTTTTATAAATACAGAACTCATATAATATTTAAAAAAAACTTGTATTTTGCTATTGTCCTGTGCCTGTGTTTACGTAAATGATTTTTTTTATCTTTTTTCTAACGTATAGAGAAGAGTTAACTAAAAGTCGAGATTGAATTAAACGTTATCGTGGAAATTATTCAAAGCTCTGTCTCTTTTTTCAAATACTTTAAGAATTTAGTCTGTGACGGAATATCGTGTGACCGCTCCCGGCCATTGTGCGAGTGGCTTTAGATATTGGTCATTTGATTGCTTCGATTTTGTGTAATGACTTGTTTTGCTCAAATTAGTTTGAACAAATGACGGTGTTAAACCAACTTTGCGGTCCCTGGTTTCATGTTGTTCAATATCGATAAGCTTTGGTAAGGAATTATTTTAGCTTTCAATTATTTAGTGTTTGACGACTGTAGATATAAATATTAGGATGAGAAGCTCGAAGACGAAGTGGTGAATGAGCTCGATCTGCGATTGCTGAAGTGAAGCAACTTTATAAAAGGCCGGTTATCGGATGGGTGACCAAAAATATTACATCTCGAGCTTCTCCGCACTTCTTTCTAAGGACACGTAAAGCCGTTGGTCCCAGCTGCATTAGCAGTCGTTAACAACCACCAATCCGCACTGGGCCGCATAGTGGTATATGGCTCGTTCATACTGTGGTAATTCCTTCCATATGGAAGTCCCGTGCCCCAGCTGTGGGGACATAAAATGAGCTTGTGACTACTACCCACATTTATCCTTTTTACCGCCAACAACTTCTATATAAGTTCGAGATTTTCGTGCCGTCCACGCCAGCACTTCTATAGAAGTTCTTCTTTGTACCTAAGTACTTTATTAAAATACATTTATACGTTGGCGTACAGCGGGACAGGTTAAATAAGTATGCCAGTTGTCTTTAGACACTTTGATTTAGTCCTCAATTGCCATGGACAATGATAAAAAACGTGTTTTGGTGTAATGCCAAAAAAAGTTAATAACTTTGATATTTTTAACGACATCCTTGGTCGAGTGGTTTGTACACCGGTTTTCATGGTGTCGCCATCTCAGAGGTCTCGGGTTCGAGCCCCGGTCGGGTCAATTTAGAAATTATATTTTTCGGTCGGTAATTATTAGTCTCGGGTCTGGGTGTTTTCTATGTATAAATAAGTATGTATTTAAGTATTTGAAGTATGTTTATCCGTTGTCTAGTAACCATTTAACGAGTTTCATATCGAAGCTTCTCTTGGGCTAGATAATTGGTGTGAGTGTAGGAAAGTTTATTTATTCTATTTATTTAACAAAAAATATAATGATATATTTTAGCAAATGATGTATAGTCGACCATGAAATTGCTTTATTACTTTTGACAAAAACTTCCATTACAAAAAATTTCGCTAAGGCTCATTGTCAATAATGACAACGTATCTGTCACTTGGTCTTTTAAACAAAAATAGAACTTGTTGTTTTATTTTAGGCAAACAAAATTCACTTCTAAGGTGGTAAAGCAATTTCATTGTCGACTATACAATGATGTCATTTGAACTATGCAATAATTGAAATATTAGTATTTATTTTAATGTTCCATGTAGTTCCATAAATTAAAAATAAGTAAGTAAGTAATTCCTTATAAAGGAGTGAAATCTTTGAAAACGAATAGTATTTTAGTTTAGCATAGTCCATTGTATCGGACGGACATCTACAGATTCATATTATTCGAACAATATGCGCCTGAATTGTGTAAAGCATTTCTCGTTTTATTTTCTCTAAATGTCTTTCCAAGTTTTTAACTTATATTTGGTACAACAAAATTGTTGTCTTAATTACTAGAGTAGTTACCGCCGGTCTCAAGTCTAGTAGTTCCGGGATCGATTCCTTGCTTTTACATGTTATATTTTCCATTTATTTGTAGTGCGGTTTTTTAAATAAGATACATTTTTATATATGCATACCTATTTAAATCTTTTCTTGAGCTTTTCTTTAATTATTCCTAAAATATATCAGCCTGTTTGCCTGTGTTTAGTATAAATACTAATAACCAAAGCAGTAGTGACAAAGAAATACGTTCATAAACATAATCATAATTTTGAAAAAAACATTACACAACCCTTACCAACTCTAATTTAGAAATTAACTTGTCAAATATAACTTTTTAAACTATCATGGTCACTTGCATTAGAATAAATATTATTAACGGGATTATTACCATGTTTAATATGAGCAAATATGATTTAATATGAGCAAATGGAAAACTAATGTCTTCTACGTGTATGGTTTATTTATGGTATAATGTTCTATTATTATAGCCTTCAATATCCAATCATTGCGATGCATCTGATTATAAAATACAAAGCCCTGAAACACCCTTGGATTTCTCAATTCACTCGGTTGATTGTATATCCGATACCAATGGTGGTTGAGCTGCCCTGCCTCCCTGTTGTCTATCAATTTCAATGGTCAAAGGGCAACTGAGTGGGTAATCGCGGCTCTGACTGAATTGGTCATGTTCACCTGAAACGCTAGTAAAGCACCCTTTAAGACATTGCTATAAAATATAATAGAAGTGGCAAGCAACACAGCCAATCCAAATCAGAAATAAATGAAGGTGAAGTAAAGTGATAAAGTCTTATCAAAAGGAGTATAATTATATTATAACTTTAAACACATACAAACTAAGAATTTTATTATTAAATCGAATTGACGCTACCAAAGGAAACTAGAGTAATGGTATTGTGGTTTTGATTATATTTGACTGGATTTGATTTTGATTATCCATCATAATCTATATATATATATATAACTCTTGTGTTACATGTGGGTTGCCATACTCCTCCAAAACGGCTCGAACGATTTTATGAAATTTTATAATTATGTATATCTGGTAGGCCTGAGAATCGGTCGTAATCTATTTTTCACACCCCAAAGTGCCAAATTTTTGGTTTAATTTTCCAATACAAAATGTTCCTAGCTGTGAAACATACGATTTGTTTGTTTTGTTGTCATAGAAACGATTTGATTGTATTGTTGACATATAAACTGTCAAAGCAATTAGAAGTCCGCCGGGTCAGCTAATAATGAAAATCACAATGAATAATTGCACTTTCGAGTAACACTTCATAAGAATTAGATAAAGGTTTGATCGAAATATTTAGTATGTTAAATATTTAGTATGTTATTCTTAAATAAAACATTTAAATCATTTTAAGCAGGTAAACATTGGTACCCGGGATTCCAAGGACAAAAATCTCATATTATCTTTTGCTTACGGCTAAGTCATGAAAAAGTGACAACGTTATTCAGCCAGGACTTACTTCTCTTTATATAATTAAAATACAGATTACCAACACACAAAAGAAAATTGAGTCAACGCTTTCACTATGCAGTTACCGAATTATAATTGTACTTTCCAGGAGCCATAAGTCAACGCGATATTTGCATTCGAGAGACGGGAGCTGTCATCGAGCACGGTTTATGCGGGACTGACCCATGTTTATAATAACTATGCAAATTATTCCGATATCGCCCCCAATCGGCCGCGTCTGCGCCAAATTCAATTTGTAACTCTGATTAAAACCTCTTTTGATATGCCAATGTGGTGAAAATTTGATGAAAGGCTGATGTTTGATTATTTATACAACGAATTTTTTCTGGTCGGTTATTTCAAGCTACACAAATTTAGTGAACTTTAGGCGCCTCTAAAAATATGAAAAAGTTATTCGACAACATTGAAAGTTGTTTTTTAGGATTGATTTGTAATCCGTTAACTTACTACAAGTTGCTATTGAACTGGGTTTTTTTAAATTTCTACACCCGATTTTACGTTTTAAATCTATAAGCCAGCTCCGTAAGAAACATTTAAAGATTTCGGTAAGCAAAAACACAAATATACATTAACTATTTTAATATAACATCCATGAGCTTACAACCCCTGCTTTGGCGAGTGACGGTACCATTGACATCCCTTGCTAATGGCGTTACACACAGTCATTTCGTTCGCAAAGCTAAACAAGTTTTTAGTTAAATATTTGTGGAAATATCTTGTAGAAAAAGTCAACTAAAAGGTCATCATCATGTCATATTAGTCCACTGCTGGACAAAGGCCTCTCCAAATGCGTGTCACTGACCACGATCCGTGGCTACTATCATCCAGCTTTTGTAAAAGTTTATTCTACCCGTACGCGGTCACTGCAACTGCAAAATTTAAGAAGTAATTGTCATCTCCTTATTTTACCTTATCAAACTAGTTTTTGTAAAAAAAACATCTATTGTTCGAACCTAATTTTATTTTATTGTGTTAAAAGTTGATGTCTTTCACAGATAAACCTTATTAGGTTAAGACTGTTGGAATTTACTATGTTGTGTTTTGTAACATGAATTAAACAATCACACTATTATAAATGCGAAAGTTTGTGTGTATGTATGTTCGTATTTTGTTGCTTCTTCACGCTGCAACGTATGGATGGATTTGGATGAAATTCGGCATACAGATAGTTTATAACCTGGATTAACACATAGATTACTTTTTATCCCGATATTCCCACGGGTACGGGAGCCACGCGGGTGAAACTGCGAGCGGCCGCTAGTAGTTACATAAAATATTGTTCGCAAGTTTCGACGCCAATACGTCACTGTCGCGCTACGCACATTCCTAGGCGATTACACTAATGCCATTTTGATTAAAATGCATTGCGTTTTTCAATATTGAATTTTACGCTTCAATCGTTCGCGTTGGAAAACAAATGGGTTCATTTCTACTAATGTACAAGACTTGGCTGAGGTATAAGTAAGCAATTATCCGAATGACTTAACAAGAAACACATTTGCAATATTGTTGCAGTTACTCTCTTTAAGTTTCTACAACGACTTGTCTTTGTAAGAGCCCTTTTTGCTCCGTAAAGAATCGCTTAATGCGAACACATAACATAAATTAGATGGTTCGTTACAAGCACCGTGTTTCAATGACTTCGGCTTTTTAAAGGTATTGTAGTTTTGTTTTATGTTTATACTTTACAATAGTGTGGTTAGTGCAGAGTTTAGTTCACCATTCGAACATGATAACGGAACAAGAATTTGTATATCATTAAAACAGCGTCTTCTGGTAATAATTGATAAGGGAAGTTACAGTTTTGCTACACAAATATCCATCAATATAATCCAATGGTAAATTAAACTCACAACTTGGAAGGTTCTGGGCCTTCACCTTGGAACAAGCTCTACTAAACCGAAGCGAAAACCTTTTTACTTTAAAATGTTTGTCTATCATCATATTTGGATGGGTGTGAACGATTGGTCGACAAGCTAGGATAAACAACCATACATGCCTTCCGTAACAAGGAAAAGGTTATATAAATTCAGTTACCCATCCAGGGTCCCCTCATTACAAATGTTGCTTAGCAATTACAACTGTAACCTAGTTGCGTTAGCCACTGCACCAAAATTCCCATCACTATTTAAAGAAAGACAGTATTGTGAAAATTCATAATAGTAATAAAAGTTTGTATTCAGTCTGACTGTGTGTCGGTATAGCATATTTTGTCAGACTAATAAAATTCGCACGTGCAAAATTTTCCATTTAATAACTTGAATAGCGCAGACACGAACGGCGATTAGTTTTTCAGTTTACTATCGATAAAGTTTTATAAGCGTTATCAGCTTTAATATTTTTAAAACAACAGTTAATATTTTATCATACGAGTAAGTATATCAAAAAATATAATAACACCAAGTGTGATTGAAATGCTTGCAATCAAGATGACTATTCTTCGAATGTAGTTACAGTCGCATAGTGTCTGATGCAGAACGAAAAAAGTAGAAAATGCAAAAAGAAACAAAATTTGTTGTTTAACAAAATTTGTTTTTACTATTACATTCCATTCAAAAAGTGGTCAAACCACTCTTTTTCTTTATGTACGGTGTCGATATCATTAAGTGCAAAAAACATTGTAAATTCCATTCCACCGACTTGCCAGATATAGAAGCTGCAACTACTGAAGTAAATTTTAATGATAATTTAAAAACGATAGTCCAAAAAATTGTCTAAGCGTGAATTCAAATCAATGACTTTGTTACTTACTTATAAATAACAATTAATTGTAATATTATTAGAATATTAGATACAACATATTAAATTTAGTTGTTTATTACAAATTTAGGTTACTCAGTTATGTTATATTAATTAAGTTGTTTTAAAGTTAAGATCTTGCGATGAAAGTTTTTGGATTAACTTCATAACAAAGCACCATTGAGAGCTAAAATTAATTCATAAACTATAAATGGCTGTATAATTTTAAACCTTCACGAAGATTTACAATAGAACCTGAAACAATTGCGTAGGTCTATGCGATAGTAATAAAATAAAATTAATTAGTCTCATTTGAATTGCGAAAATAAAAATGATTTTTAAACACTTTTAAACTTTCGCGTTCCATAGTTAAACACATTTAAACGGAAATTAACGCAAACTAATTCGGTCGAAACGTCGGGTATAAAGAAGGTATGATACCTTTTTACTAATTAGTTTTCGTTAAACCCCGTTGATATTTGTTTAAAAATTATTTATTTTAAAAATATGTTAAAATATTTGTTTCGATATTAGGTACAGACTGCCCATCAAACTATCGAAAACTGTCAAAACCAAACCATATTTCATAGACATAAAGTTCAAAGCCTATTGAGGAAATTTGACAGTATAATATGTTGTAGTCTGATGTACAGTGTGTAGATACATAGTAAATGTCTTTCTTTTTTTATACTTGTTTGAGGGACTCCATAGGGAGGAGGGAAAACTTGTGCTGGTAGACTATTCCATCTTTTGGAAGTGCGACAAAGAAAGGAGTCACCAAATTTCTTTGTGCGCGATGGGATAATTGTGAGAGTGAAGCGTTGACTCTGGAAAGCAGAAAGCGTACTCTTATGGAGGAAGGAAGAAGGGATGTGGGATAAGGTCAAAGAGTTCTTCAGGGCAATCGCCGTGGTATAAGCGGTAGAAGACGCTGAGTTACACAACTCTACGCAATTGCAGGGGTTCGAGAGTATTAGTGACCTCTGCATTGCCGATAATGCGTATAGCGCGCCGCTGTAATCTGTCCAAGGCATCGAGAAGGTACTTTGCGGAACCGTCCCAGAGGTGCGAACAATACTCCACGCAAGACCGCACACCGACCGCACTGCGTCTTATACAAAAGACACAACTGATCTGGCGTGAATCGCCGCACCCTGTTCAGGACACCGAGTTTACGTGAGGCTGTTATTATCACGGCTTCGATGTAGTCCCTCTGGTTTAGATCGCAGCGAATCTCCATACCGAGCATGTTAATACTGCTCTGCAGGCCGAGTGATGTGCCTTGACGAGAGGAAAGGGGTAGGACTGGCGACTTTTTTGCCGTGAACGCGCATACCTATGTCTTCTTGGCATTGAACTCAACAAGATTATTGAAGCCCCATTTAGATATGAGGTCCAATACCTGTTTGAGCTCAATGACAAGATTAACTTGTTTCAAAAAAGATCTTACCACAACAACCTGGCCCTAAAAGACTTATTTTCTTTACCCCTAGCAAATCCAGCGACATGTACGGTATAATATCCTATCGCACCCTCCGGCGAATAACGTGGTAAGCGATATTACGACCTTATTAATGTTTTTCCATTTTTATCTTCTAAGATCCCTGCACCATCTCCTGAATTTATTTTACATTTTTAGGTCCAATATTAATGGATATAATCAATGAAACCACTTTTTTGAAAGACACAAGGTTGAAAAATATTATAGGAGAAAAAAGTGGAAACCCTATGTTACGACACAAAACTTAATGTCCCTGCAACGTATAGTTACATTGCGGTATTATTCTGGAACCGTCGCATAGACGCGAATTCATCAACCGATCTTACCACTTTATTCTGGTGACAAATACACTGCCAGGCCGCTGCTGTAATCGGCGTTTACGGCTCCGTGTTTTGAAGGCGGGAAATCGTTAAATCAAGTATGATATTGAAAAGATATTGATATTATATTTGATATTCATTTTTAAATATGATTACTGTTATAGTTAAAATTTTTCTAATATAATAATATTACTATATTATTATTATATAAGACGCAGTGCAGTGGACGTCTTTTTGGCTGAGATGATGATGATGATGATGATTATTATATATATAATAATATCACAACTTCCTTGGATGGTTCCATTAATTCAACAAGTATACTTCAAACCACTTTTTTAGAAAATATAACCAATCAAAATCATGAATTAAATATGTCTCCAAACCAAAGCAGAAAATCAAACATCAAATTCAGTTGTAGAGCCCTCTGAGCAAGAAAATAATTTATTCATTCAAAATATTTCATTTTATTCCGTCTTCTGTGCTGGTCAAAACAAAAATAAATATATTTTTTCTCTTTATTTACATGTTGTGCTAAAAAGTACCAAATTAATATAACACACAGATTTTTTGAAGTTGATCACAGTCAATCTAGAGGTGATGCAATGCATTCCTGAGTAGAAAGGGCTAAAAATAAGAAAATAATTTACACTCCAGATTATTTGGTCTGGAGTGTTAATTATACACTATAATATTAAATTCCAAAGTCGAGGGTAAAAAATACCAATTAAAAGAGATGCAGCAATCAGATTTATATGATATTAAAAAGAATTGGTTACGTTTTGGTAGCAAAGGTAATAAAGTGATGTGGTCAAAAATTAAACAAGTTAGCTCGGTCAGTTCAGAACCAGATATTTTACTTTTCAAATATGAATACGAAGCAGAATATGAGTCCCTGAAAATATTTTCCAAGCCTGCACATGGTAGAAAATCAAAAAAGGAGCATTATGCCCACTTAAATGTCCCCGAATAAATAGAAGATTTAAAACAAGCATATAATAAGCCATTTGCCATTTCAAAACTATTCTATAACGATCTAATGTGTTTATGTACATCTAAAGCTATCCCCAAGTATTACCATAGTTTCTACAAATCACTTCAGTGTGAAGGATCTAATCAACTTTATGAAAATGACACAGAAGAACAAGAGCATGATTAATGTCAAAAGGATAAATAATTATAGTAAAAATAGATAAAAAATAGTTAATGTGAATAATAGAGAAGCCGACGTATTCCTTAAAGCCACATAGTTTTTATTTTGTGTTTTTTTATAAATAAAGTCATTTGTTAAATATTAATCTTGAGCATTTATATCATTCGCTAATTAGTTTAACAAATAGAGAGAGATAGAAATAAAAGAGTTTGATTTATACGATTTTTGTTTTGAAAAAATAATAAAAATTTAAAAAGAGATATCAATCACGTGATAGAAGTTATTTTATAAATAAGTATGCCAGAAAATATACCTGAATTTAAAATAAACGTTGATTAATTACCGTAGTCGTTTTTTTGCCCTTTTATTTTCACTGTATCGATAACACATTTAAAGTTATAGTCGCAAATGCAATCACACAGTTTTATGTCATAAACTTTTGGGCTTGGTAACAGGACCAGTAAATTATTAGTTATATTTATTTGTATTAATTTAATTTATATTTTTTTTAATATAATTTTAAAATTGATTTTGAAATCGTATTAATTCTCAATTTATTTGGTTGCATTAATTTATTACAGTAATGAATAAAATAAAATGGACCGGGAATAAAAGCATTCGCATAATATACGTAAAAAAAAGAATCAAAAATTTACCAGAACAAAGTGGCAAAATGATGTTACGCACAGTGCAATTTATGTCAAAATACATTGAAAACTATCGCGGTGTCTTATTGCATCGGCTGTAGAGTCAAGACGCAGAGGCGGATAAAGTGGTTAAATTACTAACAATAAAAACATTAAGGAACGTAGTCGGCATTATGCTTTTTTGCGATTATTTCTTTGATTTGTTTATAGTTAATTCTTATATTCCTACAAGACTATAAGAAATAAGTCTGCTTTTAATTAACAGCAAAAACAATGTTTTCGGACCCATAGTTTTTGAGATATTAACCGATTTATGTTTTTATTTTCTCCTGTAAAGTTGCAATTTTGCAATAACCACTTTATTCTCCGGATAGTGCGTTATCAAAATACAGCACATAGACCTATGCTATTGACACACCCGAGCACTTATTTATTGTTGATTTTTAAAACATTTATTATTGTAGTGTGCGTTAGTTTATAAATGAATATTCATTCAAAATTATCTACATTGGCCTTAGTGATAGCATTAAGGCTAATGGAGATCATTTTGAACGACTTGAATTGATAACTAGCTTCAACGTTTGAACGAATGCCTTTAAACGTTGAAGCCAGTTATCAATTGAGACACGCACTTTCTACGTGGGAAAATTAACCGCCAATCTTATGGATTGTTTTAGGGACTCCAAATTATCATGGCGTTTAGAATACTCTATACTATATGGCATACGCCACACTCTCTAAAACTGACCATAAGTCATAATCCAGCGGATTAAGATCGGGACTAGATA
Organism: Eudonia lacustrata; assembly: GCA_947562085.1. NCBI lineage: Eukaryota > Metazoa > Arthropoda > Insecta > Lepidoptera > Crambidae > Eudonia > Eudonia lacustrata. The sequence goes on along the minus strand of OX387315.1, from coordinate 6,523,394 downwards.
ACGGCCAGTCTTCAGCTCTGATGAAGTCAGAAACGTTAGTTTCCAACCACGCTTGTGTGGATCGAGCTTTATGACCCGTGCTGAGTCTTGCTGAAAGGACCATTCTTGGTTATGAAACATAATGTTGTTATGAGGCTTGACCACCTTCTCAAGAATCGTATCTTGATACACCTGTGCCGATGTTTTGGCACACTAGGTATATAGGTGGCTTCTGAAAGAAAGTAAACTTGTGGATCAGAAGCCAGTTTGACAAAACTTATTTGGTATAGTTAAAAAACAATAATAATAAATAAACTAATCCAAAATCCATATAAATTATTAATAAAATTTAAAAACATAACCCTCCTTCTGACGCAAACGGGTAAAAATTGTTGAACGTGACACTTACATACAAAATTCGTAGTATGTTTACATAAATGTACTTTAAAATGCAGAAATACCAGCCATTATTTTGTTTTCGTAAAATTCGGAACTGTGCGCATTAATATTTTGAAAGGAAACTTCACCCGCTTTGCATTCATTTAATTCCAAAAAAAGTAATGCATGGAATTGAAATATGAATAACAGAACGTGTAAAGACATCTGCTTGCTTATACACGGGGCGGGGAAAGAGCAAAATTTAATATTAAATTAAGGTGTTACGTGAAAATCGAGAAAGGGGCGAAGGTGGGAATAAATCCTTGTGATATATGAGCGCCGGATCGGTCGCGTTGACAATTTTTGAGGTAACATTTTTGGATTTCTCAAGCGTACGGTAGTTCTGCTGTTATTCGTACAGTTACGAATCGGAATAAATAGGTGCTGGTTTGTAGGTACAAATGGCTTTATTAATCCTATTAATATTATAAACGCGAAAGTTTGTAAGTATGGATGGGTGTTTGTTTGGGTGTACTCTTTCACGTAAAAACTACTGAATGGATTTGGATGAAATTCGGCATACAGATAGTTTATAACCTGGATAATGTACCTAGGTAGTAGGATGGACATAGGATAGTTTTTATCCCGATATTCCCACGGGAACGGGAACCACGCGGGTTAAACCGCGAGCGGCCGCTAGTCATGAATAAAGCTAGAAAAACTATTCTTCCCTATACTAGGTTATTGCCATTACGTACGTTTGCATGTAAGTACGCTGTTTGAGATTTGGAATTAAGCCACTTTCGCAATATTTACAATGTAAAAACAAAAAAAAAGGTGGCCAGAAAGGTGAGACCACATGGAGACAGTAGGTTCTCCCCATAGTCCAAATGACAAAATCAGGCTACTGGCAAATGATTGTGAACTTTAAAATAGCAGAATGGAGGTCTAATTTATAACTATTGACCATTTGTTCCCTTGGCAATTTATTAATTTCTCTAAAGGCCTCATCATTATCACCAGCCCGTTTTATGTTACCACTGCTGGGACATGAGTCTTCCCTTTGAATGGATAGAGAGATCTTGCCATAAACCTCCACGCGAGCCTAGATGGTAAATTTTTGGTCACCCATCCAACAATCGCAAAACTCCTCTTTTTAAGCCTAAAACATTTCAAATTAGTAACAATTCGCATTACCGTTCAGTATTCGACGCCGTCTATCACAATTTTCGCGGACCAACGCTCACAAGTCAACCCAACCACCTTTCCGGTTATAAATCGACTCTAATACACAGTAGGATAGCGCCGCACTAAATTGTGCCGCGAGAACCGCAAACCGCGGCCATTCAATATTCAAACTGTCAAGTTAATTCAGCATCAAAATTCCAATTCCACTATACAAAATGTAGCCAAATACAATTGCAGTAGTGCAATGCAACGGGTGCCGTGCCAATGTCATGAATAAAGCATATCGTGCAAGCTTCAATTTTCCATCGCTTTACACTGGCGCGCTAATATCTTTTGACTATGATATCCAATTCGGGAATTGATACCGTTCGATTTACTTACTTACTTATACAGTTTCGGTAGCGTAGTTATTGGTTGTATGAATTACTATTAAGGAGTTTAGCTAGGTATTCCATTGATGTAATCAATACGCTTGTGCACTGGCCGTATACGCATTATTACGGAATGCCGAATCCAACTCGATATATGACAGCTAGACGTCACACCACCCTGGAAAATTTAAGAAAATATAACATTATACAGTCGTTAAGTTTAAATTATACTTTTACGAGTATTTCCCTTTGTTTCCCAGTGTCATGCAATTGTGCACTAACGACTTACTTGTTCTTAAACCAGACACAATAGAAATTCAATTGTTCTATGGCACTGCGGTTACATTGGGCGTCCAAAGTATCTACGCTCCGTTCAAAACTTGACAGCTACTCTCAATGCTAGGAATGGCAACCAGAGAGAATTTTAGAAACCTTCGAGTATTAGTAACTCAGAACAATTTAGTTATTATTCTGAGATTAGTAAGCTACTAGTGTTGCGCTGTTAAGTAACAGACTCACGGTTATTTTTAGAGTAACCGATTGAAAAAGTTCGAATAGATTTAGAATAATGAGAATGTGTGAGTCTGAATTATTCACAAAACTTCTGATAGGTACGATTCTTAATGAGCGCAGTTCAATCGTAATCTTTGCAATAACATTTGGCGTAAAATTAATTGCTTGATTTTTGGAAAATAATATTTCAAATGTTTTGCTTCGTGACAGTATTGGAAAAAATAAAAGTTTATGGTTGCAAGGAGGTTTTATTACAAACACGGATGTAACACTAAATGCCTTACAAATATTAGAGCAAAACCTTATTGATGATAGATTATATATTTTAAGCAGCAAAACTATTTTTACAGTCGATGTGAAAGTTATACTTAATTTGTTAATGGAACTTTTAAATGGGTACGTATTTAATATGGGAAAACCTGAAAACTGCAGACCGATAATGCAACTACGACCTACAACTGACCTATAAAATGATGTAAACTGACAAAGAAACTGATTTAGGTACAGATATAATAAAATATTAAAAACCAAACGCTATCGATACATTGCCCATCACTCAGTACAATGTCGCTTCCCACGGACCGATTGTTATATTCCGCAAAGCAGGTAAAACTGGGGAAATTTCAGTAAACTTGCTTCGACGCTAAACTCCGGCTACCAATTCAGATTTGGCGTTATCAAGTGCTGTTGTAGTTGCGTTTTCTCCCTGGTGCCTTTTAAACACCATTTGGGTTTAAGTCGAGAGGCATGAAGTATCATAATCAAGCATACTAAACATAATTAAAATATAATGTAACCCAAGAGTAATATTATCTCTTCTGTACCTAAGGTCTAAAGGACTGTGGACAGGACACCACATTCTATGTAGCTGTATAGAGTAGACTACATGTCTGATTCTTTTTCTCTGATTTTTTTTTTATAATTGTGTCCCTTATGATAAAGCATTTTCAAATATTTTGACTCTGCAAAAAAGGGAAGAAATGCCTCTGCTAAGTTTCTTACCGGTTCGTCTCAATACAAGGTCGCTATATGAGGCCTAGAACCTATGACATGATGATACGTTTGTAAGATCATTAATTTTATAAAACCTTTAAAGAAAAAGATTTATTAATGTAGCTACGAGTAACTCACCTCTAATAATAACTGCTATACCTGTAACGCAGATAACGTAAAGACTATTTATAACAGTGTCATATTATGTTTTGAAACCAAACATGCCGACGTTTTGAGCGGAGCTTAAGAAAATAGGTACAGGTATTTTTATTCAAAACTAAACTGTTTAAAAATACGCCTTCCGTCTACGTGTGTGGTTCTGTGATAGAAAAAAACATGTTACAACTTTAAAAGTAGGTATATGCTTACCTACTTATGTTTTTCCACAAAGTATAATGCATTTTTAATTTAAATTGTCATTGGTTGCTGGACACAATTGCTTTGTTTAGGTCATTTAAAAACAGCGAAAGTTATAAGAGATATTTTTTCTTAAGTTTGAGAAGATTAAAAATATTTTTTTTACACAAACTTAAACATGTCAAAATAACCCTGATGTGTAAAAGTTATTATCATAGATCGGAGTAGGTAGACCTATTTTATGTACTTGCCATATGATAGAATAATATGAATATTCCCCGAATGAATGTGAAAGCATACACTTCCTATAAATATAAGGACGGGTTTAAGGATAGTTGAATAAAAAGATAGAAACTTAATTAATTAAACCACATATATTTTTTTATGTAACAATTTCTTATATTTATACAAGAATCAAATAATCGAATCCCGGAGTATTAGTCGGAATCTCGTGAAATATCCATATTAACATCAATGTTTGGGGTCAATGAACCTAAATAGCTCTACCTACTCCGATCACTGGTTATTATAAAGTGAAAGACTATGTTATTGACAATAAAATTCAAACAAGTGCTTGTAAATTGCTAGCTACTAGTAAAACTACGCCTTATATAGTTACATGATACTATACTATAATACACTATACTAGACTATACCAACCTACATGTTCACGATCGTTTCTCGATATCGTAATGACATCAAACTCCTGCAGTTTACAATAGTAACAACAAAATAGATTAATTTGTATAACAAGTGCCCGAGGTGTATTACTTCACTATTAGAGGGTAAAATTGTTATCCTTCGTTGCCAGATGTCGATATCACAGATTCCAATAACTTAATTTTGAGATCCCCTCACTATGAATCGAATAGCTCTTTTGCTATATTCGATTAAGTTGGCGGGGAGGTAAAGTCTTTGTCTTTGAGTTAGGTTAGGTTTGGATCATCAGCTGCTTATTTTTATGTCCCCTCAGACACACAGGGACAACAGGGAGGGTTCTTAACTCTTGCTAATGCAGCCGGAAACAATAGCTTTACGTGCCTTCCGAAGCAGGAATGAGCCCAAAATTATACATTTTTGGTCACTCAGCCATTGACTGGCCTTTACAAAAGTGGCTTAGATTCAGCAATCGCAGACCAATAACGTTTACCATTGCGCCATCGAGCTTCGCCTTAGGACGGATATTAATAAAACTTTTAACTTAGAAAATACGAATAGCAGGTGATTATCATTCTCATTACGATACTGTACTATACAAGCTGTATACCTAATTATTTTCGTTAATTTGTAGTAGGTATATCATATTAAACTGGTACAGTAATATTATACTCTAATAGTTACAATTTAGCGATAAGACCGCCAAATTGTAACAATTTTCAATTGTTTATAAGTACTTACATTGTTCATTTTATTTTGTTGCAATAAAAGAATTATCTATTTATCTATTTTTATTATTATCATCTGACCAGAATATAAAAAACCGGCCAAGTGCGAGTCGGACTCGCACATGAAGGGTTCCGTATCATTATCTATAAAAGCGAGCAAAAACGAGCAAAAAGTCACGTTTGTTATATGGGGGCCCCCTTAAATATTTATTTTATCCTGTTTTTTAGTATTTGTTGTTAAAGCGGCAACAGGAATACATGATCTGTGAAATTTCAACTGTCTAATTATCACGGTTCATGAGATATAGCCTGGTGACAGACGGACGGACGGACAGCGGAGTCTTAGTAATAGTGTCCCGTTTTAACCTTTGGATACGGAACCCTAAAAAATAAAAACAGTATTTTTTATTAATAAAAAAGGGTTAACAAGCGTTAACTTATGGAAACTTTCAAACTTTTAATAAGTCCGTAACGTTTCCTTTAATTTATTACCCATTGAACTGTTAACATCTTTTCTAATGTTTAATTAGTTTTCAAGAAGCTTAACGGAACAAATTTAAAACAATATTCCTAAAATTTTAAGCATGCCTGCTTAAAGAGCGATTAATTGAGGAGGCTTAATAGGTTAGGTGTCATTAAGGCCGTCAACTTTTTAACAGGCATTTATTTTAAACGCGAATAATCCCGAAAGAGATTACCTACTTGATTTTATTAAAACCTCTTTGACATTATACAATTTAATGCGGTTGTTACGGAGTAAATACTCTTTTGTAAATATTTACTTTTATATTTTTCTTCTAGCTGCCAACGTTCTTTTGTTTTTCTCTTTTGTCTTGTCATCGGTGATGCGTTTTAATTTGGTTTGTTATCATAAGTTCTATTTTCTTTTTATTATGAGCGTTTACGCCGCACACTAGCGCCGCCAATGAAAAAAAATATCTAGTAATTAGAGATAAAAAATCAAATTATGCTCAACAAACTATCTGAATGAAGTAATTTAGCATTTTTACGTCACCTAATGAACACCTGACATGTTATGGTTTAGTTAAATATTGCGTTATAGTTAAAAGTGGCCGTAACGTCTTATTTAACTAAACCATAACATGTGAGGTGTTCATTAGGTGACGTAAAAATGCTAAATTACTTCATTCAGATAGTTTGTTGAGCATAATTTGATTTTCTATCTCTAATTACTAGATATGTTTTTTTTTCATTAGTGGCGCTAGTGTGTAACGTAAACGCTCTTAATAAATAAATAAGTTTTACTTTTCTCTTTACTTCACAAATTGCCTCTTATTTCCTCGGTTCTCTCCGTTACAGCGATTTTAAGTCTACGCCTAAAATAGAACGTGCTGAAAAAGCATTAAGGGACATTTGATGAAACTAAATAATGTAGGTACTGTTAGTGTCGATCTGGAAAATGTTGAAACTTGTTAAGCTGAAGTTCTACTCGAACGCTTTTACAAAAAAATAATATATTTTTTCCGTTCGCATCAAAGTTCGAAATACGCTAAATTGGTTTTGTACCGAAAGTTGAATAGAATAGAGTACAATATATTTATATTCGCGGACTTGTATCAAAAAAGTAAAGTTATTAAAGAAGAATCTGCTATGTCATCTATATATCTATACTCTATACTACCTACTATATAAATCTGTAGGCTCTGTGTGTACTTGCAGTTTTTCTGACAAATTTTGGGATAAATATTCATTTTATGACTCACAGACACCAATTCTACGATTTGTGAAATTTTTGTCTGTCTGTCTGTCTGTCTGTATGTTCACTTTTAACTCAAGAACGGCTTGAACGATCTTGATGAAAATTTGTATGTAGTAAGAACATGCGATTGTGCAAATGATAGGCTTTTTAGATATGATGTTGGTAAACCTAATAATTATTTTGATTAGCATTCATTGACCCATTATTTTCGCACAGCGAAGCGGGCGGGTGACGGCTAGTCATGAATAAAACTGTGCATGCATTTTTTTAAAATCTTCAGTTGGCCTTCGTCTTGCTCGATGTTAGCCGGGTGGAAGCGTACTTCCCAGCATTCTCAATTACTGATACTAGCTTAGCATTTCTCTAACTGTCGGAACACAATAATAAGATACATTGACAATACATTGATAACGTAAATATCCAAATTAAACAGTAAAAACTAATTTACCTGTATAAATAACACTGCATGTATTGTTATGATGAAATTTGCAATAAAAAAGGAAAACCTAAATTTTTTTAACTTTTTAATAATTTTTTAAAATCTTAATTCCCCATTCAGCCACGATACAAGGAACCATTGAACGATATGTATTCCGGGCTTACGAGACGGGAACGCGGGCGCTTCTACACAATTAATTTTAATTAATTCGAATAGTTCGCGAGTCGTGCCTGTTAATGGGTTGAATACGTCTGCGCTCACAAAGGGTTATAAATATACCTAGTGGCTGTGTCTGTAATGCGCTTCGCTCTAAGGCATGTTATTAGCTTCATGAAATCGAACGAGTACATTTTAATGATTAATATTAATAGTCTAATTTGCATAGTTGGTGACTAATTTTCCGAAAACTTTAATCTCATATTAATATTTTACACTTCCGCATTCTCTTTTAAATATAATGTTTCTCATTGTTTAGGGTAGGTGTTGGCAGTAGTTATCAAAACGAATGCAGATATTTTATTCTATTTATGTTCTTTTTGTTGAGGAGCAGGATGGCGCAGTGGTGAACGCGCTCGGACTGCGTTTGCTAAGGTTAAGCAACTTTCGTAAAGGCCGGTCATCGGATGGGTGACCGAAAAGCCGTTGATCCCGGCTGCATTAGCAGTCGTTACAACGACTAATCGGCACTGAGCCCGCTTGGTGGTTTATGGCCCGTTCTTCTTATCCATTCATAGGGAAGGCTTGTGGCCCAGCAGTGGGAAAATAAAATGAGCTGGTAATGGTTATGTTCCCCGACAAATTAGAGATAAGATAAGATTATCACTTAACATCAGATGATATGAAGGCCAAGTGTTTAAAGGCAAGGAATATAAAAACATTTTGAAAAATAAGTGCAAACTACATTACATAATATAGAACTACAACTTCCACGGAATCGTGTAAGTAAGTTAGCCTGAACTCCCTAAGGAATGAGAGTCTGAAACCCCACATCGAACGCAGGCATCCAGTTCTAGCTATAAAACTGCACATTATACTCGTACGTCCTATCTCTGCGTTCGATTCAGTTCATTTACGGCCAACCCCGTTTGCGATCTCTACGGAGCTAATTGAACTTCATAGTTCATAATTTACGAGAACTAATGAACTTCGTGGAACTTGCTTTTAGGTGCAGAAAACTTGTAGTTGTGTTAAAAGGTTCGACGATTTGTTTTCTTGGAATCGAAAGGCTAAAAGTTTTTTACTAGAAAAACCGATTGCTGCTTTAAAAAAAAAAATCTAAATTTTATTTTATTACTCTTGCGTTTGCGGTAAGTGTTTTTTGATAAAACCTGTGCACTACTCTAAACCTTTAAGATTTTATTAAGGGTCATGCATATTGTGTAATCTAGTGCTTTGTAGGATTTAAGGATTTCTGCTGTTACTGCAACAAACGGGGGAGGCTAAGCTGATTTTTGTTAAGTCTGATTTGGGTCCGCCTGCGGTTTGCTTATTTTTAAGCTTCTTGGTGTTCTGCGTTGCACAGCTGCGGCATACTTAGTCGGCAATACCTGAGTTTATGTAATAAAGAATAAAGTAATAAAGATTATCTTTAACAAACAACAGAATTGTAGAGGCTTATTACAATGCGTAGAGTCTAAAAATGAAAAAAAAGATTAATATGATTAGAATCGCTAGTGGGTTCGTTCGATAAGCAACCTTTTAAAAGATATCTAAAGCCAAAACATGCTCCTCCGTGCTTGTTTCTGTTAATTAGTCGGTCCCGGTCGTTATTATTTTACAAGCATTATGTTTTCATTTATGTTATTATTTGAGCCGTCAATTACCAATACCTACCCGACCTACTAAGACCACTCTGCCAAGAGTGCCCGACAAAAAAAGCAAAGCAATTTTTGAAGTGAAAACTTCTTTAGCGGCGTTGTACACTTTTTTTGTAATGGGTAAAAAATGTTAAATTCGCGTCAGGACACGTGACCGTCAAGGACACGTGGCCTGATCGAAAATTCGTAAGACGGATGACAGCCGGCGCGGCGTAGGAGAGGAAGTATCCCCCTCTCTTTCTACGGCGCGGCGAAAATGTATGCCTGCTGTTTCGTTTAGGCGGCGCAGGGCGCTTGCGCGAATGTTCGAGTGCTTTTTAATGTAATATAAATTGTCATGTTTGTGTACGATAGCGCAATAAATAAATATTGTATTCTACCACATAAATGATAGTACTTTTATACTGATAATTGAAGCAATTCGTGCAAAATTATTCCCTAACCATTCCAAAATATCAAAAATGCACAACGTTAATATTCAAGTTTTCACTTTTTTTATAACTTTTTTTTATTACCCGTCGTTTTTTTATAACTTAACGTTAACGTGTTAAAGTGTACAAAAGAACGCTCATTTCATTAAACTGTACACAAGTTAATTTGAATTCTCACTATTTGATACAAAGCTAACAACCTATTGTCCTTTTAAAGCGCTGAACACTATGAAATTTGCTTCAATAAGCCTCTTTTCTATAAATAAGACACAATAATAATATATAATATACCTACATACAATGCCAAGAAAATTATCTATACTAATATTATAAAGAGGAAAGCTTTGTATTTTTGTATGTATGTTTGTATCGAATTAACTCAAAAACTACTGGACCGATTTAAATTTGATTTTTTTATTCACCATTGGAATGCTACATTAGCGCTGAGTAATAAAAACTATATTAAAAATAAAATGTCCACCCGTGCGAAGCAGGAACGCTAGTATGTTATAAAAGTCTTAATTTGCAACAATGTTATTGTTTTCAAAATGCATAATTATGAAATTTTCTTGATTGAAACAAATTCTAAAGTCACCTCTAAACAGTATATATTTACATGATTATCGTACATCGATGAAGTTAAGTATACATATACGTTATTAGAAAAAATTTAAAAAAAAACACTATTGTTATATTTTCTTATTAAAACATGTAGATTTTAAATAAATAGGGGTTTTCCCCTTAGTAAATCTAGTGAAACACGGACTATTTGCACCCGTTTTGCATGTATGCAGATAGACAAAGAGCACTATTTCATGGTTGTCAGTGCCTTAAATCTGAATCTGAACGGGTCAATTCCTACCGTCCCAGAATCTGGACATCACTGTCAGTAACAATAGCCACACTTTGTCTCGGGGTACGTGCGCAATTCCAAATCGTCTTTCATACTAAGACTTGTAAAGGTTTGTACTCACAGGTGCGGTATGTTCAACATCAGACTTAAATGAACTTTAGTACGTAGGTACACGGAAAGAAAAATCTAGTTTAGTGAACCAGAATAATATTGTTAATGTTTATTTTTTTTAATTATATGCGATAGCTTTTTTTTACTATACTAGAAAACTCTAGTAATAGTTACCAAAATATCAAGGTATGTTGAACATAATTTGCGACACAGCACAAACATTTTGTTTAGTGTACACAATCCGATTTGTAAACATTATCTATATCTATATTATTAATATTATAAAGCTGAAGAGTTTGTTTGTTTGAACGCGCTAATCTCAGGAACTACTGGCTCGAATTGAAAAACTATTTTTGTGTTGGATAGTCAATTTATCGAGTAAGATTTTAGGCTATATAACATTACGCTGCAACCAATAGGAGCGAAGCATCAGTGAAAAATGTTAAACATGTTGAACAAGAGCCTAAAAAATTAAAAATGCTGCCGAAAGTCACTATTCCACGCGGACGAAGTCACAAGCACAGCTAGTAAACAATAAAGAAGCTCGATTGCGCAGTGGTTATCGCACCCGGTCTTCGAATGCTATCATCATCATCATCATCATCAGCCTATACTAGTCCACTGCTGGACATAGGCCTCTCCAAGTGCACGCCACGAATGCTATAAGGAAGCAATTTTCATTGGATGGGTGACCAAAAATTTATCATCTCGAGCTCCTCCACGCTTCGGTACGCAGGTAGGTACGAATTAACCGCAATTAATTCCAACTCTTTCGAGCAATGTGGATTGATCAGTATCACACTAATATTATAAGTATGTATTTAAGTATTTTAAGTATGTTTATCCGTTGTCTAGTAACCATTTAACGAGTTTCATAACGAAGCTTCTCTAGGGCTAGATAACTGCTAAGCAAAACAGCGTCGAACTCGACGTTGAACTCGCTCATAACTTGCAAACTAATTTCTACCTACTTTTAAATAGTAATAAAGTCTACATTCGTTTGCAAGTTATGAGCGAGTTCAATGTCGATGTTGACGCTGTTTTGCTTAGAGAATAGCACTGCTGGTGTGAGTGTAGGAAAGTTTATTTATTTATGTATTTATTATAAATGCGAAAGTTTGTTTGTATGTGTGTATATTTGTTGCTTCTTCACGCTGCAACGGATGTATTGGATGAAATTCGGCATACAGATAGTTTATAACCTGGATTAAAACATAGAATACTTTTATCTTGATATTTCCATGGGAACGGGAACCACGCGGGTGAAACCGCGAGCGGCCGCTAGTTATTTTATACTAAGAATTGCTTTATGGTTTTAGGAATCTTTCCAATATTATTTTTACAGTGTGATGACGCCTGCCCTTTATCTCACTCGGATGGCAATTGACGATAAGGTAGCAGATGAAAGCGTACTTCAACCGAAAGCCGCACTACTAAGGAACGAGCTATCTTATCTCTGACTCTGGTTAACAATGGTACTAACGTTATTGTAATGGCACCAGACTTAGATGTGATGATGGTACACACGCTTGTACACTAGACTACCAAAATCTATTGAATTTCGTCAATACATATATGGTTATACTAGTTGCCGCTCGCGGTTTCACCCGCGTGGTTCCTGTTACCGTGGGAATATCGGGATAAAAAGTATCCCATGTGTAATTCACGGTTATAAACTATCTGTATACCGAATTTCATACAAATCCATTCAGTAATTTTTACGTGAAAGAGTAACAAACATCTATACTTACAAACTTTCGCGTTTATAATATTAGTAGGATATGGTTGAAGATTTATTAAAGAGTTTGGACAGGTTTGAGGTTGAGTAGGTTGATGTACAGGCAGGCGTCTGTACACAGACAAATTCTATCTACCAACAATCAGACCTTCATTAGTGGTAGTAGTAGGTGGTATAACTACTAAACCTCCGACCCGATCATAACCCTTCGGAGAATCTAGTAGGGCACGGGGACGCGCACTTTTAAGTGTGCGATGCCGTTCCCTCTAGAAAACCTCCGAAGGTGTTTCGGTTTACACGGCTTGAGGTTCCCTTTACGTACCTCGCCGCCCCCAAAAAAGCCCGGTGACGCTGAAAATGCCGTTCGAGGCAATCAGCAACCACTCAAAAAAAAACTACTAAACCACAGAAGCGACTTAATAACTTTATTTCTATTTACTATTTCTGTACTAGGCCTATGTCTCACAGTGGACTAGTATAGGCGGATGATGATGATGATGATGATGATGATTTCTGTACTGTACAGAAGATTTTGTTAATTAAACCTACGGCCAAATAATATTTCAATTTAGAAAAAAACTGTCTGTAACTATCATAAATTAGAAGCACCTTTTGATTGTACCTATTATTTGTGTCGTCAACTCGCACATACGTACAAAGTACGCACGATAGCGCATTTGTTATTCTTACCACATTATATTTTAATATCAGCATTTCATGGTCTTTCTATTCGTAATTATAATCAAAGAGGCCGCGCGGTTTACTAGGTTGAGGGATGCAGGAATTCAAAGGCTTTATAACTGATAAGCCGGCTTTAGTAGGGTGACAATAAAGATCAGTTTTAAAGTAAAAATGTTTCGTAAGCGTTAAAATCATAATCTTTAATTTAAAAACAAAAATAAAAAATAGGTGTTTACTGAATTTCGTTTATGTTTAATATATTAAAATTTGCACACTTTCTATACTTGTTTCCTATATATCGTGACATTGTATTGAAAATTGCTGTTCTGAACGCTATTAGTCAGACTTTTGAGATTACTTAGTTAGTTATTACGTGCAATAAGTTGTGCTTGTCAGATAACTCTCTTAATATACTAAAAACAAATACCTCCTACTGTGTCATCATCATTTTTTTAAATTCATACGAATAAAAAATGACATACTTACATTTTGTTTTGAGAATGAATTTATTATTACAACTGCAGTTTTCTTAAGAACTTTTATATTTTCCCATCCGTCTCAGTTCAACATTTTCCATTTCAAACAGTGAACAAGGGCCCTAACACATCAATTCTCGACCAAACGAGATGTGGACTCATGCTGTGCACGTACGCACGTCCAACCCCCGCCAACTCCAAGACTAGACTGTGGCCCCATCCGACTGTCTGGCACACCTTACCTCTTCTGCCTTTAAACTTAAAGTTGAAAATCGCCTGTACGTTTAACATACCTGACTCAATATTAGTACTGTCGTTGTGTCAAAAAGGAAAAGCCTGGAAAGATGATGGAATTTTATGCTTTCGAGCACGTTTAATCACGAACAAAGGACCACTTAGCAATGCGGACATGGTCGCTTTAATGTGATAACTTTTGTATCAAAAGCTTTATGATCTCACCGGTATAACGAACGAACAATTTATGTCTAGATATAAAATTAAAAATTATATCAAACCTCGATAAAAACTTAAGAGCGTTTACGCCGCACACTAGCGCCGCCAATGAAAAAAAACATATCTAGTAATTAGAGATAGAAATTCAAATTATGCTCAACAAACTATCTGAATAAAGTAACTTAGCATTTTTACGTCACCTAATGAACACCTGACATGTTATGGTTTAGTTAAATATGGCGTTATAGTTAAAAGTGGCCGTAACGTCTTATTTAACTAAACCATAACATGTGAGGTGTTCATTAGGTGACGTAAAAATGCAAAATTACTTCATTCAAATAGTTTGTTGAGCATAATTTGATTTTCTATCTCTAATTACTAGATATGTTTTTTTTCATTAGTGGCGCTAGTGTGCGGCGTAAACGCTCTTAACGAATAATAGAATGTATACTTAATAATTTTCAGGGATAATGAGTACTAACCCACCTACCTCCTGATTTACGTAGGCTTAATGTTATTAAGTCTAATTTAGTTAAACCTGATGCTGTTTTTTTTAATAAACATAGATAATTACAGCTTTACTCCATGGCTTGAAATAGACTTTGGTTTGAAGAAAAAATATTAATACCTACCTACTGCCGATTAAAAGGTGTAAAAAACTATATTGTTTTAAAAACAAAACAACGATTTGACTGTCATAACACTCACAGTTGCATGGAAACTTTAATTTAGCGTTTTTCATGTCGAAAACGGAGGGTGTGCGTGACATGTCACCGGGGACATTATATCACATAGGTCCATTTAGAGCTTTATGCAACACAACATTTTAATTATATTGAAATTTAAATAAATATTTTACAAATAAAATGGCAATGAACTTCTAGAGGGCTTTTGAAAGTACGTGTTCGGTAAGTACTATATTATGTAACATTTAACAAAGTTAGATACATTTATTTTATCAAAGTTGGATAATGTGGCGTTCAACTACGTTGAAAGTAAATAGGTACACTTAGTATTTAGCTTTATCTCTTTCATCTATAGTTATATCTATGATGGTAAATAAACATATAGATTGACTATATTGTTCTGTTTAACAAAAAAGTGACAGTTATTTTTATACTTAATTTATATTTTATTATAAAAGAAAAATACCAAAATATAATTGAGTTTGAATAGTTCAGTAGCTGGTTCTTAACCAGATTGTGCATTTATAACTCATAAAGTAGCTCTTATCTCTAACAATACTACTAAAGTTATTGTTATGGCGGCATACTAACTAGATGGAACAGTAGTAGCTAGCCAGATGGAATTAAAAAATCCTACCTAACAGAGACCCTAGCCAAATCGAGTACAATAATATGTACCGCCCGATGGACAGAAGCGATCAAAACAATTAAGCTATGTATAAACAAAACATATTTTTCAAGAGCTGAAAAGAAAAATAAATATTATGTCATATTTGACGTGAAGTTAAACTCTTTGACATCAACCTACTCAGTTCAGCCGCCACGCCAACCGCAAAAAGGGCGCATGGCGTGTCACGAGGACTTATCGCCTTACAAGCTCGCCGCCTGTCACTGGCCGTCACATAGCCACTTCGGGATTTGGAATAAAAATCATTCGAATTATTTGGTTTAAATTCGAAATTGTTTTAATGATTTTGTTTAGTGCAATCTGTTCGTTTTAGTGTAGGTTTTCGGTGCTTGTTGTTGATAAAAATGTTTTATAGGAATGCAAATTAGTCCAATTACGATAGCCAAATATAGATAAGATAATATAGATAGCAAGTTATGATAGGTTTGTATCGACTGCCATCTTACGATAACCACCAAGATAATGACTTAACGTGTATCGTTTTCAGTGTAGGATATAGAGAATATGAGCTCAAGACATTTTTTGGTTACCCATCCAGTGAGTCAGCATTGCACATTTGCTTAATATTAAACCTGGATGCGCTAGCCGCTGCAACGAAATTACTACGCACTACTACAGCAAAGAAATTGCAGAGGAGCTCCTGCTCTTGTTTCTTTGATTTATTTTTACTAATAATTCAAAACTTAAAAAAAGAAACAAAATATGTTCTACATAAAAAAAGGTATTTTACACGTGCAACGAAAAAGGTGAACGAAACGTCCTAACATATCATTGTTTATGTTAGGACTGCAGTAAAGTAATTTGTGGAGTTTATAACAAGGCTGCGACTCGTGTATGCGAGTTTCAACTTATTTATCTGAAATTTAAAACTTTCTTGTGTGCGCAGGTAAAGCTGAACCCTCGGGTCTTAAAGTTTAAGTCTTCACTCGGATAGTATTTAAACAAAGGTAATAAACATTTACGGTACATGTAAGCGATTCAAAGCGGAATTTAAAGCGACACATTGTCATGCTCGCTAAGTAAATTTAATTGTATACATTCAAAATTTTATTTTTTATAGGGTGTTGTGAAAATTATGAACATTCATACACTTATTAAAGTATTTTATCAACGGTTTCTTTTTTTGTATATACAGAACTTACGCACTGAGTTATGAGTTGGAAATATGTAGGTATACTTACTCGTATAGTGAAATATAAAAAGGTTATGTTCTTAGCGGATGTTTAATTTCAATGTAGGTACACTTCCCAAAATACAAAAAATAAAAATGAGCAGCTAAAGGCTCACATTACTCATTGTTTTTAGATAAGATATATAAAGGTCAGATTTTCTTTACTAATAAAAAGAACGAAATCCTTCGATTTCTTCGTAAAACAAGCTTACAAAATCACTCGCAAGCGCAATAACAATAAAAAACAATTGAGCTCCGCAATTCGAGGAACAATACAGAAGTCGTTTGGCAAATTTAAAAATGGCTTTAAAATTTGGAGACCACGGATTTGGGGATCAGAGCAAATCCGCGCCATCAATAACGTTTAGTGAAGTCATCAAAAGGGTAGAGCTTTCGCTCGGGGCGAGCGGTGTCATGTGAACCTGCCATCAATCTTGGAGGAGGCCGCGCGCCGCACGCACGTCGCTAGAGGCAAGAGCGCAGTGGACAAAATGGCGGGTTGGGTTCAGCGTTTTGTATCATATTGCTCACTGCAATAGTTTTTACGGGCAGAGTAAATGTACTCAGTTTGATTGAATTCGATCTTTATTTTTTTATCATAATAAATAATAACATACGATATAATAATTTTATGTACAAATAAATAGTATAAACATCATCATCATCTAAGCCAAAAGACGTCCACTGCTGGACAAAAGCCTCAAATGAAATGCTAAAATTTAGAGACCACAAGTTTCAAAATATAAAAAAAAAATTACATGTAATAAAAAAATGCGTTACCGTGCTATCTCATAGTATATCATATTATATCAATCACAGACCCCTATTTAAAATGCTAATTGACGACAAGCAGACATGTCGACGCCTGTCCACGAGCATAACGTCCACATTTTAGGGAACGCAACGACCGACCTAACGCTTTTTAATGTTGTATCATTAAACGTTACATGGTTCTATACGCCAGTTCCAGTCCTCTTGTAAGATCGCCTTTCCAACCAATCCTCACTCCTTCCAAGGGCTCGGAACGGCTTTGTCTCGCGTCTAGACTCGTAATCCACTATTACAAGCGCCTTTGGAGCCCTGCAAGCGATTCCACACTAGTGTTGCATGTATAGGTTTAAAAACCAAGTATTGAAACATAACGTTCTTTGTTGTCATCATTTAAAATTTTATATTCATTAAGACACTCGTAAATAATAGGTCCTTACCTATGAAATTGGAGTAAAGGTGTATTACTTCTAAAAGTCAATACCGATTGTTAATAATATTATACACCTTTAATTAGGACTATGTTACTTAGGCTTCAGTAATAACAATGATTATTAGTTTTGTGTCTTTATCGCCCATTTTTTTTTTAAATTGACTAACTTTTTAGCTCGCGGAATTGTCCTTTTGTTTCATTGTTGCTTTGAAAGGACTTGATTTTTTTTCTTTTTAATGTCTGCTATATTTATCTAGCGAAACAAACACACTACTCTAAAATTTTTAAAGTGTTAAAAATAAAAAAAACGTTAGTATGATAAATAAAATTTTATAAAAAATCTTCATACAAAACTCCAATTTCATAGGTAAGGAAGGACCTATTATTTCATTGTTGCTTTGAAAGGACTTGATTTTTTTTCTTTTTAATGTCTGCTATATTTATCTAGCGAAACAAACACACTACTCTAAAATTTTTAAAGTGTTAAAAATAAAAAAAACGTTAGTATGATAAATAAAATTTTATAAAAAATCTTCATACAAAACTCCAATTTCATAGGTAAGGAAGGACCTATTATTTCAAGTATTTCTACTTTCACATTTTTAACTATAATATGGTGTAGCAAGTTTTCATTATTGAAATGCAACACCTTTTATGAATCCTTTTATAAGTCATTTGCCGAGCTAAGTATAAAAAAAAATCTAAACGCATTTGTTTTTCATTTTATATTTTACGCTCCTTTAGCCATATGCGGCTGGGAGGGCGGTACTTGCTATACTAAATAAACTTTCCTACACTCACACCAATTATCTAGCCTAAGAGAAGCTTCGTTATGAAACTCGTTAAATGGTTACTAGACAACGGATAAACATACTTAAAATACATAAATACATACTTATTATACATAGAAAACACCCAGACCCGAGACAATTTAGAAAAACAATAATTTCTAAATTGACCCGACCGGGGATCGAACCCGGGTCCTCAGAGATGGCGACACCATGAAAACCGGTGTACAAACCACTTGACCAAGGAGGTCGCTTATTGTGGATAAATAAATACATAGCGTGGTGGCAGAAGTGTTTGACACAGTAACAGGGTTCGACACCAGTATCCGTCCCAAAAATCACATAATAGCCCATTCACACATGGTCTCCGTTTTACTGGTCCGTTTTATAGGATACGTTTTTTTTCATTGATGGCGTATGGAGTTGTATAAGCAACTAAATACATGACAGTATTCTGTAGGTATACAGTAAAAAATATCGGACCGATAAGTTATGACATTCCGTTTCGTCATCAAATACTGGATGACGGAACATTAAAAATATTACGTATCCATACAACTTTACCATACATACTGTCACACACCACGACACAACACGACAACGTCCATCCTTGTAGAGAAGCAAGCATCCTTGTAAGAAGGTGATATACTGCGAATTCGCTTTGTGAACATCGCATCCAGTAACGACGGTTACGTTGAACGTAATACGGTGCCTATGTGTGAACAGAGCATAATTTTTTGTCGTATCCGTTAAAAAGGCAACTGTAAATACGGAGACTGTGTGAACGGGCTGTAAGATTTAATTGAATTTTATTTGAAGACAGTTAGCAAGTTCAATTATTGCTAAAATTAAATCCCTGTTTTTGACCCCTATGTCTTATTATTGAAGGGCAAAAAGCTCGATGGCGCAGTGGTTAACGCGCCCGGTCTGCGAGTGCTGCGGTTAAGCAATTTTCGCAAAGGCCGGTCATCCAGTGGGTGACCAAAAATGTATCATCTTGAGCTCCTCCGTGCTTCGGACGGTACGTAAAGCCACCAATCCGCACTGGGCCCGCGTGGTGGCTTATGTCCCGTTCTTCCTATCATCCATAAGGAAGGCTCTTGCCCCCAGGTGAGGAAATAAAAATGAGCTAATGATGAAAGGGAAAAATGTCGAACACTAGTACGCTAGCCACATTTTGCTTACATTTATGTATCTTTAATTTGGATTTTATGTTTATCTTTTCTCCTGTATTTACCGAATTATTTTTCTAATCCTAACAAATCGAGACAGTAGGTATGCCATTCGTTTGTCTTTTGTTTTATTTTACTTCTCAAGTCTGTGTATAGTTTTGTATGCGTGTTTTCTTTTTCTTTCTGATTCGAGTAGTCCTTGAGGATATGGTGTTACATAATATGGAAATGCAGGCCCTCTAAGAGATAAGCAGGGGGTGGCAGCCGCTCATGCGGGTTCTGTTCGGGCAACCACTAATTAATAACACTACTCTAAGCAAAGAACAGGGGGTTTAGCGTGGTATGGCTTTCGTTTTGGTAGTAAAGATTGTCATTTTCTTAGTAGTGAGGTTTCCGCGCGTAAACTTTCCAAGTCCGGCCTTATCATCCTTTAGCATTAGGTGTGAAAGAAAGTGTTTCCCCGTTTACAAAAAATACAACTTGATTTCACCAACAAATTAATGGCGAGCGCAATGAACTAAACGTACAAGGTTTGTTCATTTCCTACATAGCTCTTTCAAATCTATACACAAGCGTCAGTCGCAACGATGAAAGTTAAATGTAAGCTCACGTAGGAAAATGTATTTTAACCACAACAATTTTATGGTCAATTTCAGATAATACAATACGTTTACGGTACTTACACTGAATACCCTATGTGGCGAACACTAACATTTTAACTTTAAACTCTAAACGTTGAGAGTGTCTATAAACTGCCGCTGTTGAATTCACATGCCTCTTTTAACGTAGCTGTCATATTTTCCATTTACAGCCTATGTTTAGTAGACTGTAAGCATGTTATTATGTGTCTTTCTAAAACACACAGCGTTAAGATGAAGAAGCAGCCTGTGAATTTAGCCTTAGTCTAATAAATTGCATAAAAACCTTACCAGATTGTCTATGGAACTTCATCTTTCAACCAATCTCTTACCAGCAAGAGCGCTCCTTTACCGCGCTGTCACTGTCAAGTGTCATAGCGTTGGTGAAAACCACAGAACACAAGAAAGAGACTCTACGAGTAACAGCAACAGTTATTACAAGTTGAAAAAAGATTTATAAAACCTGCTATTCTAAGTTGTTTTGTGTTAAATAAACACACAGTGTTAAAACAATTAGTTATTTCGTGAAAGTTGGTGTTATTTTTGTAAGATGAGTGCTCAGTGCAGTATGAGTGAGGAGGAACCTGTCGCAACTGGTTCTAAAGAAAACTTTGATGTTGAAAAGAGCGTTATTATTCTAAGTCCCTTAAAAATACTAATATTGCATATATTTTGTTAGGCTACAAGGAGGCTCCAGTAAACAGCCTATAGGTAATTGTCCCACAGCTGGGCAAAGGCCTCCATCATTGAAATCAAGTCATCGAAAGAATTGATGGGCAATGGCTTAATCACCACGCTTGCCAAATGCGGGTTGGTGATCACAAACCCGGGCTATTAATCGAAAAATCCGAAATACATTTTGCCCGACCTGGGAATGGAACCCGGGACCTTCGGGTATCGGGCCGAGCGCTCTGCCACTCGGCCATCGAGGCGTTCCAGGAGGCTCCAGCCACTACCTAACTATGTACTGCTTTAGACAAATAAAACTTATGAAATTATTCTTTGCATTAGGTTGTGTGTGACCGAGCTTGCTTTAAGTCCGCCTGACTAATTACCATAACCACTATGTTAGTAGTATTGTTAAGTTTAGTCAGTTACCTCAATATAAGACTCATAAAGTTGAGGATTCAAGGTGAAGTGCACTTCCACCTTCGCCTTATCCTCAAATATCATCGGTTAAGATGAAGACCACGCGCTTTCCCTATTTTTATTAACCTATATACTGTCCCACTGCTGGGCAAGAGCTGGACACCGCAATCGATGGAAACGAACGAGCTAACAAGATTATACGAAACACGCGCACAGGAATATATAATTTTTAAAATATTTAGAGTCTGTGAGATGCGTGGTAGATGTTAAAGGGTTAATTACCATATTCGCCAAATGTGAATAGACGACAAACCCGGCCTTTACATTAAAAATATTTGAAATAGACTTTGCCTCACCCGGGAATTGAAATAAGGATGAAGTTGAAAAAAAGCCTCCTGCGTTTCATGCCAGCTTAGTTTTAAGGCGAGCGTTTCCGACTGTGCGATTTCCAAGGCGTTCCGCTCGGGACTGAATGATGGCGCGAGTGTCGAATTAGTCAATAATGTGGATTTTATTGAACGTTTACTTATTATTAAAATTATTATGGCCGACAACTATTACATATTCAAAGACAGTTGGTTTGGTATATTTTTTTTTGTCTGAAACGGTGTATAGCCTAAATAAAATGATATTTAGTTTATTGATAAGACGTTTGTTTGATATTATTCGATGCAGGAAATTGTAAAATATCGTGAAAATACCAGCCGAAATTACTAGATAAAAGGCCAATGAATAACATATATTTTTTTTGGATTTAAAATCCTTATACATTTCATTTAAAAACACCGTTTTTTTGAAAACCTTCGCCTTAGCGTCAATCAGTGCCTGTGGAGACTTATTTTGAATAATTGATTTAACTTTGAACCCAGAACTTTTGGGTATCAGGTCGAGCGCATTGCCACTTAGTTACTTCAGTAACTAAACAGCGTTACCCTCCTGTGAATAAAAAAAAAAGAAAACGTTGTCTCGCAAAAACTGGGGACGCAATAGACAACCCTACGCCAACTTAGCATATTTACACAACTGATAAATGCAAACTCTTTTGCTTCGCTATCATCTGGGCGCGAATGGGCGATGCATTTTTCTTCCGCTCGAGATGGCTCGAGATAAGGTAGACAACCATAAATGGATACAGCTTACCCTTATCTTAACAGCTTATTAAACCCAATGATGAGATTTTACATTTAATATGAAATTGGAATGATTTGATTTTTTTTTTCGACTGGCAACACTGTCCGGTTAAGTAGTCGAAATAATTAGCTCCTATTAAAATTTTGTTAAAGATTGTTTTTATGCTTATTTAAGACTTGATTTGTAAATCAGTGATTAAATTAAGTGACAAATAACATCTGTTAGTGTTTTTTCTAACAAATATTGTGTAGTTTTTAAATTATTTGCTATTGTGATTTTCCAACTGTCATCGCCAGCTGACTGTTAGAACAAATTTTACAAAAATTTGTTAAAATAACTACTTTTGCCGTGGACTGCTGCAACATAAACCGGGGGAGTATTGTTTTCATTCCAATTATTATAGATACTAGTAACCTAAGTGTAAATCTTAACTAAACACTTCATTCAATTTGTATAAGTGTCGATGCACTGAGCCAATTAATCGTTATTTTTCTACTTTGTAATCAGATCAAAAGATTAGAAAGAAATAGAACACTAATTTATTGTTATCAGACACTTTGAATTAATTTTTTTTTTTTTTTACCACTGACATTGAGAAAAACTTATTTCTAAATACTATTACTAGGTACATGTTCTATATAACAACAATACTACCTACCATACTCATTACTTTACAAATCTCACATATTGTGAGTATCGTCACACCTCAAATACGATTTGGCTTGGTTAACCTCTCTTGACTTGACTATATGTGGAAGTGAAGTTGATGGTAACTTTGTTTTGCCACAGACACTCATACACTTCAACACATGACAACCAGAACGTGACTGCTTATTTGAAGCTCATAACTAAATTAATTTAATTTCTAGATTGGGTACCTACCTAGTAATAACTTGCAATTATACTAAAAAACACTAATTTTAAACCCAAATCTTTTGTGTGTCACATCTACCCCCCACTTATTATTTTATTATTTTAAAATCTCATTTTTAAATTATCTAAATAGCTGCACATAGAAATTAAATATAAGTTAAATAAACCTAACTTGCAACATATAAGTCTTAATATATCTTAATCTATAATTCTTTAATTTTCAGGTGTTTATAAAACCAACTTCACAATGCTGACCCGTAAGGCTGCTACTCAAAGTACTGAACTAAAGCTCAGACAGGCACTTGGGGAGCTAAAAGCACTCAAGGAGTCCTGCAGTCAACTGCTAAAAGAGAGGGATGACAGTGAAATAGAAATAAAATCTATGATAGACAGAAACTTACAGCTTAAGAATGAGTTAGGCCAATTGCACATGCAACACCAGGATGTGCTTCACCAACGTGACCAACTGCAAGATGTCATCTCCAATTTTGAGCAGCAGCACAACACCTATGAAAGGGCACTTGACCGCATCACCGAGTTGGAAAGGGATCTCAGTGCGGCCAACCATCAGATTTCCCAATTTGTTGAGTTGCAGCAGCAGCATGAAGAGGAACATACTCAGTCCTTATTTGAAGAGATTATGGCATCACCTGGTGGTATGTCGTTACAGGAATTAAAGAAACAACTGCATGAGGCGAACAACAAAATAATGTTCTTAGAAACATCCAAACACAATACAACTGCCTCGTTAAATCAAAGCCTGTTCGATGAGTCGGTAGTCTGTGCCCCCTCCT
Source organism: Eudonia lacustrata (assembly GCA_947562085.1). Taxonomy (NCBI): domain Eukaryota; kingdom Metazoa; phylum Arthropoda; class Insecta; order Lepidoptera; family Crambidae; genus Eudonia; species Eudonia lacustrata. Next base: position 6,499,280 of record OX387315.1, on the reverse strand, counting down.
TGGTTTCTGCGACAGCTAGCAGTCAGCCCACTGTCACAGTAGATCTGACATGTGATGAAAGTAGAAATAGCAACAACTTTGTAAAGGTTGCTGGCTGTAGCAAAAACAAACTTAAAAAATATATAAAAATTAATAAATATATTACAAAAACACAAAAGTTAGTTAAAAAAACATAAATTTTTCAACAAAAATGTAAAATTGAATAGAGAAAGATTATACCTAATAGACAAATTATATACTTATTCATCACAGCTGCATAACAAAAATTTGCAATATAAAAAAGACACACAACTTTTACAAAATAGTATAGAACAATTACAGGACTCTCTTCTTTCCATTACCAAAAAATATGAACTTTCACAAGGACAAATAAAAGAACACATGTTGGCTATGAATGAGCTGGTAGAAACGTGTAATGAAAACAATGATAGATTTAATTCATTTACTTGTAACCACACTTGTAAATGTAAGCAATTACCAGGTCGTTTATCGGTGACATGTGATTCTTCCTCTCCATTAAAATTAATTAATACTGATTTACCTAAAGGTTCCCTTAGCCAGTGTAAAATTATAAATACACCACACTTAGTAAAAAATATCAATCAAGAGGATTTAAATTTAGATAATAAGAGTGACACTGTTATATTTAGCGATGAATTTGGTAAAAACATGGGCCGCTTGTTATTTGACTTAGGACATTCAATTACCAATTACTGTATGCCTGGTGCTTCTTATCAAGATATTTTAACAAAAGCAATTGATTATAAATATAAACCTAATAGTACTGTATTAATTTTTGTTGGAAATAGGGGTAAATTGAACAAATCAAGTTTGATTAAGAGTTTAAATAAGTTAAATAATTCAAATGTAGGGAAAATTATACTGTTTACTTTACCCTATTGTAATAGCTTGCCACAGGAGGAAAATACTACTAGATATAAGCTTAATTTGACATTACATACATTTTGCAACAATGAAAATTTGCATTTAATTGACACTAACAATTATGTTAGTAATTTTTATTTGACAAAAGATAGTTATTATCTGCCAATTTATTTCAAGCGACAAATAGCTTCATCGCTATCATATTTTTTACACATCTCAGCCAAAAACTTGGCTAAACAAGTTGCTCCTATTGAGCAATGTTTAATAGACATAAATGTCAGTAGTGTTTCTACTGACATTCCAATCAATAATTTAAATTAAATCATAAGACAAAAGAGGAATTCTCTTGCAAAATGTTTGGTAATATTTTAAAGAATGTAAAATTAATTCTAAGAAAAGCCCGTCCCAACCTACAATTATTAAAAATGTTCACTCGATTAATATAGTTCACCAGAACATTCAAGGGATGACAGGCAAAGATCTGGAGATTGAATTGTTCATGAACGATAATAAAGTTGATATTTTATGTATTACTGAACACTGGCTTAAAGATCATCAGTTCATGTTCAATTTTAATAATCATTTGGTAGGTAGTTCGTTCAGTCGAGTAAATTCAATTCATGGTGGCTCCTTAATTATAGTTAATAAGAAATTAAAATTAAAGAAACGAAAAGACATAGTGAGCCTCTCGGTTGAGCGAACAATAGAAATAGCTTGTGTGGAGCTGGAGCGACTTGTTGTATTAAGTGTATACAGGCCTCCGTCAGCATTGTATGATTATTTTGAAAAAGTAATGGATGAAGCATTATATAAAATCCGCAATGTAGGTAAAAAGATAGTTATATGCGGTGATTTTAATATTAATTTGTTAGAAAAGTCTACAGGTTCTATCAAAATTAAAAATTTATTTCAATCGTATAATTTAAATAATTTATTTATGGAGCCAACTAGAATAACTGCCACTTCGGCCACTTGTATTGATAACATATATACCGATCTAGTACCACTGTCTAAACTCATTATTAATAAACTGGACTCTGATCATTGTGGCCAAATGGTCAGCCTTCCACATCAGTGTAAGCAAGTGAAGAAACAGAATATTATGGGCTACAATTAGTATCCACAAAAGTAGAAAGCGACTTTATGAGCTATATAATGAACGCAACTATAACACTAGTGAAGATTTTAAATTGTATGTCAAAAATTATTCTAAGTTATTTAAAATAGTATGTCGATTAGCAAAGGCAAAGTTCCTGAGTTCAAAGATTAAGCTAAGTGATAACAAAATAAAAATGACATGTAAATAGTAAATGACATGTAAATAGTAAATGACATGTAAATAGTAAATAGTAAATGTAAATAATGACATATAAATAGTGAAACTGGAAATGTCAAAAGTCGTAACAATGAGTACAAATTGAGCTACGAAAATCAAACCTTAACTTCCGATGCTGATGTTGCTGCGGCATTTGAGAAGTTTTTTACTGATATTCCAGTTTCAACTACAAAGGCTTTAGACTCCTCCCCCACTGTAGCTTAAGCGGTTCTAAAGGAAAATGTCAAACCTAGTGAAAACTATTTTAGTTTTCAAAAAATTGATTTTAGAGATATAATTAAAACTTTTAATACTCTTAATAAAAAGAAAACTGCTGATCTGTGGGGTAATTCCGTCGACGTCACTAAATCCGTTATTGAGACAATAGCTCCAGTTTTAGCTTGCATATTTAATGAATGCATTGACTGTGGTGTTTTTCCTGACCTAATGAAGCACAGTAAAGTAATCCCATTATTCAAATCAGGTAGCACATGTGACCCCTCTAACTTTAGACCAATTTCTGTGTTACCCACATTTAGTAAAATATTTGAAAAGATAATTCTAGACCAAATTCAAGTTCATTTTTATAGAAATAAACTTTTACATTCTAGACAATATGGTTTCACTAGGGGTCGCTCGACTACTGACGCTGGTGTTGAGCTTATTCTTCAAATATTTAATGCCTGGGAGGATTCTCACGATGCCGTAGGGGTTTTTTGTGATTTATCCAAGGCCTTTGATTGTGTTTTACATGAAACCCTGGTCAGGAAGCTCTACCACTATGGTTAGAGATGCATCACTGAATCTTCTTATCTCATATTTGAGTGATAGGGTTCAGAGGGTTGATGGTAAAAGATCTCCGGGATCGGTGGTTACAATGGGTGTTCCACAGGGTTCAATTCTTGGTCCTTTCTTATTTTTAATTTATATTAACGACTTGCTTTACTTTGTAAAAGACAAACATGAGATAGTATTGTTTGCAGATGATACCTCACTTTTATTCAAAGTGAAACGACGACAGCCGATTGATGACGATGTGAACAATGCTGTCACAAAGATAGTTCATTGGTTTAGTGTTAACAATTTGCTATTAAATGAACAAAAAACCAAATGTATAAGATTTGTATTACCCAACGTTAAGGAGGTAAAAACCAGTGTAAAAATTAAAGATAAGAATGTGGACCTTGTGGACACCACAGTGTTTCTAGGTATTACGTTGGATGCAAAGCTACAGTGGGGCCCACATATAGATAAATTGTCGAATAGACTGAGCTCTGCGGCTTATGCAGTAATGAAAATTCGTCAGATAACTGACATTGAAACAGCTAGACTTGTTTACTTTAGTTATTTCCATAGCGTAATGTCGTATGGCATTTTACTGTGGGGCAATGCTGCCGATATTCAAACTATCTTTGTGCTGCAGAAGCGGGCTATTCGAGCAATTTATAATCTAAAAACTGGTAATTCTCTTAGGGAGAGATTTAAAGATATTAATATAATGACAGTTGCATCACAATATATTTACGAGAACCTAATGTATGTATATAAAAATATTGAAACTTTTTCTAAAAACAGTGATACTCACAATGTAAACACTAGAAATAAAAACAAACTAGCAGTACCTAATACTAGGCTCCACAAAGTAAATAATTCATTTAGAGGCCTGTGTGTACGTTTTTACAATAAAGTTCCAAGTAATATCCAAAAACTAGATATTAATAAATTTAAAATCGCTATTAAAGAAAAGCTTTATAAAAAAGCTTATTATAAAGTGTCTGATTACATTGAAGACAAAACAGCATGGGTTTAATATGCTCCAATCTATTTCTAATCCAATATATTGTTAAGGTTTTTTAAACTTGTATAACTTGGTAACGTAACGGCATATAATTTTGTAAATGTCGTTACATAATGAATTAAAGCTGTGGAGTTTCTTGCGCCCATTCTTCTCCACAGCTAAAAAATAGACGTCCTGAATGGGTAGTAGGTAAAAAAATTATGGACGATTCAAAAGCACTTTTCTAAAGTTTATTTGAATAAAGAATATTTGACTTTGACTTTGATTTGAACATTCTGAATAAAAAAAAAGCTTCGTATTAAGTTAATTGATTAGGTCTAATATCAATATTATTGCGCTGTCTATGTTTTATACGTGTTATTAAATTAATAGGTACGGGTAACATTATAATATTTCGTTTTTTTAATATATTTTTTTACTGTTGCGGAAAGGAAAACTTATTATTATTATTATCTGTATTTAAATATTTAAGAATTACGAAGCAGCAGTCACCGCAACTTATTGGTATAAATAAAAAAATAAAAAATCAATAGACAACGCGTTCAATAAACGATACCAACTTGGTAACGTTTATATTTATGATACTTTTAAAGAACATAAATAACTATACAACTTTTAAGCCTACGTGAATATAAACTGATTTTTAACATTGAAATATTATGACTTCGGCAATTATTGGACTGGTTCTGTGTTCAAATCCTGGCTAATTCTCGTTTAAAATAACTGTAAGTTTTATATTTTCAATCGATAGCCATTTCTATAATAGAGAATATTATTATAATATGTAGGTACATATAAATTTATTACAACCTAATTCATCCCTCACTTAACTGCCGCAAATCTTTTTTAGCCAAATTTTAGATGCATTCATTTAACATAGTAGGCACAACTTCAAAGCACTCAGAAACCCTCCTCGTTATCCCGAATATGACTCCGAATTGTTTTCCGACGTTCAAATCACAATAACAAAGAAAGAAATTTAAAATTACCGAAGGGGTGTGCGGTGTGGGGTCCCATTTCAATAGAGAATTTTATTGCAAAATGGAAGGAGCCTTACTGCACTCAAGCCACCATTAGTACGACTAATAACCAAGGGTAAGGGCTCTCTCGAGCTATCACCTGATCAAATTATCATACATAACTCTCATTATTATTGTTACAAAGTAAATGTAGTTAGTTTAAACACAGCTTTCCGGTAGCGTTGCGTATAGTTAGTTTTTTTATTGGAGGGGTCCGGTAATTTATTGCTCGTTGTGATAAATTTCCCTAATGGATATTGTACACGGCATATAGTAGTCTATTATGCTAAGCCTTGTTAAGGTTTTGGGGACGGTAAAAAATCGCTGATCCTGCAGCGATGCGGCCCGTCCTATCAGTGTAGTTGTTGATAGCAAATTTCAGTTAGTATATCAAACCAAGGGATAGCAAGAAAATGTATTAAAAATCATTAATTTGTATTAAAGAGTAACTAAACACAATCGAATCAGCCAATCAAAACGACTGGAACAACTCGACCGAAATGTTGAGTTTCTATAATACAAATTATTAAGTTTATTAAAATAACATCTTGTTTTGTTTTAAACAAATTCAAACGGGGATTAACGCAAACTAATTAGTAAAAAGGTATCATACTTTCTTTATACCCGACGTTTCGACACGTTTGGTTGTTGGGCTGACTCAGTCAGCCCGTGACCACGGCCGTTGTAACTCGTTCGAAACGTCGGGTACAAAGAAGGTATGATACCGTTTTACTAATTAGTTTGCGTTAATCCCCGTTTAAATTTGTTTAACCATGGAACGCGAAAGTTTAAAAGTGTATATTGTTTTGTTTTAAATTAAAAGTTTTCTGGATTCATTATGTAAATAGCCGTTATACTGTCCCGCTGCTGGATATAGGCCTCCATCATTGATACTCGTATCAAGTCATCGCTACAATTAATCGATATTGGCTTAATCACCACGCTTGCCAAATGCGGGTTGGTGATCAAAAACCCGGGATGTGCAGTGAATAGTCCAAAACACGCTTTGTCCGACTGTTGTTAAATTTAAATTCATTACTAAACCAAAAAAAAAACAGGAATTAAACATAAAGTGCGTTTATTAGTGTACACGTAAGTGTCAGATTTTGATGTTTTCGGCGTATTATTTAAAGCACGTATATGTTACATCTCTTTTTCTCCCCGCCCGATCCTCTAAATACCACTACACATTTATAGAATACACTAAACATGCACACTAGTTTAGGCCCAAGACACCGTACTCGTAGAACAATGGTACGAAGAGTACCGGTTTACACGCGCTCTATACCAGTTACAGTCATGCACCGTTTCTCTCCTCCACCACGACTTCAACCAGAGCCGAGGTCCGGGCCTTTAGAGGCGCCCTCGGGTTGTTCCGCTCCCCGATACGATCTGAACCCTTCGGAGAATCTATAGTAGGGCACGGGGACACTCTCTTAAGTGCGTAATGCCGTTCCCTCTAGAAAACCTCCGAAGGTGATTCGTTTCACACGGCTTGAGGAACCCTTTAAGTTTGAGGCAATCAGCAATCTCTCTCCAAAAAAATTTCTTTTTCTAAGCTTCCTTAGCTATAAGCCGGCAGTTCTATTACAGAGAATTTGGCATAGCTTTCCAACGAGGAAACGATGCCAGCTTTCGGTGCTTTAGCTACCACATGGGCCGAATATATACATTAAAAAATGAAGTGCTATGGAAAATGTGTAGGTTTTCATTTTAATTTAGAATTGTAACTAGCGTTTAAGCTCGTATTGATGAAAAAATAATGATGGCATCTATCCACACCTTACAGTTGTAAGTACCTTTTGTAATAACTACAGAACATATAAACCTAATCAATCAACAGTCACTAAAATATTGGATTTTACTATTTCATAGAATATTTTGTAAAATTTGCAGAAATTTGTAACTTTTTTGTTATATAATTTTATGTTTATCACACTGTTATTTTATGATTGTGACGTGTATGTATAGTGACCAAATAAACACCTTAACTATTTATTTGTCTATATACTTTGAGATTCTCAATATTGTCTCAAACTTGTTCAATATTACTCTGAACTAAAACACTGTATCTCATACTGCATGTTGATAATGGTTTTTTATTTTTTCTGTTTATACCGTGTACAATATTTAAGTTAACTAACTTACAAAGAAACTCAAATTCTAAATGTATGATAAAGTGAATGTTACAGTTTTCTTATTTTTATGTCATTGAGCACTCCCCGTTTTCTGCCTACGAATGTGTTACAGGTACAAAATATTGAATTCATCATTAAGGCTATAGCATATCTAAGAAAGATGTACTCGCATAGACAACTCAAGGCGATACGAACATCACAATGGTTTGACAATATCACCGAATTTGTCCCCCGAACCCACAGCTTTGTCCCTACAATAGTGCATTTCAAGACAATAGTGAACCAGTCAACTTTAATTCCACGGTTCCCTTTCGCGCCTCCGATAATGAACTGCGTCTCACCTCTGGTGATTCTTGAGTCCGGACACGTTTACGAGGGAAAAGACAGTGGAGTCACCCTTCGAATGGAGGGTCTTAAAATGGTGCTAAAATTAATATTGGTACGCGAGACGATCGTAAAATATTTGGGCTACATTTTTGTTTTTACGTGATGTTGTTGGAATTTTGTAGGAGCTGTGTTATAGACTTCTTTTTATATTTGAAGTGCTTGGTAGTAGCCACAGAGCACATCCAAATATATGTGGTTGTAACATAAATGCACAACAACAACACCAAACTTTCAGTGTGCAGATTTTGAATTACGGGATTATTACATACGTATTCATGGCACATGAAACTGAGATGAAAAACCAAACACTTAAATAAATAAATAAAAATAAAAATAATTTATTTCAGACCGAGATCCATATGAAAGTGTTACTATACATAATATTCTTAAAAACTAGGTGTTAGTATTAAATTATTTTGTTTTATTAATTAAAATTAGTTGGGGCGGTTATCATTATAGGTGATCTTATAGACAATGAAACATGATAATAATCCCGTTATTAATTACTGTATTGTTACACGTGTAATGACAGTTACTTTGATTAAATACACGTCGTCAGTACCTACTACATATTTTTATACGAAGTAGTAAAACATAATGTTTTAATATTATGTACAGCAGTGTAACTGACCAATTTAGTGTTGTTTATCCAAATATTTCATCTAAATTATTTTTGTAGGACACTCACCGAGTGTCATTTTAGGAGCCCGTGGCCCCGGCACAATTAACCATAAGTATTAATACTGTTTCCCCCAATGTTTCCGCGCTATTTCGCCTCTGCTTATTGCGTGGGGCGCTGGCCTGGCCATGCTATTTTATTGGCACCGATTGTATGTCGGCTTGTGTACTCTGCGACACTTTCCCTTTATGAATGTTATGGTTTATTGCAGCCACCCCTCCTAGTTGAAAGTGGTTTGAGCGCTGCGCAGACAGCAACTTTGATTTCCGATTGCGGTAACAGGCAACTCGCAACTAAGGTTTCCATATAACCTAAAGAAACAGCGCAGACATAGCAACTCTAGTAGTTGAATTCCCCAACTGACATTGACTGTTGACTAGGGATTTTAAAAGTTTATTTAAAGTTGCGGCAACCATAAACTGTTGTTACAACTGGCAACTTTACCGAAAACTTATAAAAAGTTTATTTTATTTTATTTATTAGGACAACCAACAAAATTAACACAAATACAAACAATATTGTTTTCGTACAAAAATGGACTTATGCTAAGTGTCATCTTACTTATAGGCTGCCACGGCATGCAATGTGGACTAAAATATATTATTTAAATACATTATTCAATACAAATCAAGTAACGAAAAAAGAAATACAATTTATTGCAACTGTTCATTAATTGCTTGCGCAAGGTTATTCTGACACCTACTTTGTAACCGGAAGGTTGGTAGGGGGTGTCAGTATAAACTTTAAAGTAGTGTATAGTGGGTTGTTCATTAATTGTTAGGCGTTACATCAAGGGACTGCAGTATTTGACGCTTGAATTTCTGGGGTTTGTCTGCGAAGATGTCGATGTTACGTAATATTTTGCAAAGATGGTTATATTGCCGCTGTAACCTATTTATGGTGGCGTGGTGACCCACATTGGTCCTACTGCTTTTTACAGAGAGTCTTTCTCTGTAAAAGTCAGTAGGACCAAACTTATAGTTTTCTTAACTAAGTTGATAGTTTCTGCAACTAAAGTTGCTCTGCCTGCGGAGCGCCTTAGTAGCTACTGCGGGGACTGCAGTATCTCCGTGTCTATAAATGTGGAAAACGTAATTTTCCTGGTTCCTTCCTTTATTATCTACATTGTTATTTAGTGTTGTTGTAAAAATGTAGAAATCTTTGACTTTCATCATTCGCTTCAAAGACGGTAATGAAATAAAACATTTTTATTGTGCGCAGAGGAACTTACGATACTACCACTACAATGATTCTTCGATTCTCTACAATGTAGGTGTGCGTGTATGCAACCAACTCTATATAAATATTTAAAACAACTTGTTTCACTTTGTTTTTCGTAATTGTGAGTGAGAGTTTTTGCTTTAAAGATTTTTCGGTTCCACGAATTACAAACGACTGAGGACTTAATTCAAAGGCCTATATTCACTATAATTTTGAACTAATGACATGAATTAGCAATGCAAAATATATCACCAAAGTGATCGTTATAAGATATCATTACTTTAACCATATAAATATTCTAATGATTATAAGTTGCTCATACAATGTGTTCTTTATAATACTAAAGACTAAACATCATTCTAAAATTGGCAGTAGTGTTCGAAAGGAACCACTGATCGACCCTTTTTTTCTTTATTACTACAAATAGGGGTCGCCCTGCTTCACACTACTTTAAAGTTTATACTGACATCCCCCACCAAACTTACGGTTATAAAGTTAGGTGTCAGACATCCTTACGCAAGCACAAGAGACCATCTACGTCAGGTCATAACGCCAGAACACGCCGGTACGCATCCTTCATCCGGTACTTTGAAGACTAGTTTCTCGAGCTAGTTGCCCCGTGGACACGTATAGTCCACTACCTAATATCCAGATAGGTTACCGGAGCTGTAAGCTCGCTCACTTCTCGTTGCACTAAGAGTACAACTCGCAGTGTACCACTTCTCGGGTCGTCAACTCTAAAGTCGACTATCAAATGTTCTCTTTGGTGGCGGAATTGTAAGCACACTCACTTCTCGGTACCCATCCAGGCACCTGGCACCAGGGTCATTAACTCATATCATCATCATCAGCTCATTTTATGTCTCCACTGCTGAGGCACAAGCCTTCCCTATGGATAGATAGGGAGAACGGGCCATAAACCACCACGCGAGCCCGGTGCCGTTTGGTGGTTGTTATCGACTGCAAATGCAGCCGGGACTAACGGCTTTACGTGCCTTCCGAAGCATGGAGGAGCTCGAGATGATACATTATACATTTTTGGTCACCCATCCGATGACCGGCCTTTGCGAAAATTGCTTAACCTTAGCATTCGCAGACCGGGCGCGTTAACCACTGCGCCATCGAGCTCCTCAGGTCAGTAACTGATCTGAGAATTCAGCAACAATTGAATACATACCATTTGCTTCCTAGCTGTGATCCAATCAAATTTTAAAGCAATTCTATATTACCGTTTGATGACGAAACTGGTATCAAACACTGGGCTTAAAGTGTCGAACACGGGAGCTATCACCCTATGTACTGTAGGGCTTTATTATAAGACCGCAAAATAACTGGAGTTATGTAATATCGAGAGGCAATTTACAATATCCTAGCTCGTTGTCTCAAAACAATCCACCCCTTGTTTTCTTCTTTTTCTTTCTTCACTTTTCTTAACGTTCTACTTTTAAAACTCAGGCCGCGCCGTTCCGATCTCCACATGAGTTACGCCCCTCCCTGTTACAAAAAAAAACAAATGCAGAAAGTACGCCTGCCTTTAGTAGAGGAAGAATAAGGATGCATGCAGCTCTTGTCTGCCGGCCAATATCATGTTGTTAAAGCATATTTAAAATACATTGAAGCTTATTTAAAGTATAATAGCGTATTTTAAAATTAAGAATTCATGGTATGGGCTCGGAAGGTATAAACCTCCACCAAAACTTCCTTCCATCCTTCTACTGAAACTCAGAATACAGAGTTTGTTCTGTACTCTGAGTACTGAAACTATAAACTAAAAATATATAAATTAATTAACTAATGCAAACAGTATTCATTGTTCCCCGGTTCCCCTTCAAAATTGTCTCTGCTTCTATATCAGATTATTTGTGTTGTTTTTAGGATTTTTAATTCATATATTATTTTTATTTATTTTTGATTCTTGCATTTATAATCGATAAAGACGTAATTCCTTTATAATATTTTTGATTATTTTGAATTTTGCATAACAATGCTATTTAAAGTAACAAGATAAAATTTTACTAGAAATATACATAGCTACTAAGCTATGTATATTTCTAGTACGTATTTATTACGAGAGGAAAAGAAAAAATTACTAAGCTATTTATATTTATAGTACGTCTTTATTACGAATCACGTCTTTATCGATTGTTACATACTTGCAATAGTGTTCTTTCGACTATGAGGGTAGTAACTTCACAGTGACGTAATACCGCTGGCTTGCAGCGTAAATCACAAACAACTAAAAACAATTCAACGAGTCTTTTAGGGCCTCGGTAGCTCAGCGATCAAAGTATTGGACTGGTTATCCAAAGGTCGTGGGTTCAATTTCCACTCGAGCTTTTTTTAATATTTTACGGGTAAGCATAAGCACAGTGCCTTGGTCTCACCCGATGTGAAGTGATGATAAGGTCAATGTTGGGAGCGTACTTCACCCGGGATCCTTAACTAGTGAGGCACTGGCTATCTTATATCTAGCTGCCGGAACATAACAATGCTACAAACATTCATCAATGTTAGCTAGCTACCACCATCTTATCTAAATATGTCGCTATAACATCTTATGGCGTCATATTTAGATAAAATAGTGGTAGTTAGCCAGGCGGACAAACAAGCCCTACCACCAACCAAACCGAGTACACAAAGATGTACCCCCCGCTGGGAATCGAACCCGGGACCTCTGGCTCTAAACCGGTGATCTTAACCACTAGACCACAGAGGCGGTTAAAAGCTTCCTTAGGTTGGTTGATTTTTTCTAGTAAAATTTAATCTTGAAACTAAAATATTATTATTTTAACGTTATGTTCCCAGCATACGTTTGCTCTAACTTATCTTACTTGCCAATGAACTCAACCCCCAATGGGTAATCAATTAAATTGATCTGAACGCAACCTTTTCAGCAATTTGCCCGTTAATTGCTCACTTGAAGTGTTTCCTGATTAATCTGGAGCTGTAATTGCTGGTCCACGCATTTGTTGGCTGTCTTCAAGGTGTTTTGTCTTTAGGAAATGAGGAGGTAGCTCGTGCTTCTATACCGATGAGTAAGAATATGATGTGATTTGAAGACAGATTTAATTAGCATTGCGTGTGACATGTTAACATGACCTATTGGAATTCCCAGCTTTAATGTTTTCTAAATGTATATATTATTACTAATTTAAAATTCGATCGTTCTATTTATTTCAGGCTACGGTATGGTACATTATCTATATATACGTGAAGCAAAAACTTTGTACTCCTTTTTACGAAAATTGCGCGGACGGAGGAGTATGAAATTTCGCACACTTATAGTTTATATAGAGAAAGAGTACAGAATGTTAATATTTTTTTTTAAATTATGCATAAAAATACAATAAATCAATAAAACAAACATTACACACACTACCATGTGTTTGACAGACAGGCAGTATTTGACACACACGCATATACTCTTTTCAAAATTTCAAAAATGGAAGAGGAGCGGCTGAAATCTGTCAATGCCAATCCAAACTCACATTCTATCTTTTTTAATTTTTCATTGCTTATGATACAATCCGTGCAGCCTTAATAATATTACGGTCGAATTTCGACCACTGGGCGACCACTAGTACAAATAAATTAGATTCTGAAATTAAAGGCACATATATGTCTCCACTGCTGGGAGCACGAGCCTTCCTTATGGATGGATAGGAAGAACGGGCCATAAGCCACCACGCAGGCCCAGTGTGGATTGGTGGATAAGTACGAGTCTACAAATACCTATTTAATACAATGTTTGTTGTTATACAATGTACAATGCTTTGGTGGCCGAGTGGCAAAGCGTTCGGCTGATACCCAAAGTCAAAGTCAAAGTCAAATTATTTATTCAACATAAGCCTTCACAGGCACTTAATGACGTCAAAACTATAAATCAAAAAACTAAAAAATTTGTTCAGACTAAGCTACTGAATCTACCACCAGTTCGGATTTTGGGAGAGCCCTCGACCGAGGAGAGCTGGCAAGAAACTCAGGAGGGTTATTTTTTTTCTCCATCTTTTCAACCAAATTACAATAATGTAATTAAATTAGTAATTACACAAATTTTGTACAATTTTGTACACACTATTAATAATATTCAAGCCAGTGCAGGCGACTTATTTCCACACGCACTTGTCTGCAATATATAACGTGACCATTTATTTTTTTACTCAAAACGGGACTTCGGTTTATGTACGTCAATTGGTAGGTTTACAGGGAAGTAAAAACTAATTTCTTGTTAAGTTTTAATTTATTTATCAAAATAGTAGGTATTTATTATAAATGAAAAGTAATTGACAAATTGCTCTGTTGTTTTGATATTTTTCAGTGATGATTTTAAATAAGAATAAATTATTTTTTTAATGTTTACCTTTGTTATCAACATTGCCTTAAGGACCGGTTTTGGAAAACGGGACAATTTTACGTCCCGAAGCTTTTTCCGGGGACACCGGGACGGAGAACCGCAAAAAGGGACGGTCCTGTTCAAAACGGGACGTATGGTCACGTTGGCAATATAGTAATTTACCTTATAATAAGCTTTGTTAATTAAAACATGTTTAACGTGCGTTTCGAATTTAATATCTGTCAATGCAGTTGTCTGAGCTTCGTCGGTGCACACCCGAAGGTTCAATTCCTAGGTCGGGCAGAGTGTTTCGGATATATTCGTAGTGATGACTTGATTTGTTATAGGCTATTCAATTACCTTTACAAGTTTGCTAGTATCATAAATAAATAATAAATTATAATAAATAAATAAATCATTTATTTCTGGCAACACAATGTATAAGATGGTAAAAACACAAAGGATCCCATATAATAAATACCTTACAGACTAACATACATACAATATAAAACAATTTTTGTTAGTAGATATATAGCTTATAACTATGTTAGTATATTTATAAGTATAACTTAAAACTATGTATTAGTGATAAGTGGTCTTGGTGGATCTGGCTTTCGACGCTTTCGACTTTTGTTCACTATTTCGATGTGTATTAAAATAATAAAACTCACTTACACTGTCTGGACATTACTTACTTTATTTATTCCCTCTCCTCCTACTGACTAACTAAACATCCCGTTAGTTCCTATAGCCTTGTTGTAAGGGCTTCATGGTGACTGACTGAACGGTCGCCTTCCGGGGTGGGAGGTGACAATGGCGTCACTCCGCTCTGTAGTGATGTTAATCTTCTATACAGCTCACGGTGCGAATCGCGATAGCGCAATTCAGTATAACGAATAGCGCCATCTATCGCTCATGGCGCGAACTAGGCGCTCTTTAAAATAACAAACTTTTTAAGTAATTTAAACACTAAGGGTGTCTGTATTATATCTATACATTATATTCATTCTACGCACGCTACTACAAAAATATCGACACCCGTTAACGATCAGCCATAACAAAAGTGTTAAACATGACACTTCGTTCGCACACCAATAAATTTGTTTGACCCAAAAACAAATCAACACGCGACACACGATCTCCACTTGGTTCAATTTATCCCGAAGCTCCGAGTAATTATCGCCCGCGCCCATCTTGGCCATTAAAATGGTATCACTATGTTACATCTCCCACAGAAGTTAATAGCTCATATTAGGAACATATAAGCGTACTAGTGATACAAGTGTCAGTAGTTCTCGTGCGTTGTGGAAAATTTGCCATATTAGTGCTAAGGTTATATTAATATTTTTTTATTTGACACCAATCAAATGCCAATTGAAGAGCTTGATGACGCAGTGGTTAACACGTCTGGTCTGCGATTGCTAAGTATAAGCAACTTTCGCAAAGACCGGTCTTTGGACGGGTGACCAAAGATTTCGAGCTCCTTCGTGCTTCAGAAGGCACGTAAAGCCGTTGGTCCCGGCTGTATTAGCATTCGTTAGCAACCACCAATCTGCACTGGGCCCACGTGGTGGTTCATGGCCCGTTCTCCCTATTCCATTCATAGGGGAAGGCTCGTGCCCCAGCAGTGGGGAAAAAAAATATGAGGTGGTGCTGATGTCATGATGAAATGCCACTACAATTCAATGCTCTCTATTGTTTAAATACGTAGAACTTGATTTGATTATTTTTAACCCCTTGCCTGTCACCCACCACTTTACCTGTCCCACAAACGAATTTATAATTTAAATTTTAAGAAATAATATGTTATTGACTTGGATAACATCTTGCTCATCCTCGGGCGGGTTAAGGTAAATTTCCTAAAATAACTTGGATTTGTTTAACAGACAAATATAAACTAGTGACTTATTAGTACGATAACAGATTTATTTTCAAAAGCATAATCTATTCGACTAAATTCATGTTATTTAAAAGATACCATGGGAAGTTAGTCAGTAAATTGTTTGATGTTACCTAATGGTGTCACCACAGTGGAGAGGCCTTTGTCCAGCAGTGGACTAGGTAACCTAGCTGATGAGGTTGATGATGATTGCAGGTACTTTTAACAATTAATTTTTTTTTTTCAAAAGTAGTTAACTCTTTCATTTCTGTACTATGGCACTAAAGTCGATTTACACTGTTTGTAAGTGGGACATAATTTGCTACGAAAACGTCCCAATTCTATAATAGCCGGGGGCCAGTTAGGCCGTTTTCAAAGTAAGTTTGCAGCGATAGTACGGCGGCACGCATTCGCCGGCTTAAATTACAGCTGATAGTAGTCTATTGTTGAAGAATACATTAATATGGTTTATTACGGTGGTGCGAAATGTTTTGCTTTGAATATGGTAATTGTAATTAGTAAAGCCAGTGGTCAAGACTATTAACTGATTTTTTTTTTATTGGAATTCATCCTTTTATCTTTTGGTGATGCTAGGATTCCGTCCAGAACCCATAGTGTAATACATATCTCTGTAACAAAGCATCATTGTTACACACTGCTGTGACACTTCAGTGAAGCTGAGCTGAGCTGAGCCGAGAACTGCTTTTCATGATTTTTCGTTTTTCTTGTTGTTACCGCTCTGATCGTGATCATCAATTAGGATTTTAAAATTGGTGGCGCGTTGAATAATTCGACGCCATTCTGTCTCTCTGCTGCCTGTCTAGTGCACTTGGTGTAGGGGGTCGTCAAGTGCAATATTTGTTTGATCGGTCCAGCGTAATCTGTTATTGGTAATCTGCTGGGAGGGATTCATTCTAAAACTGAGTTTTTCTCTGTTATATGGAAATTACTATAAGTTTTACTGATTTCTTTAAGGTAGTTACCTAGATCGAGTTTAAAAACATGATTACTTAATAAGTTAACAAACTATTCAAAATTATAAATGTCGATCGCTCTTTGCATACAAATCTCTAGTCTATCAATCAACGATTCACCGCACCGTTCAAAAACGTGCTCGCTACACAACAAAAAGGAAATAGCAAAAAGACATGAAATATAAAAGCCCAATAAAAATTGCATCCCATCGGTTCCGGCCCGTTACAATTCCGTTTTATTTTCGCATTCTAGCTTTTGAAATTTCGCCAACGCACACGTCAATCAAGCGCGTTCGACTGCTGCCAGGTATGGGTGCAAACGGTATACAACCCACTTGCTTCATAGCACTTAACTGAGTTTAAAGAAAGAATGAAAATCTTTACTATGACTTCTTATCTTATCTCACCAGACTAGTCATAGTCTAGTCTAGAGGGGACTGCCTATGTTTCTCTCCCAGTAGCACTTTGCGCCATTAGGATCTTTTGTGCTATCTCACTGTTGAGGACGCCGAGTTTAGCTAGTTAGAACCTATGTAGAATAAGAATATTTGATTATTTTGTTATTATTTTGTATGTAAAACTTAACGTAGGAATAAGTACATGTAAAGCGATAAGTATGATTTGTTAAAGTTAGGTTTGATCTTGTCAAAACACGTCTAAACATGAATTAGCCAATCACGTTAAAGTACACTTATTTGTTTGTCTAGTTAGTATGGGATTTTGTAACGGTCGCAAAATCAACTGTGTCAACGCGTCGCTAGTTGCCATACGTCCAAAACGGACATAAGTAGCGCAGTTTTGTATGAAAATCATGTTCAACGTTCAGTATTCAATTGTAACCTGGGAAATAAAGAAGATACTAAATACATCGAAGAGGAGTTTAATTCAAAAAAAAATACAGTCCACCACACTCACCTTTCACTCTTTTTCATCTGAAAAGATGACTGCCATAAGTTTGACAACGTCTTTGAGAGCTAAGAGCCTAAGTAGGCTAGAAGCCTATTCTTTTTTTAGCTAGTAACCCACAGTCGCACAGTAGCTGGTGATTATGACATAGTTCCTTTTTCTGCAGTTTTCTATGAGCGTAACTCCGTGACCATTGGTAGCTGCCAAAAAGACACTTTTATGATGATAATAATAATAATAATGAGAGGCTCTCGCTGAAAGGTTGGGTCAAGGGTCAGATGCAAAAGGCAGTACTCCTTGACACGGCGCGTATTGTCAGGAGGTTCCTCACTCTGCAGCCCTGACCACCGGTAGCTTGGGCCCTGCTCCGCTGCTGGCGGTACTCTAGGATTAGGTTTTTATAATATTTTATAATATATTAAAATATTGTAAAGATCTAGTTTTAAGAAAGAAAATAAATAAATAGTATAATAATAAAAAAGCAAACGGCGGCGGCGGCGTTCTAGGCACAATACACATAATCTAGGTTTAGGTTTTTATAAAAGTTGTATTTTTGTATGATATTTTGTTATTATATTTTACTTTTTATATATTTTTTATAGAAAACCTAAAATCTAAAATTTAAAATAAATAAAGAGTATATATATATAGAATGTCTTTATTTTTCTTCACAAAATAAACATAAGTACATCAGAAACATTGCATTCTTAAGCTAGTTTTAAATACATTTATATTTTATTATTACTTCTATAACAATCAATCATAAGACTATAAACATCCACAGCTGAGTGCAGTTCAGGTTCTCTTGAGACATTGACTCTTATTGAGACTTATGAGTTAGTAGGTACTCGATAAAGAACGCGCTTCGGCCGGTTCTAATCTGGCATTATGTCCTGTGACCTTTGTTCGTTTTACTAATATAGCTAAATTAAAAGGTGGACGTTGAATAAGAAAGTTCATAGCTTCGCGTTCCGTGTGAGCCTTTTTTTAAACCTTTTTAAAATTCCCAATATAGAGGTTTGAGCAAAACACTTTAGCCGCTTCCACCTTTGTTTAGAGAGCTTCGCCGACAATCAGTTTTGCAAGTAATATTCTTGCTGAATCATGACGTTTTTCGGCTTCACTGTATTATGATACTCTATTAATATTACAAATGATTACGTTTTGTACTCTAACAATCTCAAAACTGAATAAATATTTAAACATTATGAGTTAAGCCCGTCACAGACTTAGCTATAATATATATTAATATGATGTGCTATATATTTATAGCAATCCACCACACACGGTAGCTATACTATTATATATATGTTTGCCCTTACTAAGTCCGCGGTCGTATATACCATAACATAATATTAATATTTCTTGCTGTATCTGTCCACATATTTTGGTGACGTAATAGAAATATATATTATAGCTCCGTCTGTGGTTGCTCGAATATTACTATGGATAATAATCATAATATGTCTCGCTATAATATATATTATAGCTGCGTCTGTGACGGACTTTATGACAGCTTACATCTTCCTGTCCAAGATCGATTGTTAATTTGTTTACTAAAAACTTACCTGTCAGCTTTTTGTTTACGCAATAAAGTACTTACTTACTTGCAGTTGAAAGCTATATCCATAGTATTTACAATAATATATTCAACGAAAAGTTATGTATTTTGTCTTCCACGTATATTCGTAATAGGTACGCTATCGGTACCAATTACGAATACAGCTCAAACAATCTCACATATGTAAATAAACAGATCCACAAATTTTGTTTGCAGGTGACCGAGTCACGTTGATTGTATAGGGCTGATCGTCTATCCTACCGTATAATACGAACGCCCTGACAAATGACACCCTATATCTGATATACTGACGTGTTGATACGGACGAGGGGCCCGACGACGGGAATATACGTTTCTATAGGTAGGAGTCGTGTTGAATATTGAATAGCGTCATAAATAATGAGGATATGTTTGCGTCTATTGTAGAAAAAGCTCATAAAAATGTATTTGAAAATGTTTTGATTTGTCGTAGTTCATTATCTACGTTTTGGTGACTCAGTTATTATTTAAAATGTTTGTGTCGGCAATTTTGACACGGTGTTATTTGTCAAACAATAAATTCGATCCAAAGCAGTTGTACCACATGGTACTACTGCGTTCTACGAGTATCCTACTAATATTATAAATGCGAAAGTTTGTGTGTATGTTCGTATATTTGTTGCTTCTTCACGCTGCAACGGATGGATGGATTTGGATGAAATTCGGCAAACAGATAGTTTATAACCTGGAATAACACATAGGATTCCTTTTTTCCAGAAATTCCCACTGGAACGGGAACCACACGGGTGAAACCGCGAGCAACCGCTAGTATAAGATATATTTAAAAGAAAACAAACGACGAAAACGTCTACGGTCAGGCCGGTGACTTTTTTCATCAAACGTTTTTCTATGCATAATCGATTTCGCCGTTTGTTTCTGTCGAATAACACCGACAAATTATGTGTAAGGCACAGCTAATTTGATAAGTTAAAAGTATAATATCGTCATGTTAATGCAGAGTTTAAAAGGTCACTTTACCTGCTCATATATGTATCTTCAACAAATATTGTGCCCTCCCCGAATCGCGTCGCATATTGCATCTAAATATTTGAACGAGTACAATAACTGCACATTGACGTTTATCGTCAATTCAAGGTTAAACGTTCAAAACGGTATGCTTTAAAATTCGAATCGTTGGATTATGAAAGGCGTATTTTAGTTTTCATTGCTTTTAAAAACGATATCGCAACCATAATGATGGTCGGTGAAAAACGAGAACCAGTAAAATGGTATGCACGAAAAGTTTACAATTTACCATTTTGCATATTCCATTACAATATTTACTCGTGTCAGCATACCAATTTCCATTTTTAAGTTAGCATCAAGCTTTATTTGCATTGTACGCGAAAATTTTCGTCTGATAAAACACAAAACATCGCAATATGAATTTCAATTAGGAGTTCACATTTCATAGTATTTTTAGTTGACTTGCAGTTTTGTTAATTTTATTTTGTTTCTAAGCATCTATTGTACTGAATATAAATTAACAAAACAAAAATAGGCGCTGAAAAAAAATAAGTATGTTTTAAATTTTAAAATTAGGTTTTTTTTTCTACTACCCTTTTACGGACCGAAGTCCAATTTGACCCAATTAACTACAAAATATATTTCATACTTGAAAAAAAATGTTATAACTACCAAGACATAGTGATTTTAAAATTACAAACTATTTCAAAGACATTGCTTTTACAGAAAAACAAAAAAAAAACTTTGACTTCTCAAAGTAATTCTAGACATTGTTTTACGCGTTCACAATAAAAGAAATAAGTTTCTTTTGTATGTATTAGGTACATGTAAGATACATTGTGTTTTCATGTGATGGCCAAGTTAGTCTATTTATTTAATACAAAAGATTTTTAATATTGATATGGTCACTTGATGTTGTTAGGTTAGCTAATTACGTAATAACTTAAGGGTGCGCCGTCCATAAGTGACAAGTGTCATATGTTTTATTTGAAATGCCGTCGTCCATATTTATTTGATGCCGCGCGGCCATACTAATTTTGTATGGGGAATTTAAGGTGCTTAATAAAAAATAATTATTTAAATAACCACTTGATGAATCGAAAATGTAGTCTAGCAATTAGTAGTTTATCCATTGATGATTGTTTAGACAAAATCAGAGGTACAATAGTTTAGATAAACTATAAGAAATCTACTAAACGCCGCCACTCGTTTTCATGATTTTTGCCCAACTTTAAATGATATTGTAGAAAAAACTATAGCGTGTTATGAATTTATGGTTCTGACAAATTGTATACATGTTCCCTATAATACTAAATATATATTTTGTTCATTTAATACGATAGTATTTTCAATTATATCTACTTAACCGTAACTGCATTTTGGCATTTTTTTGTCGGCGCACTCTTAAGACAGAAGGTCCCTTAAGTAGGGACTGAATAAATTAACCGACTTGGTATTACATGGATCTC
This sequence comes from Eudonia lacustrata, assembly GCA_947562085.1. NCBI lineage: Eukaryota > Metazoa > Arthropoda > Insecta > Lepidoptera > Crambidae > Eudonia > Eudonia lacustrata. The sequence goes on along the minus strand of OX387315.1, from coordinate 6,477,711 downwards.
ACAACTTTTTACGGTAGAAGAACTGAGTTGCAAAACTTGTTTTTTTTTTACAAGTTTGTTTTTGATGGCATTTTCATTTTCATCTATACCGATTGACTTCCAAATTGAACGCAAACTATTTTTTTTTGTAGATAACATCACCTAAATTATTGTTTACGAGGTAAGCAATCATATTGTGAGGTCCAAAACTGTTCAATTTCTTCAATAAATATTCAACCTTTATTTCATACTAGCGGCCGCTCGCGGTTTCAGCCGTGTGGTTCCTATTTCCGTGAGAATATCGAAATAAAAACTATCCTATGTGTTAATTCAGGTTATAAACTATCTGTACGCCGAATTTCATCTAAATCCATTCAGTAGTTTTTACGTGAAAGAGTAACAAACATCTATCCATACTTACAAACTTTCGCGTTTATAAGATTAGTAGGATAAACAAAGTTCAAAGTCTATTGAGAAAATTTGACAGTTTGTGGTAGTCGATGTGCAGCGTGTCTTCAAAAGGAACGTACAAATGACATAAGCCAGGTGTGGTGATGTTTGGGTAGGGTTGCCAACTATTTTTCAGGAAATTAAAGTAAATCTATTGCTAACTACATAGTATAAATAAAAGGATTAAAAGAAAAAATAAAGTATTTTCAAAATTTATTTATTTAAGCGTTGCGTTTCGTTTCTCTTCACCTGAGTCTGAGTATCATTCCGTAGTTCAGAAACTAGGTCAACAGGAATATTCCGTTCAAACGCACGCTTAGTCGGAAATAAAGTATTTTCCATACTTTATTTTTATAAAAAAGAATAAAGTATGGGGATGGAAAATAACGTAGGATACGTTATTTTAAAGTATGGTTGTCATCCCTAGGTGTGAGTCGCGACATCGTTAAATTACATTCCATATTGACTTTATTGCATTCAAAATTGCTGATTCTCTGTTTTTGTAGAGCTTGTAAGGTTAGTTAGGTAGGAAAGACGTCTACTGTAGAAACCGTTTAAAACGGTTGAATTTTGGTTTTAAACCGTTGATTATGGTTTTAAATAGTTTTTAACGGTTGTTTTACAACTATTCACACACAACAAAAAATATGGTAATAATCCCGTTAATCATTATTATTGTCACTACTGCAATGTTATTGTAGATGTGAAAACGAGACGCGTGAATAAACGCAGCTATACCTAATTTTTTCCGCATAGTGCAAACTATTTAATCTTACCTTAAGGCGACGCATCGCTTAACAATTAATCTAATTTTGTAGTGTGTGCCAATAAATGTGTGTTTGTTTTGTTTGTTTGTTTGTTTGTTTTAATACAGAGCGATTGCGCCCCGTACCATAAGCAAAACTGTTTTTTTTTCTCTCAAATTAAAACTACAAATAAGTTTTAAAAAATAAACTAGCATATTGAAGTGTGTGTTAAGACTAATCTACTTAAATCGGTCTGGTTTGCCTATGTTTTGAAAGAGGTTACTTTGATATTTTTTTCTCTGTTATAAAAGTTAACAAATCGTGTTCTGCAACTAGCATAATGAAGTCAATTAAATGAAAATTCATGTCATCAAATATCACTTTCACATGTTTTGCAATTGTTGGGAAAAATCAAGATCCCCGCCACGTAAATTTCCAATAGTGCAATGTAACTGCAATGTTATTGTAGATGTGAAAACGAGACGCGGGAATATACCTGACGACCTCCTTGGTCGAGTGGTTTGTACACCGGTTTTCATGGTGTCGCCATCTCTGAGGTCCCGGGTTCGATCCTCGGTCGGGTCAATTTAGAAATTATTGTTTTTCTAAATTGTCTCGGGTCTGGGTGTTTTCTATGTATAATAAGTATGTATTTTAAGTATGTTTATCTGTTTTCTAGTAACCTTTTAACGAGTTTCATAACGAAGCTTCTCTTGGGCTATATAATTGGTGTGAGTAGGTATAGGAAAGTTTATTTAAGTATATATTTAAGTTTATTTATTTATTTATTTATTTATATACCTACGCAGCTACACGCGCTTAAGTTTTCTTCATAGGTCTGATTTTTCCCATAGTGCAATTTACAATATCAGTAACGATTTTAAGTAGCAGAATTGAAGCCCATACCGTGCCGAGATCTAAGAAAAGACAGCACAATACACTATGTTCCCCTACTGAACCATGTTTATCAACAGTGATGGTAGTGACAATAAAATATGGTGAGTGCCGGACGAGTGAGCACGTGGCCGGCCACATTACCGGCAATATTCCAGTTTACCCATGGAACGTGAAAACGCTTTTCAATACTCGAATTGTAAAGTTGGTTCAGAGATTTTCTTATGTAAATTTATATACTGGTCATTAATTTAATAAACATTTTACTTAGAATTAACTAAGATACTTGTATTTCTTAGATTGAAAATTTTAATAGTTAAAATCAATCACATCAAGTTATTATTATTATTATCTACACAAATAAATCTCGCGACAAGCTTTTATCTATCTATCTAATACCTTTAAACAGCAATTATCTATATGAATCTCGGAACGGCTCCAACGATTTTCATGAAATTTGGTATGCAGGGGTCTTCGGGGGCGATAAATCGATCTAGCTAGGTTTCATTTTTTAAAAATTATCATAAAAAAATATCGGTCATCCAGGTACTATCATATAAATTGTGTAATGAATGACGTTAGTAAGTTGATAGTAAAAGTTTTAAAGTAAAAGTTTATTTTTTATTTTTATTATTTTTAAACTAAACATTCGTATTCTCAGTAAATCCTTTCATTTGATACTCATATTGTAGGCAAGCATTAAAAACTTAGTCCGCCATATTGGATTTAGAGTGACGTCACTTTATTTTTCGAGTTATTCTCAGCAAGCCCTTTCATTAATTTGATACCCATTTTGTAGGAATGCATTAAAAATAATTAGTCCGCCATCTTGGATGTGCCGCCATGATGGATTTAGAATGACGTCACACAGTTAACCATGCATTGTCATCCAAACTGAACATGTATACAAAACTTCAGCTCAATCGGTTGAAGATATCTGCTTCAAAATTGTGTTGCAAGATTCCACCCGAACAAACATACATACACACATACATACTTACATACATAAATACATACATACATAAATACATACATACATACATACTTACATACATACATACATACATTGCAAGTTAAAGAAAAGCTTGTAAAATTAGTTACTCCTTGCTATGAAAGGCAGTTGAGCTGTCGAATTGAGATGAACGAAAGTTTTATTAGCCGATCGACATCAAGTTCAATGAGAACCGCCAATGTCAATCAACATTAACACACGAGCCTAAAAGCATGCCAAGTTTGTGTGTTTTCATTTTTTACGACACATCAAAAGAAAGTGATATCATGTAATTTTATGATAATGGCGGGGTGGCTTATAACCTTAAGTAAAGGCTTTTAAATTTACGATTCGAGCCGCGTGATGAGCCGAATGTTTTATGAGTTGCAACATTTAGGCTCGTATGCAGGCTAATATAGCTCATATGATTACGCTGCTAGCATATAAAGCCGTAAGTCAATATTCTACCCATACCCTTGGAAGATTAGAAATTTCTCATCTCGTCGAGGCGTACGTCTACCGGCCTATATTTTCCTCCACCTCCGTTTCTTGAACAATAATAAAACGTCTTATTTTGGATGAAGCGGTATTCTCTAAAGTGCAATAAAAAGAGTTTCGTATGTGATTCGTTGGTGTTAAACTCTGTGTGTGCAAATACTGGTTTTCCTCATAATGAATCTAAATGACAGCTGAACTTAGTATAAGGTGGCCATTTTTTTACCAAGGGATCCTTATGGATACCGGCCTGAGGTTACACAACCGTGCTACCATGTGGCAGCTAACCTGTCGCCCTTTTTCAGGGTAAGTGTCAGCTGAGCGAAAGGGAGTGGCATACCCATACCCACTAAACCCTGAAGAAATGAAGATCACCATTTAGGATTTTCACAGTAAACGTGTGCTATTCGTAATCAGCTGCCTTCAATTGCCAATTGCTTCCTCTGTTTAAATTGAAATATTTATTAAAGTTACAATAGCATGTCGTAATTTTGGTAAATTTACTGAACAAGTAGAGTATTTAAAACATAATTACTGTGCGCAAAGACACTGACCGGGAAACGAATAATGTAAAGTAGCTACCTTTAGGTATGGATGGATCTATAACCCCTTTTAATGGTCACAGCATGTAGATTTTTTTTTAGATTATTAAATTAACAGCATGTATTCCTGTAAAGGGTTGAACAGGTAAAAAGTGACGTATTTAATATTTTTCAAAGTTTAAACATGTTAGTGACTCGCATAGTTTCCAAATACGTCACCGAGCGATCTTCTATTAAGGCAGTGATGTCCCGATGCGATGAATCGCGACTAACGAGCCGCCCGATTGATCTCGCTGTGACAGCGGAACGGCGATAAGCTGTATCCATGGGCCGTTCAATTTACCTAATTACGTCGGCCCTTCACTTCTGAACTTTTCGATGATTCCTTTCAACGTAAGGAGGTTGAGATGTTGAATTAGGTGAAGTGGATAAACACTTTTTGGTTGATTCGATGAATTTTATGCGTGAAAAGTTTATTGGAGTCATGTCTGCGGTTTTGTTTTGTTTTCTAAAATTTGTGTTATGTTGAATATTAATGTTATATAATGGTGGATTATTAACCGTTAAGTGTTCGTGAGCGTGCATGAGTGTTTTCAAATGAAACAAAACATTGCAACGACACTTTTCAAATTCTCTCAATAAGTCCGCGTGAGGTCTTAGTAAAGCGCCACATCTTTATTGGGATACTTGAGGGGTTGGGGAGTATACCATTTCTCACTTTTCATACAGGAAGGAAATATTGTTTATATATATCTAGGTATGTATAACTTGTAAGAAAAACTACTTTGACACTGACTAAATGTGCTAATCGGACAAAGCCATTAACCTAGGGGGGGAAAAAATATACCATGTTTATAACAGTTCTAAACATGAAGCTGTAGATCTAAGTATGGTTATAAAATGTTCAGTTTGTTTTGTCAACATTGGTATACATTTTTCTATATTGCTACAGTCTTACTGACACTTTTGACACTTCTGAACTTTTCTATGATTCATTTTAACGTAATGTGATTGAGAGCTTTGATTATTTACTCAAATAATCAAAGATTGAGAGGTATAAAGTAAATAAACACTTTTTGGAAATTCGATGAAAAACGTGAAAGACTACATCAATACATCTACGGCTTACAGCCGATCTACTAGTGTTGTGGAATGATCATGATCAGCCAACTAACGACCCATTGCTGGGACCTTACAAATGAACAATAGCATCATCAACAGCTCATTTTATGTTGCCACTGCCGCCGGGGCAACTTCTCTATGGATCGATTGGGAGAACAGGTCGTACACCACCAAGCGGGCCCAGTGCGGATCGTTGGTTGTTAACGACTGCTAAAGCCGGGACCAACAGCTCATGCCTTTCAAAGAACGGAGGAGCTCAACACGATACATTTTTCGTCACCCGCGCCGATGACGTAATTCGCAAAATGGCGAAAAAAAATATGCTGCATATTTTGATACTTAACTAAAACCAATATTTTTTTTAAATATTTTTTAGGTTTACTGTTAAGGCGACGCATCGTTAAACAATAAATCTCATACGTTTTGATACGAGCGTTTGCGCCCCGTACCATAAGAAAAACTGTTTTTTTTCCTTCAAATTAAAACTACAAATTATTTAAAAAAAATGAACTACAATTTTAAAGTGTGTGTTAAGACTAATCTACTATGAAAATTTAGATGCTTAAATCGGTCTGGTTAGCCTGTAAAATGTGAATCTATGTTTTAAAAGATGTTACTTTGATATTTTTTTCTCTGTTATAAAAGTTGAAAAATCGTGTTTCTGCAACTAACAAAATGAAGTCAATTAAATGAAAAATCATGTCATCAAATATCACTTTCATATGTTTTGTAATTGTTGAGAAAAATCAAGATCCCCGCCACGTAAATTACCAATGCGTCGTCTTAATTTGCGGTCTATATTGTCGCAGGCGCTATGTATTATCGACCCTTTGCCAGGGTCAGTAAGGATCAGCCTTTATGAATGTTCACAAATCGAGGTGTCGTCTTAACCACCGCGCCATCGAGCTCATATTAGCATCAAGTTAGTTGCGCTAACACGCTGATGTAGTTTGGAAGCAGTCAAACTCTTTTTACGGCTATACTTTTCATCATCACTAAATGCATCTGGACTCGGGATTTCTCATATGAACCAAAGCACGTTGAAAGATTGGGATAGTAAGTCTACTCATATTTAAACAAACCAAAAGCCAGAAGTAAATTCTTTCCAAAAAATCCCTAAGTCGCTACGTCACTGAGCCTATAGCAAAACTGTGATGGTGATAACTGCTTTATCTGTGGGCGATAACGTCAAAGTTCAATTTACTTAATGACGATTGTCTCTTCGCTTCAACCTTTTTTTAAACCTTTTACCTTCCAATATTTTGTTAAGCGTGATTTTATCTCAAAAAGAAAGGGAAATTAGGAGCTCAGCGCTCTTTGAAATGAGTATTTGGGTAAAATGGGCCCTAATCTTTGCTTTGAGCACTTTTTTATGTATGTTTGTATTTAAAAGAACCAATGAAGTTTGCTATTAGTATTTATTTATTCGTTATTAGGGTAAGTTAAGTAAATAGAAAAAAATTTAGTATAGGCTATCAAAATAAATGTATGTAAATTAAATTTTAATAAAAAAAAAATGTAAGTACAAGATGGTCGTCTTTGAGAATACTTAAAATAGAAATTATATAATTAGTTATTTATTTAAAATATACACGTTTAGTGAATACCTTCATAACTAATGTGATACATCATGGCCGAATCTACGCGTTATTATTTTATCTTACTTTTTGATAAACTAATTATTTTAAGTATAAATTATTTTAAGTAGCTGTAAAACCACCCAACTTGCTATGATTCGCGAATAAGACTCTAGTTTATACCTACTAAGTATATACTTAGTAGGAATAAACTAGAGTCTTATTCGCTATTTTATATATTTTATTTTGATGATATCATCATCATCATCATCATCATCAGCTCCTCTTGACCCACTGCTAGGCATAGACCTCTCTTTGCTTATGTCATTCGCCTCGATCCTGTGCTAGTCTGAGCCTCGTGTAACCCACGGTCTTGGTGATATAAACCGACGCCGGTGGACGTCCCCTTTTCCTGTATCCGCCTCAACTCCTGCAAATTTATAACAACCGAAAAAAAAACCATTCCATAAAAACGTCACAAATCTTCTTTGCCAAGTCAATATTCGTCCACTTACACGCATCGCGAGACAGTTTCGTCGCGTCGCGTCGTCGTCGATATATTTTTTTTTCTTTACATAAAATGTGGTTTGTCAGCGCTCGTATCAAAGCAAGGGTACCGTGAAAAGGCGGACCTTCGTCAAGGAGGGCCCCACTTGACACAGCACGGAATCTATTCAATTGATCACCGATCACCGATATTGAGTCCTCTAGTGCCCTCCGCATTTGCATGGGACTTATTAAAAATGTAGCCAAGCCTCTGAGCCCGAGATCGACCCTGATATGAGAGAGCGGTATAAATTTTAAATGTCAATTAAATTTTCTAATAAACGTAGATTGAATCTTAACTTTTCATTTGGCGATTGGGCTTGGCTACATTGTAACGAGTTTAATTTACTATTTTGTGCATAAAACATTGTATTATGTGGGTTATGCCCCATCTTTCCATGTGCATGGTCATGTGGGAAGACCTGTGCCCAGCTGTGGGAACTTTAATATAGGTTTATAGATATAAATTACACGTAATTTATCTCTCCACTTAAAACTCATGCCAAGAGTGTCTAAAACTGGCGAGCATGTATGAAGAAATGAATGAGAGTATGATGTAATGAAATGATGAAGCGAAAGAAGTATGTGAGAATAGCAAATGGCAAGAAGTGATCTTTGCCTATAGGGAAATAGGCGTGACTGTTTGTATGTATGTGTGTACATATACAACTGCGCAAAAACTCTGAAACGATTAAAAAATATTAACAAAAAAGAAAAATGTGACAACCCTAGTTCACCCGAGCATGACAGCGCGGCGTCATTACACAAAATAAGGAGGACCCAGGACTTCTTGGCGGGAAAGGGAGGAGTCATGTCTGCGGTTTTATTTTATTTTCTAAAATTTGTGTTATGTCGAATATTAATGTGAAATAATGGTGGATTAGTAACCGTTAAGTGTTCGTAAGTGCGCATGAGTGTTGGCGAATGAAACAAAACAGTGCAACTTCACTTTTCAAATTCTCTCAAGAAGTCCGCCCGAGGAAGTCCTCGGGCGGACTTCTTGAGAGAATTTGATTTTTACTAAGTAGTAAAGCCGAGGGGTTGGGGGGTATATCATTTCTCACTTCTCATTTCTATTATCATTCATCATCATTATGTGTTGGAATTATATATTTATATATATTTATATATTGTATATTTATGTATTACTTGTAAGAAAAATCACTATGACCAGTGTCATGTCAATTAGCACATTTAGCCAGTGCTAAATGTGCTAATCGCACGAAGCCATCAACTAAAGGAAAAAAAAGGAGAACCCAGAAAGTAAGCTTAATACCCACATACCGCGCTCGAGCGACACACACATAGACAAACACGGATCTTAGAACAGCTCGGTACACCCCGATCCGATCCGAACCCTTCGGAGAATCTAGTAGGGCACGGGGACACGCACTTTTAAGTGTGTGTTCTGCCGTTCCCTCTAGAAAACCTCTGAAGGTGATTCGTTTCACACGGCTTGAGGTACCCTTTACGTACCTCGCCGCTCCCAAAAAAGCCTGGTGTCGCTGAAAATGTCGTTTGAGGCAATCAGCAATCTCTCTCAAAGGTTGTCTATATGTGTACGTTGCTCAAACGCGATTGCATGAAGTTAGCCTTCTACAGTCTCCACATTTATTACTATAGCGCGCGTCAGCATCGCTCGAGATCAAAGACGCTCCTTCACTGTACAAAATTCTCTAACTATGTCACTAATGATGGAACTAGGGTAATTGAAATATTCCATTTTGTGAAAATAACTATACTAATTCAATTTCGCTATTGAGCGTCTAGTGACAGTTTTAGCCACCCTTCAATCATGTAGACGAAAACGAGAATATGTATAGCATACAAGCACAGCGTAAGGAAGAAGTTAGATAGACTGTGATAGAAGCAGCAGCGCCTCCTTATCTTCGATCTGACTTATCATCAGGGCCTCAAGTCTGCCAATACTTATAATAACGTCTCTTAACGTTATCAAATCAGGCAACAGACAAGTTTAAAATTAGCAAAATTAAGGCACAGGTGAGATAAGATAAGATAGGATACCTGACCAGGTTTGCCAGAGAGCGTGGGTTCGAATACCATTCGTGAAAAAAAATCACACCTTTCAAATTTATTTATTTAATTTGTTCTATTCATAATTATGTAAAAGATAAGATAAATGATTGCATTGCAAAACTTAGCCTTCTTGTATGTGGAATAAAAAAATTAGCAAAACAATTATTCTCGTTTTCGTGAACATACTGGAATGGTGAATACCTAAAGCTCGGATTAGGCACTACTGCAAACACCAAAGTTATCGATACATCTACGTATCGACAGCTCCATTGAACGATTTATAGACCTCATTCCAACAACCAGCTATTTACGTGCAACCATAGATTCTTATTTGTACAGAACCGGCTGCTCCTCACTTATCCAGTCAACAGTAAACTGTGAAATTTTCAACCGTTTGTTATCTCCGGCCAAACATTGACTTTGATCTAATCATTACAATTGTGGTACAGTTATGTTGGCACACAGGGCTGTATAAAACGGTAAATAAGCGACGTAAAGAAGGAGGTATTATAATTTTTATGATACTGAGCCATGAGCCGTCAAACAACCGCCTTTGTGATCTAGTGGTTAAGGGGATACATGTTTGTGTACTCGGTTTGGTTGTTGGTAGGGCTTCTTTGTCCGCCTGGCTAGCTACCACCATCTTTTCGAAATATGTCGCCATAACATAAATATTTGTAGCATTGTTGTGTTCCGGCAGCTAGAGATAAGACAGTCAGTGCCTCACTAGTTGAAGATCCCGGGTGAAGTGCGCTTCCATCATTGGCCTTATCATCACTTAACATCAGGTGAGATCAAGGCTCTGTGCTTATCCGTAAAAAGATGAATCATCAAAACGAAAACAAACTCCTCCTTTTTTGAAGTCGGTTAAAAAAATAAGGATAGTAAAGCGGCCACCGCATCATGCGTGATCAATTCCAAAGTTCTTGTACTTCTTATTAATTTTAACCGCCTCTGCCGTCTAGTGGATAAGGCCGCCGGTCTTAGACCAAGAGGTCCTGGGGTCTCTTTTTAGGTAGTAGGTAGGTAGTAGGGCTTGATTGTCCGCCTGACTAGCTACCACTACCTTATCTAAATAGGTCACATCAATGTTTGTAGCATTGTTGTGTTCCGGCAGCTAGCGATAAAATAGCCAGTGCCTCAGAAGTTAAGGATTCCGTGAAGTGCGCTTCCACTTTTGGCCTTATCATCACTTAACATCAGGTAAGATAAGAACAAGCGCTTACCAAGGATCTAGTACAAACAGGTACACAAGATTGCACAGTTATGCTGCTTGGCAGCATAAAGGAGTATGAAGGTGGTCGCTATCAAGCCGGATCCTGGGCACTGGAACACTATTGAGGCGTTATTGAATTAGCGTACTTGAGGTTCAAAACACATAAAGGTAAAAATAAAAAACGAGCGGAGCCTTACAGTAGTCGCATTGATGTGTAACATTTGACATCTAACCTTAGATAAGCAATTTTAATATTATGAAAACAATGGGTCAGGTATTACATCGTTTTATAACTATAAAATAAATGCAGTAAATACTCATTAGAAGACATTTGACATATCAAAATGACCTGTGATAGTCAAATGACACAATTATGTCACATATAATAATAGTTCATAATATCGATTTTAAATTTACAAAATGGCACGCGCTTCCTCGACTTCCTGTCATACTGTTACACCTACTTCCGTCACATTTCACGAAATCACTCCCACAAATTGTATACGAGTATACAGAAGGCGAACGGAAAGATGTTACACATCAATAAATATTCTAGAGATTTTACTTGCTGCGCCACCTAGCCTTGTGTATCTAACAAGTAGCCTATCTCGCAAAAAGCTTGCAATTTTCAAAATACTGTTGATTCATACCTCACCGCACAAGGTGTACTTAACGCCGGGAGCCGTTTTCTAATAATTTTATATTTTGACATTGTTTTATGGACCGGACCGAATGGCTTTAAACTGATCGTTATCGGACCAAATTGCTAAGGCCTTCTCGCCTGGTTAATATTGTTGCTTTATTTTCTAAGTTAATGGCATTGTAACATCTTAACTGCAGACACTTTATATTCGCCGTTGATCGCGCCCTTTTAATTAAGAGACTCATTAGTTATTCCGTTAGGTTAAGATGAATTGCTTCTTCGCCGTCTCTCATTCGCAGTTCTTAGATTTGTTAATTTTATCTTTGCAGAGTTTCATAATTAAAATCTGTACCTAAAAATGTCTCTTTCAATGCAGACTTAAGATTATTTAAATGTTCACATAAACACATAGTAATAGATGTTATTTGACTGTAAATCTAACAATAACTAAACAAATAAATAGGAACACACAGAATATTAATATTTTATTTTATTTCAACCAACTCCTTATGTACTATTTTGATTTGGTCAACGTTACGCCGAACACTGTGTATTTGAAAGGACGTATGCACCGATACAGACTATGAAATCAACGGACCCACGCGTAATTTTTTTCTGTTATCATTATTTATTAATTATCAAAACATCACACATTCCCACTGCGTTGTAGACTCATGAGAAAAATTCGCTCCAATGAGTACTGAAATCGAATGAACACTGGCCGATATGTCATTGCGCATATAACACCGACGGATGGTAATGGAGAAAAATAACAGTCGCGCCGCCATCATTAGCCGGGGCTGTCGGGAGCCGGCCCTCCTAAGGGACCCGGCACGTGATAACGTCCCTCACTCCGTGTGGAATACGCTTTTATTTCATGGAGGCCATAGAGTGGGCGGGTTGGCCACTCTTTTACAACCAATGCCACGGCTGTACTGTCTCAAGCATTCCATCGCTTACAAAATTTTGTGGTTGGTTTATTTGTCGTAACTCTAAATAGTTAAAACTTGAAAACCAGCATACGTTTTCGCTCCTTGCTATGTCATGGGATCCTTCAAATGAGACGTGAAGAGACAACTTGTCGGTCGGCAGGGTGAGGGTGACTGATGCTGCGTTGTTTCCACGCTGCACCAACTGTCTTCGTGTCTGGACTTCATTTCCACTTAAGATAAGTTGGAGTAAAATCATTAAAGGAGCTAACAATAAACTTAAAATTTAGTAAATCAGAACCTCTGTGGTTCGGCAGGCAGTAATCTTATCATGTAAGTATGAAAATGCTTTATTGCCAGATTTTTTTTAAATCTTAAAGGGCACAAAATATTTTAAGCACGTAATCGCTCGTTTTGTGGCCTCCAAACCTATGCATCGATTAAATATTGGGACTGACAGGTCGCAGATAGTTCAATATGACGTTATATTATTGGACAAAATATTTCTGATAGTGACAACAAATTTGATATGTTAGATATCACTTTAATTAAAGAAGCTTTTTGTACTTTATCAAATGTTTTTATTTGTATAAATAAGTTTTTAATATGAACAGTTGATTTAATTGATTCATTAATGATTCGTAAAGTCCGCTGTTTTGTTTTACGTATTAAAATAAAACAGATAATAAACATATTGTTTTTAAAGTCAGATTAATCTGAATTAATCTTTGCAACATAGTGGTCATAAATATCTGGGTTGTGTTAATAAGAGTGTGATTTGGACTAATATGTCAACAGATTTATGATACAAGAAAAAAAAATGCAATAACTTTTAAATGCGTAATGTCTGTTTTCAAAAGATTCTGCGAAAACTACACCTTAAAATTAAACATTATACCTACGGATCTATTGGCGTTTATTCCATATAATAATATTCTTTTTTATCCTGACCTTTCGAATCGTCACGAACAGGGAACGGTCTTTGCAATGGGTCAAAGGGTGAATTAAAAGTTTTTTTTTTACTTGGATGGAAAAGTCTTTTTGACCTTTTAGTAGGTAGGTGCTTCGAATAAATCGAATAATTCTGTCTTTCTCGAGTAAAATCTCTCAAAATAATACCATAGTAGCTTAATCAATAACCTGGATGACCGAGCTTTGCTCGGTATTTTTTTGATGTGTAATATCTTTCCTCTCGCTTTCTAGCAATTTTTGGGAGTGATTTCGGATTTTTGTGAAATGGGACGGAAGTGTCCAACAGTGTAACAAGAAGTCGGGGAAGCGCGTAAGCGCACCATTTTGTAAATTATGTAATCGATATTATGAACATGACATATTATTATTATAACTGACATATTGTGTCATTTGACTATCAAAGGTCATTTTGATATGTCAAATGTCTTCTAATGAGTATTTACTGCATCCTCTTTTTGAATTCTATATTCTATTTTCTATTGTAATATTGATTTCAACCCTTTCGTGTGTAATAGACTTTATCATTATTTATTTTATAGTTATAAAATGATGTAATACCTGACCCATTTTTTTTCAAAATATAATGTTAAAATGCTTATTACTAAGGTGAGATGTCAAATGTTACACATCATATGCGACTACTGTAAGGCTCGCTAGTTTTTTTTGGTAATTTTCTAAAAATGAAACCTAGCTAGATCGATTTATCGCCCCCGAAACCCCCTGCATACTAAATGTCATGAAAATCGTTGGAGCCGTTTCTGAGATTGAGATTATACAAGAATTACTCGTCTAGAGGTATTATATAGTTATTCCTTATAAGCGATTCAACACAGTCCGAGAAATTGAACCACAAATTACTCTTTTGCGGTTTTATTTCAAATTAGTAAAGTCGATTACAGTACCTTTATATATAATTCTTCTGTACGTGTTTGTCACCTAACTCCTCATAAACGGATGGACCGATTTGGATGAAATTTTGTGAGTATATTTTAATAGGTTCCTGAATGGTTTGAAAACACAATTGGAACCGGTAGGTGTCGCTGCAACCTATTGCAGTGCCACCTACCGGTTCCAATTTTGTTGGACCGAATGGACCCTAGTCCATCATGGGATACGGGTGTTCTCAAGCGGACGAAGTCGCGAGCGGACCACTAGTTAGGTATGATTGACCTTTATGTTCGAGATTTAATGCCTTACAAATAAACAAAGTAAAAAAATAAAAGAATAAGGTCCGAATAGTTATTCCGTGTTTTGTCTCTTTTACTCTAATTTGAAATGACGTTTACATGACAGGAACAAAACACGGAATAACTATTCGGACCTTATTCTTTGTTTATTTGTAAGGCACTTGAGGTTTTTAATAGGTTGTTAGTTTTAGATAACTAGTATATAACCTTTTTTACGTTATATGACAATTATATGAGAATACGCGGTCATTTTCGTGATGCTGATTATTACGGACATAAATAGACATAGAACCCGATACATTTGCGACATGACTTCTTAAAAGACGTCATATATTTTCATTTAAGTAATCCCGTTGGTCCCTCCACCGCTCCCACCTCAATTTCATTAACGAGTCCAACTACACATCAAAATAATAGTAAATTACAATCAAAACACAAGTTTATGACGCCCCCTAGATATATGTAACACGGGAAACATCTCCTGCCCCGCCATTGTATAGAAATGAAGACACATTTATGTGGCCGGACCCTTCACGCCCTGACAATATGTCCTGGACAAAATATAACTTTATTCCCTGCCGCAATTTACTCACCTGCTATATTTATTATCTCATTCAGGGATGGTACTAAAACTAAGAGCTTCGATACTACATACTCATACGTTGTGTATAAACATTTAGGTATAATTTTGTAGAGGAAAAATAACTACGTTGATGTTATCTATTTCCATAACGCGATAATCTATGAATTTAGAATGAAATTAAGTGTACCTACGGCCAGGGCTTTCTTGTTGACTGTAGCTATTTTTTATCATTCTATGTAACTTACTTCTTTCTATATACGAGTATATTTGCATAACTTATTATTATTTTAATATAAAAAAATTAAAAAAAAAATTTTTTCCTACAATCACACCAATTAAAAGAGAAGCTTCGTTATGAAACTCGTTATATGGTTACTAGACAACGGATAAACATACTTAAAATACTTAAATACATACTTATTATACATAGAAAACACCCAGACCCGAGACAAATAAATAATAATATCAAAAAATCTTGTTTTAAACCAGGTTGAGCTCTCCCATACTGTTTTTGAACTATACTTTTTCCAATTGTAAAAAAAAACAGATAGTTAGACTCTTTCCATCATTCAACATTTTTAGATAAGCCATCTCAGACATATTACAAAATTCTAATTTGTCCCTAAACTTAACTTCTAATAATAAAAGCAATAAAACTCAGTAGGTACTTAAAAACCTGATAGATAATAAAAATCATAATTAACTAAAAAGTATTTAGGTAAGTTAAAGAGTGAATTCGCAAACGTTAACTATATAACGGTTTATGTTCTAAAAACGGTACCCTTTTTGCGAAGCTAAACGTGTTGCTATAAATCTTTCTGGCAGGCCGTCTGACCTTTACGCTTGGGCCGAATAAACTAATCAAGACCACGAAATGTCGTTACAGAAACTTGGCCTGTCTCAGACGAGTGCCGAAATTCACTATCCTACTCGTATTACATTGTCGGCATGTCAATCTAGGTCATTCGCTGCTTGTCATTAACGTTAAGTGACCAAATTAAAGGGAGCTCGATGGCGCAGTGGTTAACGCGCCCGGTCTGCGAGTGCTGAGGTTAAGCGTCTTTCGCAAAGGCCGGTCATCAGATAAGTGACCAAAAATTTATCATCTCAAGCTCCTCCTTGCTACGGAAGGCACGAAAAGCCGTTGGTCCCGGCTGCATTAGCAGTTGTTAACAACCACCGTTCGTTTTCGGGTTCGCGTGGTAGTTCATGGCCCGTTCTCTCTATCCATTCATAGGGAAGGCTCGTGCCCCACTGTGGAGCCATAAAATGAGCTGATGATGATGACGATGACTAAAATGTTATATTAAACCGTTGGTCTTGGTTGTTTTTGTAAGATTTAAGTCGTTGAAACCCACCAATCAGCTTTGGACTATAGTTTATAGGAAGGCTTAAGCCCTGCTGTGTACAGGCTTATGACGATGATTACAAAATAAAAAAGTGTGCTTATGTATTTTTTTTATTTTTATAATTAATAGTATAGTATCATTGATTTATTTATCTTAATTTGAAATTGACATACAATAAATGATTTCTTTTTATTCTTCAACTAGTACTTTCTTAAACTAGTTAATAAATCAATCCTCTCCATCCCTAGGTGGCCTGGAAGATATCGTTTACGACTCCAATTTTTATTTTTTTAATTCGTTGTTAACATGTATTTTTTTTTTATACATTAAAGTATTAAATTCTATTCTATTCTATTATATTATATTCTAGTTACTTTGATCTACCTTTTTTACTTGTCTTTTACTTATAATACTTGCATTTTTTTTATTTATCAGTAGATAACGGTCAAACAAGCTAGGCTCTTTAATATGTATCTAAAAATATGAGAAAATTAACTTTCAAATTTTAAATAGCAATCTAACAAAATAGCCAGCTCTTCGTCGATCGATAAGCAATTTGAGACCACTCTATCGGAAAATTTTGTGATGACACCGGAATAATGTGTTAGGTGAATATATTATAATGGCCGTATAGATGTTGAGTTTCATTTGTAAACGCATTCTGGTCACATAGTGCATCCCAAGGGAGTAGGGGAGGGTCCTGTGAAGGGACGCGTTGCAAAATTCTGTGTAGTCACGCTGGTTGCAATTATCGGAGTACTTTTTAACGAAACAGTTTTTATTTGAATCACTAGCTGTTGCCCGCGATGTTTGAGAGTACTATACACTATGCGACAGGAACCCGGGATATAAAGACAGTGTCCTATGTTCTCGTCCGGGTAATGGCCTATATATTAGACAGATTTGTTAGATGAATTTCCCGAACGCATTATTTAGTTGCAGCGGATTTCAGTGTCGCATTTTTTAGCGAATCAATATTTCATGTTGGATATATTTTGCGAACGCCTTATTTAGTTACAGCGCTCCCCCCTCCCGTGACTGGCCCTCGCTACGCTGCGCTCCGCTCGGGAAAAAAAAATAACTTAACCTAACCAACAGTAAGGATTTCTTATGCTGAACGATTGAAGTGAAGTAAAATGGCGTTACTCTGAAATTTACTGCAACTAAAAAAGGGGATCGCGAAATTCATTTAATAACAAATTATAGGAACATAATTATAGCTTTCGCTAAAAAATGCAGCCCTAAAATTACCTGCTACTAAATAATGCGTTCGCGAAATTCATCTAACAAATCATTAGACAACATGACATACAGTCCTGATCCCAAGGTAAGTAGCTAAAGCACTCGTTTTATGGAAATCAGGTACAACGACGGCACCATAGCCACCCAGACCCGAAACAATTTCGAAAAGTTCGTTTTCAACATTGAACCAACCGGGAATCAAGCCCGGGACCTCAGAGTTAGTGCTGCTAAAGTCCGGCGTGCAAGCCACTCGGCTACGGAGGTCGTCAAATGGTAATGATCGTCTGATGCACTTGACAACGAATAGCATTTCTATTTTGATTTAAGTATATAGATTTGAGCTCATAAAATTGATGTGCACTGAGCTATGGGCTAAAGCTATCAGATAGGTAGGTACCTACTGAAATACTGTTATTATAGCCGTATATATTTAAAATCTTTGTTGAGAGAGATTTAACATTTTTATTAGGACTATGTTACTGAGACTTTAGTAATAACAATGATTATTAAATTTGTGTCTTTATCGCCCAACTTTTTTTTTAAATTGACTACTTTTTTTGTTCGCAGAATGTCTTTTTCTTTTATTGTAGCTTTGAAGGGACTTTATTTTTTTCTTTTTAATGTCTGCTATATTTAGCTAGTGAAACAAACACACTACTCTACAATTTTTATAGTGTTAACATAAATAGACGCTAAGAAAATTAAAAAAAAAACGTTAGTATGAAAAAATAAAATTTTATAAAAAATCTTCATACAAAACGTCAATTTCATAGGTAAGGACCTAATAGTTATTTAGTTTATTACGTCATCTTGCCACCTCGCACCGCCTATGAAAGCAATATCAAAAGCTAAAGGCTATTTGCTTTCGATATTGCTTTCATAGGTGGCACAAAACGACAAGATGACGTCATAAACCACACACGAAGTCAAAGCGATCGGTTAGGCGGTCGGGGGGCAGATCGTCGGTCCACCTTGTTGCAGGCCTGCCCATACTGCGCTTTCCGGTACGCGGTCGCCACTCAAGTACTGTTCCGCCCCAGCCGCCAACAGTCCTGTGAGTGATGTGCCCTGCCAATGCCACTTGATAATTCTTTATGATTCTTTATTTATACACGAAGACTTGTTATCGGTGATCACGACCTACTGATTCCGACTAAAAATGATGGCTATTGCAATAATAATAAAACTTACATGTCAGCGTTCTATTTTTATATTTTTGTCTGGTAAGTAAAGTTAATAAGTAACTAGGTATAAATATTAAAATCATGGTCATCTTACTCCTCCTTGTTACAAATAAAACCTCTTCATAGGTATATGTCGATGATAACCTCAGAATAATAACTAAAGCTATAGAAACCGGACTAAAATAGCAATACTCATTCATCAGTTCGTACTATTTTAACTAATGAACCTAAGTGATGTATTGGAAAGAGATCGATTGTCCCTTTTCTTTCGTTATTTCCAAGGTGTCACCAGATTTGTTACGTCATATTTGAGGTAATGTAGTGAGTGACTATAAAAAGGACTCAAAAATTTTTTTTGATCACCGATTAATATCTGATGAACGTTTGACATAACAATACAAAAAATAAAACTAAGTGTCAACCATTTGTCGCACTCCAACCTCCTTTTCTAGCCATAAGATAGAACGGAACTAAACATAGTTGCACGATTTTTATTTTAGCCATCCTTCTATAGCTTTAGTTATTATTCTGAGATGATAACAAACCTCATAGAAGATTTAAAGTTTTCATGTTATTAGTAAATGTGACATTCCTAGGTAAGCTGATACGTTGTTCTTGGTCGCCATCATCATAGTCAAACATAAACAGATGTCGAAACATTGCAGGAATGAACAAAAAAATTGTAATAAAATAAATTTGAGATTTTTTATGGAGCAGTAAATCTACGTAAACATGATTTTGCATGTTATCAAAAAGTACTTTATACTTGGTTGCATGGCTATGTTTCGGGAATATACAACTATTACCAAACACCGTGTATAATAATAATAATAGTTGCTGACCTCTATGATATGACCTCTTTTTAATAATTATAGGAAAATAGTGTCGATCCTTGATTCCTCTCGAACACTGATGCCACTACTGTACATCGTCAGTGAAAAAAAAACTGCTAAAGGGCCAAAAGGTCAATGAAGGAAAATATTGTTTTTCTTTATTAATAACTAGTGGCCCGTTCGCCGTTTCGTCGCAAGAAAGGTTTTCCCTTATGTTATGGTAACCAGACAGAATGATGGTACCTCAAACACCCAAAGTGGGCCAAATGCGAAAAGTACTAAGTGCGAAGTGGACCAAATGCGAAAAGGACTAAGTGCGAAGTGGACCAAATGCGAAAAGGACTAAGTGTGAAGTGGACTAAATGCGAAAAGGACTAAGTGCGAAGTGGACCAAATGCGAAAAGGACTAAGTGCGAAATGGACCAAATGCGAAAAGGACTAAGTGCGAAGTGGACTAAATGCGAAAAGGACTAAGTGCGAAGTGGACCAAATGCGAAAAGGACTAAGTGCGAAATGGACCAAATGCGAAAAGGACTAAGTGCGAAGTGGACTAAATGCTAGGTGGACCAAACGCGAATTGGACCAAATGCGACGAAACGCCGCCCGCGACTTCGTCCGTTTAAGATCAGTCACCTACCTAATCCACTCTAAAAAACCATTCTCGAATCCACTTGAACACACAAAAAATGTCATCAAAATCGGTCCAGCCGATTAGAAGGAGTTCAGAAGATTCAGAACACACGCACAGAAGACTTATACATTATTAAAGCCTAACTATCGATATATATTTAGTGCTGTAGCAAAAAAATGCGGCTATAGGAGTGTTAAATATTTCACAACCATCAAAACCAAAACAAATGACATAACGAAGAATCGCACGTCCAAACGTTCATATAATTACGGACACCTCTTCAATATTTCACGCATCGAATAATGTATCGACTAAATTATCGTTTTGGGTTCATTAAACTGAGACTCAAGACACAATTAAGGGCCGGTACTATTGTATTGACTTAAGGCGCGCCTTAAATCATTGCACTCCGGGCGTAAAGAAGTCAGTTATCCCTTTTATATTTACCGATTGTTTTCATCTCCATTGAATTATTGCCATCCATAACCCACCACTGTTAAAAGAGCTTTGATTACACAAAACATTGCGGTTCCGTTGTTCCAAGCTCCAGGTCGTTTCAAAGATAAATAAAGTGCCTCGTTATAATGGTCATTCCGATTATTAGTAGCTCTCTGGTAACATTATTTCGTGCCGCTTCATTAGAAATTGCTTCGGGCTGTTAAAAAGTAATTATGAATGTAAGATAGCATGATATTAAATATAATTCTCATGGTTAGACGGTTCTTACATTTAAATTGGGTTTTGTCAAACTTACCTACCAATCTAGTGCTATAGGCTCATAATTAAATAAATAGCAGTAAAATAATATCATTAAAAAAATAAGACTATCAAAGAACTGTCTTATCAAATTATTGTAACTAGGTACACACACCAGCAGGTCAACCTACCCATAACTGTCCAATTTCTCTAATCCATATTGATCCTTAAACCCAAGCCATACAGTTCGAAATCCATTGAAGAAATTTGACATTTTGTGGTAGGTTGACGTGCCGTCGTCTGTACATATTTTTTACATAATTAATTATATCTTCTAGTAACGTCTCGGTGGCAGAGTGGCAAATCGATCGGCCCGATACCAAAAGGTCCAGGGTGCAACTTCCAGGACGGGCTAAAAGTGTTTTTCGGATTTTTCCATACAAAGCCCGGGTTAGTGATCGTCAGCATTTGGCAAGCGTGGGCAATACCCATTAGCTGTAGCGATGACTTGATATCATCTATTTGCCCACCAATGGAATAGATTTAAGCTATTTACTTTTTATCTTCTTGTATTGTGTTTGATGGCGCAGCGGCTATCACGTTCGGGTTGCGATCTTTGAAGTTAAGCAATTTTCGCAGTCACTAAATGGGTTAACAAATCAAAATGTCTTGATCTCAGAAGGCATAATGTGCCTTTAGTTAAGTTAGTTACGTTAAAACCCACCAAACGTAATAGGGTCTGAGATGTGGGTTAAAAACCCATCTCCCCAGCTACTGTTAGTAACTTAGTACATATAGGACGGCCTACGACCAGCTGTGGGACTCAAAAGTCATCTGAACACTAGAGTGCTCGCGCGGGTGACATGTGTCACCCAGGGGGCAAGATTGTCAATTGTTTTTGGACCTCGCGCTACAGTGCTCCCCTTTTAGTTATTCCTCGAGTATGGATCGTTCCATACATCGTAGTCGCCATCTTTCTAGGAGCGTAAGCGTCGGTGAAGTAGACATTTGTACGTGACGCATGTCACCCTCGCCAGCATTCACGGAAGTTTTCGAAACGTTATCATCGCCATTGAGAATCAAGTGTAAACTCGTAAATTGTTTCTTACTTTTTGTTTTGTTACATGTTTCGTTATAAACAACCATGAAAATTTGGTATCCAATTTGCTGATGTTGGAAGCGGTGAACAAATGAAGAACGACACGAGATAACATTTTCCCATTCAATTGTTTCCAATTATACCCAACCAGTATCTTTCCGACTGCTATTCAAATTCGGACCAAGCAACGGCCCATTTAAAATTCTATAAGCGCTATTTGAAACTCTTATGAAAAGTAAACTTGGCTTCACAACGCCAGCAAGAAGTTCCAAGAGCGTTTTCATTTTAGATCCGGGTTGTTTCGAAATTTCAATTGAATTGTAGCATTTCCTTCCGCGGTGACCGACTTGCTTAGCTACAAGTACGGTCTTACAGTACATTGGACTTTAATATGAATAAGGTTTTATGAGCGGGAAGATAATATGCCTTGGTAAATGAAGTATTTGTTAAAATAGTTTTTAAGCTAGACTCTTTGGTTTTGGTCCGATCTCCCCATGCGTTATTCTCTATGAGAAGTCCTGCAGTCAGCAGAGGAACGTCTATAGACGGATACAGCTAATAACTTTCTGTTTATTTCTCATTTATACCTTAGATATTTTTCTATCATCATCATCATCATCATCATCATCAGCCTATACTAGTCTACTGCTGGACATAGGCCTCTTCAAGTGCACGCCATCGAGCACGATCACCAGCTTCTCTTATCCAGCTCTTGCCAGCCACCCTGCGAAGATCGTTATATTTTTCTATATTATACGAGTATTATTATTATTCAAGAAGTTATAATTATTATTATAATTCGAATACCTACTATGCCTAAATGAAAACCATTCATAATAACTTTATCTAAAAACAAAACTGTAACAAATATACGGCAGATAAGATTTCAGTTGTTTTTCTTAAAATAGTTGCAGGTTTTGAAGAAAACATTACTCGTGTCGCTTACCGCAATCTGCATTTTCTGTATCTAATTTGACAAAGGTAAACTCGCAATTTTAACACACAACGCTTTGCGTCGGTAGCGGAGCGCACTGAGCGAACTGAGCGAACAGAGCGTGGCTCACGTCTCCCTTTATACTTTTAAACCGCTAAAATATTGTTTCTGGCGTACGCGATACCGTCGACTCAGCGTGGCGTGCCATGGATTATGTACTCTTCCTGCTGGAAGCGGTACATATATTCTTCTTCTTATGTCATCTCTTATCGGCGTTCAGTTTCGTTAATGACGCTCCCATTAAAGACTTTAAAAGATCTATATTACAAGTGTTGAATATATAATATGTGAACCTATGAAGGTTTCTGAGTCGGTGAAATCTTCACAGGATACATGTTTTTATACCACAAAATATGAAAATCTCAGTCGCTATTATGCTGTTAGCTGTTATGAACTATTCTACTCTATTCTTCTATTCTATTCTGAAGTAGGTACCTACCACAGAAAAACAAAAGGCACTGGCATAGAGTAGGACCAGAGAAGTCAGCCCGCAAAAACATTTAACTAAATAGCAATTCTAGCAGCAACAATATAAAGTTTTTTTCAGATCGCAGATCGCATGGCGTAAGTGCGGGATTCCCTATGTGTTTCCGAAAGTTGATGATTCGATTTTTATAATACCGAACACGACGTTTCGATAATTCAGTTGTGCGATGTTTTATTCTATCGATGCTTTATTGGTACGATGTAACGTTTGTGCGAAAAATCCTGTTGCGAAAAACCCTACAGCGATGGCTCATTAGTACGATAATTTATTAGTTCCATAGTAGGTCAGCTCGAAACGTCCCTGATATTGTTGTTATAACCTCATTTTGATTAATTTCTTTTATTTCAACTAAAAAATGCTTTATCTATGTTACTACCGTAAATTTTCTTATAAAAAAATATATCAAAAAAAAATTAACATGCTTGCAAATATTATTATACTGAAAAATAATGTTGCATCTTTTTGAAGCGGCAGGTGTTTTGGCTTTAAAATTAAAATAATAAATAAAACGTGTGTTTATTGTTTTTAAAAAAAATTTCTATTTAATATGAATAATGTTATAAATGTTCAAAAAGATGCAACTTATTTTTCACTAAAATAATATTTGCAGGCATGATAATTTATTTTATGATATATTTTTTCAGGTAGGTAACAACCGGACAACCGTTACATCGTACCAATGAAGCATCGATAGAATAAAACATCGGATAACTGAATTATCGACACGTCGTGTTCGGTATTATAAAAATCGAATCATCAACTTTCGGAAACACGTAGGGAATCCGTAAGTGCGATCTCTCTTTATCGCGTAGCTATACTGTCGGCTTGTTTAATCAGGCTCGGCGATCTACCTACTTGTAACGTTATACCTAAAGCTCAGAGTGTTCTACGCCTGCTACTGGTCGTGGATTAAGTACACAGTCTTCAGGTATCCGCAAGACTCAAGTTCCGGTCAGACTGCAGCCCTGGTGGTCATTGGGGGGAATGTCTGGATCACCTCCAACCTTTCACCCGGCGCCGTAGCTTCAAGGAAGGCCCAGTGCGAGTCCCATACGTGTGCCACCCTTCTTCGTTCTTCTCATTCGTGACATATGTCAAAAATTAAAGTGTTTTCCCGAGGTTCAAAAAAAGGCCTGCCACTGACGCCATTGAGCTCCTTATAAATCGCACTACCAAATTAATAGGTACTGTTGTATCTGAAAATATACTGAAATTTAAAATTAAACGGTACTGTTATCACAATGCAGTCATCATCATCAGCTCATTTTATGTCCCTACTGCTGGAACACGAGTCTTCCCTATGAATGGACAATGCAGTGCAATCTCTAACATCAGCATATTTTGAGTTACAACAATATTAATTTGGCAGTGCGTTATTAAATAAAATAAAGCAAAGATGTGGCTCATCTAGCTCACGCGCAAGCTCGTGAAACAGCCCATACTTTCCCACGCGGTATATAATCCAACGTGTATATTGGACTAGCCAATACCTAGTTAGTGTTGCTAAAGCGGGAAGGCGCAATCCTCAATATTGCTGGAGCCATCGGTTTTCGGTACCACTCTCATAGTAAATTGCGATTACTTTTTCTTAAATTGGCGTTGGTATCGCGATTCTTATTTTAGGGGTAAATGCTGTAACGTAAACATTTTGATAGCGCGAACTTTATTGTACTTGTATTATGTACGATAGGAACAAATCTTTATACGATGTTGTAACGATTCTGTTACAAAGCTACGTTTGTTAGAGAAAACTGTATTCAGTTTGTTAGATGTAGTCATGCTTCGCTAATGGTGTGTAACTGTTTCTGTGTAGACCATTACTGTATTAGATTTTTCTTTAATAATGTTGTTAAGGCTTTCTTTTTTATAAGTTTATTCGGTATAAAATAAAAGTGAACTGAAGAAAATTTGACGAACATAAGAATTCATACTTCTGAAGCTTGGATATAACTAACAGTTAGGTATGTTAAAAAAAGTTTGATTTTTCGTTTAAAAAAGATAAAGATAATTTAGAAGAAAGGCCATCCTAAACTAAGATTGTATCCTCTTGAACCACGTAGCATATTTGGATAATTTACAGTGTTTCCTTAAATCAAAGTAGGTTCAGATTTCCAAATAAAAGTATAAGTTTCTTTTAAATACCCTAAACGGGTGCGTCACCGATTTTCTAAAAAAATTAAAGTTTTCGCTGTCTTCTGATTTATTATGGTACAGTCACTTATTCCATTGTATTAAGAGTTAAATTTATTATATGTTAATGCTCGTGACTCTACCAAGTATTCAAGAAATATAACATTTAACGTTTAACATTAAGAATGATAAACTGCTCTTCGCATTAAAATAGAAAATTTGAATGGAGGGTATTGGATCACTGCGATTTTAAAGTCATCTGATTTAAACTAAAAAGCTTTGTTAGCAAGATTAAAAAAATATATCTAAGATTCTACAATTAAATAAGATAATGATACAGATAAAGAAAAATTTATTGTTCTGCACAACGCATATTAACAAAACATACAAAAAGGAGAAAGATTCGATTGTAGGCAGATGGCAGACATTGTGCTTTAGTGTGCAGTTAGCGACAGTACTAGCGGCGTCCTTTGTAGCTATCTGTCGTTTGTACTTCATAGCGATATCATAGGGATGGTGGTAGAGACCTATTTTAATTTTTCCAGAAGGCTGCGCCCGTTATCATCACATGACACGTCATCAACTCATTTTATGTTCCCACTGCTGACGCACGAACCTTCCCTACGGATGGATAGGGAGAACTGGCCATAAACCACCACGCGGGCCCAGTGCGCATTGGTAGTTGTTAACGACTGCTAATGCAGCTGGGACCAACGGCTTTTCGTGCCTTCCGAAGCACGGAGGAGCTCGAGATGACAAATTTTCTCCTTCAATTTGGCCTCTGCTAAAGTTGCTTAACCACGGCAATTTTAGATCTTTTTATTCCTTAATTCTTCTTAATACTAGCACAAAATAACTAATAGCACTTTACTAGTAAGTAATTCAGTCAATAACTTACATAGATTAAACGAAAATGTTTATAGTTCAATTACCAAATCACCTTAACTGGGTACAGCCGCCAGCACATTAACTTAACATAACTGACAAATTTCTTCAAAATAATGTTCAACCTTATTTCCATATCAAAACGTTCAAAGTCTATTGAAGAAATTTGACAATGTGATGTGCAGTAGTGGTGTACTACACTTCTGTAGTTCTAAAAAGTTCCATATCCACGCATGCTAATTAATCATTGTACGACTACACAGGCGGGTGAACCGGCGACACAGAGTAAGTTCATAATTGTATTCCCAGTTCAGACAACGCTTGATTGATTACGGCCGCAACCCGTCGGCGTCGTCCGAATTAGGTCGATACCTGTAGATTGCTCCACTGGAAACTGTTATCGCACTGACAAATCTGAATGTGTTTAAGGACTCTTACACGCATTGATAAGGCGCAATTCTGTTGCGCAATTCTGTTGATATACGCTACGCACGTGTACTTAATCCGCTATTTACTCCTATCAATGTTCGATCACTACAGCTTGAGGTACCTTAGTCCGAAGGTTCATATTGAACATATTTATACAAACATAAAAAACACACTTTAAAAAGTAGACATTATAAGAAACTGACAATGTTGGAAGAAGGCTATTTTAAGAAGCAGACATTTTAGCAAACCGAAAGTACGAAAAGTAGACATTAAATAAAGCGACAATGTGGGAAGAAGGCCATTTTGAGAAGCAGACATTTTAGGAAACAGGCACTTTCTGAAGTAGACATTTTAAGAAACGGCCTGAACGAGCCTGAGCCCTGACGACACCTTGATTTGTGAACATTCAAAAAGGCTGATCCTTATTGGTGCTGCCTTCTTGTGGAAAATACGTAGCGCCTGCGACAAATGAGACCGCAAATTAATAGAATCTAAAAAATATTTAAATAATACTATCTATATATTAATACGTGAAGTTGAAACTTTTTTACGAAAATTGCGCTGACGGAGGAGTATGAAATTTCGCACACTTATAGTAGAAAAGGAGTAAAGAACGTTAATATTTTTTTAAAGGTATAAATAAAAAAATACATTAAATTAATAAAACAAACATTACACACACTACCATGTATTTGACACACACACACATTTTTAATACTCTTTTCAAAAATTTCAAAAATGGAAGAGGAGCGGCCGAAATCTGTCGATACCAATCCAAACTCACATTCTATCTTTTTTATTTTTCATTGCTTAGGATACAATCCGTGCAGCCTTAATAAAATTACGTTTGAATTTCGACCACTAATTTGTTATACTTACCTATCAAAATACGCAGCTGCAAAATTACGAATATTGATGTTATGTATTTGAGTGGGTATCCAAGCATACAAATTCAGTAATTTTTTTGTAATTTCTACAACAGTGATTTTTTTTGGTGTTTTCGATAATAATTATGATTGAATCAAAATTATACAATCGTGTATTTGAGCTAGCAAATTCAAGATAAATACATGAATGTACCTATATCAACATTTCAGATTCGTTAGTCATGTTATAGTCTTACACTATTCGGCGAAAGTCACCTTAAGTTCCTTGCCGCGATCCCGTCAAAAGCGACTAACAGCAATCCCTTAAAAAAAGTGCCACACACCACATAATCACACCAGCTCATTTTATGTCCCTACTGGTGGGGCACGAGCTCTCTATACCTATATATCCATCTGGATAGGGAGAATTACATGTGCAGGATTCGCGTGCACGTAACACAGCAATGGAATAGCGCCTTAAAAAACACCACATGTTGAATTTTTTGTAATTTTGCACATTACGTTAGGTGATACTATTTTGGGGTTTTAAAACGGTATAATAATGCATTATATTATTGGTTTTTAAGTACAAGTTCTTAAAGATGGATCTAGGGAGTTGCACCCGAGCTCTAAGTATTCATAACATTTGTTCTGAGACTCCATTTTTAGGGTTCCGTACCTCAAAAGGAAAAAACGGAACCCTTATAGGATCACTTTGTTGTCCGTCTGTTCGTGTGTCTGTCTGACAAGACACTTTATCTCGGGAAGGCGTGGAGGTATCGAGTTTGAGTTTGAAATTAAAATTATATACTCAGGTCTGCATTCCCTTGAAGCTGTGAAAAAATCGAACTTCTAAGTTAACGAAAAAAAGATACGGCCGTTTATGTCGCTAAAAACGTATATTTCGACACTCTCAAGGGAATCAAAATTCATAGGGAACTTGCCGTTGACCTAGAACTATGAAATTTGGCAAGTAATATCGTCTTATACTACAAATACAGGAAAAAATCTGAAAACTATACATATTAAGTTAAATCACAAAATAAACAGGGTCTTTATGCAAGGAACGGCGGGGGTCCAAATTTTGAAGTAAGTCATTTCATTTGCACAAATTTTGTTTAAGTTTGTGCAAATGAAATGACTTTTAATTGTTTTTATGATGTATAGTTTTCGATATGTGACTAAGAATGAAAAAAGAAATACCTTGAAAACTGAATTTTGGGAAAAGTTCAAGACTCGATTCCTGAACTATTATAATATGTACCCATAAATTGAAAGTGAAGGCATTAATTAAGATTAATAATAATATAACAATGGTTATACGTCCATTTGTTAAAAATACAATTAGGAAATAAAAATACTGTAGGTATTTCTTTAAAGAAATCTTTTAAAAATCACAACAGTACGACTTGGCACAGCAGGCAAGTGCTGTGACTGCTGTAACATAATTAAAAGTTTCAGTCTTGTTAGGTATTCAGGGAACGTGCCTCCGCCTCAAAACTGACCACTTAATTGAATGAGGTCGGATTCGCTGGATAGACCAAAAGGCAACGTTATCAGCCGGTGTAGCGCTACTAGCATAGTATTTTTTACTATATTAATTTTGTATGTGTAAAAAATTAAACGCCATGGTGGCCGACTTGCAAAGTGCTCGGCCCATACATGAAGGTCTCGGTTCGGGCAAAGTGAGTTTCGGGTTTTTCGATGCAGAGCCCGGGTTTGTGATCGAGTCATAGAAAAGCAATTATTGTAAATAAGAACAGCAGCATTGAGATGTGCTATGATGTAATAACCTTTTACGTCAATTCTAGCCATAAGTTTAGAATTTGGGATCAGAGATTTTTCGAGCCTTTTCGGGACTCAGACATAGCTAGTTTGCACTGCTGCAATCTTCTAATAGCAGCCGTGATTGGCCAGTGGCTTAACGTGCATTCTGAAGCACGATGGGAAATCGAAATCGAAAAAGTTGGCCAATTCTACGGGGCTCTATTCACATGGTACGTAGTTAAATGAAAACGGATTGACTCTGTTTTTTTACATTTTATTTTAGCCTGACGTTTGAACCTTGGGTCCCAAAATACCACGGACCCTGTGTTATGTTTAAATTTAACGAGTTGTACTAGTCTAACGTACTTTGCGATAGCAAAACTCCATTCCATCTTAACAATACTTTTTAAGAATTGTTAAAAAATATTTTTTTATTTGTCCCTACTCTGCGGTTCTACACTTATTTTACTTTATGTATACCGACTACACGTATGTAACGGTAACGAGCATGCTTTTTGTAGAAGGTTTCTGTTTATTGGTGCGATCATCACGGGACACTTATGTTCGTGCAGACGATGGCGAGGGCGGAATGCAAGATCATCATCATCATCATCATCATCATCTCAGCCAAAAGACGTCCACTTCTGGACAAAGGCCTCCCCCAAGGCTCTCCACAACGACCGGTTTTGTGCTGCTCGCATCCAGCGACTTTCCGCGACCTTCACCAGATCGTCGGTACACCTTGTTGGAGGCCTGCCCACACTGTGCTTTCCGGTACGCGGTCGCCACTCCAGGACTATCCCGCCCCAGTGGCCATCAGTCCCGCGAGCAATGTGCCCTGCCCACTGCCACTTGAGCTTAGCAACTCTTCGGGCTATGTTAGTTACCTTTGTTCTGTTGCGGATCTCCTAATTTCTGATTTGATCACGCAGAGAAACCCCGAGCATAGCCTTCTCGAATGCTAGATAGGTAGGTCCAAATAAATTGTTTAACCAATTTTTTTGGAATACGTTAGGAATGTCTAGTCATAAGGTGACACTCAATCATTAACGGTTAGTTAACCACCCCTGTGGTCTAGTGGTGAACTAAGACCACCGGCCTCAGACCCAAAGGTCCCGGGTGCGATTCCCAGCGAGGGGACATTTTTGTGTACTCTGTTTGGTTGGTGGTAGGGCTTGTTTGTCCGCCTGGCAAGATACCACCATCTCTTATCTAAATATGTCGCCATAACATCAATATTTGTAGCATTGTTGTGTTTCGGAAGTAGAGATAAGATAACCAGTGCCAGTTAAGAATTCCGGGTAAAGTCCGCTACCACCAACGGCCGTATTAAGAAAAAAAACAGCCAAAACGTCGAGTTCTATAGGTCGTACGCCATGGTTACTTATACTAAGCAGGCTGGAAGTTAAAACAAAAAAGCATTAAAGTAAGCAGAAAATATTAATTTATAGATCATTTCGAAATCTATAAACCCGATAACAAGCAATCAAAGAAATTTAAAGGTTCTGTTCCACGATATAGGTATCTCACATAATAAAACGTTCGACAATAAATTCTATCGGATCGACAATAAATTGTCAAACCATAAATTTCGCTCAGGTCCGTTGTCGTAATATAAAAACTTTTATAGTTGTTTGTACATGCACAATGATCGCAATGATTGGACGTAAATTATCAATACTGCATAACATAATGAGTATTATCGCCTCTGTGGTCTAAAATTGGCATATCGATTTCCTACCCGGATGTCTCGGGTTCAATTTGCAGGCCAATTATGTATTTACTCCTTCCTACAACATGGGGAACGGTTCATAAACCGCCACGCGGGCCCAGTGCGGATTGTTGGTTGTTAACGACTGCTAATGCAGCCGGGACCAACGGCTTTACGTGCCTTCCGAAGCACGGAGGAGCTCGAGATGATAAATTTTTGGTCACCCATCCGATGACCGGCCTTAGCGAAAGTTGCTTAACCTCAACACTCGCAGACGGGACGCGTTAACCACTGCGCCATCGAGCTCCTCAATTCGTATCTGGAGCAACTAAAACTTGAAACAGATCGCACTGTCATTCCATCCACATCGCTTTGATGGATGGCGGTCTACTACCGTGCGTTTTTCACGAAATTTCTTGCCTCGAACTACAGTGTTTTAGAACCAGCTTTCGGTGGCGGTATTTCCGGACCGTTACGACCGAATCTTCAAGAAACGAGCCTATTCCTTCCTTAAGCAAAACCAGAGGAATCGCAGACGCGTTGCCGGCCTGGCAACGCGTCTGCGATTCCTCTGGTTTTGCAGGTGTCCATGGGCGGCGGTGATCTGATTACTCTCCATCAGGTGACCCGCCTGCTCGTTTGCCTCCTTCTTTTATAAAAAAAAAATGCTAGCTACAA
This sequence comes from Eudonia lacustrata, assembly GCA_947562085.1. Lineage (NCBI taxonomy): Eukaryota > Metazoa > Arthropoda > Insecta > Lepidoptera > Crambidae > Eudonia > Eudonia lacustrata. The sequence continues at coordinate 6,445,821 of OX387315.1, read as the reverse complement.
AAAAAATATGAGGTGAAAAACACCTCAGTGTTCTTGTAACCACAGACACTGTAAAGAGTTCGAATGGTCAGAAATAAATCGAATGAAGAAATCAAACGCGAAAGCTTGCAACCACGCAACTGCTCAGTCAGAACAAGGGAATATGAAAAATATGCTCATATCGGCACGAGTAAGCTCGTAAGACAGCTAGCAGCGCCGCCTGTCGCGGAACAAGATCCGCCTTTAGCATTCGGCGAGGCGATAAATTTCGCCGAATCTAATACAGTGCCAAGATTTGTGCACCAGGAATTCGGATCGACAGTGAAAAGTCTGGCGGAGATTTTGTGCATTTCGTACGATCATTGAAAGAGAAGCTTGTAGTTTGGTCCGCTCGCGTAGAGAACGGAAAAATATATTATGAAATATTTCTTAAAAAATTTCAATGTTCCAATATTATGGCAATGTCATTATGCGTCTAAACCATTTATGTTCTCTGTCTTTATGTTCTACTCTTATTTAACTTAAAACTGTGTAGTCTTCGAACTGCGAAATACTCTTAGCACAAGCAAACTTTGACTTTGACGACCTCTTTGGTCGAGTGGTTTGTACACCGGTTTTCATGGTGTCAACTCTGAGGTCCCGGGTTCGATCCCCGGTCGGGTTATTTTAGAAGTTATTGTTTTTTATAATAAGTATGTATTTAAGTATGTTTATCCGTTGTCTAGTAACCATTTAACGAGTTTCATAACGAAGCTTCTCTTGGGCTAGATAATTGGTGTGAGTGTAGGAAAGTTAATTTATTATTTAAATATTAAACTCGTTTTTTGATTGGAACATAAATTTCATAAACCACTAATGATTCTGATGGCCTTTTATCGTACCGCGATAAACACTTAAACATTTAAAATGGCCGCTGCCGAAATTCTTGCAGCAATAAAATTTGATTTTGCAGATATGTAAAACAGCCTCAATGCTTGTTTTACGACCGGAACGTAGGTATTTACGAATGCAACCGAACTATTTACGATCGCAATCGTCAACTATTACTCACGCACAGGAAAATGGTATCCTTACGATTTCATTACAATAAATCTCTGCGTGAGTTATAAACTTTTGCGTTGAACGAGACTAAACTAAGAAGATAATGTACTCCGGTCAGACCATTCTTTAAGCTTGCACGGAATACTGTAATCTAATTTAAACTTTACGTTAGAATTGTTTAAGTTCAAAGTGGCGTTGCGGGTGTTTCGTTAGCAATCCAGGGTATTTGATAAATACGGCCTGATAGGCTGCAAGCGATAATTGATCCATTACTTAAAGGGAAATGATAAGTTTAAATCTTGGCCCAGTATCTTGGAATGTGATTGGATGTTTCGAGTTAGCCGTAGCGTAGTGTGCGGTAATATATATAATATAGAACAATATATTAAACCAGTATGTAATGTATGTTTATTTGTATATCATCGTGTTTATAGGTTTTACTGCCATCATACCACCATGCGACGGGTTAAAGTGCCTTTCGAAGCACGGAATTTCTTTTTTTTTGCCTTTATCTCAGCTGATGGTAACTGATGAAGTGATGAGTGATGACAAGGCCGAAAGCAGAATTGCGATTCACCCGGAATTCTCAAGTACTGAGGAACTGGCTATCTTATCTCTTACTGTCTGAACAAACACAACAATAAAATATTTTTGTTTTGTTTATATAATTTTTGTGAAAAAATGTTGAAAAATGTTGAAAAAATTTCTACGAGCAGGATTTGAACCTGCACCCTTCTGACATACCGGGTCAGGTGCTCTCCCAATTGAGCTATTCAATGTCAACAACTATCGTCATTAACATTGAATGGACGCCTTTGGCTTTCAAAGTAAAAATGTAAATAGTGTTGAATAATTTCGGCGGGCTGGTTAGAACCACGCTCATAGCTCAATTGGGTGCAGGTTCAAATCCTGCTCGTGGAAATTTTTTCAACATTTGTGTTTTTGTTTTTGTAAACACAACAATGTAACTTACATTAATGTTATGGCGACATTTTAGATGTTTATTGGAAGCTAGCCAGTCGGACTTAGAACGACTTACCACACGCTGGGATTTGAACCCGGAGCCTCTGGGTCATAGACGTGTTGTTACCCACTAGACTACTGAGGTGATTATAAATTATATTTAAATTTGACCATCCATCCAGGCATTGCAAAGTTACAACTGTAAACTCGCTATCAGTACGTGCAAGCTCCTGAGCCATCAAGAATATTAAAAAAAAAATTGCTATTTAGTTACAAAAGCCCTTGCATTTTTATAACAATCTTTATTTAGTGTAACATGCAGAGTTCGAAAGGTTCCAAAGAATTAGAGTAAGGTTGTGATTTACGATTTTTTTATCGGCGCAAAAGTACTTTTTTTTCCTTTAGTGCTACTGAAAAAAGATTCGATACTTGAGTTCCGTTTACGGCTTACGAAAACGGTTTACGACCCGGCGTATAATCTCGACGTTAAATTATAAACGTTGCTTAGGTATATAAGATGAGGAGTAACTAGAAACAGTGATGTGAAATATTGAAGTAAATATAAAAATTGTATTAAAAAAACTAGTTTAAAAGACAGTTTTGGTCGATGGTAGAGCTTATTGACTTGATTATATACATCAACGTCTAAGGCTGCATGTAAGTTATCACCATTTATACGTTAGCAGCGTTTTGGTATCTTGCCATATTCAATCTGTAATATATACTCGTAAAATCTAATTAAAATACGAAAAAGATCGTCATCGCGTCCGTCGTCCGTCTGCACGTAAAATCGAATGTCAAGTAAACACTTTCCACTTAATCGCGCAAAAAGAACCTATTGTAAGATATACTGTTTAACAAACAGTCGAAACATTGAGCTAAAAGTCACGTTTAAGTAACATAATTATACCGTCAAAATTTAATTGTTTGGTCCTAGGTTCCCAAATTGCAAAACATAAAAATTAAATTCACTTGCAACCTATAAAAAAAAACAACATCTCCAAAAACGTAATTCCCTTTCAGCACACGTATTTCCTCTTTCAAACATGGGGTTATTTTAAGAAGTGTGAGGAAGCAACTTGTGGGTATGGACAGCTAGTGAGATATAATCCTGCTTCACTAGCTGTCCTCGCATTCGGACTCTGCCTCTGTTTAACACCAGGCAGACAATATTCATTAGCCAACTCTTCCAAGAAAATAAAAGATTTTAAAAACGCTCTTTTAATTTGAACAATTAATCGATATATTAGGTTGGAGAAAAAGTTTTTTCGTTTATAGTATGTATGAACTCGTAATAATCTCTTTGGCTATACTTTTTGGATCTGGCTGGTTTTGGTATCATTAAAATTTTAAATTTTAAAGAAGATAATTCCAAATTCAAATTAGGAAAATGTGTGATCTTCATTTGTTTTTCTTACTGTCAAGATGAGTAAATTTAATGAAGAAATTGATACCCTTTGAAATTTTACTATAAAAAAGGTTAAAATGCAACGTAAGCCGCGAAAAAAAATTGCGATGTTTATGGACCTAGTGCAGTGTCTGTGAGAGTAGCACAAATTTAGTTTAAGCGTTTTCAATCCGGAAATTTTGATATCAAAGGTGCACGTCGCTCTGGTCGCCCTATTATGTATAAAATGGATGCCATTTTTAAAAAAGTTAAGCAAGGGAATTACGACGTAGCTCTCTGAAGAACTGGGAATTGACCACAAAACACCATCGCATTTGAAAAAAACTGGGTACACAAAAATGCTCGATATTTGGGTACCTCACGAGCTCACTGAAAGAAACCTAATGAACCGTGTACTCATTCTTTATTACGACGTTATGAAACTGAATCATTTTTGAAGAAACTGATAACTGGTGATGAAAAGTGGATCACGTACGGCAAGAACGTGCGAAAAAGGTCGTGGTCAAAGGCCGGTCAGGCTTCACAGACTGTGGCGAAACCCGGGTTAACTCGCAACAAGGTGATGCTGTGTGCTGTGTGTGATGGGATTGGAAAGGCATTATTCATTATGAGCTGTTACCACCAGGCAGGACCATCGATTCTGAACTTTACTGCGAACAAATGATGAGATTAAAGCAAGAAGTTGAGAGAAAGCGGCCGGAATTAATCAACAGAAGGGGTGTTGTTTTTTATCGTGATAACGCTAGTTCACACTATTTAGCCACTTAGCAAAAATTAAGAGAGTTTGGCTGGGAGGTGTTAATGCATCCAATGTGTCCGAGGTGTCCTGACCTTGCACCTTCAGATTTCCACCTGTTTTGGTCTCTTCAGAATTCTTTAGGCAGTGTCAGGTTAACATCACGAGAAGACTGTCAAAACCACTTGTCGCGGTATTTTGATCAGAATGGGATCATGTCCCTACCTACAAGATGGCAAAAAGTTATCGAACAAAATGGCACCTACATACTTTAGTTAAATGTAAGAAAACATTATTAAAAATGTTTTGAATTTTCTTAAAAAATACGAGAAAACTTTTTCCCCAACCATTATTTTATCTCATTTAATTCATTAATTAATTCTTTTATTCCACATCATATTTAATACACACAACAATTCACTACACCCAGTACAATTGCGACTGCAGAACCACTAAATTTCACTAATTGAAACTCCACTAATCTGCACGCTACGTGTGCTTCATACGTATCATCTACACCACAATTATTTGTGGAACGTGACGTTCCTCTGTTTGGAGGAGTTATGGCATTATAACTTATTACTGGAGACTGATCGTCGACAATAGGAGATACCATTGTTAGCGTCACGTGCCCATGAATTAAGCCCGACTCTATGCCATAAACCTCTTACGCTCAAAGTAAAGTACAGATACAATTCGCAAAGCACTTTTGAGTTTTGTCAAAATAATTTCTGTCAGCTTTTATTACATGGCAACCTTTAATACATCAAGCTTTATTAAAGCGACAGGGTTCTATACTGTTGAAATATTATTGGACTCGACTATAAGTTATCCTACCAAGATGGATAACCAATATTTCAAGTTTGCAATAGCTTTACGTCATTGTTAAATGTGTTTCTATTGTTACATTTATTTTAATGTTGGTACACGCCTCAATGGCGGAGTGTTACAGCTCGGCCCGATTGTCCGGATGTCCGGATGTCTTTAGTTTGATTCCTAAGTCGGGCAAAGTAGAATTTTTCGATACATAGCCCGAATTTGTTACAGTAGACGGCTACTGAATAACAGTCATGTTAGGTGGGTATCTAGGAAGCTAATGCCTGATTTCACCATTGACCCCTAAGTTTTAGGTGACCCCTAAGCCATGTCAGGTGACAGTTGTTGGAGCAAAACTGTCACCTAAAATGGCTCAGGGGTCACCTAAAACTTAGGGGTCAAAGGGGAAAATGGGCATCATATGTTTGTGTTAGGCATGGGCTCACATCAAAATTTTAACAGACATAATTATGGGACCTATGAGGATTCCATTTATAAAATATATATTATATAATACTAGCTGACCAGCGGACTTCGTACCGCTTTGACAGTTTCCATGACAACAAAGCAAACAAATCATTCGTCCGCTTAAGAACACCTGTAGCTGACCGCCGCCGCCGTTTAGAAGGAGTTCAGTAACATACACATGCACAGAAGATTTATATATATATATAATTTACATATATTGAACCGCGACTTCTCGTATTCAACCCGAGTAGGTATCTATTCGTAAGGCTAAGACGCTTCATTTGCTACGAATTGCTTAATAAGGCAATTCTTCTCTATTTATTTTAAAGTTTGATAGCATCAAAAGATTATTAAGATCCTAAAACAATTAATATTTTCATATTACCTAACATGTCTTTGTATCTTTATTAGGTACTGGAAGTATGCATATGCGCCAGAAACAAGGATTAGCTGTTATAGTCGTAATTAAGTAAACAGAAAGCCGTTTTAAAACAGTGTGCGCGTTGTTAACGCGGATTTGTGAGAGCTACGACTGTATGCGGCAAAATGTGTGCAAATCGTAAAGTTGGTACCAGGCGCAATACGACAATGGAGACAAGATTTTGCAAGTTATAAGCAGATTGACTTTTAATAACAATCAAAGTTATTTAAAAAGGGATAACCGCAACCTACTTTTTAAAATTTATTTAAACAAAAATACATGTCTTGATTGTGATCTTTTTGATCTTTCAAGATTGTGTTCATTATGTTAAGGTTTCTACCTTTATAATTTAATTGCCTACAATTATATTATAAAGGCAGAAACGTTAATAGATATACGATAGATACGATAATTATTTACACACACCATATTCTTACAAAGAAGAAAAGTTACTAAACGTCGCGTTTAACCAAAACAGTAAACAACTCAGCTAAAAGTAAATCTCTGTATCTTTAGCCACAAAAATAAATTTAAAGCGTAAATAATTGTAATATCATTATTTAAACCATTTCTTAGAGAAAGGTAAGGTTTCAAATGTGACATGAATACTGAATACATTGTATTTCACGAAGACAAAGGGCTATCAATTTCAATACGTCAGGAATGAAGAGACAAATAGCTGGTTCTATCTTTTTATATTAAGATGAGTTGTTTATTGAATTTCAGCGGCGTTTATGTAAATTGTATAATTTTACCAACATGTTAAAAATACAATGTTAGAATTGAAAAGCTTAAAAAAACTGTTATAGCTATCGTGGCACCACTTTAATGGTTCCCAAATTTTTTTTCAGGGTTGGTAAAAATTACGTTAGACAAAGGACATTCAGTCATTCATTATCAGTGTTTGAGTTTTTTATTACATTTGGAGAGGTCTATGTTCAGCATTGGACTAATATAGGCTATTATTTCCCCTGTGTGGTGCCGGGGATAAAGAATTGCACCACCCCCTCTCTTCCCGTGGGTGTCGTAAAAGCCGATTAGGGGACTATTCCAGAGGATGGGCAGCAGCATCTCTCTGAGGTTACCCTCAACCTACTGCGATCGCCAACTGGCGATTACGGCAAATACCCCTCATATCCTTGGGGGAGGCCTTTGTCCAGCAGTGGACGTCTTTTGGCTGAGATGATGATGATGAGGCTATTAATGATGATGATGTTATATTAGGTCCTTACCTATGAAATTGACGTTTTGTATGAAGATTTTTAATAAAATTTTATTTTTCATACTAACGTTTTTTTAATTTTCTTAGCATCTATTTATGTTAACACTATAAAAATTGTAGAGTAGTGTGTTTGTTTCACTAGCTAAATATAGCAGATATTAAACAAAAAAAAATCAAGTCCCTTCAAAGCTACAATGAAACAAAAAGACAATTCCGCGAACATAAAAAGTAGTCAATTAAAAATAAAATTGGGCGTTAAAGACACAAAATTAATAATCATTGTTATTACTGAAGCCTAAGTAACAAAGTCCTAATTAAAAGTGTATAATAATATTAACAACCGGTATTGACTTTTAGACCTTTTAATAAGTGACAAAAAAACGTCAATTTCATAGGTAAGGACCTAATATTATGTAAAGATAACTATTCATGTCTCGGGCTCCCCAATTAACCTATCGACAGGTACAGCGATATATATATTTCATTTGTTTTCAATCTTTTTGCAATCACTGGTTAAAATTATGGTGCCGTCTAACAGCTAAACCAAGGTAAACAGAAGAATTTAAGTTTATATGTTTAGAAAATAAGAATTTAACGTTCTTGCTTGCACCACACACAAATACAGCTGCACAAAGATTATACTCCAGTATGAAATATTTACGAGTCTACACGTTACGTTGTGTAAGTATAGACTTATGAACTTAAGATTGCTAATCAAATTTTAAACGCTTTCTTTTGTTCTGCGCCATAAATTAATTCGTAGTAAGTCTGATCTTCGATATGCCTTTTTATCATTAATAGTCTATGCCTGCGACTTTGCATGGAATCTATGACACCAGCATACGTGGTTTATAATTAATTGCCCATGGTTCATCTATACTAATATATAAAGCTGAAGAGTTTGTTTGTTTGTTTGTTTGTTTGTTTGTTTGTTTGTTTGAACGCGCTAATCTCAGGAACTACTGGTTCGAATTGAATAATTCTTTTTGTGTTGGATAGTCCATTTATCGAGGAAGGCTTTAGGCTATATAACATCACGCTGCGACCAATAGGAGCGAAGCATCAGTGAAAAATGTTGCAAAAACGGGAAAAGAGCCTAAAAAATTAAAAATGCTGCCGAAAGTCACTATTCCACGCGGACGAAGTCGCGAGCACAGCTAGTGTCTTATAAACCAAGAATGTCGCGGAGAAAAGCCACTAACTACTTATGTCCACATTGTGTTTGTTGGTTACCCATCCAGTGACGAGTGCTGCAATAGTAGCTTAACTAGCTCGATTGGAATACTATTCCAGTCCGAACGCGCTAGCGCTGACGAGCTCTGCCATGTATGGTATGTATTGTAATTTACATTATATACTGAAATTATGTTATTACACTACATTGGTTGGCGTATGAAATATCTTACAGAGGTAAGCTCACCTTTGTATACTGGGTCACTTTTTATCACCGTCTAAACCTTCTGAGATCAACAAAACACCAATATTCATTCGACCAAAATGTATGAAAAAGCTGAATTTTATTTTCGAGTTAGGGAGTTGGTCCAATAGTAAGAGTTTTTCGTTTGTATCATGGGAGTCATCTCAGAAAGTTGGGACGGTGATAACAAGTCTAGTCTAAGGTTTGTTTAACGTGTGTTTTATATGTACAATAAAGGATTTAATTAATATTCAAAAGCATTGGAATTAAAATGTTTCAGAAAATTCCTAGTATAAGCTAAAGAGTTTTCAAACATTTTTTACTCTACAAATACCTCACACGAAGGCGACCTCTTCAAAGTCACAATAAATTCTGAGAAGGCCCGAAGGCTCAAATGAATTCGCCATTCAATCTCACGCTACATTCTCTTTTAATCTTCTCAAATGGCGACAAATTTACTGCTACAGATTTTAATTTAACGTCTCCAATGGTCGCTTTGCTCCTCTTTTATGCGCAAGCGCTGACATATTTGTTTCAACAGTGTTTTGTGGCAATAAAGGGTTAAGTACCTATGCTTTGATATTAAATTCAGTCTCTGCTGGTTCTAATAAACTAAAATTCCTGGAAATGCTCATTTCATTGCATCATTATTTACTGCCTGCAAACCTGTTAGTACTAATTTATGTCTTGAATGAAAGACTACTACCACTTTGTTTCAAGTATTTTTGATTATAGCTGTTTTGCTTTCGATCTTATTAATTTATTACAGGCTTGTACAATACAGTCGGTAGACGAGTTTAATATATAATAACATAGTTTATTTACCACTATCATATTGATTCGTAAAATAAACAAAAACAGAAATTTTAATTTTTATCTCATTTAACTGTTCTATTACGCTCTAAAAGTGCGTTTATATTTATTAAAGTATACATTGTTTAATTTGATTTTAAAATGCAGTTGTTAATACACAATAAATTTAACTACTTTTAAGGATCTACTCGCGTTTCACACATTCATTACAATAGACACACATTCATTTGATTTAATGTTTATCCTGACATTTCGTATGAAACCTGCAAAAGCTTCGAAACGTCAGGATAAACATTAAATCGAATTAATGTGTAAAATAAACGCGAGTAGACCCGTAAAAGTAGTTTCATTTCAATACACAAGAAATTAAATTGGCATTACAATTCGCGTTTCATATGTTTGCAGAAGGAATATGCATGCATTGGTAAACCTTGGTTTCTCGCGTTTCGATGAGACTCCGTATGCCCCTTTCGAATTGATATGCATTAGGTGGAGGCTAACTGAAGATGTTGCAGATCGTGAAGTTTATGCGGTGGGAAGTAAATTTCGAACTGCTGTTTCATACTTAGAAACCTACATGTGAATTTTAAGACTAAGGCGTCTTTGATCTTAGACAATGAGAGATGATGATAATGATTGTGATCTCACTTGATAAATGCTCTATAAGGTGCTATATTTTTTTTTATATTGATTGTTCTATATCTTTACTTTAAACACATTTGCAGATTACCTAAATTAAAATAATTGAAAACAATTGCATGAGATTAATTGTAGTATCAAAATAGTATATCGTAATAAAAGAAGTGAATTTGTCATAAAGTCTACTACATGAAAAACAAAACCTCACATTTCGTTGGCATTATTTTAAGTCAGGTAGTTAGCGAGTCGCCCTAAACGGTACGTACACAATGTTAGCTATTCTTAATTGACGTTTCCTACATACATAATTCAATGTGTTCATACAAACTTGGTAGGGTACGTCAACAAATAATATTTGGTTTCCCACGGACAGTTGTGTTAAAGCTTAATTCTTGTGTTTCGACTCGTAACTCGCGGCTTGCTTTAATGAACCAGTCATTAACGTACTAGCCCAATTAAGGTCAGTCCGTCACACGATGCCCGTCCCTTGTGTATTTTTAGTGCCCTTATTGTACCTGAGATTACATTGACTTTAAAGTTGCTATAACTGTATGGTGAATTAAATTTATTGAGTTGCCTTAAGGGTGGGCCGACCAAAAAATGCCAAAAATGCAGTTACGGTTAAGTAAATATAATTGAAAATACTATGGTATTAAATAAACAAAATATATATTTAGTATCATAGGGAACGTGTTTACAATTTGTCAGAACCATAAATTCATAACACGCTATAGTTTTTTCTACAATATCATTTAAAGTTGGGCAAAGATCATGAAAACGAGTGGCGGCGTTTAGTAGATTTCTTATAGTTTATCTAAATTATTGTACCTCTGATTTTGTCTAAACAATCATCAATGGATAAACTACAAATTGCTAGACTACATTTTTGATTCATCAAGTGGTTATTTAAATAATATTTTTTTATTAAGCACCTTAAATTCCCCATACAAAATTAGTATGGCCGCGCGGCATCAAATAAATATGGACGACGACATTTCAAATAAAACATATGACACTTGTCACTTACGGACGGCGCACCCTTAACAAAATTTGCTATTATATATATATTCGAAAGTCGGACTACAATCCTACTTGCATGCAGAAAAATAGTTAGTTATATTTACTAAAGCGTACCGTATACAAAATAATTGTAATTAAAAAAATGCAAAAATATATGCAACTAGCTGTGCTCGCGACTTCGTCCGCGTGGAATAGTGACTTTCGGCAGCATTTTTAATTTTTTAGGCTCTTTTCCCGTTTTTGCAACATTTTTCACTGATGCTTCGCTCCTATTGGTCGCAGCGTGATGTTATATAGCCTAAAGCCTTCCTCGATAAATGGACTATCCAACACAAAAAGAATTATTCAATTCGAACCAGTAGTTCCTGAGATTAGCGCGTTCAAACAAACAAACAAACAAACAAACTAACAAACAAACAAACAAACAAACTCTTCAGCTTTATAATATTAGTATAGATGTTATTTTTAGTTTATACGAAACCTGAACAAACAGTTTTCAACTGTTTGTTCAATACTCAATACTCAATACTTTATTGCATTCCATAATGTTTACATAATAAGATGGTAGGTTTTTACAATGGATCAATTATGGACCCTGTCGGGCACAGCACAGCTTTAGTAGGAGAGAGGAAGAGAGGTCTTCATTTTTAATATGTTCAGGTAACTTATTATATACTTTTATTGACATAACTAAGGGACCGGAAGAGTGCATTGTTATATGAGAAATAGGAAGATTTAACCTGTTTTTATGTCTAAGTATTATTTTGCTTTGTATATTTTTTCTCATATTATAAAATTCAGGGTATTTTCGGACAAACTTACATAACTCAAAAATGTAGATACAAGGTACGGTAAGGATGTTGAGTTTTTCAAAATGTGGTTTGCATGTGTCAGTTTCATCAATATTTACTAAAATTCTGATTAATTTCTTTTGCATGGTAAATACTGAGAGTGCGTCTGTACTATTTCCCCATAGCGTAACCCCGTAGCTTAGCCAAGAATGAGCATAGGCGTAGTAGGTCACGAGTGCAGTTGATTGGTCTGTGGTTTTTTTGACTTCGCGAAGCGCATAACATAATTTAGATAGTTTAGCACGCACCTTTTTAATATGAGGTTTCCAATTAATATGTGTGTCGATAGTTAAACCGAGCAAGGTGAATTCGTTTACAACCTCCATCTGCAATCCTTCAAATGTAAAATTTATATTTAAGGGGGTTTTTTGATAGGGGTAAAACGACATAAGTTTAGTTTTTGAGAAGTTAATTTCAAGATTATGTTCATGCATCCAGTCTACTGTTTTGGTAAGTATAGAATTTAGTTGATCATTTAAGTTTATATTATTTTTACACGAGACAAGCAAAGAGATATCTTCCGCAAACAAGACACATGGACCTTTTATGATTTTTGGCAAGTCGTTCATATATATAAGAAACATTAGGCATCCTATCACACTACCCTGAGGGATTGAGGCGTTTAAATCTTTTTTGTTTGAACGTACGGTTTGTATTTCGCTAGTTTTTTTATTAAAATATTCTATCTCGACTAATTGTTGCCTGCTCGTTAGGTATGATGTGATCCATTCGTGGGCTTTTCCACGTATACCTATTCCATAAAATTTGTTTAATAATATATTAAATTGTACTTTGTCGTAGGCCTTAGTCATGTCTAATAGTATCCCAACAGCGTATTGTTTATTCTAATGATGTTAAGGGTTTCTTGGATGTATTTATAGACTGCTAACGTAGTAAACTTATTTTTACGAAAACCATTCTGGCATTCGTCAAATATGTTATATTTTTCGCAGAAAGAATATATGCGATTACACATGGCTTTCTCGAAAATCTTTGAGGCGGTAGGTAATAAAGCTATAGGACGATAATTGTTTGGGTCTTTTTTAGAGCTTTTTTTATGAATTGGTTTTATTAAAGCCTGTTTCATTTGGTCTGGGACGACACCTTCTTCGAAAGATTGGTTAATCAATATAAAGAACGGCAAAGTGAGCTCATTAGCGCAGTATTTGATTAGATTAGGGGGAAGTTCATCAATTCCATGACTTTTTTTATTTTTAAGGTTTTTTATTATTTTGTTAACTTCGTATGGATCTACTGGGCTAAGAAACATTGTATTTTCAGTAGGATAAAGTACAGGAGCACCGTTTAGTTGTCTGCCTGATGAGGCGGTGGAATTCTCCCCAATAGATGCGAAAAAGTCATTGAAATAGTTAGCTATCTGTCTAGGTTCAGTTGTGAGGTTATTGTTTATTTTTAGTTCTATATTATGTTTGAGTTTTTTTTGTTTTTTGTTTGTTCGCTCATTTATAATACTCCACGTTGTCTTTATTTTATTATCAGATTTAATTATTTTATTTTTATAATGTAATTTTTTTGCAGTTGCTACAGTCTTTTTTAGTATTTTTTCATAGTGTTTGTAATATTGTGTTAATATTGAACTTTTCGTTTTAAGTGTAAGTATTTTCAGAAGTCTTTTGTTTTTACAAGAAAGTTTGATGCCTATTGTTAACCAATACTTTTTATATTGTGTTTTTAATTTTATTCTTTGTACTGGTAGGCATTCATTTAAGATGTTAATTAATGTTTCGGTAAAATTATTATAATTTTCATTTATATTATTCTCTGTTACTATAATATCATGCCAATTTTGGGTTTTTAATTTAAATTTAAATTGTTGCATATTTTTTTGATTATACATTCTTTTCATAGTGTACCAGGTAGCTTTTTTATTTTGTTGGGGCAGTTCTAGATGGATTACTGTCCCGCTATGATCTGAAAAGCCTAATTCTTCTAGTTTTGTTTTTAAGTTATAATTATTAAAATTTGTAAATATTAAATCCAAACATGTTGAGCTAGTTTGTGTTATGCGTGTAGGTAGTTTTATGTGTTGCGTAAATTTATATTCCAACATGAGATCCAAAAATTGATTTGATTTCGTGTTATTATCTAATATATTAATATTAAAATCCCCTCCCAAAATTATATTTGATTTAGAATATTTTCTATTGATATAGCTTAAAATTAATCTCAACTGGTTTAAAAACATTTCTTCCTCTCTTCTATTCCAGTACATAGTTATAAGTAAAATATTTTCATTAAGTAATTCACATGCACAAGTTTCCAAAACATATTCAATAGACATATCTGCAATCTCATTAATATCTTTACATTGTATTTGTTCTTGTAGTAGGATGCATACCCCGCCGCCTATTCTGTTAGATCGAGAGTAGGAAGATGCAATCTTGTAGCCAGTGATTTGTATAACGTCTAATTTTTCAGGAGATAGCCAAGTTTAAGTTATGCATACAGCCTTATATATTGGTTGTTGTACTAAAAATGCTTCTAAGATATGTTTTTTATTGTAGAGGCTTTGTAAATTTTGAAATAATACATCAAAGGGTGGGTCTGTGCTTGCGAAAGGAATGATTTTGAGTGTACTTGGTTGAATCGAATTCATAGGTTTTGTTAATATTATAATTGTTTAACTCGTCATTTAAATCAACCTTTTTGCCCTCTATGAATAGTTGGTTGTTGCGAATTATTGCATATAGACCCTTTTTACGTGCTTTTATCATTTCTTCTTGTAGTATTTGCCTCTCCTTTCGTGCGCTGTTATCTAGAAATCCGGAAATGAATACTCTAGTTCCTTTTAAGCACCGACCATTCTTGATAATAAACTGAGCCATTCTGTTACTTAACAGTTCTATAATTAGCGGTCTGTTTTTATTCATATTTCTTCTTATTCTATACATATCTTCTATGTAACCCATCAGGTCTACATGCATTGTATCGCGAAATAGTTCAATTAGTCTGCTGTGTAGGTCATAATCCGGTTCATTTTGATGTTCAACAAAGCCATAAAGTACAATTTTTTTGGCATTTGTTTCGGTGCAGTTCATTCCGGAGGGTATCGTTTTTGCTGATAGATCTATTATTCTTTTATTCAATTTTTCATATTCAATTTTTAAAATATTTATTTCAGAGTGCATTTGCTTTATTTCCTCTTTTCTTTGTTCGTTTTCATTAGACAGGGTTTCCGTTTTTTTCTCTACCTTTTCTCTTAATTGAGTAATTGCTTTCTTTATTTCTGTTTCTATTGTATTTTTTAACTCTTTAATCATTAATTTATTATTTTCTTGCAGGCGTTGTATTATTGTGTCGTTCAGGTTTTGCAGCGTTAATTCAGCTTGTGTATTATTCAGCAGAGTTGTCTCCCTGTCCTCTATGTATTTTGTGTCACCTAGTAGACTAAGGTCTTCTGAGCTTGCAGTATCATTTATGATGTTTGGTGTCCTTTTCCTGATAGTGATATTATTTTTATCAGTTGGTGAATGTCTTATCTGGGTAAAGTCACGATCTTGTGCGCGTATAGGCGTGTTCGAATTGTCTGATTTTGGCATTTTACAGCGACAAAGTTGGCATTTCCATGTTGTTATGTACTCTGTTGTCATTGAGTTATTGTAGTCAGCACTGGTAACAATTATTATTTTTACAAAATTAATATTTTTTATACCATGTTACATTTTGACCAAATAATATTTACAAAATCTCAAATATACCCTACTAAAAACACATAACGGGGCAGCACAAAAAGCTTGTAACTTAGTGAGTTTTAAAGATATTATTTTAATTTTTTTTGTTCTGATCCTTTAAATGAAAATGTTTGACCCGTGTCTCGGTTTTCGTATAAACTAAAAATAAGGTTGTATATCAAAAGTTATTTTTAAAAATAAACAGAGTTATGTTATATCATATGCACTTGATCCTGAACAGAATCATTGCTTATCCATCGTACCTCTCGCCAAAGAAGCAGGGGGGTTTACCCAATGATGTGGTCTTTGTTATCAGAAAGCATAAAAACAAAGCGGGCTTCTCATTCGTTCCTTCATACTTGTAGGATGTGAAACCGTCTCCTTTCAGACATGAAGGAGGAGGTAAATAATTTTGGTTCACATTTTGATTTGTCACAGTCGCAGAATTTACTATAAGAGTACATCACTAGTAGTAACGCAATCGAAATTGACTGTTAATTTATTTAGGAATAACAAAATAGTTTTGTACTCGTTTGAGAAGTGTCATAAGTAATAGAAAGTTGGACAGACGCCCGTATAGTGTGTTGTTGTACTAATATATTTTGTTAGAATGTATTAAGCGGTTCAATAGAGATTATTGATTCGTGGTATGATTGACGAGCCCGCATCTTGCTTTATTGATAAAATCATAACACAAGGGCCGTAGGTAGTGCTATTCCGAAACATTTTCATGTTAGTTTTATCGTTAGAAATGAAAGACAATCGGTATAACTAAAACTTTAAAAAAAAGGTGGAATATCTGCCGTCTGTCTGTTGTTTTATGCAACGACGTGTTAATAGTTTTTTATTCTCGTATGTCTTTAGGAGTAGGAATCAGTAGGTAAAAGGTCCTTAAAAGGTACCTACATAATTATATCTTATTTTTTACATCGCAATAAAAGCTAAAAAACACGATTAGGTATAGGGAAGCAAAGTAACAAGTTGGATTTTAGATATCTTTTATATTACTGTTTTAGTTTTTAAGCTAGTATGTACAGTATATATTTATTGTCATATTAGCCGCAGAACCGACAACCGTTGGGGTAAACGAGTTCTCGAGTGGAGACCGCGTATCGGCAAACGTAGTGTAGGACGCCCTCAGACTAGGTGGAGCGACGATCTTCGCAAGGTGGCTGGCAAGAGCTGGATGAGAGTAGCCGCGGATCGTGCTCGGTGGCGTGCACTTGGAGAGGCCTATGTGCAGCAGTGGACTAGTGTAGGCTGATGATGATGATATTTTTTGTGACAAATTGTGATGATACAATTTAGTTAAAAAGAGAAAGAAAGAAAGCCCCTATCCATGGGAATCGGAAAATGTTTGCAAACCCAAAATATTTAGTTTAACATTATTTCCTTAATGCCTTCAATTTCAATTTCAATTCAATTTAATTCAATTTCATTTATTCCACAAACAAATAATTTTGTGTAGGCAATATAAATAAACAATACATTAGAAAATAAAATAAAAAGAAAGAAAGTAAATAGTCATAAATTAATTAATTAAAATCTAATTTAATCTAATTCTACTATACGGTTCCCTTACTGAACTAAATGATAGAGACTTATATAGAAAATCAAGTGACAGCAAGTCTACTGATAATGAAGATACATTCTAACATAAAGAATTCCGACAAACGTGAACGATGTCATAATAAATAATCAACGGTGTCTATTCTCCTCGACACAACGCTATATTGTCTACACACAATTCTGATCACCAGTTAGGCTCTCAATTTGTGCACAAAAGTATGAAAATGAACGAATGCACCGTCGGTCGTGTGATGTCATCAATCATTTTCGTACAAAATTAAACGTCATGCGTGTTGGCCTACAGTGGACGGTGGGTACAGATCAGCTACAATGCAGATGCGGCACAATCTATATTATTATAAAATATATGTTAATATGTTTGTCCGGTGCACGTTCCTAAGCCATTTATCCAATTGCCGATGAAGCTTTGGTTAGTTTTTGTGCGCACGCCTTTTGTCTTTGAGTAGGTAAAACCGCGAAAGGACAATTAGTCAGATCAGACGAAGGCAAGCCCTTGGTAGTAGTTATAAATAGGAATAGTATTTGGTACTTATTGTAGCCATTGACTTTTTTATGATTCAAAATAATACATAACTTGTTTTCATTTCATTTTTGTCAAAGAAACACCTAAAATAAAGAATTAATTCAAATAAATTTTACTGTTATCTCAGCTAAACGTTCAAATAAAATAAAAAGAGCCTGAGATAATTTATCACTCTATTAGATACAAAGTTAATATTTATTTTATTTGATGACAATTTATTTCTTTGTTTGATCTAAATACGAATAGATCACATAAAAGAAGACAGACAAAACGTTTTCACTAAACGCTTTAGAGGTTTCACAGTCTACAAAGAAAATCACTAATAAAAACTATTTAAGTAATTTATATGTTCTACAGTTCACAAAAGATCGAATAAAAAAATCCCGATAGAAACAGAAAAGCAAATGGTTTGACAGTGAAAAGTTCAAAACTATTTGGATTTATTTATAATGTCAGTGAGAAATAGCCTCGCCTCTATTTCTGTAGAGTAACCTACTTACATCCACAGGCGATGCACTCATTAATACAACATTTGTCTCGGCAAGAGACAGAACTCCTTCCTCATTCACCGTTATTAATATTATATCAATGTAGTACCAGAGTAAGTCAGTAACTCAAGTCGTGTAACTTAAATTGTAGTTAATAATTCTGATGAAAACGGTGAATATACATATATTCGGCTGGTTGTTATCGGATTGAAATAAAGATCAAAATGCCTTGTTTTCACCTTTATGTAAAGTAGTTATACTTTAAAAATTGTAAGCCATCAGCAGGGACTGCACAAAATATTGTAGGACTAGCTTAAAAATTCTCATGATTTGTGTCAAGAATAAAACATGCATACATGAAATTAAAACTCTGTATCTTTATCTTTATACCTACTTGTCGAAGGTCGAATTTTGCCTGAGATGATGATTATGATGATGAGTTACTAGTGTTTATTTTTCCATTTCAATGTGTGGTGTTAATGTAAAATAAAAAAAACATTTTGAAAAAAGACAGTGTTGAAAAAATTCCACAAGCGGGATTCCTTTGCCTTATAAAGTAAAAGTAGATAGTGTTGATTTTTTTCGGAGAGTTGGATTGAGCCACGATAGCATAGTTGGCAGTGCACCTGACCCGGCATGTCATGGGGTGCGGGTTCGAATGCCGCTCGTGGAATTTTTTCAACACTTTGGCTTTTTTTCAAATTGTAATTTGCGTAAAATTATATGTAAATAATCATAAAAGAATACATGTTAAGATAATGATTGCCTTTCCCAGCAGTGGGACAGTCATAGGCTATTTACTTTACTTCAGTTTTACTTTTTACATGCCAAGCAGTCTTTAGCTAAAGCATGTTACTGCATCAAAGATTTTCCATTGTGGCGCCATAATTATTTCCATCCTTTTCTCGATCAGCTGTGACAGGATCGTAATTAGATTTATTATGTGAAAGTAAATTTCATGAAATTAAATATTGTGTCGTACGTACCTCCGAGTACGTCCGTCATCTTAATAGTGTTGTGTGATTTATGTCTTCAATTGATCGATAGGAACTTACGGTTTTTGCATTATCATCAATATTAATTAAATTATCGGCAACAGTTAGAAACTGTTACCAATTGCTTCAACGTTGTTTTTTTCTGCTATAGAACAGATTTCTAGTCCTATTTTTATTAAAATGGAAAAATGTGTACCCACCGTCTCTAATAAGAGCAAAGATTACGCAAGTAAAAGTAGTAAATAGCCTATAACTGTCCCACTGCTGGGCAAAGGCCTCCACCATTGAAATCAAGTCGTCACTACAATTGATGGGTAATGACTTACACTTGGCAAGGGTTGTGATTACACCACCCTTGCCAAATGCGGGTTGGTGATCACAAACCCGGGCTATGCATCAAAACACTTTGCACGTCCTGGGAATTGAACCCGGGACCTTCTGTTATCGAGCCAAGCGCTTTGTACTCGGTCACCGAGACGTTGCAAAGATTATGCAAAGTATGAACAAAAAAATGTAAGCACAAAGAAATGCCGCACCTTCTCATGATTGGATTCTAACGTTAGTTACTCGGTGGCTTAGAATTCCGGGTGAAGTACACTAACTACATTATCCATTCATTTGATCTTATTGTCACTCCCCCGCCCGATCCTCTAAATGACACTACACATTTACAGAATACACTAAACATGCACACTAATTTAGGCCCAAGACACCGTACTCGTTGAACAAGGGTACGAAGAACCGTTTCACACGCGCTCTACACCAGGTACAGATATGTACCTGGGCGCTTCTCTCCTCCTCCACGGCCCGGTCTACCCGAGCCGAGGTCCGTGCATTTAGAGGCGCCCTCGGGTGGTTCCGCTCCCCGATCCGATACGAACCCTTCGGAGACTCTGGTAGGGCACGGGGACGCGCACTTTTAAGTGTGCGATGCCGTACCCTCTCGAAATCCTCCGAAGGTGATTCGTTTCAACACGGCTTGAGGTACCCTTTACTTACCTCGCCGCCCCCAAAAACCCCGGTGACGCTGAAAATGCCGTTAGAGGCAATCAGCAAACTCTCTCCAAAAAAAAAATATTGTTACTCCCATCAGGTGAGTTAAAGGCTAAATTCTGTGTTTAAAGAAAAAAAATACATTGTAATAAAGGGTAATTTATAAGCAAGGGTTAATCCCTTGTCAAGCCGTGGTGAATTAAGGATATCATTAAATTGCATGTTAATCTATATATAAAAATCAATTGCTGTTCGTTTGTCTCGCTGAAACTCGAGAATAGCTGGACAGATTTGGCTAATTTTGATTTTGAAATATTTGTGGAAGTTCAAGGAAGGTATAAAAGGTGAGAAACATAGTAACGGAAAGTAACGGAAAATACTAAAAACGACAAATTAATTTTCCAACACAAAATCGTTTGTTTGTTTTGTTGTCATGGAAACTGTCAAAGCGGTACGAAGTCCATAAAATTATGTATTTACAAAAAATACAAATCGCTTTACCTGGAGTTAAATAAAACCATAATTAAGCATATATTTTACAAACTGCAATAACATACATTACCATAGTTTAATAAAGTGCGCATAAACTGTACCTACACACAGTACTTATTCCCATAAATTTTGCCAGTCAAACAAATGAATGTAACGTGCAAAAGTTGTAGGCAGGTACTTACATAAAATAACAAACGAAGACCCACCCGCAAAATAAACAATAACAAAAAATACGTGTCGGACACCAACATGGACAAAATACCTACAGCCTGCCTACCCGAAGCAAACAACCGCGTTAATACACATGGAATACATAAATAATTTGAGATATTCGGCTTAAGCCGCGATAATGGCCCAGCGTATAAAATAATGCAGGTTAAAATTATAACTGGAGAGACCATAAACGAGGATTAAGCGAACGACCGCTGACATACTGTTATAACAAGCTGAATTATAACTATGCTGTGTTATAGATGAGCCGCCGGATTCGGTAGAATACTACGGAACGCTTGTGGAAGCAATAATGAAGGGTTATTTTATTGTTATAATCGGTTGTAATTACAACACATTGGGAAGTGTTCGACTATTTAGAGAATTTTAGTGCCCGGTAATAGGAAAATAAATTGTATTGATAGTATTAAGCACTTGTCCACTTTTTGGATTGGTATGGTAACTACAGTTTGGGCCGAAATTAAAAAATATTGATTACAGTCAGTTTCCGTGCATCGGAAGGCATGTAAAGCCGTTGGTCCCGGCTGCATTAGCAGTCGTTAACAACCACCAACCCGCACCGGGGCCGCGTGGTGGTTTATGGCCCGTTCTCCCTATCCATCCATAGGGAAGGCTCGTGCCTCAGCAGTGGGGTCATAAAATGAGCTGATGATGATTACAGTCATAAAACACGCCTCGGTCAGCCCGATACCCGAAGGTCCTGGGTATAATTGCCAGGTCGGAGTTTCGGATTTTTCGATTCATAGCCCGGGTTTGTTTTCACCAACCAGCTTTTGGCCAGCGTGGTGATTAAGCCATTACCCATCAATTATAGTGATGACTTGATTTCAATGATGGAGGCCTTTGCCCAGCAGTGGGACAGTTATAGGCTATCTACTTTACTACTTTTTGTAGTTAAAAAGTAAGTAAGTTCTACTCACTTAATTTTTACTACAGTCATACAATCAAAACTGCTCTATTCAATATTTACCAAATATAGCTCTCATAAAAACCATATTTAATGATAACACAAATACACAAAAACATAAAATTTGCTTTAATTATTGCTAAATTGATATTACTAAAATTAATGTAGGATTATCCTTTGAATATTAATTTATTGCAGTTAATATTGGATATTGGAAATATAAATAAAATGTCAGGACTCGGTCTCGAATCTATCTAAAGGATGATAAAATATTTGTGGTATGCGCGTGCGACTGAATAGAGCTAAATAAATCAAAGTGAAGAAAAGTTAATCAAAGATGGGACATAAAGTATTATGTCTACAGACAGTCTGTTACCTCTTGCAGAAATAGACATTTATTCCATCGTCGTACATTTTAACAAGAAGACAAGTTTATTTTTCTCTTTATTTAGTTTAGGAACTTTTATTTTTGGGAACATGTCAGAAGCTTATTAACTAAAATAATAATTAATCAACCATAATCCTATACTTATTGTACTTAGAGGCTAGATCATAAAGCATCATAGCTGAACACGAAGATTGTCCCCCGTGTTAACTCGTCTTTACCGTCTCTCGCTTTCTTCAGGTTGTGTGCCGGAATCTTGAAGAGATGCTAATGTGCAACCGGTTCCGAAAAAAGGAGATCGGTCAGATCCGACTAATTTCCGCCCAATAGCCATAACTTCAATTTTGTGTAAAGTCATGGAGCGGATTCTAAAGAAACAGCTTATCCGCTACCTAGAAGAACACCCCTTAATTCAATATCGCCAATAAGGGTTTCGGCCGAAACGGTCAACGGCTGATCTTCTAGCGTTCGTTACACATCTCTGGGGTGAGGCTATTGAAAAGCGTGGCGAGTCGGTGGCTGTTAGCCTTGACATAGCCAAGGCTTTTGATCGGGTCTGGCACAAAGCCCTTCTCTCCAAGCTCCCGGCATACGGTCTGCCTGCTCAGTTCTGCAACTGGGTCGCTGGCTTCCTACATGAGCGTAGGATCCGAGTACTCACAGACGGATGTGCTTCGCGGTTCATGTCAGTAAACGCTGGTGTCCCTCAGGGGTCCGTTCTATCTCCCACGCTGTTTCTTCTGTATATCAATGATATGCTTCTACTTGAAAATATTCATTGCTATGCAGATGATAGTACAGCGCACGGCGGGTATAACGGTCACCCAGCGGCTGGACAGGTCGAGACTGACGAGAAACGAGTAAATCTTGTCTTTGAGCTCATATCTAAATGGGGTTCCAATAACCTTGTTTAGTTCAATGCCAAGAAAACACAGGTATGCGCGTTCACAGCAAAAAAGTCGCCATTCCTACCCCTTCCCTCTCTTCAAGGCACATCACTCGGCTTGCAGAGCAGTGTTAACATGCTCGGTATGGAGATTCGCTGCGATCTGAACCAGAGGGACTATATCGAAGCCGTGATAAAAACAGCGTCACGTAAACTCGGTGTCCTGAACAGGGTGCGGCGATTCTTCGCGCCGGATCAGTTGGGCTTTTTGTACAAGACACCTGTTTCTGCGATCTTGCGTGGAGTATTGCTCGCACCTTTGGGACGGTTCCGCAAAGTACCTTCTCGATGCCTTGGACAGATTGCAGCGGCGCGCTATACGTATTATCGGCAATGCAGAGGTCACTAATGCTCTCGAGCCCCTGCAATTGCGTAGAGATATAACGTCACTCAGCGTCTTCTACCGCTTATCCCACGAAGAAGAACTCTTTGACCTTATTCGACCCTCTCCCTTTCTCCATAGGAGTACGCGTGCTACTCTCCGGAGTCACCGCTGTACTGTCTCGAACATTCCATCGCGCACAAAGAAATTTGGTGACTTGTTTCTTTGTCACACTTCCAAAAGATGGAATAGTCTACCAGCATACGTTTTTTCTCCTTCCTATGACTTGGGGTCCTTCAAACGAGGCGTGAAGAGGCACCTTGTGGGCCGACAGGGTGAGGGTGACTGATGCTGCGTTGTTTTCACGCTGCACCAGTTGTCCTTACGTCTGAACTCCATTTCCACTTAACATAAGGTGAAGTGGAGTCATTTGCCGAGCTATTATTAAAAAAAAATGGTTTCAATAGGATTCTCTGGGAATATGCAAAAATCAAAAATATTTTGATAACCGCAAGTTGTTAACAACCAGATGCTGGATTTCACATAAAAACTTGTGAAGAAATTATGTAAACTACATTAAGTAAGCACGTCTCTAATCAGACTCAAAAAGTAGTAAACTTAAAATCAATTTTACTGTTGATTGGAATCCACGCTTCCTAGTTCCTCAAGAATTTCTGTCCAGTAGAGTAGTCGCTTGCTTTCCAGTTGCTTGGTGAAGCCATAATGGGATCGCTTTTGATTTCTTACTCGTGAAAGCTGCCTTTGTGAAGTACTGACATTTTATTAACACTACTTTACGGAAAGGCAAGAATATAATAATTTATTAGTAATAATATAGACAACTAGATCTATTGGTAAGTAACAAAGAAAGCTTACTTCTATTGGTAGTACTGATTACCGATAATATTTTGGGTAATAATTAGACGCTTAATTTGTTTCTATGTAAAATATATATGAGACAAAATCACATACATTGTTCTGATCCCAAGGTAAGTAGCTAAAGCACTCGTTTCATGGAAATCATAAACAACGACGGTACCACAACCACCCACACCCGACACAATATAGAAAAGTTCGTTTTCGACTTTGACCCGACCGGGAATCGAACCCGGGACCTCAGAGTTAGCGGTGCACTAAGTCCGGCATGCAAGCCACTCGGCTACGGAGGTCGTCAAATTATTCAATATGTTATTCTTTCTCTGATTAAATATCTACTCTAAATCAACATTAAGCACATGAGACTATCCAAAACTGTCGAGTTTCTACAATAACCCCCTTACAAATAACCAAAGAATAAGGTCCGAATAGTTTTTCCGTGTTTTGTCTCTTTTACTCTAATTTGAAATGACGTTTACATGACATGAACAAAACACGGAATAACTATTCGGACATGTCGACATAACGGTACATGTTTAATCATTTGCCTGACATAAAGTTCAAAGTCTATTATGTAGCCTGAGAGCCAAACTAATTCGCTCTATGGAGACTCAACTATTTCTGTATTTTCTTAACATAAAAATTAGATTATCTAGTTTATTAAGAGCGTTTACGCCGCACACTAAAAAAAAATTTAGTAATTAGAGATAGAAAATCAAATTATGCTCAACAAACTATTTGAATGAAGTAATTTAGCATTTTTACGTCACCTAATGAACACCTCACTTGTTATGGTTTAGTTAAATAAGAGGTTACGGCCACTTTTAACTATAACGCCATATTTAACTAAACCATAACATGTTAGGTGTTCATTATGTGACGTAAAAATGCTAAATTACTTCATTCAAATAGTTTGTTGAGCATAATTTGATTTTCTATCTCTAATTACTAGATTTTTTTTTCATTTGTGGCGCTAGTGTGCGGCGTAAACGCTCTTAAATAATTCATTAGTAATCCACTAATATTTGTGACAGCGACATTAATTAAAAACAAATACAAAACTTTATAAAATCTATAAAAAATGGGCAAAAATTGTATAAATATTATTTACTTTACATTTTAATTACCTTTATTAGTTATCTTTCGTAAAGTTTAATAATCCTCCTATAAATGTAAATGAAAAACAAATAAACTTGAAAAAATATACGTAAACTCGAAAGTGGCATTACACCTATGTTAATAATGCTATCAGATCAGTTTTTAATTACTTTTGTTTCATTTGCTTCCATTAACACGTAATGTACTAAATCCAATTTAAATATATAATGATAATAAAAAATCTGCTATTATTATTTTCTTAGAGTACATTGTGCAGTTAGTGAAACAACCGACTTCTTCCTAATTAGTTTCCCGTTGTATATCTTCATGGATTTGAACTTTGGTGCTTAGATAAGGTGAACATAAACACTTTTTCACGATAAAACCGGTGATAGCATATTTGCTGTAAAATTGCACCATTTTCGGGGTATAACTTTTTTTCGATACCTTCCAATGCGAGATTTTGTTGGATTCTAAAATATAGTCTCTTATAATTATATTTAATGGCCGTTTACAAAAATTTGGCCTGTTATTGAGTTTTTTACAAAAATATCGGAAAGTTCTTAGGCTATATGACCGTTTGTGGTAGTCTGATGTGCAAAGTTCTTTAAAAACGAAATAATAATAAAATAACAATGTAATTGTTGTATATTTATCAAAATCTCTCACAAATAGACAATTAAACAAACCCTGGATATTAATACTGCAAAGCTTTGTAGGCAGGTAGAGGTTTAGGTTTATAGATCTTTATTCTCATACGAATTTACATTTCACGTATAATGAGATCTAGACAATATATAAATTATAGTATACAATTTGTCCCTCTGTGGTACTCGTTGCGATATGCAGTTTAAGTTTATTTTTAAACATGTATATAGTCTCACAAGTTTTCACTTCATCTGGTAATCTATTAAACAGCTGTGCAGGGAGCACACACAAACAGAATTGTCTTTTTCCCATATTTAGTCCTAGGTGTAATTAATTTGAGTTTGTTTTTGTGTCGATGATTATACGTATATTTCTTTATATCTAATTGTATATTTGATTTAATACTCTTTGTAATAATTTTTTTTATTAGAATTCATGTTGTATATTTATTTAGTTGGGATAGGTTCATTAGTTTAGTTAATATGAATTATAATATGAATTTTAAATAAAACATAACTACACTTTTTCAAATTCAAATTCATATTCTAATTTTCTATTGCGCATCACATTACAAATAAGTATAATGTCTTATGTCTTTTGCCTAGTATTATATAACTGGAAAATATGATCTGAGACTGGAAACAATACCAAACTTTTATGAAGTAACTTCTACTTTCACACAACTGATAGGAACGACCCTTCTGCTGCTGACATACTCTTTGCGAGTTGGCACGTCCGCTGCGTCTGCGCAGCGTCGCGGGGCGCGCCGCGCACGCTTTGATTTACTAACAGCGGCGTGACGCACTAATAATGGGCGTCACGTCATTTATGGGGCGTTAGATAAAGGGCAACGTTTAGTCAGTATCACCTTTCATTAGTTGCTATACAAACTATTATTTAGAGCGACGAGAATAAAAATTGCCAGATATTTACAATTTAACAAAACTTTTTAACAATGATATTATATAAAACGTTGTTTTTTTAAGAAAATTAATTATTTACTACGGATAAATGCTCGGATCTAGGTACTCACAAAACGTAAAAATAATGAAATAGATCCATAAAGTGTTTAATTTCAACAAGGACAGATTTCATTTCTTTTAAGTTATGAAACTATTGCTTAGAAAAATATCATAAATCGGTACATACAAATAAGATTATTTTTATTTGTCAATGGGGAAGCGGTTTGACCTGTATCATGGAAGCTTTTCACTTCCATGGTACAGGTTCGAATCAGGGTGCCTAGGTTGAGTTTTATTTGACATTCGCTCACCTTAACGTTAACGAAAATTAGTATGGGAATGAAACAGCGCCTCTTGGCGACATACGAGAAGAGTTAAAATTTGGCCATACCAATTTTCGTTTTCGTAAGCGTGATCAAATGAATACAGATAGTATACATTTTTAAACTTTAGCGTTCCATAATTAAACAAATTTAAACGGGGATTAACGCAAACTAATTAGTAAAAAAGGTATCATACCTTCTTTATACCCGACGTTTCGACCGAGTTACAACGGCCGTGGTCACGGGTGGACTGCTGTCGCGATGTTGCGCCTCCGTTTGCGCGGCAAAGTCTTCATCCACCGTCACATTATTTTGCCAACTACCGCCACACATAACACTAACGGTGTCCCTATTACGTATACAAGCCTTATTCTGGTTGTTTACCGACTGCGAAGAAAAACGAGGATGTCTTTTTGCAAATACTGGATTCCACGCTGACGATAGTTTATGGCCGTCTTCCCGATTGAAATTATTAGGGTGCTTCTTTATTATATGAATAAAAGTGGCGATCTGTGGAGAGGACTTGCGTACGGTAAAATTCAATCCAGTGGTTTGTGCCTCTTTCAAGTAGATGTTCTGCAATCGCTGATTTATTAGACTGTCTGTTCTTTACAGCTGCGATATGTTATTTGACCCGCTCATGTATAGTCCGCTTTGTTTGACCTATGCAGGAACTACCACAGCTGCAGTCTATCTTGTATACGCCTGGTGTTTGAAGTGGCAAGACATCCTTCGGAGTGCCCACAATGTTATATACCTTTATGCCAGGAGTATATATCGTCGGTATGGAGTACTCCCGTAATATATGGCCGATCTTGTCTGTCACTCCTTTGACATAAGGCATGTAGGCTGGTTGCCTACCAACTTCGGGATGCTTGCAACTTTTTGTGGGCTGTTTCCATTTTCCACTAACTCGATATCCGTTTTTCCTGAGTACCTCCTGAACATGATCCAGCTCACGCTCCAAATGTTCAGGGTCACAGAGGTCAAAAGCTCTGTTTCTTAGTGACGTCCAGTCCACCCGTGACCACTGCCGTTGTAACTCGGTCGAAACGTCGGGTATAAAGAAGGTATGATACCTTTTTTACTAATTAGTTTGCGTTAATCCCCGTTTAAATTTGTTTAATACAGATAGTAAACAAAACTCACGCTAGGCACTCTATCATAGCAGTCTTTTAAAAAGCCCACTTATTTTTTTCCGTTTCGTTCTCCAATTAAATATAACAAAACCTTAATTACGTGCCCTAATGTCAAAATTTTACAAATTAGGTACCTTTATTATGGTCAGCTTACTTACGCTATTTAAACCTTTAATATTAATCGAAGCGTAGAAGTCAGTTACGACCCTAACACAAAAGTTTAAATGCGCACGCGCTAGACATAATGCGTTGAAAAGCAGATAAATCTCGAGGGGATTGTTTATTGCCCTTAAACAGGGATATTAGCTTTTGTCAAACGACAGCCCACAGCTGGACGTAAACGGAACTAATTGTCTGGTGAGGCGGTGACGGTTTCAATGGATGATGTATCGGTGTGGGGTATGTCCAGGTTACATTTTTGTACAAATTTCCGAATAAAATTGACGCTACGAACCTATTCAATAAAATTGGACTACTATACTGTGCTAGTGCTAACAAGTTAGTTTAAGGTTTTTATTGAAATGGTAATCCTAGCTAATGCGAAAGTGAGTTCGTTTGCTTGTTTGCTTGCTTGATACGCTTTCACGCGTAAACTTAGTCTTTATATTATATTAATATTATTCTTCTGTGCGTGTGTTTGTAACTGAACTCCTCCTAAACGGCTGGATCGATTCGGATAAAATTTTGTGTGTATATTTTAATGGGTTTGTACCGTATTGCGGCCACCTGTACTTGGTTTCTATGTATATCGTGGCTTAGCTACTGCTTTCTTAATGAATTTAATTATTTTTATTGTAGGATATTGCAAAATGAAAGATGCGTGTCTTTTGAAAATCGTAAAGCGTGTATTCATACATTGATTTAAAAATTACATCGATCGAGGATAGAGGGGTTGGGAACAATATAGTGCTACCAATGGCAGCGTCGGTTCGATTCCCACGTGATGTAGCACGAAGATGATTGGCGATCAAAGGGTGGATGAAAGCGGAAGTTGGATTTTAGTGGCTAGAACATTCCAGACCATACCGCTCAACCAATCCCGAACAGGGTTCCTGAATGATTTGAAAACACAATTGGACCCGGTAGGTGGCGCTGCAATAGAGGTCCATCATATACAGGTGTTCTCAAGCGGACGAAGACGCGAGCGGGCCACTAGTGTATTATAATGATTAGATTACTCCGTCCTGTCAGTGATGACTTGATTTCAATGTTGGAGTCTACTGTTAACCCAATCAGAAAGTTAATATGTTACACGCCGCAACGGATGGATGGATTTGGATTCGGCATACAGATAGTTTATAACCTGGATTAAAATATAGGGTACTTTTATCCCGATATCCCCACGGGAACGGGAACCACGCGGGTGAAACCGCGAGCCACCGCTAGTTGTTAATAAATTATATATTTACACGAAAAAGACAAACAGAAAACAATGTAGAAACATGGTAAACAAAGGTATTATTTCTTGTGAATGTGCCCGTTTATGATGAGCCTTTGACAGGATTCCTCCATCATGCCTAACATTTGACCCAGTATCTTATTTGTTGTAATGTAACTGTAATTTAAAGTCACTCAGCGAGCTATGGAAAGGGCTATACTTGAAGTTTCTCTGAGGGATCGGATCCGGAACGAGGTGACAGAGAACGGCAGAGAAAGCAAATTCGTCGATATAGCCAACTGGATTAGCAAGCTGAAGTGGCAGTGTGCCGGCCATATAAGCCGCAGAACCGATAACCGATGGGGTAAACGAGTTCTTGAGTGGAGACCGCATACCGGCAAACGTAGTGTAGGACGCCCTCAGACTAGGTGAAGCGACGATCTTCGCAAGGTGGCTGGCAAGAACTGGATGAGAGTAGCCGCGGATCGAGCTCGGTGGAGGCACTTGGAGAGTCCTATGTCCAGTGGACTTGTACAGGCTGAGATGATGAGCTTATCTTATTATAGTGGGGTCTTCTGCAGTTCTCCCCTCTACTAGTAGCACTTCGACCAAAGCATGAACTGTACACACTCTGAATATGCCACACTCGTAGTTTAAGGCGTCCTACATCATTATAGGGCAATCCCTCAACTCGTACTTCATTACAAACATATTTTTGTACCCTTTGTCTCTACGGGACTGGAATGGGAAAGCCGGGATAGCCCTACTCGGGAAAAACAGAACGCAGTGGGAATAAAAATGTTTTGTAGGTTCCTAAGTAAAAGGAAATGTCCCGAAGCAGCCTTAAAATGCACTAAAAGTTAAACCAAGTTCACTGTTGATTTACTTCCGTGGTTTTACGCATTTGCATGCCAAATACAAGGTTGATGTAAAGTCACGTGAACTTTATCACAGTGGAGTAAGATTCCATTTTGCATAGCTTCGCATCTTTCTTATTTGGAACTCTACGTTTAACCTAAATACGTGTAAAGGATAAAAGACGCAGCAGGAAGGCGCTAAAACATCCTCTCCCTATGTTTACTGAAAGTGAGGCGTATGTGGTATGTCAACATGCCCCTATGAGGAAATAGGTTGAATTAAGTTTGCTAACAAGTTTTTAAATTATGTTCTCGTACCATGGTATGATATTTGGGTATAAATTTAACGAATTATTTTTACTTAGAAAGACCTTCCTTACTAATATTATAAATGAGAAAGTAACACTGTCGGTCTGTGTGTTACGCAATCACACCTAAACTACTGAACCGATTTAAATGAAACAATGGTGCAGAGATAGTCTAGATCCTAAGAAAGGACATAGGCTACTTTTTAATGCGAAAAAAGGCTGTAAGGGGTTGAAATAGGCGATGAAAGTTAGTATGGAATTTACTTCATTTTTAAAGTTAGAAGCTTGAAACTTATTTTTTAGACTTTGATTAGATATAAATAAATACGACATTGAAAGTTTGTAAAAATTTTACCCTTAAGGGGGTAAAAATAGGGGATGAAAGTTTTTGTGTGATGATGATGACGTCGGCAAACAGCTATAAATATAAAAGAAATACAGAGAATTACGGAGTCATTACAAAATATGAAACTGAAATTAACGCAAGTAAGAAACTCACAAAAAATAAAGAGGCGGCGCGCCTACGCCGCGACGTAGATACTAAATAGCTTATTTATTTATGTATGTGTTTTATTTGCCAAATAATAAGCCTATAAAGTTTAAAATGCTGCCGAAAGTCACTATTCCACGTGGACGAAGTCGCGGGCACAGCTAGTTTTAAGTAAGACAATCTATTATTATCTTCTAGCGGTGTTATTATAATCTTGAACGCTCATGAGCAAGATTTTTTGAATCACTTCTTGGTATGTTTTGAATTGTATTTAGAAAAAAACTGTTAACTTTTATCGTCTTTCGTGTTCTGTATGATTTTAGCTAAAAAAATCATTCAATACTAGGGTTTTTGAGCGCCTACCAAATATGTTATAGCAAATGTACTCGAGCGCGCGTCAGTGCCGTCTCGAAGACATCTGGCGGGACAGTCGGAGAGAATTAAATGTAAAGATCTACGAGTATAACTTCTAGCTAGCATTAGAATCTGAAAACTGCTCTTTGTTCTTTTTCTCTGTAGAACTAATATGTAAGTATATATATATTTTTTAATAAAAGACTTTTTAAAGCGGGAAGCCGCTGGATGCGAGCAGCACAAAACCGGTCGTTGCGGAGATCCTTGGGGGAGGCCTTTGTCCAGCAGTGCACGTCTTTTGGCTGAGATGATGATGATGAAAGGACTTTTTAATTTTATGTTAAGCTAAGGTTTTGTACACAATAACCTGATTATTTGCTTTCGAAGCCCTAAATAAGATTAAAATTAGTTATAGCTAAGCATTATCTAAAATAAAAAACAGTTACAATTTTGTAAATAGCTTATCCTGTGATAAGGAAAAATCAGACAAGCTTGCGTTCATAATAACAAACGCAAAGTCCATTAGCGAAAAATTAAGCTCACAAAATTATAAACCTAAAAGTGCATTACTCCAGAAATTACTATTAACCTCTCTCAAAAAAAATCTTCATTGCTTAATACCTACCTAAGTACTTTGGTACCCTAAAATTCCCTAAAATATGGTTGAGTGAAGCGATGGCTGATTCATATGTCATACTCGTGAACGGGTGCCGCCTGTGGAGGCTGGTCTGCTCTTGCGTACTTGCTACTTTGTGGTACTTGTCTTATTTTTATTATTAATAACTATAGTTTAACTTTGTTTTTTCTTAGACAGGTTTTGACTTTTACTAGTACTGTATGACATTGTAAAACATTAAACTGGTAAATGATGTTTTTGCAAACTTAAATATTTTATATATTTATTTTTTCTTTTTTTGTGTGTTTTTTACATGTTGTGATTGTCCTTTATATTTTGTGTTTTTATTTGTGATGGAAAGTGTCCTTTTATTATAAGGCATTTTCCAATATTTATGATGCTGTAAGGTAGAAAAGAGCTGGACACTTGCTGAGTTTCTTGGTGGTTCTTCTCAGTACAAGATCTCCCGAACTTCTCCGACTACGAACCGATGGCATAATGACGTTCATAAGAGCTATTTGTAGCCTAATTCAAAATTCACAATTCAAAATCATTTATTCAATATAAATGGTTTTGAATTTTAAAATTTTACCATGTCGTAATAACTTTACTAGAAGTTGACAAATGCCTGTTATATTATTTAAACAAAAAAGTATTAAGTCAAAGTATTAAAGTGTTCAGACACTATAATTTCAGAATTTACCCTATGTAGATAGATACTCGTCTGGACTGTCACTGCAGCAATATTTTAACACACTGCTAGCTCCAACATTAGAATAGAAATCTCTAACAATACTAGCATTATTCCCCATACAAAGGCAAAATAGCTTTTTGTTCTCTCCATTCGCTGTTATTCTAAAACTTCTTTTAGATCTGGGACATTGTGTTGTGATAGACGAGAGAATAATGTCATAACCATTATAAACAATCTAGATCTAATTATAAAAATAAAAATAAAAATGTATGTATAGCATAAATTAATTGGCGGAGGATTTAATATCAAGTTTAACTTTTAAGATCGCAACCCGTAGATGCTAGCTGCTGCGCTTTCGAGTTCCTATATTATTGTATAAGAATTTAAACTTCTTCTTCTTATTCTATTTCTTCTGCTTCCTCTTTAACTTCATCATCATCATCATCATCTCAGCCAAAAGACGTCCACTGCTGGACAAAGGCCTCCCCCTCCTCCTCCTCCTCCTCCTCTTTAACTTGCTGCTACACAATGCTGAGTGTACTTAGGCCTCTCTTTTTGACGCCATCTCTCTTTTTTGGTAGGTAGGTATTCCAACCCAGTTATTTCACGGGATTCCATCGATGTCATCTTTCCATCTTTCTAAGTTGTTCTTAAATTGTCTTCTCTGCAAAGAATAAAACATATAAGCATCGGTAGCCAAACGGATAGATACTGAAAAAAAACAAAAAAAAAAGGAAAAACAAAAAACATGCAAAAAATATTGATTTAATATCATATATCATAGCTCCGTTAGACTATCACTACTGAAGCGAACCCATGCCTAAAACAAGCGTTTTAGCTTTCTATGTAGGTCAACAGGACTCTTATTAATATAATAATGGTAAGTAGGTATATTAATAAAAAATCTTAAAAAAAAACAAATAACGGTAATTAACTCTAAACCGTACAATTATTTCGATCAACAGTAAGCGTATCAATTTTAAACGGTCACCCAAAAATGTACTTAGACATTTCACGCGCACCGCCATTGGGCCCTGACCGGAACAAACAGTAACTCCGGAACAAAGCGAGGCCATGCATGGCGACGGGCGATGGGCGGGGCGCGCCGTGACCGGAACGCGCGTAACATAAACGGGGACATTCCGGCCCGCATCCGGAAAGTCACCGGGCGTTCCGCGTTATGTGTTACACCGGTATTATATTTGGTGCTGGCCACGTAAGATTTTTTTTAATTTATTCCTTCTGGTGGGTTGCACGTGAAAAAAGGTTGAGCATGTTATTTTTTTTTTAATTTTCCTCGTTTTTAAAATTACCATCGTGTTAATTGTGATTTCTTGACCATATTAAAAAGATACGCGGCCGTGCGCACATCAACTTAGCAAACTTCCATCGCAATCAGATGAATGGTATTTATAGGAACGCATATCGAACCAACTAAGAAACGTGGAGCCAGACACACAGATAGACGATCGAAAAGAAAACATCTTGATTTCCTAGTTTTTGGAAGATATTTTATGTCGTCGATCCCGATTGTTGATATTCACTAACTTGCTTTGGGCCAACGAGGGGATAACTGCACGTTTTTCCATACTCTTAATTTATAATCTCGTTTGAAGATAAGTTAACAAGCAACTTTAATGTACATCGACCAGCTCTATATGAAGAATTTCAACGTTCAAGTCATTAATATAAAACCGAGAAGTAAAACATTTGTATTTAGCACCTAAAATGACAATTACATTTTGCCTATCGCCAAATTAAACCTAGTGCAAGTAGACACTACATCGTGGAACATTGTGTATGACAGACACAGACGTAGACAACCCGCCTTTGAACATTATATTCAGTACGTTTAATTCTAAAACAGATACAGTATTATCACATAATTTACTGTGAGCTAACGCAGACTAGTGAGCACCAATAATGCAAGCAAGTCACAGTGTGTCCTGAAGTCTGAATGAACAAGAATATCATTAATGATAACACACTGTTTTCGGTGGTTATGTGACGTGATAAAACACTATACGGATATTTTTTAACGTAATTATTATTTCAGCATGAGGTTTTTTATACAAGTTACGTGGTCACTGTAACAAAAATATCGTCCTGTAAGCTCCTTTCACGTAAAACGAAACATCATCGTCATCATCTCAGCCAAAAGACGTCCACTGCTGGACAAAGGCCTCCCCCTAGGATCTTCACAACTACCGCTTTGTGCTGCTCGCATCCAGCCGCTTCCTGCTACCTTTACCAGATCGCCAGTCCTCCTTGTTGGAGGTTTGCCCACACTGCGCTTTCCGGTACGCGGTCGCCACTCGAGGACTCTCCCGCCCCAGCGGCCATCAGTACGAGCGATACCTACTGCCACTTGAGCTTAGCAACTCGTCGGGCTATGTCGGTAACCTTTGTTTTTCTGCGGATCTCCTCATATTTAATTCGATCACGCAAAGAAACCCCGAGCGTCAGATCAAATAATTTGACGCCAGTTAATTACAAATTCGTTGTTAGTCGACCAACAGCAACACCTCATTCACCTGTGACCCTGACGCTTTGAAAAGGTCTCAGTGCCTACATCTAAAAATTAATAAAGGAAAGGAAGCACTCGACCTCTTTGGTCGAGTGGTTTGTGCACCGGTTTTCATGGTGTCGCCATCTCTGAGGGACCTCAGAGATGGCGATACCATGAAAACCGGTTCGATCCCCGGTCGGATCAATTTCGAAATTATTGTTTTTCTAAATTGTCTCGGGTCTGGGTGTTTTCTATGTATAATAAGTATATATTTAAATATTTTAAGTATGTTTATCCGTTGTCTAGTAACCATTTTAACAAGTTTCATAACGAAGCTTCTCTTGGACTAGATAATTGGTGTGAGTGTAGGAAAGTTTATTTATTTATTATTTATTATTATCTGTCCCACAGCTGGAGATCATTGAAATCGAGTCAACACTACAATTGATAGGTAATGGCCTAATCACCACGCTTGCCAAATGCGGGTTGGTGATCGCAAACCCGGGCTATGATGCATCGAAAAATCTGAAACACACTTTGCCCGACCTGAGTATTGAACCCGGGCCGGAACCGGGGCCTTTGGGTATCAGGCTGAGTGCTTTGCCATTCTGCAACCGAGGCCTACACCTAATGCGCAAAAAATGTTTGTATTTATGGTGCACAGATGTATTGACCAGTTTTCGCTTAATAAAGAATAAAGGTATATTATTTATTCTAAGTTGGTCTGAATGAGATCAATTAAATGTTACCCTAATTTATATTGTTAGATTTGAAACTCTCTACAATAAGTAACCTATATAATTGTACCTACATATTTTCCTAATAAAATTATTGTCTATTTAAGTCTAACGTTTATTTTTTACTTTTTAGTGCAATTTTATCAGTCTACTTTTTTGAAGTCGGTTTTTTTTTTGTTAAATTTTTTGTTTATTTCTCTCTTTTTAGTGATTTGTTTCGATCTATTTATCAAAAGCGAATATGGGTAGACCTACTAAACGCGCTGCTCGTATGAGACAGCGCCGTTTAAATGAGACAAGCGAAGAAAACGAGAAACGCCTATCTCAAAGTAGGAAATCAAAAACTGAGTTCCGGTGCCAGCCTTCTATTGCTTCGTCATAGTCGCTTAACTATCTTAATCGAGATATTTTATCGCCACCCGTGAAATACTTTTCATTGAGGAGTTCCGATGGCAATCTGTGGTCTTTTTCATCAGTTACACTTCATCAAATGATACTTTTTGAATGCAAATGCTTGATTTACTTCTGAAAATACCAAAATCGCTATAGGTATGCCTACAATATTTGAGGAGTTCCCTCAATTCCTTAAGGATTCCATCATCAGAACTAGACCAAATTAAAATGGGACCACACGGGAAGCACCAGCTTTCAAATAAAGAAAGAATCATAAAAATCGGTTCACCCAGTCGAAAGTTCTGAGGTAACAAACATAAAAAAAAAATACAGTCGAATTGATAACCTCCTCCTTTATTTGAAGTCGGTTAATAAATAAATAAATAAATTATATCAATAAAACCGCCCTTTAAAAGTTTACTTTTTTAAAGTTATTTAATTTTGTTTTTGTGATGCACAACCAAGTATGTTTGTCTTCTTTCTTATGCTTTGTTAACTAAATAAATCACAACCGCCCTTCAATCATCAATCGTCTTCTCCCAACATCCTCAAAATCACCAAGTCCTTACAATATTTGAAGCACGACACGGCTCCTATAAAAACGCCAACCCAACGTTTTTCTCAAAATCAATACAGACTTGCAGAATAAACTGAACGGCTCAGCCTGCCATCTCGGTCCTTCAAAGCGAAATTCCTGTGTAGCAATTTAAAGTTTGCCAAAGTCGCACAGTCACCTCCTGCGGGGGAAACTTAAATCGACTCGTTTATCGATGGTTCACGAACGATTACCCCTATATTGGCGTTTTATTAGACCATCTAGGGATCTCGGTACAACCGTATATACTTTTACAACTATTTTAATGGGGCATGTTAAGGTTGGGCGGCGTTAGTGCGAAACTTCATACTTTGTCTCGAATATTACCTAAGGAGGCAACAGCAAAAGTAGATGATAAAAATCAAAATAGCAATACTAATTAATCCGAAGATTCAATACTAAGTGTGTGTGTGTGTGTGTGTGTGTGTGTGTGTGTGTGTGTAAGTGTGTATAATTTGCGATGTTTGACAAAAACAAGAAGTAACTGTTGATGTTCACAAAAGTAAGTGAATATTTGCTGGTATACAATTATCAATGATCCATGAGGAGCTCGATGGCGCAGTGGTTAACACGCCCGGTCTGCGAGTGCTAAGGTTAAGCAACTTTCGCAAAGGCCGGTCATCGGATGGGTGACCAAAAATGTATCATCTCGAGCTCCTCCGTGCTTCAGAAGGCACGTAAAGCCGTTGGTCCCGGATGCATTAGCAGTCGTTAACAACCACCAACCCGCACTGGGCCTGCGTGGTGGTTTATGGCTCTTTCTCCCTATCCATCCATAGGGAAGGCTCGTGCCCCAGCAGTGGGGAATTAAAAAATGAGCTGATGATGTTACAATTATGTTATTCTGGTGTTTGATTCGTAATGGTAGCTCTCGATCGATAAGTCACACCACTCACCACTAACAGTCACACCACTAACATTGTTGTTTTGGCAGCATACTTTGATAAAAGGGTGGACTTCTGGTTCTGGTGCTTTTATCAATAGAACTCAGATGCTGTTAAATTATTCACTAATAAGAATAAGAAACATTTAATCACAAAATCCCTGGAACTATAAGGCCCACAAAGTACCCTAGTACTTTGTGGGCCTTATAGTTCCAGGGATTTTGTGATTAAATGTCAACAAATTCTCTACACATAGTAGAGTACAGTAGGCTGTACTCTACTATGTGTAGAGAATTTGTTGACAGTTTTCCTTTTAGAATGTAGACATGAGCTTAGAAAGGATTCTTAAAACTTTACGTAGGAATGTACCTACGGGTGTCATACAAGAAAGGAGTAGTCCCTAGTTGGTCAATAGTATTTTAATAGTTATGGGAAAAGAGAAATTATAATGAGTTAATAAAATCGAAAGTCCAGCAAGTAATCATTATATTCTAAAATTATATAAAAACAAATAATTTTTACACAATCTTGAAACTGAGGAAAGTTTGTGGAAAGGAATACATAAATGAAGCAATCACTAAACTGCTATAACCCCTAGACTATCACGTCACTACTTGAACAGTTTTGCCGACCCTTCAAAAAATCTATATTATTACTAGATTAAAATTTAAAAAAAACACTATACTAAACCACACAACCCTTCAGATTCTAACCAACTGACCGTGCTATATTAAACGCATGACGGAAAACAAGAACAATATGAATAGTAAAGTGGCCTGCAGGTGATTCTATTTCTTTTGCGTGGCCAACGTCGTCAGGGTATCACGTCAAAACACGATGATATATAAACGGGCTTGGTGGCTTAGTGCCAGACCTGTCTGGCAGCCAGCCGCGACACACGGATACTTGGTTCAACAAGTAATACATATGCAACAGTGCTGTCTCATTTACACAATGTTCTCATTAACAGAGTAAGGTTATAATGTTCTCGGTTTTTCAACTTTTAATTTATACTTACATGAGTAGATATTGTTTGGTAGTTAAGAGCCTTCACACGAGTTTTCAGTATCTCATTCAAACTTTAAAATTGAATGTTTTTCAAACCAGTTAGTTAATTCTTATGAAACTTTCTAGGTCTTAAAAGTTTTCGGCTAACTGCCTCCCCTACATTTTTCTTAAGCATAGATAGATTCATTAGAATTGACTTTAAGTTAAAAAAAATATTATGCTTGAAGATTGCATGGGATGCCAAAACATATGAAAGCTCATAACATTAACATTATCCGTAGCAGTCGTAGCGCGTAGTAAATATTATTATATGATTTACTGTGCGTTACGGCTGCTACGGTTTCTACGTGAATTCAAATATACATTATTCTGATACGCACGTTTTTATAAAACCTGCTCAAGTATTAAGCTTGAACTGACAGTCAGTTTTTTGTTGCCTTACTAGTTTTATGACGTGCAACCGATGTCAACTTTTAAAAAAAACCACTGACAAATTTACAATACCTACCAATATACAATTTTAAAAATTAAAGCAAATGAAAGCGTTCGCTCTTCACCTGTGTCGTATGTCCCAAACTATAAATCCTGGTATAAATCCGTTTCCTAAACGAGAGTGCTACGTTGAACCGATGCGAGCAGTTTTGGCGCGAACCACCGTCCTGTAACTCATAATAGGAATAGTACTTGGTGAAACTAAACAGACGGTGAGAGTTGGAGTAAAACAA
Organism: Eudonia lacustrata; assembly: GCA_947562085.1. Lineage (NCBI taxonomy): Eukaryota > Metazoa > Arthropoda > Insecta > Lepidoptera > Crambidae > Eudonia > Eudonia lacustrata. The sequence continues at coordinate 6,405,869 of OX387315.1, read as the reverse complement.
TATAATTATAAACAAATATTTTGACTATTTTTTAAAGATTCATCTTTTTTTACTACAGCTCCCTTTTTTCCCTTCTTCCTTCCATATGGCGCAGTGTTTGCAATTAATTCATCATGCTGCATCAGTAAACGATAATTGCATCTTCCGAAACCCAGCTTTTTACCTTCCACTCTCCAGTAGCTGAAGACTATGGGTAAAGTTCCACCTTCCACGATATTATCGTCACACGTTACCTTCAGAATCTGATGATAATAAACGCTTAGGGGTTTCAAATTGCAGAATTTAAAAATAAAACATGAACTACTTCCTCCATTATCAACCGTAAAGAGATCTTCAAGTCTTCAAGTCTTCAGGTCCTTACCTATGAAATTGACGTTTTTTTCTCACTTATTAATAGATGTATTACTTCTAAAAGTCAATACCGGTTGTTAATATTATTACACACCTTTAATTAGGACTATGTTACTTAGGCTTCAGGACTAACAATGGAATAACATTTTGTGTCTTTATCGCTCAATTTTTTTTAAAATTGACTTCTTTTTTGTTCGTGGAATTGACCTTTTGTTTAATTGTAGCTTTGAAGGGTCTTGATTTTTTTCTTTTTAATGTGTGCTACATTTAGCTAGTGAAACAAACACAGTACTCTACAATTTTTATAGAGTTAACATAAATAGATGCTAAGAAAAATTAAAAAAACGTTAGTATGAAAAATGTAATTTTAGAAAAAATCTTCACACAAAACTTTAATTTCATAGGTAAGGATCTAATATATACAAACATACATGACAACACGCTAGCTAAAAACAAACACCAATAAGCCATCTCAAACTAATGTTGTCGATACAAACGCCACACAAGGGCTACGTAAAATATACAGTGATGTACACTTTCGCCGTCATTACCATCGAGGGCGCAATATTTGCAATTAATTCATCATGCTGCATCAGTAAACGACTACGGTATCTCCCAGAACCCAGTTGATAACCGTCACTTCTCTGTAGTTTGGGATTCCGGGTAAACTGCCCTACTTTTACAGTATCATCGTCACTTACCTACCATCAAAGTCTAAAAGCGGTTTCAAATTGAGGAATTTAAAAATAAAAAATCAACTACTTCCTTCATTATCAACCGTAAAGAGATCTTCAATATATATACAAACATACATGACAACACGCTAGCTAAAAACAAACACCGAAATGCCATCCCAAACTAATGTTGTCGATACAAACGCAACACAACGGCCACGTAAAACTTACAGTGATGTACAGTCGGTGGCAGATCAACCTACCCAAATCTGTCAAATTTCTTCAATTAATATTGATCCTTATAACCAAACAATAAAGTCCAAAATTGGTTGTAGAAATTTAACAGTTTTAAGTAGGTTGATCTGCCGCCGTGTGTACACTTTCGCCGTCATTACCATCGAGGGCGCAATATTTGCAATTAATTCATCATGCTGCATCAGTAAACGACTACTGCATCTCCCAGAATCCAGTTGATAACCGTCACTTCTCTGTAGTTTGGGATTTCGGGTTAACTGCCCTTCTTTTTCAGTATCATAGTCAATTACCTACCATCATAAGTCTAAAGGCAATTTCTAATTGTAGAATTTAAAAATAAAAAATCAACTACTTCCTTCATTATCAACCGTAAAGAGATCTTCAAAATCGATACAAACATACATGACAATACGCTAGCTAAAAACAAACACCGAAATGCCATCCCAAACCAACGTTGTCGATACAAACGCCTCACAACGGCCACGTAAAATATACAGTGATGTGCACTTTCGCCGTCATTACCCTCGAGGGCGCAATGTTCGCAATTAACGCGGCAACTTTCCAGGTCACAGGTGAAACCGGTTTCATTAGTGGTTTGACTTTGTCGTTTAGAGTCCATTGTTGTTTAATTCCATCGGTGGCCGTTTTCACTTTTATTGCATGTTGTTTTGAAGGTTATGTACTCCAAGTAAGTAATAGATTCTTACTTGAAATTGACGATTTTTTCTCACTTATTAATTAATAGGTGTATTACTTCTAAAAGTCAATGCCGGTTGTTAATATTATTATAAACCTTTGATTAGGACTATGTTGCTTAGGCTTCAGTAATAACAATGATTATTCATTTTGTGTCTTTATAGCCCATATTTTTTTTAAATTGACTTCTATTTTTGTTCACGGAATTGACCTTTTGTTTCATTGTAGCTTTGAAGGATCGTGATTTTTTTCTTTTTAATGTCTGCTATATTTAGCTAGTGAAACAAACATAGTACTCTACAATTTTTATAGAGTTAACATAAATAGATGCTAAGAAAATTAAAAAAACGTTAGTATGAAAAATATTTTTTTTTAAATCTCCATACAAAATGTCAATTTCATAGGTAAGGACCTAATATTAAATAGCCTTTAATGTATTTGTAACTGCTAACGCCGATTTATTAAAACTCAAATAGGAAGTCGCTTAAACCTTTTTTAAACGACATGTAAAACCAATAAATATATTTTGTAAAAAATTTGTAGAAAAAAATAATTTACTGGTAAATAAGCATAAGTACGTGCATAAGCATTATTTTTTATTATTTTAAATTTTGCATTTTGCTATGTTTAAGAGGGTAGGAACTTTCATAGTGACGTAATACCGCTGTCTTGCAGCGTAAATCACAAACTACTAGAAAAATTTAAAGAGTTTTCCTCGGCCTCGGTAGCTCAGCGGTCAGAGCATTGGACCGGTTATCCAAAGGTCGTGGGTTCGATTCCCACTCGAGATTCCTGAGACTAATTGATTTTTTCTAGTAAAGTTTTATCTTATAAGTATTCTTTTTAATTACCCTCAAAATAATTTATAATGATTAAGGATATCCCATTGGATACCAATGCAACGTACAAGCATACCACTTCAAGGTGAAAAGATAACAAATTTACCGGATTAAGTATGTATCCATATTTTTTTTAAATAATTGTAACTTTGGAAATTGTAGGTCTTAATATAATCTCAATATACCTATGTGCCCTAATATTTGTCTAAGACAAACATTAGCATCATTTTTATTTCACCCAGGCTACATAGTATTTCTTTACATAATATCTCCGAATATAAATAACATTACATCTCAAAGGAAAACTCTTGGGAGACAATCAAACGAAACCGTCGCTTGTTACCTGAAGCATATAGAATGTACGGAGTGTTTTATCCGGGCACGTTAAATCCTCTACGGGGTGCCCAATAACAATGCACCGCAGAACATATTCAATTTTACTGAGGAGACAACTGTTCTCGGCTCCGAATAGTGTTGGGCCAACTCGAATATTCTTTAAAAAGAGTTCTTTTTAAAAACGACTAGACACAATTTTTGGAGACTCAACTCGTAAATGACAGCTCAAACCTTTTTGTAAATTACAATAGTCTTTACAATACGTACAATACTTTAGAACTCGAGGCTTTTAAATCTGTAGTCTTTTAAAAAATAGTCATCATCATCAGCTCGTTTTTATGTCCCATGGGCATGAGCCTTCCGTATGGATAGGGAGGACGGGCCAAAAACCAAACCACGCCGGCCCAGTGTGGACTGGTGGTTGTTAACTACTGCTAATGCAGCCAGGACCAACGGCTTAACGTGCCTTCCGAAGCATGGAGGATAAATTTTTGGTCACCTATCCGCATTTGCGAACGTAGCTTAACTTCAGCAATCGCAGACTGAGCGCGTTAACTACGGCGCCATCGAGCTCTTTGATTTAAAAAATAGTAAGTTCTATTCCTCTTATAGAGATTTCTAGACTCTAATGATATACTTTACATTCAATATGAGTTATGATAAAAACTCAGTTTTATAGGTTGAGTTATTTTACATTAGAGTTTGTTAACAGGTCCTGAACAAAATCCAAAACTCAGGACTCATTTAAATCAAGTCACGCGAGCTATGCCAAAATTAGTCTTTAAGATTAGGACTTAAAGGACTCGACTCCTGCCCAACACTAACTCGGAGAGGCATTGTGTTCTCCTTTACCTTAGTGCTGGTGTTCGTTTTTCACTTTATCTGTTCCCTAACAATACTTTTATTCAATCCGCTACGTGATTAGACATTCAATTCACGTCCCGACAGCTCGCGACCATGTTTTGTGCCCAGCTGCATTAGCTGGACGTGGCGAGCGCTATTACGGATGTTAAACCTTTTTGTTTTATTCCTTACGTGACCTTTGCCTTCATCTACGAAGGTTAAGTGATAAGGCCGATGGTGGAAGTGCACTTTAACCGGAATCCTGAACTACTAAAGAACTGGCTATCTCATCTTTAATCATATAACTATTTAAACTATTATGGTCACTTGCATTAGAGTAATTATTAATAAAATTCTTACCATGTGATCAGTAATTCCATAATCATGGCGCATGCAACTGTGCCGAAATATCGGTGTGACAGCAAAACAGTTGTACCAATGTCCGTACTAACGCGGACCAATCACAGCGCAGAACAACACGATCTCTGTATATACAACGTGTAACAGAAAGGTGTGGTCAAAATTAAGAGATCCGAAGTGTATCCCAGTTACTAAGGCATAATTATTAACTTTAACTTGTTATGTAATTTTTAATTAAATAGTTCTGTTGTGACGTCACATCAATATAAACAAGTTACAGCCCTAGTGGTTTAGTAACCTCTGTGTTTTCACATTTATGATCACTGCTGCATGCTTATGCGCGCCTGACGTGCATGACTTCACTAACATAAATATAAAAAAAAAAAAACACAAATGTTGAAAAAAAAATCCATGAGCAGGATTTGAACCCGCACCCTTCTGACATACCGGGTCAGGTGCTCTCCCAATTGAGCTATCGTGGTTCTAACCAGCCCGCCGAAATTATTCAACACTATTTACTTTTTACTTTGAAAGCCAAAGGCGCCCATACAATGTCAACAACTACCGTCATTAACATCTGATCATGATATTTTTACAAAATAAATATTTAATTTAAAATTGCATGACAAATTAAAGTTAATAATTATGTCTCAGTAACAACACATACAAGATCTAGATCGGATAGACTTCGGATCTTTTTATTTTGACCACACCTTTCTGTTACACGTTGTATAATATAGAATGTTAGTATTACTTTAGCTTGTAAGTTTCTTAATGTTGGTTATAGCGCTAGTTGAGATATCATGTTTTAGTATTTTAGTAAGTTAAGTTTTGTAAATAAATATTCTTCTTCTCTACACTAACCACGTGTATCATTACTGAACCTAAGCAAAACTATCAGTAATATCGGATTCTCACAAGTGATAGTTATCTCTAACAGTCGGTCTTAACACTAATGCTATTTACACTAATGTTATGGTGACATATGGTAGTAGCTAGACGGATTCGGAACAATCCTTACCACCAACCAAACCGGGTACATAGATGAACCTCCCGCTGGAATTCAAGCCCGGGACCTCTAATGTTGAGCCTGGTGATCTTAAACACGGATGCGGTTAAAAACTTTATCCGCCTTACAAATAAACAAAGAATAAGGTCCACTGTTATTCCGTGTTTTGTTCCTGTCATGTAAATGTCATTTCAAATTAGAGTAAAAGAGACAAAACATGGAATAACTATTCGGACTTTTTTCTTTGTTTATTTGTAAGGAGGTATCTGTTCAAGAACAAAACTTTCAATCAATCCACTACATGATTAGACATGCAAGTCAGTCCCGACAGCTCGCGACCAAGTTTCGTGCTGGACATGCTAGTGCATTAGCTGGACGCGGATATGTATACTGATCGAGATAATCAACCAAACCATGTAAAACATTTATCCTGTTTTTGTATTATGTAGAAGCTTAGAATTGAACCCTGAACCTTTGGATCTAATACCGGTGGTCTGAACCACTTTATTTGTTTTTGAACAATATTTTCTTGCATTAGCTGGACGCAGCGGGCGCTAGTATGCATGAATGTATTCATTTGATTAAATGTAATGATTTGTATTCATTTAATTGAGTAAGGATGAGCTCGATGGCACAGTGATCTGTGATTGCTAAGGTTAAGAAACTTTCACAAAGGCCGGTCATCGGATGGGTGACCAAAAATGTATCATCTCGAGCTCTACCGTGCTTTAGAAGGCACGTAAAGCCATAGGTCCCGACTGAATTAGCAGTCGTTAACAACCACCAATCCGCACTGGGCCCGCGTGGTGCTTTGTAGCCCGTTCTCCCTATCCATCCATAGGGAAGGCTCGTGGCCCAGCAGTGGGGACATAAAATAAGCTGGTGTGATGAATTGAGTAGGTGGTGCAGTGGTCGCACGTACTTTGCAATTAAGAACATTATTATTATTTATTATTTTTATATTAATTAGAAATGTTTCTTAGGATGTAGACTTTTAGATAGGTTTACTCGGAGTTAATTAAACTCCGCAGTGTTTTTTTTCAGCTGATAGCTAGCACAATCACTTTGATGATGGAGAGTGCAAAAAAAATGTTTTTATTTTAAAATAACAGTAAACGAAAATAATAAAAAACTTAATATTCAAATACAATTTATGCATTTGTGAGTGCTGTTAATGGGAGAGATCAGCATCATGTTTCGATAACAGGTATTTATTATTTGGCATTCATTTTGTTCAGTTGAAATTATAATTGGTTGCTTAAATAACTTAAAAAGAAGCATAAATTTGAAATATATATCGTAATCAAATCAAATCCTGGGTAGGCCTGCTCCCCTCGTCGAGCATTTGATACAGGTACTTCAATCTAGTTGCACAGTCGGAGCTGACCATATTTCAGGCCTCTTAAAGCGTTATATAGATGTTCTGATTACTCCTGTAACGTTCATTTGTAACCAATGTTTCGAGACGGGAATCTTCCCAGACATTTTGAAACTCACATACTAATACACAAGGGTGGTGCCAGGGACTGTGTCAATAACTATAGACATATCTCCTTGCTTCCTGTCTTATCCAAGATCTTAGGGCAGGGTTCTCGGTCCAACATTGTTTTTTATCTATATCAATGACTTATGTCCAATAGATCTTCCCAATGGCAAAATTTTAAAATTCGCTGATGACACTGCTCTGTTTTTTCAAGCCGACTCATGGAATCAAGCTTTTGTCTATGCACAGAGGGGGCTGAATGCGGTATCTAAGTGGTTACCAGAGAACTCACTAACCTTAAAATTTTCTACCAGAGCTGTTAGAGGTAGCTAAGCAGTGCGCGAGAATATAATCCACCACTAGAATTACTCTAATGTCTGTAAAACCAAATTCATCACCTTCTCCCCAAGGCGTCAGATTCTGTCAGATAGTCTATCGTTGATAGTCCACTCTTGTTCGTCTGCCCTTAATTGGACCTGTTCTAAAGTCTTGAAGACAGACACTACCAAATATGTGGGCGTGATGATTGACTCTGCGCTCAGCTTTTATCCCCACATCGAGCTTCTTGCTGGTAGAGTCTCTGGAGAGATAAAGCTCATCTTTATCTTTAAAACTCTTCGCCATGTTGCAGACTTTAAGGTGATTAAGTCTGTATATCTTGCTCTATGCCAATCGATCTTGGGATACTGTATATCATCCTGGGGAGGAGCTGCTAAGACGCACCTAATTAAGGTGGAGAGAGCACAAAGGGTCGTTTTGAAGGTAGGCGCTTCCCTCCAATATCTCTGCCCCACGACTGAAGTTTACAAACTCTGGGAAGTGCTCACCATTTGTCAGCTCTTCATCCTCTCAACTGTCCTCCGTAAACATTCCCAGCTTCACTATGATCCAGATTTATGCAGTAACAAGCGACGATAGGGCTCTGTCTGTCTCTCTCGTCCTTTAAATCTGTCAAATAGATTTTTCTGCTTCTGAATTCCACCCTTTCCCTGTATCATTGACTAAAAAGGAATGCAAAAGAAAACTGACCGCATGGGTATTACATTTGACCTATGATGATACAGAGAACCTACTGGTAGCTACGGTATAACACACACACACACGCCCTCACACACACCCTCACACACATTTAACACTTATCTTAAGTTTAATTTTGTTTTTTGTTATTTAATGTTGCCGAATTGTATAATGTCACTCACTCATCACCATCTTTTTCTGTCAAAGCGGTTTGAGGTAGTGGGAGCCTGGTGACCAGAAATCACAGGCATTTTCATACCTTCTCAGGCATCAGTCTCACACAAACTTAACTCGTATAATAGTTTAATGTACCAATTATGCTGTGTAAGTCTGTGATGAGAAATAAATGCATTTATTATTATTATTATACTCTTTATCTATATATTAATACGTGAAGCAAAAACTTTGTACCCCTTGTACAAAGTTTATGAAAGGAGTATGAAATTTCGCACACTTATAGTTTATATAGAAAAGGAGTACCGAAGTTAAGATTTTTTTTTAAATTATGCATAAAAAATACATTAAATCATTAAAACAAACATTACATACACTACCATGTATTTGACACACACGCAACACACACGCATAGGTAGGTATATACTCTTTTCAAAAATTTCAAAAATGGAAGAGGAGCGGCCGAAATCTGTCAATTACAATCCAAACTCACATTCTATCTTTTTATTTTTTCATTGCTTAGGATACAATATGTGCAGCCTTAATAAAATTACGGTAATTTCAACCACTGGGCGACCACTAGTTATTACTAATGTGCATAATTGTAAAAAAACTAATTGTTTTGTTCAATTACCACGAGACAATTTAGTCTCGAAGACTGATCACGGTGGTTTGATAAACAACTCACTCCTATTGACTACTACATAATAATAAATCATCATTGTGTTTGTCTGTCTGTCTGAAACTTGCATATTTTACATACTTTTTCGTGTGTTTAAATTATTTATGCTGACGTCTCAAACTCCTTGCTGGGGTCATGCTCATAGTATGACTATGACTGTAATGAAGACAGAGATAGAGCATAAGGTTTTAAATATCAAAAGCGCGGGATAAAGTTTTGGTGTCATCCATCGGCAGTCTAATTGTTTCGTTTGATCACTAACTACTATCGTAATGGAATATCGGTTGAAATAATATGTAGGTACAATAAACGCGCGCTATATAAAGATTTGCATTTCGCTGTACCTATAGTGTTTAGGTAAACTTTAGAACACATTAAAGACACATAGTTACAAATTGTCGTGGTTTTCTAATTTTATTTATTATTAAGGAATTAATGGAATCAGGCGTTATTTTGCGGAAATCCATAGTACAAAAAAACACATCCATAGTACATATTATTTAAATTAATTTTTTTTTTGTATTATTAAGGAATAAAATGGTACTGTTGCAAATAAACAGGCATTTATTTTTATTGGAAATAAAACTTTGATTTGTATTATGGACGAATCGATTATCGAGATTCAATTTTGTTTGGTGGCATAATGATAAAGATGTTTTTGTGTCTGATATAACTAAAATGTACCGACAAATCCGAGTTAAGCCCGAGTATCAAACACTTCAGCGAATTTTGTGGAGAGATGATCCATCGCATAATGTAAAGTGTCTTCAGCTGAATACTGTCACGTATGGGACAGCATCTGCTAGCTTCCTCGCTACCAGGACATTGGTGAAATTGGTTGAGGATGAAGGTGAGAAATTTCCTTCTGCTTCAAAGGCATTACTAAACAGTACTTTTGTTGAAGATCATTTTCACCATGCAAAATGTCATCAACAAAAGTACTGTTTAGTAATGCCTTTGAAGCAGAAGGAAATTTCTCACCTTCATCCTCAACCAATTTCACCAATGTCCTGGTAGCGAGGAAGCTAGCAGATGCTGTCCCATACGTGACAGTATTCAGCTGAAGACACTTTACATTATGCGATGGATCATCTCTCCACAAAATTCGCTGAAGTGTTTGATACTCGGGCTTAACTCGGATTTGTCGGTACATTTTAGTTATATCATCACTAGTTGTTCTTTTTTTATACACTTGTCTCTGGAAAGGCAATATGGCTGGTTGATAGGTTATCGTGTGTTGATAATTAAATAGTTTTTGTGTAGTAATAAGGGCATTTGGAGCCGTATTGCTCTAATTAAGTATATTGTGCAACCTGTGTTGTGTGTGTGTGTGTCGTGAGCGAATCGCATCGGGAGTACAATTCGCCGTCCGTGTTTGGATGTCGGCTACCACGCTACTGAAGTGAACCAGGTATTTCCTCGGGGGAGAGTGCACTTTGGGGTAGTTTGGGTGTGTTTAGGGAACCTTCGAAGACCCGGACTCGGATTCGGGCCCCATCGGACTATATGGATCCCGTTCAGGACGGCGGGAGCGGTATTGAACTGTGAGTGGATTTTTCTATTTTAGTGTAATTTTAAACCTAATTTTAAGCAATAGCATAGTGTGTTGTGGGTTTCCGCAACAGGTACTTTTCTTTATGTGGTATGACAATATAAATAATAGTTTGTTTTCACGCTGCACCAGTTATCTTCGCGTCTGGACTCCATTTCCACTAAACATCAGGTGGGATGGAGTCATTGGTCGAGCTATCTATAAAAAAAGATAATTAAAAAAAAAGATTTAAAAGGAAAAATTCTTGACCGACTTACTGACTAACTTATCAATTTGATATTTCAGTCAGCGGGTACAGTAAACCATATCACATCTGTGCCCATACTCACGGACATCTGGTAGTGACGCGTGGGCGGTTCTGAAATGTGAAAAAATATCTAAAACATTATTATTTTATCACTTAATAAGTACTGACGAGGAGCTCGATGGCGCAGTGGATAACGCGCCCGGTCTGCGAGTGCTGAGGTTAAGCAACTTTCGCAAAGGCCGGTCATCGGATGGGTGACCAAAACTGTATCATCTCGAGCTCCTCCGTGCTTCGGAAGGTACGTTAAGCCGTTGGTCCCGGCTGCATTAGCAGTCGTTAACAACCACCAATCCGCACTGGGCCCGCGTGGTGGTTTATGGCCCGTTCTCCCTATTCATCCATAGGGAAGGCTCGTGCCCCAGCAGTGGGGACATAAAAATGAGCTGATGATGATGATGATGATGATGAAGTACTGACGGCTACGTGGCTATGTACAGACAGCGTATGTCATAGCTAAGCGGTTCGAACTGTTTGCTATTATAGTGGCTACTTTTTAACTTATTTGTCAAATGAATTGTTACCCAGTCAAATGGAAAAGCCACGTGCAATCCAAAAGTTAGAGTTGTTATAAAGGCTGTATAATATAAAAACAGACTGATCTACAAAAAGCGCTCAATGATTCAGTAATAGGACACGTAGGGCACAGTCTAGACAGCTGCTAAAGTGCCTAGTCCAAGTTTCGCAATTATTAACGAAATCATATTAACGAAAATAAGCATCACCTTCTGGTAACAAACGAAGAGAGTAAACATTTTGTCATTCAAGATATGGCAAACAAAACTCGCTCTAGCCACGTAGTTCTATTACTAAAGTATCATATCTTAGCCAAAATGTATGACTGTATGACATTGTGGAAATTGAAACTTTTACATAACTATCTGATGTAAATTTGTTAACTTAGTTTTTTTTTTCACATGTTGTGGTTGTCTTCTATGTTTTGTGTTTATTTGTAATGGAAAGTGTCCTGCTATGATAGGGCATTTTCCAATATTTTTGACGCTGTAAGGGAGAAAAGAGCTGGACACTTGCTGAGTTTCTTGCCGGTTCTTCTCAGTACAAGATCTCCCGCCCAGAGTAGACTTACGAACCGATGGCATAGTGACATTCACAAGAGCTACTTGTAGCCTAAACTGAATAAACTATTTTGAATTTTTGTTTTTTTTTAATTTTGAAAGACGTCCACTGCTGGACAAAGGCCATAACCTATAATTAAACGACCAGTTTTGTATTTTGAAGAGAACTGAACAGCTTTTATTTTAAACAAGACAGATGTTATGTCAAGACTATGGATGTCACTGCAAAGGATTTGTTTCTCAAAGATCTCATACTTACACTAATCTTAAACAACGCATTCGTGTAGCATATTATAATATTTACCGCAACAGCCAAATCATCCACAACATGCCCACACCCTACCAACATGTGAACAACGTTCAATTCTATTGGTACGTGCAAATGAACCACCCCAGCATCGTGTTTGTCTTCATACTTTGTCGCTTGAAACTCATACATTATTGATGACCCGCGCGGCCCAAGCTTGTCGCGTCGTTTGATTATTTCATAAGACCGCGCGAACCCGCCAGAATTACGATCAGCCGTATTGTTGCGATGCATGACCAAACTTTTTGGGTGTGTAGCTTTGAGGAAGTACTAAGACATGAATGAGAGTTTGTAAACTCCTTTTTGAATATTTTCCCAACTTTTGATACATAAACTTTTTATGGGTGGACCTCATTTTCGTGGACAGACTGTCGACTGTCGCATACCATGTTGAGTATGGAGTTTAATGCCATAGAAGAATGATAAATCTAATGATAAAACCGCATCACTTAGATCTTTCTTCTTAGGGCGGACTTTAACTGTACTCGTTAGTGGCTAAAGCGATATACTTAATATAAACTGTAGTTAATAAAATTATATAAAAATGATGTGATTTATGTTAACTTTTATTAATAAAAAATAGGTACGTTAATCCTAACAAAACTAATAAATGTAAAAATGGGCTTTACTCTCATATGCGCTAAGGTATCGAATTAAAAAAAAGTAAATGACAGTGACGACCGTCTCTTTTGTCTAGCGGTTAGACCACTGTTCTAACACCCAGAGGTCCCGGCTTCGATTCCCGATGGAGAATACGTTTTAATTGTTCTCGATTTAGTTGGTGTCAATTTTGAGCAACTTTAAATAAGCCTTATGCTTATTTAAAGTTGCTCAAAATTGACAAGGAATCTCTTTAACTCTGATAGAAGAACTGTTGCCAGGATTGCGAAAAGTCGTGGGTTCGAATTCCACCCGAGGCAAGTTGTCTTTTTCAAGTGCTATAACAGTCCCGAAAATTTCCAACAGTGTTTATTTAATAAAGCTATGATTTGTTTGTTTATTTACCACTGAAGCGGTTACTACTGACCACAGTACTGATTTAAACGCACTGTATTCTATTAGCAATGTGGTTTATTTATGTGACAGGTTTATGGTGAACTAAATAAATTTAAAACCATACGCGTATTAATACTATTTAGCGCCACTCAAATTAATCTGTTTTGTGGTAGTAAGCTAATAGATTAGAGGTTCTTGGTGAATCTACAAAAATAATGCGGTTGCTTTTTCGACACTGTCCGCTTCCTCACACGAATTTCATTATTACCAGCCGTACGTATGCAATCGAATTTGAGAAACACTTGACTATACTAACCTACTTCATTATTTCACATAACAATTTCAAGCTTTTTCAAGCAAACTATTTTTACTCGGTGATAAGGATAATGACGATTCGGAAACAAAATAGCAAAATATTTGTAGATTCACCCTTCTACTCGTAGCTTATCGAGGCGCCTTCAAATTTTTAGTTCCCGTCAACATAGACTAGACTAGAAGTCTTCTAAAACCTACGTGACGCTTTAGGGCAAACGCAAAATCTTTCAAAATAATAAAAATGCTGAATCCAATGAATGACAGCACATGATGGTGTACATAATTATTTCTGATGCTACTTTTTGCATTTTAAGCTGTGTTACAGCTGTCGGTCTTCCTGTAATAAATATTAGCTTTTAAAAAAGTGTTGAAAATTTTTCACTAGCGGAACAAAATTTGCGTTAAATTATATTTATCTACAATCATATATAAAAAGACACTTAACCTAATACCTAATGCCGTCACACAATGTCATTTTAGGATTTCATCAGGTACTAATTAAACTCACCTATTTGTCATAAAACTTCATTATCCAAATAGGATGGTACAGTCAACAGACCTTAACAGACTTTATAAACATACTAATAATATACCTAGGTACATATGAAAATAAATCATCGACTTAAAAAAGGAGCATTAACTTTAATAACCCAAAGTTTCCATAAAACAAAATAGAACATTGGCAATGTGCCAATATTTTGTCACGTAATTTGAATCGGATACGATTCGCTCCAACTCGTTCTATCACGGTGACAGCTGACAGACAACACTGGTGCCAGTGTTTCCACAAATAAATAAATATTCGTAGCGGCGGCCGTCCGTCGCTCGGTGTTCGATCTTTCCGAAAATATACAATTCTCAACGGGATCGGGTTATTGTTTGCGAATTTAATACGATGTATTGATGATTCGAAAAAAGAACGCCGCGTTCAATTGTTTGAATTTAATATTTGACACCTGAATCTACTAAAAGATATCGATAATCAGCGACCAGCGTATCTAACTCGTGACTATGATTATACCTATGTATGTGTTTATACTCGTATATCCATCCGTCGGCCACCACTCGGTTAGTGTTATGGTCTAACCGACTACGCGACTTCATTCACTCCGTCGAAGTTAAGGTCAAGTATCCTTTTTTATACAAGGAGCAATTCATTTACGGATACCAGTGGACCTGGAAAAGCCTGCTGGTTATGTGGTGACTGTCCCCCCAGCTCTCATTTCCCTATCCAGATCCAGGCCCAAACGCCACGACAGGGATTCGTGAAAAGGGTATACCCATTAAAACTCTTAGTACTCTACCCATCACATACCACGAGGGTGGTTCGGGACCATGGACAGCAGACTCCAAATTGATCAAGTATCCTGCCCTACCCCACTTAAAAAAACTTGAGAGGTGTCAAAGGACACCCGGATGGAACGAAGTTCCTTTCGATTAATTAGTGAAGGAATTGTAATATTTTTTTTTTTTTTTTGTCAGGATTCATTATTATTATTATTTTTTATTTATTATTTACAAAAAACCTGTATACACTCAACAAAAATAATCGTCGCGACACCACACTGTTCAATGCGAAATAGAAATGAAAATATCTGGCTTGCTTTCTATAAGAGAGAGAGAGACAGACAGAGAAACATGCGACGCCGCACAGCTTACAATAGCTTACTATAGCAAAAAGTGTCGTGACAACTTTTCGTAAGAATTTTTTCCGTCTAGCCCCCTTTCACAACGCGCGATAAGGAACTTCGTTCCAAAAAATACTTATTTTACTTGACCTAACTTCTCTAGCAAATCACTTCCACTAACGCAGATAAACCCATCGTTGTATACCGTACCTACTTATCCCATTACCGCCAAACCCACTAGATTATTAAATGAATCAATTAGCCCACTTCCGATGCCGTATTGATTATGAGTCTGCACGACCAAGACATAATCAAATACCGCGAATCTAAGCGAATGTTTTATTCATTGCCTTGCAAATGGCAATTACAGTTACGTAGCTTGATGAAGGGAAACGTTGCTTAAAAAGCCACATTCGTGGTTTAATGGCGAAAGGGATTTGTTTAGTCAAATTACTATTTATATTTATAATTTGAAAAACTTGGTTCGTTTAATAATTATGTCAGCTGCATACTACTCTCCTTACTAATATATTTCTTATGTATATAAAAAGATGTATTTTTAGAGCCGGTTACCGTTGGATAGTCGGGTTCTGGGGTGGAAACAGCAACTAGGTAAGCGCAGTGTGGGACGCATTCCAAACAAGCGACGATCTGCGCAGGGTGGCTGGCAGAAATTGGATGCGGAGAGCCCTTTGCCTACAACTTACATGATAGAATCCAAGATGGAATAGAAAGGATTCTGGGTAAAATGATTACCCAAAATCGTCAACCACTCGAGCATGAAGTACTTAATGAGAGTAGCAGAAGCGATTGAAGCATATTATGGATCGTAGTAAAAAGAAAAAGGTTATATCAGCCTACCCCTATGGGAGACAGGCGTGACTGTATTTATGTATATACATTTACATGCAGGATGTTTGGAAATAATTTTATATTCCCGAAACATAGCCATACAACCAAGTATTGAGAACACTGTGATAACATGCATAATCATACTCAGATTTACGTTTCCAAAAAAACTGAAATTTATTTTATTACAATAGTTTTGTTACTTTCTGCGATGTTTCGACTTCTATTTATGTTAGACCATGAGGTTGACGACCTTCTTTTTTTTAACCCAGAGTAACTCGTTAAGAGTACCCGACTTTGAAGAGGCCTGGCGGTTATATGGGACTCGCCCGTCCACCTTTCCACAACCCACCGACTATCCGGAGACGTCATTGTCTCCAGTCGGCTGTCAAGGGGGAAGCCCAAGACCAGGAAGCGTGAGACGGAGGGGGATACCCACTAAAACTCTGGGGGACCAAACTCCGAAAACAGTGAAGACCGCGGGGCCTGTCCACTAGGGAATTGAACCGTGGGGTTCACCTTGACGCCCGTGTGCACACCTATGTCGGTCCATCCACACGTTTGTATGTTCCGGACCGGCACACGCGGGCACACGGGTGGTACGCGTTCGCGACGGCTGATGACACACACCTTGAGGGATGCGGTGCGGATTAACCTCAAACAGGTTACCTCAAGAGAGGCTGTACGGTAAAGCCTGCCAATGAGGTCAACGACCTAGACCAACGTATTAGCTTGACCTAGGGTGGTCACTTTACAATTTTTCCTAGTAACAAAGATCCTTATCTCGGCCATCTGGTGTTTTTCAGTTATGTTCATAATTTTCCGGAGTTCTTTATGAACGGTACCCCTATCTGTCATATTCGGTATTATACAGGTATTACCAAACACCCTGTATACGCTGAACACCATACTAACATAACATCTGCTGCCAGACCAAAAGATACTGTTAGCTCTTACTGCGTAAAACGGAACGCACCTGATTAAATTTAAATGAGGGTATACAAGCTACCAACTAATTATGAGACGACCAACACCTCAGTCCTGTGACCACGGACCCTGCAAGGGGTTCAAAACGTCAGAATAAACATTAAATAAGTAATGTGTAAAATAAACGCGAGTAGATCCGTAAAAGTTGTTTCATTTCAATGTGTAGTGTTCGCGTAAACTTTAGAAAACAATAACATCTGCTGACATACTGAGAAAAGAAGGTGGTTTCCAGCCAGGTAAAAATATATCAATTATAACAAGCCAACACAATATAAATTCAATGGACTGTCAATTACATGCCGCTTAAGGTAACTTTTAACCTAATAGCAGTACTCGTAATCTCATAACATATTTCTAATTGTTTTATTTCATCAGGCAAACCAAACATTCACTTTCAAGTTATACAGTCAAAGAAAGAGAGCGAAATGTTAATAACGAATAATGACAAATGCCGTATGACTAATCAAATACCGCAAATCCTAGCAAATGTTTTATTCATGGCCTCGCAAATGGCAGTTACAGTAACTGAGTCCTCTGGTCGGAAGGAAACATTGCGTAAAAAGGCTCGGCCGTCGTTAAACGGCCGAAAAACATTGTTCGGCCGAAATTATGCTCACAATGTTATGGCTCGCCTTTTCCTTATGAATTTCAATCTGCGCGTATTTGGACGATATTTTTGTTTCAATTACGCGGTTTTGTGTTTTGGCGGAATACGTGAAGCCAAAAGGGAGTAACGACATGACTGCAAACGGTATTGTGTACGTTTTTACGTAAAATCATTCGAAAGTTTGACAACCGCTTCATTGAAACACATCACAGTAAGGAGTTAGGTGGCTAACGCTTTTCAGTTACGATCTTTTTTTTTTTTTTTTTGAGAGAGACTGCTGGTTGCCGAGGGGCATTTCCAGCTTCACCGGGCTTGTTTTAGGGGCGGCGAGGTACGTAAAGGGTACCTCAAGCCGTGTTGAAACGAAACACCTTCAGAGGATTTCTAGAGGGGTACGGCATCGCACACTTAAAAGTGCGCGTCCCCGTGCCCTTCCAGAGTCTCCGAAGGGTTCGGATCGGATCGGTTAGTTACGATCGTCAGCTAAATACTCTTTGAGTTGCTGGTAACTGGTTGGATCATCATCTTCATCACCAGCTCATTATAATGTCCCCACTGCTGGGGCACAAGCCTTCACTACGCTATCGAGCTCCTCACTGGATGGTTGGGTGACCAAATGTAATATCTTGAGCTTCTCCAAGGGAGCACCGGTTGTCATACTAAGATGAAAGTCCGATCCGATCCGAACCCTTCGGAGACTCTGGAAGGGCACGGGGACGCGCACTTTTAAGTGTGCGATGCCGTACCCCTCTAGAAATCCTCTGAAGGTGTTTCGTTTCAACACGGCTTGAGGTACCCTTTACGTACCTCGCCGCCCCTAAAACAAGCCCGGTGAAGCTAGAAATGCCCCTCGGCAACCAGCAGTCTCTCTCCAAAAAAAAAAAAAAAAAGATGAAAGTCGTGTATAGCCACTGCTTAGTCCAACAGTGGGGTTATAGTCTGGTACTGGTAACGACTAACATATTAATATTTTTAGAAAAAATCACTACTTCATTATAAAGTCGTTTTGAAAAATGCTTATGCTAATTTTCGTTTAAATTATGCATTTTTTTTCATAACGAACACCAGTGAGGAGACCAGCTAAATTAAAATTGCTGTGTATCAAAGGATGAAATAACACAGCCCATAACGAAGTCATGCCTACGCATAATTATCGTGCGAGAACTCTCTGATATGTAGCCGGGAGCTGTGTGGACTAAATATACCAATACACCATTCAAACACGTTGGGACTGTATTTCATGAATTTTATTTTACGGCCACGCTAAGTTACCTATGTAGGTACTGATGCAAATGTGGTAGGACTTAGATTAACTCCGAGTAAAATTATAAACTTCCTTCTGATAAGGAAATCCAATCAAAATTATAAATAAAAAATAGGTAGGTAGGTACTTATAGAAACTCATTGATCTATGAATATGGATGCACGAGTACCGTTGGTACTATTAATGATAACACATTTTTAAAATTTCCTTAAAATGCATGAACAACCTTCTTTTTTGCCGTTGAAGAAATACAAGCCGTTTTTTTGTAAAGATAGTTTGCTGATCTTAGAACTCGTTTACTGCGTCAACGGAGGTGTTTGGTAGCGGCGAGAAACTTGAAGGCTTCCTCAAGCCGTATGTTCGAGGAAATCGAATGATCGAGGATGCCGTGTAGTATACTAAAACGAATTTGTTTTCAATCCAGCCCTCAAAAAAAACATTCATAATTCAATATTAATGACAAGATATAGTAATTATGGTTATGTATAATTATTCGTAAAAAAGTGTTGAATAAATTTCTACTAGCGGGATTTAAACCTGCACCCTTGATATACCGGGTCAGGTGCACTACCAATATGCTATCGTGGTTTTTAATATTGAAAGTCTGCAAACGAGCAGGTGAGTGGGCTGCCTGATGGTGAGCGGTCCCCGTCGCCCATGGACATTAACAACATCAGTGGTGTTGCTTTTGTGTCGCCGACCTGAAGAAAACCTCTTTACACCCCTTTTAAAAGAGTCCATGTCGTAGCTCAATGGGATAACCTCGGATGGCAGCTCATTCCACAGTTTGATGGTACGTGGAATGAAGCGGTACTGTCCAACTCATGTAAAGGGGAACCGGCACTTTCCTTCGAAAAAATGCTAAACTTATATACAATAGAATTTGGTCATAAAGTAATATTAATATTATTTGCTACCTAAACCAAGTTTTGACTTATTTTTATCGAATCGCGGTAAGAGTTATTTAATTAATAATATTTTTTTATATGGAAACAAAAAGTCTTCAAAAGGCAGACATGTTACTTTAAAAATGTCTAACGTGGCTGCATAAACCATAACTCTTTTGCTTTTAAAAAGTAAAATGTCAAAAATGCTGTCACGTCAGCCAGTCAGTCAACCGTCATTCGCATTACAACTGTCATTTGTTGACAGATATTGCCAGATATTATTGAATTACAAATTAAAAAGTATACAACTTATGCATAAAACGCCGGGTCTCCTTTATTAACACTATCTAGTCTTGCAAAGTAAGCCAAATGAGCCTTAATGTCGATAACTACGTTAACAATTTTTTGAAAAGATATACCTAGTAAGCAAATTCCGAAAATGATGATTCGCATACGAATAATGCCGTATACCTACATCGGTTGTTTAGTTCCAAAAAGGTGGATGTAACTCGAACATGGACCATTCGTTAAGCAATGCAGTGGCAGTAAATTTCCGCGTGAACATTAGCCCGTGACCCCGCAATAATTGAACTGGGCTCCCTCGTATTGCTTTAATTATTTCAATTACGACCAAACGTGACAAATGGAAAGTAGACATGCGATACGTCATTTCCTCATAGCGTTACAAGTATAACACCCGAAAACAATTGGAAAATTGATAAAAATCAAGATGTGCGATACGAGCTTTTCATTTCGTTTTCGCTTTTAACAGAACATTGAAATTAATAAAGCAACCTTTGGCAATGCTGCGAAGAGTTGTTGCTTTAATACACGCAATGTTATTTTTAAATTGTTATTTTGCGTTAAGATTTGGTAATCTCGAAATTGAAAATTCCTTTCGTGGTCAGGGGTGGAATACGAAAGGTCTTCGTTTCGAGTGTCATCTAAAGCAAGTCGTCTTGTTTACGTTAGTTCTTGAGGTAAGTTTTAAGTTATTGCTATATTTATTAGCCAATACAAAACAAATAAAGTACTGACGTTATTTACTTATTTACCTATTCTTTTAGAATAAATTGGCAAACGTATATTCAATTTATTAAATATCAACAGCTATGTGTATCGGGTCCTATTCTATGGTATCGGCCAAACTTTAAAATTGTCACTAGCACATTTTTTTTATTCCCTCCGAAAACTCAGTACTACTGCAATGGTATTGCAGTTCTTAAAACGAAAAGCGTGTATATAATGTGTAGATTTACATAGGCCATTTCATGCATCTCTATTTTTGGAGTAAGTTGTTGCGTGAATTTGGAGGGAGCTGATTGCCTCAGGTAACACCGTTAGAGATTTTCTGGAGTGGAGATAATGGCATCGCGCACTAGCGTGTGTCCCAATTCCCTACTAGATTCTCCGCGGGTTCGGATCGGATCGGGAACACGCGTCTCGTATCCACAACCGCAACAACATTGCACCTGTACTGATATAAGAGCTCACACAACATTGGTTACCCATCTGTAGTGTGTCTTAGTGAAAGATACGAAGATCGCCGGTTAAGTTCAATCACTTAGCGTCTTACAAATAAACAGAGAGTAAGCTATGAATAGGTATTCCGTGTTTTGTCTCTTTTACTCTAATTTGAAATTACTTTTACATCACGGGAACAAAACACTAAATAGCTATTTCGAGCTTATTTTCATTTTATTTGGAAAGGACTAAGAGTCTAGTTATTATTTATGTATTTTATAAGATTAAACTGCCCTGGAAGGCTGCTCAGAAGCTTAAAAAGGGAAGGGAAGGCCCTGCAGTGGGACGATATAGACTGAAAATAATTAAATAAAATAATAAGCTGCCCTCACAATTAAGATTCAAGTAATCTGTTGCTAATATGTGCTTATTATGACAGTATTTTAAAGATTTTTTTTAAAACACGTACAAATAATCACCACCTCTACCTAAGTCATGAACGAGGATTTGATTTATCTTTGAAATTTAGTCAACTCCGCGCGTCACGAATGAACTGTGACCCCTGGATGATTTATAACACAGATATAAAGTAATTTGTTGTATTAATATTTTTCTTAAATATACTAGGAAATGCTCTTTATTAAAAATACTTTGTTTTGACTTAACAATTTAAAAATATTAAGCACATTACTCATGAAACCTATTGCGATTTTCAGTCACCATTAATCTGCGGCATTCCTTCGTGGTCGACATGGAAGTATCGCACGCACACAATCCCTGATTTCGTCACACGGAATTTCAACCGCGATATCCGCGGTGGTTTGTGGGCATTCAATGCTCCGTGTTATATAAACGTATATAAGCTTTTTATTTGATAGAAGTGCAGTGAAAAACCACACAACATATTTTCTTTTTGTGTGTGCACACTGTGCACATCTCAGTATACGCAGCAAGCGGGGCCTGCTGCACTGGTATTCTGGCGATGACTTGATTTCAATGATGGAAGCCTTTACCCAGCTGTGAGACAGTAATATAGAATATTTATATTATAGGCCATTTACTTTACCTCCCCTGATGCGATATCCAGTGACCGTTAATCCGCGGCATTCCGCCGTGGTCGACATGGAAATACCGCGAGCGGTAAATCCCCGCTCGCGCCACGCGGCGTGCCAACCGCAAAAGTGCTTTTTGATAGACAGCCGCGGTGGGTCCCGGACATCCAATGCCCCGTGTCGGATACAGCGGAGAATTTTTCATTTAACGCGAGTCCACTTTTAATTGCAACGAGATATTTTTGCGGCATGGATATCGGCCGTCTAATAAATAAACCTTTGGAAATTTAACACTCGTTTTCGGTATTGCGCACACGGATTTTTTCTGTTTTGTCAATTTGCACTTCATGACAACTCGGTGACAGATGAGTTAAAATGGATTAATTGGCACCCATTATACAACGCACCGCTAAACAATAAATCTCATACGGAGCGTTTGCGCCCCGTACCATAAGAAAAACTGGTTTTTTTCCTTCAAATCAAAACTACAAATTATTAAAAAAAAATGAACTACAATATTGAAGTGTGTGTTAAGACTAATCTACTAAGAAAATTTAGATGCTTAAATCAGTCTGGTTAGCCGGTAATATGCAAATCTATGGTTTAAAAGAGGTTACTTTGATATTTTTTTCTCTGTTATAAAAGTTGACAAATCGTGTTTCTGCAACTAGCAAAATGAAAAATCAAGTCATTAAATATCACTTTCATATGTATTGTAATTGTTGGGAAAAATCAAGGTCCCCGCCACGTCAATTTCCAATGCGTCGCCTTAACACGGCGTCAAAGAGGTCAGCCCCTTTTAACAGAATCAGAATTAAATAGAATTTAATTAAATATAATAATTAATGTATGGGATTGGCATAAGTCAACGATACGTATAAATGACGTTTATGTCAATGCCATACAAAAATCATTCTATTTAATTTCTATTCTACCTCCTTAACGAGATTCTATAAAACACTTTTTTCAATCACCTAATTAACGCTACGTCTCTCACGACACGCTTTTGCTTGTTTGTCATCTGTCTCGAACATCTAGAAGAATCTAGTGGGGAGCGAGAACTTACTAATGTTTCTCACCGCCAATACAGATCGTAACGTTATGTAGACAATAAGCAAACAACATCAAATTATTTTAAAAATAAAAGGTTTCCTTCTCAGTAGCTGAAAGAGAACGTTCCTGTGGTAACTTTGAACTGTGGCCACATCATTCTTTCAATCATACATGATGGTAGAAAGAGCAGTTCCACTGCGTGCATACCATTTTGTTGCCGTGCTTTTTCGGTTACGTTAGAGCGACCGACATCTTGTGTGGTGTCGAACCATTTGTGACGATGAATCCATAGAAATGCTATCGAGTCAAGCTAAAACACTGTAACCTAAATAACAGTGTTTTAGCTTGACAAGATTACCAACAACCCGCCTCGACCTCGAAGACATGCTTAGTGTCAAGCTAAAACACTGTACTTTGCGATACAGTGTTTTTGTATCAAAAATGTATCATGTCGAGGTCTTCCGTGCTTCGGAGGACACGTAAAGCCGTTGGTCCCAGCTGCATCAGCAGTCGCTAACGACCATCACTCTGCACTGGGGCTGCGTGGTGGTTTATGGCCCCTTCCTCATGTTAGGGATCCATCAATAGGGACGGCT
Organism: Eudonia lacustrata; assembly: GCA_947562085.1. NCBI lineage: Eukaryota > Metazoa > Arthropoda > Insecta > Lepidoptera > Crambidae > Eudonia > Eudonia lacustrata. Next base: position 6,382,213 of record OX387315.1, on the reverse strand, counting down.
CGTGCCCCAGTTGGTGCCCCAGCGTATATAAAATTAACTGGTGATGATGATGATGAAACCGATTTCAATATGAAAGATACCTAGACTCCTTAGGCTAACCATAGATAGACGCGGTTGAGCAATAAATAGAGCAAAAAAATCTCCTACCACCCGACAATAAAATGGCTAATAAAATCACAATATGAAAACAAGCTACAATATCGGCTCAAACGGATCTCAATGTGAACGGCCATAAAAGTGATAAAATATCTATTTAGCTCTCTCTACGAGTCGCTTCACCCGATTCTTAGCTAAAGTAACGTTCCGTTTCCTTCCCAAGAACGTTTGGTGACTGGGTAATTGCAGTTTATGTTAAGTCAGATAAACGCGACATTTTTTGTGGCGCTTGCGTTTTCCGTTACACTGGGGAGAGCTATTTTGATGTTTGTCGTGTTTCCAGCTGAGGCTGTTTGTGTGTTCCCCGTTTGGATGACTGTGTTGGCATTTTTAATAGACAGTATTGTGAGTTTGACTTCCGTGAGAACCAATATTTTTGTGTGGTTTACTAAAACTCATAATTAAGTAAAGTAATAAGGCTATAATAATTTTTCATGGCTAGGAAAATGCCTGTATCATCATAATCGAGTCGCAGTGAGCAACTGATGGTTACTGGACTATCCAACCACGCTTGCTTAATGAGGCTTGGTGATCTCAAACCCGAGATATGCAGCAAAATATCTAAAAAAATACTTTATCTGGTGAAGGTCGCGGGAAGCCGCTGGATGCAGCATAAAACCGGTCGTTGTGGAGATCCTTGGGGGAGGCCTTTGTCCAGCAGTGGACGTCTTTTGGCTGAGATGATGATGATGATGATGATGATGATGATCTAAGAATTGAAAACAGGACCTACGGATATTAGGCGGACGCTCTTGCCACGTGACTACAAGGCGTTGTACTGAGGTACTGGCTATCTTATCTCGAGCTGCCGTACCACAACAATGCTACAAACATTGACGTTATGGCGACATATTTAGATAAGGTTTAGAACAGTGTAACCTTAAAGGTTGGTCGCATCTACTATTGAACTCGTCTGTTCCTACTAAATACTGTCAAGGCTGCCTTCTTTATAACTAGTCAGTCTCGCAAGTGTTGACACGCAAAATTGTTAATAATTCGTAAGCAATCAAGCGGCTATCAAGGGCTGTTTGTTTGTGTGTTTGTACACCGTTATTAGATCCGACGCAGGAGCGATGTTGATCCGGAACCGGCTCGGATACGATCTAAATTGCCTTGTGCAGTGTGTGTAGAGAAAGGAGGGCGTTCTCGACTAGCGACGAGTATCTATTGATGTGCTTTAAGGGCAGGCAGCCTTGAAAAGGTTTTAAAAACATAAGGTAGATTGTTTTTCGAAAAAAAGTTTTTTTTGGCTTGTCTTTTTAAATTGCTTTTTGTCGTAACCCTTGTGCAACGACTTTAGACTTTATCATGAAGCTGACAAAATTTACTTTAAAAATGTTACTTTTAAGTGCTAATTGCTGCACTGAAGCTGAATTAAATATTTATAAAATAAAATAAAATCAAAAAATGAAATGCATTGGCAGGTAGGCATTTGATGTTTTCACTGTATTTTATTTTATATATATTTAAAAATGTTCATGAAAACAATACAATTATTTATAATGGTGACATAGAAGCTTTTTTTGAAGAGATTTTGCTAACGGCTTCTGACACCGGACCGGACACCGGACCGGTCACCGGACTTTTTAGGGGCGGGTGGTGAGAATCATAAAGGGTTCCTCAAGTCGTGTGATCGAAAAACCGTTAGAGGTTTTCCAGAGGGAATGGCTTCACGCACTAAGCGAGTCCCCGTTCCGGTAGCGGAATAACCCAAGACCTCGGATGACAGGGTTTGGGGGTGGGGAGAATCGCCCAGGTACATCTCCGTACCTGGTATAGAGAGCGTGTCAACCGGGTCATCGTACCCTTATTCTAGGAGTAGGTGTTTTGGGCCTAAACAAGTGTGCATGTGTAGTGTATCATGTGAATGTGTATAAGCATTTTGAGGATCGCGCGGTTGAAGTACTTTATTCGCCTCTTAAAACCCACTTAAAGATATTTAATGCATCGTAACTGTTCATGAGATGTCACTACAATGCTGCATTACCAAGTTAAATTCTTGTTACTCAATGAAAACTAAAGCAGCTGAAATATGCGAACAGCCGTGTGAATAATTAATCAAATAAAAGCAATAATTTTCGCGTTCGTGAAAGCCGAACTTTGCGGCGGAAATTTAAAGTTAGTCGGCAATTTGTGCACTGTATTGCATTAAGTATTTGTATTCACTATACAATGTAGTTAGAATAGAAGCTCATTGAGCTAAATTGATTTAATATTGTGAAAAAAATAGTCTTTAAATTTTCAAAACAATTGTAACACCAGTAACACAGATTACTTTACTTCGAGGTGACAATTCAGATAAGATAAGAATTTATTTAAAAATAACAACAAAGTACACAGCATTTTTACATTTCATTATTCATGACACGGATAGTATAACATAATATTCTTCTTACTAAAGGATACCCTGAGCAGTAAGTATTAGCAACTTTCCAAATGTCTCTATAATAATAATAATAATAATACTCAAGTGGACTCAGACAGAACTGGATGCCCTGGATAGGCGAGTCCGTACATTGCTGACCGCAAATCGGATGCATCACCCACGATCGTCGGTAATGAGGCTGTACATCCCGCGGAAGTGCGGGGTCGAGGTTTTTTAAATGCTAAGACCCTCCACAACCGTGAGGTGTGCAGTTTCAGGGAATATTTCCTAAAAGCCGATGTGGGTATGCACCGAGATGTGGTATCAGTGGACAAGGGACTCACCCCGCTGTCCTTGGCTAAAGAGAACTGGCACAAACCCGTAGTACTTAGTGCCAATGACCGCAGGGAGGTATGGCAAGGCAAGGAGCTCCACGGGCGCTTTTATTGGGCCCTCCACGGACCCGATGTAGACTTTTTAGCGTCCGTATACTGGCTGCGTTTCGGTGACCTCTTCGGGGAAACTGAAGGTTTTGTCTGTGCAATTATGGACGAAGTTATGCTAACGAATAACTACCGGAAATTTATTATGAAGGACGGGACGGTTGACATATGTCGGGCATGTCACCGTCCGGGTGAGTCTATCAGACATATTATTTCTGGCTGTTCTCGTCTGGCTAACGGCGAGTACTTGCACAGGCATAATCAAGTGGCCAGGATTATACACCAGCAACTTGCTTTGAAATACAAACTTGTGGATTCTGAGGTTGTTGTACTGGGATCGATCTATCATCACCGCCAGGACTATTGTACCTAATAAGCCAGACATTGTGGTGATAGATCGATTAGCGCGCCGCACGATGATTGTCGATATCAACATTCCCCATGACGAGAACCTCGTGAAAGCTGAGAAAGAGAAACAAATCAAATATCTCGACTTAGCACATGAGGTTGTCGACATGTGGAATGTGGACTCGGCTGTCATCGTGCCGATTGTTGTTACGGCCAACGGCCTGATGGCCAAGAGCCTCGATCAACATCTCATGAAGCTCTCGTTAGGCGGCTGGATCAAGAACTGATTCAGAAGGCAGTTCTCCTCGATACGGCACGCATTGTGAGGAGATTCCTGTCTCTGGAGCCCTAATCACCGGTAGTTTGGACCCTGGTCCCGATGCCGGTGGGCCCCTATTTTTTATATTTTTAAATGTTTGTTTTGTTTTTTAGAAAATATTTAAAAATGTAAATTAATATGTAAAAAAATAAATACAGAGAAAATAATAATAACAAGTATTTATTTCAGAATAATTCCATAGATTGTTAGTAATTACAATAGACCTTATACACTAATGTTAGCTACATGACAAAAATTAAAATGCACTTTTAAATGAGCTTGGCGCACTGGATACGACCACCCACCGTTAGAGGACGGTGTGTAGTCGCACCCAATGTTTCAGCATCGGTGAGTCCCAGCGGTCAGACAACGCGTTCAGAATATGGTTCGGGCTGCCCCGCAGTCGCCCCATGAGAGAGGCGCACTATAGTGTGTGTATAGTCTATAGTGTACTACTATACTTAAAAAATGCTTTGTCCTGAATAACTGACGGATCAACGCACAGCCTAAACCGCTGATCGTAGAAACCTGAAACTTGGAAGGTGTGTTCTTTGTATGACGTAGGCATCCGATAAGAATGGATTTTCCGATTTTTCTACCCCTATGGGGGTGAAAAGGGAGGGCAAAGTTTGTATGGGAAAACGTGATTCCTTGGTCCAATCTATATCTATTTCAAAATTTGCTTAAACCTTTTTTAACAGAATTAATGGAAAACGTGTTTCGTATTTTATTGAAATTCATCCCCTAACGGGGTTAAAAAAGGGTAGAAAGTTATTTTGGCGGTGATTTGCTTCTAAGTTGAAAAATTTGCTCCTTAGTGCTTTTGATTTAAATTACATTTTATTTTGACACATGTTTGAAAACTCAATCCGATTTTATTCAAAAAAGGTTGAACTGACTTATAAACGCAAATAGGTACTCTTTTAAGTGTGCGCCGACCAAAAAATGCCAAAAATGCAGTCACGGTTAAGTAGTTAAAATTGAAAATATCATCGTAATAAATAAACAAAAAAATATATTTAGTATCAAAAGGAACGTGTTTACAATTAGTCAGATTCATAAACTCATAACACGCTATAGTTTTTCTACAATATCATTTAAAGTTGGGCGAAAATCATGAAAACGATTGGCGGCGTTTAGTAGATTTCTTGTAGTATATCTAAATTATTGTACCTCTGATTTTGTCTAAACAATCATCAAAGGCTAAACTACAAATTGCTAAACCACATTTTCGATTCATCAAGTGGTAATTTAAATAATTATTTTTTATTATGCACCTTAAACTCCCCATACAAAATTAGTATGGCCGCGCGGCATCAAATAAATATGGACGAAGACATTTCAGATAAAATATCACACTTGTCACCTACGGACTGCGCACTCTTAAATGGGAATGTCTCGAAAGTCACCGTAGGTACTATAAGGGCGCTATGGCGCTCATTAGGGGAGGCCTATGTCCAACAGTGGACTAAGATAGGCCGATGATGATAATGATGATGAACGATAACGATAACGAATAGTACCTCTTTTGAAGGTTTCTAAGCGCTTATGCTTTAGGACACGGCCTCATAGAGACGTAGAGTTCGAAATTTGAAATGGTAAGGATAGAATTTCTGAAAATCCTTTCTTATCGGATTAACCTTAGACCTTCAAATGAGAATGAATTTCAATAAAACTGTTCGTTTGTCTCGCTAACACTCGAGAATAGCTGGACCAATTCAGCTAATTTTGATTTTGAAATATTTGCGGAAGTTCAGGGAAGGTTTAAACAGAGAGAAACTTAAATAATAAGTAACGACTGTATTTTCCAATACAAAATGATTTGTTTGTTTTGTTGTCATGGAAACTGTCAAAGCGGTACGAAGTCCGCCGGGTCAGCTAGTATAATCAATAAAATGTCAGTAAGGTTAACATTGGATGACAAAAGACACGATTTTTGATCAAATAACTAAGAAAAAGGGTACTTCTGCTCTTAAAAACGCAGCTATACCTACTGAAAAGTTTAGTAACCGTCTCCTACGACTGCCTTTTCCTGCGACATTTATGCTCGTTTTCGAGAAATTTTCGAAACACGCTTGCTGGAGCAAAACCATCGCCTAACATGGATTAGGGGTCATCTAAAACTTAGGGGTTATTAATAAAACAGGCATTAGCCCTACGCAATAATTGTGTTTCGTTGATGGTTCTTTAACCTTTACTTGCAATTTAAGTTGTAACTTAGCTGGTTAGAACCACGATAGCTCAATTGGAAGAGCACCTGACCCGGTATGTCAGAAGGGTGCAGGTTCAAACCCTGCTCGTGGAAATTTTTTCAACATTTGTGTTTTTGTAATTTGTTTGCAACAAAATTTGCGTTAAAAATTATATAAACATTTGTAATCTCATCATCATCTTATTTGATGTCCGCACTGCTGGGACACGAGCCTTCCCTATGGATGGATAGGGAGAACGGGCCATAAACCACCACGCGGGCCCAGTGCGGATTGGTGGTTGATAACGACTGCTAATGCAGCCGGGACCAACGGCTTTACGTGCCTTCCGAAGCTCGAAGGAGCTCGAGATGATAAATTTTTGGTCACCCATCCGATGACTGGCCATTGCGAAAGTTACTTAACCTCGGCATTCGCAGACCGGGCGCGTTAGCCAATGCGCCTTCGATAATTGTGACCTATGAAATCACAATTTTCAGATGTCCATCAAAGCCAAATAAATTTCGTTCCCCAGGTGATTAACTCTACTGAATGATCCAATTATATCGTCAGTAGCCGCTTATCCAATTAAATTGGTGTACTAAAGCCTATCACGCTTATTTTCATCCAATCAATGGTCAATTATAGTTTTAAATTTTGAAATCTTCTTTGTTGTTTTATTCAAATTCAAATTCAAATTCAAATTCAAAAATCATTTATTCAGTTTAGGCTACAAGTAGCTCTTATGAATGTCGCTATGCCATCGGTTCGTAAGTCTACTCTGGGCGGGAGATCTTGCACTGAGAAGAACCGGCAAGAAACTCAGCAAGTGTCCAGCTCTTTTCTCCCTTATAGTGTCAAAAAAAATAAAAATTGAAAAATGCCCTATCATAGCAGGACACTTTCCATTACAAATAAACACAAAAAAATATAGAAGACAACCACAACATGTAAAAAAAAAAACAAAAAAAATAAACAAATCTAATATATCAAATTTACACCTGGTATAAGTTTCAATTTCCACAATTTCATACAGTACCTTTTTTTTTTTTTTTTTTTTTTGGAGAGAGACTGCTGGTTGCCGAGGGGCATTTCCAGCTTCACCGGGCTTGTTTTAGGGGCGGCGAGGTACGTAAAGGGTACCTCAAGCCGTGTTGAAACGAAACACCTTCAGAGGATTTCTAGAGGGGTACGGCATCGCACACTTAAAAGTGCGCGTCCCCGTGCCCTTCCAGAGTCTCCGAAGGGTTCGGATCGGATCGGGGAGCGGAACCACCCGAGGGCGCCTCTAAAGGCACGGACCTCGGCTCGGGTAGACCGGGCCGTGGAGGAGGAGAGGAGGAGCTCCCAGGCACATGATTGTGCCTGGCATAGAGCGCGTGTGAACCGGTTCTTCGTACCCTTGTTCTACGAGTACGGTGTCTTGGGCCTAAAACAGTGTGCATGTTTAGTGTATTCTGTAAATGTGTGCTGTCATTTGGAGGAACGGGCGGGGGGGCATTCGCAACTGTAATTGCGTCGTCGGGCTCGGTTAGGACGTGTTTTGGACGCCTAGACGTGTACCGTCTTGATGGTGGAAGGCCTTCAACATTATAGTTGGCAGCCGCCACCACAAGAGGGTTGGGGTGGTGGGGGGCATTATCGAAGTAACGTCGGGAGACGTCCTTGATAAAGTCTTTGATGGTTGGGAGATCGAGGTCGCGATGGAGGTCTACATTACGAACGTAATGCGGACAACCCGTCGCGCCTCGCATGAATCGGTTTTGGAGGGTCTGTAGGGGGTACAAATAAGAGGGCGCGGAGTGCGCGAAAACTACGCTAGCGTAGGTCATGACTGGGCGGATGCAGGCTTTGTAAATTGTCGTCTTACTTCTAAGAGACATTTTACTCTTCCTGCCTATAAGGTGGAATAACCGACCTAATATGAACGCGGCCCTGTTACGGACGATCTTGAGATGCGGTGCAAACGACAATCTCCTATCGAGGGTGACACCGAGATACTTCACCTGCCTAGCCCATGGGATAGGGCGGTCAAATAATCGAATCGGACGGCAAGGATCGTCGGGGCCCCGATAAAAGTACACAGCGGCACTTTTCTCGGGGTTCACTTCGATCCGCCATTTGCGAAACCAAACGCCGAGGGTGTTAACGGCCTTTTGGAGTCGGTTGTAAACCGCGGTTTTGTCTCTACCAGACGAAAATAGCGCGGTGTCATCCGCGAATAGAGCTAGCTCTACACCGGGGGACTTGGGGATATCGTTTGCGTAAAGCGCAAAGAGGATAGGCGAGAGCACGGATCCCTGCGGAACGCCGGCTCGAATAGGGTGCGGGGCGGAGAGCGTTCCTTCGACGCGGAAGCGAAAAGAGCGACCCGACAAGTAGTCTCGTATGATGTGCACGAGTCTGTCTGGCACGCCGAGTTTGTACAGCTTATAAATTAAGCCGTTGTACCAGACTTTGTCGAACGCCTTCGCGACGTCGAAGAAAAGAGCTCCGGTGCCCGTGTGACGGTGTCTATTGAAACCGGAAAGGATATGCTCCGTGAGGCGGTGCAATTGGTGAGTACACGAGTGTTTGGGCCGGAACCCAAACTGCTCGTTGATGAGGAGGTTATTGGATAGGACGTAGTCCTTTAATCGGGAGACTAATACGCGTTCGTACAGTTTTCCCAACGATTTGAGAAGACTGATGGGGCGATAACTAGAGGGGGCGGTACGCGGTTTACCGGGCTTATGAATACCTATGACCACCGCATCTTTCCACGCAGCGGGAAAGATGGCGTTAGTCATGGCGCTATTGAAGATAGCTACTATTAAAAGGATGAGCTGAGCGGGTAAGATCTTAAGGATCTTGTTTGAAATGCCGTCTGCCCCGGGGGCACTACGGGGTTTAAGACGCTTAATGAGCGTTTGCACCTCATCTTCCGTAACGGGCGGGAGGGTCGCGGTGGGAGGGAGGGACGAGAGTCTTTCGACTTCGCTGTCTACCATTTCGATATGGTTCGAAGGGACTGGGAGGGTGCTAGGCGAACATTGGGCCTCGAGGCTGTCGGCAAGGCACTCGGCTTTTTCGTCGTCGTCAAAGACGACCGAATTGTCGGGTTTCTTAAGAGGGGGCATGGATGTGACCGTATCCGACTTAAAGGCTCTCGCCAACCGCCAATACGCTTGGTGAGAAGGCGTGATGTCTTTAAGAAGGCCATGCCACTTCGACTCGCGGAGCTCTTGTATGCGCTCTCTAGCAGCGCGCTGCAGTGAGCGCATACGAGCCCGGTTGTCCGAAGTGGGATAGGAGTCGTAAGCGCGAGTGGCGGCGTTCTTCGCCCGCAACAGTCGCCTCATATCGTCCGGCAGTTTGAAGCGATGGTCAACCGTCGCTACAACCCGCCGGGACGATTCGCTTATAGCGTTAGTGAGGTGACTGCCGAGGGCGTCGATCGCGGCCACTGTCTCGTGAGGCGAGTCAATGACGTCCGGAATCTGGTTTAATGACTCACTGGCGGTAGGTTCGAGAAGCTTCTCGAGCTTATCCCAGTCAGTCACCACCTTAATGACGGGGGTGGGGTCGGTGGGGGGGCCTAAATGTAAGACAACCGGCCTATGGTCGGAGGAGAGCGCGTGGATCACTTCTATAGAACGCAACCGCAAGGTTACGTTCCGTAGAAGTGCCATATCTAGCGGGTTAGGGGTGAAATTATCTATTAACGGATAGTGGGTGGGCTCCATAGGCACGACGATATCGAAGAGCATTGACTCAGCGAGTTGGCTCAACACCCGACCGTTACGGTTGGTTGTATTGCAACTCCACTGAGCGTGTTTACTATTGAAATCGCCGGCAATAATGACGGCGGTGTCCATAGCGAACAGCGCTTCGAGATCGGGTTGTTTCAAAAGCTTATTTGGGGACAAATAAGCGGAAGCGATAGTGATAGACGCGTGGCCTGTCATGCCTAGCCGACAGACCGAGACCTCTAGATCGGAAAGTTGAGGGGGATCGAGCGGGACACAGTGAAGTGACCGCTTGTAATAGATAAGAGTGCCGCCTCCGCGGCCATCTCTATCATTACGGACGAGGTTGTAGTTTGACAAGCGAGGGTCTCGGTAAGATGGTTTCAGGAAAGTTTCCTGTATGAGTAAAACGTCGACGGAGTGTTCGGTTAAAAACTCGGACACTTCGTCGCGTTGCTTCAAGAAACCGTTCGCGTTGAAAAACGCAACCGTTAGGGATCGGGGTTTAATACGTGAATTGGGCGTATTATTCATTATGGGACTTTAGGGAGTCGAAAAGGGATGTGATCATGTCCAAAAGTGGACCGTGATCGTTAAAGATCGCCGCCATGATAGTGGCGGGGCAAGCGGACGGGTCGGACGCGGCTAAGCGCAGCTTCTCCACCATCTCTACGATTTCGTCCTTGTAACGGTATAACCGTACAATTTCGACTGCCGTAGACATGGCGGTGAAGCTCACCGGGCAAGCGCCAACGGTCGCGGCAAACGGGTGCTGCGGGCGGGCTTTGGGTTGGGCCTTAGGTTGGGCCTTAGGGGCCTTAGGGGCGGGGACCGGCTTGTTAGCCGGTTGGGGCTTGGCCTTAGGGGCCTTGGGCTTGTTAGCCTTGGCCTGAGGGGCCTTGGCCACAGGGACTGCGGCCTGAGGGGCCTCGGGAGGGCTTTGCTCCATAGGAGTAGGGGCCGGAGGCGGAGGCGGAGGTGGGTCACGAGCCGGGCCAGCCGCGGGAAACTCGGCGAGCGAGTTTAGCGCGGGGGCCTGCGCCGCGAGCTTAGGAGCTAGCGGTGTAGTCCAAGCGTTGCGGGGCGGTGGTAAGGGGGCCGCGGGGCGGAGTGAAACTTTCGCGATCTGCGAAGGCGGAGGGGCGCGGGACGCGGGGTTACGGCGCGGTCCCGACCCGCGGGTTGCGCTACTGCGCGGAGCCTTGGGGCAACCGCGATAATTCGCGGTATGACCCAATTCAACGCAGTTAACGCAACCGGGCGGGTCGTCGGAGACCGGCGCCGGCGCTTTGGGCCTCTGGCACGCTTCAGTGCCATGGTCGCCCAGGCACTTAACGCACCGGGGGCGCGCAAAGCAGTTACGGGCGGCATGCCCGTAACGTTGGCATTTGTGGCATTGACCTACAATGCCACGCTTGTGGGGGACCTCGATCGATAGACGAGTGAAGCTCTCTATCGATTTAATATTGAATATAGCTTTACCCTCCGGGGTATTATCTAATATCGCCTTGAAGAGGCCTAAGGGCTTTTTGTTCCGGCCTATCATCCGGGACACTTCTTGGACCGGGTAGCCTTGAGACTTAATGTCATCGAGGACTATCTTGGGGTCCCAATCCGAGGGGAGGCCTCGGATTACAACGGACAGTACACGTTCCTCGGGAAGCGAGTACGTGTGAAAGGGCACGTTGTTGGAGCGTAAAAACGCGGTAACCGACCGGAATTCGGTTGAGTTAGAAAACTCAGCCTTGATCATTTGAGGATCGCCGTGAACTAGGCGAGTCCTCAGAGGGATAGCGTTGAATCGCGCCTTAATAGATCGCGAAAGATCGGGCCAGCACTTTGTATCTTGTATGAAGATAGGCGGGGGCTTTTTGTCCTTGCGCGGCTGGGCCGGCTCGGGCCTCGGGGAGCTAGGACGGGAGTTAGGCGCGCTACTTGCTTTCGCGGCCTTAGGCGGGGGGACGGAGGGAGGGGCGGTCTTGCGGACGCGCTTGCCGTTTTTACCGACCGTCTCGTACTCCGAGTCGGATGAGGTCTCATCGGATTGCGATGAGCTCTCCTCGGACTCGGAGCCCGTGACGTACGGGCTATCCTCTTCCGCGTTAGAGGCGGAGGGGCAAACCTCCATCTCTAACTCGGGAGCGGGCGACGGCGCTACGGGAGCGAAGTTGGGCATGAGCGATGGGCGCTCGGGCTGGGGCTCGATATGAGCGATTAGGGGCTCGTTAAGAGTAGACGGGGAGGCTGGCTGAGGCAGCCGAATAATGGGCCTAGCGTCGGTCGGCGGAGTGCCGAGCGCGGGGCTAAGTAGGGCGGTTAGAGGGGCCGGTAGCGTCACTGCCGGTTTCGCATAAGGCGAGGGACGCGCAGAGGGCGCAGAGGACGACAACTTGTTGTTGTGGGCTGTCTTAAGGACACTGTAGACATCGGGGTGACTTTGTCCTATAAGGGACTCGATCGCCTCGATCTCCATCTCAGTGTGTGGCCTAAGGCCATACACCGAGATGCGTGAGTGATGTCAGACCCTCCCTGTCTGTAGACAGGGAGGCGTGAGTTAAGAAGGGACCTAGCTTGTAGGCCCTAATAGTGTATCCTCCGGTGAAAATCAATTCACCGTAGGGTGTGTTACTAAAACTAGACTCTAGTGTGGCTAAAGTTCTGAGTTGACTAGGAGATCCCCCAAGGCCAACTTTGCCAGAACTCTTCCGGAGTGTTTTCCCCCCAGGAGGGTCAGGAGGGCAGCCGGGTCAGTGCCCCAACTGGCTTAGTTGTCACGGTTACGTATCCACCAGTTGGCTGCTAAGCGCAGACTCGAAAATGACACCCTGTCGTGTGAAACGGCGACAAGCGCTCCGCGATGAGAACCACGACGAAAGCGCTTGAGACGCGGCGTACCGTGCACCGGAGCCTTACCGGTACACGATAATAGGGACCGAAACGGCAAACGGGATCTTGAACCGGGCGCGGAGGGAGCTCGAGCGAGACGTGCGTCCGGCGCGCGAGCAAAATCTGGTATGTCATACAGTACCACTACAGTACTCTAATAAAAGTCAAAAATTGTTTAAGAAAAACAAAGTCAAACTATAGTAATTAATACTAACAATAAGATAAGTATGCAAGAGCAGACCAGCCTCCACAGGCGGCACCCGTTCACGAGTATGACATATGAATCAGCCATCGCTTCGCTCAACCATATTTTAGGGAACGTAACGACCCGACGCACACGCCACCACCGCAGAGACAATAAAGAGAGCACGACACACTCAAGATACTTTAAATAAAAACTTAATGATCTATTTAACGCAACGCTGTTTGTTATCTGTAGGACACTGTTCAAAACTATCATATCAGTATAAAAATTATATAAATTAATTTTATTATGTATATTGATACAAATAGAGTATAATGTGTTTTTTATTACAACCAGGCTGTTTTATCATCTAATTATTCTTTGACTTTAATAATAACCTTTTATAAAAAAGTGTAACTACTTACAATGTGAAATAACATGTGCAGGCGAGCAGACTAAGATGACCACACATTCTTATCATTAAAATAATCATCAATTTTATAGTAACCTTTGTTTTTATTTCTTGTGTTAAAATTATGGGTATTACTTTTTTTTTCGAATTTATCTAAGTTTTTATAAACATAAATGATATTTTCATAAATATACTGTGAAGCTACAGTTAAAATATTAATCTGCTTAAATAACTCTCTCAGCGTATCACGGGGCTTAAGGCTATAAATAGCTCGAATGGCTCTTTTCTGTAAAACAAAAATGGTTTCAATGTCAGCCGCTGAGCCCCACAATAAAATATCATACGACATGACGCTGTGAAAGTAACTAAAGTAAACCAATCTTGCCGTTTAGGTAAGTGACCTCATTTTTCTAACCGCATAGGCAGCTGAGCTAAGTCTTCCTGCCAGGGCAGCAATGTGAGAACCCCATTGTAATTTATGATCTAAGATAATACCCAGAAAAACTGTCGAGTTAACTATTTCAACTATTTCATCGTTCATAGTGATACTGGTATTAACCTGCTTCACATTGGGCATCGTGAATTTCAAACATTTAGTTTTTTTTGCATTAAGCAGCAGGTTATTAGTGGTAAACCAATGTAATATTTGAGAGAGAGTATTACTTACGTCGTCAAATATTGCTCTATGTCTATCAACTTTAAAAATCAATGAGGTGTCATCAGCAAATAATACTATCTCACAAAGATCTTCAGTGTAGTAAGGTAGATCATTTACATAAATGAGAAATAAAAGAGGTCCTAATATTGAACCCTGGGGAACCCCTATAAGTAATGGGGCGCCAGAAGAATCAGTACCGTTAATATTAACTTTTTGAACTCTGCCAGTGAGGTATGATTTCAATAAGGTAAGTGAGTTGTCTGAGACACCATAATGTTCCATTTTTAATAATAAAGTATCGTGATCGACACAGTCGAAAGCTTTCGATAAATCACAAAAGATACCTATCGTATCCTGTTTCTGCTCCCATGCATCGAAAATATGCTTAATGAGTGCAACTCCCGCGTCGGTTGTATTTCTACCTTTAGTGAAACCGAATTGTTTGTTATGAAGTAACTGGTTATCTGTAAAATGTGACAGCAATTGATTAAAAATAACTTTTTCAAAAATTTTACTAAGAGCCGGTAGTATGGATATAGGCCGAAAATTAGATGGGTCACTTTTATCGCCTGTTTTAAATAACGGTATAATTTTACTGTACTTCATTAAATCTGGAAATACACATTCATCAACGCATTTATTAAATATTATTGCTAAATTAGACGCGATAGAAGATATTATAGATTTTAAAATATCAGTGGAGATACCCCAAAGATCCTCAGTCTTTTTTCTATGAAGTTGTCTGTCTATTTTTTTGTTCCTTATTTTATTCCTTATTTTATTAGTATTTGACCGCAATCACACCTGATGGTGAGTGATTGGTGAGTGATGATGCGGTCAAAGGTGTAGCATATTTGCTTAAAAAAAATGTTTATTCACCTTTGCCTTGAAAAGGTACGTCTTGTATTAAGGTGCTTAAACTTCCTTTTTTTTGTTTTCTAAAGTTTACGCGAACACTGAAACATTGAAATGAAACAATTGAACAGGGAGGCTGGAGAGTGTTTGGTCGTCTCGTAAATAATAAGTAACTTGCATACCGTCTATTCATATTCATAATCAGGTAATCGTATCTTTTAGATAGATAATGAGATCAATGAGCAAAAAAAAACGTCTTTATAGATCCGTCAAAGGTGTTTCATTTTAATTACTTACTTTTATTACTATATTCATTATCAGACGTCCAAAACGACGAAAAGACCAAAAGACGTCCACTGCTGGACAAAGTCCTCCCCCAAGGATATCCACAAGCAACAGCCTCTACCAGATCGTCGGTCCTCCTTGTTCAACATTTATTTCATAAATTATATCAATTATAACTTTGAACGCCGTCCTAGATTCAACTAACATCATAATTTATTTACTGCTCAACACAATATGCACGAAATGCGAAACTCTGTGTGTCGCGAATAGATATATTATTGCCGCGAATTTGAATAATTACTCACACATTAGTTTACGAGTTTGGAATAACCGTCAATAGTTGTCGCAAGCAGTTATTTAAAATACATTATTATGAAACATAAATAATTGATATAGCATTGTTACATTTAATTTTATGTATGATAATAAGACTGCTAGCTTCTTAGCCCAAGCTGTGTTAAAGTATCACTGTATTGCTGATAGAGTCTAAGTTACATTAAAATAAGTGACAGACAATGTTTTAGTTTTTAAAATAATCTCAATTTATTTACCTTGAACGAGACATAAACATCTAATAAGATAAGATTTTTTTAAACTTAAATAGCAATAAAAAAAGATACAAAAATAAAAATAAAAAAGTTTATTTCGCTTTCTTAAGCGTTTACAATGACATTAGATTGTAAGATTTTATTATTACTATTTTTGATTAAGTATTGTTGTTTATAATGAAGGTCTTAAGTGATTTTTTTTAATTAGCACTTACATGTGTAAGTACACTAAATAAGTATAAATTAAAAAAGACTTGACTAAAAATATTACATACATAAGATCCACCCTTAACCCAACTCGGACGCAACAAGACGTCAATCTTCGCTATTTAAAAAATATTAAAACCTTTTAATTATTTTCTCTTTTAATTGCACCACTTAAATGTCAAAATAGAATGTTCAGTATGTATATATAGTAATTATGGAACCGACAGTATGCAGAATGTTGTACGCACAACTTCCAATTTCGCGCTGCAAAGTTCCACTGACGAAATTATCATTGCGCCAGGTTGATTAATTACTTATATATTAGTTAGCACGCTCAACGCTTTAGTGACAACTACTTCAATTAAATTTATATTGTTACCATTGTAACGCCTCGGTAGGTGTGTGGCAAAGCGATACCCGAAGATCCTAGGTTTATTTCCCAGGTCGGCCAAAATTTTTAATTTTTTGATGCATAGCCCGAGTTTGTGATCACCAACCCGCATTTGGCAAGCGTGGGCTTCAGCCAATACTCATCAATTACAACGGTGACTTTATTTGGGGGAGGAGGCCTTTGTCCAGCAATGGGATAGTATATAGGCTATTTACTTACTCTTTACTATTGTAAATTGAAATAAAAACAAATGAAAGAATATAACTTTTTTAACTTCCGCTAAAGCTGGACATCGGATTGGTGACCACAATATTAACATCGAGCTCCTCGATGCCTTGAAAGGCACGTAAAGCAGTTGGTCCCAGCCGCATTAGCAGTCGTTAACAACCACCAATCTGCACTGGGCCCGCGTGGTGGTTTATGGCTGTTCTCCCTATCCATCCATAGGGAAGGTTCATGCCCCAGCAATGGGGACATAAAAATGAGCTGATGATGATGATGATGATGATGAACTTTTTAAACTATTATGATCACTTATACAAATATAATAATAATTATTAACGAGATAATTAGTTACCATGTTTTTTTAAATAATATCCACTCGCAAAAACTTCAGTTACAATTATATCAGTTTCAGTTTGGGTACTGATCACCAATCCGCGTTTTGCTAGAGTGGTGATAAAACCAATACCAATCAATTAGCGATGTCTTGATTTTAATGATGGAGGGCTTAGCCCAGCTGTGTGGGACAGTATGTAAGTACATTTATGACCCTAATATTGTGCCATAATAATCAGATACTCATATAAAAAAGATAATATAAATATTATTCTATTTTGAGAGTGTTTCAAAATAAGGTGCCTCAGTCAGCTTAGTCAGCCCAAGACCACGGCCGGTGCAACTCGGTCAAAACGTTAGGTATAAAGTGCCTTAGTCAGCTTAGTCAGCCCGAGACCACGGCCGGTGCAACTCGGTCAAAACGTTAGGTATAAAGTGCCTCAGTCAGCTTAGTTAGCCCGAGACCACGGCCAGTGCAACTCGGTCAAAACGTCGGATATAAAGTGCCTCAGTCAGCTTAGTCAGCCTGAGACCACGGCCGGTGCAACTCAGTCAAATCGTCGGGTACAAAAGTATGCTATGATACCTATAAAAAATATTATGCGTCAATACCTGTTACAAGTCATTGATTAAAATGGAACGCGAAAGTTTAAAAGTGTATAAAGTGCCTCTTTTGCCTCTATCGCCCTAAACCGATCAGTTAAATATTTTTGGCCACTCATATTTCGGGCATCTGTTACGCTACATAGGCATTTCTGGTTCATCAATATCGCGGATCTCTCTGTCTGTGCCGGAATTGAGATAAACGATCCAGCGAATAGTGTTGAGGATCAAATCCAATTTGCCTGTTGCAAATTGAAGGGGGCCCACGGTACACGTGAGATAGAACTCCGATAGATACCTTAATATTAAAGTGTGGGACGGGTGTTTCACTTCATAAAATATGTAGCGTTAACCCGGCGCCGTCCACGTTGGGTCATAATGACCCGAGCATTATTTAATTACAGGTATATTAAAAGGTAATGATTTAATGTCAAATACAGTCGTTGTAAATCGATTAAAACATGTAGAGATTAATTTCAACTATTTTGTTCTAGTGGTGATTCACTGGTCTTAGGCTCAATCCTCACTTTACATTATTGTCTTCGGTTAGATGACAGCTAGAGCAGCTTGTTTTTAATATTTGCTATCTACCGTTTAATATAAATCTGTCGTTCCAACAATTTTAGTAGCATTGTTATATTCCAGTCAGTTAAAGGTAAGATCGTTAGTTCCTTAGTTACGGTAATAACATCAACAGTAGTTTCCTATCACATTTTATTACTTAAAAAAAAAAAAACCTAAAAAACTAATCTACCTTACACAATACAACCTAAGTTTTATACTTTTGAAGTTTTTATTTCTCTACTTGCGTGGCAAAGAGTTATGACTATGCGGTAGTTTTTAATAAAAACAATTTTATGAAAAGACTACAATAGGTTGTCTACAAAAAAGAACTTCTTAACAAGTCGCGAACCGACTACAAACAAAGTTGAAAGCATCCAAACAGACATCGAATTAACATAGATAACAATTCGCGTTCGTGCAAAAATGCTTTGATCGACAAACTGCAAGCACCCACCTACCCTATACAAACTTTTCAAAGGGATTCTCAATTCAAAACTTGCACAAAGCACTTCCTTTAAACTGGTGTATACGTAAATTTTATATTTTTTGTAGGAATATTGTTATTTTTTCATTCGAGTTTTATTCGCGTGGCCCCCAAACATTTAGACGTTTATGACCATCGGAACGATGTAACTTCACAACCCTGACGCATGCGATGCGTATAGGAACTGTAAAACGTAATAAAACAAGGTACCGCGAGGAAAACATCTGCAAAAACGTTGGAATTGAATTTATTTTTGAGCCCCCGCTAGTTCCATCAATTGCGTTTTGTGCGACGTGTGTAGGTATGCAACACTCCACCTATTTGTTTTTCGAACACGCAATTGTTTTAGGTGTGTGTGTGTTTCAGTCATGTGTTGTGGCAAGGCCTGCCACGGTTGCGTAACGATTTGAAGAGCTACCACTAACCACTGATAAAGTACGTTTTTTACACCGCTAATGGAAGCCAAATTGAATTGAATTTGAATTTAATTTCATCATCAGCCTATATTAGTCCACTGCTGGACATAGGCCTCCCCTAATGAGCGCCATAGCGCCCTGTCCTCGGCTTGACGCATCCAGCATCTGCCTGCAGTCTTTCGTAGGTCATCATCCCACCTGGCCGGAGGGCGCCCTACACTACGTTTACCGAGTCGTGGTCTCCACTCAAGAACACGTTTAACCCAGCGGTTGTCGGTTCTTCGCCAGATATGGCCGGCCCACTGCCACTTCAACTTGCTAATTCTTAGAGCTATGTCGATGACTTTGGTTCTCTGTCGAATGTATTCGTTACGAATCCTATCCTTCAGAGAAACTCCGAGCATAGCTCTTTCCATAGCTCGCTGAGCGACTTTAAACTGGTGGACCAGCCCTACCGTGAGTGTCCACGTCTCAGCTCCGTAGGTCATGACGGGTAGGACGCACTGATTAAAAACTTTCGTTTTTAAGCATTGCGGTATGGATGACGAGAAGACTTGACGTAGTTACCCAAACGCTGCCCAGCCCAGCTGGATCCTCCTCTTGGCCTCCTTCTCAAAATTGTTTTTACCTAATTGCAGAATCTGCCCGAGGTAAGTGTATTCGGAAACGATTTCAAGAAGGTGACCATATACGACGACCGGTATCGGATCAATGTGGCCATTGATCATGACTTTGGTTTTATCCAAATTCATGCCAAGACCGATGCGTCGCGAGGCTGAAGCTAGGCCGTCCAGCATCTGGTTCAGCTCCTCTAGCGACTCCGCCATCAAAACTATGTCATCAGCGAATCGCAGGTGTGAGATGTAGTCACCGTTTATGTTAATGCCCTTTCCTTTCCAGTCCAGCGTCTTAAACATATCTTCCAACGCGCTTGTGAACAGTTTCGGAGATATGACATCCCCCTGTCTCACTCCTCTGCGCAATTGGATGGGTTTGGACTGCTGGCCCTGTACTTGGACACTCATGGTGGCGGATTCGTAAAGACATCTCAACACCTCGATATAACGACAGTCCACTTGGCATCGCTGTAAGGATTCCAGAACAGCCCAGGTTTCGACAGAGTCAAAGGCCTTCTCATAGTCCACAAAAGCCAGATACAGGGGCTGATTATATTCGTCAGACTTCTGTATAATCTGCCTCACTGTGTGAATGTGGTCTATGGTACCATATCCTTCGCGAAACCCGGCCTGTTCCGGTGGCTGGAACTCGTCGAGTCTCCTGGCGAGACGATTCGTGATCACTCGTGAGAAAAGCTTATAGACATGGCTCAGGAGCGAGATGGGCCTGTAATTTTTAAGGAGAGTTTTATCTTCCTTCTTAAAAAAGAGCACCACCAAGCTCCCGCTCCACGCCTTTGGAGTTCTCCCACTGAGAAGGACGGCGTTGAAGAGCTTTTGCAATTCCTGTATAACAGGGGCTCCTCCAGCTTTCAGAAGCTCAGATGTAATTCCGTCCTCACCGGGGGCTTTTCCATTTCTAAGCTGTCTCAGAGCTAACACGATCTCGTCTTGACTGATGTCTGGCAGTTCGTCGGTGTAGTGGCGTGTCAGGGTGGCTCTGGAATCGCGGACGTCTCGTCGGGAACGAGGGGCATGTGCAGCGTATAATCGGCCATAGAAATCCTCTATCTCGGCGGTGATCTCCGGCTTCGACAATACGGTCCTCCCGTCATGCGTTTTAAGCTTCGTCAGGTGGCTCCTGCCAAGCTGCTGAGTGAATACTTTGGACCCTCGGTTTCGCTCTATCGCCTCTTCAATGAGGCGTGAGTTGGAGCTCCGAAGGTCGCGCCGTACCATCTTCGCAATTTGCTTGTTCAGGTCTGACCTCTCCGACGAAGTCGCTTGGGTGGTTTCCCGTCTTCTTGTCATCAGCCCGAGAGTCTCAGCCGAGAGTTTGGATTTCTTGCCAGTACGCTGTTTTTTGCAGAACTTAATGCCTTCGTCCCTCAACGTTTCGACCAGATTGTGTAGGGTCTCGTTAGCGTCATCAGTGGGTTCCAAGGCAACAAATCTGTCCCCGAGAAGCTGCTGGAATTTCTCGGTGCCCGCCATGATTTGAATTGCGTTAGGACGGAGCGTGAACTTCATCAGACGGTGTCTTTCAAGCTTCAAGTTGATATTCAGAGAGCCTCGCAGGAGTCGGTGATCAGATCCGGTATTGAACCTGTTGATCACTGAGACATCTCTGAATATGTGCTTGCTATCCGTCATGATGAAGTCGATCTCATTTTTGGTCACAGTGTCGGGACTTTGCCATGTCCACTTCCTTTGAGGCTGTTTCTTAAAGAAGGAGTTCATTAAGAACAGCCTCTCTTTCTCGAGGAAGTTGACAAGCATTTGCCCCCTGTGATTCCTAACTCCATAACCATGCGGTCCTATCCGGGATTCGTTGCCAGTCTGGGTTCCCACCTTGCCGTTAAAGTCCCCCATAACAACGTTGAAATGAGCCTTAGTGGTGTTATGCAAGGCTTTGGATATGTCTTCGTACATATCCTCCAATTCATCATCTGAGTGTGTCGAGGTCGGTGCGTAAACCTGAATGACCTTCATGCTGTAACGCTTGGACAGCCGAATGATCAGGTACGCTACCCTGGTCGACACACTGGAGATTTCTTCAACGTTGTTCGAGAGGACCTTATTGACGAGGAAGCCTACGCCGCCCTGGGATGTTTTATCACCCTCGCGAAAGTAGAGAAGATGGCCCGAGTCTAGGGTTACGGTGTCCTACCCCTCTCTACGGACTTCACATAAGCCCAGAACATGCCATTTTATGTTCTCTAACTCCACTTCCAACTGCGCTAGATGGTGGTCAAGCCTCAGAGTGCGTCCGTTGAACGTAGCCAGGGTCAGTTGTTTGTGGCAGCCTGAGGTAGCCCGGTGATTGTTAGCACCCCCTGCCCCGCCGTTACCATGGCCGCTGCCATGGCCAGGAATAGCGAGGCGGCCGGGAACTAGGGACCATTTCCTTCTTTGTTTTATCATAAGGGGGGGTAGTGCCCATAATCCCCACGCTGGGCATGCGGGTTGGGGATCGCAGTTCAGTGTGTGGTTGTTCTACAGAGGGCGCTGCTGCCCGCCCCCTGGTTTTGTCCCTTTGTCGCCTCTTACGACACCCACGGGAAGAGTTGGGGTGGTGCAATTCTAGGCCGGCACCGCACGGCACGGCACCGAATTTAATTTAGAACACAATAATGCTACTAACATTGCTGTTATAGTGACAGATGCTGGTAGCCAGCTATGTAGACTTAAATCCCGACAACCAACCAAACAAAATAATGTACGTCCGCTGAAATTTGATCCGAGCCTCTAGGTTTCAGTCTGCTGCTCTAGCCATTATACCAGACAGGCGATTATCATCATGTTTCAGTTAGTGTTGACTCTTAGGCTTCAGGATGCAAGACACTGTGTAGACAGCGCCTTACATTAATAAACTTTTCAAGTTTTTGAGCGAGCTTCAAAATTCTCGATCCGATCCGAACCCCCTGAAAATCTAGTAGGGCACGGGGACACGCACTGGTGCGAGATGCCGTTCCCTCTAAAAAGCCTCTGACAGTGATTCGTTTCTCACGGCTTGAGGAACCCTTTAATTTTCTCGCCGCCCCCAAAAAAGCTTGGTGAAGCTGAAAATGTCCAGTGGAATCAGGAAACTCTCATCATCATCATCAGCTCATTTTATGTCCCCACTGCTGGGGCACGAGCCTTCCTTATGGATGGATAGGGAGAACGGGTCATAAACCACAACGCAGGCCAAGTGCGGACTGGTAGTTGTTAACGACTGCTAATGGACGGGGACCAACGGCTTTTGCGTGCCTTCCGAAGCACGGAGGAGCTCAAGCTGATAAATTTTTGGTCACCCTTCCGATGATGCCTTTGCGACTATTGCTTAACCTCAGCACTCGCAGACCGGGCGCGCTAACCACTGCGCCATCGAGCACCACGATTAAGTGCCTAACTCAAAAAAAAAAATTCGCAATGGCATATCCAGCATGTTTTGTGCGGTCGACACCATCGACACTTTGTCGAAGTCATTTTGACAGCTGCGCAGTGCGCACTGAAGTCCACGAGAATCCACTTAAACGTGTCTATGTTAATTACGCTCTAATACTACGGTATAAAAACAAATCCTCAAGATAAGATTTTTCTAGCTAAGAAAGTAGTTTTTAAAACTTTGAAGAATGACGTTTGTGTCTCAGGTGGCACTCGAAGCCACGACCTTTTGTAATACAAAGCAAGGTTTATATAAAAAGCCATTATAGAATTAAAACCTTAGTTATGTAAAAAAAAACAATATGCTAACATGAAACAATATGAAAGTTTGCTTAACAATTTTACTTACGCATATAATTACTAACGGCCGCTCGCGGTTTCACCCGCGTGGTTCCCGTTCCCGTAGGAGTATCGGGATAAAAAGTATCCTATGTGTCAATCCACGTTATAAATATCTGTATGCCGAATTTCATCCAAATCCATTCAGTAGTTTTTAGATGAAAGAGTAACAAACATCTATCCATACTTACAAACTTATATGTATATATAAACTATACAACGTGTAACAGAATGGTGTGGTCAAAATGAAAGGGTACAAAGTGTATCCGATCTAGATCTTGTATGTATAGTTACTTACATATAATTACTAACTTTAATTTGTTATGCAGATTTTAATTAAACATTTGAATCGTGACGTTACAATCAAAATAAACAAGTTACATCCCTAGTGGCTTAGTATCCCCTGTGTACTTACATTCATGATCACTGCTGCTTGCTTATGCGTGCCTGACGCGCATGATTTCAATAATATAGGTATTAATTTACAATTACATGACAAACTAAAGTTAATAATTATGTCTCAGTAACTCTGCATATTAGATCTAGATCGGATACACTTTGGATCTTTTCATTTTGACCATACTTTTCTTTTACACTTTGTTTAATTACATTTTCAACTTTAAAGCCAATATATAAAATAACGGACTTCTTGGCGGGAAAGTGAAGCGTCCTGTCTGCGGTTTTATTTTATTTTCAAAAATTTGTTTTATGTCGAATATTAATGTGAAATAATGGTGGATTATTAACCGTTAAGTGTTCGTGAGTGTGCATAAGTGTTGGCAAATGAAACAAAACAGTGCAACGTTACTTTTCAAATTCTCTCAAGAAGCTCGCGTGAGGACTTAGTAAAGCCTCACATCTTTACTGAGATACTCGAGGGGTTGGGGGGTATATCATTTCTCACTTCTCATTTCTAATATTCATCATCATGGAAATATTGTTTATTTATGTATTACTTGTAAGAAAAAATACTTTGACACTGGCTAAATGTGCTAATTGCAGGAAGCCATCAACTAAAAAAATAAAATATAAAATAACTCAACCACTTTAAGTGGCAAATAACAATCAAGTTTATTAACGCCAGATTACTTTTCAGCATCCGAAATTGCGTACTTTATTACAATGTTAAAAAGTGGTAAAATAACATTCATGAGAGATATTATTATAGGACTTAAGTTGATAAACGGTCTCTCGCATGGTGTTAACGCGCTGATATATTACACAATTTTCTTTACGAGCGAAACGGATTTATAACAACGCGGGAGTTTTGAACACATCATGTTTCTACCGGAATATATGTAATGTAACATTGTATGTATAACATTTTAAATATTGTTATGTAAATATTTGCAATTGAACAAAGTAAGATTTGGTATAGTCAGCTTTATCGTTAAGTGTTTGTAAACAACAAAATTTAACGTTTTGAGCTAAAAAAAACCTTTACGCATTTCGGTATCTCATACAATAACTCATTTAAAACTTTATATTTTTTGATTTAGGTAGGTACCTACTAAAACTGTATATTTAGAACAGAGATCTCGTAATTAAGTATAATATTATATAAAAAAACATTATTTTATTCACCGAACTTAATGCGACTTGAAGTCCACTATGGAAAGTTTGAAATCGGATTTTTTTTATATACCTAGCACGGCAAGTGACTCTATAATAACTTGATGTTTAGTGAAGTCCAGACGCGAAGACAACTGGTGTAGCGTGAAAACAACGCAGCATCAGTCAACCTCTCTGCCGGCCCACAAGGTGCTTCTTCACGCCTCGTTTGAAGGACCCCATGTCATAGGAAGGAGGGAAAACGTGTGCTGGTAGACTATTCCATCTTTTGGAGGTGCGACAAAGAAACGAGTCACCAAATTTCTTTGTGCTCGATGGGATATGTAGGATATACGCATAAACACGTTTGGATAAAAACAAATAAAAATAATGGCAGTTATAATTAACAGGTTCAACTTTAAAAAAATGCATCTTAATTTTTTTTTATATCTTACGGGTAAGAGCAGTGCCTTTATCTCACCAGGAGTTAAGTGATGATAAAGCCAATGGTAGAAGCGCAATTCACCCGGAAATCTCAACTAGTGAGGTACTGGCTAGCTTATCTCTAGCTGCCTAAACAATGCTACAAACATCAATGTTTTGGCGTTATATTAAGAGAAGATTATGTTAGCTAAAAAAAAAAAAACACAAATGTTGAAAAAATTTCCACGAGCACGGTTTGAACCTGCACCCTTCTGACATACCGGGTCAGGTGCTCTTCCAATTGAGCTATCGTGGTTCTAACCAGCCCGCCGAAATTATTCAACACTCTTTACTTTTTACTTTGAAAGCCAAAGGCGCCCATTCAATGTTAACAACTACCGTCATTAACATCCGATCATAATATTTTTACAAATACTAAAGATCAGTTAAGAAGTAGGCAAGCTATTTATAAATGTTTTATAATTTTTAACGCAAATTTTGTTGCGAACAAATTACAAAAACACAAATGTTGAAAAAATTTCCACGAGCAGGGTTTGAACCTGCACCCTTCTGACATACCGGGTCAGGTGCTCTTCCAATTGAGCTATCGTGGTGCAGGTGGTAGTTGAGAAGGGCGCAGGTTCAAACCCTGCTCGTGGAAATTTTTTCAACATTTGTGTTTTTGTAATTTGTTCGCAACAAAATTTGGGTTAAAAATTATAAAACATTTATGTTAGCTAGTTAGACGGACAAACAAGCCCTACCACCAACTAAACTGTTACTGCTGACATTTACTGCTGGGAATCGAACCTGGGAGCTCTGACTCTGAGATCGGTGACCTTAACCCCTACACCAAAGACACGGCAAAAATATATATGTAGGTATGTCAACATCATAAGACATACTTACACAGCCCTAACAAAACGCGAGGGTCAGAAAACTGCAGCACATACGTCTCACCGTCACGTACGTCTCGACAGTCATAAAATGAAACATCATAAGGAGAATAAAAACTGAAAAGAGCCAGTAACGACCAGAAACGGGGTCTTAACAAATCGGTGGTCATCACTCAAGGCTATAGCCACGGGGAGAGCTCCCTGACCCCGCATAAGAAGATAAGTCGCCTTTTCATTGTGTGTCGTGAGATAACGTTGCTTGTTCGATTTATTATAAATTGAGCCCGGCCCTTATTAGCGGTGGAATGCTACATCAAAGCCGATATGTTTGAAAAGGATACATATTGTGTGCGATTCTCGATACAACACATGTTTCGGGCAGAAATGGCACGACCTTTTGTGTGAGTTTGCTGGGGCTTGTTGTCAAATGGATGAAACGGTTTTTAGTTAATACAATGAGTTTGGAAGGTCAAAAAGACGCTTTAGATGATTATGATGAAAATTACTTGGAAGCACCTAATAAAGATACGGACGAAATACCAATTGGTATTTATGTGACTTTAATTACAAGCAGTTTTTAAACAAACTTTGTCCAATCTGAGACTCGAATCTTTCTGGGTTGAGCTTCTGGATATCCGGCGGCGTTAGACAACATAATACTTCTTAATGTTTAATGTAAGCATAAGTCTTTTCGCAAATAGTATGTATGAACTTGTAATAAAATCTCTTTGTCTGTTACTTGTATCTGGCTGGTTTTGGTATCATTAAAACTTTAAATTTTAAAGAAGATAATCTCAAATTCAAATTAGGAAAATGTGTGATTTTCATTTGTTTTTCATACTGTCAAGATGAGTGAATCTAATGAAGAAATTCGATGCATTTTAAAATTTTACTACAAAAAAGGTAAAAATGCAACGCAAGCCGCGAAAAAAAATTGCGATGTTTATGGACCTAGTGCAGTGTCTGTGAGAGTAGCACAAATTTGGTTTAAGCGTTTTCAATCCGGAAATTTTGATGTCAAAGATGGACGTCGCTCTGGTCGCCCTATTGCAGATAAAATGGATGCCATTTTTGAAAAAGTGGAGCAAGATCGGCATATCAGTAATTACGACGTAGCTGACAAACTGGGAATTGACCTCAAAACAGTTTTAGCGCATTTGAAAAATTGGGTACACAAAAAAGCTCGATATTTGGGTACCTCACGAGCTCACTGAAAGAAACCTAATGAACCGTGTACTCATTTGTAATTCTTTATTACGACGTAATGAAACCGAACCATTTTTGAAGAAGCTAATGACTGGTGATTACGTTGGATGCAAAGCTACAGTGGGGCCCACATATAGATAAATTGTCGAGTAGACTGAGCTCTGTGTCATAAGCCGCATAAGCTGCATAAGCAGTAATGAAAAATTCGTCAGATCACTGACATTGAAACAGCTAAACTTGTTTACTTTAGTTATTTCCATAGCGTAATGTCGTACGGCATTTTACTGTGGGGCAATGCTGTCGAAATTCAAACTATCTTTGTGCTGCAAAAGGGGCTATTCTATTATAACCTAAAAGCTGGTAATTCTCTCAGGGAGAGATTAAAAGATATTAATATAATGACAGTTGCATCACAATACATTTACGAGAACCTAATGTATGTTTTTTTATTTTTTTCCTGATCTCCAAACTTCAGTATAAAGATGGCACTAAATGATGATGAATGTATGTTTATAAAAATATTGAAACTTTTTCTAAAAACAGTGATATTCACAATGTAAACACTTGAAATAGAAACAAACTAGCAGTACCTTACACTAGGCTCCACAAAGTAAATAATTCATTTATAGGCCTGTATGAACGTTTTTACAATAAAGATCCAAGTAATATTACTTGGATATTCAAAACTTGATATTAATAAATTTAAAATCGCCATTAAGGAAAAACTCTATAAAAACGCTTATTATAAAGTGTCTGATTACATTGAAGACAAAACAGCATGGGTATAAAATGCTCCAATCACTCCAACAGGTATTTCTAAGTTTTTTAAACTGTGTAACTTGGTATCGGCATATAATTTTGTAAATGTAACATATTATATTAAAGCTGTAGAGTTTCTTGCGCCCATTCTTCTCCACAGCTAAAAAATGGACGTCCTGAATGGGTAGTAGGTAAAAAAAATTTGGACGATTCAAAAGCACTTTTCTAAAGTTTATATTAAAAAAAAAATTGACTTTGACTTTGGATCACGTACGACAAGAACGTGCGATAAAGGTCTTGGTCAAAGGCCGGTCAGGCTTCACAGACTGTGGCGAAACCCGGGTGAACTCGCAACAAGGTGATGCTGTGTGTGTGGTGGGATTGGAAGGGCATTATTCATTATGAGCTGTTACCACCAGGCAGGGCCATCGATTCTGAACTCTACTGCGAACAACTGATGAGATTAAAGCATGAAGTTGAGAGAAAGCGACCGGAATTAATCAATAGAAGGGCTGTGGTTTTTCATCATGATAACGCTAGACCTCGCACATCTTTAGCCACTCAGCAAAAATTAAGAGAGTTTGGCTGGGAGGTGTTAATGCATCCGCCGTATAGTCCTGACTTTCAGATTTCCACCTGTTTCGGTCTCTCCAGAATTATTTAGGCAGTGTCAGGTTAACATCACGAGAGAACTGTCAAAACCACTTTTCACGGTTTTTTGATCAGAAGCCCCAAAATTTCTATAGCAATGGGATCATGTCCCTACCTACAAGATGGCAAAAAGTTATCGAACAAAATGGCACCTACGTACTTTAGTTAAATGTAAATAAACTATATTTAATAATGTTTTGAATTTTCTTAAAAAACACGAAGAAACTTTTTCCTACCTATTATAATAATAGGTTGGGGAAAAAGTTTCTTCGTGTGAGTTCAATAACATACACACGCACAGAAAATTTATAGTATATAAATCTTCTGTGCATGTGTATGTTATTGAACTCCTTCTCAACTGCTGGACCGATTTGGATGAAATTTTCTGTGCGTGTTCAAGTGGATTCGAGAATGGTTTACATTTACAATTGAACCCTGTAGGTGGCAATGCTATAGGGGTCCATCATGGATACGGGTGTTCTTAAGCGGACGAATGATTTGTTTGTTTTGTTGTCATGGAAACTGTCAAAGCGGTACGAAGTCCGCCGATCAGCTAGTATTATATAAACATAAATACACTTGATAAGTCTTACACTTATGTATCACAATAAAGACTTGCAGTGTTGCAATCTTAAGAAAAGTCATTAATGTATATCGCTGAGGTTTCACTATTGTGAAGAACTTTACAAGTAACATTATGTATACAAAATATATAATTACCAAGAGAACAAGTTAAACGATTCTTTGTTTAATTGCATCATCATCATCATAATCTCAGTCAAAACGTCCACTGCTGGACAAAGACCTTTCCCAAATCATAATATTTCTGAGTACATGCCCTTAAAACTAAAAGCAGCTCAGTACGTAGCGCGCATAAAAGAGTTATTTATTTTATCTACACTTATGTTGTAACATTCTACTTATGTGTCCTATACTTGACTTATAATTACTACTGTTATAGCGCAGACAACAAAACACTCAATTTAAGCAATTTCACATGATGGTATAATATCCACATCGATATCGTAAAATCTCATTATAACATCAATAAAACGCGACCAATTAACCTGGCTGACATAAGGATGTCAAAATCCTCATACAAGTTGTATAAAATTTTGATATTAGGCTGGCTTTTGAAAACAGTTGGGTTATACGTGAAAACTTCGTCGAAACTACTAAACTTACATACACAAAACTCTTTGGTAAGATCTTGTGCCAATTAAATAAAAAAAGAACAGCGCGCGCTCGCTCCTGATTGGCCCTGCGCGTGCAGCTGCGCTCTCATTGGTTAGATTTTAATGGCGGCAAGTTCACTGTGACAATACACGTACGCGTGAATTTAATGTTTCGCAATGTGTTTTGTTTTTAAAATACAAATTAAAAGTTAAAAATGGACAGCGACGATGATATTTGTACGCCTCCGGATATTCTAGAATTGGCAACAAAAGTAACTCACAATCTTTTGCCAGAAAAATCTAGAAAATTATATGAAAAAGAATATAATAACTTTTTGGCATGGAAGATCGAAAAGAAAACTACATCATTTTCTGAAAATGTCATTCTTGTGTATCTCAAAGACCTCTCCGACAAATTCAAGCCATCTTCTATGTGGGCTAAATATTCTATGCTCAAGTCCACACTGAGTATCTACAACAATATTGATATCACGAAGTATTCAAAAGTTATAGCGTTCCTGAAACGCAGTTCAGAAGGACACAAGGAAAAAAAGTCCTTGACGTTCACATCAGGTCAAATAAAGATGTTCCTGAAAGATTCACCAGATATTTTGTATCTTTTTGAAAAGGTAAGTGTATTTTAGTTCTGTTATTTAATCGACCTAGTACTTACGTACTACACACGCAAGTTATCTAGACACTCCGTTTAAGCGCTTTGTGTATAAATTAGTTAGTAGGTACCTACACTTTACTACTTCATAAATCATAATTTTTGCCTTGGCTATGTACCTCAAGCTTATTATATCGTTTATTGTTACAGGTTGCACTAATCTTCGGCATAATGGGGGCATGCCGAAGGCAAGAGCTATACAACATCCAGTTCGATGAAGTCTCTAACATAGACGACAGTACAATCATGGTGAAAGTTTCGAAAACAAAAACGAAAATAGATCGTTCTTTCGTTGTGACGGGCAACTGCTATGCCGTATGTAAAAAATACATGGAACTTCGACCCACCCCCTGTCGAAATCCTGCCTTTTTCTTGAGCTATAGATCGGGGAAGTGCGTCGATCAAAGAACTGGTATTAATAAATTTGGTGCTCTGGGAAAAACTATCGCAAGTTTTTTGAATCTGCCTAACCCAGCGTTGTACACGGGGCATTGCTTCCGGCGCACCTCGGCGACCCTTCTCATAGATAGCGGTGGTGATTTGACCGCACTGAAACGACACGGGGGGTGGAAGTCTTCTACTGTGGCTGAAAGCTACGTTGATGAGTCTTTAATGAATAAAATTCAAGTCTCAAATACGATCTTGAACAGTATAGAAAACAAGACGAATGAAGTAATTATAAATATTCCAACTCCGTCTACGAGCTCTACTGCTTGCCCCGCGACCGCTACAGCTGCTGGATCAATAATTAACATTAACTTTCAAAATTGTACCATCCAAAATTTGAACAATTATTATAAATAAACTATTGTCAGCTTTTACTCTTGTTGTTTGACTAATTGCATTAGTGAAGATAAAGTAGTGTATGCAACTGCATATAACACGGGTATTAAAACACTCGTTACTATTATGAAACTCGCTGCGCTCGTTTCATAAACTCACACTCGTGTTTTAATACCCTTCATTATATGACAGTTGCATAAACTACTATAAAAGCAGTGTTCAAATATACAATTATAATAAGTCAATCAATTATATAAGGTCAGCAAGTATAATAAGTCTGTATGAATAGGTAACACAAACAAATAGGTAACTAAACAAAGATGCTCAGTTATCCGTAAGATGGATTTCTCCTTGTATAAAAAATGGGTTCTCGATTTCATTATTAAGAAATATTTATTTATTTTCCACACAACATAATTACAGTAGGAAAACAAAAAAATATATAACAAGAATGCAGTGACAACATACAACAGTGACAACGTGCTAAGCAAAGCAATCCACCAAAGAAATATGTGATTTTCTTCTTGTACATTTTTCTGAATTTATTTATAAATTTTTCGCAGCTTTGAAATGCAACTTAAGCAACTTTACGTATACCGTATGAATTTCCCGAGTCATACAAAATACTCGTTTATATAAACAATATTTTATTTGTGTCATTTTAATTTATTCAGTAACGAAAAAATCTAGACGCCTACTAATTTTAATTATATAATAATAAATCTATTCTAAAAATGCTAGTTATTTAAATACATGTTCTAATTACTTTACATGTCCCTTTCAATTGGAAATACAATCGAATCGCTTCCAATGGCAACACGATAGCTACGAATATTTCAGTGGCGAAAAAAAATAAACTAGACGCTTATGCAATGCAACAAACCTCCAGTGGGCCATAACCTAACAAACTAGGAGAAAGTGCACGTAAAATGGGCGCATTTAAAATTTATCGCCGGGAAATATTACCAGTTTAGAGGAGGAGCGGCAACTCCGCGAACTAATGCCGCTTCTTGCAGCGTAAAAAGAACTTAATGTCGTCCGGGGGGGAATGTGAATTGTGTTTTTATAATCTGCCCTTTTTCGAGTCATAACTTCATGTTTTATTTTACGGAACTCATCTTAACTGTTACTAAACTAAAATTTGATTTGACAATGGCGGCGCATCCGCATCTCTACGTATATTTATAAGAATAAGAAATAAGAATAAGAAACATTTATTGACCTGCACAAAAACAAATACAAACAGATGAGAAAAATAAAAATAAAATAAAACAGAAGAACATCTTAAAACAATTAACACAATCACAAAAAAATAGAAATAAAATAAAAGAGAAAGAACACTATAAATAACTACGATATGTGCAAGGCCAACGGGTAGCTGTCTCAGCAATGCTTTTGTGGCAATACACATAGTGCCACAGAAGCGCTGGTTTTCAGACAGCTCCCTGAAAGTGAAGTGGCGACGACTTGTGGTGTGACAAAAATAATATACTACATAAATACTAATAGGAAAATTATATACTTAAAAACACTTACACATACATTAAGAAAAAAATAAATAAAAATAAAAAATATATATATATATATAGAATGGCTGCATGTTCACTATGCCCTTGCCTTTGCCTTCACCGAACAAAAGAAACAAGAAAAGAGAAAGAAAAAATATATAAACCTACTTTAAAATCAACCAACAAAGAGAAGAAGAATATAACTCTACTCTTTGAAGAAGAAGAAAAATTAAAATTAATAATTTAACCATGCATGTCAAAGTCAAATCAAAAAGAAAGTTATCTATTGGTTTAATTAACCCTATGTCTTTGCCACGTGTGTTGGTCGTCGACGTGGCAATGGAAAAATAACTTATATTATGAAGTGCACAATGTTCACTCATGCGCAAATTCCACAACATGGCGAGAGACAAAAGAAATAAACCTTCCCTACAGCCGCATCAACCCTTGCCGTGAAGAAACCGTAAGTAAGTGTCCAGTCAACGAAGTTCTTTTTCTTTTTGTTATTTCAATATCTTTATTCATTACTAGCAGCCTGTCCCGGCCTCGCACGGGTGGACGTTTCTTTTTTAATATAGCCTATGTTACTCAGCGCTAATGTAGCATTCTAATGGTGAAAGAATTTTTTAAATCGGTCCAGTAGTTTTTGAGTTTGTTCGTTGCAAACATACAAAAATACAAAGCTTTCCTACTTATAATATAAGTATGATTTTGCCACAACACTAACATAGCTTTAATTACACACAAGATAAAAGATTGGTCCTTTAACTATAAACACGGGGTTGGACTTCTTGGCGGGAAAGTGAAGAGTTATGTATGCGGTTTTGTCTTATTTTCTAAAATTTGTGTTACGTCGAATATTAATGTGAAATAATGGTGGATTATTAATCGTTAAGTTTTCGTGAGTGTGCATGAGTGTTGGCAAATGAAGCAAAACAGTCCAACGTTACTTTTCAAATTCTCTCAAGAAGTCGGCCCGAGGACTTAGTAAAGCCCCACATCTTTACTGAGATACTCTCGGGGTTGGGGGGTATATCATTTCTCACTTCTCGTTTCTATTATCATTCATCATCATTACTGAAAGGAAATATTGTTTATTTATGTATTACTTGTAAGAAAAAATACTTTGATACTGGCTAAATGTGCTAATCGCACGAAGCCATCAACTAAAGGAAAAAAAAACTATAAACAATCGCGAGCTCGACTCTCACTCACTCAATCGTCGTCATCGTCATCATCCATCATCATTCATCACCAGATCATTTTGCGTCTCTACTGCTGGCGCACGAGCCTATGGATAGGAAGAACGGGCCCAGTGCAGATTGAAGGTTGATGACGACTACTATTGCAGCCGGGACCGACTGCTATTCGTGCCTTCCGAAGCACTAAGAGCTCGAGATGATTTTTAGACATTTCTGGTCGTCCATCCGATGACCGGCCTTTGCGAAAGTTGCTTAAGCTTACCAATCGCAGACCGGGTGCGTTTACAATTAAGCCACCAAAAAGTACGCACTACCAAAGAGTACGTTTTCCTAAACGCAATTCTATTTTTCCTATTGACAAACAAACATTCAACATGTCATTTAGAAATACTACGTACCATTTGACTCCATGCACACGTTATGTCACAGGCAAGTAGTTGCTAACAGATTTAATATTATTAATTTAGTAGCACTACGGTACTCTTTGGTAGTGCGTGGTTAGGGTTGCCAACTATTTTTCAGGAAATTAAAGTTAATCCTTCACTAACTAGTCTAAAAAAAGGATTTGGAGAAAAAAATAAAGTATTTTCCAAATTTATTTATTTAAGCGTTGCGTTTAGTTTCACTTCACCTGAGTCTGAATATCATTCAGTAGTTCAGAAATTAAGTCAACAGGAATATTCCGTTCAAAACGCACGCATTAGTTCTAGGCTGATGATGACGATAACCACCACTGCTGTTCATAGGCTTTTCCCCGCGGTCCGCGATCCACGGCTATATCCATCCATATCTTGCTAGTCCTTGCGATGATCGTCGCTAAATCTCAGTCTGAGGGCGTCCTACACTGCTATATAATCACAGTCATATTGACATAATTCATAATACACTTATTATTATTATTATTTGTTATCTACGAGTACATAAACATGTGGACGCGATTACATCTTTCTATAGGCCCTTTTGGGTAACGCTTATAATTGAATAGAGAAGAACGATACAGACCCAATAAAAATGTAACATGGCGTAACTCTTTTTCCTTATCTGTGCTTAGTTTATGTATTGGTTATCGTATTAGTTCGGTTTAAGTTATAGTAGGTATTTAGTCATGAGACAGATGTCAAGTTTTACTAAGTTATTCTTATCCTCAATCCAATATGATGAAATATATTTTAAGTTTCATTCACAAAAGAAATCCACTGGAGGTTTAATGGTTTATAGTAACTTTACAAGTAAATACATTATGTAAATTATTTATAAGAATAAGAATAAGTTTATAGAAAAAAAATGGTGCAATAAATAAAATAAAATATTACAAAAACACGGATCAAAATTCTTATCTCCTAGTTACCAAGGGTTCCCAAACTAGGCTAGGTCTTGGGAAACCGTAATTAGTTAAGTATAATTCGTTTTTGTTGTAATATTTAGTTGTTGTAATAATTGTAATGTGTGTTGTGTAATTGCTTGCTTTAGTGTTAGTGTAAGTATACTGCGGTGTACGCAAGAAAGTGAGTTACTTTGTGTTGTGTAGTGACTTGTATAGTAGGTATATTTAGGTATGTTTGTTGCTAACTTATTAACAGTTATTTATGTATTTATATTGTAAACAATAAAAAAACGTCATTATTTCACATTAATAAAACGTTTTCCTTTCTTCCTAGGACATGGGGTCCTTCAAACGAGGCGTGAAGAGGCACCTTATGGGCCGGCAGGGTGAGGGTGACTGATGCGTTGTTTTCACGCTGCACCAGTTGTCTTAGCGTCTGGACTCCATTTCCACTTAAGTTCAGGTGGAGTGGAGTAATTTGCCATGCAATCTATAAAAAAAAACATTTTGATAAACACACATTTTAGAGAACATAACAAAACTGCATACGTGAACCGGTACGGTTTATGCGGACTTCTCGTAAGTGCAACGTTGTAAAGAATACCGCCTGATTCGGTGGTACAGTAAGTTAGTTGGCGGGCGTGGCGCACGTTCTATGGCCCCACCCGGGATCCGAAGTCGGATAAGTGAATTGTAGAGCGTAATCCATACGTGACGTGTGCGGCTTACACACTGGCGGCTTTCCGCGTTCGTTATTTAAATTGTTATTGTATGTATAAATAATAGATAGTCATATTTATTATTATTAACGCCTCGGTGTGGTGGCGAAGCACTCAGCTCGGTTCGATATACGCAGGTCTTGGTTTCCAGATACAGAGGGGTTGCCGCAGCCCGTGACCACGGCCGGTACAACTTAGTCGAAGCAAATATACTTGTAATGTTTAAGATAGGTAGCCCATGCACGGGTCGGAGGGCAGAGGAGTACGTGTTTACAGCCTTGTAATGTCTTTTCATTTCCTGTCTTGGTTTCCATAAACAGATACAGGGTGGACGTAGCCCGTGACCACAGCCGGTACAACTCAATCTTAACATACACACTTGTTAGTTTTTAAGACAGGTAGGTAGCACTTGCGTAGGAGGGCAGAGGATTAGGTACGTGAATACAGCCTTGCAATATCTTTTCGTTTTCTGACTTTTTTCATACTATTTTCAATTTGTTTAAGTGTGTTTATTAATGCTAAGTATTTTTTGTATGTTGTGCTGTTACTTATTATAACTTATGGGAGTGTAAGTTTTCATTAATTATACTAACTTTATATTTTCGTTTACTCTGAGTATTGTTGTACGTGTAACACAGTGCGTAAATTGCTGCGACCATTACCTCTTTTATCTGTTGCAAATTGCAATACATCAGTGTGCTATATAACCACCGGTTGTTATACTCGTTTCCTCATCCTAGTATAGAACAAGTATCGCGATAACTCTGTCAACAGCCGTCTTCATCGGTAACGCTCCGTCGTCGCTAGGTTTAACTCAGCGTATTTGATTACAAATGGGCAATGGCAACCGGAAAACGCAATGTGGGCATTCTGGGCATGCCTCCAACAAGGCGGACCCACGATCTGGTGAAGGTCGCGGGTAGCCGCTGGAAGCGAGCAGCACAAAACCGGTCGATGTGGAGATCCTTGCGGGAGACCTGTGTCGAGCACCCCCCGTACACACGACTTTAAAGTTTATACTGATACCCCCCACCATTAGTTATAAAGTTAGGTGTCAGACATCCTTGCGCAAGCACAAGGGATCATCTGCGTCAGGTCATAACGCCAGATCAGGACGCGCCGAAGCACATTCTTCATCCGATACTTTTAAGACTAGTGCCTGGGTCCAGCAGTGGGCGTCATTTGGCTGAATTGAATTACCTAATGATGATGAATATGTGCCATAATTAATAAACATACCTTTTCTATATTAATTGCCCGCCGGCTAACGAGTGGTACAAAATGGCCAGTGTGAATCAGTGACATCGAGTAGTCTGCAGAATAGTTTCTTCGCGGTCTCAGTTCGTGTCTGAATGGAGCGTTATCCCGAACTCCACGGACAAACTTAACCGACAGGTCTTTTATTAGCGATACGGTGGTTCGATTCCAATTTAAGACCGGAACCGGCTCTTTCAGACTGTTTGTTTAAAACTCTTAAATTTTTTGTAACTATAAAATGCTAAGACGCTCAATGGCGCAGTGGTTAGCGCGCGGTCTGAGATTGGTAAAGTTAAGCAAATTTCGCAAAGGCCTGTCATCGGATGGGTGAACAAAAATTTATCATCTAGAGCTCCTCCTTGCTTCGGAAACCATGTAAAGATGTCGGTTATTCCCTCTAGAAAAGAAGAATTTACCAGTGAGTCTCATCGACGCAAACCACTCATGCAGCAAAAATTCGAAGAGTATAAAACAAAAACAATATTCGTTTGCTACATGCGAATATCATTACGATCGGTACCTAGAGCTTAATGCCGAATAAACTTTGACGCAACCAAATAAAACGGGGGTTTAAAATTTTACTCTCACTCAAAGTTTCCGATGTTTACTCTTAACTGCGGATCGGCACTTGCGGAATATCGGTAACGATTCCAAGTCATGTGAAGTTCGTTAGTTATGTTTGCATTTCATTATGATGTTAACTTAATGGTTACAATTTGATGTTCATTGAATCAAGAGCGGTAGGTACGCTTAGTTTCTTAAGGGCGTACAAGATTGTTTTTCATGCCTTTTTAAACTATTCATCGTCATTAGTATCATTTAGCATAAAAACGTTTCTTTGCTGGGCCTGCACTCAGAGCTTCCCACATAAACAATAGAAGCATTTAAAGTATTGGTTTGTTTTTTAGAATCTAAGCGCAACTGAACGCCCTTTTGTATTTGAAAGATCGAACCATAGCCTACCACGCTTGCCTAATATAGGGTAGTGGGTCTAAACAACTGCTTTCCTATGACAACAACCGGGATTAATGGCTTATCAATGCCTTTCGAAGCAAGTTCGAGATATTTTAATTTAGTCTCGGTCAAAACTACGTTCACCCCTATGACCATTGTGAATGTTGCCTTGCGAGAGCGCGCTAGCTAAATACCTAGTACGTAGTACGCGTGCACTATCTCACCTGATGGAAAGTGTAGATGTGGTCTAAGATGGACCGCGCTCACCCATAAGGTGCCCATTCACTCTTACCTTGAATAGACCCAAGTCATATGTGTCGGGAAACACAGTCGCCGGAAGAGCATTCCACAACTTCGCCGTCCGCACAAGGAAGGATGATGCAAAACGCTTAGTGCGGCAAGGTGGAATATCTACGACAAAGCGGTGGAGGCCCCCGCGACGCCTTGTCGCGATAGAAAAATGGAGATGGTGGAATGAGGTTATGGAGATTTTGAGCGCATTCCTCGTGGAATAGCCTGTAGAAAATAGACAAGCATGCGATTTGGCGGCGATGGTTCAGGCTATGCAGCTTTTTGCTTGTTAGGTCCTTATCACCTATTATAATCCTTCGAGCACGTCTGTCTAGCAAATTAAGTGCGTCCAGGTGGCATTTGGCAGCTCCTTCCCACAAGTGTGAATAGTAGTCTATGCAGGGTCTAACCTGAGCTTTGTATAAGATTAAAAGCTGTTCCTTAGTAAAGTACCGTCTCACCTTGTTCAAGATACCAAGTTTTTTTGCAGCTGTTTTTGCTTTTGACTCGATGGATCGCCCAAAGTTCAGGTCGGAAGATAAGGTGAGACCTAAGAGGTCCAGTTGGTCTGAAACTTCTACAATAGTATGTCGATAGCAGAGAAACGTCAGTGAGTGCTGACCTTAAGACGCACAAAAAATCTCTTGACAACTTATCTCTACCGCCGAAAAGCCGCCAAGTCCAAATAAATTTTAATGGGAGACCAAATAAAATCGGAATTTAAAATTTTACGTGCCCAAAGTTGCCGGTGCCGTTTACTCTAACGACGGATCGGCAGTTTCGGAATACCGTTCGGTGGCAATCCGAAATCGATTTAATCACGGGAATCATGCAAAGTTTCCTCGCAAAGTTTGTTTAAACTTTGGAATTGGAACAAATTGGAGCAACGTGGCCTGCGGCTATGTATTAATGGTAGATTCATGACGCTGACTGTTAGCTATGAGTTGTCGATAGATTATCGCGTCTAGATGTGGATGTAATGACAAAGACGACTCCAAAGTATATTCATTTGTACCCTAAAATAGTAGCAAATTAAAAGTAAAGAAAAGCAAGGTAGGCGTATGCCTAATTGCCACCTTAGTGTTAAAAATATATACCTCCAATAAAAACATATGAAAAAAGATAAAATATTGTACACATTATTGTACAAATAAATTAAAATAAACCTAAATAAAAATTTAAATTTTATTAGAAAAAATCAACCAGTCTTAGGAAGCTCGAGTGGGGATCGAACCCACGACCTTTGTATAACCGGTCCAATGCTATGACCGCTGAGCTACCGAGACCCCTGAAGACTCTGTCTAGTAGTTTGTGATTTACGCTGCAAGTCAGCAGTATTACGTCCACGCTTACGTTGTTAAACCTTTTATTTCGAAATATCTATATATATTAATACGTAAGGCAAAAACTTTGTACCCCTTTTTACGAAAATTGCGCGAACGGAGGAGTATGAAATTTCGCACACTTATAGTTTATATAGAGAAAAAGTACAGAATGTTATTTTTTTTTTTAAATTATGCATAAAAAATACATTAAATCAATAAAACAAACATTACACACACTACCATGTATTTGACACACACACTATACTCTTTAAAAAAAATCAAAAATGGAAGAGGTGCGGCCGAAATCGGTCAACGCCAAACCATGATATCGTTTAAATCTACAGCTTCATGATCCGAATCCAAACTCACATTCTATCTTTTTTAATTTTTCATTGCTTAGGATACAATCCGTGCGGCCTTAAAACTACGGTCGATTTTCGACCACTGGGCGAACACTAGTATTCGTAAATAAGTGGGTTCGTACATCTTGACGAATGAAGAAAAAAACACAAATCATATGAATTCGTACATAAAGTTACGTTACGTACGTTAAGGTAACTTAAAATATCGCGTCCAATGTAACGCTAGCTTTAACCTGACGATTTATTGGTCTCAGTTGAACTGAACGTGACCATTAAGTTTGGTCGTCAAATCTGCCAAAGAAACTTAAGCTGTTGCGAACTTTAAATAGTTTCATTTGATGGATCGCTACGGATTCCTATAACTTAGTTACTAAAGTTTTTTGTCTACAAAACTTGGTTGAATTCATTAGTCACGCCTTGGATCATGACAAGGGGAATTAGATTTGACACAATTTTCTTAGAAGCTTTTTTTTGCATTTTTTTAAAATTAGAATTAGATTTGAAAATATATTTTTAGTATTAGTCTCATATTTTATTTCTTTCTACTTGATATTTTTATTTGTTGTTATTTTTGATTTTATTAAAACACATAAAAAAACATGTTAAAATATGTAAAAAACAATATTGAAATACCATTTGACTCATTTGTTTTTTTTTTAATTTATGCAAAATTTAGGTCGCGGGAAGCCGCTGGATGCGAGCAGCACAAAACCGGTCGTTGTGGAGATCCTTGGGGGAGGCCTTTGTCCAGCAGTGGACGTCTTTTGACTGAGATGATGATGATGATGATGATGCAAAATTTATTTTTTAAATAATGTCAACAAAACCCTAACAAAAAACGCAAAATTACCAAAACTAGTGAAACTCTTCGAGTGAGGTATCCAGAGCGTGTTCTTCTCACAAAAATTACATCCTATACTTCATTGTGATTCAGAACACGGCTCCGATACGAGATCGATAAAAGAAACGACCCGCGCACTGAAAAAAAAGTGAGATTCACTGTTTTGCTATTCAAGGGGCGGATCTTTGTCATTGAAAAAGAATGCTAGACGTACTTATGCAATCCACGGTGATAAAAAGGGATGAAGTATGATAAATAGCTTTGGTTGGGCACAGAAATGTTGTATAAACAGCAGCCATGACGGAACGAGAAATATGCAACCGGTAATAAAATACTCTTATTTCTCGTTGTTACAGCATTTGTTCGGATTTTGTGAGGCAGTGGCTTTTTGTTTCAATGTTTAAGGTGCAGTCCTTTATTTGTCAAATTTAAAAAAAAAATTAAGATGGTGGTAGAATGGT
The DNA here is from genome assembly GCA_947562085.1 of Eudonia lacustrata. Taxonomy (NCBI): domain Eukaryota; kingdom Metazoa; phylum Arthropoda; class Insecta; order Lepidoptera; family Crambidae; genus Eudonia; species Eudonia lacustrata. The sequence goes on along the minus strand of OX387315.1, from coordinate 6,340,871 downwards.
CTAAAGGTGGTAGCTAGCCAGGCGGATTTATTGTTCCACATCTCAACCCGTGGGTGTCGTAAAAGGTGACTAAGGGACCATTCCAGAGGATTGGCAGCAGCATCTCTCTGAGCTTTTGCATTAATTTTTCATGGTCCTACATGGCCTACGGTTTGTTCCTTCGCCGAGAGAGAAATGTCACTAATTTCTCATTGACTGCAGCAGAACCTCCTTACACTAAATACGACGAAGACCATGTACATTTCTTTCCACAAAACGATTGCCTCAGCTCCTCAACCCGACATATAAATTAAAATTCATACCAAAGTCAAAGTCAAAGTCAAATATTCTTTATTCAAATAAACTTTAGAAAAGTGCTTTTGAATCGTCCATATATTTTTTACCTACTACCTGTTCCGTAGGTCGAGGTGGTTATTGTTATTGATGATGATGATGGAGTGGTCCATGGCGATGGTAAATAATGACTGCGCCTCTTTATGAGATGTTGTATATTTACAGTGACTACATTGTGACTGACTTATTATCTAAACCTTACAAGACTATTTCTACAATATAAACTGTGTAGATGTTGGAGGGAGGATGCCGTGTCTTATCTTAATCAGATCTACACGCGATTAGGAATGCTTTTACAAACTCTTTAACCATACGTGAAGATAAGAAATTATGTGGCGACCGCAGGCCGCCACACTACCCATTCAGGACGTCCATTTTTTAGCTGTGGAGAAGAATGGGCGCAAGAAACTCCACAGCTTTAATTCAATATGTAACGATATTTACAAAATTATATGCCGTTACGTTACCAAGTTATACAAGTTTAGAATACTTTAACAATATTTTGGATTAGAAATACCTGTTGGAGTGATTGGAGCATTTTAAACCCACGCTGTTTTGTCTTCAAGGGAATCAGACACTTTATAATAAGCTTTTTTATAAAGCTTTTCTTTAATAGCGATTTTAAATTTATTAATATCTAGTTTTTGGATATTACTTGGAACTTTAATGTAAAAACGTACACACAGGCCTCTAAATGAATTATTTACTTTGTGGAGCCTAGTATTAGGTACTGCTAGTTTGTTTTTATTTCTAGTGTTTACATTGTGAGTATCACTGTTTTTAGAAAAACTTTCAATATTTTTAGAAACATACATTAGGTTCTCGTAAATATATTGTGATGCAACTGTCATTATATTAATATCTTTAAATGTCTCCCTAAGAGAATTACCAGCTTTTAGGTTATAAATTGCTCGAATAGCTCGCTTCTGCAGCACAAAGATAGTTTGAATATCGGCAGCATTGCCCCACATTAAAATGCCGTACGACATTACGCTATGGAAATAACTAAAGTAAACAAGTCTAGCTGTTTCAATGTCAGTGATCTGACGAATTTTCATTACTGCATAAGCCACAGAGCTCAGCCTACTCGACAATTTATCTATATGTGGGCCCCACTGCAGCTTTGCATCCAACGTAATGACAACGTAATGACGTAATGCCTAGAAACACTGTGGTGTCCACAAGGTCCACATTCTTATCTTTAATTTTTACACTGGTTTTCACCTCCATAACGTTGGGTAATACGAATCTTATACATTTGGTTTTTTGTTCATTTAATAGCAAATTGTTAACACTAAACCAATGAACTATCTTTGAGACAGCATTGTTCACATCGTCATCAATCGGCTGCCGTCGTTTCACTTTGAATAAAAGTGAGGTATCATCTGTAAACAATACTATCTCATGGTTGTCTTTTACAAAGTAAGGCAAGTCGTTAATATGAAGTAAAAATAAGAAAGGACCAAGAATTGAACCCTGTGGAACTCCCATTGTAACCACTGATCCCGGAGATCTTTTACCGTTAACATCAACCCTCTGAACCCTATCACTAAAATATAAGATAAGAAGATTCAGTGATGCATCTCTAATTCCATAGTGGTAGAGCTTCCTGACCAGGGTTTCATGTAAAACACAATCAAAGGGCTTGGATAAATCACAAAAAACTCCTACGGCATCGTGTGAATCCTCCCAGGCATTAAATATTTGAAGTAAAAGCTCAACACCAGCGTCAGTAGTCGAGCGACCCCTAGTGAAACCATATTGTCTAGAATGTAAAAGTTTATTTCTATAAAAATGAACTTGAATTTGGTCTAGAATTATCTTTTCAAATATTTTACTAAATGTGGGTAGCACAGAAATTGATCTAAAGTTAGTGGGGTCACATGTGCTACCTGATTTGAATAATAGGATTACTTTACTGTGCTTCATTAGGTCAGGAAAAACACCACAGTCAATGCATTCATTAAATATGCAAGCTAAAACTGGAGCTATTGTAAATTACCCAAGATTGTGATGATCAAAACAACTGTGCGTGTGAATCAATAAGGCGCACTAAAGTTTTAAAATATCTTGGAGTGCAAATTGATAAGAATCTATTCAAAAAAAACTCACATCGGTGGTCTCTCAGCTCGTTCAAAAAAGGTCATACATATAATGCGTAGCCTGCGTAATGTTGCAAGCATCGATACAATTAAGGCAGTTTACTACGCACTATGCCAGTATCTCATAGTGTACTGCATTACTTGCTGGGGGAGTGCTGCAAGAACATTTATTTTTCAGGCTGAGAGAGCACAACGGGCAGTATTAAAAGTTATTCTTAGTAGGCCATACAGATATCCAACTACACTTGTTTATGAAGAGGCAGGTGTTCTCAGTGTGCGTCAGCTGTTTGTACTAAAAACTTCGCTAATTATGCACGGAGCCGTCATTTCCTCTCCTGACTACCATAAACCAATAACCAATCGCAGAGTTTATAGATTGAATATCCCATCGGTTAACACTGTTTGCGCAACGCTTTGGTGATTTAAAAAAATATATTTATTTAATCCTTTATTGCACATATAAAACACACATTAAAACAGACGTTGTACAAGACATAATTATACAAAGGTGAGCTTATCTCTAGAAGAGATCTTTTTCAGCCAACCCTAGCTGTGGTGTGGAACGAGAGTTTGCGGGACTATTATACGAACTAATTACTGATAAATATACATACTTAAACTATATAACCATAATGTAATAAACATACATACACATACACATTATACATATAATAATTTAAAAGTATAATTTGATATGACGTTACTGACCAGTATTGGTAAGGTAGTCTTTTAACTTATGTTTAAATGATTCCACCGATGGACTCTCACGAATGTCGGGATGCAATTTATTCCACAATTTGGCTGCGTGGACGGTGAAAAAATATATGTGTATAACAGAGTTGTAAAATTTGGCAAGAGTATATGAAGATCGAAATATTATTACTGAATGGCTAAAAACATTAACTTACGACTATGCTAAATGAAGTTGATATAATGATGTGTTTATATAATTTAAGATATTTGTAGTTTGTAACACTGTCCCACTAAAATTAGCTAAAAATAACTTGTATAAATTATTAATATTACTATCGAATATGTACCCACCTGATAAGACGGTTGTTTAAATTGAGATTTAACTAAAGATTATGTAACTTTGTGCCAAGGTTACCTTGATGCAGGCTTGCCCAGTGAGGAACCGATAGATATGGACTATTATTAGTAAGCGTTATATGCAAAGATGTTATTCCATAGTTTTAAATCTAGTTTTAAGTAATTCTGTCACTTTGCAGTTAATTAACATTTTTTCATTTTTATTGGACATAGTTGGATTATCTGAAGTTCGAAGAGAGAGGGAGGACTCGATTATCCTCTAGTCCGATAACTTGCTCTATTTCCGGGAGGGTGAACAACTGTCCCAAGGTGGTGTCGGGTTCATCGTCCACAAGTCCCCCGTGAACAACGTTGTCGAGACCGGGAGTGTGTCGCCTAGGATAGCGTACCTTATACTCAGAATAACCAAACGGTATTCGTTGAAGGTCATACAGGTTTATGCTCCTACTACGACACCCTGACGATGAGGTGGAAGCTACGTATGAGGACATCTCTAGAGCCATACAAGCCTCCAAAACTCATTACAGCGTTGTCATGGGAGATTTTAACGCAAAACTGGGCAAACGAAGCGGCGATGAGATGAGAGTGGGATGATTTGGGGTTGGTAATTGGAACTCCCGGGGCCAACTGCTGGAGGACGTTCTTGAAAGGGAGGGACTCTTTATGATGAACTCCTTTTTCAGGAAGGCTGAACACTGCAAGTGGACCTGGATGAGTCCCGATCTTGCAACAAAAAACGAGATTGATTTTATTATGTCGACGAGGAAGCAAATATTTAATGATGTCACTGTGATCAATGCGTTTAAAACTGGCAGCGAACAGCGGTTGGTAAGAGGTACATTGAATATCAACGTTAAGCTGGAAAGACGTCGATTAGTAAGGTCCACGCTTCGTCCTGCACCCATCCAAATCCAAAACCCCGAAAGCTTTCAGCTCGAATTGCAGAATCGCTTCGAGTGCCTAAATGATTGCGAAAATGTGGACGAATACAGCAACAAGTTTGTGGAAACTGTCTAAACCGTTGAGTCTACGTTTTTTAAAACCAACCGTGCAAAAGGAACCAAAAAGTTCTCAGACCATACCCTAAAACTAATGGAAGAGTGGCGCGCAATGGTTCTGCTTTCTTCAGGTGATGCGTCTCAGTTTCGGCGGCTAAATAGGCAGATCTCGAAGTCTATGACTCGCGACACGCGCCGATTTAATACTAACCGTATTAAAGAGGCCATTGAGCGGAACAAAGGCTCAAAAGTGTTCGCAAGAAATCTGGATATTAGGCACTGCCAACTAACGACGCTGAAAACCGATGACGCCAGAACTGTTACGACCAGGTCGGATGTTATGGGAGAGGTCGAGAAGATCTATGGACAGCTTTACACATCCACATGGCCACCTGTATAAAGGTTAGCTAAACACCCTAGAGCTAAGTTAACCCGACACTATACCGAAGACATCCCGGACATCAGCCTGTACAAGATTAGTGTAGATATGGCTCTCAAACAGATCAAAAATGGCAGGGCACCAGGTGCTGACGGAATAACGGACGAGCTTCTGAAAGCAGGCGGAAGACCGGTACTCGTAGCTCTTCAGAAGCTATTTAATTCCGTCGTACTAAGGGGCAGAACGCCAGCGACGTGGCACGAAGGTATGGTGGTACTGTTCATCAAAAAGGGCGACAAAACCCTGCTGAAGAACTTCAGGCCCATCTCGCTTCTAAGCCACGTCTACAAGCTGTTTTTGAGAGTCATAAGAAATCGTCTCGCACGCAGGTTTGATGACTTCCAGCCTATCGAACAAGCTGGTTTCCGAAAAGGCTTCAGCACCATAGACCACATACATACGCTGCGGCAGGTTATTCAGAAGCCCGAAGAGTATAATCAGCCTCTCTGCTTAGCGTTTGTGGACTATGAAAAAGCCTTCGATGCGATTGAAACATGGGCCGTGCTACAGTTTCTCCAGCGGTGTCAAATTGACTACCGGTTCATCAAAGTGTTGAAGTGTTTGTATGAAAGCGCCACCATGTCAGTCCGTCTTCAGGACTAGAGCTCGAAACCTATCCAGTTGCAGCGAGGAGTGAGACAGGGAGATGTGATATCTCCGAACTGGAAAGGACTCTGAATCAACGTCGGCGGCGTATACATCACTCACCTTCGATTTGCTGACGATATAGTGGTCATGGCTAAGACCCTGGAAGACTTCGGCACAACGCTCGGTGACCTCAACAAAGTCTCTAAACAAGTGGGTATTAAAATTAACATGGTGAAGATGAAAGTTATGTCGAACTCACGTGTAGTACCCACTCCACTAAAGATTGAAGACTCTGCCCTTGAAGTTGTGGACGAATATGTTTACCTGGGACAAACAGTTTAGCTCGAATCCAATCAGGCTGGGCAGCGTTCGGTAAGCTACGAAATATCTTCTCGTCCGATATACAGAAGTGTCACAAGACAAAAGTCTGACCAGTGTGTGTTGCCAGTGATGACATACGGGACTGAGACGTGGTCGCTCACTATGGGCCTTATTAAAAAAGACTCAAGGTCACTCAAAGAGCAATAGAGAGGGCTATGCTCAGGGTTTCTCTGCGTGATCGAATCAGAAATGAGGAGACCTGCAAAAGAACAAAGGTAACCGACATAGCCCGAAGAGTTGCTAAGCTCAATTGGCAGTGGGCAGGGCACGTTGCTCGCAGGACTCAGGGCCTCTGGAGCGGGATAGTCCTTGAGTGGCGATCGCGTAACGAAAGGCGCAGTGTGGACAGGCCTCCAACAAGGTGGACCGACGATCTGGTGAAGGTCGCGTGAAGCCGCTGAATGCGTGCAGCACAAAACCGGTAGTTGTGGAGATCCTTGGGGGAGGCCTAAGTCTAGCAGTGGACGTCTTTTGGCTGAGATGATGATGATGATGATGATTTATTCTTCTTCGAGACCTCATGGCGTAGATCAAGGACAGTTATTTTTTTCATTATTAAGTAAGGTAGAACGAACGAAATATTTTCTCGTCTGTCTCAAGGCCAAAGTCTTTGACCAGTGTGTGATGCTAGTGATGACATACTGTACTTTGGCATGGTCGCTCACAATGGGCATTAGCCTTATAGGAAAGCTCAACGTCACCTAAAGAGCAAGGAGAAGTTTATGATTGAAGTTTCTCTACGATATCGAATGAAATTCGTAATGAGGAGACCCGTAGAAGAACAAAAGTAAAGAGCTGCTTAGCTTTAATTAGATAAATATTTGTGAAAAAATTAAATGCCTAGCGTAGGCATTTAATTTTTCCAGCCAGGAATCGAACCTGGGTTTTCCGCAATCTGGGCAGCTGCACTGACCATTATATATGCTACCGGGAAGGCTGACGTAAGCACTGAATTTTTTTACTGCTTTTTGATTTCTTGACTGCTTTTTAGCGGCAGAGTGCCATCTACCCAACGGTTATTGCAACCGATGGCTATGTAGAGTCATCTTTACAGATGAAATACCTCAATTTTAACAACACAACGCTATTGTAAATTTTATTTTATATTTGTAAGTTAGTGCTAATTGCTGCACTGAAGCTGAAATAAATATTTATAAAATACAGTGAATAAATTAAATGCCTACCCGACCTAGCCAGAAATCGAACCTGGGTCTTCCACAATCCGGGCGGCTGCACTGACCATTATGCTACCGGGAAGGCTGACGTAAGCACTGATTTTTTTTAATTAATTCAAAATATTTATTTAATTCAACTTCAGTGCAGCAATTAGCACTTAAAAATAAAAAGTAAAATTTATTTTCATAGTTTGTAACGTAAAATTATGAACACTCCGTTAAGTATTTTTTTTAATTATACAATATTTCAATTTTCTCCAAGTAAGAATCAAATTCACATCTTATTCAATAACAAATTCGATAACACAACCAGATTAAAGTATTAACACGACTGTAAACGTAAGGACAGACGATTCAAAACCTCGTAGGTTGGTATTGAAGCAAATTAAAATGCTCCAACTAACTGAGGACAATGCCCTTGATCAGTGAAAGCTGCTCACGTGGGACGCTAACTAGGGGAGACTGAATTCGTTGAGCGCTACCTAATCAGATTCAAACTTAAATCTGGTTAGCGTGCCCGGCAATTAGCCCGCTAGGTGAGGACACGGCAAATAAGCCAACTGCCAACTATGTACAGGGTGCTGTTGATATTTCTTGCAGTTTATTTTACAACAGATATTTTATTTCACAAAATAATGGACTGTTGATATGGATATACCTAGACTAAGTAAATTTTGGGAAAGATGTATTTGAGAAAAAATATGTAAAAATGTCAATTATTATTTTTACATATTTTTTCTCAAAATTAGTTAACTACCATAGTAGTTAACCGATTTTGTACAATAAAGTTTTATACAGCAATCAATTAAACTAATCTCATCTTATAGAAACTAAAAACATCAAACACCATCTTATGGTCAAACGGTTTTCAAGTAATTAAGTAAGAAATAAACCTTATTTTTATGTAATCAAAGTTTGTTATCGATAAACCTGTAAAACTTTATGGTATTTATTTTTATTTATACAAACAAATTTAAAATTATGTTAGTTATTTATTAATCCGAGTTCCTATACTTTGTATTGTATGCTATGTACCACAGTCTCTGTAAACGATTCCAAATATCAAGATAAAATAATATGTAAACTGAAAGCTGTTTGTAGCTGTTTCATTTCAATAATAAAAATCTTTATTATCTCATCACGAAGCAGTTACATAGACACAAACAAGATAATGGGCACTAAACACTGCGGCAGACTGGAATCTGTGCTGGGGTAAAACTGTCTGCGCCGCCGTCCTTAAGTGACAAATGTCATATATTTTATTTGAAATATCCTCTTCCATATTTATTTGATGCCACTCGGCCCTACTAGTTTTGTATGGGGAATTTAACGTGTTAATTTGAAAAATAATAATTAAAAAAACCGCTCCATAAATCGAAAATGTGAGACGGACGATTTGCAGTTTAGACCATTGGTGATTGTTTAGACAAAATCAGAGGTACAATAATTTAGATAGAAGATATCAACTAAACGCCGGCACTCGTTTTCATGATCTTTGCCCAACTTCAAATTATATTGTAGAAAAAACTATAGTGTGTTATGAATTTATGGATCGAACGAATTGTACACCACGTTCCCTTTGAACCTCAATATATATTTAGCTTATTTAATACGATAGTGTTTTCAATTATATCAACTTAACCGTGACTGCATTTTTGGCATTTTTTGATCGGCGCACCCTTAAGAACTCCTTACTTAGTACCTATAAGAAAACTTACAAATAAGAAAATATTCTTATTTCTTTTCAACAGCATCAAAAGATATCATTGTCATCATCATCATCATCATCATCAGCTCATTTTGTATCCACTGGTGAGGTACGAGCTTTCCCTACGGATGGAAACACGACAAGGAGAAATAATACCTAGATAATTTAACGCAAATTATGTTGCGAACCAATTATTTTTAAGAAAATGTTCGATACGTACAATTTCAATAAGTACTTAATATTTTTAATTGCAAAACCATACAATAGTAATGGTAAAGTATAAAAATATTTTTTTTCTGAATTATCATAATTTTTATTATTCAACTCTATTACTTACATTGTAATCATACAATAGTGAGTCTTATTAATAAGCACAGGCTAAAATGCTATTTATGTATCTAACCAGTGTGTCGTTTAAGCATACTTTCTTTAAATTGAACAATTGAGGAATAAGAAAATTTTTAAATTTTGTTTTTGATTGTAGCGTATTAGTTTGGCAATCCAAAGGGGCAATGTTGCCAGCATTCTTGGGACCGTTCCCATGAGCCGACAGTTAGAGGACATCTTTTATTTATAGGTCTTTAGTTCGTAATTTTCTAATTATTGAGGAATTGAAATGTTATATATTTACCCGTAAGTGTGCCTTATATAAATAAATAAATAAAAGCCTCGTCGACAAAAGTAACACCCTCTATAAACTCTAGAAACACACCTATCGCCGCGTCGGTTGTAGTTTTTGGGTAAGCAACAGTTCTAACCGAGTTTACATTTTAATCCAGTTATGGCGGATGACAAAACTACTTCAAGATTCTATGAAGGTGCCTTAACAACAACCTTAACAATTTGTTAGCAGAAACTCATTTTGCATGGCTGTCAAAATTTATAATAATCTAGCTGACCGGCGGACTTCGTACCGCTTTGACAGTTTCCATGACAACAAAACAAACAAATCATTCGTCCGCTTAAGAACCCCCGTTTCCCACGATGGACCCCTATAGCAGCGCCACCTACTGGGTCCAATTGTAAATCTAAACCATTCTCGAATCCACGTGAACACACACAGAAATTTTCATCATCAAATCGGTCCAGCCGTTTAGAAGTAGTTCAATAACATATACACGCACAGAAGATTTATATATAATAAAGACTACCACAAGATATTAGAGTAATGAATTTGTGTAAGTTTAAATCTATCTTAAGCGGTTACTAGACATGTGTTTCTATTCGATTAATGAATATTTAAGACATGAATGTAATTATATTTATTATTATCACTTATTAATGTATTTTATCAAAATGTTTACCTAATTTTATATTCTATTATTATTGATTGATGAATGATTGTTTTTTTCTGTTTTTGATTGTGAGTCATAAATATAACTTAATAATGTTTTTATTTACTATGTCTAAAAAACTACATGACTACATTCATAAGAGCTATTTGTAGCCTAAACTGAAAAAATGATTTAGTATGTTGAATATTGAATATATTGAATATAATTTTAAAAATTTCTACACCGTTTGAGAACGGTAGAATATGAAACATTTATAAGTGTTCAGGATTCTGTTTACCATATTCTAAGAAATAAATAATAATAAAAAACATAATTGGCTTTAATAAGACATTGAAATGAAACAACTTTTACGGATCTACTCGCGTTTATTTTACACATTACTTATTTAATGTTTATCCTAACTTTTCCAACCCTTTGCAGGGTCCGTGGTCACAGGGAGACATGTTGGGAAAGTTGTTTCGTTTCAATGTGTAGTGTTCGCGTAAACTTTAGAAAATAATATTTAATAAGACATGTTTCACCAATGCCTGATAAGTGTCAGATTTGTTATCCAGAATTTTGGTTTCCCTCGTCAATCAAATGTTATGATAGCTTGTGAATTCTATTCACCATCACATAATCATTACCACCTCATTATATGTCCCCGCTGCTGGGCCACGAGCCTTCCCTATGGATGGATAGGGAAAACCGGCCATAAACCACCACGCGGGCCCAGTGCGGATTGGTGGTTGTTAACGACGGCTAATGCAGCCGGAACCAACGGCTTTATGTGTCTTCCGAAGCACGAAGGAGCTCGAGATGATACATTGTTGGTCACCTATCCGATGACCGGCCTTTGCGAAAGTTGCTTAACCTTATCACTCGCAGACCGGGCGCGTTAACCACTGCTTCATCGAACTCCTCGAATTCTATTGCATAAATAATTTTTATTTATTCGTTTTATATAAAATATTTTTTAATAGTAGTGGCAGAATAGAATAGAATAAAATAAAATACTTTATTGTACACATAAAAAAAACACATCCATGTTGACAAAGAAATTAAAATTAAAATTGGAGTCGTACAAAGGGCTGCCTCGTCACTAAAGGCGATATCTTTCAGACAACCTAGTGATGGAGAGGACTGATAATAAATAAGATTGAAAAAAAAAAACATACATAAATAAAAACACATATATACACACATACATATAAACATACGTACATACAACCATATACATATGTAGAACATATATACATACCATTTAAGAACAAAAAATAAATAGTAGAATAACAGTAGAATTACAATGACAGATAGTGATCTTTGACGAGTTTCTTAAAACTTTGCAGTCACCCAGTGGTCTAAGTTTGACCTTAATTAGCAAAATATACAAGTAACACACTAAACATAAATTTTATCTTTCGGGAATCATTTCCCATAAAAACTTTTATTACGAGTATATTACATCTCACACTCCTCTATAAATAAAACTTATAGCTATATTAGTATTGAAGCACATCCTTTTGCTATAAGGAGGAGAGTCCCATTTACTTAGTAAAAAAAGATTTGTACCACAAAAAGTATCGTTTGGGTTCGTGACCCGTTTGAGTCTGGACGTTTTTAAATATTTTAAAATTTACAGTATGTTACAATTCAACACGTATTTTGCTATTAATACAGTTTTGCCGCAGCACAGGATTTATTAAGTTTCAAAGTCTGATAAACTGGTAGTTGGAGCTATTATTTTATTCACAAGGGGACAATAATCTCTGAAATAATACAGTGGAGCGAAGCTTTCTTGGTTGTCTTGGCGCAAGCTTTGCTACAGACTTTGGGAATAGGACAAAATATTTATTATTATTATGTTTACCGACTTAGTTGTTCTTAAACCAGACACAATAGAAATTCAAATGTTCTATGGCACTGTGGTTACATTGGGCGTCCAAGTATTTGGATAGATGTTATAAATAGGCAACGACAACAAAACTGTGTATTTCATACATATTTTACGAAAAAGTCACACCAACAAATCAGTTTTTAAGTCTTTCATCTTTTTGTATATAATATCTGTGAGCTAATCACTATAAAATGTAAATTTCCTTTTTGTTTATGATAACTAATGATCGCTAACTAATCCGGCTAATACTTAGAACAGCTATAATTATTTTACCACAAGAACTACTATGAGACAAAGTGTATTACAGTTTTACAAACTTTAAGTACAAAATAAAAACAGAAAATCATAATATTTTAGCATTTAAATAGCCAGATGAATAATATAGTTAGTTCTAATGGATTACGGGTGAAGTGCGTTGGCATTTTTAGCATTGCTGTCAACCCGTAGTGAAATCCTACTAATATTATAAACGCAAAAGTTTGTAAGTATGGATGTTTGTTACTCTTTCACGTAAAAACTACTGAATGTATTTGGATGAAATTCGGCATACAGATAGTTTATAACCGGGAATAACACAACTCCCATATCCGTCATATCAAGAGGAAAACACAGAAATCAGCTAGTTACATTCGATGCACTCCAAGCAAAAAGATATTCCACAGCAGCAGTTGATCGTGTACCGATCAACGCCATTCACCCCTATAACATTACAAAATCGGGCGTAATTAACACAACGGTCTATAATAACCGTGTAGGTTCCAAGCCGAGCGTGACGAGCGGCCACGAGCGGATTACAAGCGGTCATCGGATAATTTGAGAGGCGCACGATATCCGATGATACCCGGATAATTACGGGCACGGATAACCGACTGTGACTAACTTAACCCAATTTGTCGGATGCTATCTGATTGAGCGATAGTGATTTGTTTACCACGTATCTAAGAATGCGGTGCGATGTTTGGCTCACTGACGTTTCGGACACATTATGTTCGGACACAGTGTCCGAATTGACACTTTTTAATTTTATTATTTTTTTCACTGACGATTCGAACACTATTAAATTATTGGAGCTATTCAGTACAGTCAGATAAAAAGCTTCAAAATATAATATTATGTAGAAAAAAAAACGTTACTAAAATATTTTAGAGGTTTGTGGATGTGTATTACTGTAGCTCACCACATCAGACTATATTGCATACATCGCACATCCTCTGAAAAACTGTCCTAACACAATTAAACGAGTTTTAAGAAAAACGCGTTTTTAATTTTTGTCTACTCAATAAATGTTACTGCTTACTTGCTTGCTTATTATTGCTGTTTTTTTACATTTTAATGCTTTAACTGATGTAGAATTTAATAAACTTGTTATCAAAATGTAAAAAACAGGCATTTATAAAATAAATCTGTTTTTGTTAAGAAAACAATTAAATCTGTCCTATAATGTGACTTTTTTACATTAAGTACGAACATAACTTTTTGACCGCTTCGTAGTTGATGAGGCGCAGGATTGTGTGGTCACAATGAAAGGCTTTTATAAAATGAGGTTTGTTTTTTAGTTTATTTTATAAAATAGTAAGAAGAAAGCATTTATATAAGTACATTCCCTCTGCATTGTAACTCTATCTATCCTTGCATATTTTCAGCGTTGAGCTTTATCTGAAAGGTTTTGTTCTGAAGAGCGACTTACAAAAGCACAGCACTTACAAAACATACAAAAAGTACCTACTTACGTAGAATCCACAGTGGCCTAATATGTAAATAGTAGTAAAGCCACATGAGTAATATATATCTATTCTGTGGTAAAGCTTGTAGTAGTACCAGAGTGAACGAGTGCGATAGCTGCGCAAAAGATAATATTGAAATCATGTTTTTGCGGCGACGCATTGGAAACTTACATGGCGGGGATATTGATTTTTCCCAACAATTACAAAACATATGAAAGTGATATAATTGATGACATGATTTTTCATTTAATTGACTTCATTTTGACAGTTGGAGAAACACGATTTGTTAACTTTTATAACAGAGAAAAAATATCAATGTAAACTCTTTTAAAAAAGAGATTTGCATTTCACAGGCAAACCAGACCGATTTAAGAATCTGAATTTTCTTAGTAGATTAGTCTTAACATACACTTCAATATGCCAGTTCATTTTTTTAAACTTATTTGTAGTTTTAATTGGAAAGAAATAAACAGTTTTCTTATGGTACGGGGCGCAAACGCTCCGTATTAGATAAATTGTTTAGCGATGCGTCGCCTCTGGTAATGGCTTAATCATTAAGCTTGCTAGTGGAGGATTGTCCCCTAGTGGAGGATCCTATAGCAGATGCCCCTCAAACATGGGCACAACTTACAAGCGCCGGCAAAAGCAGAAATAAAACGCCCAAGGCCGTACCAGCTGATCTACCCTTCAAAACTCTTCAGAGCAGAGCACCTAGCCTTTTGGGGTCAGGTGTCAGTCATGCAGAGCGGACTATCGCGCCGCCTAAGCTCCCAAATATGTCTATTCTTCAGAGAAAAGCCCAGCCGACCCCGAGTCCTGGTGCAGTACCCGCCAACATTATTCAAGACCACGAAACCACGGAGATGCTGGAAATTCTTACTACCATCCAATCTATCAAGCAAGAATTCTCCAAATGCAGGACCTTCATGGAAAAAGTAATCCTAATAGTGACCCATCTTGGACATTATGTGTAGCTTGCACGAATTACGACTACTCTATTGGAACGCAGACGGCGTCTCTAGTAAGCAGCAGGAACTCGCAAACCTAGCAGTGAGTAAACTTAACGTAGACATAATTGCAGTCTGTGAGACCCGGTTAACCCACAGACTCACTTTTAACATTCCTGGCTTTGTATGCTACCGTAGAGACAAGCTTCGTGAAGGCATCGGGCAGGGCGTAGCTATAATGGTTCGTGCCGATATACCCCATAACGTTGTTCAGATCCCTGATACCCAAATCCTTGAAGTTATTGGCATTTCAGTCACTCTAGACAACGACAACATCGCTATTCTATCCGTCTACCAGTCTTCCAATCTTCCTATTATTACTAATGACTTTGACCGCATCATGTCTGTCAGCTCTAAAGTAATCGCCATGGGTGATCTAAACGCTAAACACCCCCTCTGGTCACCTGGCCCCAGTAATCCACGGGGTAACTTGCTTTACGACCACATGCTTGGTAATGACTATGCCGTGTACGCGCCTACCAAACTAACATTAGTACATTACTGTCCAAATTTTACTCCCTCTATACCCGATATCCTACTAAATAAAAACCTTTATGCACCCAGTTATATAGAAACAATTCCGGCTCTCTCTTCTAACCACCTTCCAGTACTTGTCAAATTTGACGCTATTGTTAACAGAACACCCATTCGAAAGCTTAACTATGCTAAAGCCGATTGGCCTAAATTTCGTAACTTCCTCAATTCCAATACAATCCTTTCATCTCATGTTTATGATTCCCCACACGAAATTGACACAGAGATTAACAACTTTCAGAGCTTGCTACTAGACGCTAGAGACTCATGTGTTCCTATCTCTACGTTGAAACCATGGAGTTCTAGCTCACTGCCGCGGCGCATTAGGCGCATGATCAACTCAAGGAATCGGCTGCGTAGATACTACGCTAGTGAACCCACATTGCACTTACGAAGAATTTTAAATAACAATATTAAACAACTCAATAGTGATATTAAACTTGCAATTAAGCTATACAGCGACAAAGTCTGGAACGTTAAGTTGAATAAGGTTGACAACCCCGGAAATGACCTCTGGCGCCTAGTTAAAAGCCTGCGCTCATCCACGGCAGCCATCCCCGCTCTTCGCTCAATTGATGGCTCCTTTACCTCAAATCAGCAATCGCAATGCGACGTCCTAGTTGAAACTTTCCATAACAACATGTTGCTTACACGTGACTGGCCAAGTGACGAGCAAGCTGCTGTAGAGCATTCCCTTTCCACCCTTGACGAACATTGGAGTGACGGCGAGCCCATTAGACTCGTTCATCCTGCTGAAGTTAAAAAATGCATCTCGAGGCTAAAATCACGAAAAGCGCCTGGATTGGATGAGATCTCTAACATTATCATCAAAAATATGCCCCAAAAAAGTGTCGTATGGCTAACAAAAATTTTCAACGCCTGTCTCGCACATAGCTTCTTCCCACGCGCCTGGAAAGTCGCTAAGGTGATAGCTGTCCACAAACCTGGCAAGGACCCAGCTGATCCCACTAGCTATCGCCCTATTAGCTTATTGCCATGTCTTGGTAAGCTTTTTGAACAAGTCATCTACAGACGCATGTTAGACGCCTCCGAACATCACCTGATAAACGAACAGTTTGGATTCAGAAAAGGCCATTCTACAATACAACAATTAGCAAGGGTCGCCGAGACCGTGTCACATAACCTCAATCTCAAGCAATCAACGGGCATGTTCTTGCTTGATATCGAGAAGGCATTCGACACGGTCTGGCACAAAGGGCTTTTATATAAGCTGATTTCATTAAATTTGTCATATCCGATAGTAAAAATGATTAGCTCATACTTAAATAGTCGTACATTTAGTGTTCACGTCAAAAATTACTGTTCCCAGGCTTTGCCTGTGCCTGCTGGTGTCCCGCAGGGATCAATATTAGGACCCTACCTATTTTTGTTGTACCTCAACGATATACCAGTGCAACCAAGGACCAACATAGCCTGCTTTGCCGACGACACGGCCTGCTTCACATCTTCCTCCGACATAGACCTAATCATTGATCGACTTCAATTAGCTCTTGAACGGTTACTTAACTTTTTCCAGAAATGGAAACTAAAAATAAACGCCTCCAAAACAGAAGCCATTATGTTTACCAGGAAGCGAACCCTGCCCATACGAACTCTTAAAATTGATAACCTTAGTATTCCTTGGAGCCGTTCCGTTAAATACCTGGGGCTAATTCTTGACTCTAAGCTTAACTGGACGGTTAATACTCATAAACTATGCCTCAAAGGCGCCAAAGCCTTAAATGCGCTAAACCCAATCATGAATAGACGCTCGTGCCTTAGTAGCCACACAAAGTTACGTATCTATTGCACCCTTATCCGACCTTGCATCACATATGCTTGTCCTATATGGAGCAGTACCTGTAAAACGAACATCAACAGATTGCAAGTTATACAGAATAAAGCGCTAAAATCTGCCCTGAACACCCATTTCCTTACGAACCTTCACAAGAAGCACCTAGAAATAGGTTTACCAAAAATCGACGCTTACGTTTACAAGCTATCTGAAAAATTTTATATATACAATAATCCTAAAAATAAAAACATTTTAATAAAAAATATCTGCCAAACGCGTAAGAAAAATATCAAATTTATCGATAGTTACAACCGCTACAAGTTACCACATCACTTGTTCCTATCGCACAGCGAATGAATAGGAAACGCAAGTCATGAGCGCGAGCGAAACCGGTCCGGCGGCCGACTGCGGCGTGCGCGCTACTCCCGCCCGTATTACCAGCACGTATCGGGTTGGGGTGGCGTGCGCGTCGCCCGTCCCCGGCCGCAGTCGCTCGCGCGCATGTAGGTATCATGCTACGTTCTTGCTGCTTTCTAGTAATTCCGATGCACCAGTGCGTTTAAGTTGTAAATTGTACCGTATTAGGTTCATTTTAATTCTCTCAAAATATCAATATAAAAATGTAGTGAATATCTAAACTGTCACTACTAAACCTAAAAATATTTATGTCTGCTGTAACGTCAATCGCTTAAGTGTACCTACTTCCATAATAATATTAACAACCGGCTACAAGTTCTTAACAAGTGTAAGTGCTTAAAGAATGTCTTCCCAGTGTTCTTGCATAGGTACTTCTAGGATTATTAATGTACACTAGTATTGTACCCTTATCACGTATGTAATAATATGCCAATAAAGATCTTTTAAAATTGAATTGAATTGATTAAGCTTGCTACATGCGGCTTGGTGATCACAAACTTGAGGCAAGGTAGTGCCACCAGCGTTTAATATTTATTATTTATTTTATTGGTTATAGGCAGGCATTTGACTACACCTCTCCTGATGTTAAGTGACGGTCGAAGATGGAACATGCCTGCCTAGAAATAGCCTATTCACTCTGGCCTTGAAGAGATCCAGATTATACCTTTCAGGGAACACACTCGCAGGCAGCGCGTTCCCTAGCTGTACGCACTAAGAAAGTTGAACCGAATCGGCTCGTGCGACAAGGTGGCATATCTACAACATAGGGATGGAACTCGCGCCTCGCGCTCCAATAGCGGAAAGTGGATGGTGGGATTAGGTCGTGCGACTCCTTCGCGCACTCCCCGAAATGAATCCTGTAGAAGACCGACAGACGAGCCACCCTACGCCGATGTTCTAGATTTTGCAGCTTGGCGTCTATCAAAATTCAAAAAAATTCAAAATTCAAAATCATTTATTCAGTTTAGGCTACAAGTAGCTCTTGTGAATGTCATTATGCCATCGGTTCGTAAATCTACTCTGGGCGGGAGATCTTGTACTGAGAAGAACCGGCAAGAAACTCAGCAAGTGTCCAGCTCTTTTCTCCCTTACAGCGTCAAAAATGTTGGAAAATGCCCTATCATAGCAGAACACTTTCCATTACAAATAAACACAAAAAATATATATAAGACAATTACAACATGTAAAAAAACAAAATAAAAAATGTAAGTTAACAAATTTACATCAGATAATTATGTAAAGGTTTCAATTTCTACAATGTCATACAGCACCACTACAGTACTCTAGTAAAAGTCAAAAATTGTTTAGGTAAAACAAAGTCAAACTATAATTAATAATACTAAAAATAAGATAAGTATGCAAGAGCAGACCAGCCTCCACAGGCGGCACCCGTTCACGAGCATGACATATGAATCAGCCATCGCTTCGCTCAACCATATTTTAGGGAACGTAACGACCCGACGCACATGCCACCACCGCAGAGACAGTAAAGAGAGCATGACACACTCAAGATACTCTAAATAAAAACTTAATGATGTATTTAACGCAACGCTGTTTGTTATCTGTAGGACAATGCTGTTAAAATAAAAAATGTAAGTTAACAAATTTACATCAGATAATTATGTAAAACTTTCAATTTCCACAATGTCATACAGCACCACTACAGTACTCTAGTAAAAGTCAAAAATTGTTTAGGTAAAACAAAGTCAAACTATAATTAATAATACTAAAAATAAGATAAGTATGCAAGAGCAGACCAGCCTCCACAGGCGGCACCCGTTCACGAGCATGACGTATGAATCAGCTATCGCTTCGCTCAACCATATTTTAGGGAACGTAACGACCCGACGCACACGCCACCACCGCAGAGACAGTAAAGAGAGCATGACACACTCAAGATACTCTAAATAAAAACTTAATGATCTATTTAACGCAATGCTGTTTGTTATCTGTAGGACAATGCTGATAAAGGCTGTCATATCAGTATAAAAAGTATAAAAAATAATTTTAATAAATTGATTCAAATATAATATGTGATTTTTATTATAACCAGGCTGTTTTATCATCTAAATATTCTTTGACTGTATAATAACCTTTTATAAGTAATAAAGTCTTCACATGTTTTTTAAACTTATCTAAAGGTAAATCTAGTACAGAATTTGGTATTTTATTGTAATAGTGTATACCTTGCCCCAAGAAAGAACCAAGTACCTTCTGTAACCTGAACAGTGGCATTACAAGTATGGTCTTATTTCTAGTATTGAAATTGTGTACGTCACCGTGTTTAGTAAAGGAGTTGATGTTGCAACGTACAAAAACTATACAATTATAAATATATTGAGATGCAACTGTCAGGACATCAATCTCCTTAAAAAGATTTCTTAGGGAAGTTCGTGATCCTAGTTTATAGATTGCTCTTATTGCTCGTTTCTGTAAAATGAATATAGTTTCAATATCAGCCGCTGTTCCCCACAGTAGGACGCCATACGACATGACACTATGAAAATAACTAAAATAAACTGTTCTAGCAGTTTCAACGTCTGTTAACTGCCTAATTTTTCTAATGGCATAAGCAGCAGAACTGAGTTTACCGGCCAATTTCGATATATGAGGATTCCATTGAAGTTTTGAGTCAAGGGTAATGCCTAAAAAGACTGTAGAATCTACCAAATCTAATTGATCACCGTTTATTCTAATATTGGTTGGTTCATTTCTGACATTTGGTAATATAAATTTAATACATTTTGTTTTCTTAGCGTTAAGCTGTAAATTATTAATAGTAAACCAATGGAGTACCTCTGAAAGAGCTTTATTTAAATTTTCATAATTAGTCTTACACCTAGTCACATTAAAAATGAGTGAAGTATCATCTGCAAATAATACAATTTCACAGAAATTCTCTACAAAGAATGGTAAGTCATTAATATAAATCAAGAACAGAAAAGGACCAAGAATCGACCCTTGTGGAACTCCCATTTTTACATGAGAACCAGATGATTTAGTACCATTTATATCGACAGTTTGAGTTCTAGAGCTGAGATATGACTGTATTAAATTTAGTGCAAAATCTTCGAGACCGTAATAATGTAGCTTCAACACCAGAGTCCGGTGCTCAACGCAATCAAAAGCCTTGGACAAGTCGCAAAAAACTCCAAGAGCAGATCAGATCAGGGCAGGGTCACCAATGAGTCTCTTAGCTCGTTTTTCAATCGAGTCCAAAGCAGCCAGATGGTATTTGGCTGATCCATCCCAAAGGTGGCAGCAGTACTCCATACATGATCGAACTTGTGCTTGATAAAGTTGGAGCAGCTGTTCTGGCGTGAAGTACCGCCTGACTTTAGAGATATAATAGGAACCAGTGGTCATCATTATTGTCCTATAATTATTAAAAAATGGGGTCAACAACTGATTTTAGGCTATAATAACAATTATATACAGACAGACCGCCTGCCTCGTTGCTGTAATCACAATTTTTAATTTCAATTCAAAATTCAAAATTTAAAGACATTTTTTCAGTTTACGCTACAAGTAGCTCTTGTGATCGTCACTATGCCATCGGTTCGTAAGTCTACACAGGGCAGGGAGACCTTGTTCTGAGAAGAACCGGCAAGAAACTCGGCAAGTGTCAAGGTCTTTTCTCCCTTACCTGTGTCCTACTATGCCCTGTCATAGCAGGACACTTTCCATTACAAATAAACACACAAAATATAAAGAACAAACACAACATGTAAAAAAAAACAAAAAAAAAAGAGCGAGCCTTACAATAGTCGCATATGATGTGTAACATTTGACATCTCACCTTAAGGGTAGGCGTTTAATTTTTTCACTGTATTTTATAAATTTTATAAATATTTAATTTCGCTTCAGGGCAGCAATTAGCACATGAAAAAAATAAGTAAAAATTTACTAGCGTTGTGTTATCAAATTTGTGGTATTTCATCTGCAAAGATGAATCTGCATAGCCATCGGTTGCAATTACCTTTGGATAAATGGCGCGGTGTGCCGCTATTAGCACTCCAAAAAGCATTATAAAGCAGTGACAAAATTCAGCGCTTACGTTAGCCTTCCCGGTAGCATACGGGTCAGTGCAGCCGCCCCGATTGCTGAAGACCCAGGTACGTTTCCTGGCTGGGTCAGGTAGGCGTTTAATTTTTTCACTGTATTTTAATAAATTTTATAAATATTTAATCTCACCTTAGTAAAGCAACTTTAACATTATATTCTGAAAAAAATGGTTCAGGTATTACATCATTTTATAACTATAAAATAAATGCAGTAAATACTAATTAGAAGAAATTTGACATATCAAAATGACCTTTGATAGTCAAATGACACAATATGTCAAATGTAATAATAATATATCATGTTCATCATATCGATTTTAAATTTACAAAAGGGCGCGCGGTTGCGCGCTTTCCCGAATTCCTGTCACACTGTTACACCTACTTCCGTCACATTTCACGAAATCACTCCCACAAATATATAGAAGGCAACAGAAAGTAGTTACACATATCAAAAATAAAAAATCTAAGTTAACAAAACATCAGGTAAAAGTTTCGATTTCCACAATGTCAATGAAAATCTGTGTTAATTTTTGGCGACGAGAGCTGTGTCGAGCACTGGGCTTAAAGTGTCGAACACTCTGCCATTACCGAACCTATGCACCGAAACGTACGAAACATACTTCTCCACCTAAAAATTGAAACCAGGGCTTGAGACCTGCCTACTTTTTTTTTTGACAAAGATTGCTGATTGCCTCAAACATCATTTTCAGCGTCACCGGGCTTTTTTGGGGGCGGCGAGGTACGTAAAGGGTACCTCAAGACACCGTCGGAGGTTTTCTAGAGGGAACGGCATCACACACTTAAAAGTGCGTGTCCCCGTGCCCTACTAGATTCTCCGAAGGGTTCGGATCGAATCGGACCTGCCTACTGAGTCATTAGTTGTTTCTTCTGGTTCACTTATTTACCAACTATGTTTTACCATAACCGTATTTAGTAACAACAAAAAGGTACAACTAAATTACGGTAACACTTTTATGCTGGCGTGATTAAATAATTTAACCGCAAAGACTCACTTTAGTATTTCACAAAAAAGCATATAGATAATTTTAACTAGCGACCGGAGCTCCGGGGGCCCCTTTGAAATTTTATCTAAACTGTCACCCCGGGAATACGCAATTTAAGTTTGCGCGTAAAATCTTGGCGCGTAGTGAAAAATTCAGATTCCGGCGATAGAGCGATATAACTTTAGTTTGATGAAGTCACGTAACACTTCGCTACCTTTTATGCGGTGCTCGGTTGAGGAATCGAAATTTACTGTTATTAATTATTACGTGGGTTTTTTTGGAGCTGTTTTGTTTTGTTTGACTACGGTAAGTGCGCGTTATCTAAACTAAAGGTTATAGGCAAAAAATCTATTCATTCTTTTTTACTATGTTATCTTAATGTTATACAGGAATTCTATAAATTAAGATTCTTAATCGATACCTTAAAACTCCGATAATAATCAAAACATTTTAATGTCACCTTCTGCATTTATAGGTACCTAAAATTGTATAACTCTTAAATAATTTATTTGCATCCGATAGATTCCAACGAAGGACATAATTATCTTGTTAATAAATATATTTTTTATTATTTCAACTGCTAACTTGCCCTTCAAAATAACAGCTTTATGATTGGCCATCGTATCACAATGTAACTAAATTAAACAATTACTGGTAGACCGTACCGAACTTATATGACTGCTTTATTTTCATCTACACTTTTAATATTTCGCGTTCCATTTAGAACATACTTTTATATCGGGTGTTAACGCAAACTTGGTATTTAATGTAGGTATCATGCATACCTTTATCATTGAATTAAAATGGGCATTAACGCAACTGACTAGTGTCTAATGGTAGTCAGCCCGTGACCACGGTTGGTATTACGGTCAAAACGTCGGGTATAAGGACAGTACAATAATCTTTACTAACTAATTAGTTTGCGTTAATCTCCGTTTAAAATATTTGATAACTATGGAACGCGGAAGTTTAAAAGTGTACATGGCATACCTATATGCCGTGGTCACAGGCTATCTCAGAGTGACCACGGCTTGTACAACTCGGTCCTAACGTCGGTTATAAAGGTGTATGCCAATGATAAGTATACTGTACTAGTTACTGGTACACCAAAAGAAAATAAATAAATTAAGTAGTTTGCCTTAATCCCTTTTATAAAACTTTATTATTTTCATCAATCGAGCAACTATTTTAGTTCATACAAGTTTGCCGCAAGTTTGTTGCTTATTGTTCTAACCGTGCAGTTGGAAAATTGAATTCTTCCAATCCGCAAGTTTACTTGCGGACCGTTCGAGGATAACCCGTAAGTTGTGGCGGCTGTCGTGTCTGTATTGAAAGTAAAGTAAGAATTATTAAAGGTACGAGCGCAGAATATATAGAGAACAAGTTTTATACAAACGGTCTAGTATGCCTGTTGAAATTTTGTTGATGATAAAAGGTTTGATTTTTGAATTTATTGTTAATATTAACGCTTACTCCCTTACAAATAAACAAAGAATAAGGTCCGAATTCCGTGTTTTATTCCTGTCATGTAAACGTCATTTTAAATTAGAGCAAAAGAGACAAAACACGGAATAAATATTCGGACCTTATTCTTGGTTTTGTAAGGCCCTTAGACTATGATGTCAGCTAAAAGCATGCGTTGCGTTGTCGCGGCGTCTGTACTTCGATCAATAAAGTACTATATATATATAAAGGATCCGGAACAAAATGCATTTCGAAAGTGGTCCTGTTTGCTCATACCCATACATTTAAATTTCGAATAACAAAATCTGAAAAAACGTTGGGTAGCATCAATAACTTCAGTTTACTGTGAACCTTAAATCTTAAGCATTAAGATTAATTAAGGTTGCAAAATATTTGTACTTAATGTTTACTGTCATCGATTGTCCTTTGTATTTTGTGTTTTTGTTTGTGATGGAAAGTATCCTTTTATGATGGGGCATTTTCCAAAATTTATGACGCTGTAAGGGAGAAAAGATCTTGACACTTGCTGAGTTTCTGGCCGGTTCTTCTCAGTACAAGATCTCCCGCCCAGAGTAGATAGACTTACGAACCGATAGCATAATGACGTTCATAAGAGCTATTTGTAGCCTGAACTGAATAAATGATTTTGAATTTTGAATTTTTGAATTCTGAATCGCCACAGACGTCATTGTGTTTTTAAGCGCTCATCGGGAATTCATAATTCTATGATGTCAGGTTGTCGCGTTGTCGCGGCGTTTGCACTTCGATACGTTTTTAAAAGGCCTACGATAAAGAAACGCTAGGGGCTCTAAGAAGTATGTATATGTCGTGTGGTATGTAAATTATATCGGATCAGCATGGATCACTCAATCTCAAAATTCAAATATCTTCTTAAAACTGATAATGAAGACATGAAAACCTAATAACGGAAACAAAATATAAACTAATCGTCATTTACCAGAAAATTGATGAAAAAAAATTATATAGGTATATTATTGTTGTAAATAAAAACATCATCTCAAATCTAATTACTGACGTCTCTTAATTCGAGTTGCCGTATATCAAAAACCATAATATTCGTTGAGAAGGCATGTACTTGAAAATTACCGCAAAATGTTGTGAATTAAAATACAAGTCTTTAAGTTCACAGGAGTCGGCTATATTAAATTTGATACCAATATCACGCTCGGGCAACTTGCCTTCCAATTTCGTTACTGATTTATAAATTAATATTGAGCGATCGATTAGAGGCAGCTTTACAACATGGTTAGGTGTATTAATTTCATAGGTAAGCTAAATAGGTTTCAGTATTTTGATTTTATACATAAGTTGATTTTCAATTAAAGGAGGCAATATTAGTTTTGTGTATTTCAGTGAGAATAAAAGCTTCAATTATAAACTGAAACCTTTGAAGAGCAATTAATGGAATTGTATAATATGTATTTAGATTTATTATTACTGATAGATGTTGAAATTATTATTTTCTTTTCACCGGCACATAAGTATGTCATAATTTGGATGGCTGGATAATAATAGCACAGCTTGCATGGGATCGTAGATATATTACGGGTAGATCAACATCTTGAAAATAAAATGTTGGGAACATCTGAAAATACTGAATATTTGAGTCACAATAGGTTATACTTTGATTCATTTATTTAATATTTAAAATAAGATATTCTTGTTAACATTGTAAATTACTTTTAAAAACCGCCTATTATTTAACCTTTGCTTCGTAATCCTAATGTACTTCAGAAACCCGTTGTGTTATTTAATTATAAATAATTCATAAAAACATCGTCATTAATAAGTATTGTTACTTTCTTATTAGTCCCACAATCCAAATTATACGAGGGTCGGCGTTAAAGGGACCCGTATATCGCACCGTAAATTGCCAGCAATAAAATCGCAACACGCACATTTTATAAAATAACTGGATCAACCACTGCCACTTGACGGTTAACAATTATTATTGTTTATAGGTTGTACCGGATTCGTTTAGAAAGATGACAACAATTCTTTAACATATCTTTTGATTAGATAACGTTTATAATAAAGTTTGACAAATAATCTAAAGGGGCTCGATGGAACAGTGGTTAAGGCGACGCATCGTTAAGCAATTAATCTAATACGGAGCGTTTGCGCCCCCGTACCATAAGAAAAACTGTTCTTTTTCTTTCCAATTAAAACTACAAATAAGTTTAAAAAATTGAACTAGCATAATATTGAAGTGTGTATTAAGACTAATCTACTAAGAAAATTTAGATGCTTAAATCGGTCTGGTTTGCCTGTAAAATGCAAATCTATGTTTTAAAAGAGGTTACTTTGATATTTTTTTCTCTGTTATAAAAGTTAACAAATCGTGTATCTGCAACTAGAAAAATGAAGTCAATTAAATGAAAAATCATGTCATCAAATATCACTTTCATATGTTTTGTAATTTCCCTGTGTGGTGCCGGGGATAAAGAATTGCACCACCCCATCTCTTCCTGTGGGTGTCGTAAAAGCCGACTAAGGGACCATTCCAGAGGATGGGCAGCAGCATCTCTCTGATGTTACCCTCAACCTACTGCGATCGCCAACCCGCCTGCCAAGCGTGGCGATTACGGCAAATACCCCTCATATCCTTGGGGGAGGCCTTTGTCCAGCAGTGGACGTCTTTGGCTGAGATGATGAATGATGATGATGTTTTTGTTTGATGTAATTGTTGGGAAAAATCAAGATCCCGCTACGTAAATTTCCAATGAAAAGGTTAAGCAACTTTCGCAAAGGCCTAAATCGAATCGGCTCGGGCCCCAGCAATGGGGACATAAAATGAGCTGCTAGTGGTGATGATGATGAAATAATCTTAAGTTTAGAACTTAAGTTAAGAACGGGCCATAAACCACCACGCGGGCCCAGTGCGGATTGGTAGTTGTTAGCGACTGCTAATGAAGCCGGGACCAACGGCTTTACGTGCTTTCCGAAGCACACTGGCAACTAACTAACTAACTGACACTAACACTGGCAACATTGTCCGGTTAAGTAGTCGAATTATAAAGCTCCTATTAAAAATTTGTTAAAAATTGTCTTTTATGCTTATTTATGATTAAATTTGTAATTAGTGATTAAATTAAGTGACAAATATCATCTACTAGTGTTTTTTCTGACTAATATTGTGTAGTTTTTAAATTATGTGCTAATGTAATTTTCCAACTGTCATCGCCAGCTGACTGTTATAACAAATTTTACAAAAAGTTGTTAAAATAACTACTTTTGCCGTGGACTGCTGCAACATAAACCGGGGGAGTATTGTTTTCATTCCATTTATTATAAATACTAGTAACATAAGTGTAAATCTTAACTGAACACTTCATTCAAATTGTATGTGTCAATGTACTAGGCCAATGAATTGTTATTTTTCTACTTTGTAATCAAATCAAAGGATTTGCATCTAAACTGCAAAAGTAATTTTGGCATTTCAGTATTATAGTATTAAAATTTAATATTCCACTATACCAAGAATAGGGTAAGAATAAAACAATAATTGTTATTAGACACTTTGAATTTAAATTATTACCATTGACATTGAGAAAAACTTATTTCTAAATACTGTTACTAGGTACATGTTTTTGTTGTATTTAACAACAATACTACTCATATTCATTACTTTACAAATCTCACATATTGTGAGTATCGTCACACCTCAAATACGATTTGGCTTGGTTAACCTCTCTTGACTTGACTATATGTGGAAGTGAAGTTGATGGTGACTTTGTTTTGCCACAGACATTCATACACTTCGACACATTACAACCAGAACGTGACTGCTTATTTGAAGCTTATAACTTAATTAATTTCATTTCTAGATTATCTAGTAATAACTTGCAATTACAATAAAAAACTCTAATTTTAAACAACAAACTTTTGTGTGACACATCTCATCACCCCCCACTTACTTATTATAATTAAAATCTCATTTTTAAATAATCTTAATTGCTGCACATAGAAATTAAATAGAAGTTAGATAAACCTAACTTGCAACACCTAAGTCTTAATATATCTTAATATATACTTCTTTAATTTTCAGGTGTTTATAAAACCAACTTCACAATGCTGACCCGTAAGGCTGCTACTCAAAGTACTGAACTAAAGCTCAGAAAGGCACTTGAGGAGCTACGAGTATCCAAGGAATCCTGCAATCAGCTGCTAAAAGAAAGGGATGACAGTGAAATGGAAATAAAATCCATAATAGACAGAAATTCACAGTTTAAGAATGAGTTAGCCCAACTGCACATGCAACACCAGGATGTGTTTTTTTACATGTTGTGATTGTCCTTTACATTTTGTGTTTTTATTTGTGATGGAAAGTGTCCTTTATGATAGGGCTTTTTCCAATATTTATGACGCTGTAAGGGAGAAAAGAGCTGGACACTTGCTGAGTTTCTTGCCGGTTCTTCTCAGTACAAGATCTCCCGCCCAAAGTAGATAGACTTACGAACCGATGGCTTAAAATGACGTTCATAAGAGCTTTTTGTAGCCTAAACTGAATAAATGATTTTGAATTTGAATTTTGAATTTGAATTTGAATTAAGCACGGAGGATCTCGAGATGATACATTTTTGGTCGCCCTTCCGATGACAGGGCTTTGCGAAAGTTGCTTAACCTCAGCAATCGCAGCACGGGCACGTCTACCACTACGCCATCGTGATCCTATAATAATTATTAGGTAGTAATTAATTGAAATTGTTTTATTCTTTAAAAAAATATAATCTTTAATTTAGATAACAGTCACATTGCTTGGGTGCTCTGGGCTGATGTGGGTCATGGCGTGGTGCCTTTAAGAGTTACATGGAAACAAGTTAATACTGCCATTAATAACATGAAGCGAGGCAAATCTCCAGGCCATGACGGGCTCAGCATCGAGCACCTGCAACATGCGGGTGCGCACTTGGGTAGATTATTATCAATGCTTTTCACATTTTGCTTGCGACATAGATACTTACCAGCGAACTTGATGAAGACGGTTGTTGTGCCATTAGTTAAGAACTCTACCGGTGATATAGCCAATAAAACCAACTATAGACCAATCTCTCTGGCAACTGTGATTGCAAAGGTTATGGATAGAATTTTGGATACACATCTTAGTAACTGCATAAAGTTGTCAGACTCACAGTTTGGCTTTAGGGAAGGTATGTCAACGGAGAGTGCAATATTGTCTCTAAAATATACTGTGAATTATTATACCAAAAGGAAAACACTGGTTTATGCATGTTTCTTACCTTCGAACCTTACGAAGGCATTCGATCTAGTTCCATACAATATTTTATGGGACAAACTTAGAAACAGTGGTGTTAGTCCCGAAGTAGTTGACTTGTTGTCATATTGGTACAAGAATCAAAGAAATGTTGTGAAATGGGCTGACACCTGGTCCGATGAATATAGTCTAAACTGTGGTGTAAGACAAGGCGGGCTTACCTCCCCCAGGCTTTTTAACTTGTATGTCAACCAGCTGATTGTTGAACTTAGCAGCATGCATGTAGGATGTCGCATAGATAATGTTAGTGTCAATAATATCAGTACGGTGTACGGCTGGTGTAAGAGTTACACTATTTAAGGCTTACTGTCAAAACTTTTACACCAGCAGTCTATGGACCAGTTTTACTCAAGGATCATATAATGCACTCAGGGTTCTGTATAACAACATCTTCAGGGCCCTGATGGGGCTCCCACGTTTTTGCAGCGCTTCAGGCATGTTTGCAGATGCCAATGTTGATGATTTCTATACCATCATGCGAAAGAAGACTGCCTCGTTGATGCTGCGATTGCGTGGGAGCGCCAATGGGATTTTGGGAATGTTTGCTGACAGGATGGACTCTGCGGCCTTCGGTCGGTTTACGGATCTGCATGTCACTAGGCGTGCGCATCGGTAGACCGGCGGTGGGTTGGTGGGGTCCACCTGCAGTTGTCTCGTATTGTATTTTATTTTATGTTAATTTATTTTATTTTATTTTATTTTATTATTTTAATTGTAATTGTATAATTGTATTATTGTATACTAACATAGTCTTATAAGATAAATTGTAACTAACATGATGGACTACATAATTGTCTGAAATAAAACATTTTTTTTATTTTATTGCTTTCTTATAGTACTACTTAAATAAGTGGAAATAAAAATACAAAATAATATGTTCCAAAAGTGTCTCCACTCAACATAATATATTGATGATGAATATTTTCGAACCTAGGTATTATGTTTCGTTTAAAAAAAATGTTTTGCTTAATGTTTAAACAGCCGCATCTAGTAAAAGAACTAGTTATGTTGTGATAGCCTCGCTGAATAAGCAAAAGGGAAATAAGGCGGCAAGGGGGCGAGGGAGGACAATGTAATTAATGCTTACGTTTAATTGTAACTGGAATTGGAAGAGACGGACCCTCGGAGATCCGAGACAAGTAACGATGAAAAATAGAATTTTGATTTTTGCGCTGTTCCTAAGTTTAGTTTGTGTAATCTTTGCCGCTTAAAAGTTTGTTGATTAATTTCAGTACCTGATAAAGTTTTTTGTAAGAAATGTTTTATGAATAGAAAATAAGTTAAGTAAATTTTATATAGAGAAATCTCCATGCAGATATTTTAGTATATACAAAACTACACTATATACAATACTGTATGATACAAAGTTGAAAGTATTAATTTCTAAATTAAAAAAAAACAAATAAGTATTTATTTGTTTTATTTATATAATTTGAAAAAAAAGACAAAGTGTTTAAAAAATTCCACGAGCGGGATTCGAACCTGCACCCCATGACATGCCGGGTCAGGTGCACTACCAACTATGCTATCGTGGCTCAATCCAACTCGCCGAAATTAATAAACACTATCTACTCTTACTCTGTAAGCCACAGGAGCCCTATTCAATGTCGACAACTATGTCATCAACATCCGATCTTAATATTTTTACAAATATTGAAAGATCAGTCAAGAATTAGGCAAGCTATATTATATTTATGTTTATTTATATAAAATTTTACGCAAATATTGTTGGGAACAAATAACAATTTGAAAAAAGAAAATATTTATATAATTTGCATATATTATTATTTGGTAGCGACATATAATTTTATAAATGCCGTTACTTCTATATTAAGCTGTGCAGTTTTTTGCGCCTGGTGTCCTGAATTGGTGGTACGTAAAATATTTATGTGACAATTAAAAAGTGTATAATTAGTTAGTCAGTTAACTTAAAAAATATATTCTTTTCATTTCATTTCATATCATATCCTTTTTTTCAACATGCACATTCAACCGAACCTAAAAATCAAACTCAACTACGCATGATGGCTTTATTTGAGTCATCAAACGATTTTCTTTGTGCCTAACTTCAAATCTATCCATCAAGTAGTTTCCGAGGAATTGTCTGTGACAGCTGAATATACAGAAAGACACGTGAGTGATCTTATAAGGGATCGAATTTACAACGGATTTACGCGACCTCAAAATATAAGATATTACTTTAAAAAAACGCCAACAGTTCAGTTCATCAGGAAAACAAAAGTATGTTTATAACACATTTCTAATATATTTGCTTTTAATAATAATAATAGTAATAAACCACCGGTAGCTTGGGCCTTGCCTCGCTGCTGGCGGTACTCTAGGATTAGGTTTTTATAATGTTTTATTGTTTTTATATTAAAATATTGTAAAAATCTAGTTTTAAGACAGAAAATAAATATAGAGTATAGTAATAACATTAATATTGAACGCTTTTATTGCACACAAGAAAAATTATACAGAGGCAGAGAACATAATAGGCATTATCGTTTTCAAGCGATCACCTTTAGGAAATCTTGGGTGATAAAAAATAATCTAGAAAATAGATAAATTTTGGTGAAATAATTTCATTAATATAATTATAATTTGAAAAAGTGTTGAAAAAACTCTACGAGCGAGATTCGAACCCGCACCCCATGGCATGCCGGGTCTACCAACTACTTCTACTGCTAACTAAGCTATCGTGGCATTATTTCAACATTTTGTCTTTTTTCAAATTGTAATTTAGTATCATAATCATAATATTATTTATTTATTTATTTCAGGGATTACAAACAAATGTGTTACATAAATTGGTTTATCAATAATCAAATATAGTAAAGAAAATATTATTTACTTAATAAGAATAATAATAAAACAAAAATAAATAAAAACAACCACTGCTCAATTAAATAACCCTCCCCCCCGCGCCATTCCAGATTCAAAGGTGCCCAACACACTTGCCGCGTTTCCGCGTTGAACAGCGATAGACAACCTTTGCATCAGGAATGATACAATAATATAATACATATACATTGACCTCAGTCTAGGTGGAGCGACGATCTTCGCAAGGTGGCTAGCAAGAGCTGGATGAGATTAGCCGCAGATCGTGTTCAGTGGCGTGCAATTGGAGAGGCCTATGTCCAGCAGTGTGATGATGATGATGATGATGACATGGACATTCAAATTTGACAGATTTACGATATTACGACACAGCATTTAAAATAACTTTACTTGAAAAGTTGTTAAACAATCCACGGATGAGGAACAAAATAGTCTAAGCATATGCTAAGAAGCTATAAGTAACTTCTACTTACCTCCAATCTGAATATAAATGCTAATGCTCTCTGATCCATACTGCTTCTTTCGGGAGATTATTATAATTTCACCTGAATCCTTTCAGACCAAGTTGAGAATTCTCAAGTTGCATAAATCAATGTTTAAGTAAGTTGACTTTGTTATCTTTTTGAAAGTTTTTATCCCAAATTAGCGGACAAATAATTAACCGCGCTGAATAAAAGATGATACTTTATTCTAGAGGCTCTTTCTCAGTATTCGCAATTCTCTGTTATTATATTTTTATCGGACAAAATGAATTTAGAATAGAAAGACTCCACTCCACCTGAAGTTATGTGGAAATGGAGTACAGACGCGAAGACAACTGGTGCAGCGTGAAAACAACACAACATCAGTTGACAAGAGGCACGAGGCAAGAGACAAGAGGCTTCACGCCTCGTTTGAAGGACCCCATGCCATAGGAAGGATGGAAAGCTTGTGCTGGTAGACTATTACATCTTACAGTAATTACTCATATCATCGATTTAGCGACATTAGTGATCAAACTATTTCCGTACGTAAACTTTTATCTGTGACGTCATTGGCCACGCAGCACCACCATCAGCTCGAGAACTCCCAGTGCGGATACTACAAACGGGAATCAAGGTTAGTGGCATTTATATTGGGATCCGCGTGCAGATCTTTCTATGTTATGTCCGATTATTAAATCTTTTCAAAAAAATTATACAGTCCAGAATACTCACCGGCGATCTTATTCGTCTCCAACCAACTTGTGTTTTGAATAATATGATTTTGAAAAGAATCGATGAAGCGTTCATTAAAAGTATACTATGCAAAAAAAATTGTTACGTACTCATATACCTGTAGGTAAACTAATAATTTTAATATTGTGGCTTATAAGTTATGTGTAATACTTACTCCGAGGATAGAGGCGCTGTATGCTGAAATACGGGACTAATATCCCAGTTCGATAGCAGATGCTACAATTGTATACAAAATTTACATAGCATTAGTTAAAGGCTTAAAATTGGTGTTTCCATTTTGTAAATATTTTAGTGAAAAAAAAAAATTTGAACGCTAATATTGGGACAGCTCACGTACTGCAGTTTCTGATGGTACATGATGACGTCGAGAGCCGATCGGATAAATGTTCGAGTTGAATGCGAGAAATCGTAGTTTAACCCCTATTGGTCTACTAACATGAACCCATACTTAATACATGCAAATTAACTTCCTAAAATTAACTCTAATAATATTGTAGATTGCTTAAATTCGTATGATCCTGTCTGTTTTTCGTACCTAAATAAATAAGTTGAAACGCAACCATACATAATTTAGAGGACCAATCGTTATGTGTATTTATTTTACTCTTACACCGTAATCCGGCTGGTAATAAAACATAATTATAGATAACTAGCGGCCGCTCGCGGTTTCACCCGCGTAGTTCCCGTTCCCGTGGGAATATCGGGATAAAAACTATCCTATGTGTTAATCCAGGTTATAAACTATCTGTATGCTGAATTTCATCCAAATCCATTTAGTAGTTTTTACGTGAAAGATTAACAAACATCCATCCATACTTACAAACTTTCGCGTTTATAATATTAGTAGGATAGTTGTCGACATTGAATAAGGCTCCTTTGGCTTACAAAGTAAGAGTAGACAGTGTAGATTAATTTCGGCGGGTTGGATAGAGCCACGATAGCATAGTTGGTAGTGCACTTGACCCGGTATGTCATGGGGTGCTCGTTCAAATCCCGCTTGTGAATTTTTTTTTAATACTTTTTCGAATTGTAATATATGTTTACAACAAAATATGCGTAAAATTATTCAAAAATCATAATTATCATCATACAACATATAGATATTGTTCTTTTATTGCGTCATATGCGCACGTATATATTTATTTATTTATTTGTTTATTCATCATCAAATACAGCTATCATTACAGGATTATCCTAATACAATAGTGCAGTGCATTATCATATTTATTATAAATTATATTGTATTACTCTATTTTATTACATATTATGCTATTACTTAAAACATTTTTTTTAAAACATTATATAATTTTATTCCAATTTGGACCATAATACAGCACTTGTAAAGTGACTTTCTTAAATTCGCTCATCGAACAGGTATCTAGCATTTACTGGTATTAAATATGTTTTGAAACTAAAACACCAAAAAGTTTGAACACGTCCTTTTTAACTTAATCGTTTAAACCCGAAAGCTGATAAAGGACTTGAATGATTCAATCCAATTTATCAACTAAAAAACTCAAGTCCACTTATATTTTCCAGCGACGCCGCTCAGACTTGACTAATAGTTCTTTCAGACAGGCAGCGATAACGGTTTAAAGGAGAGAAATACCTTACATGTGATCGAGCTGAAATGGATAAGAGAAAAAAGAATAAATGAACCGAGTGTCACCCAAAAGAGATTCGAAAAAGCTCGTTATGCTGATAAATTGCGTCTTTATTTTGTTTGGGGGGTGTTCACTTCTCACACTTTCGGGACAAATTGATATTCAGTTACGCTCTTTTTAGATAGGAAGCAATAAACATTTCTTGTAAAAACAAATGAAATTCAAAATAAAAAAATGTACTGCCTGCGCTACTTGTGAGCTACTTGTAGATTTGTTAATGAACTATTTCCCAATATAATTTTATGAGGCAAAAGCTAAAATAATACAATGTACCAAACACTGGTAAATGGTTGTGATTTTAGTCAAGCAAAATTATGAGAAAGATAAAAGAAGATCGTTAATATTTTTATCATATTTTTAAATAACACCGTTTTTATTTTGTTATAAAATTTGCGGAGACAAATTACACACATTCCAAACAAGAAGATAGTAGATTAATTATACGAGTATAGTTCGATTTTTTTACAATACAGAATAATAATATACATAACCAGTAATTTTTGGAATTTTAATTTAAAGTAAAATATTTTGATTGGATTTGGTTTAAGTTGCAAACCTTAGTGTAAGTAAGCTTAAAAAATAGGAACTCAAATGTCAAAACTAAGTGTAATTTTAATCACAATAATAATTATGACAATATGAAAAAAATTAAATGAAAAATATTTTTATTTAATTTACATTGGTCTTTTAGTTTTACAAGTGGTTGGGACCAACCTATTATGTACAGCTCTTCCTGAGCTTGTATCATAATTAAATGTTTTTAATTGACATTGACAGTAAATACCGACAAGACGCTCCAAGAATTACGCAGATGTTATAATTCCTTAGCTGGCTTAGGAGGTGTTATTCGATATCGTATTTAAAGCGCCGAGCAACAATAAACTCTGATAAATTCTCAAGATCACAACAGATTGTTTTGGGAATTCACCGAGACATATAAATTAATTTCTTTGAGAACACTTTAATAAAGCCATTTGGTGTTACTCCCGCGTAACGATATTCAGTTGTCAGTTTGTATTGTTATAGAATAGAATGTTGTTATGTTTATTGTCATGACTTTTCAAATTTAATAGTCAATTTCATTTGTTCGTTGTAATTAAAAACTTTTTATATCAAGGCAATGTTATGCATAGATAAACTAAGAATCATCTTTATGGATTATGTTCTGAATCTGTAAAGCATGTTTATCTTGATTGATTGTGTTTTACGAATACGTCTGTAAAGTTAGACCGGGCCTTAAGATCATTGCAATAAAATATCTTTTTTGGAGGTGTAGATTCCATATTTGTTATCTCTTTTGTGTTATCTGACTTCAAGGCCTAAACCATGACCCTTCACCACTACGAAAAAGTCCTACGAACCAGAACTATCACCAATATTTTGAGCTAAATCTATATTTGAAACATCGGTGTTGACAACCGCTACACAAAAAAGGATTCTTTAAAAATTCGAAGAGGATAAGAGGAGCTTGCGTTAATCGCTGCGCCATCCGCAGTGATTAACGCACCTGGTCTGCGAGTGTTGAGGTTAAGCAACTTTCGTAAAGGCCGATCATCGGATGGGTGACCAAATATGTATTATCTCGAGCTCCTCCGTGCTTTAGAAGGCACGTAAAGCTGTTGGTCCCGGCTGCATTAGCAGTCGTTAAGAACCACCAATCAGACCTGGGCCCGCGTGGTGGCTTATGGCCCGTTCTCCCTATCCATCCACAGGGAAGGCTTGAACCACAGCAGTTGGGACATAAAATGAGCGGATGATTAAGTATGATTAAAAATATTATGTCAAGAGGTTATTACACGGACAAGTTCGCAGACAGTCGCTAGTATCCTTAATTCATCCTGGAAAGAACAGGATGCCACAAAGACGAACCGCCTTAATGATAGATGTGGAAGTAATTAAAGCAAGGCCCTGACTATTAGACGCAGACGTTGTTCAGGTCGTTTATTACTTACTTCCTCCAAGGAGGTTAATTAATCGTTCGTTTTCCCTCATTTGTTGCATATTATTTCAATGTTGCTGTAATTTCGGTGTTTAGAAGAATTCGTTATATTGCTACTGCAAATATAAGCGTTATTTGACTTCAGTTAACAAAATATACAAGTATGTTTGTCAATTTTAATTCATGCACATTAAAAACAATGACTTAGATTTTTAACGTTATTAATAATAATACTTAATGGTTAAAATAACAAGTCACACGATTGCCATTACTTTAATTTGAATGCCGAAGGAAATGCCCCTCAATTTTATATTCGTTTTCAAGCTCATTGCCTTCCAAGGAATAATGACGACATCTGTTAAGGTAAATAGAATACGAACTGTATCCTTCCGGGATTTACAGAACACCTCTTTCTATAAACCTCATGCAAATACATTTCATTTTAAAACGCTGTAAGGATATTGTCAGTCATGCGAAAGCCAACTTTATTTGTTGACGAATAGGTGTTATAGCGGAATGATTTGTTAAAAAGTTAAGTGGTATCCATTGCAATACGTGTGTGTTACTCTGGAGCTTTATTACAATTTAAGCGATGTAACAAATTGTAAAACGTGCTAACGCGAATTCAGCGCACGTCTCTACTTTGTTTGGCACCTTCTTTCATCCTATAGATAGAGAGTGCTCACTGTCATGTTGCCTCAAAGTTGCACAAGCTTTCTTCTTGGATATTACTTGATTTAATTTTTAATTACAACACATTGACTTTATTTAAGTAAGCTCACTTTTAGAATCATTTTGAAATAAATGTTATTATATTAATTTGGAGTGGATTTTCCAATATTTTTGACGCTGTAAGGGAGAAAAGTGCTTGACACTAACTGAGTTTCTTGCCGGTTCTTCTCAGTACAAGATCTCTCGCCCAGAGTAGACTTACGAACCGATGGCATAATGACGTTCATAAGAGCTATTTGTAGCCTAAACTGAATTTTGAATTTTGATTTTCTTTCAATTTTTGACTCACCACTGGCACCGTAAGTATAATTATAACGATTTTCAAAAGTTTTGTTTAAATTCATATACTTTGTAAATAGTCTTCAAACTTTTCGGTAGAAAAGTGGTAACTGCAGAGCAAAGGCCTCATTGAAATCAAGTAATCACTACAATTGATGGGTGTTCAAAATTTAAAAA
Source organism: Eudonia lacustrata (assembly GCA_947562085.1). NCBI lineage: Eukaryota > Metazoa > Arthropoda > Insecta > Lepidoptera > Crambidae > Eudonia > Eudonia lacustrata. Next base: position 6,302,772 of record OX387315.1, on the reverse strand, counting down.
AATCAAAATTCAAAATTTTATATCATTTATTATGTTTAGGCTTTATTATGTTTAGGCTACAAGTAGCTCATATAAATGTCAATATGCCATCGGTTCGTTGTTATAAACGGATGAGGCGGGAGACCTTGTACTAAGAAGAACCAGCAAGAAACTCAGCAAGGGCGCTTCCTATCTCCCTGCGCAGTATTAACATATTGGAAAAGCCATTGTTTGATTAATCACCGCGCTTGTACATTAGGTACTTAGTTTTATTTAAATTTACTACTAAGTTAAAAGATACGTGCTGCATGTACCAACATCATGTAGAGATACGCGGAACCCTTGACAAGAAAGGCGTATCCACATAAGGCATCCGTGAAAGGAGACGCATCTAAGTAAATATGGTATCTCGTTAAATTTGTTAAAACGCCGTAAAATATCTCGCAACGTCGGACACTCGCGGGACTAACGATGAGCCCTATCAACCTTTACATCTTTCTAATACTTGCCTTAGGGGATTTTGCATCTTGAATGTATGTACGGTTCGATGGATTTTGTAATAGAATGTTGGCAGCGTTTATGGATAGCTATGTCGTGGAAAGGTAGTGGAATTATTTTTGAAGAAACCGTTGTGCGTTTTAAATAGTTTTAGCTGAGAATTTTGTAACAATAAACGATTTTCCAAAGACTTTTAGTTTTAACCTTCGATCAATAAGGTTTTAACACTTTGAGGGTCATACTTTTAACTAGTGTCACCAAGATAGGAAGAGCATTTCAAATAAATAGGATGAACATTGAGAATTTGAGAAATAAACTCCTCATTTTTAAAATAAGAGTCCGGTGTATTATACTTATATTAGCATTTATTTATTTAAACTTTATTGCACTATAAAAAAATTGTACAAAAGGTGGACTTAATGCCGTATGTATGTATGCGATTTTGTTCCGATCATAATCATAATCATATTATTTATTTGCTTTTAAATAGGTTGCATTACAGATGGTAAAAATAAATTATAAAGCATTTTAGGAATGCCTATTTAACTCTGCTAGTGGTCGCCCAGTGGTCGAAATTCGACCGTAATTTTATTAAGGCTGCACGGATTGTATCCCAAGCAATGAAAAATTAAAAAAGATAGAATGTGAGTTTGGATATGGTTTGGATTGGCATTGACAGATTTCGGCCGCTCCTTTTCCATTTTTGAAATTTTCGAAAAGTGTATAATTTATGCGTGTGTGTCAAATACATGGTAGTGTGTGTAATGTTTGTTTTATTAATTTAATGTATTTTTTATGCCTATTTTAATAAAAAAATTAACATCATGTACTCCTTCTCTATATAAACTATAAGTGTGCAAAATTTCATACTCCTCCGGCCGCGCAATTTTCGTAAAAAAGGGTACAAAGTTTTTGCTTCACGTATTAATATATAGATAACCATAGCATGCAAACATTTTAGTTTAAGTTTAGGATATTTATAAATTATTAAATATTATTTGATTATTGTTATCATCCTCAATAAGTATCATAAATTATATTAGTCAAAATATACAAAAATCTATTTTTATTAATCTACATTAATTCGCTTACAAATATATTAATCTATCTACCTAAATTACGACTGTTTCATAGTTTATTTATTAAAATATTACAAATAACACTGTCAATCGATTTATTCATTTCGATCCGATCCGATAGCTAGTAAGTAGTAAGATTCAGTTTCTCAGAATTGCGGGTAAAACGTTTCTAAATAAAGCCTCATATCGTTGCTTATCCGACGGCTTACCTTCAGTAAAGAGGAAAGCGAAAACCCTCTTGTAATAAATTAAAAATGATTCAGATTTATGTATAACGCACATCACTATTTTGTGAAAAGTGCATAAGTAAAACACGAGTGGAATTTGAAGTTGTATATGTATGTATACATGTATGTATATGTAAATACGTATAAGTATATCTGGCGTGCGAGTAACAATTTCAATGCCGTATCTAAAAAACTAGATTTTGACCTTTTTAACACAAGCGATGCATCAGCGAAACGGCTCATGAGCCAGTTATTTTTTGAGTAGTTTAATGAATAAATTTAAGTGTGTGTTTTTCTTATTAAGTGCATCACATTGTTATTAATTCTGTTTTTATTAGTGAGGACCTATAATTGGCTTCCTGTTACTATTTTTAAGTTTTTAAGTTGTGTCATAGCTGTTGGTCTTCCTATAAATAAATAAATAAATAAATATTAAAATGTTTACTAGAATAATAAAAAAATATAATAATAAACTTCAGTATGAAGATGGCACTAAATGATGATTATGAATGCTATATACATCTACAAGATAAAATTTTACTGGAGTAAATCAACCAGTCTCAGAAAGCTCAAGTGGGGATCGAACCCACGACCTTTGGATATTATTTTTTTGGAGAGAGATTGCTGATTGCCTCAGACGGCATTTTCAGCTTCACCGGGGTCTTTGGGGGCGGTGAGGTACGTAAAGGGTACCACCTCAAGCCGTGTTGAAACGAATCACCTTCGGAGGATTTCTAGAGGGAACGGCATCGCTCACTTAAAAGTGCCCTACCAGAATCTCCGAAGGGTTCGGATCGGATCGACAACCTTTGGGTAACCGGCCCAATGCTCTGACCGCCGAGCTACCGAGACCCCAGAAGACTCGTTGAATTCCTCTAATACTTTCTGATTTACGCTGCAAGCCAGCGCTATTACGTCACTGTGAAGTTACTACCCTCACATCCGAAAGAAACACTTTTGCAAGTATTTAGCTATCGGTAATCCGTTTTTAAATTGTAAAATTGTTCGCAACAAAATTTGCGTAAAATTATATAATTATATCATGTTTATTGCAATCAAGTGTGAATAAAAAGATATTAGATAGTTACCTTGTAAAAAACCCACTTTAAAAACTATACGCTAACGAGTCACATACATACGACACAATATTTGCCCATTCCCCTACAGAAGCGGCACAAAGGTATTCGCTGTAAGCACCCCCGAATAGTCGGCCATAAAGCAAAAAGTGCAATAGTCTTCTGAAACGATGTTATAGCAATTTATCCGTGGATCACCTGGGGCCATTCGGGTCATCAATCTAGGGCCCTTGGGTCCAGTTTTCCTTGAGATTCAGTCTTAACACATCACCTCCTTTATTACACAATAGAGTCCGATTTGCGGTGGCTGAAATAGAAATAAAGCTGATGAATTTTTTCGTGTACACCCATATCTTAGATAGGATTCTTTTAAAGTTTAATATTTAAGGTTTTACATTAGTTTTATTACTACAAAACTTTTCTAAATCACAACATCAACATGACTGGCCCAAGTAGCCATAAAGATAGCTGACCTCCTTTATAAGATGATACAAAACGAATAACAATTTTATAGGCATTTCTGCTTACTTTCCTACACCTGTCAAATTAAAATCCTGCGTCTCAGTAAAGTTAACGACAAATGATTGAGATGGTGACTTTTATAATTAACTTAATATGAAACTATTAATAAATAAAAGGATTTTCATTGTATTACATTATCAGTATCAACTAGATATTATTTTAAACAAAAGATTCAAGTGACAAAAAAAAACGTTAATAAATTATCTATGAGCTATAAAGGCTTTAAGCAACTGTTTCATGGCAAGTAAAATTGCTTCATGGATATCCATGACAATACACTATGAATATTAATTGTGCATCGTTAGTGAAATAAAAATGGTAATTTGACGAATGTGAACGCACATAACTTCAGTTTTATATGCACTGCGTGTGACGTATTCACATAAAAAATATCTACAAAAAGTAAACTAGTGACAACGACAGACGTATTTAATTAAAGATTTAATTTGAGAGACTTGACAATACAGTTTACGCGAACACTACACATTTAAATAAAACAACTTTTAGGGATCTACTTGCGTTTATTTTACACATTGATTTAGATTATTTTATCCTGACGTTTCGAACCCTTTCCTGGGTTCGAAACGTCAGGATTCGTTCGTCTATTCCGATGGTCTCCTATAATAAATAATAATAAAAAAGACGTTACTGAAATGATTCCGCCAAGGATTTTTCAAAAAAGAGCATGTGGACATTCTTTTTGAAAGCGTCACGACTCGTAGCCATCCTGATTACAAGAGGCATATTCAAGAGGCTTTTTCAATTCTATAATTCCTTAGTCCGTAAAAAGATCGACCATAAGCTTCGAGCTTACTGCATAGCTACTGCTATAAATATTTATAGTACAAGCAGAGTTTTCCTTAAGCTCCCTTCCTCTTCGGTGACCGCTGTCCAAATGCCTAGGCACACCATTCTCGCTTTCCATCTGACAATCGCTTACCCTTCTATTCTTAACGTTTGCTTTATTCTTTTCTGCTCTATAGTTAACCTTCGTTTAGTGTTGCCATATTAAAATATGTAAGTGCAGTAATTGTATATTTACTACTATAAATTTCTCAAATCATGACTCTAGATAATATTACAAAATAACAGTAACAAAAATTAAACCCAATTTCATAATCGCACTTCGCAGCACGTCAGAACCGCATTTCTTTCGAATTTTCAACCACTGTGGAACAAGTCACGCTATCTCTAGCACAAAAATGTTGCTTATATTAATGTCTTGGCAACGAACTTAGATGAAATGGCGGTGTCTGACCAGGCGAACTGCTGTACCACCTAACCTAGCACAATATTTTCCTCCAATAGTGATCTAACCCCGAATCTTTAGTTTGAAGTTCGTTATCATACAACTAAGCCAAAGAGACAGCTTACTTGTTATTTCTTACTTTCTTTTAATACAAGCTACGCTTATGTCTTTGTTCATTAAAATCTAGATTAGAGGCTTATCATAAAACGATTCAAATGCAGTAAACATCTCCCAGTCCTGAAAGCGCTGAAACAATAAATGTCATCTCATAAAACACCGTTTACTGTCCAATGGCCGCCCTCTAAAATCTCTTCATGCAATATTTATGCGGCGTACATCCAAGAATTCAACTGCACTCTCTCGCTTTTTTACTACTTCCATTTATTATTTATCATTGTTTTCGAAAGAAAATGAAGCAGTCTTTTTATATCACAAATTGGTAGCGCTTTTTCTTCATATCACCCTGATGTATGCGCCTTTCATTTAAAGTCTACATCTACTGAAGATGAGGCTTTTTTTTCTCTGTTTTTGGAACACAACAATGCTGTTAACTTTGACCACAGAGGTCGTTAAAGAGTAGGTTTTTTCGCGAAGTGTTCCTACGGACATATTTTATTATTTTAAGATTTTTATCTAACTGGCCAGTTACACCTTTGTTTAAATTATTATAAAAAAACGAACGAGCCTTAGAGTAGTCGCATAAGATATGTAAAATAAAATACGGAAAGTTTTCACTAAGCAGTGACAGAAATTAACCTCAAAATTTAAAAAAGCTATATACTGAAATATTTTACTGGAATAATTATTCATTACTTACTTGGATTTTTTATCAATAATCTGCACTTTATTATGACTTATTAACATCAGTAAATATTTATTAATATAGTTTAAAAGTCTATTACACACGAAATGGTTGAAATCAATATTACAATAGAAAATAGAATATAGAATTAACAATTACGCAACTCAGCATTGCGAAAGTGACTTTATTAGCATGCACTAATAAAACGACGCGCTATTAGTAAATTTAAAAAAAAAACTTACAATTTAGACGCCTGGAAATTATCTTTAAAAAGTGTCTCAGAATGCGAAAGAAGTTTTCTGTTCGATAAACCTCATTTAGCACGCTAATGCTTATGGCAGTGCACTAAATTGTTTTTGGATATTTCTTTCCATTAGTTCCTTCCAACCGAAAATTTAATTGCCAAGAGTCCCTTGAGAAGTGGTTGTGGTCCATTAGGTTTTCGTAACTGCTTTATTCGCTGAAATTTAGGACAACAAAGGGATCTAGAGATAAAACAAATAAATTGTTTTCATTGAGGCTAAACTGAGAAATAAATATTACTAATTAAACAAGATAATATTCAACGCCATTTTGGATAACTCGTTGTTAATTTAAGAGGAAATTGAGGCACAATATATTATATGAAATATTCTTACGTACTTTACTTTGTTATGAAGGTAAGTTAATTCATATTTTGATTCAAACACATCAAGTATAAAATATTTTTTAACCGTCTTGTCAAAAAGGTGAAGTGTTATTTTTATTATTAATTAATGTTCTTATTGTTTGCCCTACGAAGATTTTAATATAATCTTGTATAATTTCTAGTCACACATAAATCACGTTACAGCCAAAAGGTAATTTAAGCATATATACAACTTCAAAACACAAAAGGATCACTACAGTTTCAAAGCAATCCCTCAGCTTACAATAAAATTCTAAAATCGCTTACAGCGAGCGCGCTGCAAAATTCAAAGTCCCTTTTACATTTGACCGTAACGAACAAAAAAACATTTAATTATACAACGTTGTTTAAATTGAAAAACGTGGAAAAATCAACGCTACGCTCAAAGCAAAGCGTATTACAGTCGGATCCTTCCCGGACCCGTATTTTACCAAACTAGTTTGGCTTTTATTGCGAAAATTCCGTTGTTTCTGTCGCCTGGTTGACACACCTTTAGTATTTAATAAACTCAACGCTCTGTTCGCAGTGACTGCATTTAATTTTGAGGCGTAAGTTGGGAATGTTTCGAATGGTTTACTTCATAATTTCATTTTAATAAAAGAGGATTGAAACGAAACTTTTTGAATTCAAATTCAAATTATTTTTTTATTTAAAGAATGTAGACGCGTTTGTTTTATGTATTGTTATTTTATCCTGACGTATTTAACCATTTGCAGGGTTATTGGTTGCAGCGTGATCGTATGTGTTTCAATGCCTAGTGTCATATTAAAATCAATATTATTTAAGTATGTAATATTTAAAATAATAATTATTTACGGGATCGTTACTGTACGAGTCACGTACATGACATTCTGCATATTAGATAGTTAATAAAATATAACAGACGCGGCAATAACTGTGACCCAGATCACGATCGCCAGTCGACCTTCAACGAATGCACTTTATCATGACAATCATATGTAATTTTAGTGTTTAATTAGAAGCCGATTTGACAACTCATTTTTGCCTTTTTAATTGCACTCGCCTGCATTTGCATCTGCATCCTTTTACATCTACATCTTTTGCATCTCGTTTGCAACCTGCATTACACTACATACATTTTGCTCCTTCGAAAAAGGGATTTTAGAGTCAATTGTTTCGCGTTACTTTACGGCTACGGGAAAGAGTTGTTTCGAAGTCCTGGATACAAACCAGTGACATCGCGAGTGATCTTAACCGCGTTTATTGCATAACTACATTGCATCCGGGCACGTCAGCGACGGGCAGGAGACCATCTGCACAACCAGAGCAGCATATCCAGAGAGGAAGAGTTCCAGTTTCTCAAGTAAGATCTTTGCATATTTCCGCTTGCAATGGAAGGCTTAATTGCGCGTCAAGCTCATGCTTTGGACGAAATTAAGAGGATCCACGCTAACTTTAAGAAGGATCCTGTTACTAGAAAAACGGAGGAGTACATTGCGAAACGCTTAGAAGCGTTAGATAACTTGTGGGGTGAATGTCAACAAAATGACACCGAGTTGATGAAGGTAGAGGAGAGGAGTCATCAGTACTACGTGGAAAGCATCATACAGGTGATTAGGCAGTGGTATGAAGGTACACGTGAGGTGCTTACATCCTGGAAGGTGGCGGGAAAGAGCGAGCCAGCGCTGCTGAATGAAGGTAAACCCTCGACAAGTACTAATACTGGTGAGCAGTTCCATATCAAGTTTGACAGCACACAGTTTGACAGCCCAGACGGGAGAGTGGCAGAACTACAGCAAAAACAGCATGCTCACTTTAGAGCATTCAACAGGTTAGTGAACACGCTTAAGGTAGATGAACTCTCCGAAAAGTGGGAAATCGAGGATAAATTAAAATGCATTGAGTCTCGCTGGAACCCGATTGATCACGTTCACTTACAAATTGATGGTATATTGCAAGGAAAAGACTCTGGTTATTACAACATGTTTAACGAAATTGAATTAAATTACGAAGCGTTTAAACGACCCGATGTTAGTTCACGTACTATGCGAAAAGCTCGATTCCGTTACATACACGGACTATATGCAATCTAGGACTAACGCAAGGGAATTGCCTAATTTTGACTTATTTATGCAATTCATAGAGAGTAAATTCATAGCAATAGAGCCATTGCAACGAAAGAAGTCAGAAATTGTTGTCAATAAAACTCCGTTTAAAACTCAGTTTAATTCATCTCATACATTTAAGAAAAATTATAATGCGGCAGACCGTCAGGCTACGAAAAGTTCGGGTCATTTCCGTAATCCTACATGCAATGTAAACCAGGGCACTGTAACTTGTCCGCTTTGCAAAAATGAACATGCATTATTTCAATGCTCTAGATTTGCTGAAATGTCTAGTAAAGAGAAATTGCAATCTGTGTCAAAACTGAGAATATGTATTAATTGTTTATATATGCATACTAAGGGTTATTGTGGATCGGATAAACGGTGCAAAGAATGCAATGAACCACATAACACCTTATTACATAATGCAATTACGAACTCGGAGCGAGCACCCATCCCGATAACAAATAGATCGGGGGGGCTTAGCAAAATAATGCAAAATAATTACATTTCCAACAACGATGATGAGATACTATTGGCCACTACATTAGTTCAGGTAGCAACAATTAATGGCGAATATTTGACATTACGCGCCCTGAATGAGTGTAATCTGTGACCCTTGATCTATGGATCAAGGGTCACAGATTACACTCATCACCGAAAATGCAGCCCAGAGATTAGGTTTACAAAGAGAAAAGTTAGACGCGAGTGTCTCGGGAGTTGGTACATTATCAAATAGGAGTAAGGGTAAGGTTAATTTAAATTGCAAATCACTATGCACTGACTATCAATTTAAAACTGACGCGTTAGTCATGACACGCGTGGTTAATAACTTACCGAATGCGTCCTTTGCCAAAAAACAGTTACAATACGTTTCAAATATAAACTTAGCTGATCCCGAATATAACGTTTCGAGACCCATAGATATCCTTTTTGATGCACACGTGTTTTCGGAAATATTAATGAGCGGCTTAATCAAAGGTCAAGCAGGTCAGCCAATGGCTCAGCAGACACAACTAGGATGGATATTGTCCGGGAACGTCAGAACATACAACTGCAACGTTATTACAAACAACATCGACGATCTGGCTAGATATTGGGAGGTAGAATATATCCATGAAGACTCAACAAGTTCGATGACGTCACAAGAACAGTACTGCGAAGAGTTTTTCACTGCAACAACGAAACGGTTAGCAAACGGGCGGTATGAAGTTCGTAATCCGATGAAACCCAACTTTGAGGAGCAATTGGGCAAATCAAAGCATTTGGCATTAGCCCAGTACAAACAGTTAGAAGTTAAGTTAGATAAAAATACAGATTATTCAGAAAGTTATACAAAATTCATGCAAGAATATTTAGACATGGGTCACATGAAGCCAAGTGCAGTAGACAAGGAACCAACATGTTACCTACCTCACCACGGAGTTTGGAAACCCGATTCCTTGACAACTAAGCTGAGAGTAGTATACAATGCATCGCAGAAGACCGGATCAGGCTTAAGCTTAAATGACCTCATGGAGTGCGGGCCAAAATTACATAAAGACCTTTTAACATTATTAATCAGATGGCGATTATACAGATACGTGTTTACAGCGGATTGCGAAAAAATGTACAGAATGATTCTAGTCAGCGAAAAAGATCAACAGCTGCAAAAAATAATATGGCGTAAAAGTGACAAAAGAGGTCAAGTTCAGCAGTACCAATTATGCACTGTGACATATGGAACGAAAGCAGCACCATTCCTGGCACTACGGACCCTTAAACAGCTGGCATTAGACGATCATGACAAATATCCCTTAGCGAGTGACGTCATCAATCAGGAGATGTACGTTGATGACGTAATCAGTGGAGGTAATGATTTGGAGCAAGCTAAGGAAGTGCAGCAGCAGCTCATCAACATGTTTAAGGGAGCGGGATTGACATTACGAAAGTGGACAAGCAATAATCCGGAGCTAATACAAAACATCAGCGATAATGAGTTGACACAAAAAACTTTACATTTTGAAGGAGAGGGGACAACAAAGGCCCTAGGATTGCAATGGAACCCGGAAACTGACAACTTTACATTTTCTAATAAAATAAACACCAACTGCAAAAAACTGACAAAACGTATCTTATTATCGGAAATATCGAAAATTTTCGATCCACTTGGATGGCTCACACCACTGACAGTAAGAGCAAAATTACTTTTTCAACAGATTTGGCTAGCGAATTGCAACTGGGATGATACGGTGTCGGAAGCTATACAAGCCGAGTGGAAAAAGTTCTGCACTGACATACATAACATAATGCAATTTGACATTCCGAGGTACTTAGAAGAAACTGCAATTCAGGCGGAATTACATGGTTTTTGTGATGCGTCTGAAAAGGTCTACGCCTGTGCCATATATTTACGAACCGTGACAGATGCCTGCAATCCCATCATCCGGTTGATTACTGCAAAGTCTAGGTTAGCACCGGTTAATAAGAAGTTAACTCTGCCCCGCTTGGAGCTATGTGGAGCTGTATTACTTGCAAGACTCATGCAAACAACCTTACAAGCCTTCAAATGGGAAGGTGCTCATAATAACATCTACGCGTGGACAGATTCTATGATCGTCCTAGGATGGTTACAGCGCGATCCAACTGCATGGAAGACCTTCGTGTGTAACCGAGTACAACAGATACATGACGTCATACCGAAAACGCAGTGGCACCATGTCCCATCCGAAGAAAACGCCGCAGATTGTGCAACGAGGGGTTTAAACTGCACTCAATTATTAAAACATCCCCTGTGGTGGCAAGGTCCGGAATGGCTAAAAACGATGGACAAAACATGCATCCAGAAAACACCTATTATACACACGGATCACGAAGCAAAACAAAAACAAACATGTGTTTTGCAATTAGAGCCATCGTCGATAATAATTAATTTAATAGAAAACCACAGCAAAATGAGTCATATCACTAGAGTTGTAGCGTGGATGTTACGTTTTATTCGCTCTACTACTATAAAGGCCGAGCAAAATACGCGAATGAGTCATTTGACACCGCGGGAATTACAGACTGCAGAAAAATTAATTATAAGACAAATTCAATTGCACGAGTTCAAGGTTGACATTACAAAAATAAAGCAAGGAAAAAGCGTCGGGGTTACGAGCCGACTTTTGAGTTTAAATCCCGTTCTCGATGAAAATGATATTCTACGAGTAGGGGGAAGATTACGCAATGCAAACCTTAGAGAATGTGCTAAGCAACCAATACTTTTGCCGCACAATAATAAACTGACAGACATGATTATCGAGCAGACCCACTTGCAGTTACTTCATGGGGGTCCAAAATTGACACTTGCACATTTACGACAAAAGTATTGGATAGTGGGAGGCTACCGTGCAGTTAAGAGAGTTTTACATAAATGTGTCACGTGCCGTCGATTCAATGCAAGATCTCGAGAACAGATGATGGCTGACTTACCAGCACCCCGGGTGACGATTTCACGACCCTTTACCCACACAGGTGTTGACTTTTCTGGCCACGTTGAGATTAAAGCCAATAAAGGTCGGGGGGTGAGAACACTCTTTGCGTACGTCGCCGTATTTGTATGTCTTGCGACTAAGGCTGTGCATTTAGAGCTTGTGACTGAGTTAAGTTCCGCAGCGTTCTTAGCAGCTCTTAAAAGATTCTGTGCAAGGCGAGGAAAACCACGGGACATGTAGAGGTGACAACGGTACGAACTTCGTGGGAGCAAATCGAATCCTTCTACAACAATATAGAGCGATTATCAACACTTTTGACACCCACTTCCTTGATAAAGTCGGAGAATTAGGGATAAACTGGCATTTTAACGCGCCCGCATGGCCCAGCGCTGGTGGACTTTGGGAAGCGGCCGTTAAAAGTATGAAATATCATCTCAAGCGGGTGATAGGGGCTCAGAAGTTAACCTATGAAGAATTTTCGACACTTCTCTGTCAAATAGAAGCCTGCATGAACTCTAGACCTCTATGCACTTTGACTGAAAGCCAGGAAGATATTGACTGCTTAACACCGAGCCACTTTCTGACCGGAACACCATTATTGAATATACCAGAACCGGACAATTGCACAGTGGATTTAAGGAAGAGATGGCAACTCGTTCAGAAGTTAAGCAACGACTTGTGGAAGAAATGGTCTAGAGAATACTTACAGCAGCTTCAAGCCAGGTTAAAGTGGAGGAAGTCAAATACAGATCCAAAAATAAATGACATAGTGTGCATCAAAGATGAGAACGTACCCGCAGGGAAATGGGCTCTAGGTCGGGTAACACAACTGCATCCGGGCCGGGACGGCCATACACGCGTGGTCACGCTCAAAACAGTAAAGGGCGAACTTAAAAGACCAATGGTTAGGTTAGTACCACTCCTTGACAATGACACAAACGCAATCGACAGAAACACACCACCGCTGCAAGGGAATAGAACATAACCGCAGAGACGGAGCCGAGTTAGGAGCATGTCATGGAAAAACTTGATTTGTCAATCTCTCCTACTTTTTATGACATTACTGACACCTTCCTTGCAACAAAGCGATTCTGCATTCAATCTTATCTCGGTAAACGCAAACCAGTCTATTTATTTTGACAAAATAACATTTATACAAGAAATCAAAGACGAATGGAAATTGATATTCTATTACAACATGACAAATTATTGGCATAATATTGACACTCTTCAACAATACGTAACACACATTAACGGATTCCAAGAGAAGGAATGGGTCATGCAATTTCAGGTGTTACTAAACCAATTAGATCAAGATATGAATGAATTGCAATATTACAACAATCTTTTAAAATCACAACATTTAGTGCAGAGTAGAGCGAAAAGAGGTTTAATTAACGGAGTCGGCTACATTGCAAATTCTTTATTCGGAGTTTTGGATGAAAGGTTTGCTGAAAAATACGAAATGGACATAACAACTATTCAACAAAATGAAAATCACATAGTAAAATTAATCCAAAACCAAACAAGTATACTAGAAGCCGAAAATAACATTGTTCAGCGAAACGAACACCTTATGATAAAGCATTTGGATTTGATTAATAACCATCTGGCAACCCTTGACACCGAACTTCTTAACCAGAAGTCTAACGATGATATGGCATTTTATGTTTTAACATCAATAATGGCTGCAGAAAGCGTAATGTCGAATCTTAGATCTATACAACAAACTTTAATTAACACGTTGACAAATATGTACCAAGGTCACATAGATGTGCACTTATTATCGCCACGCCAACTGCAAAATGAATTAAATAAAATAGCTCGACATTTAGCGCAAAATTTGGCATTACCTGACATTCAAGATAACATAAGAGATATATATAAGTTGCTTAGGGTTCATAGTCGCATTACACAAAATAATCTCATAATGGAGGTGAAAATTCCATTGTTGAGTGACGAGCCATACGAACTCAATAAATTGATTAGCATCCCGCAACGCATTGGCAAAGATAAGGTCCTGAGAGTGATACCTGCATCTGAATTGATTGCATATAATGTTAACAAAGATTCTTTCGTGCCACTTGATCAATCTGATATTTACGAATGCAAAACAATGAACGTGCAAAAAATTATGTGCAAATTCAACCATCCAGTCTATGACACGAAAATGCATAAATCGATTTGTGACACTCAATTAATTAAAAACAATGAAAGGCATGATTCATATTGCCATTCGGAAGTAACTGCATGCACCGATAGTTGGATCAAGTTACACAAACTAAACACCTGGTTTTATTATTGCTGTGACGCGTGCTCCGTGCGCATCATATGTCCAACCGCTATGACGTCACAAACACTAAGACACACTGGCTTGATAACGCTCGAAAGAGGATGCGTATTGAAAGGGAATACTTTCATGTTGTATGCAAATATAGAATATACGGACAAAATTGCATTAAATGAACCGAAATTGATAGTTCCGGAAGTTTCACCGCTTAACAAAATTATAAATACTTCCGTTGATGTCCAAAACGTTACACTTTGGCATGATATGGAAACGCACGAGACTCAATTCAAACAATTAAAAGATGACATTCTCAATTTAAAACAACAATCCACTATAAGCGCGTTAACCAGACATGATTGGCATCATTACATAATGATCTATGTTTTATTAGGCATAGGAATACTGCTGTTAGGAATTATTGTGTATTGCTGGAAGGTTAAGAATGGAAAGAGTGCAATGTCGAGAGGGGGAAAACCTCATCCGGGAGCTGAGGAGCAAAGAAGCAGTGACGACTTATATAGTGTAGTGCAACATGACACAAAAGTGCGGCGGACAGTGAGTGAGTTAGTGGAAAAACGTGAAAGGGCACAGCCCTCAGTGAGCCAAGTGAAATTTGACACGAGTGAATATAAGTGATAGAATAGCTAGAGACGTTTTAAGCCAATTTGTAGTTAACTCAATGTTATTTAAGTTCATTTTATTTTATTGTACTTTTTACAGACTATTGTCATTTTACATTTATTTACATTCTCACATTTACAGTTGTTTAAGTTATGTTATTATATTTTGTTGTTGTTTGCTGTGGCGGCAGTATGTACGAGTCACGTACATGACATTCTGCATATTAGATAGTTAATAAAATATAACAGACGCGGCAATAACTGTGACCCAGATCACGATCGCCAGTCGACCTTCAACGAATGCACTTTATCATGACAATCATATGTAATTTTAGTGTTTAATTAGAAGCCGATTTGACAACTCATTTTTGCCTTTTTAATTGCACTCGCCTGCATTTGCATCTGCATCCTTTTACATCTACATCTTTTGCATCTCGTTTGCAACCTGCATTACACTACATACAGTTACCACGTTTTTGTTGTGTGTGAGTATCTGATATTACACACACAACAAAGTTATTCTTATGTCTGTAAGTGACCATAAGGGTTGCCAACCCTACTATATAATATAGTATCCTACTATTTTAGGTGTCTAACTAAAATGATTTAAAAAATATATTATAGTAGGCGAAACTACTAGATTTTATCAGCAAAATCGCTAAAATCAGTATCTATTATCTAAAACGGAACGCACAAAACATTCTAAAATCAATATTTTTAATATACTATATTTTTTTAATTAATTCTTTATTAAAATAAAAATACTATATTTGTTAAAAAAAAAGCTGGCAACCCTAGTGACCATAATAGTTAAAAAGTTATATGTAATTTTTGCTTTGTAGATACATATATTTGTCAAAGGTATCCATTTTCATCATCATCTCAGCCAAAGACGTCCACTGCTGTATCCATTTTACATGCCTTAAATAAATTTTGGATTTTGTGTAGTTAATTAATGCTGTTTTCGTCACCTCATATAAGAAGTCCTTTAAATACCCATATTCATCATCAGCCTCCTACTGGGCCCAGTGCTTCCACTGCGCAAACATCTCACTGCTGGGCTTAAGCCCTCCATATGAACAACAACATAATTACATTATCAAATAATATATAAAAAAACGAGATCGTAACTCATGCCTTGTGGCTTGAGTTTATCAACCACCTTTCAGTGGGCTTTTTTAATTTATTCTTACAAATATTTCGTTATGTGTAAGCGTTCCATCATTATTTTTGAAAATGCTCGTACTTACATCATATCTGTGCGTACTTGAACACTCAATCAGTTCTAAGGGAATTTCAATTTAACTAAATAAACCACATTTAGTGTAGTATACTAATACACAAATATAGTATAGTATAGTTTAAAATACACAAAGTAAACAAACACAACTGTTCAATCATCTGTCATAGCTTACCACTGAGTGTATAGTGTTGTAAGTAGTTTGTTACCTGTTTCTCACGTTGGGGATTGTGTTTAACCCTTATATCAACGTATATGACGGTTTTTCTGCCATAAATGGTGATACAGATGCATAATGTATTACGTAAAAAGAAGTGTTTATGAAATGCATAATGAGTAAGGGTATGGGAGTCTTTAGGTATTCAAAATTCAACGTCCGATGTTATGAGTTTGCGCACATGATATTATAAGTTTATGATGGCCAACTCTAATTTTATGCGCGGAAAATGGTAGCTTTGTGATTTTTCAAGGTTTTAAAAGTTTTCTAAGATGTTTTTATTTTCAAATTAACGAAGTCAATGTCGAAAAACGAACTTTTCGAATTGTGTGAAACACAACAGCAACGAATGCCATTGTTTCACGCCGATATTCTGTGAGAGGGTGGTATTACGCCGGGCGAACCGGCCCATTTCGTGCTGCAACGCAGCGTGGCTCTTCCACTCCGACAGAGTCACTCATTTAGCACCACCCAGGGGTCACGTGTAGGGTCTCAAGGGTAAACCTACGGACGCGAGTAACTTAAACCCCCAAAGTTGTTTCTAATTTCCATAAAACCTTGGGATCAGAACAGCTGCCTCTGTGGTCTAGTAGCTAAGACCACCGGTTTAGACCCAGAGGTCCCGGGTTCGATTCCCAGCGGGGGGTACATGTTTGTGTACTCGGTTTGATTGGTGGTAGGGCTTGTTTGTCCGCCTGGCTAGCTACCACCATCTTATCTAAACATGTCGCCATAACATCAATGTTTGTAGCATTGTTGTGTTCCGGCAGCTAGAGGTAGGATAGCCAGTACCTCTCACTAGTTGAGGATCCCGGGTGAAGTGCGCTTCCATCATTGGCCTTATCATCACTTAACATCAGGTGAGATCAAGGCACTGCGTTAACCCGTTAATATAAAAAAAAACAATGTTTGTGATGTTGACTAATATTTATTATTTAATTATTTATTATAATATGAGCATCTGATTTTAATCTTTCGCAACAATTGAATAAGGACTTACTGTTTCCTAGCCGGCGTCCCGTAAAATTTAAATGAAAATCTATGTTATTTTTTGGCGACGAAAAATGTATCGAACATTGGTGCTATCACCTTACACGAAGCAATCTTCCAGAGGTTTTGTTTGTAAATAATATTAATTTCAGTTCAGCCGACCATCCGAAAGAGCACAAATCAACAAAGTTGAATAATAGGATGACCCCGGACAAGCCGTAAATATGTTTGTATAACGTTTTGTGAATAATTTAACCTTACAGGGCCTAAGTAAACAGCGTTAAACGTACTGTACGTAATATAGGCTGTGACACGCCTAACTTATCGCATATAAGGCTTGAGTTTAGTTACTTAATACAATGTGTTAGCCTTAATATATTGCTGACGTGCGTCATTTTATTAGTGTGTACTCTGAAGTCCATTAAACATATTTTTTGCTCTAAATACAGATACTAGCTGACCCGGCGGACTTCGTACCGCTTTGCCAGTTTCTCTGACAACAAAACAAACAAATCGTCAAATAGATTACGCGTGAAAGCGAATCAAACAAACAAACTAACTTTCACATTTATAATATAAGTTAGGATGTCGGCTTGATAAGAACTAGGTGAGTTAGCCAAATACTTCAATACATTAAATGGTTAACGCATTTCGATTAAGTATAAAACTAGACATTGAAACGAAACACACATATACGTATCGCACCGCTCGCCATCGGAACAGGGCACACGCACACTTCCTGGAGCCGCTGTTCGCTCGAACGGTTCGCTTCCAGAGGAACTTCATTCCACGTACCTTCAAACTGTGGAATGAGCTGCCATCCGAGGTTTTCCCATTAAGCTACGACATGGGCGCTTTTATAAGGGGTGTAAAGAGGTTTTTTTCAGGTCGGCAACACAAAAGCAACATCTCTGATGTTGCTGATGTCCATGGGCGGCGGTGACCGCTCATCATCAGGCGGCCCACCTGCTCGTTTGCAAACAGTTAATATATATAAAAAAAAAGTCTACTTTGAAAGACATTCATTCAATGTATTCAAAATTTGTCTTCGACGACAACTAACGGTAAATAGATGGAAAGCTTGCACAAAAAAGGTCAATGGAATGTTTGCACGAACCATTATCCGCACCTTAAAAAGATAGGGTAACAACTGGAAGGTTTCAAACAACTTCTGATAGTGTACTTTCGGGCCCCTCCGGTGCTCCTAGAACAATATTATTTGCATTCTTATGGAAAAGGTTAACCTTCCAATAACTATTTGCTGCGAATTGCTCCCTGTTCTGATACCTCTATTTTGCTTACTTGAAAGATTACAAGATGTTTTTGCTAAACTAACAATATATACGCTAGCTTGTTGTAATTTAAAATTCAAAATCAGTAATTCAGTTTAGGCTACAAATAGCTCTTATGAATGTCATTATGCCATCGGTTCGTAAGTCTTCTCTGGGCGGGAGACCTTGTACTGAGAAGAACCGGCAAGAAACTCAGCATGGGCGTTTCTTTTCTCCCTTATAGTGTCAAAATAATGGAAAATGCCCTTTCATAAAAGGACACTTTCCATCACAAACAAAAACACAAAATATATACACAAAACATGTTCAAAAAAAAAAATGTGTCTCTATAGGTATAAGTAGTGATTACTAGACCTATGTAACAATGCATAACGACAACGACTTCCTTGTTCGAGTGGTTTGTACACCGGTTTTCATGGTGTCGCCATCTCTGAGGTTCCGGGTTCGACCTCGGTCGGGCAAATTTAGAAATTATTGTTTTTCTAAATTGTCTCGGGTCTGGGTGTTTTCTATGCATAATAAGTATGTACTTAAGTATTTTAAGATTGTTTATCCGTTGTCTAGTAACCATTTAACGAGTTTCATAACGAAGCTTCTCTTGGGCTAGATAATTGGTTTGAGTGAACGAAAGTTTATTTATTTATTTATTTATTTATTTATTTATTTATAAATAAACAATGTTTTTTTTTTTTATACATAGCTCGACAAATGACTCCACTCCACCTGATGTTAAGTGGAAATGAAGTCCAGACGTAAGGATAACTGGTGCAGCGAGAAAACAACGCAGCATCAGTCACCCTCACCCTGCCGGCCCACAAGGTGCCTCTTCACGCCTCGTTTGAAGGACCCCATGTCATAGGAAGGAGGGAAAACGTGTGCTGGTAGACTATTCCATCTTTTGGAAGTGCGACAGAGAAACAAGTCACCAAATTTCTTTGTGCGCGATGGAATGTTCGAGACAGTACAGCGGTGACTTCGAAGAGCAGCACGCGTACTCCTATGGAGAAAGGAATGTAAGATTAATCTAATTAGTTAGTTACACACTACTGTTCATACGACTAAACGTCCCTACCGCTCGGCCACGAACACTAGCGGTTTGCGGGGCGGCACGCAATTTCTCTGTTTCTTGCATTATTTTTATTACCATTACCATTGACTAAGACTCATCATCATCGCCAGCTAATTTCTTTTTCTTCACTGCTGGGGCACGAGCCTTCCCTTTGGATAGATAGGAAGAACGGGCCAAAAACCACCACGCGGGCCTAGTGCTGGTTGGTGGTTGTTAACGACTGCCAATGCAGCCGGGACCAACGGCTTTACGTGCCTTCCGAAGCATTGAGGAGCTTGAAATGAGACATTTTTGTCACCCATCCGATGACCGGCCTTTGCGACCTTAGCAATTGCATACCGGCGCGTTAACCACTGCGCCGTTTAGCTCCTCACTCACTAAGACTGCCGCAGTATAACGCAGTATAACAGAAAAAAGTTGACAGATTTTGAGAGAGATTTTAAACACTCACGCATTATCAAAAAGTTTTTTTTGTACATATTGTAAGTACATGTACCTAGGTATAAGCGATGTAGTAACAACAACTCGTGAACAACAAAGCGTTTTCAGTTTAGTACCTTGTAACTTTACTCTGTTGTTCGGGCATTCGATTCATTCCTGTTACCTTGCTATTCCAGCAGCTGTAAACATAGTTGAGATCACTAATTCACCCTCTCGTACAATGCAAAAACACGGGCTGAATTCGGGCATTCCTCGCAACTGGGCAGCGTGCGCGTCGTTGCACTGCTTAAATTCTCGGGTCACAACAAGCGCGAACAGTAGTAGATTTTTTTTTAGGAGATTTTTTTTTTTGGCTTCACCTGGCTTGTTTGGGGGCGGCGAAAAACTTAAAGGGTTCCTCAAGCCGTGTGAAACAAATCACCATCCGAGGTTTTCTAGAGGGAACGGCATCACGCACTAGTGCGTGTCCCCGTGCCATACTAATTCTCCGAAGGGTTCGGATCGAATCGGGGAGCGGATCAATCCGAGGGTGCCTCTAAAGGCTCGGACCTCGGCTCGGGTTGACCGGGCCGTGGTGGTGGAGAGAAGTGCCCAGGTACATATCTGTACCTGGTATAGAGCGCGTGTGAACCGGTTCGTCGTACCCTTGTTCTACGAGTACGGTGTCTTGGGCCTAAACTAGTACACAGTAGTAGAAATTTAGTAAGTGTTTATATACTCGTATCTTTGAAGAGCTTGATGGCGCAGTGGTTAACGCGCCCTGTCTGTGATTGCTAAGGTTAGGAAACTTTCGCAAAGGCAGGTCATTAGATGGGTGACCAAAAATGTATCATCTCGAGCTCCTCCGTGCTACGTAGGGCACGTAAAGCCGTTGGTCCCGGCTGCATTAGCAATCGCTAACAACCACCAATCCCCACTAGGCCCGCGTTGTAGGTTATGGTACATCCTCCCTATCCATCCATAGGAAAGGCTCGTGTTCCATCAGTGAGAACACATAAAATGAGCTGATGATGATAAAACATATTGTTTATACTACAATCGCTTGACGTTCATCTCACGTGATAGTAAATGGTGTTAAGGCCGACAATGATATCGCACTCCACTTTTTCAATGCTGAAGAACTAGCTATCTTATCACTAAATATCGAAACACAATAGTGCTACCTACGTTTTTGTATTTTTGACAGATATAGGTAATTTACATGTTGATAGTCATCCAGGGAGACTTACAACACGCTATACCACCACACAACTGAATACAATAATGAGTATCGTTGGGCCAGTTGGGAGTCGAAGCGGGCGTATACGGATTTGATCCCGGTAGTATACCACTGCACTCTAAAAGAAGAGTCCTTTGTTTCAATCACGATATGAGAAACTACAGTATCATGAGTTGTAAGCACAGATGAATGATAATAGCACTGTCATAGTACCGATTCGATCCGTACCCTTCGGAGACTCTAGTAGGGCACGGGGACGCGCACTTTTAAGTGTGCTATGCCGTTCCCTCTAGAAATCCTCCGAAGGTGATTCGTTTCAACACGTCTTGAGGTACCCTTTACGTACCTCGCCGCGCCCAATAAAGCCCGGTAACGACGCTGAAAATGCCGTTAGAGGCAATCAGTAATCTCTCTCAAAAAAAAACTGTCGTAGTAACTTTGAGCTACGACGCAGTTGACCGCTACGAAACTACTACTTCATAGTGCTACGGTTCCGCTGTTACTCTCCGCTTACTACGCTTGCATAAGGCCTCATCAATTTCAAGTTATAGAAGCTTTCAGGGGATACTAACTGTGTACATACACGAGTTTCCAATCTAATAATACACTAGTATTCAAATTTCAGAAGCTACTGTATTTTGCGTCGTAGCACAGAATATGAATGATAATAGCTACGTCGTAGTAACTTCGAGCTACGATGCAGTCAACCGCTACGAAGCGTCACTTCATAGTGCTATGGTTTCGCTTTTACTCGCCGCTCACCACGCCTGCACTGCACAAAGCCTCATTAATTCCAAGTCCCTATTTGGTCAAGACAGAATGTGGGAACGCACAAGCTGTGTTTATTGTGAATTTAGGATTTTTATTCCGCTTCTTTCTTTTCCGCCGTTTTAGTTTTAGTGTTAAAGGAAAATAATGTGTTTTCTTTTTATTGATTGGGACCTTTGCAAAAATGCTACCTTTCCTATTTGGACTATAGTAGAAGATATATAAAGTATTCGGTGGCTACAATAAAAAATAAACAAATTATGCTTTATGTAATTGTAATTAAATTAATTAAGTACCTAGCGTAATGAAAATAATAAAACGTTTTAAAATCCAATTTTTAAATACTAGTAGCACTTATTACATAAAATGTATTTAATTAATGTGTCATTTTATTATTATACTAACATAGACTTACTAGGGAAGGAAACTCGTCTTAAGAAAATAAATTTAATAAAAATATTCTAAGTTCTAAATCATTATTGCACCTCATGTTGCAAAGATCAATGTCATACCAAAGAAGTTACAATTAATATAAACATTATGATGTATTTTTACATAAATGTCATCATCATCATCATAATCAGCCCACATCAGTCCACTGCTGCACATAGGCCTCTCCCATTACATACCACTGAGCTTGATCTTCGGCTGTTCTCATTTAACCGCTAAATGTCTTACTTGTCATTATATAAAAAAATACCTATCTACTGTATAAATAACATATAACATGTCACCTGTTAGATCACAGCCGATAGTTTCGCCGCAAAGCTTGTTTGAATCAGCCACAAAACTCTTGCTACAAAGCGTAAAGCTCCAGCAAGCTCCAGCAAGCTCGAACACACCATAACTGTAGAAGTTGCGATTGATTGAACAAACAACGGAAAGCACATCTTATGGACTTACTCCATGTTTGGTCAGAGCTAATATCTGCTGTAGTGTAGCAGAGGCGGGGTTTGTACCTTCTTATTTGTCACTTGATCAGCTTTGCGACGCGAATAACACGTTCTGGCTATTTTCGTGATGACTAGTGGTCCCGGCGGACTTCGTACCGCTTTGACAGTTTCCATCAAGTGATTAAATTCTCTTTGGTTTCCATGACAACAAAACAAACAAATCATTTTGTATTGGAAAATTAAATTGTCGTTTTTAATATATTTATAGAGTGATTCCCGTGGGAATATCAGGATAAAAGCTATCCTATGTGTTAATCCAATCCAATTATCTGTATGCCGAACTTCATCCAAATCCACCCATCCGTTGCAGCGTGAAGAAGGAACAAATATACAGACATACACACAAACTTTCGCATTTGTAATATTAGTGTGATAACTGAGTATATTGTTATCGGTGTTTCAAAGGTATTAAGTAATGGATGACTCCTGAGAATTAATTAGTTAGGTATGTCAGTGAACGCGATGTTCAAAACCCGATTATGTAAAATCTTGTCTGCAATCTCTTAAAAACAAAATGAAAAAAAAAACTAAGAAAAAGTCTAAAATAACAGTTAAACGAAGAATTTAAACGGGGATTAACGCAAACTAAAAAACAAACGCAAACGTTAATAGTAAAAAGGTATCATACCTTCTTTATATCTGACGTTTAACAAATGACATGCAAAAAAAACTGCTTTACTATAAAACGACGGCTAAAGTTAGAAAATGTTTGAAACAGATTCTGACACTTTTTAGCTAATGTTTTTAGACACAGACACAATATTTTAATCACGTATTTAGCCATTAACAGCCCTTGCCGAGTTTTTTTGAGGTTTCTTCTAGGTAAAAGGTAATTGACGTTCAAAAAACACTTGTAAAAGTTCATTTTAAATAAAAAAAATAATTTTGAATTTTTATAAATTTTAAATTGTTTAACTGCTTTGTAGTAAACCCTCTTAGTACAAAACAGTGTTAAACCTTAAAAGTGTGTTTAAAGTGTGAAATTGTGAATTATAAGATTGTTAAAAAAAAATAGTGTTAGTGTTGAATAATTTCGGCGGGCTGGTTAGAACCAACGATAGCTCAATTGGGAGAGCACCTGACCCGGTATGTCAGAAGGGTGCGGGTTCAAATCCTGCTCGTGGAAATTTTTTCAACATTTGTGTTTTTGTAATTTGTTCGCAACAAAATTTTCTTTACCTCAGTAAATCATCATCATCAACATCATCATCTCAACCCAAAGCCGTCCACTGCTGCACAAACGCAGGCATGTAAATCATCAGTCTAAGACTTGCGGAAGTTCCAGAAGCGATTCCAGCAGGGGTACATTTTATTGTTCTCGGTTTGGTTGGTATATGAGTTTTTGAAAACAGTTTTACTTACCATAATATCTACATTAAATTTTCTTATCCCATTTTTAATGTTGAATCCGTATTGTATAAAGCATCTATAGCTAAACCGCTAAACTGAGTCCTCGCCTGCGGTAGGTACGCGGGCGGGAAGTACGTAGTGGCAGAGCCAGTAACACGAGCACGTGATAATTTTAACAAGATTAATCTGAAGATAAGCAATTATAAATATAGGTGATACTTTTAAACCGTCCGAACATTTTTTTACCTACTACCCATTCAGAGCGTCTATATTTTAGGCGAGGACTCAGTTAAGCGGTCTTGCTATAGGCTACTTTGCAAAATAATGGAGTCACTTACAGAATAAAAACCATGAAAGATTGATCTCATATGACATTGAACCACAAGGCCAACTCTACAAATGTAAGACTTTGCTCATTCAAAGCAAAAAAATAGTGCTATGAAACTAGGGCTGGCGCATTAATATTATATATTATCATCAGAGCAGTTTTCAGTTCAAGTATAAACCTTATTGCCAGTCAAATACTAGACAGACGTCGCATCGGGGCACGATGTGACGTCGTGTCGTGTTTATGTGTTTCGGCCCTTAATCCAATTTATAAATAAATTAAATATGTAAAAACATAATAAAAGTTAATCCATAAAAGGTGTTCCATTTTAATGTTTAGTGTTGTCGTAAACTTTACACAACAGAATTATACTTACATATTTTTCTGTTTATATGATGATATTATAAAAAAATATAGTGTACGTACTTTTCCTAACATACCTATATCATTAAAAATTATAATATCATCGATGAATTTTTCTTTAAAATTAAAGTTTTTACTTTTATTAATGTCCTTACGGTTTTTACGGAAAGAAACACATTATAAAGTTGACGACACAATTCAACCAAAGTTAGGTATATGCTACTTTCAATATCCCGCAAAACGTTCAGCTATTCTAATTCAAACGGGCAAGTACAGGTCGTCCTCATTCCAGACATAAACAAAACATACGCCCTCGTAACACCGGCACGGTCACCTATCTAAAAGACCATAAAATTCTTTCCTTTCCACGTTACCAAAGCAGGAGGCATCATAAATATGTATAGTGGGAATCAAGCATGCGTCTCGTATAAAACGCCACCGAAAATGCGATCTCACGGGAGACGAAGTCACTTCGCGCCGAAATAGTACGAATGGATGTGTTATGAAAGCTTTTGGTAAAACGAAGCTAATGTTCGAATGCTTTCAAATTTTTACACCCTTTAAAATAATGAAAACAAATGAGAACGGAACGGGCGTTCCAAAAAGTTTAATACGAAATAAAGAAATGAACATCGATGTTGTCAAAGTATTTAAAACAATTGAAATCTGTCAAAGCGCGCAACAAACCTAAAAGCGCTGTATAAAAATCTGTCCCATAACAGATCCAGCGGCTGTATTTCGTTACTCAGCCGACTCGCACCCGGTTTATTTGCCCCTATTTGCATAGAAACGTTTTTTGTGGGCGTCCTTATTTGTATAGTGGATAGGTGGAGAAAGGTTCCGCGCTCACCGGCAAACTTGGCGTATACGTCGCCGGCAGATTTGTTTGAATTGAATGTAGTGTGTACTGCGGCTTTTATTTTGCTCCTTTTAGCATGACGACCTCTTTGCTCAGGTTTTCTCGCCCCAAATAGAGGCAGCACGAAAACTTTAAAGGGACATGAATGGTTTTCTATCGTTTTATTTCGCTACTTTTTTAGTAAGTGTTTCAGGAATTTATCAACAATGAAAACAGTTGTGTTTTGATAGTTAAAGGCAAGATAGCCATTTCATCAGTGGTTGGGGAATCTAGGTGAAGTGCACTTTCATCTTGTTACCACAGGCGAAGATAAAAGTACTTACTGTAAAGGAAGATGAAAAATAAAACTGTTCCACGTGGTGGAATATATATGTTAGTAGTTTGTTAAATAAATAAATATTTAAACTTATACATACATACAAATAAGTTAGTACATTAAGCGAATTTTAGTACGATCGTTTTTATTTTCTTTACCCATAAAAATCTTATCCTAATACATTAATTTCTATTCTATATTTTACTAAGTGGAAAATAATCGTTTTAAATTACTAAAAACGTAATCACATACCTTAGTATGTATACCTTAGTATACTTTGGTGAGGCTTACCTCACCAAAGTATTCTCACATAAGTAACAAAGGTTTGTTACTGGCGCCTAGATGTTGTTCCGACCAAAAAAGGCAATCCTTATGGTTTCAGCTGCTCTCGAAGCAGTAGACAGAAAACTTAGTCACTTGACAGTTCCGGTTACAAAATCCCATAATATTTAGATTCAGTTTTCGTTAGAAAAATGCTAAATAACAACCGCTAATAATGCTTTATCGTTCTTATTGATTAATTATGCTATCGCGTTTACACCATTTGACAATGTAATTTTGATAGATTATGAGGAAATAACTAAAGATTGAGGCAGTAAAAAGAGATTTATTTGTAAGACGCAGAGTGCACATACAAGACCGCTGTCACAAGAGAATGAGTGAACATAGTAGGTACACATTTAAACAATGTGTGCGTTTACAACGACAGTTACATAAAACCGTTTACGAAGCCAGCTAGTTGTTTATAATATTTTAACAAATTTAATAAATACCTATTGGTTGTAATTAAAAAACAATGTGTTTTGCTCCCGCTGCGTTCGGAATTCAAAAAAAATTTGAAGCATATTTTGCGGTTGTTTTGTGTGCATATAACGTACTCGTATCTACCTTTATAATATCATTGTGTACGCAGGTATGTTTTATATAAATTAAGTATAACTAACAACATTGCAGCGGTTTGGTTATTAATTAATAGAACACGACCACGAGCGATATTATAATAAAGGTACCATAATAATATCGCTGAATATAAATAGGATAATCTCATGAAAACAAATAATTTTCCAATTTACCCGGGGACGCCGCATTTGTAACATGTTTTAACAAGAGCTGGATTCAAGTCGTAATTTCAAATGTATTATAATCCTTGCACCTGCATACGCCAGTCTAAACGAGACGATATCCCCACAAAAGATATGTTCACAGTATAACCAGATTGGTAAGTCATCTTCACAGAGTAGTTAATGTGTTTATAAGTGTGATAATAATAGTAGCATTGTTGTTTTCCGAGTGATAGAGATGAGATAGCCATTTTTTCAATGGTTAACAATTCCAGTTTAATGCGTTTTAACACAGCTGCTTTAAGAGCCATTTTATATTTCGGTATCCCATTTAAATTTAAAGCTCTATTTATTTAAAACCTATTTTTTTACGAAACTTTCTATGCTTATGAGAAATACAGAGATGTTGACTGTTATAAGAAAATACTTTAAAAAAACGTTCAACTGATTTTTTAGCGAATCGGATCGAGAGCGAAAGGAACTGAGAGCTCCTCTTAAAGCTAGTTTACCTCGGCTCAGGTTAGCCAGTTCGTGGGGGTGGGGATAAAATTAAACCTGGTCTTACCACTAGATCATAGAAAAGGTTAAGCTATTTTTTTTTAATTCGTTACTGGTAAGCACTTGGCCTTTATCCCGCCTGTTGTTAAGTGACGATAAGGCCGCCTTCGGCCTTCAGTGGAAAAGCACTTCACCCGGAATCCTCAACTTCTGAAGCACTGTCTATCACATCTTTAGCTGACGAAACACAACAATGCCACTAACATTGATGTTATGGCGGCATTTTTAGACAAGATGGTGGTAGCTACCCAAGCGGACATACAAGTCCTACCACTACCAACCGAGTACATAAACATGTGCTGGGAATTGAACCCGGGAACTCTGGGTCTGAGACAGGTGGTTTCGACCACTAGACCACAAAATTGGAGAAATTATGAGTACTGCTTTGTTTATACTGGGATCTTTGTATGCATCGCCACGCCCGCAGATGCCGTATCTCTTTTCTCTTTACAACTACTTTGGAACTTTCTAGGTGCAAAATTCTGTTCTCTTAACGGAATTATTTAGTTGGGGTGAGTCTTTCAGAAAATCTTTTAGTAAAACATAAACTACTTTGAAAATTTAATTTCTCAATATTCACTTTGGCGTTTTTAAAATTGTCTAATGGATTAGAATAAGTGACAATAATGTGGATAAGGTGCTACGGTCTGATTTTTCATCATTTTAATTGAATATATTTATACGGTATTCTATGCAAACTAAGTCGCGCGTCATTATTTAAACTAGTGGTCGCACAGTGGTCGAAATTCGACCGTTATTTTGTTAAGGCTGCACGGATTCTATCTTAAGTGATGCAAAATTAAAAAAGATAGAATGTGAGTTTGGATTGGCATTGACAGATTTCGGCCGCTCATTTTCCATTTTTTTATTTTTTTAAAAAGAGTTTATATGCGTGTTGTGTGTGTGTCAAATACATGGCAGTGTGTGTAATGTTTGTTTTATTGATTTAATGTATTTTTTATGCATAATTTAAAAAAATAACATTCTGTACTAACTCCTTCTCTATAAAAACTATAAGTGTGCGAAATTGCATACTCCTCCGTCCGCAAAATTTTCGTAAAAAGGGGTACAAAGTTTTATTATAAAGATGTTCATAAATATAATATATTTTATAAAAATATATCATACTTATATAAAATATATCATATATAATTGATTATGTTAAAAAATAAAATAAGTGCATGGTGAGGAGATTTCTAATATTCCTTTACGTGTTTAAAGACGCGCTAGCTGACCGCTCTGTTTATCTTAAAATAACCTAAAAAAATTGCAAAATAGTACTTACTACTTAAATATATACTTCACATATTTATTTGAAAGATGAAAAAATAAGCCAAAGGGCTTTATCACAACAACTAATAAGAAACCATAAATTTGCAAAAAAAATGACTAACATTTATTTTAAAAAGTAAAACAACAAAACAAAATTCTTTATAGAAATTATAATAGTAGTAAGCAACGACTGCAGAATACGTTAAGGGGTGATTCGGACGCATTATGGCGGCCTTATAGTAGTGTATTTCGATCAACACTATTTTTGGCGTTCATGTTGGTTTGGTATGCGGAGTGAGCAAAATCTATTTCAACAATTAATATTCCTGGACCCCGCACAGAACCTATCTGGATGACTAAATATTAAAAAAATCTACCTAATAGCTAAAGAAGATTATTATTAGATTTATGGGTGCGCCGTCCGTAAGTGACAAGTGTCATATGTTTTATTTGAAATGTCGTCGTCCATATTTATTTGATGCCGCGCGGCCATACTAATTTTATATGGGGAATTTAAGGTGCTTAATAAAAAATAATTATTTAAATAACCACTTGATGAATCGAAAATGTAGTCTAGCAATTTGTAGTTTATCCATTGATGATTGTTTAGACAAAATCAGAGGTACAATAATTTAGATAAACTATAAGAAATCTACTAAACGCCGCCACTCGTTTTCATGATTTTTGCCCAACTTTAAATGATATTGTAGAAAAAACTATAGCGTGTTATGAATTTATGGTTCTGACAAATTGTAAACACGTTCCCTATGTATATATCTCTAAATATATATTTTGTTCATTTAATACGATAGTATTTTCAATTATATTTACTTAACCGTAACTGCATTTTTGACATTTTTTGGTCGGCGCACCCTTAAAGGTATAACAGCTAAAGCCTCAAACCGATTAAGCGCAATTGATCTGATACGATGTTATCTAGACTTCAGTAACTTATTTTATATTTTATTTCTTATGGGCTAGCACTTGACTTTCATCTCACCTGATGATAAGTGATGATAAGTGATGATTAGGCCGACGGCCAAAGCGCACTTCACCCTTCTGGGTGCAATCCTCAGCTACTATAATACCATTTTTTCTCTAACTGTCAGAATCGGAATACAACAATGCTGCCGCGCAATTTATGAACGCAGTAAAGAACAGTGTACAGTTTCGAGAAAATAGATCGTAATGTCAGCACCTCAAATATCACAATCACAATCACAAACACTAAGTTGTACTTACTGCGTTTATAAATTGTGCGGTAGAATGCTACGAACACTGTTGTAATGGCGACTTAAAAGACGGTGGTAGTTATAGTCAGGTGGGCATAATACAACCTTGAAGCTAACCGACGCCGCTAGGAATCGAACCTGAGACCTCTATATGAAAGACCGGTGGTTAACCAACATACTGCAGAGGCGGTTAAAACTTCCCTCCAAGCGGGCCGTACGTATGTGCGCCAGATTACTCCAATTCCTAAAAAAGTTTTTTACTCCCTAGAAGCAGCAAGAATACTTGAACAAAATTACATGAAGCAATAAGCCGGGGGAGTGCGCTCCTAAGATTTAATAAGGAATATTCCCGCATTCTAATTTTGTTTACATTGTTTAATTCGCGCCGTAGACGGCCACCGCTGCCCTTTCTTTATCCCCGGTGTTTGTACAGTAATCCCTCGAAAATTAATTACCTTCGCCAAGCCTTTGGCATAGGCACCGTTGCGTAGATTAGACCTCTACCGGGCTTAATGCAATATTAACTTGAACCTGCTGAAAATTCTTGTGTACAGATATTTTGAGTGAAACTATACGATTATCGTAATTGTAATGGTTAAACATTTGGTTATATATGACAATAAGGCCAATGGTGGAAGCACATTTCACCCGGAATACTCAAATACTGAGGCACTGGCTATCTTATCTCTAGCTGCCGGAACACAACAATACTACAAACATTATTGTTTTGGCGACATATTTAGATACCATGGTGGTAGCTTAGTGGTTTTCGAATTACCCTTACTTTTTTTAACTAAAATTTTATATTTTATCATTTTTGTGATCTATTTTCTGTCGTCTTTTCATATTAAATAAAAAATATGTTACTAAAATTGATTTTTATGGCGACAGACTTGTTTTATTTATTTGATTTTATACGGGGCAATAAAAAAATACACAATAACATAATGTCATACACAGTTATAACCAAATGGAATCATTGTGCAACCAGCTACATTGTCCACAATATGTTTCATCTATGGGTGAAAAACAACTAGAATTAAGACAGGAACAATAAATTTGCAATATGAAAAGAATAAATGAAAATATGAATTGCTAATTATATTGGTGACTTAGATTGCTGTGGTAACTAGCCAAGCAGACTAAGAAGAACCACTTAATCAAACCTCTAGAAGTTTATGAGATTTGATATGTTTAATTTAGACCATCAGAGTTCAAACACCGTTTAAAATATCGCACTACCAATACAATACTGGTGCAAGTCAAAATATACTTATATTTGAAATTGAACTGTACTGTTCTTCAATACGACAAAATTTCCAATGTCAGTATGTTTTGACTTGCACCAGTATTGTATTGGTAGTGCGATATATAAAGTCAAAGGCAAAGATATTTTTTTTATTTAAATAAAATTAATTATATAATAAAATATTAGCATTCTGAACATGATTGGTCATAAACCTGAGTGTGCCATTCAGAGGCATTGGGTGTATGTGCATGCACATATACCTAGTGCTTCGTAGGGGCGTTTCAGGTATATGAATTAATAAAACAATAAATTCATGATTTTATTTAACACTAACATAGTTTTTAAGTTTCATTGTTACTAACATACATAATATGGATCAATGGTCTGAAATAAAATATTTTTATTTTTATTTTATTTTTAAAATTCTATCATGTTTTCACCTATTTAGGACGTCAATTTTTAACTGTGGAATAACGACAATTACAAAAAGTATGTCTTTACCAAATTATAAAATACTAGTGGTCGCCCAATGGTCGAAATTAGACCGTAATTTTATTAAAGCTGCACGGATGGTATCCTAAGCAATGAAAAATTAAAAAGATAGAATGTGAGTTTGGATTGGCATTGACAGATTTCGGCCGCTTCTCTTCTATTATTGAAATTTTTGAAAAGATTATATAAGCCTGTGTCAAATACACGGTAGTGTGTGTAATGTTTGTTTTATTGATTTAAGGTGTTTTTATGCATAATTTAAAAAAAAAATAACATTCTGTACTCCTTCTCTACTAAAAGTGTGCGAAATTTCATACTCCTCCGTCCGCGCAATTTTCGTAAAAAGGGGTACAAAGTTTTTGCTTCACGTATTATTATAAAGATTATAATAAAATACATTTACAATTAAAACTTCAAGAGCCCGGAGTTACACACATCGATATAAAGCAAGCCTTCACAAATTATTAGATCAACAACATCCCATACAGATTTAAATAAGAGAAACCACCATCAAACTACCTCGGGTCTAAAGAGAGTATCTCGTAGCCACCAGGATCCTGTAAGTTCGGAACTACACAACAACCACTTCCAACAAACTATGCCGCCTTTCCCGACAACTTTTCAATAATTCACTCGATTTGATGTAATTTTCCTAAGAAACCGCATGTGAGTGTAGACTTGTGGGCTGGGTAGGTTTCCCGTTACTGATTCCGTATTCAACCTTCAGGCTTGTGCTCGTAGTTTTACTACGCTGTATAAATTTGAATAATTGTTTTTACTCTTGTTTGGAACTGACATCTAAATGTAATCGTTTGTTTACTAAAAAGTGTGCATCTGAATAAAGCAAGCTGTCTTGAAGAAAAGTGTAATGTTTCTTTCCGACAGGAAATAATCTGAACGATTTAGGCTTATGATTCCAAACAGTGATTTGTTACAATGGAGCTATTTTAGACTCTATACATATCCAAAATATTATAATAATTCAATAATGTTTTCAACTACTTACAATCGAACTATTCGCATCTATTTATAGGTACTAGTGGTCGCCCAGTGGTCGAAATTCGACTGTAATTTTATTATGGCTGCATGGACTGTATCCTAATAAATGAAAAATTAATGGATTGGCATTGACAGATTTCAGCCGCTCCTCTTGCGTTTTTGAAAATTTTGAAAAGAGTATATGCGTGTGTGTCAAATACATGGTAGTGTGTGTAATATTTGTTTTATTGATCTAATGTATTTTTTATGCATAATTTAAAAAAAAAACATTTTTTAACATTCGGATAACCTTCTCTATAAAAACTATAAGTGTGCGAAACTTCATAATCCTCCGTCCGCGCAATTTTTGTAAAAAAGGGGTACAAAGATTTTGCTTCACGTATTAAATATAGATTAGCATCTATTACAGTATTGAATCCCTCTTTCAAAACGGGAACACCGCATTATAACTACATCCCGAAGGACCGCGATACCTGGAGCTTCTTAGTAGCTTCCGCTCCTGAAAGGGTGTGTGGTCAGGCCGGGCCCCTAAACTTACCTTGAGAACCAATTTGTTAAATATTTACGAACCCCGTGAGAGCCCACAGGTTTTCCTAAGGAGATTTTAATGTCTCTGCTTATAATAAGATTAGGGGAGGTGTAAGTGATTCGTGTAATGGAGTTTCGGTATGTAAGACGATGAGGTTTCTAATTAATTGTTTTGGAATTAATGTTATTTTATTTAATATTTAAATAAGAGTTTAATTGGAGGTGCGTGAGTTTGTTGGCAAAAATTAAAAACTATATAATGCAGTAACGTTTTGAGAATTCGTATTCATATTCATTTATTTTGCATATCACATGGTTTTACAAAGGTGATTAAAAATAATAATTAACTAATAATAATTAATATTTTTTTTTAGTTATATTACATTTTATGAAACTGCTACTAGTGACGTGAATTAGATGCTTTCATTAACAACGTTTTTATTAACAACAGTAGACATGATATCGCCAAGTCGAGAACTCAAGCAAGGAAGCAGTAGTTTCCTTATCTAGATATCTAATATAACAAAACTTTAAAAAAATACAAAGATTGCAATGATAAACTATATTACATACAAGAGTTTACGTTCTGTACAACAAAGCTATTTGAAATAAAAGTATCTTTTATACTAATAACCATAGATCGGAATAGGTAGAGTTTTTTGTAGTACTTGCATCATAACGTTATCAAAGTATGGATAAGCTTCCGGAATCTGGAATGTAAGATTTAATTTTCGTGTTTATATGATTTTTAGATTACACACACTGAAATGAAACTCTTTTAAACAGTTATTTTTTATTGTTTGGAAGTGTACGTTACAATTTTAACACACAATTGATTTGCTAAAGCAAGTACAATACAACAGGTACTGTACTTGCTTTCGCGCTTACTATGAAGAAATTAGATAGTGAAGCGCAGGTATATAATGCAAACTTGAAATGTACGTTTCTATTAGAGAATTTCTTTTTATTTAATTTTCACTATTTGCATGCCTATCTTGCACTGGTCTTAGTACAAGAATGTAAATTGTCGTTACAGTATTGGATTCGAAAAAAATCTTTGTACACATTTATTTAAATCACTCACACACACACAGGTAGATAGTTTTCATTTGAAATATATTTAATAGAGGAGCTCGTTGGCGCATCTGCGCCCATCCACCATCCAACCATCTGGTTAGCGCCTGCGGGCGCGATTGTGGTGGTTAAGCAACTTTCGCAATGGTTGGTCATTGGATGGGTGTCCAAAAATTTATTAACTCGAGTTCCTACATGCTTCGGAAGGCACGTTAAGCTGTTGGTCCCGGCTGCATTAGCAGTTGTTAATACCCACCAATCCACATTGAGCCCGCGTGGTGGGTTATGGCCTAGTCTCCCTATACCTATATATTCTGTGTCCATCCATAGGGAAGGCCTGTACCCCAGCAGTGGGGGCATTAATAGGCTGTTAAAGCGAAGAAGTGAAAATATCAAATAAATGTATTAAGTTTACCGGATACCGGAAATAGCAAAATCTATATGGGCATATCCATGTTAAGCAAACGTTGCAAAAGTACATGAAAAAACTCTACCTATTCCGATCTATGCTAATAACGTAATAACACAAACCTTTTCAAAAAGATAAAAGTACTAATTTGAAATTTATGTAAACTACCTTTTAAATTTCTTTGCATTTATATATTCTCCTACATGTAATATTAAAAGTAATATTGCACAAGTTTAGATATATAATTTAATTTTCTAATTTATTCAAAATACACAGTGCACCTTTAAAATAGCATCAAGCGAAAGATAGTCTGTCTTCATCCAACTTTTATAACCTTACCCGTTTCAGACAATGTATTAACAGTAGTTACAGTAAAACTAAATTAAATTAGAATAACAAAGCTCCAGCGGGCTGTACTGTTTTATATTCGTCCACCTGATGCAACTGAAAAAAAATTCAACATTCTCTTAAAAAAAGTTAATTAATTACGTATGCAAATTGACGAAAAAGTCGTACCGAGCCGTGAGCGGGGACTATGCTGAAACCATTCGAGTGATGTGGATTTCTCATTTGAATATTTTGCTAGGTATATATCACAATGTATATGTATAGAAAAGAACATTGCAATGGTGGACAAAATTATGATATGTAAGTGCATAATATACGATTCTCATAACGTTCTGAATAAATAAAGTTTCAAATCTGCCTTTCAGGTTAGAAGTTCATTTTCATTAGTAATATATTTTGTATAGTTTTTCATTAATTTCGTCAAGAAACAAATGAACATAGATTTGTTGTTGGACTAGCTAGATAGAGAATTTATTATTTTAGTGTAGATATTGCATCTTACTCCTTTGATTTTGTCCGCAAAAGCAGATCAGATCAGTTTAGTGGCTATCGATATTTTAGCACAGTACCATGTGCCAGGACAGATAATATCAAATACTCAGAATTAACTAAAACATAATAATAATCCATTTAATTATTATTATTTATGTACCACTTCTTTATATAATATTTTAAATGTCGAAAATACAATTCATAAAGTCAACTTAGTTTAAAAAAATAACCACGATCAACCTACTACATATCTCTATCGTTGCAAGTATGAAACCTCAGTACGATAGTAGATAATGAGATTGTGCGAGGCACGTACCGACTCGTGATTAAATCATTGCGATGGAAAAAATGTTGAATCTTTAATGATTCTGATGAGGCCCTTGCTCCGCCTATGATCAACACATTTCCTCATTTGCTTTAATGGAGAGTGGTCTCATCTGAGTAATTAGCTAAAAGACTAAAAAGCTACTTGCGCGGTAAGTTGATGAGAAGTAAGAACAGTTAGGTACAGGTACCTCATGGGTCTGCTGCTGCTGCTGGTGCTGTGCCATGGAACAATGTTGTCAATTCATTTTGTTGTCGTTCTGCACCAAGCTAAAATGGTCAGCTAGCTGAAGTAACGGTGTGCCGGCCATATTAGTCGCAGAACCGTTGGGGTAAACGAGTTCTCGAGTCGAGACCGTGTATCGGCAAACGTAGTGTAGGACGCCCTCAGACTAGGTGGAGCGACGATCTTCGCAAGGTGGCGTTAGTGGCGTGGACTTGGAGAGGCTTATGTCTATTATTGTAACTAGTTTAGGCTGATGATGATGATGATGATGATGATGATACTAAAATAATATAGCTAGGACTACGTTTTTGGCAATGGAATTAGTTTTATTTCCATAAGTACAGGAGTTTTTAATGGGTATTTCCCTCTTCCGTCCTTGTAGGACTATATTTGTTTTTTGTTTTTATATCACACGGGTAAACACAGTGTCTTGATCTCTCCTGATGTTAAGTGATGATAAGGCCAATGATGGAAGCGCACTTTACCCGGGATCCTCGACTATTGAGGCACTGGCTATCTTATCTCAAGCTGCAGGAACGGCGGTTAGTGCCGGTTATGGCGACATATTAAGATAACATGGTATGGTATGGTATGGGACACGCTTGCGTTACCCCATTCCCTCTTGAAACCCTCTCACACGGCTTGAGGAACCCTTTAAGTTTCTGACAGTTCCTATACAAGTCCAGTGACGCTCTAAAGACACTCTGTGGCCAACCGGAAACTCTCTCCAGAGTAACCAGCACTGAGATTGCTAATTATGTTTTCAACTGAATTTTACTACGAGTTCAAAAACAAATAAATAATAATTTGAAATATAAATAGATACCTACACAACATTGTTAAAAAATACAAAGATGATAAATACCGTAACCGTTCTCCACGATAAGATGACGTATCTCATCATACCTATTTACTAATTTATTATTTCATCTCAGCCAAAAGACGTCCATTGCTGGACACAGGCCTCCCCCAAGGATATGAGGGGTATTTGCCGTAATCGCCACGCTTGGCAGGCGGGTTGGCGATCGCAGTAGGTTGAGGGTTAGGTACCTCAGAGATGCTGCTGCCCATCCTCTGGAATATTCCCTTAGTCGGCTTTTACGACACCCACGGGAAGAGATGGGGTGGTGCAATTCTTTATCCCCGGCATCACACGGGGGGGGGTTAATTTATTATTTAATTATTTATATTTGTTTTTTTCTAAGACAGGTTTTTGACTTTTACTAGTACTGTATGACATTGTAAAAATTATACTGGTAAATGATGTTTTTGCAAACTTTTTTTTTTTTGGGTTTTTTTTTACATGTTGTGACTGTCATTTATATTTTGTGTTTTTATTTGTGATGGAAAGTGTCCTTTTATGATAGGGCATTTACCAATATTTATGACGCTGCAAGGGAGAAAAGAGCTGGACACTTGCTGAGTTTCTTGCCGGTTATTCTCAGTACAAGATCTCCCGCCCAGAGTAGATAGACTTACGAACCGATGGCATAAATAACGTTCATAAGAGCTATTTGTAGCCTAAACTGAATAAATGATTTTGAATTTTGAATTGTTTTGAAAATGTACTCATAAGCGCATGCAAATGAAAATTTTCCCATCGAAAATCAACACTGCGCAAAAATCCATTCAATCGTCACTAACTAGCAGACATCAAAATCCTATGGATCCAAATGAGTCCTGGGAAGTATCACCCAAAATCATACTTAATAGTCGCAAACAAATAGGCTGACGTTACAGAATCCTTTCATTCCGTGTCGCGCCGGTTTTTCATGTACACGAGAACGCGGCGACCACGCTCGTTACACGTCATTAAGCGATACTTTACGGCAGACGGCTCTCGAGACTGCCTACCCCCTCCATATGCCTTCCTAGTCTAGTGGCGAATAGTTTGTCTGGAAGAGACAGAGCAATTTTTTCTTAATAAAAAGTTTTTATATAAAAAAATATTTTTTATTAATGCTTTTTAAACAAATTAGTAATAGTTTTACTCTTTTCTTCTAGATGGATAGCCATCTAGAAGAAAAGAGAAAACCGATATTTTTTTTTTGGTAATAAAAAAAAATGTTGTTAATGCTCTTTAAACACATCAGTAATAGTTTTGTTACAGATGTGTTTAAAGTAGAAAAAATTACTCGTGGTGCAAAAATCTCGTCAAGTGAAAAGCGTCCACCTGGAAGAACTCAGATGCGCTGGCAAGACGATATCAAGAAGGCGGCCGGATCTAATTGGGTGCACAAGGCCCAAAACAGACACACATGGCGTAGTTTGAAAGAGGCCTACACCAAAATGGTTGAGGAAGGCTAAGAAGAAGAGAAGAAGAGAATGATTATTTCAATAGGTGAATTAATAGTAATATAAAAGCAGTAGAGTAGCAATTAGATAATTATTATACTAATGACAGATGATAAATCTGTACACTAGGACACTAGACTAGTGTAACTTCACAATAATGTCTGTCATGCATAATTGTGTATTATCTATCTATCACATAGTATCGTTATAAAATTAAGCATCTTACAACCTCCGCCGAATAAACAAATGGCTATTTTTAATATTTGCTCTGCCAAGAAATGTTTAGTAACTGATTTTGGCATTTAGACAATAGGAAAAATTGGGATGTTTACAAATAACAGAACTAAGGCCTAGGTTCAAAATAAAAATATCAGTTAAGGCTGCAAGTAGCTCTTATAAATACCATCGGTTCGTCTACACAGGGCGGGGGACCTTGTAAAATCTAACTAGGCCGAATTATGACAAACCTATCCAAGTAACCGTATAATGGCCAGTAACAGTCACAGACAACAAAGCGAAACTTATCTTATCTTTGCTTATCTTTGCCCTCCGACACGTAATTAGTTTTAGGTTCAAGTTGTTCCTCGGTACTTGTCAGTGGAACAGTTGTCCAGGTCCAAACTTTACTAAAGCCTAGGAACTTATCCCAAGAGGTTTACGAAAGAAAGGCTCGGCTTCTGAAGGTTTCTTCTTAAATTATAATTTATATTTTTAAAACCAATACTTACAATTTTAATAGAAATATAGATAATTATTTTATTGCAACAACACAACAATGAACATTTTTATAAATCAATATGGCGGTCATATCGCTTTAGAGCGCTTTCTTCCAGACAGACAGTAATAATAAGATCAAATCTCTATCTTCAGATAATAGGGCAACTCTTATTACTATTTTAACAGAAACGATATCAGGCAGATTGCCTAGGATTACGTAGGAAAGATACAGTAGAAATCATCATTACAGATTTCTGTAAAGCCAAAAGTTTGTAAAAATATAAACATATTTTAGCTGTGGAGACGAAAACAGCTAGAACAATGCAAATTCTCACAAAATCATCACAAAAAGATCTAACGTATCTAGTAAGATTTTAAATCTTGAATCTAGACTCACTAAAATGATTTTTGCAGACTTCCAAAGGCATATGCATGCATGATAGTGGAGTAATATGCCTACGAACACATGAGCCATTTTTAACGTCATGATTCAACTGCCCTATTTGTTGTTTGTAAAAAATAATGGTTTTAGAATTATTTACTATTGTTTTCTAAAGTTTACGCGAACACTACATAACACAACAACAATAAATATAACAACTTTTACGGATCTACTCGCGTTTTTTAACACATTGATTTTATATTATTTATACACATAGGGAGACAGCCTTTCTGTAACCACGGACCCTACAAACTAAAATAAACGCGAGCCGTAAAAGTTGTTTTTAACCGACTTCAAAAAAAGGAGGAGGTTATCAATTCGACTGAATTTTTTTTTTTTTTATGTTTGTTATTTCAGAACTTTCGACTGAGTGAACCGATTTTGATGATTCTTTCTTTATATCTAAATATGTTTACTTTTTATTTTCAAGTGCTAATTGCTGCACTGAAGCTAAATTAAATACATCGGTCTTCTCGTGTAGTTGTACACCTAAAAAAATTACAAAATACAGTGATAACAGCGTTGTGTTATCAAATTTGTGGTATTTCATCTGCAAAGATGAATCTGCATAGCCATCGGTTGCAATTACCGTTGGATAGATGGCGCGCTGTGCCGCTATTAGCACTCAAAAAGCATTAAAAAGCAGTGACAAAATTCAGCGCTCACGTCAGCCTTCCCGGTAGCATAGCGGTCAGTGCAGCCGCCCGGATTGCGGAAGACCCAGGTTCGATTCCTGGCTGGGTCGGGTGGGCGTTTAATTTTTTCACTGTATTTTATAAAAATGTTATAAATATTTATCTAAATATACCAAAAAAAAAACAACTACATACAATTGATGGGTATTGGCTTATTCTCCACGTTTGCCGAATGTAGGTTGGTGATCTCATACCCGGGATATGCACCGAATAATTCCGAAACACACTTTGTCCGACCCGGGAATTGCACCCAGAACCTTCGGGTATCGGGCCGAGCGCTTTACCACTCGGCCACCAAGGTGTTAGGAAGCTTTAGACACTAATTTTAGCATTTATCTCTTTAGCATATTGCCATCCTTCTAAACATAAGCCTCCCTTAATGAGCGCCAACCATCCCTGTCTTACTGCCGTACTCAGAGACGTCAATTAAGTTTAATGACAATTAAATCTCTTTCCTTCTTTATTTAGCACTATACATAAGAAAGTGACAGCAAGAGACTTAATTGTCATTAAAACTTAATAGATGTCTCTGGGTACGGTAGTTAGACAGTCCGCATGAGGTCCGCATCCCTCCTCCGCGCTGCATCCCACACTACGTTTGCCTAGACACGGTTTTCTTATGGATATACGCATAAGATCAATGACACACTTGATTGAAAAGTAACCCCGCTTACCTTTACAAAATAACATACATACATAAATACTCTCACGTATACGTCCGTTACAAAATAACATCATCATCATCATCAGTTCATTTTGATGTGTCCACTGCTGGGACACGAGCCATCCCTATGGATGGATAGGGAGAACGGGCCATAAACCACCACGTGGGCCCAGTACGATTGGTGGTTGTTAACAACTACTAATGCAGCCGGGACCAACGGCTTTACGTGCCTTCTGAAGCACGGGTGAGCTCGAGATGACACATTTTTGGTCACCCATCCGATGACCGGCCTTCGCGAAAGTAGTTTAACCTCAGCCTCGCAGACCGGGCGCGTTATCCACTGCGCCATCGAGCTCCTCAAAATAACATGCATATGTATGCACGTATGCACGGACGTATACGTGAGAGTATTTATGTATGTACAAAAATACTCTCACGTATACGTCCGTTACAAAATAACATACATACATTAATACTCTCACGTCCTTTTCCCAAGTAGGGGTAGATTGAGCATCGAAGTGAAATCGTTAGTAACCTCAAAACAATATTAAGCATAACCAAAAAAATAATAATAATAAAATATAAAAAAAACAAAATGTTTCAATGTGCCATAGATAACACCATGCAGTGACAGGTTGCAAGCCGATCGCCTCATGTGCGAATATCTAGAAAACCCTGTCCCTTTGTCGGCTCTTACGACATACAAGGGAAGATAGGCAACCTGCTGATACATTCTCTCCACGTCCCAGACCAGCATGGGATACAAAATAAAACGTAACGTTTCCAGCCAAACTATACACCCCAAATGCGGATTTACTAATTTGATTTTTGTGGAGACTAACAAAACGCGTGGTGTATTAAATAAAATCCCGGCCGTAGCTTAATTCCGACGAATGGCGTGTCGCGTATTAATTAAGCCTTAAAATATTGAGTCTCCGACGTGAAGGGCCCTAAATGTGCATGTTCGTTAAAATATTATTTTTTGTTCGACTATTTTCACTCATTTGGTATGTCGCATGCAAGTGTAAAAATCTTCGCGTATATTTTTCTGTTTTGTTTTTGCTTTGAAGTGCTGTTTGCACCTGTAAGATTTTGTACTGGCATTTGGTTACAAAATTTGTAATTAAATTTAGGAAGATTTGTGGCAAGTAAGCTCCATGTCATTTAATTAAGTATGTGACAAAGGGTGTCTACTCTGATCTTTTTATTTTCAGTTTAAATTCAAAAAGACGGCTCTCTCAACATTTCTGCTAACCTCTATGCAAGTTAAATGTGTCTCATAAAATAGTTTTTTTCAGTTCTAAAAATACAATGCATGTTGTGTCTATCTAAAACTGAATAAAGGGCGACATATAATATTTAATTTAAATCATCATTCCAGCCCGTGGCCACGGCCGGTGCCGCAGCGTCGGGTACCTACAATACCTTATATTATATATACAACCTGCATCCCTACTCACTTAGCAGTGCCAATGACACTGCACGCTGGTTCTAGTATTACAGGTTTATTCACGAAACGTAGGTGCGATACGTGACAAAATATAATCAGCTTGCGGGCCCGTGAGTAGCCGGTGTTAGTGTCTTTTGGCCTTTGTCCAGCAGTTGCTATGCAGGTTGAGATGTTATTAATATTAAGTTTCATACTATGGAAGTGTTTCAAAGAAAACTAATGTTGGGGAAGAGGGGATAATCTTACAAGACCCGTCGCATCTGGCCCCGGTGTATATGTAAGTCAGCATTTTACAAATAAAAAAACATTTTACAAATTAATTACCTAGATACGCAGACAAGTTATAAAGAAGGTCTATTGAAGTCGGGTGATTGGTGGTTGGCTGGGGGACAATTGTTTAACTGTAAAGCCCCACCCGACTTCAATATATCTTCTTAGACCTTCTTAAATAAATAATAATATGATTTCAATATTATTTCTTGCTTTTTAGAGCTGTTTTTACTTTTTTTTAGTTTCCTGTTTTTTGAAGTCGTTTTTTTTTGGTAAAAATTATTTTATTATACGATTTTTAGTGATGGGTAGACCTAACAAGGATGCTTTTGGGATGAGGAAACGACGGCCTAGTAGGTAGTGGTATTTCTATGTAAAACTTCAATCTTAATTAGGTATTATTTTTGTACGAACTGAACATTTTGGCATTATAAACCGTATGAAGTAAGCCCTACAAAAGGTAACTACTGTAAATCGTTGAAGAATTCCCTTAGATCGACTCCAGACCTTTATTAAATAGTAGTGCCTTAAAATACTTAATGAAAAAATTTACAAACGCACTAGTCGCCACAACGATTTTCGAAGACTCCTCTCAATTTCTCTGGGATACCATCATCAGATCCTGGTTATCTTATCATGGTACCACCCTTGGGATATCTCCTTTCCAACAAAAAAAGAATCATCAAGTCGGTTAAAAAAGGATTGATCTTACATATTCTCGTCATATTTGACTTATAACTTTAACTGCTCTATATATCGGTTCGAAGCATTACGGCAGAATACCATGTCCTGAGGAAAAGCAGCAAAAAAAATTAGTCCTTTTAGTATTTAATTCATCATCATCATCATCATCATCATCATCATCATCTCAGCCATGAGACGTCCACTGCTGGATACAGGCCTCCTCCAAGGATCTCTACAACGAACGGTTTTGTGCTGCTCGTATCCAGCGGCTTCCCGCGACCTTCACCAGATCGTCGGTCCACCTTGTTGGAGGCCTACCCACACTACGCTTTCCGGTACACGGTCGCCACTCATAGACTATTCCGCTCCAGCGGCCATCAGTCCTGCAAGCAATGTGCCCTGCCCACTGCCACTTGAGCTTAGCAACTCTTCGAGCTATGTCGGTAACCTTTGTTTTTCTGCAGATCTCCTCATTTCTAATTCGATCACGCAGAGAAACCCCGAGCATAGCACTCTCCATTGCTCTTTGAGTGACCTTGAGCCTTTTTATAAGGCCCATAGTGAGCGACCACGTCTCAGTCCCGTATGTCATCACTGGCAACACCTACTGGTCAAAGACTTTCGTCTTGAGACACTGCGGTATATCGGACAAAAAGATATTCCGTAGCTTACGCTGCCCAGTTTAATTGGATTCGACGATCGACCTCTATGCTGAAGTTGGACCTACCTTGCTGGTTTGTCCCAGGTAAACATAGTCGTCCACAACTTCAAGGGCAGAGTCTCCAACCTTCAGAGGAGTGGGTACGACACGTGAGTTCGACATAACCTTTGTATTCTTCATGTTCATTTTAAGACCTACTTGTTGAGAGACTCTGTTGGTCACCGAGCATTGTGCCGAGGTCTTCCAGGGCTGAGAAGCCATGACCACTATATCGTCAGCAACTCGAAGGTGAGTGATGTATACGTCGTTTCTTGAAAACATCTTCCAGTGCAGCAGTCAACAGTTTCGGAGATGACACATCTCCCTTTCTCACTCCTCGCTACAGACTTATGCCTTATGACTCTTGAAAACAGCTTGTAGACGTGGCTTATAAGTGAGATGGGCCAGTAGTTCTTCAGCAGGCTTTTATCGCCCATTTTGAAGAACAGTACTACCATACCTTCGTGCCACGTTTCTGGCGTTCTACCCCCTAGAACGACGACGGAATTAAATAGCTTTTGAAGAGCTACGAGTACCGGTCTTCCGCCAACTTTCAGAAGCTCGGACGTAATTCCGTCAGTACCTGGTGCCCTGCCGTTTTCGAGCTGTTTGAGAGACATACTTATCTTGTACGGTAGTGTTTAATTAACGATTTAAAAAAAGAGAAAAGTTGTCAAGAGCTCACTTCTAAAACATCTTTATTAAGGTGGCGCTTAAAAGACGAATGTCCATTTTCA
Organism: Eudonia lacustrata; assembly: GCA_947562085.1. Classification (NCBI taxonomy): domain Eukaryota; kingdom Metazoa; phylum Arthropoda; class Insecta; order Lepidoptera; family Crambidae; genus Eudonia; species Eudonia lacustrata. Next base: position 6,257,919 of record OX387315.1, on the reverse strand, counting down.
CCAACAACCCTCAAAATTAAGGAAACCGTTAAACAAAGTTTTTAGAGACGTTTTTACTCCGACAACCGTCACCTAAAAACGCTAATGGGTTACATAAAACAAAGGGTTACTCTCTAGAGACTTACAACAGTTACAACACAAACATAACGGTACATTCAACTCCAAAAAGATGTATGTACCCACCAAACATTTTGGTAATTGGGCCATTATGATTCCAGTAATGCAGTGAAACTTCAGGGCCGTCTACGCGCCGCAGAGTACTGACAGTGGGAGTCCTAAATTAATATGAATCTCTAATTTGAGCGTCACACGTGTTGCAAGCTCGCAACTTTCCAGACTACGCCAAATTGGATAAACATGTGCAGCGAACGGAGGCCTTTGAACGGAAAACACGCCGCGATATTGTGACAGACAATGTTGTGTTATAATTTAAATTCGTTCGTTTTAAGACTTTTGTATAACAATTTGGAACTCGTTCACTTTGTAACGTAACTTTATGAAATTTTGAGTCGTCATCATTTTTAATATTTTTTTTTATTTATTTATATCGTATATCTTCATCTGCTTTTTGTGTTCACTGCACCACGGCGAGTGCTCCGAAGAAGAGAAGAATGACTTTTATTCCCTTTTCCCTCCTTCTTCTTGTGTTACCGTGTCGTATTTTGTTGCGAACGAAGAAATTTTGTAAGTCATTTATTCGTCGCTGCACCAAAAAATTCCTACAACATAACCCCATGTTGTAAAAATTTTTTGGTAATAACCTTTAACTGAGGTATGAAGAAGCCACTTGCAAGTCCGCAAGGTAAAGAAGGCTAGTGAGGCACAAACCTACTCCAGTAACTGTCGCATTTGAACTCCGCTTCTGCTCTTTCTCCGCTGAAACATCACATAGATCGAATAAATTATTCATCATCATCATCATCATCAGCTCTTTTTATGTCCCCACTGCTTCCTTCCCTATTGATGGATAGGGAGAAAGGGCCATAAACCACCACGCGAGCCCAGTGCGGATTGGTGGTAGTTCACGACTGCTAATGCAGCAGGGACCAACGGCTTTACGTGCCTTCCGAAGCACACCCATCCGATGACCGACCTTTGCGAAAGTTGCTTAACCTCAGCAATCGCGGACCGGGCGCGTTGACCACTGCGCCATCTTATTATATTGCACAAAATAATACAGCTAGAAAATTGACACATAGATATAGTACGTAATGGGTGGCATTAGTGCTAATAAGTAATCTTAACCAGGTAAACGAAGGTGATAAAAACATTAGAAAGAAAATGAAAATAGGTGTGAGGATAAAAAAAAATTCTTAATGCGAATGAAATATCGGACCGTATTTTTCTATGATAATAGGGCTTCTTGAGCGCTAAGAAGCTTCGTATGTTTTTGCGCACAACACGCGCTCACAAATGAACACGGCTTATGATAATGACAAGACTATGTTTATAGCGCAAATGACAGTAGTAAAGATAAAGACATGTACCACTTAAGTTTAGATAACATCGTAAGATTAAACGCTAAGTAATAGCGGGTACGAGAATAATTGTAGGTACAGTGAAATCTACGAACCCTCTAGCAAATTAATAACAATATTCAAATGAGTATATGTTTATTTTAATAGACGAAACTCACACTGACTACAAATGAAAGACGTAGTAACAGGAACGTTGTACGCTCAGCTGTCGTTTTATGGTTCTTCAGGTAAAAGTTTACGACTTAGCACATAGCAAGCAGTTTAATAAATGTATAAATATAAAAATAAATGTAAATCATCACAAGTTCATTTTATGTTCCCACTGGTGGGACACCAGCCTAATTAATGGAAACAGCACAAGGAGAACGTTTCATAAAGTACCACGCGCGCTAAGTACGGTGAAGTGTTTGTTACCGACTAGTAATGCAGCCCAACATGTAAATTCATAAACTTTAATTGTCAACGTATCATTTGCTTGTTGAGCCGACGACATCAAACCATTCGTAAGGCTAATCTGGACCAGATATGCTAGCCATAGCTGACTGGAGGAGGATAGAGGCGTACGTCCAGCAGTGGACGATACGCTCAAGAAAAGAAAAAAGAAGATACATACATATTATTTGTTCTTAGTTTTTTCTATGTATAGGTGGAGACTTGTTGTTAACATAGACATATTTACTGATAATCATCTTTACTTGGCTATGTTGCTGTAAGACTCCCAGATAAAAAGACAAAAAGAATTATTCAATTCGAACCAGTAGTTCCTGAGATTAGCGCGTTCAAACAAACAAACAAACAAACAAACAAACAAACAAACAAACAAACAAACAAACAAACTCTTCAGCTTTATATATTAGTATAGATTTATAATCATAATACTTTAGAAAGTACCGGTTACTAAAGTATTAGTACCTATTAGTTTCTGCGGTTTAGGATGTAATCCGATCTCTACGCCCGTGACGGGTGTTTTGAGAACTACGAAGTATGAAACGACCGAATTTAACAAAAGTGTAGCGTTTGACCTTGTAGGTACCCGATTATCGACCTCCATTCCGGTTCAAGCTCCCTAAATTTATGCTATCCCAGCTCTCAACCCGTATATACTTTTGGCAACACTATTTAGTTACCTTGTTAACCAAAGTGACTCTAATCTAAATCAACAACTACGTAATCGGCATCTGATCTTAACACTTTTACATGAAGGATTATCCTTTCAGTCCCCGCCTCTCTCTCATACACAAAGAAAAAGATAAGGATAGAGCTACTTAGACGCTGTTGAACGTAATTTATACGTTCAAGTTTCATCGATGCCACAAATTATAAGATTTCAACGACTGCTATGAAAGCTCAAACACTTACAAGAGCTATCAGAACTCAAACAGATTAAAAAACCAATTCAGGAATATGCGCTGGCTTGGTTGGGATGAATTGCATTAAGGCGCTGAGTGAAGAATGCACTAATTCTGAAGTAACGCTAGCCTGCGGAGCGGAGCGCAATTCATTCTCATTAGCTGAGCAACGCCTTTCTCATAACATGATGAGTTCTGGGTTGTGGCGCTCCAGGATATATATAACTTTTTTTGTAAGTAAATTCTTTGATATTTACTTTTTTCTTCCTAAAACCTAAAATAGAACCTTAAAAATGAAAAGAGGTCCAAGCTTGAATACTAAAAATATAAAAAAAGTTTTATTTCACTATGTTCAAATGTACATAGATGGACTTCTTGGCGGGAAAGCGAAGAGTTATGTCTGCGGTTTTGTTTTATTTTCTAAAATTTGTGTTACGTCGAATATTAATGTGAAATAATGGTGGATTATTAATCGTTAAGTTTTCGTGTGCATGAGTGTTGGCAAATGAAACAAAACAGTGTAACGTTACTTTTCAAATTCTCTCAAGAAGTCGGCCCGAGGACTTAGTAAAGCCCCACATCTTTACTGAGATACTCTCGGGGTTGGGGGGTTATTATCATTCATCATCATCAAACAGGAAGGAAATATTTTTTATTTAGGTATTACTTGTAAGAAAAATTACTTTGACACTGGCTAAATGTGCCAACTAAAAGAAAAAAAAATGTACATAGATTTTGTATATTCCATACATTCTCTAGTTTTGTTCCGAGCAACAACAACAACCTACTACTTCGCGGAAGTACGCTATAATGAAATTTTCCGCATTGTAAGGTATATATATAAATGGTACATAAATAAATGGTAGAAGATTTTTTATGTTTCATTATTTTGTTTCTCATTTCACATCAGTTAGTTGGGTTTTAATATTGACATTACTGTTTCATTGCCAAACAGTAATGGCACATATTTTGATAATTTGTATCTACTGCCGCATAGAATTATATCGATTATGATGTTCAATAATGTTTCGCTAAAACTTAATTATAACATTTAGGTCCAATCTCTAAATTTAAGAATTCTAATTCCCCTTTTGTTTGTGCGTTAATTTTTTTTCTTCAGTGTTATGCTATAACATGAGCACTGAATTCAAATTTCAGAAAACAAGTACACTATGGGCAATATGCCTCAAAATAAAACCTTTTTTGGCCAGCAGAATATATATTACAACAAATAGAATTTACAACTTTCCGCAAGAGCTTTTTGTAACTACTATTCTAAGCATCCATTGTTGACGCAGCAGGTGCAACTAAGGCATCTCTCTAAATTAGGGCGCGCGTAAATCGACGCCTAACAAAGCACTTGAGCCCTCAGTCTTAAACGAAGCTTTGTGGACTTTATCTCGTGGTAAAAAAGATCACTTTTCAGTAAAAAGTGAAAACATATTACATTTTCGTCTGTAAGTTACTTTAAAATTCCTTAACTTGTGGCTTGAGAGAAAAACCATCGTTTCTGGGAGTCGAAGACTTTAGATGTATATTCTGGGTTGAAACATTCGATACGCGGTCACGAGTGGTACTATTATCCATAAAACGTCGCTTTAGCCTGAAAGCATACCGGGGATAAATCAGGCTTAAAGAATCTATCCGTAGTACGAAAAAGAAATATTTTTGGGACTTTGGTATTAATTACTGGAAACTTAATAAAGCAAAGTAAAATTTAAATTTGCAAAACCGAAACTTTGTAACCTCTATGAACTTTTAAAAAATACTACAGTGGTTTTGTGTTGTATACACATACAACACAAAACAGACAAATATATATAACAGTAACTAAGACAGCCACGCGTGCTTATGTGCACTCCTTATGTGCTTACTGTATAATGTCTCAATTCAAAACTAAAGTACTATCTGATATTATGAGTACTCATAACAATAGTGCAGAAATAAACCATAAATAGTACTACAAAACAATGCCTACCATAGAGTCCCAAGAAAAATCAATCTATCATAATTTTTAGCTGAGCAAATGTGCTGAGAAAACTGACCTTTCTCCCGAACTCTCAGTAACCCCTTGAAAACATAATTGAAACAGTAATTAGGTGCCGTGATAAATTGTTCGAGTCACTTTTTTAAACAACTCTACTCAGCGGCCATGATTGATGGTATGTGAGTAGCATAAAATGGTTATTTAATGGCTGCTATATTGAATTGGGAAAGCTGACAAATCAACTAGGTTTAAGTGCAATTTTAGACGAACCTAGATATATAACACAATTATTTTTGAAGCTTAAACAGAAGCAAACTCTATTGAAATAAATTTAATGTAATTACTTAAATCTCGAAAAAAACAAAACAGGTAATTGTGGAAATTTTTAGCTCGCTCGCTTATTTTTCTTTGTAGCTTTTATCTAGCGGTGGACGCCTTTTAGCTAAGATGATGATAATGATGTAAAAGCCGGAACAGGAGGTAATACCTCACTCCATAAGACTAAATTTAATTTTATCATTTTATTTCACTGAAATAATCTTAATTCCAAACCCAAATTGTTAATGAAATATAAATTATGACACATCGATGACGATAAATTATAAATAAGATATTTAAGGGACTGGTTGTTAATATCGTCGCTATGCCTAACTAAATTGAATTAAAAAACAACTAAAAAGTCAAAGTCAAAGTGAAAAAAAATCTAAATCAACATTTTTTATTCACATGATAAGTCCAAAAATTTTTTTTCCTACTACCTTAGAAAGTAATACCTACTTCTCGAAAAATACAAATCGCTGATAGCATTAAAAGCTAATTGCATTATAAAATATACCTGGAGCACATTTTTCATACACGGCACTGCTGTATGTTCACGTGAGTATGATTAATGACATGTGACTAACATAACGCGGAAAAATATTAAATTTTTTAGTACAGCTATTTAGAGAGTGTACTGAATTTTGTTAAATATGTAAACATTGAACAATTTCAATTAATTCCTTATGATATAAAATTGACTTCTCCATGCGAGTGCTAGTGTTGAAGGGTGAAGTGTTGAAAAATATTATTTACTGCGAACAAAAGATAATATGTAACGGCATTTGTAACAAAATGGCGCGTACTAAGCAAATAGTTTTTTCATAATAAAACGAGTAACAACATGTTTCTGATATACTCGTTCGTGATGCTCGTACATATGTTTCTTTAGTCAACAATTCACAGTAGACGTGTCTCGCATCCTTCCAACAAATGATCCAAACAAAATAAAATACACACGTTCGCCTTTCAACAAACCTACGGATAGAACAAAAGGGCCGCTCATAGATTCAGCCTTTTTGGGGTTGCTATAATTTTTTGTTTGACAGGATCGATTCATACGAATAGATGTGAATAGAGGACGCTTTTTGACATGCAAAAGGTATCATAACAGAGGCATTTGTCGCTAGCGTACGGTCGGACGGGGAGGTAGTTCAAAAGGCGTGTGCACACTGGCCAATCATCGAATACAATCCGATTGATTTTCAATTACATCGAAAATTTCTGAGAGCTTGTGTTTGAAATGCTTTACGCGGCTAGGATGGTGCTGAGTAGTGTTTAATGTTTAGTGTCATAGATCATTATTGTTTTTTCTGTGTGTTTTAGCGTTTTGTTATTTTTATTGTCTATGTTGATTCCTCATTGTTTTGTGGACATGTCACCGATTTAGGCCCCTCCAGAATACCAGCGTTGCAGCGGCTCTAGTTCGCTGTAGCACGTGCTGAGGCTGGGGCCTAGTTGGCCACACTTTGTCTTTTGTTTTTGTTTTCTATTGTTATTGTGGATATCGTGTAATTTTGTAGTGTGTGCCAATAAATGTATTTCATTTTTCATTTCATAAATTGTTTCAGAATTTTCATTCTTATGTTACACGAGATAATAAAACAATGGCTAAACTAGTTTCTACAAACGTTACCTTATACTTATGCCTATTAACTATAGGCAATCTTAGTCGTTGTAGTTTATTGATAGGATAGTAGTAGAATACAGATTATGTATTAGTTTGTTTAACCGCCTCTTTGGTGTAGTTGTTAAGACCGAATGTCTCAGACCCAGAGGTCCCGGGTCCGATTCCCAACGGGGGGGGGGGGGGGGGGGTACATGTTTGTAGTCGGTTTGGTTGGTGATAGTGAAATTTTTAAGTCCGCCTATCGAGCTACCACAATCTTATCTAAATATTATTATGGTTAAGTGGTTCCCCGAAGTATAGTAGAAAAATATAAAAACGGCAAGTGAGTAAAAGCGTCTATATGTGTAAAGCGTAACAAAACATGAAGTTTGATGAAACGTTTTACGCTTCGGAAATGGGTCATGAAAACTTGGGGCATTCCATTCGAGTTCTAAAATTCTGTTTACCTCGTAAAACTTGTTCAAAGAAATATTGAGTGTATATTTTTTGATTCTAGTAAGGGCTAAGGGGTTATCTACTCAAGTGCGGAAGCTGTTTGTACTATAATCATTACTTACTACTAGTCGACAACTTAATTCTTCGATGTCTTATTCGTTCGATGTAACTTTACTTCGAAAATTTTCATTGAACATTCAATCACATACCTTTATTTACATAACAAAGTGCGGATTTAGTTTTCATGACGAATAGATCTTCGCTACATTTAACCTGTATAACATTACTTGCCTATGAATTACAATATTGTATTCTTTTTTATATCATTTTACTAACCAAAAGTCTAATCATCCTAAGAGCTTACAATTTACTAGCAACATTAAAGTTAACACATCATGACTCAACTAGGTATCTTCTACATCCCAAGATTAACTTCAGCTTACAACCATATATAAATGGTCGCAAAATTAGGATTTACAGTGCTGCATCACTCCAACTGCGTTACTCGTGCACGGGCCTTTAGCCGAATGAATATTGTATGAACTGGCCCGTAGGGGCGTCTCACGGAACGTCCGCTTTAAAACGTAAGCGTCGGAATTTTTCAGTAACACCGGAGATACTTTTTGGTGCGCCAGTGATGGGCTTAGGTGGGCTTAGAATAAATAAACCGTAAAGGTAAACGTTATAACATAACTACCCACCTTACTAAAATATTTACTTGTGATTTTACTTTTTTGAAAATGTTTAACAATGTTAGGGTAATTATTAAAGCGGTTGTTACGATGTGTTTTTAGTATGTTATATTTTAAAACTGTTGCATGCGCCGTGCAGGAGCTGTAGGCTGGTCGAGAGCTTTCACCGACTGAGTTAAGGACGGTTGCTCTTAACCTATCAACAGCTCATGCAGATGCACAGTGAAGGGGCAAACACGTGTCGGGTATCGGTTTGATAACATGTTTGCTTGCGTTTATTGATCCTTCTTTATGAGCATAGTTTTGCGGGCTGGATGGCGTCGCTTGCATGCTACATCCTCTCGATAAATACTACGTATTATTGTAATTTGTAATTTTGTGTGCTAATTAACTTATTAAATCATAAACTAAGGCATATATTTAAAAAGCATTATATTGATAAACCACCAAGTCACTAGAGTCTCAAACATCATCATCATTATCATCAGCTCACTTTTGTCCCCACTGGTGGGGCTCGAGTCTTCCCTATGATCTAACCATAGGTAGAAAGGGCCATAAAACACCACGTAGGCCCAGTGCGGATTGGTGGTTGTTAACGACTGCAGATACAGCCGGGACCAACGGCTTAACGTGCATTTCGAAGCACGGACGAGCTCGAGGTGATAAATTTTTGGTCACCCATCCGATGACCGACCTTTGCAAAAATTGCTTATCTTCAGCAATCGCAGACCAAGCGCGTAAACCACTACGCCATCGAGCCATACGCCTACGCCACTCCATCGCCATCGTTGCTAATTGCACTATACACTATCCGGTACGTTTTTGATTACACAAATAATAAAATGTGCACCAATGCAGTGCTTTAAATATCAATTAGTTAGAAACGTAATTCAGTTCCTTAATCCTGCTCTGGTAAGAAGGTACACACAGAGCAATATTACGACGAATTCTTGGATTACTTCCAGTGCTTAGAATATCTAAAGATATTCTGCAAACTGGAGGCATAAGAAGCGAGGATTACCTAGGAAATAGTGTTGACCTAAATTTTGTACGAGAGATTTGACCCGCTGAGAAAATGTTGGTCTGCCGTTAAACCTAATGGACGCTTGAGAACGTTTCTAGACGAAAATTGTTTCTGCAAGAGACATGCTGTATATTAAATTACATTTATGAGGCAACAAATCTTGGCGCTGTACATACAATTTATTGTTTTTTTATAGAATAATCGTTTAATACTCATTGAAATTGAGCACATACCCCTTGTCATGTTTTGATTTGAGAAAACAAATATTCGAGAAATGTTTATCTTAGATACTACCTACTTGGAGAGAAATTAAATTTTTATTCGGAGTTTTTAATTCGTTACTCTTTAATATTACAGACATCGAAATAGGAACTACTTAATTTATGGTTATAAAATGTTTAACTTTAAATATTATTGTATGCATAACTTATACTGACGCTTCTACCTGCGATCCTTTCATAGAGCTTATTAAAACAAGCACTATAATACTCGTATACTGCGTAACACAAAACTCATTCGATAAAAAATAACAAGTTATTATTCAGACGTCTAACACCTCAGTCTCTCTGTCACCACGGATCTACTAAGTTTCGAAACGTAAGGATAAAATAATCATCATCATCATCAGCTCATTTTATGTCCCTACAGCTGGAGCACGAGCCTTCCCTATGGATGGATAGAGAGAACGGGCCATAACCACCACGCGGGCCCAGTGCGGATATGTGGTTGTTAACGACTGCTAATGCAGCCGGGACCGGCTTTACGTGACTTCCGAAGCACGGAGGAGCTCGAGATGATAAACTTTTGGTCACCCATTTGATGACCGGCCTTTGCGAAAGTTGCTTAAGCTCAGCACTCGCAGATCGGGTGCGTTAACCACAGCGCCACCAAGCTCCTAAAAAACTGTATGACATTTTTTTTTATTTATCCTACCTGCTGAATAAACAAAAATATTTCAATTTGTTAATACACATAGTAATCAAAACGTTAATTTGCCGTCTACTTTCAGTTTTAGAATCTCATTTGCCAGAGGCAGTTATTTTCTTTCTATACATCCCCCTTGTTATGTTTTGATTTGAGAAAACAAATGTTCCAGACATGTTTATCTTACTTGGGGAGAAATGAGATTTTTATTCGGAGTTTTAAACTCGCTACTTTTTAATATAACAAGCATCGGAAAGGATAAATGTATTTTTTACAAAATGTCAAACTTTAAGGGGCTTATTAATAAACAAAGTGTAAGCTTGGAGTAGTTACTCCGTGTTTTGTCTCTTTTACTCTAATATGAAATGAAGTTTACATGACGGGAACAAAACACGGAATAACTACTCCAAGCTTACACTTTGTTTATTAATACGGGGGTAAATGTTAAACATACTTCTCGTCGGTAGTTTTAACTCGCACAAAGTGAAACAGCTTAAGTTTTCTCCTAAAGGCTCAAGCATAAACGCCATCTTTTATAGTATAAATACATGAAAGATTACACTCTTCAAAGATTCCCTTTATCTAGTGAAGGCTTTGTCCAATTAATGTTGTTGAATGAACATTAACAATTCCGAATTAAACTTTTCGGCACAACAAAAGGGTCGCGGTTCTATACTCCGATACTTTATCTAACAACTAGTACTGAGTATGTTAGTTACTTTCATACAATATACTTGTAGGTAGAAGTATATGCTTTATCATCACCAGCAAATTTTAGCTTCCCACTGCTTGGGCTTGAGCTTTCTTTATAGAAAGATAGGGAAGAACGGACCATAAACCATCACGCGGTGCAGATTGGTGGTTGTTAATGACTGCTAATGCAGCCGGGACCAATGGCTTAAGACCATCGGCGTCAGATGAAATATTTTTGGTCACCCATCTGATGACCGGCCTTTGCGAAAGTTGTTTAACAATCGCAGACCAAGCCCGTTAGCCACTGCGCTATCGAGCTCCACGAGATTGATATGCTTAATCTGGATAATCTAATACAACCATTAATGCCAACATTGAAAATTTGCCCAAGGTAATTGCAAACAGGGATAATTGAAAACATCACCTAAAATAATTGTGGCAATTATAGTAAACGTGTAAATACAATTGTATTGTCGCGTCGGAAATGTTGAATATCTGTTTAATACCTTATAGTGTTAATGTAAAGCTGTAAGTAATAAATTAATAAGGTATAAAATGTTTTTGTTTTGTTTATATAATTCAAAACACAAATGTTGTAATGACGGTAGTTGTTGACATTGAATGGGCGCCTTTGGCTTTCGAAGTAAAACAGTAAATAGTGTTGAATAATTTCGGCGGGCTGGTTAGAACCACGATAGCTCAATTGGGACAGCAACTGACCCGGTATGTCAGAAGGGTGCGGGTTCAAATCCTCTTTTTTTAATAAGGTATGACTGTAGGTATGCAATACATCTTCTTATGTACGGAAAAGCATTGAGAGCAAGGCTACACAGACAGGAGAATAAGATTAATATATTAAGATGATGAATGGTTTTTTTAAAATGAAAAGATAATGCTTATATGTCAAAATATTTTAATTGAAATCTTTGTACACAAATCGTTGCGCTAAGTTCTTGAAAGTTACTCAAAAAATCTCTGAATTATTAATTAATTTAAGTAACCATTCTTTATGTGTCGTCTCATATTCCTGTACTTTTTAATTAAAACTGTATATAATATCACACAATCTCCAAAACTAAACAGACAAGATGTTGATTTTCCTCTATTTACAACAAAACACGTTCAAATCAGTTTCAACATAACAATTTCTACTATAGAACAATTAGTTTAGAACAGAAACACAGCGCAGTACAACAATATTATCTAGAATTGCCAATGTCAGCACTCCCCGGCTCTCAGAAACTTGTAGGTTTGACAGTAATAAGTTGGCTTCCCTGTTGCTCCTATGAGTTACGTTGAAGCTGTTTACAACAGACGATAATAGTCAACCGACGACGGTATACAAAAAATATATTGTTTATAAGTTTCATCATCAGCTCATTTTTATGTCCCCACTGCTGGGGTACGAGCTATGGATGAATAGGGAGAACGGGCCATAAACCACCACGCAGGCCCAGTGCGGAATGGTGGTTGTTAACGACTGCTATGCAGCCGGGACCAACGGCTTTACGTGCCTTTAGAAGCACGAAGGAGCTTGAGAAGATACATTTTTGGTCACCTATCCGATTACCGGCATTTGCGAAAGTTGCTTAACCTCAGCACTCGCAGACCGGGCGCATTATCCACTGCGCCATCGAGTTCCTCTATATATTAGCATATAAGTTTATGCGAGGACTACTACACGTTGAAAAGAAGATTGTACAGAAGGTTGTGGAGATCTTTGGGGGAGGCCACCTCTAACCTCCTTGGAACACCCGCAAAACCAGTACATACAGACCAGTTTTCTAAAAAAGGTTAATTAAACAATAAAAAAGAACGAGCGAGTCTTACAGTAGTCGCATATGATGTGTAACATTTAACATCTCACCTTAGTAATAAGCAATTTTAACATTATACTCTAAAAAATTGGGTCAGGTATTACATCATTTTATAACTATAAAATAAATGCAGTAAATACTCATTAGAAGACATTTGACATATCACATATAATAATAAGTCATGTTCATAATATCGATTTTAAATTTACAAAATGGCGCGCGCTTGTGCGCTTTCCCGACTTCCTGTTACACTGTTACACATACTTCCGTCCCATTTCACGAAATCACTGCCACAAATTGCTTATATGGAAAGCGAGCGGAAAGATGTTACACATCAAAAATAAAAAAAACGAAGTAGGCATTTATCCGTTTTGTTACGCGGCTTATCATCAAAGAGGTTCGTGCGTCTCGGCGCATCAGGGCTGGCACATCGACAGGCCTTTGTCCAGCAGTGGACGTATTATGGCTGAAATGACGATGATGATAAAAAATTACCTGTTACCAATTACATGTGTTTGCGCCTGTGTCTATCTACGAGACACACGACACTTCTGGAAATTCAAATTCCAAGAGTCCAGTTAACGGAACCTTTGGGAAGAAAAATCCTGGTTATCCGATCACGAGGCTACGAGTTGTACTGCTGTAACACCTACCAGAAATTTGAAAAATATATTAAGCAACTTGCAGGTCGGCGCACTGGCACACACACCGACTCCACTAGCTGTCTTCGTATCTGCTTTTACTTAACATCAAGTAGAGCGGAACTGCCTTTGTGGTCTAGTGGTTAATATCACCGGTGTAGACCCGGAGGTCCAGGGTTCGATACTCGGTTTGGGTGGTGGTAGGACTTATTTGTCCGTCTGGCTAGCTACCACCATTTTATCTAAATATGTCACCAATTGATGTGTTCCGGCAGCTAGAGATAAGATGGCCAGTGCCTCAGTAGTTGGGAAATCCAGGTGAACACTTTCCACTTTCGGCCTTATCATTACTGAACATCAGGTGAGTTGGAGACCAAGTGCCAACCCGTAAGCTAAATAAAAAAAAAACAAAGTCAACTCTTCTTTAAAAAAAAACAAAGTATATTCGAGAAGTAGGAAAACAATTGAAATCGTGGAGTAGTCGTTACCGTCCATCTGGTCGTCACACGTAATATACCTCTGGCTGCCACTTCTCATGGCCCCTTGAACTCTTAACTGCGATCTCTGGCGAGCAACCCTCGTCGCAATTACTGCAACATATAGTCCGCGGAGTTTCTTTAAACTTTATATTTCTGTAGGTACTCTGTTAATTTCCCGGCAACCGAGAAAGGCGCCTTACAAAGTTTCAAATAGATTTAGTATGGATATTTTGTTCTTAAGCGAGAGTTGCGCTTAAATTGCAGCGGTAGTTGCCCCGCTTTTTCATAACTTACGACGAAGTTATTTTTGTTCTGTTCTATTTTTTTAGGTACTGGACTAACGTTGGTTTGTTTATTAAACGTTATCTAATTTCTATCTTCCTTGGATGATGTATTTAACAAAAACTACTTCGTGTTTGTCTAACACACATCATGTCATGTTTTATCATTATCATCTAGTAAAGTCTCACTGCTGGGCTGCTGAGGCCTTCTCATAATATAGCAAAACCCCCGGCGTCTCTTCAAAGCACGGAGGAGCTTAGAGTATTTTAATGCACGTCACACGACTGAGTTTTCGTCCCGCATTGCGACAGTTGCTTAGCATGCACGATTGCAACCTAAACCAATGCTGTATACGAATAACTTTTTACACATCTCGATCAGTTCACTATGATCATGGTTTTAAACATTTATCACAAAACCTAATTGTTTTCTAATTTATAAAATGAGAGAGAGAATGGATTATTTCTTTTATTGATAGTGGCTTCGGATTTTGCAATGGTTGATTTGATACGTCAAAATAAAATAATACGTATGTGAAGGAGAATTTGTTTTTAAGGGTAAATTTTTATTAGGACTTCAGTCAAAATGTGTTCTAATGGCCGTCGGTCGGTGCGCGCGGTACAACGGCTTGTTTAATCGGTTATTTGCACAAATTGCATCGGTTGTACGAAATATCATGTTCATATTATTATTATAATATTTACTTTATAACGGTGATTCAAGAAAGACGTAAATAACGAGTGCTACGGCGTGTGTGTCTCGTCTTCAAGGAGCCATCGGACTACGGTGCATCGTGAGGTCAGGATTATTATATTTATATTATCATTTGCTGTAGATGTTTCCTATCTCCGCGTACCTCGGATACAAACAGTATGTAAAACAAAGAAAGTTATGTATTTTCACTAATATTATTTATTAACACAACCAAAAGTCAAGAAAAAGCACAAGCAGAAAAAACAGATTGTTACAGACAAAATAAAATTTCGTCTCCACCCCTATTTCCCGTCTATTATTTAAGACGCGCGATTGAAGCAACTCTTCTCTCTTACTTTGTTTAATCGTTCACACGTGCACACGCTTGGGGCTCCAGACACCCTTTTAATCTCAAAAGTATATTGCTACCGAGTAATTTAGATCCTATCTGACGGTACCATTGAATCTGCCGCGCTAGGGCGGTAAGTGTTGAAAAAAGTACAAAAAAAACACAAAATCAAAGTCTGTAAGCCTCAAAGCTGATCGTGGGCGTCGCTATAAAGAGAACTTTTTGCAAATTCACTTTACATGCAATTTGTGGCGTGTCTTGATAACTTTAATAGAAATTTAAAGTGAAAATATATTGCATTTTGTTTATAAATTAATTTCTTAGTTTTGTGCTCTTTTCGTATCATGTGTGTATAGTTGTACCTAAGTCTGAAATAAAAAAATACCTATTATTTTTATAGGACATTGCAAAAGATGCAATAGAGATCTTCAGATAGGTGACAAAAAATTTAATATCGGGCTTCACCGTGCTTTGCTAGGCTTGTTAAATGGCACTCGTTAATACATTCATTGGGCCTGAGCGTTGTGTGCTATTGCCCAATCTCCTTACGTATTTTTATATGGAAAGACTAGCAGTGGAACGAGGCTGATAGTGGTGATGAATCGTAGTTAACCGTATAATAACAGATATAAATTTAAAATTATTTACTACCAACCAGACCGCGTAAATGGTAATCAAACTTGGACTCTCTGGAGTCTGAAGCCTGAAATCTTTCCGCTAGACAACGAAGACGGGAGAGGTCAACCAGAGCGGCGCAGCCACGGCGCAGTCACGGCGCAGTATTGAACAAACGACAGTCGTACAATTTACGACAACCCAAAGTCCAAAGGCGTCCGTGCCGCGCCGAAACAAAAAAACAAAAGTTGACTCGTTGCAGATGGACGAGTGACGCCATCACGCATCAAATTGAATTTGCGAGGTGAGGATTAAATATATTTATCTACACTAATGTTGTAACATTCTACTTATGTTTCCAATACTTGACTCATAATTACTACTGTTATAGCGCAGACAACAAAACACTCAATTTAAGCAATTTCACATGATGGTATAATATCCACATCGATATCGTAAAATCTCATTATAACATCAATAAAACGCGACCAATTAACCTGGCGAGCCTTATGTCAAAATCCTCATACAAGTTGTATAAAATTTTGATATTAGGCTGGCTTTTGAAAACAGTTGGGTTATACGTGAAAACTTCGTCGAAACTACTAAACTTACATACACAAAACTCTTTGGTAAGATCTTGTGCCAATTAAATAAAAAAAGAACAGCGCGCGCTCGCTCCTGATTGGCCCTGCGCGCGCAGCTGCGCTCTCATTGGTTAGATTTTAATGGCGGCAAGTTCACTGTGACAATACACGTACGCGTGAATTTAATGTTTCGCAATGTGTTTTGTTTTTAAAATACAAATTAAAAGTTAAAAATGGACAGCGACGATGATATTTGTACGCCTCCGGATATTCTAGAATTGGCAACAAAAGTAACTCACAATCTTTTGCCAGAAAAATCTAGAAAATTATATGAAAAAGAATATAATAACTTTTTGGCATGGAAGATCGAAAAGAAAACTACATCATTTTCTGAAAATGTCATTCTTGTGTATATCAAAGACCTCTCCGACAAATTCAAGCCATCTTCTATGTGGGCTAAATATTCTATGCTCAAGTCCACACTGAGTATCTACAACAATATTGATATCACGAAGTATTCAAAAGTCAGTTCAGAAGGACACAAGGAAAAAATGTCCTTGACGTTTACATCAGGTCAAATAAAGATGTTCCTGAAAGATTCACCAGATATTTTGTATCTTTTTGAAAAGGTAAGTGTATTTTAGTTCTGTTATTTAATCTACCTAGTACTTACGTACTACACACGCAAGTTATCTAGACACTCCGTTTAAGCGCTTTGTGTATAAATTAGGTAGTAGGTACCTACACTTTACTACTTCATAAATCATAGTTTTTGCCTTTGCTATGTACCTCAAGCTTATTATATCGTTTATTGTTACAGGTTGCACTAATCTTCGGCATAATGGGAGCATGCCGAAGGCAAGAGCTATACAACATCCAGTTCGATGAAGTCTCTAACATAGACGACAGTACAATCATGGTGAAAGTTTCAAAAATAAAAACGAAAATAGATCGTTCTTTCGTTGTGACGGGCAACTGCTATGCCGTATGTAAAAAATACATGGAACTTCGACCCACCCCCTGTCGAAACCCTGCCTTTTTCTTGAGCTATAGATCGGGGAAGTGCGTCGATCAAAGAACTGGTATTAATAAATTTGGTGCTCTGGGAAAAACTATCGCAAGTTTTTTGAATCTGCCTAACCCAGCGTTGTACTCGGGGCATTGCTTCCGGCGCACCTCGGCGACCCTTCTCATAGATAGCGGTGGTGATTTGACCGCACTGAAACGACACGGGGGGTGGAAGTCTTCTAATGTGGCTGTAAGCTACATTGATGAGTCTTTAATTAATAAAATTCAAGTCTCAAATACGATCTTGAACAGTATAGAAAACAAGACGAATGAAGTAATTATAAATATTCCAACTCCGTCTACGAGCTCTACTGCTTGCCCCGCGACCACTACAGCTGCTGGATCAATAATTAACATTAACTTTCAAAATTGTACCATCCAAAATTTGAACAATTATTATAAATAAACTATTGTCAGCTTTTACTCTTGTTGTTTGACTAATTGCATTAGTGAAGATAAAGTAGTGTATGCAACTGCATATAACACGGGTATTAAAACACTCGTTACTATTATAAAACTCGCTGCGCTCGTTTCATAAACTCACACTCGTGTTTTAATACCCTTCATTATATGGCAGTTGCATAAACTACTATTATTAGACTACGGCGCCGGTTAAAGGTCAGCTGGAGCGGCGCAGCATTAAACAAACGACAGCCGCACGATTTACTACAAACCAAAGTTCAATGGAGTCCTTGCCGTGCCGAATCAAAAAAACAAAAGTCGACTCGTCGGACACGGATGAGAGACGTCATCACGCATCAAGTTAAATTTGCGAGTTAAGTATTAAATATATTTATTAGACCACGGCGGCGTCCGGTTAAAGGGTCACTCGGATCGGAGCGGCGCAGCATTAAAAGCAGCGCAAAATTTACGACAAACCAAAGTTCAATGACGTCCGCGCCCGCCGTGCCGAAACCAAAAACAAAAGTCGACTCGTCAGAGACGGACGAGCGACGCCATCATATATCGAATTGTATTTGCGAGGTAAGGATTAAATATATTTATTAGACCACAGTGCGAATTGAAGGTCAGCCAGAGCGGCGCAGTATTTAACAAACGACAGTCGCACAATTTACAACCAACCAAAGTTCAATAGCATCCGTGCCGTGCCGAAACAAAAAAACAAAAGTCTACTCGTCGGAGACGGACGAGCGACGTCATCACGCATCAAATTGAATTTGCGAGGTACAGATTAAGTATATTTATTAGACCACGGCGCCGGTTTAAGGTCACCCAAACCGGTTTAGCTTTAAACAAACGACAGTCGCACAATTTATGACAAACCAAAGTTCAATGGCGTCCGTGCCGTGCCGAAACAAAAAAACAAAAGTCGACTCGTCGGAGACGGACGAGCGACGCCATCACGCATCAAATTGAATTTGCGAGGTGAGGATTGAAGAGGGTCGAAATGACGAACGCGGACGCCGACGGACGTGCGCGGCGGGGGGGCGGGGGAAATAATAACGTGACCGATTCAACTTAATGGGCCTTTTCGTGATCAGCGGATGAATGCAGCTGAATGTTTTCCGGCTCTTGGAGAATGTTTCGGGACGTTTTGGATGTAACTTTTATTTATATCGTGTTTTTTTCTTCAATGTTACTGAGGCATACGACATACTATTGATATAAATATAATTCAGATGTAGGTATTATCATTTATTATGTAAAACTGTTGTTATTTATAGGTCTTTTTTGAACAGTACTAAATAAGGAGCGATCGGTTTTATGAGGACATTTTAAAACAAAGCAATTACAACTATTTTACATAATTAAATTTAACTTCAATATTATTCTTCTGTTAAACGTGTTATAAAACTACGGGCTTTAAAAGTATTTTTATTAATCACGGCGATAGAAAGTGTTACTGGCTTTCTAAGGAACCTTAAAACACACCAAACTAAAACAAATGATACATCAAACAATGAAAAAGATTTACCATCACTTACTCCCCGGACTGCTGCGCTGACATACTACGCAAGGAATTTTTAATCTGCCAAGTTTATTACAAAGAGATTTCTCTTTCTTGAAACGTGATTTTGTCAAGCTACTTGAGAGTTATTGCATTTGTTTATATACAATATATGTTAAGTTCATTTCAGTTTTCTATTAAATGGATACACACGTTACCGTAAGACAATGAATTACATATTTTTTTACCTATAAGCCATTTTTAATAACGCATTCCAGGCTTTTAGGAAAATAAATATGTCAACTAAATCATTCGAAATAAGTCTACTTTGGAAAGTTCTTAATGTCTTAATTCAGCCTTATGATACATTAAACCAAAAAACATTTTTTTGATGTTATAGATAGAACAGCAGAAAATACAGCTTGTTCCTCTATAAGAACATTCTAAGCGAAGTGTACAATGACTCAACACTTTAAAGTACTTCCAGCTATTTCGCACCAATAATGTTTAGTTAAGAACGTTCCCTCGTAGCAAGTGTTGAGAGAATTCTAATTAAGTTAACTAAGTCTACACTGCTATTCAATGCTGGACTACGAATTGGTTGAACAAAAAAGACTTTAAACTCTTTATAAAGCAGAACTTGCGATTTTCGAAAAAAAATTGATTATTTTTTTTATTTTATTTTGAGAACATTGTACTAATGAAACATGACGTCAGAAAAGTTGATTTGTGACCGGAGATGTGGCTGCCTGGTAAAGCTCGCGTGGGAACCGGATCAGTGCTCTATTCTGCAACGAGTGCGGTGTTGAACCAATTGTCGTGTGTATGTATATCTGGGTGTGAAGTAGTATAAGGGATAATAATTAGTTTTGCACGACCTCATAATTCAAACAGACCTTTCAATAAATGTATTTTTGTTTGTTTCTTTCACTGACATTTTAAGAATCAGCAGGAACGATAGAGCACATACAACGTTGTATCTTATTTCGTTATTTCGGCCTTTCAGTAGTACCTACTTCTTAACGTTCTTTACCGACCGTGATAATTAGTCCCCATAATCTGATCATTCCTATTTGAACATTGCACCTATTGAGCCATACGTATATAAATTTATCCTTTGCACGACTTAGGTCTAAAAAGAAAAACGTCCAAAAATACGAATGTCCAAAGCATTTTCATGTGATATTAAACGTTTAAGTCTTTTTTAATTCTGGAATCTGTCTAAATTATTGTCCTTCTACTTTTTTACACCTTCTTGTCTCCTAATAGTACCACGGGGTAACAATGAGCCTGGTGGTTTTGCCTCAGTAAAATACAATCACTTTCTTTAATTTCTTAATAACCTAAAAAGAGAGATTAGGTACATTACAAACTTTACTTCTCATGTAACGGTGAAATTCTAAAGGTATATTTACCTATATCATAAAGTTGAGCACATTTACAGCTATAAACAACCATACATTTCAATAAACCTAACAAACAGAAGTTCGCAAGGAACGCACGCATCGCTACCATTTATATCTCCCCTTCGGCTTATGACGAGAGCGACAAATGAAACGTAGCTGGTATACGGAGATAAAGAAATTATACCAGTGTGTATGGTGTGTTTTATTGCCGCCCGTTATGATGACGTAGCTATCTGGGCGCACGTTCGGCCTTTGGACGTGCTCAAATGAGGACTGGAATTAGTCATCGCCTTTTTATTGCTTCTAAGGAAGTGACGCAATATCTCTTTGGTGTTTGTAGAAAATTACACGGAATAACTAAATAAGCTTTTGTTATGTTAGTATTAGACTTGAGATGCTAGTTCAGTTATGATGACGTAGCTATCTGGGCGCACGTTCGGCCTTTGGACGTGCTCAAATGAGGACTGATATTAGTCATCGCCTTTTTATTGCTACCAAGGAAGTGACGCAATATCTCTTTGGTGTTTGTAAAAATGACGTGACCCCTGGGTGGTGCTAAATGAGTGACACTGACTGAGTGGTAGAGCCACGCTGCGTTGTAGCACGCATTGGGCCGGCTCGCCCGGCGTAATACCACCCTCTCACTAAATACCGGCGTGAAATAATGGCACGTTGCTGTTGTGTTTCGTACCAACTCCTCCCATTTGACCGCATTCAACGCAGAGCTGCTCGAGTTGTCGGCGACGTGGTAACCTCTGGTCGGCTCGATCCACTGGCCCTTCGGAGAGACGTTGCGTCTCTCTGTATATTTTATCGCCTTTATCATGGGGAGTGCTCTGAGGAATTGTTCGGTTTGATCCCTGCCGCTGATTTCCTTCACCGCACTACACGCAATCGACTGTCTTTCCATCCACACCATCTTGATGGATGGCGATCTACTACTGTGCGTTTCTCACGTAATTTTTTACCACGAACTACAGTGCTGTGGAACCAGCTCTCAGCGGCGGTATTTCCGGACCAATATGACTTTGGAATCTTCAAGAAACGAGCCTATTCCTTCCTTAAAGGCCGGCAGCGCATCTGTGATTCCTCTGGTTTTGCGGGTGTCCATGGGCGGCGGTGATTGCTTTCCATCAGGTGACCCGCCTGCTCGTTTGCCTCCTTCTAATATAAAAAAAAAAAAAATTACACGTAGTAACTAAATAAGTTTTTATTATGTTGGTATTAGACTTGAGATGCTAGTCCAGTTATGATGACGTAGCTATCTGGGCGCACGTTCGGCCTTTGGACGTGCTCAAATGAGGACTGGAATTAGTCATCGCCTTTTTATTGCTACCAATATCTTTTCGGTGTTTGTAGAAAATTACATGGTGTAACTAAATAGGTTTTATTTTGTTTGTAGTAGTGTTGAAATGCTAGTCCGGAGAATCATTGCTGGGTCAAAGAAGCAGTTGAAATTATAAAACATTAAAATGTTGTTCTTATTCTAAATACCATTTCAATCGTAAGATTGATAAAGAAATTATACCGGTGTGTTTTATTGGCACCCGCTATGATGACGTAGCTATCTGGGCGCACTTTCGGCCTTTGGACGTGTTTTTTTATTGCTACCAAGAAAGTGACGCAATATCTCTTTGGTATTTATAGAAAATTACATGGTGTAATTAAGTTTTATTTTGTTAGTAGTAAGGTTGATGTGTTAATCATTGCTTGGTAAGAGAAACAGTTGAGATTTTCGAGGGAATCCAGTCATTAGTTAAATCAATATAAAAACTGCGAAAATAACAAAATGTGCCTGTTCTGATAGGGTGAGCGTAGTATATCAAGAACAAGTTCGAGTTCATAGTGACTTACGAAACCGTGGTAGGAGAGTCGAACGCCAAATTAGACTAAAAAGAGGGTAGATCCTTCTGTCTACTCTTAAATATCCACCCGCGGAAACTTGAGTACCTAACCTAACCTACAACCGTGATCGTTCCGCATGCAACTGTGCCAATAGACCAAATGAGGATACTGACGAGTTAACGAAACTGGCGAATTAGGGAAACTGACGACTTAAAATTTTTCATGGAATTGACGAATAAGGAAACTGGCAAGTTCATGAAACTGGCTAATTAGGGAAACTGATGCATAATATCGGACCCTCAAATACAACCAACAACATAAAATGAAATAAAATAATTTTATTAACATAAAACAGAGTAACACTTTGGTTGATGACATTTTAATTAATGGAATCAGGCGTTATTTTGCGGAAATCCATAGTACAAAAAAATGTAATTTAAATAATATGTAGTGTTAATTCCGCTAACTCACTCGTTTATACAGCTTGGATGCAGTACGCGTGCACCGCCCTCCCGCCCGCAAAAAGTATGCGCATGCAGAAGAAACAATGCGTGCAAGCAAAAATGCACACCGATACCGATAGACACGTGTTTCGCCCCTCCATGGGGCATCCTCAGGAGCTGTTGACTGGTCGAGAGCTGCGCACCGACTGCCAGTGCACATTTTTTTTTTGATGACATTTTTTTGATGACATTTTATCGCATTTGAACGTCCGTTTTCATAAAACGCAGGGCATGTCAATAATTCCGGTAATAATTACTGTACGATAGCCAGTTCCTTAGTAGTTGAGGGTTTTAGATAAGTACGCTTCCACTTTTAGCCTCACCAACACGTTCACAATCTGAATTCTACTATTTACAATGTCCACAATCGTGTGTCACTGGCTTGATTTTGAAAAGTTTCATAAGTCGTGAGTAAAAATCATGCTACCGACACACAGCTGAGGCGTTGGATTACCAGATGAGATGCCCTTATGAAATGACTTAATCTTCGCTTTGTCATCGTGGTATAACAAAACTATGACATAATTTAATTATTTTTTAACTATTTTATTTACTCGCTGCTGGGGCACAAGCCCTCTCTATGTATAAACACCAAGCCATAAACCACCAAGCGGACCCAGTGCAGTTTGGCAGTTGTTATCGACTGCTAATGCAAGTGGGACCAACGGCTTTACGTGCGTCCAAAGCACGGAGGAGCTCGACATATAAATTTTTGGTCACCCATCCGATGACCGGGTTTTGCGAAAGTTGCTCAACTTCAGCAATCGCAGACCCTCATACTACACTATACATACATACATACATATATTTGAAAAATAACCTTAAAAATCTTTTAGACCCCCATTCCAATAGACACGTAAAACAATACAGCCCGCATTGACTGTGTATTCCGTGGAAAGTGTGTTCGGAAGCCGTTTCCCACTTTTATTGTAAAAGTTTAATAGAGACTGGATCCGTAAATGGACCAATCAATACTTTATTGTACTTTTGCAATTCCCTATTTCGGAAGGGTGCGATTGAAGTTCGTGTATGCTTTAAATTAGAGTAAAAATGGGATTTTCGTGATTATTTAAAAATAAAACAAAAGTGCCAACATTTCTAAAAAACATTTTACAAATGTGCCAACATTTTTAAAAAACATTTTAGAAATGTTTAATTATTATTACATTTTCGCCTTAAGTAATATCGATAACGAATAGATATTTACTTTATGCCTTCATCTATTATTAAACATCGTCAAGTTTAAAGAGTTTATATGTAAAAGCAAGCAATCTTTACCTTCTTTAATTATCTGCAGCAACAGAATACCTCACAGCCATATTTTTTAAAAGTTTTAATTTAAACTTAAAATTTTATCACTTCACGATATATAGCGAGCTCACAAAACAGCAGACGGCCGAAAAAAATTAATGATTCCGAAAAGAAGAAAAAAAGTGCGATCTTAGAAGGAATGAGCTTGCGTCTTTCCGACTTATAAAAGGTAAAGAAAAGCCTGCATTTAGTGAATACCCATTCAGGACTGTGGAAATTCAGACCGCTGTAGCCTGGCGCTGCACTTACGAATGCAAGTCCCTTTGAAGGAGACCGTGGTTTTTTCGACAATCAGACCTGAGGCGAAATTTTATGTTAAAACTGACTCTTTATAGGATTCGACGTCGGTTCAGTCTTACTAGTTTATTCATGAAGGTAAGTGTTGCATTCTGAGTGCACTTTTTGTTCTTAGCATTCTGCGGCCATGTTGCTTTTAATTGCATTTATGAATAAGGTAACTCATGAAGAACGAGAAGGTAGGCTTGTAAAACTTAATTGACATTATAATATTTATTAGGCACAGAGTTTTTTTATTGTTATGGATGATCATACAATACTACACTTGAAAAAATAATTCATGAAATGAAAATATAATTTATTTACTAAAAATCAATTACCTAATGCAACAAGATGGTTTTTTTTCGTCTGTCTTACTAAAATGCAATGAATGTGAATGTTTACTTTAAAGTAAAGTCCAAACGTTATAAAGTTTATAAGATAAAACGTTTTGGATCTCACACATAAAACAAGACTTTATCAAAGGGTCCTCAAAAAGTCAACAGTCCAACAAATTGCAAGATCAAAGCCTAACCTCTTGAGAAGGCCGGAATTTTCCATTATACTTATCCTCAAAAGGTGAATGCATATTGCCTTGTGGACTAATTTTCTGGTTAAACTCCACTTTCAAAGCGAACTTAACGTTTTATCTTTAGGTCCTCTGAATTTATAAACACTTCTTATAAAATTGCTGTCCTCAATTAAGTGGGTACAACTTTTTCATAAGGCGCTGCTTGGAATAACGATTTTTTTTTAAATGTTTTATGTCTTAACTTACAGGGTTGAAGATTGATCAATGTTAATTAGCAACCGTGATGGCGTAAGTGCACTAAAAAAATGGTAAGGGCCATAAAATACCAACTTCCATAATCAAACTTAATCTAAATCTAAATCTATCTCTTTCTCCAAGTTAAAGATTTCTTAGTTAAATATTTAATTTGGAAATAGATATATATATTATTCTGCAGACGCATTGATCGTCGTCAACTATGGCCAAACACATACTTCAGATGTTTAATTTATACTGTTTTTTTCATCTTTGTGTGTCCAATATAGTATTTATCTACCTATCTATAACAACAGCTTCAAAATAACTCAATTGCAAAATCGTTATAATTATAAAACTTCAGATTAATTAACCTTCAATAGGCCTATTTCCGAACTAGCTAAAAATTTAATAAAAACAAGAATTTAAACGAGATTTAACACAGAATTGAATTTAAGAGTTTGTTGGGACGAAAAGCCTCCTTTCTCGTCCAATCTAATTTGTACAACACTTGCAAGGGACCTTTTTAATCAGAACATCTGGAATCCTCTTTTCTGGGCTTAGTTTGCATTAACGGCTCGCTTCAATACCGAACAGATAGCTACAGGAGGCATTTTTCCATACTGCTACGTACCGCTTTTACACCGTGATTGCAAACGTAATTGCTTTTTCATTGCTTTTTTACATTGTGGCTTAATCTCATTACTAAGTCACTAGCTATTTTACGAGGCCACGGTTTAGATTTAAGTTTAAAAGAAAACTTTATAAAATATTCACTTTGAATATCATTATTTTAATTTTTCTTAAGTTGTGATAAAATTTGCAGGAAATGTAAGTAAGTAAGTAAACAGCCTATAACTGTCCCACTGCTGGGCAAAGGCCTCCATCATTGAAAGCAAGTCATTGCTACAATTGATGGGTAATGGCTTAATCACCACGCTTGCCAAATACGGGTTGGTGAGCACAAATCCGGGCTATGCATCGAAAAATCCGAAACACACTGCCCGACCTGGGAATTGAACCCGGGACCTTCGGGTATCGGGCCGAGCGCTCCTGCCACTCGGCCACCGAGGCGTTACAGGAAATGTGATATCGGACTATTATACGTGTAGTAGAACATGAAAGAGATGTTCAACTAAGTTTTCTTTACTTATTAATTTTTAACCGCCTCTGTGGTCTCGTGTTTAGGCTGTTTTTCTCAGAGAAATATTACATGGTTAATAATCTCAGGAGACCATGTTGTTGTACTCAAATCTAGCTAGCTAGACTGAGAACAAACCAAGCTTGCTAGCTACCACCAACTTAGTAAGGCATTTGTTACACAAATAATACTCTAGTAGTGTAGCGACATAATTGTATTGTGTTGTGCTTAGCACGGCAAATGACTCCATACCACCTGATGTTAAGTGGAAATGGAGTCCAGACGCGAAGACAACTGGTGCAGCGTGAAAACAACGCAGCATCAGTCAACCTCACGCTGCCGGCCCAGAAGGTGCTTCTTTACGCCTCGTTTGAAGGACCCCATATCATAGGAAGGAGGGAAAACGTGTGCTGGTAGACTATTCCATCTTTTGGAGGTGCGACAAAGAAACGAGTCACCAAATTTCTTTGTGCGCGATGGGATATGTGTGACAGTAAAGCGATGACTCCGGAGAGCAGCACGTGTACTCCTATGGAGGAAGAATTATATCATTTTAAAGTTTTCAAATCAATAAAACACGCAGCCTGTTTCAACTACAATTTACAGTGTATCAGACCGGAATTAAAAATAACAATAATTGGCAGCGGATCGGTTTTGGGGATCAGACCGGCATAACTCAGTTGAACTGGCTATCTTATCTCTTACCGTCGGAAAACAATTATGTCGCTACACTACTAGAGTATTATTTGTGTAACAAATGCCTTATTGGTGGTAGCTCGGTTTGTTCTAAGTCTAGCTAGCTAGATTTGAGTACAACAACATGGTCACCTGAGATTATTAACCATGTAATATTTCTCTGAGAAAAACAGCCTAAACACGAGACCACAGAGGCGGTTAAAAATTAATAAGTAAAAGCATTTTTAGTTCATACTTAAACAGGATCCATAATTTATTGATGCTTTTGATGCTGCATTAAAAAGTAACATTAGCCGAATATATATAAAGTTAATATATGCTCATTTAACTGTGACATATTTTGAGTAAATAAAGTTACCAGACTAGATAAAAAAAAAATATGACATAAAGACATCGGGACTAAAAATGCTTTAACCATAAAAGTGAGGACGGTGGTCAGTTGAGACATTTCTATTTCTAATATTAATTTAAAAAATGCTACAGTGCGGTGTGAATGAGGATTCTTTAGTGTGCGTTAACTTGATTCCTTCGTTTTCCTTGTTGGGAAGCGGCTAATTTGAGTTTTTGGCATTTTCTTATTTCTATGTTATAAAGAAGCTATCATGGCATGTCTATTTTGTAATAGGTTAGTTGTAACAATACGTTAGTTCATGCAATGGATTTCCCCACGTACAAACACTATTATAATGTTTTGAAACAACCATTAATTTTGGTGTTAATTTTTTTTTTTTATTTAATATTAGAATTTTTTTTGAAATTAAAAATTTATTGAACCTTATAAAAAGTAAAACAACATGCGTTTTATAAAGAATTAAATTTAATATTATTGGTTTTCTTTTACTACGAGTACATTTACTGTTAGTTCTTTAATTCCATCCCCGTTTACAAACTAAACCAGCCCTTCCAAAATAAGAAACAATACAATGCTTTTGCAATTAAACCCCGAAACCGTCTGCCATCGGCAGACAGCCCAGCCCGAAGCACCAGGAGATTGGCATTCGGCAGATCATTATTTTTGAACAAAACAAATATGGCGAATCAGTGGAAGGTGGAAATATTGCGACGTCATCTACCTGTCCGATACACGGGCGACGTTCGCTACGAACAAAAAGTTTCTATTGAGTAGGGTGGCCAATACTACTACGAACAGGTATGTATTTAGGTTTTTTTTATTAACTAACACTAATCTTACCCCAAAAAGTTGCTAGAAGTTACGAGAAATTACTAAAGTTAATGAATTTTCTTTTTATAATTGTATAAATGTTGTAATTTATCTTAGATGCTCTTGCTGTGTCTTGGTAAAAGCTAAAGTGTATGTGTATGTAGTTCATAGCTCTATATTATGAATCCCGGGATATTCTCCATTTCAGAATCATACATATCATGTTGAATAAGAGCTGCCTTTTTTATCCATCTGAGTTGACAAATCTATTTTGAATAGTATTATTATTGTTGTGGTTGATTTCATCATTATCATTAAGGTATCATCTTCATACTGAAGTTCGGATATCAGTATAAAAAAAAATCTACGAACACAGCATTTTGGTTCATTTAAGTCACCCTAATTATGCAAAAACTGTGGTTACCATACTTATTGTTTTTTCAAAGGCACCTTAAGGGCGAGGCGGAAGATAGAAGGAAACGTTGTTTGCATAAATACATTTTCCTGCGTCTCCTCAAAAACGTAGCGCCACTAGTAACGGATAGCAACATTCAGTGGAATTGGCAATAGACGCGCTAGCGATAGTTCTCCAAAGGGAATCCTCCCGGGAGAAAAATTAGATTTGCGAAACTGAAACGTGCCGCCTGCTCCGAAGGACGGACGGCCCGAATTAGGCGCCGCTCTCGATGTGCGTGAGTCTCTTTTGGTGAGCTGTAGTACTAAGTACCGTTTTGTGTTTTTTACTGTCTAAGAAACTCCTTGGTGGATGAACCTGACGGTCTTTTTTACCCATCTCAGGCAAAGTATGTTTCGTATTTTTCGATGCATAGCCATAGCAAGTGAAGCGATAGCCGACCACCTGCTAGATGAGCCAGAGATATAGAGCTGCTCGCTGGAAAAACCTGGATGCAATCAGCTCAGAACAGAAGGGGTTGGCGTTGGAGGAACTCGATGGCGGAGGAGCTCGATGGCATAGTGGTTAACCCGCCCGGTCTGTGAGTGCTAAGGTTAAGCAACTTTCGCAGGCCGGTCATCGGATGGGTGACCAAAAATTTATCATCTCGAGCTCCTTCGTGCTTCAGAAGGCACGTAAAGCCATTGGTCCCGGCTGCATCAGCAGTCGTAAACAACCACCAATCCGCACTAAGCCTGCGTGGTGGTTTATGGCCCGTTCTCCATATGCAGCCATATGGAAGGCTCGTGGCCCAGCAGTGGGGACATAAAAAGAGCTGATGATGATGATGATGGCGTTACATGGAGGAAGAGATACGGGCTGAAAATGATGATGATGAATGATACACTCACACCAATTATCTAGCCCAAGAGAAGCTTCGTTATGAAACTCGTTAAATGGTTACTAGACAACGGATAAACATACTTAAAATACTTAAATACATACTTATTATGCATAGAAAACACCCGGATCGAACCCGGGACCTCAAAGATGGCGACACCATGAAAACCGGTGTACAAACCACTCGACCAAGGAGGTCGTCATGCATGACGAGCTGCATTCCTGATTAGGATCAGGGACCTAGTTATAAGTATTTAAAAACAGACGTAAGTTATTAAAAACAAATAGAATTTTTTTTAAAAACCTGATTTCGAACTCACAACTTCTGTCAATTTGAACTAGACGCTCAACCTATTAGCATTTCTAATCTGCCTTTATAAAAGCAAATCAACAATTACGTCGTCAACATTCAATCTTAACATTCTTGCAAACATCAAGGAATATTCTAATAAAGGCAAAAGCAAGCTTTAAACAAAAACAAAGGAGACGTCCCATAATAGGTTGGGTCTATGTACGCTATATTAAAAAATGGGGAAAAAATTATTGATTAAGAGAAAAATACAATAAATTACATATAATACACATTTTAGCGGTTATAAAATAAAAAAGATGACCTTTTTTCAACCTTAAATGGTAATAAAAATGGCTACGACGACGGATGACCAAAGATAAAAAGAAACAACTGTCAATGTCAATGTGAAATGTCGCTTCGCTTTGTTTGGTTGGTTTGTTTCGTTTGTTCGTTGTAATCGTTGTGTTTGAGTGTCTTAAGGGTGCGCCGTCCGTAAGTGACAAGTGTCATATGTTTTATTTGAAATGTCGTCGTCCATATTTATTTGATGCCGCGCGGCCATACTAATTTTGTATGGGGAATTTAAGGTGCTTAATAAAAAAATATTATTTAAATAACCACTTGATGAATCAAAAATGTAGTCTAGCAATTTGTAGTTTATCCATTGATGATTGTTTAGACAAAATCAGAGGTACAATAATTTAGATAAACTATAAGAAATCTACTAAACGCCGCCACTCGTTTTCATAATCTTTGCCCAACTTTAAATGATATTGTAGAAAAAACTATAGCGTGTTATGAATTTATGGTTCTGACAAATTGTAAACACGTTCCCTATGATACTAAATATATATTTTGTTCATTTAATACGATAGTATTTTCAATTATATTTACTTAACCGTAACTGCATTTTTGGCATTTTTTGGTCGGCCCACCCTTAAGTTAGAACCACGATAGCTCAATTGGAAGAGCACCTGACCCGGTATGTCAGAAGGGTGCAGGTTCAAACTCCGCTCGTGGAATTTTTTTTATCATTTGTGT
This sequence comes from Eudonia lacustrata, assembly GCA_947562085.1. Lineage (NCBI taxonomy): Eukaryota > Metazoa > Arthropoda > Insecta > Lepidoptera > Crambidae > Eudonia > Eudonia lacustrata. The sequence goes on along the minus strand of OX387315.1, from coordinate 6,227,219 downwards.
TTTTGTAATTTGTTCGCAACAAAATTTGCGTTAAAAATTATATAAACATTTATAAATAGCTTACCTACTTCTTAACTGATCTTTAGTACTTGTAAAAATATTATGATCGGATGTTAATGACGGTAGTTGTTAACATTGAATGGGCGCCTTTGGCTTTCAAAGTAAAAACTAAATAGTGTTGAATAATTTCGGCGGGCTGGTTAGAACCACGATAGCTCAATTGGATGAGCACCTGACCCGGTATGTCAGAAGGGTGCAGGTTCAAACCCTGCTCGTGGAATTTTTTTGCAACATTTGTGTTTTTGTCTTAAGTATTTTTAATCAACCTACCTGGCTTTCATTTATTGGATTTGTAACAGTTTTTCACAAGTTTCGCAAGTTTTGTTGAATTAAATTGACTGACAAGTGACAGACAAACGTCATCGAAATGTCAATAATATCATTAACTATTTTGTTGTGTGTTGCAATTCTATTGTTCAAATAATTGTTCCTTCCAAAAAACAAAGCTACTTAGAGAAATTTTATAATCAAAAACTGTTCTACATGTTTTATTTTTATGTTGGTATACTGTACATATACCACGCCTAGACTCCATACATTCTGGGACACCTTTAATTTTGAAAAATCATAAAAGCGGTATTTGAATCTGCACCTCCTAACAATCAGGTCAGGTCAGGGTCAAACCACGGGTTGGATTAAGCCACGATACAGCACCTTTAGATACATACACTTCGAAAGATTCGCATTCTACTTTATATAAAATATTTAAAAGGGTTTAACCCAGCCTGTGACCGTGACCGTTGCAACCTTGGCGTAACACCGGCTGCTTAAATAGGATACCTACTAAGGAGATTGTGTTCAGCTTCGTTAAACATGTTTTTAGCTGTAAATTACTTTTTTTTAGTTGATGGCTTCGTGCGATTAGCACATTTAGCCAGTGTCAAAGTAATTTTTCTTACAAGTAATACATAAATATACAATTCCTCCCAGTACATAATGATGATGAATGATAATAGAAATGAGAAGTGAGAAATTATATACCCCCCAACGCCTCGAGTATCTCAGTAAAGATGTGGGGCTTTACTAAGTCCTCGGGCAGACTTCTTAAGAGAATTTGAAAAGCGAAGTTGCACTGTTTTGTTTCATTTGCCAACACTCATGTGCACTTGCGAACACTTAACGGTTAATAATCCACCATTTTTATTTTATTTTATTTTATTTTATTTATTTAACAAAAACCACAGCTCTTTTATAACATAGATAAACTTAATTCTAAATAATACAGCCAATTACAGTTTTACTTTGTATAAATTAATTGAGAGCAGTTTATGTCCGTGTGCTTGGTGTGAGTGTGTGTGTGTGTGTGTGTGTGTGTGTGCGAGTGTGTGTGTGTGTGTGTGAGTCTGAATATTCAATTATACCCTATATTATACTTTATACTACTACTACCTTTTCACTTGTTAATAAGTATATCAACAATTTTTTTTTTAAATTTACCTTTATTGTTATGGAATAGGTCCACTGAGCAAAAGTGTTTATTATAAAAATTTTGCGTTCGACAGACGACAGAGTTTTGATAATAATTTGTATGTGCAAGCGGTACGTGAAACAAAGAAGCATGCCTAGTACGGACTCTAGGAGTTTGCAGCCTTAAGAACAGTTCCGTGAGCTCGGTGCTATCGATAGCACTATGGCAGACATTATGCAGAAAGAGCATGTCCAGCACTTTTCTTCTGTCTTCCAATGTTAAAAGCTTATGAGAAGAACACAGCTCCCTATACTCACCCGAGCATTTGAACCTCGACCGGTAATTCAGGTGTTTTACAAATTTTGTTTGTATCTTTTCGATATCCTGCTTGTACATAACATATTGTGGGCTCCAGATATTGCTACAGTATTCAAGAATACTCCTGACATATGCAAAATATATTACTTTCAAGCAGTTGGTATCGGCGAATGGCCTACTCACGCGTAGGATAAATCCTAAGTTCTTATATGCTCTGCCGACTATTTCAGAGATGTGCTCATTAAAAGAGAGCTTATGATCGAGGGTGATACCAAGATCTTTGACCAACTGTGCTTTCTTTATAGAAATATGGTCTATTTGGTAGTCAAAGATAATGGGTTTCCTCTTCCTAGTAAAGGTCATGTACACACACTTGTTTGTATTAATTGTTATTTTGTTGTCTGCATAATATCTGTTTAGACGGTCTAAGTCTTGTTGGAGATCATGACAGTCACTCACGTCTTTAACAGAAAGATAGATTTTTGTGTCGTCTGCGTACATGAGATAGTCAGCAGAGTGAAAGCACTCTCCCACGTCGTATAAGTAGGCCGCGTAAAGCAGAGGCGACAGCACAGAACCCTGTGGGACACCGGAGGGTATCTCCACAAAGTCGGACCGATGTCCACCTACGACTACAGCCTGGCAGCGATTTCTAAGGTATGAGTCCACCCATCTCAAAAGATCCCCACAGACCCCAAGCTCACATAATTTCCGTAAAAGTATGGTGTGATCCACACGGTCGAAGGCTTTTTCGAAATCCGTGTAGATCACATCCACTTGCGACCCGCCATCCATTCTGTTTAGCACATAATTTGTGAATATGGCCAAATTTGTGTTAGTGGATCGTCCCTTAATGAAGCCGTGCTGTTGGGATGGGATACCTTTGCAGATAATCGGATACAGATGATAGTGCGCCACCTTTTCCAGTACTTTGCTTAATGTGTTTAATATTGAGATCGGGCGGTAGTTCTCAATCGCTGATTTAGTGCCTTTTTTGTGGATGGGCACTATGTGTGCTGTTTTCCATACTTGTGGAAAATAGCCCTCACGGAAGCAGCGATTAAATAAACAAGTGATTGGGGACGCAATCGTTTCAGCACAATTTGATAGAAAAATCGGTGGAATGTTGTCACTGCCGGCCCCCTTGTAATGGTCTAGGTTTTTGAGAAGCTTCTCGACCAAATCAGCCTCCACGTGTATAGAGCATAAGGGGTCCCCGTTAGCCACAATACCCGACAGACCACCCAGCTGACAGTTTGAGGGTGTACTAAAGTTTTTAAGGAAGAAATCATTAAAAGCTACACATGTTTCATTTTCATTATTTAAAATTTTATTTTCAAAAGTCATAAATTTAGGATATCGGGTATTATTACTTTTCTTACTTTTTACAAATGACCAAAATAATTTAGGGCATGATTTTATATTTTTTTCCGAGAAATTTATATAGGACTTAAAACAACTGTCCTGCAAACATTTAACTTTAGCCCGTAAATAAGAGAAATGTTCATATTCCAATTTATTTTTGTATTTCTTCCAGTTCTTGTGCGCTTTACTTTTTTCTTTTATTAATTTAATAAGCTCCCTACTGTACCAGGCCGGATAAACGTAAGTATTAGATTTAGTTACCTGCGGCACATACTTTCCGATGATATCATAAAGTATAGAATAAAGGTTATGTACAGCTTCCTCAATGCTACAAGATGTAAGCAACTTGGACCAGTCGAAATCCTTTAAGCAATTGTTTATTGTTGAGTAGTCCGCCCTTCGAAATAAGGAAATTTTCCGTGGCACTGATTTTAAAGGGGGTAACAAAATATCGGTCGCATCTAATAATACCGATGGATGGTATTTATCTTCCTGTACAAGTGGGCTATGTGCCTTTTGCAAGCCTAAAGAAAAGTTAGCAAAGATTAAATCGAGAGTGTTTTGACTTGAATTGACTAAGTTATTGTATTGAGTAAAGCCTGCATAAGAAGTTTCGTTTATAAGTGAAGATGAACAGTTCTGGGCATCGACAGAGCCCTTCCGTAAAACAATCGGGTCACCCGATGTCCAGTTTATAGAAGGCAAATTAAAATCTCCCGCCAAAAGTATGCTGTCATTGGGATACATATCAGTGATTTTAGCTAAAATGTCAAGCAACGCCCGCACGCGAATAGGTACGTGTTTGTCGGGTGGCAAATAGACGACACCGATGTGAAGATCGCAACTTGAACGGGTCGAAGCGCCGCCGGCGGTGGGGCCCGGCGATGTAGCCTTGAGCGCATGCCGCGGCACAGTCACCCACAGGCATTCAAGATCGTCGCGTTGCCATTCGGGGCGCACCCGCGCACTAAGCCGCGCTGCACTCATTACCATAACCCCTCCCCCGAGCGAGCCACGATCGCGGCGGTACACATCGTACCTATTGTCACATAATTCGGAGTTGAGAATACCTTCACATAGCCAAGTCTCGGTGACAAGAATGATGTCTGCATCGCTCAATAATACATTATTGTAAAAGTCATACGTCTTCGTCCTGAGACCGCGTACGTTTTGATATAATATTTGTAATTTATTGGAGTTTAGTTCCGTGGATTAAGGCAGTGAAACGTGTAAATAAACGTCTTATACTGAAGTAAAAACTCGGTCAGTCTGTCTTGTGTAAATAGCGGTAAGAAATAATTACATTTATCACACAAAAAAGTGATACGGTTATGTGTGTTTAAAAGTATTTTACAGGTTAAAGGTATGTAATACGCAGTGTTAGTATAAACGTAAAAAGTGATGTTGAAATTAAGGTATTGAGTTGTTATTATTATGTAGGAGTGATCAATAATATAAGATGTATCAAAGTATATAGTGTTGTAAAAATGTGAGCGTTGAGATTGTGAATGTTTTGGAGTATATAATAAGGTTGTGTTGTATATAAATAAAGTTTTTTGAATTTTATCTGTTGCAAAGTTATTTAGTGTAATTTGTCCAGATCCTTTGAACTTATGATCGGGATGGGAGGTGAAGTATCGGTCTTCCGCATATATATACGACAGTTTTTTGTCCAGACATGTTTAAAATTAAATTCAGAGGCTTTAGTTTTGCAAGCTTTTAGTAATTGTTTGTTTTCCTTGGTTAAGTGTTCGTTAATGTAAATATTTTTACTTTCACCTCCCATACCGAGCTGCCTACTAGTAATATTCCGATGCTTCCTGGCGGCTGCGACGATAGTGTCCTTTGTGGCGCGCTGCCTGAAGCGGACGATGATGGCTCGGCTCATGGTGCCGCTGACTGGGCGCCGTGGCTTCACACGGTGTGCGTATTCGACGTCGTTGCTCTGCATGGAGACTCCAGTTTGAGCGGCAATCTTGACGATAAGGTCGACGGTTGATTCGTCTTTCGACTCGGGGACGCCGACTACTTCAATGTTCTGAAGCCTGGACCATTGCTCCTGCCGCGCATGTTCAACCTCTAGATGCTTCGTTCTTGCTAATAGCGAATTAATGTTCTCATGCATCTGCTTATTTTCTTCCTTTAGAGTGGCAATGTCAGCTTTTGTAGATGAGTAGAATTTCATCATATCGTCGTATTGGGAGCTGAGATACTTAACGGATGATTCTAAGGTGCTCATCTGCTCTCTTAGTGTTTGGAACTCAGGTATGACCATACTCCGAACAGCATTTGAAACTTCACGCTTGATTATGCTTACTAAATCCGGGTGCCCTCCCTGGTTAATTCCCAACAGCGACGCCTCGGGAATGATCATTCCTTCCTGGGAAGCGGTTGAAGTTGGAGTACCTCTTCTTATGGTTACGTTTGCACGTCCAGGGTCGTCTGAGACGAGACCAGTGCCTGTCTTGATTGGAGTATCTGTGTTGTCGCCAGGTTTCGGCTGCTTGCTGACACACAGGGGGCACACCCAGGATTGCACTCTTTTGTATCCATCCGAGGAAAGATTTACACAAGCAAAATGGTACTGCCTAGCACACAGCGCGCGAGAGCAGGTTGCTTTTTCAGATGCTTTTAAGGACTTTTTACATCCACTGCAGTTGGTCATGTTGTATTTAATACACAATATAATATATTTAACGATGAAGACTAATTTAATTATTAAAATATTTTTTAAATATCGTTAGCACACGTCTACTTGCTCTGAAGGTAGTTGTAAAGCACATTAATATACGCAATAATACAAATTTTAGAAAAAAAAACAAAACCACAAACACGATTCTTCACTTTCCCGCCAAGAAGTCCTGTAAAGTCCTTTGTTTAACGAAAAAAGTGATCTTTTTTAATTTTTTTTCCTGTGTACTTTATTATCACCAGCTCAATTTTTTGTCCCGACTACTGGGGCAAGAGCCTTTCCTACGGATGGATAGGTCCCAGTGCGGATTGGTGGTTGCTGTCGACTGATAATGCAGCCAGGACAAACAGCTGTACGTGCCTTCCGAAGCACGGAGTAGCTCGAGCTGACAAATTTTTGATTACCCGTCCGATGACCGGTCTATGCGAAAGACCTTAAGCTTAGCAATGGCCGAACGGGCGCGTTAACCTTTCTTTATATTTACATATATAAAATAGACTAGATTTGAGACCGGCTTTTAAGACTATTTTGATGTCTGTACCATGTAGTCTCGCTCCACTAAAACTAACTGCGTACAACAGCAAAAGTAGATAATCTTTACTAGATTTCAAAAATAAGTTTTGATAGTGTACGTCGGTATTATCTATATAACTACAGTCAAAGTCTGCAGGTACTAGTAGAAACTCGAAGGTTTCTCTATATGCGTTTAAAAAGTTTTGATTTTCATACTGTTTCATATTTTGAAACTTGACCGATCATCAGTTACCTTTGCTGTTGACTGTACCTACCTACAATGCTTTCTTATCTGCTACGAACAATATAAAAATGGGAACATCACAATATTCACAATAATGTGGCAAGAACGTTCACAAATAATATAAGCGATTAAAACTTGTAGTATTTTAAACCAAGTTCCAAGTGGACGAAGCCGTGGGTGAAAGCCAGTACATATAATGCTCTATTTCGTTCTTATTATAAAACTCCGAAAACTATGGAGGCGGTTGGGACCCCAGGCGCAAAAACTTGTCAAGAGTTAAAAAAGGTACGGAGTCGCACCGATAGGATCGCGCCGTGGGACTAGCAATACAAAACGGGGACACAGAAGGATCGCTTCAGCGGGCGGTTGCGTAACTTATTTTTGAGATGTCAGTTTTGTCGCCATAATATCAATGTTTGTAGCATTTTGGTGTTCTGGCAGCAGAGACAAGATAGCCAGTGCCTCACTGGTTGAAAATCCCGGGTGAAGTGGGCTTCCATCATTGGCCTTATCATCACTTAACATCAGGTGAGATCAAGGCACTGTGCTTACTCGTAGAATATTTTTTTAAAAAGACGGAAAGCGGTCACCTCAGCTCACAGATACTTTTTTTTGAAAGAGTTATTTTAGAGCCATTTTAGCTTCTCCTGGCTTTTTTAGGGGTGGCGAGAAACTTAGAGGGTTCCTCAAGCCGTGTGAAACGAATCACCATCAGAGTTTTTCTAGAGGGAACGGCACCATGTTCTAGTGCGTGTCCCCGTGCCTGATTCTCCGAGTGGTTCAGATCGGATCGGGACGCCCACGGATGCATGCAATGCTACTTGTACCTATAGCGCACGGCTCGAACCCTGAAGCGTTAGTTCTTATGCCTCTTTGGCTTGTAATCTTACTGGATCTAGTACTGACATAAGCAATAGAATACCACAGTATAAGTAATTTTACAATTCCTGTGACAATATTTATAGTCTGATGTATGTGTAATGGATAGTAGTGGCATTAGAATCGAGGGCACCTCCTGTGTTCAAAAGCGAATTGCTTTTATTGATCGAACTTTATAAAACTACACGAAACGTTAAGATAGATAGGTAGAAATGTATTTTAGGATCTTATTATTAATGACGTCACGCCTCGTATAAATAAGATAACTTTCCGATTGCACTTGAACGTGGAGTACTAATTTTCTTTAATACCTTACCTTATGTATTTTACTAACCTACTTGAAACGTTTCATAATTACAGATGGTCAAAGAAGTTACAATTTCAACTTAGTAGTCGTGTGATAACAAAATGACCTCCTACGCTTTTATTGAGCGGTGCAAGTGAGCTGTAACAGTTCCGTTTTTATCTCCCTTATGCTAATCGAAAACTTCGCTTCGGGTTAGCTTAGCTCCTTGCAAGTGTATGTACAGAGTACAAAACGATTTCTCACTATTAACAAGCCGCCTTTATTACAGCCTATTCCCTATGACAATAAAATGAAAGGTTATCTATCACCATTACTTTAACAATCAGCAGTAACTTTAAATGTTTCGCATTCCATTTTATTATTTTATTATTTATGAACGACCTCCTTGGTCGAGTGGTTTGTACACCGGTTTTCATGGTGTCGCCATCTCTGAGGTCCCGGGCTCGATCCCCGGTCGGGTCAATTTAGAAATTATTGTTACTCTAAATTGTCTCGGGTTTGGGTGTTTTCTATGTCCAATAAGTATGTATGTATTTAAGTATTTTAAGTATGTTTATCCGTTGTCTAGTAACCTTTTAACGAGTTTCATAACGAAGCTTCTCTTGGGCTAGATAATTGGTGTGAGTTTAGGTAAGTATATTTATTTTATATTTATTTTATGCAAAGCTTAAAACGAGGTTTTACACAAACTTCTTTAGTACAGGCCAAGGTATGCCTAGAATACCTATACTTAGTAGTATGCGTTTAGCCCCGTTTGTAAAACTACTTTAAGTTTCTCATTTGGCAGTCGGTATAACCCACTTTGGCCCATCGTTAAGATATGGCTATGCGCTTGACACATGATATAGTGTTAAATGTTATTATCCCAAAAGTCACGGCTTAGATCCCAGTAGGGATATATTATTACATATATTACATATGTTTGTGTAAAAAAAGCTGTTTTTTAAATATTCTTATTTTACATAACATTTTTTTCTCGCCCACAGCTCCATTGCCTTAATATACATTTTTAGTTACCTATTGACCGCTACCAATTATTGTTTTAAGCGAATGAATCGAAATAGCAATGGCTGCAATTTCTATTGGCCACACAAAATAAAATGTTAAAGCTCCGTATAAATATTCCGTGCAAAACAGGTCGTAAACTACTGCCGGGTCATTTGGCAGTTTTGTATTAAACATGGTATGCAAACATTTCAAACACAGCTCATGCATGACTTTTACGTAATGTTTTAGTCTTTATTCGCTAAGCAACAGTATAGTGAACAGTATAGTGTACTGTGTAATGTAGATAGATGCTCGGGTGGAATGCGGGAAAACGTGGTTCAATACGCATAGCTCCAAAGTTAACCCATGCCTAACACAAATATAATTAGCTCCCTATGTGGGTTAACAGGGACCTCCTTCGTGTTTTGTGGGTTATCCCTTAAGGCGTCGACTGACATTGAATATTCGCTCGATGTGAATATTCGCATGAATATTTGTTCGTTGTGAGCAAATGTTCACAACACCTCAATATTCGCGAGGATAATTTGCTCGCCTGTGCTCCATCCTATCCATCCTATCCCCATTGTAATGATCTGGATGTGTAGAATCCCACAGTTGAGGTAGATTGCGGTATTTATCAATAAATAAAAGAGTTTTCTCTTGACTCCACTGCATTTTACCGCGCTAAAATATCACGACACAATCAGCGCAAAGACACGACGCGTGCGGTGCTTGCGCAGGCAGCGACTGACTTGTAATGTAACATTCAAAGGGATTCGCCAAAAAACCGACAGCCGAGTGGAGCGCGCTCGGGCGCTCGGCGCTCGTATCGAGCTTCTCGACTCGCTGTACTGATATGCCGAATATTCGACTCGTAACGTGCTCACATCGGGTGAATATTCAATGTCAGTCGCCGCCTTTCTGCTATTTTCTTAGGCTCTAAGCAGAAAAGAGGGACAGGAGTACCGCCACATAACTTGAGCCCCCAGGGGAGGTCCCCTCAGGGGACCTCGGAGGATTTACAGGTAAAAAATGTAAGTTAACAGGACTTATTTATGTATTAAATAACTCATTTATAAAACATTTCAAAATGTAGCAGTATAATATACGGCTTTTGTGATGTACTGGTAACTAACTGCTCTGGTCTTAGTACCCAGAAATCTTTGTTTGATTTCCAGCTGGGATTAATTTTGTACTCAGTCATGTTTGTGGTAAGCTTTTGCGTAAAGGATCTAGATTTAAGCAATTTTTTTAACCGTGTAGTTTTTTTTAATGCTGTATGCGGCGCCTATTATTGGCCCAACATATTTTGTAGCAATACCTGTATTTCGCCAGTTACTCAGTCGTTGTAGATTTCTGAGGGCTTGCGCTTCCAGCTTCGTTCTCATCATCACTCACATCAACATTTTCGTTATTAAAAACGAAACTCTTGTGTAACCTCAATCTACCTGATGTTTACTGAAGATGAGGCCGACAATAGAGCAGGCGCCCCTAGTAAATTCCTACCCACTCTATATTTAATAACACTGCTGCCGGTAGAGAGTTCCATTCCTTAGCCATTCGCATTGTATAGCACTTCCCAGCAGTTTGATATTACATACAAAAAAACAGTCATAATTTGGTTTACATTTTTTACAAGCCAAGCTAAATCCAATTTAAAAGGATTCCGAATCCAAAAATGGGATACAGAATTGGCATTGATTTAAGTTTTTCATATCACCGCTTTTGTGATATATGTTTTGTTACATCTAAGTATGTAGTATTTACTGGCATTGTAAACATTTAAAGTATTTAACATAGAGAACAACCATATGGAGTTCTTTAATCGAGTTGTGAACAAGCAAACTTGCTGTTTGGCATGGTGAGTAATCCCATATGCCCACGGCTAACTTTTCCAATTGATGGATAGAGACGGGCCATAAACCACGAGCCCAATGCAGATTGGTGGTTGTTAGCGACTGCTTATGCAGCCGGGACCAACGGCTTTACATGTCTTCTGAAGCACGGAAGAGCTCACGCTGTTACTTTTTGGTCACCCATCCTAGGACCGGCCTTTGCGAAAGTTGCTTAACTTTAACAATCGCATACCGGGCGCGTCGACCACTGCGCCTTCAACCTCCTTACTAACATTCACTAGTCATTTGATTACTTATGTTCAATAAAGATACAAAATATATACGGCCTTTGAAAGCCTGCAATGTACGTACACTGGAAATACCGAGATAGGAACTGAACGGTAGCGACGTATACACCTGCCCTATCTTCCAGGAACAAGTACGACCAACTAGACACGTAGATAACTTCTAAAAAGCTCTCTTGAAACTTCACTATAGCTATAGTTTAGTAATTATTGTTGTAGCTTGTGCTTAGTATCTTGTACAACAAACGCTTTTTAAGAAAGTACAAAAAGAAAGCGTGCAATGTGCGTTTTTTATAATGAACCTCTATAAATTATTAATTTAACCGTCTCTGTGGTTTACTGGTTTGTTGACCGGTCTCAGACGTAGAGGCCCCGGGTTCGACTCTGAACTAGAGGTTTAACTTTGGGCTCAGTGTTGTTTGTTGTTAGGCCTCGTTTGCTTGCCTGACTAGCTACTACCATCTAAAAAAACCCCAAGAGAAGTTTCGTTATGAAACTCGTTAAATGGTTACTAGACAACGGATAAACATACTTAACATACTTAAATACTTACTTATGATACATAGAAAACACTCTGATCCGAGACAATTTAGAAATACAATAATTACTAAATTGACCCGACCGGGGATCGAACCCGGGGCCTCAGAGATGGCGACACCATGAAAACCGGTGTACAAACCACTCGACTAAGGAGGTCGTCAAATTTTATCTGAATATGTCGCCATAACATCAATGTTTGTAGCATTGTTGTGTTCCGGCAGCTATTAGAGATAAGATAGCCAAAGCCTCGTAGTTGAGGATCCCGGGTGAAGTGCGCCCGGGACCTGTACCTTTTTTTTTTTCTTTTAGTGGATGGCTTTGTGCAATTAGCACATTTAGCCAGTGTCAAAGTAATTTTTCTTACAAGTAATACATAAATAAACAATATTTCCTTAAATGATGATGTTGAATGATATTAGAAATGGGAAGTGAGAAATGATATACCCCCAACCCCTCGAGTATCTCAGTAAAGATGTGGGGCTTTACTAAGTCCTCACGCGAGCTTCTTGAAAGAATTTGAAAAGTGACGTTGCACTGTTTTGTTTCATTTGCCAACACTTATGCACACTCACGAACACTTAACGGTTAATAATCCACCATTATTTCACATTAATATTCGACATAACACAAATTTTGGAAAATAAAACAAAACCGCAGACATGACGCTTCACTTTCCCGCCAAGAAGTCTGCGACCTATACCTTTGGCCTTACCTCACTTTACATCAGGTAATATGAAGGCCAAGAGCTTCCTCATAAGATATAAAAAAATATGATCGATCGTAATTGTTAATATAATGATAACAACTGAATTGTAATTGATACCTTGTAAAATTATACATTAATATCATTGTTCTGACACATAACTGTTATACTTCAAAGCAGTAGATATTTTTGTGAGAAACCTTGACAAGTACCACTAAAATAAATATTACTTTTTTTTTTAATTTTTTAGTGCTAATTGCTGCACTGAAGCTAAATTAAATATATATAAAACCTTCCTGCCTTCCCGTAACATAGCGGTCAGTGAAGCCGCCCGGATTGCAGAAGACCCAGGTTCGATTCCTAGCTGGGTCGGGTAGGCGTTTAATTTGTTCACTGTATTTTATAAATTTTATATATATTTAAGTACCACTATGTATTTACGTCCAAAAAATCATTGACATATCCATCGATATATGGACATTATCAAATAATATAAAGGTTAAGCTGGGCAACGCTCGACTTTATTGTCGGGTAAATATAATGTGTGAATAGCGCAATCTAATATTCAATAACGGCCGTACCTTTTTGTTCGATGCGCCCCAAAAATGGAGATCCCTTTAACAAGATTACATTATGGACTGTATTTTTGGGTCAACTTCCGTATAGCGTTAGCTGTGCGGGTCTTGTGCGCACAACAACATCGTCCTTGTAATGCCGGTACTTTGAAATAAAATAGTAATCGTTTTTTGTTTTTAACGTAAGTAGAACGAAAAATTGTTTTTGAATATGACGTAGGGTGGATAGTAGGATAGAGTCTAACAGCTCGGCTACAAGTAAACGGGACAACGATAGACAAAAGAAGTACGAGTATAAGAACAAGGTTTAAAATTTTAAAAAAAACCTACAAATTGTTGGAGGGAAACATTGCCCACCCATTCGATAAGAACTTCGACTAGTTTCTTGTTTTACGTCGAGTTACGCTCGCACCTGACGGATTACGCTAGCCCCTTCCTTGTAGATAAGAGAAGTGTCGAACAGAAATCCGATCGGCTTAAGGAAAATTGTGCTTTAAAAATATATATAAGTATGTATTTAAGTATTTTAAGTATGTTTTACCGTGGTCGAGTAACCATATGACGAGTTTTATAACGAAGCTTCTCTTGGGCTAGATAATTGGTGTGAGTGTAAGAAAATTTATTATTTATATTATATGTGTCAGTTTTTTTTGGTCATCCCAGGCACGTAAGTTAAGGCATTTCAACCACCCCTGTGGTGTAGCGGTTAAGACAGACCCAGGCTCACTTTGGGTCGCCAACTTTGATGTGCCAACTTAGTTTAGTTTTTTTTTTGTAAGAGTTTATCATTTGGTGGTGGAAGGGTGACTTAGTTGGTTCTCTAAATACAGGCTTTGCCTTTTATAACAGATTTTTGTCTTACCTATTAGTTGTGGTACTGGAAGATCCTCAGCTCGAAATAAAAAAATTCTCCGTTTATGTAAAAAATAATTTCTCCGCTTATGTTAAAAATATATATCTTAAAGAAACGCTATCTGGCCATAGTTTATCATTCTTATTTACATTCCAATCAGAGTTGGGCGTAATCAACTACTTTTTTAATCAGATTAATAATCTGATTGAAAGTAATCATGATTACTTTTAATCAGATTAAAGTAGTCGTGATTACTTTTAATCAAGATTGAACATATAATCTTTAATCTTGATTACAGTAGTCAGTAATCTAGATTACATGATTATTCTTAACTAAGTTTATATGAATTATGGTTTAGGAATTAATGAATATAGGTAATTTATAATTTATTGAGTTGCCATTAATTATCACAATTTGTATGCATCTAGAAATTGAGTGGTTGGCTTTATTGTACTATAAATTACTGCGAAAAAAAATGCAAAAACTCAACAGAGAATCACTTGTTTTTTGCAAAAAGTTGGCAGAGAAGTATTTGGAAAGTGTGGAAACGCGATTTTCTGAGATTTTTGATGTCTCCTCGAAGGTTGCTCAAAATGCGGTAGTTGCTGCAATTTCTTATCCCAGGTTCAAGGACAAATGGATGGCTTGTATAAATATAGAATATCATCCCAGAATCAAATCAGTTTTCAAGGGAGCTGTTATCAAGGAAATTCATGAAGCACCTGAAACTATTCAAGATACCCCAAATAATAGATTTGAAGTCAGTTATTTTGAGTTTTACACTGATTCATAGAGACTGATTCAACAGGAGATATTCACCAAGTCCAACGATCTAAGGCATATGTCATTATTTCTCATTATTTAGCGGATCAAGATAAAGATATATCCTTGTTAAATAGATATCCTAAAAACAAAAATGTTTTAAAGAAATATAATACACCTCTACCGTCATCGGGTCCAGTTGAAAGGCTTTTCTCATATGCAACAATTACCAATTCACCAAAATCGCAAATCGCAATATTCACTTTCAGATGAAATGTTTGAAAAGAGGGTGCTATTGAAATCTAATTTGAATCGCACATCATAAATAACATTCTGATAGTGCCAATCCAGTAGATTTTTTGCGTAAAATAATTATCCTAAAAGCACAGTGTATGAGACTGATAAAAAATAAAGATGATTTATTGCTATACAATGTGTTCTTTTATTTTTAACGTTTCGACTGTTGGTTTTATTAATCAGTCATAAAAGTAATCAAGATTACGATTACAGATTTATAATCATTAATCACCGATATGATTACATTTTTGATTAATTTCTGGAATCTGTAATCATGATTGAAGATTACACATTGTAATCGTAATCCTTAATCATTAATCTGATTACTTTTTGCCCAAGACTGATTCCAATACTGTTAATTATAAAACAATTGAAGGCTTTTTTCGTTTAAATTTATTTGCAACTCTCAAATTTCCTTAAATATACAAATACGTGATTTGTCACCGTGTCACACACTTTCATAATAATAATAATCAAATATAATCAAATCAAATATAATATTATAATCAAAGCACCTTCTTATCAAAAGCTTAGCATAATTACAATTAGAAAAACATTTACACATTATTCCGCTAATGTAGACTGTCGTCGGCGCGCGAGTGGCGTTTGGCCGCTCTCAGCGACACGACGGCGTAGCGGCGTGCGGTGGCAACAGGTTCGGACCCCTGGCCCGCCGCTCACCGCCGCAATTAGCTTCGCGACAGCTTAGGCCGATTTTACCTTTGTACGGACACACGAATTTGTTTGTACTCTATTAATATTATATCTATTAAAATACAGTCCGCTTTTTACTCTAAGATCCCCTTGAGATCAACATAATGTTCCTTCGAGCCGGATGGTCCTTTGGTCCTTTTAAATTAAATCTTGCCGAGTACATCCAGTTTCGCAAATTAATTCGTCTTTACGTCTGAGAAACGCGGTTAAGCGCGTGGACTTTGATGTGCCAACGTGGGATCGCCGCCACCGCCTGCAACGTCGAGGAGCTGATGTCACCTTATCGTACGGGAGTATATACGGTTTAACAGTGAGTTCGTTCCAATTAATTGCTTCCCAAACCTATTTTAACCCCACTTTTGCCGATTGATAAAATCATATTTTCATTATCATCTTATTTTTTTCTCAATTTGGCCCTTAAAATCCATTCATTAAAGTTTCATAATAGCTATATTTAAAAATCGCATCACGACAACAATTCATTCTTGCTAACTACGTGCACGTGGTGAACACATTTCGTCAGTGCGTAGGTACTCGATCGAGCGCATCGGCCAGCGTACAAAGGATTTTTACCTGCTTGCACGCCTCGCTATTGAGTGACCCTTTTTTATAAGCATTCCTTAACTCATTAGTGAATTTTGCTACTCATTTCAATCATTTGCACATTGGTAAATTTTTTAACATAATGGCTGAAGTTAAAACCTTAATTAAAAAGCGCAGTTCGATTAAATCCAAGCTTACAATATTTAGCAACTATCTTAGGATCCTAAACGACGTTCAAAGCCTTTCACAGTTGCGACGTTTAGACTTAGCGGAGCGATTTAAAAAATTTGAAACCTTATATGAGGAATTTGATGCATTACAGACCGACATCGAAGTTTTGTCAGAGGAGTCTGATGCCGTGTTTGCTGAACGAGAGGAGTTCGAGTCCCAGTACTACGAGCTTGTGGCACTCGCGCGCAGCATACTCGGGGCTACTTCCAAGGGCGCAGGTTCCGTATCGAACTCCGAAAACGATAACTCAGGTGCACAACATAAAAATAATTTCGTTCATTTGCCCAAAATTAATTTACCTACTTTCGATGGCAGCTATCAATACTGGCTGGAGTTTCGTGATACATTTATTTCCTTGATTCACGATAACAGTTGCATAGACGAAATAAATAAAATTATTTTTTTAATTTATTTTTTTTAAATTGATTTTAAGGGGGATAATTACAAAATTGCATGGGATTTATTATGTGAGCGCTTTAACAACTATCGTCTTTTATTTAATAACCATATTCAGGCACTTTTTGATATTCAACCCATATCAAAGGAATCTAGTATTTCTCTTCGAAGCCTTGTTGACATCACAAATAAAAATATAAGGGCGCTTACAACTTTGAATCAGCCTACCAAACATTGGGATACTCTTCTTATATTTATAATGGCTAAGAGATTAGACATCGTTACCAGTCGTCACTGAGAGGAGTATCGCAATGGATTGTCTGAGGATCCCACTTTATCACAATTTTGCACCTTCATAAGCAGGAAAGCCGATTTATTGGAATCAATCGAAACTAATTTTAATATGTCTAATACTACAATAGTGGCCTTAAATAATTGATGATTAAACGAACTTACCTGTAAGTGAAGTTCTATCATAATTATACGAAGCGCCTCGTCCGAAGAGATTAGTAGTTAATTATTTTATATTGTTACTTGTAGTATCGCATAGATGTCACCACTCCTGCACTATCGTTGAGATTTAGTTTTTTTTTTTTTTTGTGGGTATCCCTATCTTTCTCTATGGCGCCATTGCCTCGCGTTCGTCATTTAGTTTAGAGATTCAGGTTTTTTTTTTTTTTTTTTTTTGATGTATTTCCCTAGAGATTAGTAACGGGAATAATGGCAGAGTAAGGGTGGGTGGGAGTTACTAATCTCTTCGGACGAGGCGCTTCGTATAATTATGATAGAACTTCACTTACAGGTAAGTTCGTTTAATCATCAATTATACTTCGCGCCTCGTCCTCGAGATTAGTAGTTAATTATTTTATATTGTTACTTGTAGACTTTGAGAGTAGTAATAATGTGGGAAATATCATCAATGGAAATACTTTTCCAATTAATGTAGGTTTATTTGTATACTATAAATGTTTATATAATTTTTAACGCAAATTTTGTTGCGAACAAACTACAAAAACACAAATGTTGAAAAAATTTCCACGAGCAGGGTTTGAACCTGCACCCTTCTGACATACCGGGTCAGGTGCTCTTCCAATTTGAGCTATAGTGGTTCTAACCAGCCCGCCGAAATTAAACATTTATAAATAGCTTGCCTACTTCTTAACTGATCTTTAGTATTTGTAAAAATATTATGATCGGATGTTAATGACGGTAGTTGTTAACATTGAATGGGCGCCTTTGGCTTTCAAAGTAAAAAGTAAATAGTGTTGAATAATTTCGGCGGGCTGGTTAGAACCACGATAGCTCAAATTGGAAGAGCACCTGACCCGGTATGTCAGAAGGGTGCAGGTTCAAACCCTGCTCGTGGAAATTTTTTCAACATTTGTGTTTTTGTAGTTTGTTCGCAACAAAATTTGCGTTAAAAATTATATAAACATTTATAAATAGCTTGCCTACTTCTTAACTGATCTTTAGTATTTGTAAAAATATTATGATCGGATGTTAATGACGGTAGTTGTTAACATTGAATGGGCGCCTTTGGCTTTCAAAGTAAAAAGTAAATAGTGTTGAATAATTTCGGCGGGCTGGTTAGAACCACGATAGCTCAAATTGGAAGAGCACCTGACCCGGTATGTCAGAAGGGTGCAGGTTCAAACCCTGCTCGTGGAAATTTTTTCAACATTTGTGTTTTTGTAGTTTGTTCGCAACAAAATTTGCGTTAAAAATTATATAAACATTTATTGATATAAGATGCGAAAATGAACAGCTTATGATCTTCACACCACTGCCAAATTTCCCTGGTTATCTGTGTAAGGTGTGGGAATTGGATTCCACCCATTCGATTTGTGTAGGCAATTGCAGTAGAATTGTCTATGAACAGGAGAATTTGGCAGCCTTGAAAGCCTTTTGCAAACGTTTTCAGCGCAATGAAAGCAGCCAAGAGTTCGAGATAATGTAGATGTTTTAACCGCTCATCATTAGAACATTGGCCACTCGCTGTTTCATCTTGACAGGCCGCACCCCAACCCTTCGTTGAGGCGTCAGAATAAATTTCAGTGCTATTTTCGTCATTCCCAATGCGGCGCACTGAGTGACCTATGTTGTTTAACCATCATTGAATATCGGATACAGTGTAACAGGAATATTCATTGTTTTATCATAGACGTCGTCATTTCTCAGGTTAAGAAATTTACAGCGTTCTAAATCCTTAGTGTCAAGTAGCCCATACAATACAGCTGGGCATGCTGATACTAGCAAGCCAGTGACTTGGGCGAGCTTCCGGACTTTACAATTTCTTATCTTCAAAAAAATTTCCAATTCTGTTATAATTTGCAATCTTTTATCTAAAGGTAAGCTTAAATTAATTTCGTGCGAATTGAATGATCGTACCAAATTTACAAGTTACAGGTTTAAGAACGCTCTTTTCCTCATTGATAATGAACCCAATTGAAGTTAATAGGGTTTTAGTAATTTTTATGTTTGCTATACATTGCTGGTAAGTTTGACCGAATAGCAACCAGTCATCAAGATAAAGTGTGGAAATTAATCCTGCAGTTCTTAGTAGTTTTAATTTTTTAAGGTTAAAGATAAACCGCATTTTACCGTTAGGTTTCGTCGTTAGGAATATACTTGATATAAACTGGTTTTTACAAGGTATAGGCGAATTCAGTTCAATATCTACGTAATCACCAATAGCTTCGTAAAAAAGAATATTATTTTCATTTCTTTTAACCGGAGTGTGTGGGATCGAATCTTAAAATGCTGGAGCCGAGAAAGGGATTTTATAACCATCAATCCAAGAAAGAATTGTTCTGTCTTTCGTAATAAGGAACCATTGGGTTTTAAAGTAATGTAAACGGCCGGCATACTCAACTGAATTTAGTAGCGACGACGTGCCTGTGTCTGCATCAGTGCCGGCAGCTGTTGCTGACGCAACGGCTGTCTCCATGAGTGCGCGGGCGGCGGTGGTGGAGGTGGTGCGCGGGGGCCTACAGGCTCGTAGCTCCTCGGCGGTGGGCCCGGCTGCCTGTATGCTGGACCAGGAGCTTTACGGTTTAAATTCTTCTGGTTTAGTGTCTTCGCCCGCTTAAGTATATTTTTATGGTATGATGCATCAGCCTTTAATTTGACTTCTGATTTAATAATCGATTTAGCTGTTTTATTAGTCTCAGCTAACGTTTCGCTAAATAAAAAGGTGTCAATCTTAGTATTGCTAAGGTGTTCTTTAAGATCCTTTTTTAATGAAAAAGGATGAAGTTTCTTCTTGTTAAGAAGACCCCATGATGAATATCGCATAGCCATCGGCTGAGATCCATAAGCTTTTAAAGCGTTTCTTTGTCCATGTCCTTTGACGTAAGTTGGGCAGTAATGATTTCTCCTAGGCAGGAAATAGCACTTGCTATCTGTTTTTGTTTGGCTTCTATACCTTTATCTCGCTTAACAGTGTTTTCAGGAATAGCCACTTTGATTTTGGTATTTATTTTTGGGGGGTTAATACGCAAGCAATTGGCGGGTATCGAGTATTTCGAAATCAATTCTATACGACCCTCTTTATTAAGACCCTATGTGGATGTGTGTTCAAGTCGGCAAGCAAGCTCTTGCCGAATGTCTTTGCCAAGTTTTTCTGTGAGCAACGGATCGTCACCCAGAATTTCAAGGACATCAGTGTCCAAATTACCATCTTTGTTGGTAGTATCAAGGGCTGGAGCCCTCAAAGACGTACAGGGCGCTTCTGGGGGAGTCATTGCATCTACAAGACTATCGTCAGCAGGCGCCTGTACCTCATGGGTAAAGCCAACTAGCTCGGCATTATCGAGTTCTTTCAGACAATCAATCAGATAATTGCGGCATAGGTGTGGATATATGACAACGTTAATACGTTATACTTAACTAGGTACGAGCAAAAAGTGCGTATTTGGAAAACATTAAATAATGGCATTGCACTTATATTAGATAACGATTGTTATCTTGTCAAGGTTAGGTAAAAATCCCCAATGGATTCAACGCCAACCGTTACTTTTGAATGCGTCGAAGAAGCCCCAACGGCTAAATCTGGTTGCATTCTGTATGTACCAAAATTAGTTCAGTTACATACATATAAGACAACGTTAATACGTTATACTTAACTAGGTACGAGCAAAAAGTGCGTATTTGGAAAACATTAAATAATGGCATTGCACTTATATTAGATAACGATTGTTATCTTGTCAAGGTTAGGTAAAAATCCCCAATGGATTCAACGCCAACCGTTACTTTTGAATGCGTCGAAGAAGCCCCAACGGCTAACTCTGGTTGCATTCTGTGTGTACCAAAATTAAGACACTGATAAGTTAATAAAACACTCGTTACCTGAGTTTACGAGTCCGTTGTTGTGTGTTAACGGCGGCGAGTCACTCGCCGGGCTTCCTTTGTCACGTATTTAGCGCTGTAGCTTGCGCATTTTTTCATTATATGTTCAAGTTCTTCTTCACAAGTCTTAGGATTTTTACGTTACGGCATTTTGCGTACGAAAACAGTCGATTGAACACGGAAGAAATTGAAAGTGACTGGAGTGGTCGAGCACTAAAATGCGAATGACGAACGCGAGGCAATGGCGCCATAGAGAAAGATAGGGATACCCACAACAACAAAAAAAAAAACTAAATCTCAACGATAGTGCAGGAGTGGTGACATCTATGCGATACTACAAGTAACAATATAAAATAATTAACTACTAATCTCGAGGACGAGGCGCGAAGTATAATAGTCATTATTCGTCACCAAATAAAACAACTTTTGATAATAAAAACAAAAATAATAAATCTTATAATCGTAATCATAGACAAAATTCAATCACTTGTCCACTTTGCTCCCAATCTCATTCTTTATTTACATGTGAATCTTTTAGAAAATTGAGAATTCAAAGTCGTATACAAAAGGCTAAGGATCTTAACGTTTGTCTTAATTGCTTGCGACTGGGTCACGGTGTCAAACAATGCAAGTTGACACATTGTAAATACTGCAAATATAAACATAACACGCTTTTACATTTAGAATCAAATGACCCCGGGCCTATTGCACACCCTTTGCCTTCTTCATCCGATACTATCGCTTTATCTGCCAATTCCATGCAGCTTGCTACTTCTGCGAATATTTTACTGTCCACAGCACTGGTGAAAGTGGTGAGCGCGGCGGGTAAGAAGTATACGGCTCGGCTACTACTGAACAACGGTAGTACGGCCAACTTCGTTACTTTGAGTTTGTGTGACAAGCTGGGTTTGTCACGACGCGGTACGAGCACCAAGGTCACAGGTATCAATAATCACATATCTAATAGTACACAGTCTTGCAACCTTACAATCGAGTCTTTAAGCTGTGCGTACGTAACAGATATCGAGTGTCATATCTTGCCTGAGATAACTAATGTCTTACCGTCTTCTTTTATAAACATCAACCACGTTCCTATCCCATCAGGTCTTAAGTTAGCTGACCCGAATTTTAATATTCCGTCGGTCATTGACATCCTGGTAGGGGCCGAAGTATTTTGGAACGTCTTAGGTACCAACACGATAGACTTAGGTAAAAATCTTCTAAAATTATGCGAAACTAAACTTGGCTGGCTAGTGTCAGGTACTGATTCTCGTCATAACGATTTTACCTCTTCGCAGTTCTGTAACTTTAGTAATTCGTTTCCCGACCTTACTCAATTTTGGGAACTTGATAACGTTTCAGTTCATCATTCTATGTCTTTAGAGGAACGAACATGCGAGCAACACTTTGTACAAAATACCATTCGTAAAGACGATGGTCGTTTTGTGGTCACTATGCCTCTTAAAAAGGATCCCCGTATCCTAGGGCATTCTTATAGTACCGCTAAAAGTAGATTTTTATCCCTAGAACGTCGGTTCCAACGAAAACCTCTTTTTAAAAATAAGTACTATGAATTTATGCGCGAGTACGAACAATTAGGACATATGACAAAAGATATTGAGCCTACTTCTTCATCCGATGATTCCCAAATACAATATTTTATTCCACATCATGGGGTCATTCGGGAATCTAGCACTACCACTAAACTTCGAGTGGTGTTCAACGTTTCGGCCCTCACCACTTCAGGCATGTCACTGAACGACCTTCAATTGGTAGGACCTGTTGTTCAGAACGATCTTCTATCAATTTTAATTCGTTTTCGTCAACACAGGTATGTCGTTTCAGCCGACATAGAAAAATTTTACAGGGCCATTGACCTTTCCATTGAACAACGACCTCTTCAAAAAATTATTTTTCGTTTTGACCCTCAAGACCCTATTAGTACCTATACCCTCAATACTGTTACGTACGGTACAGCTTCCGCTCCATACTTAGCAACTAAATGCTTAAGTACCTTAGCCAATGAGTCACAAGACGAGCGCGTGAAGTCTGCTATTCTACGTGATTTTTACTGTGACGATTTTTTGAGTGGCGGGGGCACGATAGAGGAAGTCGTAGAAGTATCCCAGCAGGTACAAAAAATTCTTGCTTCTGCAAATTTTAATTTGCGCAAATGGCGCACTAATAACTTAAAACTACTATCTCAAATAGATAATAATTTTTTAAACGAGTCAAATAATAATTTAGTATTTTCCGAGCAGGGTCAAGGCACTTCGTTACCCAAAGCATTAGGTTTAAGTTGGGTCTGTGACTCTGACTCACTTACACACACAATTAATATAGTCAAATATACAAAAAATATTACAAAACGTCGTATCTTATCAGTTTTAAGTCAAATATTTGATCCTCTTGGTCTCGTTGGTCCATGCATCGTAAGGGCAAAGCTTATTATGGAACGCCTATGGATCGAGAAGTACGACTGGGATCAAACAGTCTCAACAGTCTCAACACGAAATTCATGTTTTCACAGATGCTTCCGAAAGAGCGTACGGAGCATGCCTATACGTGCGATCGAGCAGCAGCTCGGGTTCGGTGCGCGTGCGGCTACTGACGTCTAGGAACTGTGTGGCACCGATTAAGCCAACAACAATGCCACGGCTCGAGCTCTGCGGAGCCTTGTTAGGTGCAAGACTGTATACTAAGGTTTTGGAATCTTTTAGGTTGCGCATTAACACATGTAGGTTCTGGTGTGACTCGACCATCGTCTTAGGATGGCTAGCTACTCCAACTGCCCAATTGCAACCTTTTGTGCGCAATAGAATTCACGAAATTCAAGAGAGCACCTGTGGTCATACCTGGAGCTACGTACCGTCGAAAGACAACCCAGCTGATCTCGTTTCACGTGGTCTTAGGGCTGACGTCATTGGCCATACCCCACTGTGGTGGTCTGGACCATCATTTCTATTATGCAATGAACATGATTGGCCTAAAATGCCCAACAACGTGAAGCAGGATCAATCTGAAGTAGTAGCGCATTTAATAAATAACAACAGTGCTTGTAGCAATAGTAAATGCTTTCCGCTTAATAACCATTCCGTAGTGCGAAATATATTAGAAAAGTACTCTAGTTTTACAAAATTAAAAATAGTAGTTGCTTACATAAAAAGATATTTATTTAACCTAAAAAACAAAAACAATGCAATCTCTCAAACAACTGAGTTGCAAAATTCATTTAATTACATTTTACATTGCGCTCAACTTCAAATGTTCCCACATGAATATGAAATACTTAAATCTAAAAAGACATTGCCGCGCAAAAATAGATTGATCTCTTTGACACCTTTTTAGACGATAATGACCTCATTCGCGTGGGCGGGAGGCTTGATGTTGCTGCATTGGCATTGGTTGGGCATTTTAGCCCAACAACGTGAAGCAGGATCAATCTGAAGTAGTAGCGCATTTAATAAATAACAACAGTGCTTGTAGCAATAGTAGATGCTTTCCGCTTCAAGCCTCGAAGCATCACGTCCGATAATGGGACAAACTTTGTTGGCGCATCAAATGAAATGCGTAGGTTCTTCCGTTCGTCAAACGTTGCAGCTGCGATAGCGCAGGAGGGCATTGAATTTATTTTCACCCCTGCTTATTCTCCACATTTTAATTCTTTGGCTGAGGCAGCTGTAAAATCCTGTAAGCACCATCTTAAAAGACTTCTTCATCTCCCTCATCTTACCTACGAGGAGATGACTACTTGCATAAATCAAATAGAGGCAGTACTCAACTCTCGCCCTCTCACTCCTCTCTCTTCAGATCCTAATTATTTTTCGGCACTCACTCCCGCTCACTTCTTAATTGGACGACCACTTTTATCCGTGCCAAACCCGCAGGTGACCAACGCCAACATCTCTCGCCTGGATAGATGGAGAAGAGCGCAGTACATCGCGCAGCACTTCTGGAGACGATTCACTAACGAGTATATTTCTCTGCTGCAGAACAAATCGAAATGGTACTCATCCACAGGCGAGCTCAAAGCGGGGTCATTCGTCCTCGTCAAAGATCGGACTACGCCACCGCTGCTGTGGTGCTTAGGGCGAGTTACAAAGACGTATCCTGGTGTGGACCGCGTCACTCGGGTGGCTGAGGTCAAGACGAAGAAGAGGACAATTCGGCGAGCCTTCAACTGCTTCTGCCCACTTCCGTCACCTTGAAGTCTTCTCTTCGCTTCCCACTTCAACCCGGGGAGCATGTTGGCGAGCGAGTGGCGTTTGGCCGCTCTCAGCGACACGACGGCGGCGTAGCGGCGGGCGGTGGAACAGGTTCGGACCCCTGGCCCGCCGCACACCGCCGCACTTAGCTTCGCGACAGCTTAGGCACCGGCCGATTTTACCTTTGTACGGACACACGAATTTGCTTGTACCTAATAATATTATATCTATTGAAATACAGTCCGCTTTTTACTCTAAGATCCCTTTGAGATCAACATAGACAAAATATTAACATTTTCGAAAAAAAATTAAAGTTATTGACAAAATGTTATGACATCGATAAAATAATGATTTATTCCATATACTTATTTACTATAATCATTATTATTAAATTCATGTAAAAAATAAATAATAATTTCCATTGAACGAAAGACTTCATTTGATTTTATCCCAGGAAAATTATATTTACAAGCTACCAATTCTAAGATACAGCATATTACGTTATCTTTGAGGAAATGAAATTCCTTCCGACGTTTACTGAAAATCAATTCAATCGGTGGTTTGTTTACAAGTTCTGCTCTCCGCCTCTGGTTAAAACCACCGGTTTCAGACCTAAAGGTTACTGGTTCGATTCCCAGCAAGGTGGTACATGTCTGTACTCGGTTTTGTTGATGGTACGGCTTGTTTTATGTCCACTAGCTACTACCATCTTATGTTGCATATTGCCAAAACATCAATGGTAGTAGCGTTCGTTGTTATGTTAAGACAGTTAAAGTTAATAAGCTAAGCAAAAACGTTTGTCCGTCTCTTAGGCATCTATCCATTTCAGTAGGTCAGGGCTTAATCAACATTTGAACAATTTAATCAAAGACTTACTATAATAAATAAGGAAATGGAATGATGCATGGACTCTTGGCCCGAACGCCACGCTTTTAACTCGTTCCGCAACGATTCTGCCCAAGTTCAAAGTTTTTTGTGACCAATCCCACTGAAAGTGGTATTAAACGACGCGGCACGACGAGCCCATTACGTCGATATACGACACTTAGTGTCAAAAGTGAAAATTGTGCGGAATAAGTGGCAAAAACCAAAAATCCCGTCCCCATACAACGGGAAAGTGCGGTTTTCTTGCGATTTTCCGCGAGAAAGTGTGTTTCGAGAACTGTGGCGTGAAGCGGAAGGGCACGATCTACGTGCTCCCAAAATTTGGGAACTTTCCCACCAAACCCGGAGCACCTACACGAAGATTAACGAAAATCTGGAAATTCCGAGTTTTTCAAAAACTCGCTTCGGGACACCGGGAACCAGACCAGCAGGGAAGGGGACGCCGAGGAGAGCCCGTGCCTGTTTCCGGAATTCAATTCCCATCACCAGGAGCCGAGCTACCAAGGTCCGTAGTTTTTAAGTTTTTAGCCGGCAAAATCCCGTAAGGAAATTGCCTGTAGAAGGAATTCCTGCTTATTATAAATTCAGTAAAAATCCCATCTAGAAAGCACATATATCTGGTCGCATTTTTGTAAGGTATTAGAGTTTTTAATTGTTTAGTTTCTGATTTATTCCACTTTCCGGGCCGGCGGTGCGCAGTGAAATCGCAGCCACCGTTAGTGAAATTGGAATAAATCCTCACTTTTATATAGCCCAAAGCTGGAATTCCCTGTACATAGGGAAAACTAGGTGGGCTATCTGGTGGAAGTAGTGTTTCAGTAAAATCTAGTATATACAGCGCAAACCAACTGGTTTAGTAGCTGAGTAAATAAGTTCTTGTTTTTTATAGGTAATAATTTATATGAAAATATAAATTATAAATTCCGTATTTTATAACACCAGAAAGCCCAGCTCGTCCCCTTTAGTTTAGTATTAAGAACGAAGGGGTTGGAACTCGGATTTCCGAGCGCCACCCCTTTGAAGTCGTCCGGGGAGAGTTGACCGACCGCACCAAGGTTGGTATATAATTACGCGATTTGAAAAACCACTTTTTTATTTTCGGCCTCTTTCAAAATTTTAAATTTTCGTTAGAAAGATTGGAGCCCAAAACCACTTGACACGAAGTCAGAATTGCTGACATCTTATCCGTTTTGGATATATAGGGCTCCAAACCTTCAGAATTTTTCGGCATAAAATACCAAAATTTTATATAGCTTTTTAAAATCAGACGTTCTGAAAATAAGACTTTTTATAGTGAAATTATATAAAATTTTACCCGGTGATTTTAGTTATTAAGTTTATTTCGATAAGGGTGAATACCAGCCCTAATTTCTCGCGGCTTTGTGTTTTTAAAATTTAACAGTGCACCTTAATCTAGTCATCTTTACCACTTAGAACATTTTTAAAAATAAAAATTTTATATAGGTAAATAGATAATTTCATTAGCTACAAGATAGTAGTCCCAAAAACCCGAGGCGGGTTGTGGTTTCCGAGCGCGGGCCCCCGGAAGGCAAATAAGTCGCGTTACCCCAAAAGCCGAAACCCGTCACCTTTGGTGAAATCGGCAAGGCGCTCAAGGTCGCGCGCTTATAAGACACCTTAAATATTGAGTGAATATTCACGATTATTTTATAACTTTGGAGGCCCAAAACTCGGAGACCGATGAGTCGGCCGCATACATAGCGGAGAGGTTTTACCCTGAAGACAGGGAACAGGAGGACACTGAAGAGCACCGAATAACACGGGAGCTTGCACAGACGATAAATATAAATAGCCTCGACGAATTACGCGATCCAGAATTCACGCTACAAGAACTTGAGGATGGCTTTACCTTAGACATCTGCGGTAGAGTCATCGCTAACCACCCACAGGTCTTCTTGGCAATAGCTAATAAGTGTTTTGAGCTGGGGTATTTTCCAAAGAGATGGAAAAAAGCAGTGCTCGTCATCCTGCGCAAACCGGGTAAGACGAACTACACCGAGGTCAAGTCATACAGACACATCGGGCTTCTCCCGGTGATGGGAAAAATTTATGAGAAGCTCCTTATGAACAGGGTTTTGGGGGTTAAGGTCACTCGCGTCCGTAGGTTTACCCTCGAGACCCTACACGTGACCCCTGGGTGGTGCTAAATGAGTGACACTGACTGAGTGAGTGGTAGAGCCACGCTGCGTTGTAGCACGCATTGGGCCGGCTCGCCCGGTGTAATACCACCCTCTCACTTAATACCGGCGTGAAATAATGGCACTCGTTGCTGTTGTGTTTCGTCCGGTCAGTGATAGTTCCGGAGGCCCTATCCCCCCCCCCCCCCACACACACAATTGATATGGCAGCGAACTTAAATTTAGATTTACCCCAGGGGGGTACCTACACCTCCTGTGAAGGAGAATCCCCCCCTGAGCGTCCACGCTCAGGCTGCCCTACGTATTCTGGGGAGGGCAAAAGTCCGCTCGTATCAGCACATGCTGCAGGCAGGAGTAAGGCAAGACATTCGGCACTCCCTCCTACGCTTCGCGTGGACTTCTGCAACATCAGGGGAATTCACTCCAACTTAAGCGCCGTCCATTACCACCTTGAGACGGAGAAGCCGGCCTTGCTTTTCCTGACTGAAACGCAGATATCCCCCCCTCCTGACGTCTCCTACTTGCGCTACCCGGGATACAATCTGGAGCATTCGTTTGTGCCACGCGCCGGTGTTTGTGCTTACGTCAGGGAGGATATGTGCGTTCGTCGCCTCGGCAATCTTGAAGTTAGGGATCTCTCCATCTTATGGCTGCACGTCGACTGCGGACACCACCCTCGCGTCTACGCGTGCCTGTATAGGTCCCACAGCGGTAACATTGAGACTGACCAACTTGTCGAGAGCGTCCAAACGGCCACAGATTCCCTTCTCCAACGGATCCCCTCTGCCGAGATCGTGGTGCTGGGAGACTTTAATGCCCACCACGTCGAATGGCTTGGTTCACGCACTACTGACCATGCGGGTAGAGCCGTTCATGACTTCGCTTTGGCCTACAGTCTGTCCCAACTGGTTGCCGAGCCTACGCGGGTACCAGATGTGGAGGGCCATTCACCTTCCTTACTGGACCTCTTGTTGACCTCGCACCCAGACGGCTATCAAGTGTCCGTTGATGCACCACTGGGCTCATCAGATCATTGCCTAATTCGGAGCACAGTGCCTCTCACGGAAACTTTAAAATCGCAAGGTGCGGTCAGCCGTCGGGTCTGGCATTATAGGTCAGCGGACTGGGATGGGATGCGAAGTTTCTTTGCGTCGTACCCATGGTGGCGAGTTTGCTTCTCGCTGGATGATCCTGATGTCGCCGCCGATTCTGTCGTTGATGTGATACTGCAGGGAATGGAACTCTTTATTCCAAACTCTATGGTTCCCGTTGGCGGCAGATCCCAACCATGGTTTGGTCGATGTTGCAAAATAACATCTCGCCAGAAGCGCGAGCATTACCAAGCCTGGGCTAATGCGGTGTCATCAAAGGATCCAAGTACCAGTGTGCTCAAAAAGAAGTACAACTTTGCTGCCAGGTCTTTTAAGAAGGACATTGCCAAGGCGAAGTCATCATTTATAGGTAGAATTGGGGAGAGGCTAGTGCGTCTTACTTCGGGTACGCGTGCATTCTGGTCTCTCGCCAAGGCTGTCTTGGGGAATTTCTGTCGGCCGTCACTTCCACCACTGCACAAGACCGATGATTGCCTTGCCCATACTGCAAAAGAGAAAGCCGATCTCTTGGGTACTCTTTTCGCATCAAACTCGACCTTGGACGATGGGGAAAACTCGCCACCAACAATACCGCATTGCGCTTGTTCTATGCCAAACGTTCGGTTCCTGCAAAGGTCAGTTCGTAAGGCTCTTTTTTCCCTTGACATTCATAAGTCGAGTGGGCCTGATGCAGTCCCTCCCATTGTGCTTCGGACGTGTGCTCCTGAGTTGGCGCCGGTTCTAACGCGCCTCTTCCGGCTCTCTTACACGACTGGCGTTGTCCCGAGTTCTTGGAAGACAGCCCTTGTCCACCCGATTCCCAAAAAAGGTGATCGCTCAGATCCGTCCAACTACAGGCCTATAGCCATCACCTCTTTGCTCTCCAAAGTAATGGACTCCCCATTACAAACTGTCAGCTCTTGAGGTACCTAGAAGAGAATCAGCTACTAAGCGATCGCCAGTACGGTTTTCGCCGCGGTCGTTCGGCTGGTGATCTTTTAGTGTACCTCACTCACCGATGGGCGGAGGCAGTCGAGAGGAAAGGGGAGGCACTGGCAGTTAGCTTGGACATAGCGAAAGCCTTCGACAGGGTATGGCACAGGGCTCTTCTCTCGAAACTTCCATCATACGGGCTCCCTGAGAAATTGTGTGCATGGGTCGCCAGCTTTTTTTCTGGGCGTAGCATCAAAGTCGTAGTTGACGGATCATGCTCTGACCTGAAGCCTGTGAATGCTGGAGTCCCGCAGGGGTGTGTGCTGTCGCCTACACTGGTTTTTCTGCATATCAATGACATGTTGCATAACAACAGCATTCATTGCTATGCAGACGACAGTACTGGGGATACGCTTTACACCGGACGTACTAATATTTCTCTGGAAAGCGTCATCGAGAACCGGAATAAACTTGTGACTGACACTGAGAACATGTTAAGTCATGTCTCGAATTGGGGCCGACTTAATCTAGTCCATTTTAACCCTTCCAAAACACAAGTTTGCGTGTTTACCGCTAAAAAACATCCCTTCGTCGTATCTCTAAACTTTGAAGGAGCTCCCCTTGATACCAAACCGACCATTGGAATCCTTGGCGTCGATATTTCGAGTGACGTTCAATTTCGCGGTCATTTGGAAGGTAAAGCTAAATTAGCTTCGAAAAAGCTGGGTGTGCTCAATAGAGCGGGACAGTATTTCACGCCGACCCATCGCTTACAGCTTTACAAAGCACAGGTCAGGCCTCATATGGAATACTGTTCCCATCTTAGGGCTGGAGCGCCCCAGTACCAACTCCTCCCATTTGACCGCATTCAACGCAGAGCTGCTCGAGTTGTCGGCGACGTGGTAACCTCTGGTCGGCTCGATCCACTGGCCCTTCGGAGAGACGTTGCATCTCTCTGTATATTTTATCGCCTTTATCATGGGGAGTGCTCTGAGGAATTGTTCGGTTTGATCCCTGCCGCTGATTTCCTTCACCGCACTACACGCAATCGACTGTCTTTCCATCCACACCATCTTGATGGATGGCGATCTACTACTGTGCGTTTCTCACGTAATTTTTTACCACGAACTACAGTGCTGTGGAACCAGCTCTCAGCGGCGGTATTTCCGGACCAATATGACTTAGGAATCTTCAAGAAACGAGCCTATTCCTTCCTTAAAGGCCGGCAACGCATCTGTGATTCCTCTGGTTTTGCGGGTGTCCATGGGCGGCGGTGATTGCTTTCCATCAGGTGACCCGCCTGCTCCTCCTCTTGCCTCCTTCTAATAAACAAAAAAAAAAAAAAAGGGTGAGGTTCTACCTGGTCCCACGCTTCAGTCCATACCAATACGGGATCGTGCCCCAGAAGAGCACCGAGGACTCCCTCTATGTCCTAATGAACCACATTAAAAGTAACTTGAAAAATAAAAAGATAGTTACCATTGTATCATTGGACATAGAGGGAGCTTTCGATGCGGCCTGGTGGCCTAAGATTAGAACCAGATTAGCAGAGGAGGCCTGTCCGGTTAATTTAAGAAGGGTCATAGACAGCTACCTAGAGGATAGAACACTAGAAGTGAGATATGGAGGTAGGAAGATAAATAGGGCAACAAGTAAGGGATGTGTACAGGGGTCAATAGGAGGACCTATCCTATGGAACTTGCTGCTGGACCCAATACTGTGGCAGTTTAGTGCCAAGGGTTATCACGTGCAGGCATTCGCGGACGATGTGGTGATGGTGTTTGTGGGAGACTCGGGACTGGAAGTCTCAATGAAGGCTAACGGGGCGCTCTCAGATGTTTGGAATTAGGGTGTCGGAAACAAATTGAAGTTCGCAACCAATAAAACGGTTGCAATTACAGTAACTCGTAAATTGAAGTACGACACACCAATCCTAAACATGGGGGGGCGCGACATCGTTATGCAGAGAGAGATGAAGGTCCTGGGTCTCACCATAGACGATAAGCTCACCTTTAACACACACGTCGCGAATGTGTGCAGGAGAGCCCTAAATATATATAAACAGTTGAGGACAGCGGCAAGGGTCAGCTGGGGGTTGAACCCTAAGGTCACTAGGCATATCTATATTATGGCTGTAGAGCCCATTATTACGTACGCAGCAGCGGCGTGGGCCCCCGCAGCCCAAAAGATAGGTACCCGGAAGGAGCTGGCAGCGGTGCAACGCGGGTTCGTCCAGAAGCTCTGCGGCGCGTACCGAACAGTCTCCCTCAATTCGGCACTTTTACTGGCCGGGATTCTGCCCCTAGACCTCCGCATTCTTGAGGCTTCGGCCTTGTATGACGCGAGGAGGGGCAGGTCCCGGGCATTGCCGGAGGACAGGGAGATGGAGGCGCCTGTTGGCTTCGCGGAGATCCCGCACCCCGCCCGGAATGTGGGGAGTGAGTTCGTGGCCCTCGGGGACTAAGAGGCCCTCGATAGGTACGCCGTGCAGGAGGTGCAAGTGTACACAGACGGGAGTAAGATCGACGGAGGCGTCGGAGCCTCCCTATCCATTTGGAAGGGGGGAACCGAAGTCAAAGCGATCAAACTCCCTCTTGCCGACTACTGCACGGTGTACCAAGCCGAACTCCTCGCCATATCCAGGGCGACTGCGGAGATCCTGAAGAGGGGTGAAGGGAGCTACGGTATTTACAGCGACTCCAGGTCTGCACTGGAAACTGTAACAAACCGTAGCTCGCTCCACCGCTTAGCGCTCGATTCGCGGGCAAACTTGCAGAAGGCCTCCACGCAAAACAAACGTGTAGATTTGTTCTGCAACTTCGTCGCGGAGGAAGCCGGTCTATGATCAATGTCCGATCTCATTCGCCAAGCGATTCATCCGCGATGAGTCGATTGGCGAATGGGCTCGGAGATACGAAACTGGAACGACGGCCTCCGCGACGAAGATGTTCTTCCCAGACGCGGTAGCTGCGTATAGGCTAGTTAGGAAAATTAAGCCGACTGGGGTATTAACTCAGGTGATGGCGGGGCACGGTGGGTTTTCCTCGTACTTGAATCGCTTCAAGTGCAAGGATAGCCCATCGTGCATCTGTGACCCCGAGGAAGAGGAAACTGTACTCCATATTATCGCAGAATGCCCAGTCCACAAGTATGAAAGAATGAAGTATGAAAGAAAGATAGGTATGAAAGTTAATATAGGTAACATAGTAAAACTCATAAATAGTAAGCATACTAGACAGAATTTTATGGAATTTTGCACCATGATTGCATCTAAGGTAATCGCAAGAAACAAGACTTAAAACCGATAGTACTTATGTTTTCACTTGTATAATGAGTATACTGGGATTAACAGAGTAAAAGGAATTAAGTCAATAAAAATGGTCAAAATAAATAGTTAAGATTCCTGTGATATTTTATGTTGTGTACTGTCTGAGTCGAAATTTGTTATCTGTGATATTTATGTGAAATTTGTAAATGTAAAAATTATGTGGACGTCAAAATTGTTATAGATTTAAGATAGAAATTAAGAAATAGATATAAGATGTATGGCATTTTAAATGCAATAAAAATGGAAAACAGTAAATAAGAATAGATGAGAATAGGATAGAGCATAAATGCAAAGAAAATGTATAGAACAAGTAGGACATATAATAAGAAAGTAAAAATAGGGCACTAAAAAGTGCAATAAAAATGGAAAAGTTTTTAGGAAGAATAAGAAAGAATAGCATAGGGCACAAATTGTGCAATAAACATGTGAGCGCTAAGACGCCAGTGTAGGAGCCGCAATAAATCGGCTAGTAAGAAGGCAGCCAAAATCTCCGACATAACCCACGTCGGGGGAGAAGTATTAAAAAAAAAAAAAAAAAAATTTTAAGGAAATGGAAATTATAATAACATTTACGCTACTTTGGTGGCGTTATTTCTCTGGGCTCTGTGATTTCTAAGCAGGTCTTAAAATTATTTAATAGCTAATAAGTTTTCTGTCTCATCATATGATTTTTATTTTCTTTTTAAAACTATTGTACAATGTTTGTAACAACAACACACAATTAACACATAATTAACATTTATTTGTTATTTATTTAGCTACTTAGAATATAATTGTACTTTTGCATGTGATAAGATAAGATAGTATATGTAGTAGTAGTATATGTAGTAGTGTATAGATAGTATCACCCTTGTATATGTTTTTTATAATGTAATTTAGACTGTAATTTTTAATGTACAATAAAGGATTCAATAGTTTTGCTAGAACTTTATTGTTCTATTTTTGCCTGGAAAACAGGATAATCCTAATTCAGGCACATCATAGTGTTATTTTTGTATACTATGTATATTTAGTAGTAAATTATTATATTGCAAAATGATTTAATAAAGATTTTTTTTTTATTCTTCAGTTGTCGGGGATCGCGGTTGATGTGCGCTTCTACATCACCCGCGATCAATTAACTTCAGGTAAAATGAAAGTCAAGTTACGAAATTAAACCAAAAGTATACTCATTTATGTTTCTGAGTTTAAAGATCCCATTTTAAGACTGACTGTCAATACGCCTGCATTAACAATGCTTATCTTAAGTTGCTAAGTAATACAAATTAAATTTGGTAAGATCGTCTCCATAATCTAAAGCTTTAACTCTTGCATACAAGTGTTAATGTTTAAGCTACTTTTGCTTCTGTGTTATAACAAGATTGCGGGGTCGTCACATAACATACCTAATACTATAAGTAAGTTAGCTATCGTTATATGCAATACCCTCAAACTCCCATACAACTCCAACAATTAAACGTAAATTTCGCGAAGGGAGATACCCAAAAAATCTATTAAGATAAAACATTCCGTTTCAAGGCAAAGAAGTTTTATGGTTTGTAAAATATTGGGCGCATAAATAAAGCGGCTGTCCTTTATAACAGCACGTCCGCAGGCACCTACAGTCGTATTTTATCGTGGATTCTCTTATACCGTGAAAATAAAAAATGGATATAAAATCGCTTACTTGCACTTTGTAACGCTTGGCTGAATAAAGGTGTACGCTGAGTTGGTTTGTAGGAGCTTAGGTGTTTGTAGCTGGTCAATCTAATCAAATGAAGATATGCGATATACGAGTTTTGATAGTTGTACTGATTAAGACATTTTTCATAATAATACATTAAAAAAAATGTTTATATATTTTTAGCGCAAATTTTGTTGCGAACAAATCACTAAAACATAAATGTTGAAAAAAAATTTTTTATTAATAATTTTTTTAAATTTATGTTTCAGTTTTTAAGTTCATATACAAAACAAACGATAAAAATAACATATAAGACCTAGGTCTAGAGATCAAGATGAAGGTAGCTAGCCAGGATTACTTACAACAAGCGCTACTACCAAGTAGTCCAAATTATACCAAATACGTACGCCATCAAACCTAGGGTGACTCTGGGGCTGAGTCTAGTGGTATACCACTAGACCGCAGAGGTGGTTTCACATCGGACCAATTCAAAACCTTACTTTTATTATTCGTAAAATAATGTTTAAAAAATAAAAAATAAATGTTTCCCACACTCACACCAATTATCTAGCTCCAAGAAAAGCATCCTTAACTCGAGAAATGGTTAACTAGGCAACGGATAAACATACTTAATATACTTAAATACATACTTATTATACATAGAAAATACCCAGACCCGAAAAAATTTAGAAAAACAGGTATTTCTAAATTGATCCGACCGGGGATCGAACCCGGGACCTCAGAGATGGCGACACCATGAAAACCGGTGTGCAAGCCACCCGACCAAAGAGGTCATCAGCATCATCATGTATGTGCTAGAAACACGTTGTCCTCTATATCTCGATATGTAAAACATGAACTTTTCCCGCACAAAATACTCAAACATTCGAAGCTAGGACGTGACATAAACTTGCGAGCGACCGCCCTCGTGAAAGACCACCAATAAAACTTGCTACCCACAAAGATTTCGCCGCCTGAAATGAAAAGATATGGACGTAAAATTGCTAACCTATTTCTTACAAAACGCCAACCGTATTGAGACATAGACGACTTAAATGGACCATCCTAAGAAAACACACGAGAATTCGCACAGAATCTTGATTTCGTTTTTGCGACTGATTTATCCGCGGTTTCATTCAGTCGCCGCTCATGATTTTTTCCTCGTTTCCGATGGAGTTTTGGACGGCTATCGAATAAAAGGGTGGGCGGCGATTTGAGGCGCGCATTCGAAACACATCTCGAATACCAGGTTTTATTTTCACATCTACAAAAGTTGTAGGTATAAAAATAGTTTGTTTTCATATGTTTTTTTAAGGATGTGCAGGCAAATTTCCACCTAGAAACATTTAAAAAATTTGTCGGTTACATTACAGTTTCCCAAAAGTAAGCTCGATGGTACAGTGGTTCGTTAATTCCGGTCTTTCGTCCGTTGCTTCCCGTTGCTGAACCTCAGCAATCGCAGACCGGGCGCTTTAACCACGACGCCATCGAGATCCTCGATGATACTTATGGTAAACAGCCTATTACTGTCCCACCGCTGGGCAAAGGCCTCCATCATTGAAATCAATTCATCGCTATATTTGATGGGTAATGGCTTAATCACCACGCTTGCCAAATGCGGGTTGGTGATCACAAACCCGGACTATGCATCGAAAAATACGAAAAACACTTTGCTCGACCTGGGAATTGAACCTTCAAGTATCAGCCTGAGGGCTTTGCCACTCGTTGACACTTATGCTAAGTAATAATAAGGCACAGCGTTCGAATACTTTGACGGTTTCTTTATTACGAAAGCGAAACATTAAATTTGTAGTTAAAATGTAACTAGACGAACCGCAGTAGTGTTCGGATCCAATCGTTAACTTCCGACGTAAAAGGGGATAGTTAAACTTGCCCGGCTTACAAAGTGTTGATTACTCTCCGTAACAGATTAGCGATGCAGTTACAAAGTGAATTAACACATTACATTGTGACTGGAGTGATTTCTTAAATGCGCTGTCTTGTTGAAATATTGTTGTGGTTTCAAATGGCTATAAAGTTTTGTGACTCGTCGCTGCACTCGATCGTTAGTACCTACGGCAACATGATGCATATTTATAACGATAGAAGTGTTGAATTTTCGCATACCGATCATATACCTAACAATAATAGTTTATTTTACTTTATCTTTATACTAATAGGATGTACCTACATGTAAATAAATCATCCAGTCATATTGGACACTATTCCCAAAACAACGTGTTATTTAAATAATTGTTACGCAATGAGCATAAGAATTTATAATAAAATCCCATTATATATAACGGAGCTCCCATATACTAGGTCTAAGTTAACGCTCAGAAAATGGTTAGTAACTAAGGTTTTTTATACAATTGATGAATTTATTAACAATGATTGTAATGTGTAATGTAATGAATGAGTAATGATGATGTATTTTATTTTTAAATTTTTAACTTTATATTTTATGAACTAAATATTTGTATGCTAATACTTTAGCTAAATGTGCGATGCTCAACCTAACCTGTTCCACCTATGTAATGTACCTACCACATTTATTACAAATAAATAATTTGAATTTGATCTTTTATATAGTATAGTATAGTACCAAAAAACATATCGCATGACGGTTTTGTCAAAAGTCTAGTCATGTTCATGATACGATAACATTTAAATTAATTTATCAGTTGAGAACAAGCAATGATAAAGAAACTGAGATACGCCTTATAAATCCAAAGGCAAAGCCATAATGAGCGTCGAGCAAGAAAAGAAAGTTCCACCAGAAAAATAATTGCGGACTAGTAAAAGTTATAGTTACAATTGTGTAGGCAAGCCTTTATCCCACGGCGTCAAAGCTCAAACAAGTTCACCCAAATGACGTTGTCTCTTTTAAAAGTATTTTAATTCGATGAAGAAAAGTTTCACGGAGCAGACTCGACCGTCGCGTCGCGTCGGCAATACGTTCTTGGGCGATTTGCATTTTTATGAAAACGTTTTACGTCCGGCCAGAGCGCCCTTTCACAATGTGCTGTAGCGACAGTGCGCTGTAAATTTTGATAAGGTCGAATACTGGTCGAACCTCTTTTAGAAGACTTTTGTTCTGGTTTATTTATGTTGTATCTGTGTTGTGTATGGCGAAGCATAGTTTTGATTAATTTTTATACGGGTCCCGTAGCAAGATCCGTTTTGATGTGGAGAGAATTTGTTGTTTGCCTCAGGCGGCATTTACAACGTTGACGGATTTTTTTGGGGATGGTGGTGGAAATTTAAAGGGTTCCTCAAGGCGTATGATCAAAACACCGTCAGAGATTTTCTAGAGGGAATGGTGTCACACACTAGTGCATGTCCCCGTTTCCTAATAGATTCTCCGAGGGGTTCGGATCGGATCGGGGCAAGTTCCATGGTCACAGGGAGTTATTGCAAGTCATAGCCGCGAAAGATGCATCTCCAACAGCTTAGGTTAGGAATGACTTGTTACCACATCGCCAGAGCTTAATTTCACAAACATATATTTTTTTTTATGTTAAAAGTAAGCAAACGAGCAGACGGGTCACCTGATGGAAAGCAATCACCGCCGCTCATGGACACCCGCAAAACCAAAGTGCGATTACTTTGGTGATGATGATGATTGATGTTTTGGATGCAATATCGAAAGCACTATCATACGCACTCAATCTACAGAAAAGGAAAACAGTAATTTTAACCGACAGTAAGAGTGCGCTACAACATGTATTAAAAGTTTCAATGGGTCATAGAGGAGTTGCAACAACTTATGCTATTTTAAATAAAATCCATCAATTTAATCAGGGTGGGCTGACAATCGCATTGCAGTGGATCCCCGCTCATATAGGCATCAGGGGCAATGAGGAGGTTGACAGACTGGCCAAAAAAGCTATAGAGCAGGACTTTATATCACAGATATTACCTAGCTACTCAGAAGCTCTTCATAAATATAAAAGAAAATGTATGAAAAGTTGGAAAACATATTTTGATGAAAGATCGAAAAGTAAGGGGATATGGTACAAAAGTATCCAAAGTGAACCTCCTCATGTTCCTTGGTTCCTATTATCCAAATTAAGTAGACCTGTGTTAGTTACGGCTTTAAGAATGCGTTCCGGGCATTTTCCAACAAAATATTTTGCTTTTTTGATGGGCAAGATCAGTTCCCCTAACTGTGACACATGTGATAAACTAGAAGATCTGTATCATATTTTGATGGAATGTGTGCGGGACGCACGTGATAGGATTTTGTTTGTATCCAAATTTGGCCTTAATGCTAAGAATGTTCTTATGTATCACGAGCTACTACCCGAACCGATGTCAGCGCCAGCGCAGAATTTGTTTTTATGGTATACCTTTAGACGTTAAGTATAGGAATAAGATATGATGGGACTGGCATTGTCACTGTGTGATAAAAGTCCCAAAAAAAAAAGATTAAAAAAAAAATCACCGCCGCCCATGGACACCCGCAAAACCAAAGTAATCGCGGATGCGTTGCTGACCTTGAGGAAGGAGTTGGATATTGAAGAGGGAGTAGGAATTGGGAGTGGGGAGGGGTGAGAGATGGGCCTCCGGTACTTTCACTCACCTGACGAAACACAACAGCAACGTGTGCCGTTGTTTTACGCCGATATTCTGTGAGAGGGTGGTATTTCGCCGGGCGAGCCGGCCTATTTCGTGCTGTAACGCAGCGTGGCTCTACCACTCAGACAGTGTCACTCATTTAGCACCACCTAGAGGTCACGTGTAGGGTCTCAAGGGTAAACCTACGGACGCGAGTAACTTTAACCCCCAAATAAAATAATAATATAAGTTTTCAGTTGTCATGCCCAGTTAAAAGTTGACATAGTTCTGACTGAAACTACAACCTTTGAACAGTTTTTACTGCCACCTATGAACAGAGTTATATGAGCACAGTAGGAACGTTAGCAAGCATAATTTGCCGTGCAGATAAATCACGTAGTTGAAAACGTAAATCAACCAATTTTGTTAATGCAGATTTAATGCCGGACCTTCGCTTAGCAGTAACAAGTGTCCTTGATATATATCGGTCATTAGCAGTTAATGAATAATTTCGCTAACGAGTGAACTGAGCTCTGTTATTGGCTGAATTATTTCCACCTTTCCTGTGCTCAAATAGCATTTCTCGTTAATTGCTGTCTGACTGGTGTTCACTAATTGCTTAAGTTCTGGGATCTCTTGACTCTTCAGTTAAAGTGGTCGACTATTATTAAAGTATTTTTAGGGCTGTTCTGAAACTTGGTAGAAAAAAAGGTTTCCAAAAAGTTGTGTGGTTAATGACCTACATAGTACATAATCTGAGTAAACAGTAACCTATTAGACCTAATTAATGAAAATTCGAGGATAATGTTTTAAAGCAAAACGTTTTAATTGTTTCTAGTTAACCTTACCTACTGAACAAATAGGCTACTCAATTTCAAATAAATACTTTTACAGAATTTGTATATCAACATATACTTAACCTAATTAGTAGTACTAGTGGTCGCTCAGTGGTCGAAATTCGACCGTAATTTTATTAAGGCTGCACGGATTG
This sequence comes from Eudonia lacustrata, assembly GCA_947562085.1. Lineage (NCBI taxonomy): Eukaryota > Metazoa > Arthropoda > Insecta > Lepidoptera > Crambidae > Eudonia > Eudonia lacustrata. The sequence goes on along the minus strand of OX387315.1, from coordinate 6,186,530 downwards.
TATCCTAAGCAATGAAAAATTATAAAAGATAGAATGTGAGTTTGGATTGGCATTGACAGATTTCGGCCGCTCCTCTTCCATTTTTGAAATTTTTGAAAAGAGTATTTAAGCGTGTGTGTCAAATACATGGTAGTGTGTCTAATGTTTGTTTTATTGATTTAATGTAATTTTTATACATAATTTAAAAAAAAATAACATTCTGTACTCCTTCTCTATATAAACTATGACCCCCGTATTAATAAACAAAGTGTAAGCTTGGAGTTGTTACTCTGTGTTTTGTCTCTTTTACTCTAATATGAAATCGAGTTTACATGACGAGAACAAAACACGTAGTGACTACTCCAAGCTTACACTTTGTTTATTAATACGGGGATTAGTGTGCGAAATTTCATACTCCTCCGTCCGCGCAATTTTCGTAAAAAGGGGTACAAAGTTTTTGCTTCACGTATTAATATACGTCTTTACTTATTAATATATAGATATGTTTTTATTCCTTACGGGAAAGCTCGTGGCTTTTATCTCACGTGCCAAGTGCGAGTTTCATTCGCCATTCGATCACGTTATCGAAAACAAGAATTTCTATGGCAAAATTGAAACTCTCCTCGTATGTCGCCAGGAGGCGCTGCTTCAATGCCATACTAATTTTCGTTTTCGTAAACGTAATCGAATGAATACGGATAGTAAACAAAACTCACACAGGCACCCGGATGTTAAAGCCCGGGCTCGACCGAGAAATGAGCGAGGTCATTTATGAGCCCTCTTAACTCGCAACGATAATTTTTACAGTTGAGACTCGACCGCGAAAGAAGCTAGCGGAGAGCATCAACTATGAAAATTATCGTTGCGAGTTAAGAGGACTCATTAATGATCCCTCTTAACTCGCAACGATAATTTTCACAGTTGAGGCTCGATCGCGAAAGAGGCTAGCGGAGAGCATCAACTATGAAAATTATCGTTGCGAGTTAAGAGGACTCATTAATGAACTCGCTCATTTTGCGGTCGAGCCCGGGCTTTATTGATGATCAGGCCGAAGGTGAAGGCGCACTTCACCCGGCAACCTAAAGTACCGCAGCACTGGCTTTCTCATCTCTGGTTGCAAATAGTGGTGGTGGTGATAGTTGTCCCAGATCATCCCCATTAGGCAGAGTATGTTTTTATATTAGTACCTATTGTTGTTACGTAAGTCTACCGCTCCGATTTAAGTCTATATGGCACGTACGAATAGTTAAGTTATCAAAAATTATCAATACAACAAAGTAAAGTAAATATATACAGGGTTATTGGAAATAGGTGGCGATCCCTTTAAGGGGTGATAGTAAAGATCATTAGCTATCAGTTTGCCCTCGGGTAGATGGGGCAAAAATGTACCGATTTAAAAATAAATACCTATTTTTTTTTTAAGAAAAGTGGGTCACGCTACTTTAAAGTGGATTTAAAAAAAGAACTTACGTATTTAATGGTTGTTTTTGGTGTTTTTAGTTTGCTAACACTCTAATACGTAATAATAATACAGATTTAAAAAAGAACAGAATAAATGACAAGAGATTTTTTTTTTCGAAATTGGTACATTTTTGCTTATCTACCCGAGGGCAATTTGATAGCTAATGATCTTTTCTATTATCTATCTATATATCTTATCTATATCCTTAGAGGGATCGCTACGTATTTCCAATAACCCTGTTTATATAGCCTATACCTGGTAAATGCAAATGATGCTTTGCCCAACTTGGGAATTGAACCCGGGACCTTCGGGTATCGGGGGGAGCGCTTCCCACTCGGCCACCGAGGCGTTTGTCATTATCATCATCATCAGCTCATTTTATGTCTCCACTGCTAGGGCACGAGCCTTTCCTATCGATGGATAGGGAGAACGGGCCATAAACCACCACGCGGGCCCAGTGCGGATTGCTGGTTGTTAACGACAGCTAATGCAGCCGGGACCAACGGCTTTACGTGCTTTCCGAAGCACGGAGGAGCTCGAGATGTTAAACTTTTGGTCACCCATCCGATGACCGGCCTTTGCGAAAGTTGCTTAATCTCAGCACTCGCAGACCACTGCGCCATCGAGCTTCTCATATTGTGTCTCGGTGTAACTACAAAGTTTAAAATATGTCTGAACAGGACATGGTTTGTAACAAGAGTGCTACTATTAGTATTCGGACAAAACTTACTTATTATATTGGTTTTAAAGTTATTTTCTTATTAGATAGGATTTAGAAGAAAAACGACGCACACAGAATCGATCGATTAGTCTTCATCATTGGTTGAAACTTAAAATTATACTCTAGAATAGCTCGGTTGATGCCACTTCAGACCTCATTGTATTACTAGGTACAGTAATTTTATGATGAAAACTGATGATAAAGTTACTGGCCAATTTATTGTGAATGAGTTCCTTTTTTGACAATTTGAGAAACTTGGTGGTGTTTAGAGCCTTTGTTACTGATCGAACTCTAGAAAAGAACAATGGCCATTGTCTAAACATTTCAAAACCTCTCAATGAGTTGACTTGTATAAATCCTTGTATAAATTTAGAGCTATTTTTGCCAATAGCATTTAATTTTATACCTTTTTAAAAAATCAGGTCTATAATGGCCATTGTTCTTTCTGCGAGACGGCATCACGTGAGCGTGCCTACCTCAATTCTGCGGGGCGATCGCTTTACTAACTAAACCAAATTGAACCCGGGATAACTTGGTCTAAAACTGGTAGTGTAAAGTGGTCTAAGATTGCAAAGGCCAAAAATTTTTAAACAGTTTTTTGTTATTGTTTTTTTTGAATACTCGTATAAGTGTCACACTTTCCAATCATCTAATTTTAAATTTGATTGGGTAATACTTTTCAAGTTGATAAATTTTATACGAGGGTGAAGAAAATGAGAATTCAGACAGAAGCCGTAAATTCTTCCCACAATGTATACCAAAATTAAATATAAGATACTTTTTAAAGATATCCTTATCCATTTAGGAACAAAGGAGGGTAGCACGAGGAAAGTACTGAAACTAACCATGATTTATACTAGGGCCCGAGTTTCGCGGCCCGTGTCAAACCTGATTTCGAGAGTTTCTCCCATTAATATTCATTACAATCCCCCAACTTGTTCGCGTTTATTTAATTTTATCAGAAATAGAACACTACTTCACTATCAGCGCTGTTTGAGCGCGTTAAGTGAGATAAGGGTGAGAGTTAATTTTTAGTGAGCCAAGGAGTTTGTTTAGGAATTTTCTAGATACCTGAAGAGGCACGGCAGTGTAGGTGTAGGCCGAGAAAGCGTAGGGAACGTAGTAACCAAAAAATTGGTTTTAACTTTTTTTCTGTGCATTGAATGCAGTAAAGACCTTTCACTATATTAGAAGCTGGAAGCAATTATAAAAAAGTCTTAAAATATATTTTTTTTTGTTAACAAACAGTACATGGGACATGTAGATGTCTCCATAATTCGATTTAGGCTTAAAGCAATTTATTCCCATAAAAGACAACACAGCCAAGCAAGCAATTAAAGAATACATTAAACTTAAAAACAAGGTGTTTTAAACAAATTAAAATATATAACATTTATAGGTAACCATCTAGTGCATTGTAAATATGTTTCTTTATCAAACTATGCAAGTTTCGTTTTGATTGCATTTAATGAGCTTATATTTTATGTTTGTGTTTATTTTATTCAAAAGCTGTGCTCCCTAAAAGTGTTTTTTACCGTATTTCGTTTTTATTTTATTATGATAAATTGCTCTAAAATTTCAAAAGGCAGGTAAGTACGCAATCCCATTACAGCTTAATAATTGCAAATGAGGAGATCGATGGCGTAAATAAGAGCTCGATGGTGTAGTGGTTAACGCGCCCGGTCAGCAAGTGCTGAGGTTAACGAACTTTCGCAAAGGCCGGTCATCGGATGGGTGACCAAAAATTTATCATCTCGAGCTCCTTCGTGCTTCGGAAGGCACGTAAAGCAGTTGGTCCCGGCTGCATTAGCAGGCATTAACAACCACCAATCCGCACTGGGCCCATTCTCCCTATTCATGGGAAGGCTCGTGCCCCAGCAGTGGGGACATAAAAAAGCTGACGATGATGATGATGATGATGATGAATTGCAAATGAAACAAAACCGTCCCACTTAGTTTTATAAACAAATCAGATGCACGTGCTCATTCCTAAAGTAAACCCTTAATACGGTATTATTTTTATTCTCCAGTTTCAATTCAACAGTAAATACACTTCAATCCACTCGGCAAAATATCCGAGTCGTGACTTTAACCGCAACCTGGGTATAATGTGGGTAGGTCACTTCCCGCGGTTTCCGCTTAGTCTTCAATTTAATTTGATCCGGATCCCCCGCCCCTACAGACCGCAACATGCTATGAGCGCCTTCTTATAAACTCCTTTCAATCCTTCTGCTGGATCGACTACCGGGTATTAATGTATGGAATAGCCTTGGAGAAAACTCTTTAGGTTTTTATGTTACTGAGCCGGCTAGTGATCACACGGGCTGCCTGATTGAATACGTATACCGCAGTGTTGCAACACCAAGAATATCACGCCTGGAATGCCGACTTTTGAGAAGCTTTAGGTCTTATGCCCTTTTTTCTAGATCTAGTCTAAATTCTAGGTAGAGTCTTACCTTGTAAAATATTATGTGTTAACAATGCTCTTCGCATTGAAATGTCCGTTTAAATGCAGTTAACTGTTAATAAAGAATAATATTAATTTCTATTTTCTCAAAAATAGTTTCCATAATTAATTAGTGACGATAAAATAAATAAATATGTAAGTAGCAAAGTAATTAGCCATCAAGTATGGAATATTCAACTTCGCCATTCACAGCCGTCCCGACGACGTCTGAATCTTGTTACAAGTTAATTAAGATATCTTAATTCAGTCTGGGAGTTGTGTTGCTGTTGTGTTGGTTTCCTTGCCATAATATCAAAACCAATTTGTAGAGTAACCCCAAATTAAAAAAAAAAACAAAAACAAAGGTTCTTTCCATACCGCCATAGCCGCAGCTTAAGACGACTCTCTTAGCGGCGGGGCAGCATTAAATAAGATTCAGTTTTATGTCGAATCAGCCTTGGCTTCTGTAAAACTATTTCCTATGAACTCTTCAAACAGCTTGGAGAGCTTTCGCAAATAAGACACTATTAGTTCTGTCAATATCCTATTATTTGTGGGTAAAGCAAATACACTATTTATAATTTGTTTCAAATTGATATCTAAAGAAATATTTTCACGTTACCAGGATTCTTTGGCATTTGATAATGTTAGCCATCAGGTTACGTCAGCTATCTTAGAACAACACTAGGGTATAATTACCTCTTCTTCTCTTCTTCTTGAATCTGTTGCCACCCTATGTGGAGTGGTAAGTCTCTCCTTTCTGTCTGTCTATCTTTACGCTTAATTACATGCCGCCTATCAATTACCATATAATTTTGAGTCAATTGTAAACAGAAACTGTTGTTGTTGCTGTTGATTTGTCTATAATAATATAACTATATTTATGCTCGTTACTGTAAGTCTTGAATAAGTTTAGCTGAGTTATAGGTACAATCAAACTTGAACACTTAAATTATATGATAAAATTTATAACAGTGCAAATCCATTCCAACAGTTTTTATGTAATTCATAATGTATTACTACCCTCCACATTTTCTTCTGCATTTTGTTGAAATCCTGAATGGTATTAAAATTAAAAAGAATAAAACGGTAGCAGCGAATATGAGTGAGTATAAAAAGCGTGTATTTCCGAACGGCAGTAGTTGTCACTGGGGAAATTATGAGGCATATTCATACGATCACTCGGCCGAATTTCGAGTTGCTCTTTACGTTGTACGCTAATGAAAATAGAATATTCTAGAAATGTTAAGATGTTTCGTGGATTTATTTTTGGGGTTTCACTTGAATTAGATTTTGGGTTTCTTTTTTTGTTGTGTTTAGATTCAATAGTTGGTTTTGACAAAATTTTTGATGCTAACCCGTCAGACGTTATCCTGTCCAAATTTCTATTTAATGAGTCAATATTTTGTTTCTGGTCGTTGTCTGGATTTGTAAAAAGCTTCTGGAAAATAAGGAATTTTATAAATTCTATACTATTTTATTCTCTCGGAAAAGAAAAAAATGAAAAAAATATTTTTAAGTGTTTATTGACGGATCATTAACGGATACGGACGATTTATCAACGGATTGATACATCCAAAAGAAAGCAGTTTAAAAAAATTACATGCAAGATAAATTCTATCGACTGTTGAAATGAAACAACTTTTACGGATCTACTCGCGTTTATTTTACACATTACTGTGGTCACAGGGAGACAGTCTCCCTGTGACTACGGACCCTGCAAAGGGCTCGAAACGTCAGGATAAACATTAAATAAGTAACGTGTAAAATAAACCCGAGTAGATCCGTAAAAGTTGTTTCATTTCAATGTGTAGTGTTCACGTAAACTTTAGAAAACAATATGTCTATCGACTGTACTAATGTATAGGTATTATTATTATCACTTAATTAATAATTGAGTATGTAATATGCCTGAAATGTAATCGACCACACAGTTTTATTACATTATCCAGGTTAGTAGAATTTCGTTATTTCTTAACTTACATTTTAACCTTTGAATAATTATTAAAGCTATTAGTTATTGTTTTGAGGTTTGAGCAGAAAGACGTTAGGTATCACAGAACGGCAGCCATAAGAGGATGTAAGGGTGTCAGGTTTGACGTCAGCGATTGAAAGCTAGTTTGTGGTAATAAGGTGTTTAATATCTCCAATTACATGTTGCATTATGGCTTATACAATGTAGAAGATGAGTGTGTGCGCAAACACGTTACACGGGGACCTTACAGTAAAACATTCATGAGCCGATACATATGTAAGACATACTTTACTTTCGAATAAAAGCGAAAAGCTCATTGTGCTATGAACATTTAGGAAATAAATAAAGCCAACGGCTGTGTTAAAAGTACGAGATAAACTCGTTTTCCATTCAATTCGCAGGCAACAGAACACATAGACAGTCCATTTGCATTTTTATTGGTGCCGTTTAAAGAAACAACTTTTACGCAGGAGCAGATACCGGACAACTGGACGCGTTCGCCGAGTCCATACTAAAAAGATTAGGGCACTACAGTTTTATTGATTGACGGTGGCGAGTAAGAATTTTAGCTTATATATTATTTTTCAAGGTCATCTATCATTTGGAAACAAATTAAATCAGCTTTGAGTTGCTTATACTTTGTTATTTGTCGGTCTCTGTGGATTATATCTTGTAAATTAATAATACCTATGTGTCACAATTTGATAGGTACTTAATGTAGTTTTTTTCTAAATCTATGTAACTTATTTATTTATTTTTAGTAAAGTTAAAGTTACATAACACATTCAATCTGAACATTGGCTGGATCTATACATTTTTTAAATACATTTCATTAGAATTCATACAAACGCCAATAAATACGAGTACATGCGACGTACATACTATTTATTTATTTATTTATTTATTTAAAAACTTTTGCAACATAAATTACTGGCTGACTTCATTTTTTTTTATTCGTAGCACGGCAAATGACTCCATTTCACCTGATTTTAAGTTAATATGGAATCCAGATGCGACGACCACTGGTGCAGCGTGAAAACAACGCAGCATCAGTTACCCTCACTCTGGCCCACGAGGCGTGATCGTTTGAAGGACCCCATATCATAGGAAGGAGGGAAAACCTGTGCTGGTAGACTGGAGGTGACTGGAGGTGACTGTAGAGGATGTGCGACAAAGAAACGAGTCACCAAATTTCTTTGTGCGTGATGGCATATTTGAGACAGTGAAGCGGTGACTCCGGAGAGCAGCACGTGTACTCCTATGGAAGAAGGGATTAGGTCAAAGAGCTCTTCAGAGCACTCGTCATGGTATAAGCGATAAAACACGCTAAGTGCCGCAATACCTCTACGTAATTGCAGACATTATTAACATTGACTGTAAGTTTTTGTTATTTTATTTTTAAATAACTAACAGCTCAGAATAACAACGTTCAGTTTGAAAGTCAATAAAACTTTTACAACTAACAATTAATAAGCTCTTTATGTTTTAAGTATTATGAGTACAGATATTATCAGTATCAGTGTTTACAGAATCATGTACACACCAACCTAAGACTTAAGTTTTTAAACATTTACACAGAGACATCTCACAATGTGCATTCAGACAACTGTAGAACGACTTAAAAAGAGAACATCCTGCGTTGTTTCACGAACGGTATCTCTTTAACTTCAAAAAAAGAAATAAGATTTCAAAAAGAAATTAAAAATCGTAGCAGAACGCAATGAGAATAAAAGGGTTTGTACTTAGACCGTTTGACGTCCAAAAAAACCCATACTCTGGCGGGCGAAAAACACAGGGCCGGCTTCAGATGAGACGTCTTCAAAACTGCAAATATACAGCAAGGACTTTTAACAGTAGTTTACTGCATATTTGTGTTTTTTCTTTTTATTTTGAGTCAATAGTTCATATTTTTGTATAATCTTTCTTTAGCTTCCTCTCATTTTGAGGCCAAGCAAACCGTATATCATGAATGGGTTTTACCAATTGCAATTAGTTTACTGTCCCTACAAAGAGTTTTAAAAGGTGATAAGTTTGAAAAATCTAATACATACTTTTAAATCTATATGAAAGTAGCACTTCTACTTCTACGAGTAGCTATTGTACCTGCAGAAAGCCGCCATACTCCATATTTTTTCTGTTTCTTTGTTTTTTGTAAAACATATTGGCATATCGTCGCTAAATCCCCAGTATAATATTTTCCATTACCAGGCTATAACATTTTTACTACTAGGTTCCTGTCTTGCCGTATGTATATAGCACACATTTACATATACATTAGATTATCATCATCATCATCATCATCATCTCAGCCAAAAGACGTCCACTGAGCCGAAACACATAAACACCGTCGTCACGATGTCGTACCACAATGCGGCGTCTGTCTAGTATTTGACAGGCAATAAGGTTTATATTAGCCTGGCGCAACGCTTATTTTTGCGATGCGACGTCGTATCGTGTATATGTGTTTCGGCCCTAAATGTTAAAATCAGGCTACCGAGACACAATCAAGACGTTATTGAATTATCAGGCAAGGTTCAGGCCGTACGTTCGTTTGCCGGCTCTTCTTCTTATTTTCAGCCTATCACCTACTGCTGAATGAAGACCTCCTTACATACACGCTATCCTGTCGGGTCTTGGGCTTTTTAAACAAATTCTTTCCCGTGCGCTTTGTCATGACTTCCGCCCGTCTAGCCGTCTGTCGGCCAACGCCTCTGGTGCCGCCGGTTCGTGGTCTCCACTCTAGCACCATCCTGCTCTACTGGCCATCCATCATTCGTTTTGCAGGCCCAGTACCATCAAAAAGTATTGACGAACCCTACCATCTGGCCCTGTAATAGTGAAAGCTAAAAACGCGAATGCCGAAAGAAACAATGAGAAATGGCGCGCTACACGTCACAGCCGAGTACCATCGTCTCGCGCTCGGTGCAGCGATCCTTCAAAGGCGGCTCTCATCTTAATATGACTTTTTTAGTCTTATTTTACGTGACATTAGCAGCCCTCGAGGGAACAAAGCTTTGAGACTGCTTAGTCGGATGTCTGGTTGATTCAAGATGGCGGTGTCTGCATACTAATTACCATGTGACATTACATTGCTGTAATTTTTACTTTTTATTTTTATGTTTTCTATGTGAAAGTAATTAAAATGGTCGCGCGTGTTTTAATCCAACCTCGTGACCATAATAACGATCTACCTATACATATCTCCCAACACAACCATTTCCTCCTTTCTACAACACGGGGGCCTTAGAAACGAGACGTAAAGAAACGACTTGCTGGTCGGCAGAGTGAGGAAAGCCAGCAGTGGGGACATTTAATGAGCTGATGAGGATGATTAAATATGAACATTTAATTCTTTTTACCAAAAAATTATACTATAAAGTTTCAAACAATTTAATTGGCAATTTTTTACAAAATATCGTTAATGAGAGTTATAAGTCGAGTTTTCAAAGCTTAATACTTATTTAAAAATTTGACGATACATTGATTTAGTGGCTGCCTAATTCATCAGCGTATTCGCTAATTGGTATTGTAACAGACTAATTATCGGTGTTAACTTAATTAACGGATAATAACCGCCATATCCCAGTAGGCAGTTGTGATAATTTGTTATAATTATTGCTAATGTATAGAGGCCATTATTACAACATTATTATAATTAAAATTGTTTTTGTCTTTAAAATTTCCCGTAAAAGGAATAATGTTGACAGTAATCAAACCATGGATCTCTAGGTCTGAGACCGACGATTTAACTACTATATTACAGATGCCTTTACTTATAGCTCGTCTCTCATCTGCGGCGAGCACTGATTAGTGCCCTAAACAATTAAAATTCTATATTGTTTCACAGCTACAGTGTAAACTGTATTTACAGACAGCTTATATTCTCATAAGCATACATATATTATTTATAATATTTATAAAATTTATGATATTTTTTTTCAGCGCTTACGTTAGCCTTCTCGGTAGCATAGCAGTCAGTGCAGCCACACGGATTGCGGAAGACCCAGGTTCGATTCCTGGCTGGGTCGGGTTAGGCGTTTAATTTTTTCAATGTATTTTATAACTTTTATAAATATTTAATTTTTAGCTTCAGTGCAGCAATTAGCACTTGAAAATAAAAAGTAAAAAAAATATACTTTTTATTTTCAAATGTAATTGCATTATATTCACATTTTAGTCTTGAATTCAAAGAAATTTATTTAAAACTCATAAGAACATAGTTCACTTATAATAAGCTAATATTATGAGCTTACAAATTAAACTTAATTAACTATAGTCCAGCATTACGCATAATTCTATTTTACAAAACATTTTTGTACACATATTCTTCCAATTTTTATTTGAAAACATTAAATGAACTGCACTCCTTCACGTTTATTGGGTAAGTCATTATATAATTGTGCTCCTTCAAACATTTAGTTGTTTTACCATGGTCTGTTCTAGGTACTGACATTTTTATCTTGTTGGTGTTCCTTAATTGATGTCTAAAATTCCTTTTGGTAAATAAAATTTGTGAATGTTATTGGTTTGTTAAAATATTTATCAAAATGCAAAATTTTGTATTGTTTCACATTACACTGTATTCACAGCAGACGACAGCTTATATTCTCATAAGCATACATTTTATTTTCAAATGTAATTGCATTATATTCACAATTTTAGCCTTTAGTGGCAAACCCCTACACCAATTAGTGGTTAAGGGGACACAATAGTGAGTTTAACTAAAACTTGTTGTCAACTTCAATATTTGTACATCGCAATATTAATTGCGCTAACGTTGCGTTATTAATAACGTAAACAAGCAAATCTCGTTAGCTGGGGCAATCCCTTTTCACAACAGTTGGAATCTAAGTTAGCTAGTGAACTTGAATTGTGTGAGCTGTGTTTGCTACAAACACAATTCTGCAATGTGACAACTTTAAATGTCATGGAAATTTGTTATGGTTCTGGCAACATTTTTTCTCTACCTGTTTTATATTTAATGGCGAAGTGGCCACCTTATTATTTAATTTTTAATGTGTTATGTTATGTTGTGTAATAATTATTAATCATTTACTTTAGTTCTACGCATTTTTTAAATAAAAGTATTATTAAATACAAAAGAATGAAACAAAAGACAATTGCTGAAGAAGTCTTTATATTTTCTTAAACCTAAGCAGTTGAATGAAAACAAATGAACTCGTCACATCTACATAATTCACTTGGCACATCAGAATGGCGCGGTGACAATTTGGATGGAGTCGCAGCAGCCAGCCCCTTCTTCGAACGGCGCGAGCACAACTAATTTGGCTCCGCCGCATAGTAGGCCGGTCCTCACAGCAAATTCTGTGCCAAAACGTACCCGGTTTCGGTACTCTTCGCGCCAGTTTACGGCCCGACGCCCTGTAATTGCACACATTATGCTAATAATGTGTTTCTATTTGCTGTTACCGCCGATCTGGGGTAATGAGGGATTTTTGTTGCCCCGTTACTTTAACTTTAACGGCAGATGTGCTTACGAATTTCGTTTCAAATTGGCTTGAATACTTAAGTTAGTTTACTGATTTAGCACAAAGTACTATTCCAATTTAGACACTTCTTTGATACTGAACTCTTAAATTTCTTTTACAATTTCACAATGGGGAAGCGCTTGGCTTCATATTACCTGACGGTAAAAGTGGTAAGGTAGCGCACTATTCCCGGAATTCCAACTACGAAAACTACTGAAAGACTAGCTCCATCTCTATTTGTCATTACAATAATGCTAAAAACATTGTTGTTATGACAAATTTCTTAGATAAGATGATGGAAGCCAGGCGAACCCAATCTCAGGCCAGAAACTGTGATACATAAGTTAACTATGAAAGTTATAATTTGAAAAAAGATAAAGTGATGAAAATATCCACGACCCCATGACAATGCCGGGTTAGGTGCACTACCAACTATGCTATCGTGGCTCTATCCAACTCGCCGAATCCCGCTCGTGGAATTTTTTCTTCTGTCTTCTGTCTTTTTTCACATATATATAGATAACCGCTTCTGTGGTCTAGTGGCTAAGACCACCGGTTTAGACCCAGAGGTCCCGGGTTCGATTCCCAGTGGGGGGTACATGTTTGTGTACTCGGTTTGGTTGGTGGTAGGGCTTGTTAGTCCGCCTGGCTAGTTACCACCATTTTATCTAAATATGTCGCCGTAACATCAATGTTTGTAGCATTGTTGTGTTTCGGCAGCTAGAGATAAGATAGCCAGTGCTTCACTAGTTGAGAATCCCGGGTGAAGTGCTCTTCCATCATTGACCTTATCATCACTTTACATCAGGTGAGATCAAGACACTGTGCTTACCCGTAAAATATAAAAAAATATAAAAAAACCATTGTAATTTGTTCGTAACAAAATTTGCGTAAAATTATATATAACCATAATTATAAAAGTTATGATATGGCTTACGGACATTATACATTTCGCTCTATTTCGCATTACTTTTTAATTTGCTATCAGTGAGAATCAAATGCTTAACTACCACCTAGAATAAAAACTTTAAAAACGTTAAAAACACAACAAATTACCTTCATAATGCAAAGGAATCACTTTCCTATACAAATGCAGGTGTCTGACAACTGAATCACGCGCTGTGATTGCCAAAACGGGACACGGAGGAGACACTGAGGCGAGCATCCGCGCCGACCTTCCGCTGGCCGTCAACAAGATTATCGCGCGAGCATTAACTTTCAAAACTGCGATCGATGCAGCAATCATCAACGTTATGGGTATCATTTGGGGCGACTTTGTCTGTAAGCAGGAAAATAAGAACCATTACAATTTATACGCGTGAAATAATTACTTTACAAGCCTTAACGTTTCTGTAACTATTATTTAACCTATGCCTCGGTGCCAGCAGAGTGGCATAGCGAATTCTGTTTAAACGTCGAGCTTAGAAATATATAAAATAAACTCAAGCAGATCCATATAAAGTGTCCATATAAATATTCGTTAATGTCTTAAAAATAATTTTCAATTTCGTTCCTTCAAAATAAGTAACTAGAAGCTCGATGACGCAATGGTTAACGTGCCCGGTCTGAAATTGCTAAGGTTAAGTAATTCTTGCAAAGGCCGGTCACCAGATGGGTTGCCAAAAATGTATCATCTTGAGCTCTTCCGTGCTTCGAATGGTACTTGCGTAAAGGAATTTTATTAGCAGTCGCTAACAACCATCAAGACCGATTTGTAGTTTATGGCCCGTTCTCATGAGCTGATGATGATGATGATGATGATAAGATTCATATACCTAAAGTGTCCATACATATTATATTCGTGTATGTCTTAAAAATATTTTTCAATTTGGTAAGTTATTTAATATCATACTTACGTTCGCTCTAAGCATACTATGAGCCTTCTCGAGGTCACGTCTATCTTCAGCACACCTCAAAGCTTGCACAATACTGTGAAAAACTGTTGTCCATAATTCTGGTACAGTGTAATTGCCAGTTATAACGACACCGTCTATAAGACTGTCAACAATTTCACTAGCGACCGCCATAAGCTTTCTTTTATCGTCAAAATGGTTGGCGACATTAAACACGTTATATGTTAAGTAGAACAATGGTTTCTCATGCTGGAATAAGAATTTGTTGGTTATACAGTTAACGTGTATTAAATTTCAAGATAATATTTTACAAGAAAAAAAACGAACGAGCCTTACAGTAGTCGCATATGATGTGTAACATTTGACATCTCACCTTTTGAAATCAATATTACAATTTACAATAGAAAATAGAATATAGAATTAACAATGAAGTATTTTTTTTCTCTTTTTTCCTTATTTTCTCTCTTTTTTTTCTTTTTTTTAATATTGTTTAAAAGTCTATTACACACGAAATGGTTGAAATCAATATTACAATAGAAAATAGAATATAGATTTACAAATCATAAAGAGAATGCAGTAAATACTCATTAGAAGACATGTCACACTGTTATCCTGTTACACTGTTACGATCACATTTATACAACACAAATATTGCGACTTACAACGGACATTGGGCTTAAAGTGTCGATCACTGGTGGCTTCCCCGACTAACACGTAACAGTTACAGGATCACACTGTTACGACCCTACTTCCGTCCCCTTTCTACTAAATCACTCCCACAAATTGTATATATAGAAGGCGAGCGGAAAGATGTTACTCATCAACATTTTGGATAACCGGTCTAATGGTCTGACCGCTGAGCTACCGAGACAAGAAAAAAAAAGAAAACAGAAGAATTCAGAAAAGTCGTGGTTTCGATCCCCGCTCAAGCTTTCTGGGACTGGTTGATTTCATCTAGTCAAATATTATCTTGTAACTAAATACAACGTGTAACAGAAAGGTGTGCTCAAAATGAAAAGATCCAAAGTGTATCCGATCTTGCTCCTCTATGCAAAGTTACTGATACATAATTATTAACTTTAATTTGGTATGCAATTTTTAATTAAATATTTATATTGTAACGTCACATCAAAGTTAGAGCCCTAGTGGCTTAGTAACCTCTGTGTACTTATTTTATTATCACTGCTGCTTGCTTATGGGCGCCTGACGCGCATGACTACAATAATATAAATATTTAATTTACAATTGCATGACAAATTAAAATTAATAATTGACAAATTAACAACACATACAAGGTTTTGATCGGATACACTTTGGATCTTTTTATTTTGACCACACCTTTCTGTTACACTTTGTATATAGCATTGTCAATGCAAAATTCCAAATAATAAAAATATGTTTTAAATTGTAAAGTAGGTAAGTGAAGTAAAAAAAAGTAAACTAACCTTTTTACATATTTCTGACACTTTGGTAACAGCATTGGACATCTTCGTAAAATCAAACACAATACCGTCTGAAATCTGTACAGTATTTACAATTAACTGTGTAATCTGCGGGCCTACAACGAATATCTACTCGTACCATATTCGTATCGTAGCGTAAAATATGATTATTGTATGGAGTTTGATTCAACGCCAAATCGTCCGTAAATGGAACTAACAATCGACAGATGTCATTTCATACATTTTATGGCATTAGCATGACTGAAACTTTACGTTACCTACGATTACGGTAGAAGTTTGTGCTAACTATAGTCTCAAAAACTATCAACTAATGTATCAACTTTTTAAAAGTTTTCGTTAAAGGTGGCCAGTTGCGGCAAGAAAAGGCGAAGGTTATGGTTGCCGCGACTATAAATGAACTCAAATCAATGGTCAATGGTCAGCGTTTGCCAGCTGGGGGAACTTGAAATTTGACAATTGCTAGTTGCGACAATTTCAAACTGGTTCTATCAACGAGTGTAGCAATTAAAAACTGTTGTCGATCGTTGACACTCGCCACTAGAGTTGCTATGTAACCGCAGTTTCTTCAGCTTATAATGGAAACAGCTTGCGAGTTGCGTGTTGCCGCAATTGGAGATCAAACTGGCTCTGTCTGCTAAGCGCATTCAGTAAATAACATATGAAATATAACAAATGCAGTAAATAACGTATGCCTCACTTTAATGAATTTGGTTAATTTTTCTGTGCAATGCTCCGAGATTTGGAGTACAATAGGTATGCTCAATTTCATGTTTCGTGTCTTGTATTCAATTACTTGGTCCTCATTAGACACGTTCTTGAGTATTATAAAGTCAGTCTGAAATAATAAAATTATATACTTTCAGTCGATATTCCTTCATCTTTTTTATTTTAAACAATAATTGTGTAATCCCAAAACAATTTTTGAAATTAGACAAAGTAGCTTTTCCATAAAAAATGAAGAAGAAAAAACTAAAACTAAGTAAATAAAATTAAAATTGACAATGTCAATACTTATAAAAATATATCCATAAAAAATGAAGAAAAAAAACTTAAACTAAAATTTTAACTAAAACTAATTAAATAAATGACAATGTCTAAATTGTATATTTTTAAATATAGCTCCATAAAAAATTAAGAAAAAAAACTAAAACTAATTAAACAAAATTAAAATTGACAATGTCAATGTCAATACTTGTAAAAATAGTTCCATAAAAAATAAGAAAAAAAAACTAAAATACTAACTAAAACTAATTTAAAAAAAATTGACAATGTCTAAAACAATCGCAGATACTAAATTGTTTATTATTTTATTCACGTATTAGACTCGATGTTAGTTTAAAATCGTTTTTAAAATATTATAAAAGTTTCAGCATAACATCCCTTACTTTATTTCAATGCTGGGCTCAATATTACGATATTAGGCAATTGGTGGCCACCAGACAACTTGACGATTTCTCGCGCTCTACGCACACCCCTCACACGCCTTTCGTGCGTATACAACCTGGGACCTTTCAGAAGCTTTACATGATTCAAAATCGTGGGCACTAGATAATAAAAAAGTAATGTTCACGTACCCTCTCATCTACTTCAATTGGCTCAGTGATTGACATAGTGACCGACAAACCAACAGGTCGTACATACAACGGGGGATACATTTTGGGCATTTTCACAGCTTCGCTTACTGCTTGCTTGAGAGTTTCGAAAAGCTTATCATCATGTATAGTACGGTCGACATTGAATATGTTTACCCCGCTATTCATTAATAGGTAGATACCGTGAACAGTGTAGTCTTGATCTAGAAATGTAATTTGGTTTAACCGTATACGTAGTAAAGGCTTAAATTGAATTCATTCATGATTCATTAGTAAACACAATAAGTAATAAATATTGCGAAATTTATTGCGGTAAAAATAAAATATTAATTATTCCTGTATCTTCCCGTGCTTGATTCCCCCTGAAAGTTATCAGTAACATATCGTTTGTTAAAACGCTATTTTTAAGTAAATATTGTTTGGGGTGAAACAATTACGGGCGAATCAGGACTAACCCATAAAAACAATAACAAACAAGCTATTATAACACAACGAACACAGTAAAAACACTTACTAATATTAAACATAATGTTAACTGATTGAAATAGTCTGTCCCGCAAAATATCAAACTTGTTATAGCACTGCAAAAGAGTAAGTGAATGTTATCTCTTGAAGTGTCAACTTTATTAAAGTCCATAAAAATAGGATTTAGGTAAAGTTGTTTGTGGTAACAACAGATTTGCAGTTGAGATTGACAGTTATAAAATTTAGAAATGCTCGACAAAAACATTTAAAAAGTTTTTTATAAGTGTTCTATCGCCATCATCATCATTATCATCAGTCTATATCAGTCCACTGCTGGATATAAGCATCTGCAAGTGCAGTGCGGATCGTGCTCAGGCACGATCCGGCTTCTCTCGTGCAGCTCTAAGTGTTAATAAGTGTTCACTTATGTAATTAACATTACTAGTGATCGCCCAGTGGTCGAAATTCGACCATAACTTTTATAAAAAGCTGTTTACTAAACAATATTTTATTAAGGCTGCACGGATTGTGAGTGGATTGGCATTGACAGACTTAGGCCGCTCCTCTTCCATTTTTAAAATTTTCGAAAAATGTATGATACAATGTTTATTTAACATAATGTATTTTTTATGCATAATTTAAAAAAAATATTAGCATTTTGCACTCCTTTTCAATATAAACTATGAGTGTGCAAAATTCCATACTCCTCGGACGCGCAATTTTCGTGAAAAGAGGTACAAAATTTTTGCTTCACGTATTATTATATAGATTTAATATTAGCACGTGATATAAATTTGTTTAAATAGGTCCTATTCATGAGGAGCTCGATGGCGCAAAGGTTAACGCACCCGGTCTGCGAGTGCTGAGGTTAAGCAATTTTCAAAGACCGGTCATCAATCGGATGGGTGACCAAAAATGTATCATCTCGAGCTTCTCCGTACTTCGGAAGACACGTAAAGCCGTTGCTCCCGGCTGCATTAGCAGTCGTTAACAAGCACCAACCCGCACTGGGCCCGCGTGGTGGTTTATGGCCTGTTCTCCCTATCCGTCCATAGGGAAGGCTCGTGCCTCAGCAGTGGGGACATAAATACAGCTGATGATGATGATGAAGTATCTATTCCCGGATTTATATGTTATAAGTTGTTTTGTGAAATTGTCCTTCTGAACTCAGGAGAGCGACAGAGCTTCCTATATTCTGAAGCTCTAAAAAAAAACAATTTTTAGGAAACGCTCTAGCTGAATTCCTTGATGGTTCTTTTAAAAAAAAACTGAACTGTAGGCGTAGTAACTTTAACAAAATGTCAAATGTTGCTTAATTTATTTAAGTACTTTGAATTGACTTACTAAGAAAATATAAAGGGATTTTGCTCTTTGAGACGAAAAAAAACAAGGCTGTTCCTTTGTAACTTATATTATTTCTAAAATTTGCTTCAGTAATTTTCATTCGCAAGGTTTTAAAAAAATTAAGGCAGCCGATAACCGATTCATAAATATATTTAACAAGACACTCACAGCTTCACTAGAATGGTACATCGTAACTCTGTCGACCCACCACACCATGTTTTAGTAAGTAATTAAGTTTGTATAACCTCTTTTCCTTAAATAATAATAGTACCTATATAATTTTTTCACTTACTTATGATATGTCAGCTTTAGACAAAACTTATCGTGGCCATATAGATTAAATGTATTTTTTTTGTATTTCTTTAATTTGTCTTTTACATTTGTGATGCAAAATTTACTAAGAAACTGAAAAAAGCAATGAAAAACAATTACTATAATAAAATTATTTAATGAAAGCCCGATATTGGTCTTCCATTTGTTGAAACAAAGTTTACTATACATTTCTTCTGAAGAGATATCGCCTAGATTGCAAGATTCAAGTTTCGCCATAGCAATTTATTTTTTTCTACAAATTTTTACATTCTATTTTTTTTTCATTGCTTTTTATAGACAAACTAATACGGAGCTCTTATCATTCTCTAATGTAGATAACGTCTGTTTTACTACTATTGTTCAGGAAGGTTGTTCAAAAAGTTTGTATTTGCACTTCTTTCTTAACCTAAGAAAAGTATTTTTCAAATATTAAAACCACATAAGTAAATAACCGGGTATTTACAACAAGCATGTGAAACTGTTTTTAATCTGTTTTACAGAATAATACTTGTTAGTTTGTTTTACAGTTCTTAAAAATAGAAACTGTGAATTTTTTTCTAGTCTCTTTTACAGATAATTTTCGTGATTACAAAGGACTGCTCCTTCTGCCTGTCTGCCAGTCTGCCTGGCTGTCTAAAATTTGTTAGTTTATTTTAAAGTTATAAAAAAAACCAATCGACATTTTTTCGAGTCCTTTTTACATATAAATCTCGTGATCACTAGCTGCTTCACAATTTGTTGGTTCCACCACAACATAATGTCTAGGAAACGATATTTTATGAGTTAAAGTGCGGCCACATCCATCTTGTAGCGTAGAGCACTTCAATTTATGTGCGTAATTAAGTGGAGTTTGCGTTCGGGCCCAGCGCTCGGCACTTCCCAGCGGTAAATGAAATTTACGTACGCCTCCACCTTTCGAACGTATCTTAGACGTGTGGTGCAAGTCACAGACTTGTTACTCGTTCTTCAAACTGACTGATTGGAAATCGCAACGAATCGTCACCATACGTAGCTTTGCAATGTCTCTGTGCCTACGAACCCAGCGTTTGATTGTGGAAAGGCTAAACTAAAAGAAGTAGTACAGTTATCAGCAAAAGTAACTAATGATTGAAATTGAATATAAAACCAGATTGAAATGTCAAAACTTTTAAAACGCAAATCAGAACACCTTCGAGTCTTAGTGCCTTGAAACTTTAGTTCTAACTCTCGAACATTCATAGTTCATAATATAGAAAACATAATCATCTTTTGATGTTTGCTGTACTAGTAAATTTGATTACAGTGATTCATGAAGTAATTAAAAGACAATAAGCATAATATTTTAGAAACTTACATATTGTGCAATATAACAGCACACATTAAAATAAACACTATTTAAGTGCTATGGGTAAAATGAAGATACCATTATCGTAGTTATTTTAAAGGTTATTTAATTCAACAGTGCTAGTAATAGCAATTTAAAACTTTCCATAGTGGATTTGAAATTCGACAACCGTCACCTAAAATTGCTTCAAGGTTACTTTGAACTTAGCAGTCTTCGTTTAAAATAGTTCAAAGTTCATAGTTATTTATTCCATAAAACAATTTACATTGTATTGGAAATTACATAAAAATAAAATAATACAGATTACAATAAGAAAATAGGCATAAAAATAATTATTCAAAGGTTTAAAAAGGGGATTAAAGCAAATTATTTTGTATAGGTGACATCTAGTTGCACCATTAGTAGTCAAGGGCTGACACCGGTGCAACTCGGTCGAAACGTCGGGTATACCGGTAGGTATGTCTATGATACCTATACAACGTAGTCTGCGTTAATCTCCGTCATAAACCTTTGATTAAAATGGAACGCAAACATTTTAAAGTGTATTAAACTACTTAGTCAATGATATAGCCATGAGTGTGTATACCATTCCTTTTCGCCGTATCGCTTGTAACTTGCACCACAACGGAAGGCTTTTAGTCTAGAAACGTAAGAGAAAAGGGTGGCCAAGACGCTGACTCCGCTCGGTTACATTAATAACATTTAGTTCCCCAAAAAAATGATAACTCCCCCATCAGATTGCACCACGGCGGTTAGACGTTGATTTCGTAATTATTTAAATTTTAAAACATCCTTTTTGGTTAACTCGCGATAACGCACCGCTTTAAGACAGTTTTGAACTGTATTATGTACAGTTATATGAATAAACATGCAATCGAGTGCTAAGTTAGCTAGTAACAAGATGAAAAAGTATTGAATATTACTCTTAGGAACAGACTTTGAAAGAAGTAAATTAAAAAAAAGCATTTGGTGACAGAACCACGATAGCATTATTGCAAGTGCAGTGTGTTAATTTTTTTTAACAATACTTCAAATTTTATTTAGTCTGTGTCAAAAAACATGCGTAATGTTAAAGGCCGGCAACGCATCTGCGATTCCTCTGGTTTTGCGGGTGTCTATGGGCGGCGGTGATTACTTCCCATCAGGTGACCCGCCTGCTCGTTTGCCTCCTTCTAATATTAAAAAAAAATGTAAAAAAATAATACTTTTAGTAGACAATAAATCGGTTTTACAAGATCTTCATTAGCTATGACACTGCTTTGATCCCATACTAATCATTGTTAGTCAAATTTAGCTCGATTGTATATTTTAAAAAATCGTAATAGACTAGGCCAGGGATGGGCAAACTACGGCCCGCGGGCCATCTCCGGCCCGTGAATTACCGAAGTCCAGCCCGCGACCATCAAACAAAAATTTAAGTGAATGTGTTTCAGAAAGTAGTATGCATTGTCTGTATCAATATTTTTATTTCACAAAAAAAATATTTATTTATTGAAAAAATACAGCAAAATATTCAATAGGCTGGCCCACCATAGATTTTGTTAGTAAATATTGTCACACGAATGAAAAAGTTTGCCCATCCCTGGACTAGGCACATCCACTGAAATTTTAAGTGGTTCCTACAGTACTGCAGTACTTACAAGTTACAAGTTAATTCTTTGTCATGGGACTTGATGTACATAATATTATCTGGAACTATGCAAAATAGGGAAAATTATTTAAATCAGTCATGAGCATGAATGAATAAATTCAGCTGCTGAAAATGGTAACTTACTACGCTTGATTTGCACAATTCATTATATAATAACGATAGTTTGTTAAAGCACAATATGTGTTACACTTTTATTATTATTTCAAAACGGGGAAGCGTAGGTTTAGCCATGTTGGTTGTTCTTTTTCCTTTCCTTTTATCTTTTTTCATTCTATGTATTTATCTACCTTTCTATCTACACTAACCTATTTCAAAAATACAATAGTCAGAGCATTTCAATAAGACAAAATCAAAGTCAAAATTTTTTATTCAAATAAACTTAAGAAATTTCTTTTGAATCGTCCATACATTTTTTACCTACTACCCATTCAGGACGTCTATTTTTTAGCTGTGGGAAACAATAGGCGCAAGAAACTCCACAGTTTTAATAGAAGTAATGCGGCTAAACTCGAATCGTACACATCCAGCTAATTTGTTAAGCAGCGATTGTTTCTGCGCACCAAGGATCGAGTCCCAGCCGTTAATATTGCATAAGGTACCGCCGGCCTGTTATAATGAAGTGAAATATTCATCAGACACCGTCTGGAGACCAAGCCGCCGCGCCTCCCGAACTGTGGGCTACGTATTCTGTAACGATGCGAACTTTCTTCGTACAATTCTGAAGTTATTATGTGATCGTGTAGCACATTTGATGGCGCAGTGATTAACGCGTCCGGTCTGCAATTGCTGAGGTTAAGCAACTTTCGCAAAGGTTGTTCATCGAATCGTTGACCTTAAATTTAATACCTTCGTGCTTCGGAAGGCACGTAAATCCGTTGCTCTCGGCTGCATTAGTCGTCAACAACCTCAAATTCGCACTGGGCCCACGTGGTAGTTAATCCTCCTTATCTATCCAAAGAGGAGGTTCGTGCCCCAGCAGTGGGGACATAAAGATACCTGGTACTGTGCTGTGCTGGTGCTGTATGATAAGCGTTTCCGGAAGCTAATTTATGGACCTTGGAATGTTTTTGCTACGCCATTATTTATTTGTCAAATCACTAATGCTTAACATTTGGCACCGTTAATGCTTTTTTGTGTCAAAGGTGTTCCAATGTATATATGTAATTCTTTCTTTGTCGGATCACCTTGTTCCGAACCCGGTCCTTCAGAGAAACTCCGAGCAACGCCCTTTCCCTTCAAATTTGTGCACCAGCCCTACCGCAAGTGTCCAATTTTCGGCTCCGTATGTCATGACGGGTAAGAAACACTGATTAAAGACTTTCGTCTTTAGACGGACGGATGTAAGTGGAATAGGCGACGTAAATACCCGACGTAAAGACAAGCCGGACTCGCGTCTTTGAATTTTTGAGAGCCCGTGTGAGTCTAGGCGCATGTTTTATATAAAAATCAGAAAAAATAGAGCTTAAAACAAGAAAATACAAAGATGCTCTAAATGCAAGCTAAACAACAGGAGGCTTAAGTGCCAACATTTGGGGGACTTTAATAAATATAGCCATTATAAAGAAGAGGTGGATTCTTTGCTGGATGGACCAATCACACCCGACCATTTGAGCCCCGCAACTCATTTCTAATGGCTGGTCAAATGAAATAAATAAATGTTTCCCACCAATTATCCAGCCCCAAGAAAAGCTTCCTTAAGAAACTCGAGAAATGGTTAACTAGACAACGGATAAACATACTTAAATATACACTTATTATACATAGAAAACACTCAGACCCGAAACAGTTTAGAAAAACAGGTATTTCTAAATTGAATCGACCGGGGATCGAACCCGGGACCTCAGAAATGATACTACTGTTTGACACTTTAAGCCCAGTATTCGAAAGAGTTTTTGCCGCCAAAAAATAACATAGACTTTCATTGAAATACCACGGGATGAAAGCAAGGGAGCAGGCGGTCGGCATTCAATTGTTGATAAAGACTAAAATCAGTTGCTGACCCTATAACAATGTCGACCACTGGTTCCTGTCGAATTACCTTACCACGTGCCATTACCTTACGTGAAAAACGTTGAAATGAAAAGGTGCACATTTGTAATACTCGCAGAAAATATGCTCGCATTGCAACTGCGATCGAGAAATTCCAGAATCGGCCCGCGCCGGACTCGCGTCGTTGAATTTTTGAGGGCCCGTGTGAGTCTGGGCGCATGTTTTGGATGAAAATCTGCGGCGGAGCTGCCTCCTGCGAGGAAAAAGAAAACTCATTTACGTAACAAATTTTTAATCTCTTACGTTTCGTCGCGTCAGCGAGGCGCCTCGTAACGTTCACCGTAGTATTGTCTCAGCCGTACTTTAGAATTTTTGATTACATTACGTGCTTACGGCTGACAGGTTTAACGAAATTATTTTGTGAAAATAAAAAAAACTTTGCACTTCGTTTCAGATTGGATTTTTTACGCCTAAGTTTTTATGCTGACGAGTAATAAGGTTCGTTATCCCATAAGTTCCCGTAGGTGCTATATTCCCCTTAAATCGTATGCCCTCGCACGCTATTTTAGTAGAGGTTGGTAGGTACTGTAAATTATTTTTTAAGACTTTGATAGATAATGAAAATTCTGAAGAGGGCAAAAATTTCCGATGACTTAATTTCAATGTTTGTGGAACAGTATATAGGCTATTTACATACTTACCTTGATCTAAATAAAGCATTTAGTGGCTCATTTTATAACATAATTGAAAAGAAATGTTCTACTGAAACTGAAACTGAAAATTGACGAAAGCTCTTAACAAAGAGATGTATGTTTGTTGAAAACCACACAACGGCAAATGTCTCCGGCGCGTGTGCCATGGCCGATATATTTATCATGTGTAGTTAATTTCACAGTTCGCTTGTAATTAATTTCGAGTCAGCTTTACTTATACACATACACGCGATTATAATGAGAATGGTATGATGTTTTGTTTGTCTCCGGTTTTGATATGAGACATGATATTAACATTTGTGGTTCGTCATGTAAAGTTTGTTTATGAGTATGTTTAGATGTTTAAAATTAATTTTAATTATCATTTAGTTCACTCGGTGGCCGAGTGGCAAAACGCTACCCGATACCCGAAGATTCAATTCCCAGATCGGGCAATGTGTCTTTCAAAATTTCGATGCATTTCGCCCGATTTTGTTATCACCAAACCGAGTTTGGCAAGCGTGGTGATAAAACCATTACCTATCAATTGTAGCAAAGCTTTTGCCCAGCAGTAGGACAGTTATATAGACTATTCACTTCACTTTACTACTATCATTTTGTTAATATTACAGTTACTGTTACAGTTAGCCTGTATTTGATTGATTTGACATTGCCCCTTTGATGTTTTGCTCATTTACTGCTTCATTGGGTTCTTGTCTGATGTCTCTGTGATTTTTTTTGTTAGAGGACTTGGAAATCTAAAACAAATTCTCTTCTTCTTCTTCTTTTGTTTATGGCATGTTTTGTGTCAAAACAAATTCTCAATGTCTGCTGTGCAGGCGATGACAGCCGCAGCAATGACAGAATTGACAGAGGACATTGGTTTTGCTTTTTCTCTCTTTGTGTGTCTTTATGTCAGGCAAAGGCATTTCTGTTCTTCAGCCGAGCTATGAGTTAGACTTTATAAAAGTTTTGTAGCGTGCAATTTTTTATTTGTATTCTTATTGTATTGTTTTACACGTTAATGTTTGTAATGTTGTGTTTGAATAGTTTTTTATTTATGTTTATTGTTTTATGTTTTTGTTCCGGGTCGTCTCGTCGACCCTTAGGTCCCGCCAGAATACCAGCGCTGCAGCGGCTATTGTCGTTGTAGCCTATGCTGAAGCTGGGGCCTAGTTGGCCACACTAAATCAGTCACACATAACACACAACACTAAAATGATCATCATCATCATCATCTCAGCCAAAAAGACGTCCACTGCTGGACAAAGGCCTCCCTCAAGGATAAATCATTATTATGCAACATTTACTGAACAAAAAGGATGTTTTTGTTGTTAGTTTACTGTACTGTACTGTACTATTTATGTATATTATTATAATGTAATCAATAAAGTGCTTAGTCTATCTATCTGGTATGACGCTGCTATGTCAAATTATGTTTACTATTGATCACCCAGTGGTCGATATTCGACCGTAATTTTATTAAGGCTGCACGGATTGTATCATACATAAGCAATAAAAAATTAAAAAAGATAGAATGTGAGAAAAAACACAAATGTCGAAAAAATTCCACGAGCAGGATTTGAACCCGCACCCTTCTGACATACCAGGTCAGGTGCTCTCCCAATTGAGCTATCGTGGTTCTAACCAGCCCGCCGAAATTATTCAACACTATTTACTTTTTACTTTGAAAGCCAAAGGCGCCTATTCAATGTCAACAACTACCGTCATTAACATCTGATCATAATATTTTTACAAATACTAAAGATCAGTTAAGAAGTAGGCAAGCTATTTATAAAATGTTTATATAACTTTTAACGCAATTTTTGTTGCGAACAAATTACAAAAACACAAATGTCGAAAAAATTTCCACGAGCAGGATTTGAACCCGCACCCTTCTGACATACCGGGTCAGGTGCTCTCCCAATTGAGCTATCGTGGTTCTAACCAGCCCGCCGACACTATTTACTTTTTACTTTGAAAGCCAAAGGCGCCCATTCAATGTCAACAACTACCGCCATTAACATCTGATAATAATATTTTGTTTTTGACATTTGTGTTTTTGTAATTTGTTCGCAACAAAATTTGCGTTAAAAATTATATAAACATTTTATAGAATGTGAGTTTAGATTGGCATTGACAGATTTCGGCCGCTCCTCTTCCATTTTTGAAATATTTGAAAAGAATATATATGCGTGTGTGTCAAATACATGGTAGTGTGTGTAATGTTTGTTTTATTGATTTGATGTATTTTTTATGCATAATTTAAAAAATATATAACATTCTGTACTCCTTCTCTATATAAACTATAAGTGTGCGAAATTTCATACCCCTCCGTCCGTGCAATTTTCGTAAAAAAGGAGTACAAAGTTTTTGCTGCACGTATTAATATATAGATTACACATTGACAATGCATGTCGTACTTTCCCGCAGTTTTACAACACATATGCCCCTTATTATCCGCGATTCCTTTCCTAAAAAGGCCTTCAGTACACCGCGAGGCTCGCCACTCAAAAATTCATTGACCGTCTGTGCCGTGAATGGGTTTAGAAGGTGGCGTCTCACGACTTCTGCTTGCCTAGTAATTTCTTTAATAAGTAATCTTGGAACTTGGATTCATATTGCTACGAGAGTATTCAATGAATGTGCGTTGTTGTTGTTGCAAGCCTTAGTCAGAACAATGGAAAGTTTTAAAAATTTAATATAGGCATCATGGCTTGATATCAATGATTGAGTCCAATCTCTGCCCAGCAGTGAGACAGATATAGGCTATTTACTTTACTATTGGTGTAAGCTTGTAATAAATTTTAAATATTCCATCAGTTGATGTCTGTGATTGTTGAACATCAATAAAGTCACACTGAGTAGCACAATAAACCACCGTATCACCTTGAAGCTATACAACGTTAGTCGAACGGGGGTACTAAGCCGAAAGGAGGTTAAAGTATACTAGGGTGCTAGGCGAGCATTGAGGTATACTGTATATGTATAGGGTGCTAGGCGAGCATTGAGACTCGAGACTGTCGGCAAGGCATTCGGCTTTTTCGTCGTCGTCAAAGGCGATCGGGTTTGTTAAGCATAGAGATGACAGTGTCCGACTTAAAGACTCTCACCAACTTCCAATAAGCTAGGTGAGAGGGCTATATCTCTTTATGTAGGCCATTCCAACTGGAATCGCGGAGCTCTTTTATGCGTTCTCTAGCAGCGCGCTGCAAGTAACGCATACGAGCTCGGTTATCCGAGGTGGGATAGGAGTCATGCGCGCGTGGTGGCGTTTTTCGCCCTCAGTAGTTGCCTCATATCGTCCGGCAGTTTAAAGCGATGGTCAACCGTCGCTACAACCCGCCGGGACGATTCGCTTATAGCTTATAGCGTTAGTGAGGTGACTTCCGTGGGCGTCGATCGCCGCCACTGTCTCGTGAGGCGAGGCAATAACATCGGGGATCTAGTTTAATGACTCACTGGCGGTAGGTTCGAGTAGCTTCTCGAGCTTATCCCAGTCAGTCACCACCTTAATGACGGGGGTGGGGGTGGGGGGGGCCTAACTGTAAAATAACCGGCCTATGGTCGGAGGAGAGCGCGTGGATCACTTCTATGGAACGCAACCGCTAGGTTACGTTCCTTAGGAGTGCCATATCTAATGGGTTAGGGGAGTAGTTATCTACTAACGGATAGTGGGTGGGCTCCATAGGCACGACGATATCAAAGAGCAATGACTCAGCGAGGTAGCTCAACACCCGACCGTTACGGTTGTCTGTATTGCAACTCCACTGAGCGTGTTTGCTATTGAAATCGCCGACAATAATGACGGCGTTATCCATAGCAAACAGCGCCTCGAGATCGGGCTGTGTCAAAAGCTTATTAGGGGACAAATACGCGGACGCAATAGGGTGGCCTGTCATGCCTAGCCGACAGACCGAAACCTTGATCGTTGAAAATTCCCGCTATGATAGTAGTATCCCCCCAGGAGCAGAAGGGCAGCTAGGTCAGTTCCTCAACTATCTTCGTTGTTACCGTTAAGTATCCACCAGTTGGCTACTAAGCGTAGTCTTGCAAATACAGCCTGTCGTGTGAAACAGCGACAAGCGCCCCCGCAATGAAAATTGCGTCGAGAGCGCTATAAACGCGACGTACCGTACACCCGAGCCTTACCGGTACACAGTAATATGGACCGAGAACAGCAAACGGATCGCGGACCGAGCGCGCGAGGGAGCACGAGCGAGACGTGCGTCCAGCGCGGCGAGCAGAACGGGAATGAAAAATGTAGAAAAAAAGATGATGGATGGTTCCAACCTTAGATTGTTATTTGTACTGAGTTTGTATGAAATAAACAATTTTTCATATTTTTTTATATAAACATATTATTAATAAAGCTAAAAATAAATGTCCTCCTATCGACTCAACTAAATAAACAAAAGCCTACAACAAACAACATCTCGATAAACGCGAATGCCGTGCACAGGTAAGTACTTATGTCAGCAGATAAAGTTGACGTCAATTAGCACCTCTCATCAGCACAGCACTCCATCAGATATCGCGTCAACATAAACAATGGTGACAATCGCTTTGCGAAAAATAATGACGGGCTTCGGGCTTCGGGCTTCGGGCTTCAGTGTAAACGGGACGCGTTGTCGAGGACAGATTTCAATTGGCGTTATTCCATTCTGTGTAGAGTCAATTAGAAAAGTTGTATTACCTTTTTATAGGTTTTTGTATTTATAATTCCGGCGAGACTAGTGTCTTTTTTTTTAAATTTATTAGGAAATTCTACAGCTTTTTACAAACGCATTTTAACTTACTTATTTTAAGATACATAAGCCAATTAGATAATTTCACAACTTAGACTAATTCATAGATTCTGGAGCGGAGTGCCGACTTTCGCACTTTGCCAACTTTTGGAATATTCAGTATAGGTAATAGCGGAGTGCCGACTTTTGAAAATTCCTATGCAATTAATCGCTTATTGACGACTTTTTATAAATTTACGTATTTTATGAGTATTTTTCCGACTATGGTGAATTCCGTTACTTCTGAAAGCACGATGCCGACTATGGTACAGTTGTGTTCAAATACTCCTTGGACTCGTGATACCACCTAATGATACCAAAGGTTCAAGTGGCAAGCACCCATATGATACATTATAATCTCTATAGATTAATAACTAGTTACATATTAAGAATAACAAAAGGAACTTGACAACATAATAATGCTCGTGTTCAATAATCAGTATACAATCTTTCTTGTATAACTTACATTTTAACGAATAAATTAAAGCCACAGACCAAATCCCTACAAACAAACATACAAACAAAAATACACATTTCATACATATATATAGGTATATTGGATACAATTAAACTCACACATTCATGCTTACGTACATACATGTACGTACACACGCCTGCACACCAGACCACCACAAACCGTCAAACTTCCTATATATGGTTGAATATCCATTGAAGAGTTGTTTAACAAACTCGAGTACGATAACTCGACTCGAAGCCACTTTTACTTAACAAATACTCGAACACAACTAACAAGTTTTAATTTTACTTTTAAATTTTAGGTTCCAATCGCAAGACTCCACTACCAAACCAACTATAACATTCTACCTGTCACTGACCACTGATCTCTCTTACTTATCAGGCTTGAGCACGACTCGTTTCAGAAATAGGCTCGAGCTATGAAATCGAGTTCGAGCCTGTTCCGAAACTCGATATGCTTTTTAAGCATCAAACACAAACTTTCGCATTTATAATATTAGTGTGATACTTTCTCATTTATGGCAATGTAGGTACTTAATTGTTTGGAAATATAAAAGTACAGTTATACGAAACTTTAATAATTAATCCTTTATTTCACATATAAAACACACATTAAAACAGACGTTATACAAGACATACACAAAGGTGAGCTTATCTCTAGAAGAGATCTCTTCCAGCCAACCCTAGCTGTGGTGTGGAACTTTGTCTCAGATCTAAAAAAATTTAAATGATTTATTTTATTTCAGACCGTTTGACCCAATGTATTATGAACAATTAAAACTCAAAGCAAACACACTCACTCCCACTGTTAGGCAAAGGCGTTCATTGGAATCAAGTCATCACTACAATAGATAAGATATAAGTCAAGTAATGACTGTTAAAATGATGCTATACTAATCGCCTCGCTTTCCAAATGCGGGTTGGTGATCTTCTAATCAGCCAGGCGGAGAAATAAGCCCTACCACCAACCAAACCGAGTTCACAAACATACACAATTACACATACTAGTGACCGTAGTAGTAGCAGACCGTAATTTTATTAAGGCTGCACGGATTGTATCATAAGCAATGAAAAATTAAAAAAGATAGAATGTGAGTTTGGATTGGCATTGACAGATTTCAGCCGCTCCTCTTCCATTTTTGAAAAGAGTATATATGCGTGTGTGTCAAATACATGGTAGTGTGTGTAATATACATTTTTATACTTTCGCGTTCCATAATTAAACAAATTTAAACGGGGATTAACGCAAACTAATTAGTAAAAAGGTATCATACCTTCTTTATACCCGACGTTTCGACCGAGTTACAACGGCCGTGGTCACGGGCGGACTGCTGTCGCGATGTTGCGCCTCCGTTTGCGCGGCAGTCTTCATCCACCGTCACATTATTTTGCTAACTACCGCCACACACAACACTAACGTCGGGTATAAAGAAGGTATGATACCTTTTTACTAATTAGTTTGCGTTAATCCCCGTTTAAATTTGTAGAAGTGTGTGTAATGTTTGTTTTATTGATTTAATGTATTTTTTATGCATAATTTAAAAAAAAATTAACAGTCTGTACTCCTTCTCTATATAAACTATAAGTGTGCGAAATTTCATACTCCTCCGTCCGTGCAATTTTCGTAAAAAAGGGGTACAAAGTTTTTGCTTCACGTATTAATATGTAGATATCAGTTAGCCGTACATATAAAATAAGATATATTCATTCAGACCGGAAGGAGGCACATACTAATTTCACTAACGACTTCATACGTTCCACTTGGTCCGGTCAGGAAGGAAAGTCGAGTATATAAATAAAAAGAAAATGTTTTCTAGGGCCCTTCGCCCCGGCGGCGGAGCCTGCTCGCTTATTTGCATACAACCGTCCTTAGGCGTGTGTCCTCAAATTCAGCTCATGTAAGGTGATGTGGTGCACTAATATAATAATTAAGGTTTTCCTTATATTTTTCCTGGTAGCTTTAATTTACGATGCTAAATAGATCAGAACGGTCGGACAAAGCGTAAAGTGTTAGCCTATGTACTGAGGCCTCGATCATTGAAGTTAAATCTACAGTTAATGGGTACATCATCATCATCATCATCATCATCATCAGCTCATTTTATGTCCCACTGCTGGGGCACGAGCCTTCCCTATGGATGGATAGGGAAAACGGGCTATAAACCACCACGCGGGCCTTCCGAAGCACGGAGGAGCTCAAGATGATAAATTTTTGGTCACCTATCCGATAACCGGCCTTTGCGAAAGTTGCTTAACCTTACTCTTACGCTTAACACTCGCAGACTCGTTAAACACTGCGTCATCGAGCTTAATGGGTACGCGCTTGCCAAATGTGGGTTGGTGATCACAAACCCGGGCTATGCAAAGAAAAATACGAAACATACATTGCCCGACCAGGGAATTGAACCCAAAACCTCCGAATATCGAATCGAGCGCGTTGCAACTCTCACACACGGAGGGAGGCAAAGTGTGTTTTAGATTTTTCTATGCATAGCCTGAATTTATAAAGAGTATTTCTATTTCGTATTTCTATATCTTTTGAGAAGATTTTAGGATGCGTGACCAAAAATGTAAGTTTTAAGCTTTCCCATGATTTTTCAGTTATACGGCGAAAAGAATTAACTCAAATTTATTTCTACAAAGGTTCTAATGAAAGCGAGCAAAAATTAATACCTTATTCTTATGTTAAAAACATAAAAGAGTATTGTACTGTCTGTCTGGCATTTCATTTTTTTATATCGCATTTGGTAAGCGTGGTGAAGAAGCCAATACTGCAATATATACAACTAGCTGACGCGGCGGACTTCGTACCACTTTGACAGTTTCTATGACAACAAAACAAACAAATCGTGGAACATTTTGTATTGGAAAATTAAATTGTCGTTTTTAGTAGTTTTTGCAATTGATTTTTATATATGTACCGATATTTTGACGCCTCACAAGTGGCATTTTCTTTAAATCAATAACAATATATAACACTACGATAAATTTTCAAACACACGAAACACCGTTGATACTTTTGCAAAAGAAGCGGTATCATTTTCTTTAAGGCGGTACCTACCAAATTCTGATTGATTGATATTATGGTAAGACGTACCATGTCATATGACGTATTGTCCGTTTAAAGTTGTCAAATGCTGGCTGAAGAACTGTACGTCATTCACATTCACTCACTCACTTTTCATACCATGATATTTAAAAAAAAATCTTAATAGAGTAAAAATATATTTTTTTCTTTTATTTTTCTTTACAAACCTTGTCCTAATAACAAACACAAAATTAAAAGAATTATCCAATTTTGTGCAGTCGACCGGAAGTTATGCGCGTACATACATTTCAGTAATTCATTTTTATTTATAAATAGATAGATATACAACAATACAATAGTTGTGATGATGACTTGAATTCGGTGATAAAAAGTATTTGAAATTTAGTCTCATTATTACTTTTCTTTGTGTTACTTAGCTTTTAACTAAGTAGGTACTTAACGAATTGTCCATGACAAACAGCGGAATAAAAGTCTTGTTCATGGTACTACCAAATTAATTACGTAGTATCGTTAAGTTTTAGGTGCTCTCTAATTAGAAAACACTGAGGAGCGTAATTAGACGACACTTAAGGAGTAACGATCCCTCTGAAGCTTTGTCAAAGCGTGCCGGAAGGCGAAAATACTAAAATTTATTCAAAATGTAGCAGCACCCGCTATAAAAGCTAAAAAAACAGTTTACTTGAATTCTCTCCTTAAATAAAACAAAGGCAAGAGTCTAATAGGTTATATTAGAAACACGGTACAAGGCACAATTACTAATTTACTTTAAAAACCCTTTATAATTTTAATGTCATATTAAAGCGACTACAAAAGTACTTTTTTTTTCTAAATTGTTTCGGGTATAATAAGTGTATAATAAGTATATATTTAAGTATATTAAGTATGTTTATTCGTTGTCTAGTTACCCATTTCTCGAGTTTCATATGGAAGCTTTTCTTGGGGCTAGTTAATTGGTGTGAGTGTGGGAAACATTTATTTATTTTATAATACGTGAATAGGAAACTGCGTGCCCCTATTTAAGCACATTGCGCGGACTGAGGAGTGTCAGATTTGGTATTTAGTTAAAGTGTATAATGAAGGAGTCGCGAAAGATAATATACATATTATATAATATTATGTATGTAAAACAAATACATTATAGAAACATTGTACACCTACATTGTGAGTTACGGTTTTAAATTTCGATCGCGGGGTGGTCACCCCTTGTTGTATTAATAAAAGTAATACGCCACGCCTCGGTGGCCGAGTGTCAAAGTGCTCGGCCCCATACCCGAAGGTCCCGGGTTCAATAACCAGGTCAGCAAAGTGTGTTTGGGATTTTCCGATACACAAACCGGGTTTGTGATCACCAACCCGCATTTGGCAAGCTTGGTAAGGCCTTTACTCATTAATTGTTGTGATGACTTGATTTCAATGATGGAGGCCTTTGCCCAGCAGTGGAACAGTTATAAACTATTCACTTTTTTACTTTAATAGTTTGAAAGATTTATTTACAACAGACTACAGAGTGGAGAGGCATAGGGAGGAAAGCTTGGGGTCGGCTACGCATACGTTATACTTACCCTTGGTCTTGCCAGCAACCATGTACTGTTGTGGTAGTGTGCCGGTCACAGGTCGTATGTTGGTTTGCCGACATAAAATAAAAACAGGCACCCGGGCTGATAGCAACAATTTACCTATTTTGTTTTCTATACAAAACAGACTTACGGAATAAAACCTTAAAACTAATACAGAATACTACATAAAATGTAACTCATACAAAACATCGAGAAACATGCAGTCACGCAAACATGCAGGCAAGGATCAAGCCTTGCCACATCTATACATATAATCTATACATATAATAAAGCTAAAGAGGGTCGAAAGTCTGTACTTAAAAGATATTCGAAAAAAAAGTTGACTGGGGATACTTAGAATCAATAACAGAACACGTTCCAACAGTTTTTAGAATTTTTGTCTGTGTGTCTGTTTATTTGACCGCGCATCACGTGAAAATGGCTGAACGGATTTGGATGAAACTTTGCACATAGGCAGACCTTGACCCGAACTATTATATATATATATACTAACTTTTTATCCTGGTAACAGGTTCCTGTGGGATAGTGTAGTCTTCGCGAACGAAGTCGCGAGCGACAACTAGTAGTAATAATAAAATTGTAATCTACAATTAACAACATTGAATTACAGTGATAAAAATGTTAATAAGAAAATAAAAACAAAAAATAAGGTGAGTATTATATGGTCTGAATTTTAACTTGATGCTTTATAACAGGATGAGCAATTCTATACCTAAACACCATCAAAAACGATATTCCGTTGGCGTAAGATATATGGAAATGTGCGCACCCGCTGTTCTCTCAACACCTAACTCACTCGATAAGTCGAACCCGAATCAAATTTACACACGGGTGACTTTCAAATGAAAAATCCGTCCCGTTTTTTTGCCGCAGTATTGAGGTTTTAATCGGAGCTTCTGGGTATACCATGTACGAATGCTTGAAATTTACAGGTTTGTATAGATGCTTTAAAATAGTTGGTATACAGGGTTTGAAGAGATGTTAAATCAACTCTGTTATTCATCAAAACTTGTGAGATAAGTACTTTTAAATTAAATTATATTTTGTAAAAAAACACGTTCTAAAGTTTGAACTGCTTTCAGATTAGGTTTAGCCCGTGTTATGAGATACAAGCTGTAAGATAAATAGTTCTCAACTTATTCAGCTTTTTACCAATTACCTATTTATTACATTAGTATTGGATTAATTTAAAATATTTCAATGTGTTCTTATTAAAACTAAACCAGTATGAGAAGTCGCACGTACAGTACATCTCTAATGACTTGTCTTGACTGTCTGATTCATCATCGCCGAGCCAAAACCGCTGAAGCTAATTAGATGAAATTTAGGAATTGAGTGATGTAAGAAAGGATTTTACGGAAATCATAAAATAAGGGTGTCAAAGAGGGGGTGAAAGTCCGTCAGTTTTGAAGTAAAATACATGAAATTGGTATTTGGCTTTTTGAAAAGAAATAAAGAATGACTGTCTCAGGAATTTTGTTTACTTTTCTTTAAAATAGTAAAAAACGGAAGACGTTTTTTTGGGGAAATCGTAATTTTTAAAATAATAACTAAAAAAATTATAATTTAATCGATCTATAGATTTTTCAATAACAAAAAAAAATTACGTGTTTAAGCATTTTTCAAAAAACTCCTAAAGAGCTGATGAAATAAAGTAAGGCAGTAAGTGTAAGGAAATCTGGTTATTATTAAATTTAATAATGGTATTTGGCCTGGTTAATTATGAAGTGTTTCGGGATTATCCCTACCTGTAATAAGTTTGGCTATTATAAAAACAATTACAAGTCGTGTTGCCCATGTGGATAAAGCCGCGAACAAAAGCTAGTAATGTATATATACAGTATTCGTGCCTGTACATAATATGTGGATTGGCACTATCAAATAGCAGTCGCTGTTTATAACGACTGCAATTTTACGACAGCTACGTTTTCCTTATGAAACCTTCACAAAATGTGCTTCTATTTAGCCCCATCGTTGGAGTCAAGTCTTTTTAGAGTTAGAGAACATTTTATGACCACGAACGATTCAACTCGGTCAAAGCGTATGGTAATAAATGGGTATAATAATATCAGTAATAATGAATAGGTATGCCTAGGTTATTTAAACTAATTAGTTTGCGTTAAACTCAGTGAAATACATTATTAGTAAACGTTTTAATTGTCAAAAGCATTCATTTGTCAGGGCTTTCGCCATTATACACTGGCCTGCAAAAATAAGTACTACACTTTTGATATTTATTTATTTTCTAAACTATAGAAGTTAGAGATTTTTAAATAAAACACGTTTTGCAGCAATTTTTATCAGCTTTCTTTAAAACTAAAATAAATTATACATTAGTAACATTTTCCTTTTTGTTTCGAAAGTATATCTTGTGTACTTAAAAAGTTATTGCAATTTTAAAAGTGTGATACTTTTTTTTGCAGGCCAGTGTATATCGCCTTTATTTCTAAAACAAATATGTTAAATCACTAATCGTTCAAAATGTTATTTATGAGGACCTGTAAATTAAAATGTTTATATAATTTTTAACGCAAATTTTGTTGCGAACAAATTACAAAAACACAAATATTGAAAAAAAAGCCACAAGCGTGGTACCACGATAGCTCAATTGGGAGAGCACCTGACCCTACCGGGTCAGGTGCTCTCCCAATTGAGCTTGACATACCTGTCAGAAGGGTGCGGGTTCAAATCCTGCTCGTGGAATTTTTTTTCAACATTTGTGTTTTTGTGACCTGTAAATTGTTTTCCGTATCTATTTAAATGCTTAATGTTGTTAAAAGCTGGTGGTCTTCTTATAAATAAATTACATTAAATAAAATGATAAGTATTAAGCGTTGTTAAGTGTTGTTGGTTGTAAGTAAGTGTTAGGTTTTACCGACAAACTTAGCATGTTACCAATCCAATATACGAAACCAATATACCAATTATCTAGCCCAAGAGAAGCTTCCTCATGAAACTCGTTAAATGGTTACTAGACAACGGATAAACATACTTAATATACTTAAATATATACTTATGATACATAGAAAAACACCCAGACCCGAGACTTTAGAAAAACAATAATTTCTAAATTGACTCGACCGGGGATCGAACCCGAGACCTCAGAGATGGCGACTCCATGAAAACCGGTGTACAAACCACTCGACCAAGGAGGTCGTCAAAAGTTTCAGCAACTCGATATACAGGCTGTAATTTAAAGAAACCACCAAATTAAGTCAATCAATACCTTTATGTATATATCTGCGGGATGCCAACGCGGCTGGTTCCGACGATCATAAACAGCTGTTGAATAATTCGTCCTTCAATTGGATGGTTGCTAATTTGTCTGACGGAATATTAATATGTTCGATTGTTAGAGCTGTTCTGATATTGTTGAAATAGGAACTTCGCTTTCCAACCATAAATCAATTCTATTTATTAGCTTAAAGTGCTTTTAGATAAACTTATACTTTAAGAACTGCAGCTTAACTTAGAAATTAGGTTCTACATTACCATAGGCATAGTAATAGCTAACTAGTTGGATCCATCAAATCTATTTAATATACTTTTTATATTAAAATTACATTTTAAATTAAAAGTCTTTGATTTGTTATTTAAAGGAAAATAAATAGGTAACTAATTACGTAATTGTTTATAAGTACAATTTTTACGTAGCTTAAAACTAAGGATAGCAATAAATACTACTTAAATAATTAATCAATGTAACATACAGTCATAAGTATATTACTATGGATGGAAATCGTCAAGCACATCTGCAACAGAAAAGTATTTTACAATTTTCTATATACACGACTGCAAATCCTACTAATATTATAAACGCGAAAGTTTGTAAGTATGGATGGATGTTTGTTACTCTTTCACGTAAAAACTACTGAATGGATTTGGATGAAATTCTGCATACAGATAGTTTATAACCTGGATTAAGACATAGAATAGTTTTTATCCCGATATTCCCTCGGGAACGAGAACCACGCGGGTGAAACCGAAAATTATATTATGATCATTCTTAGGCGATTTGTAATTCTAGCGTCAATGTGACAAACCTGTTCTTATTTGTGCTACTCGTACTACTACTACACACTACATAATTACATAATAAGATCATTGTGCCATTTTGGCCATATTCAAGAAAAGTAAGAGGGTTCAAAAATAGGTCCAAGTATTTTATTTGGGTACCTACCTACTACGCAAAAAACCTTCCTGAAAACATCTATTTATCATAATAACTACATACTTTGTTTAAAGACGATATCGTTTAAGTACTACACACATCAAAATGTCTAGTTGCGTGGCGTTGCGTTATATAATTAATATTTTAACTTTTTTGGATCGTTATTGATTCTGTTTAGTGAATTAAACGATACGAATGTTTTTTTTTACATTGTTTAAATATGGAAAACTAGTTGCCGCTCGCGGTTTTACCCGCGTGGTTCTCGTTCCCGTAGGAATATCTGGATAAAAAGTATCCTATGTGTTATTCCCAGTTATAAACTAGGTATCTGTATGCCGAAATTTATCCAAATCCATTTAGTAGTTTTTACGTGAAAGAGTAACAAACAGCCATATTTACAAACTTTCGCGTTTATAATATTAGTAGGATTAACTGTCAATCTGAATTCCTATAAAAGAGCGTAATGGCAATTTTACAAAAGCAGTAGAATTTCTGCACGGTAAGTGAAAAAAATTGCAACGATATAGAGCGACGGCGTCATTTGACACGGGAAGAGATTTTGACAGCCGTTGGAATATTGGAAGCTGGTTCCAGGCAACGTACTGTAGATGCTGCCATTGGCACTACACAGCGTGTCATAGGCCGCCGCTGGACGCGCTATCGTATCACGGGCAGCGTGGCGTATTCATCCAAAATACTGCTCGATGGAATCGTACCATGACTACTATGATGTTGGCCACAAGGCTCCACAGCGCTTCAGGCTTGCTGATAAGCGACCAAACCATCCGGAATCGTTTACGCGAATTGCGTCTACGTTCCCAAAGGCCGCTGAGGGTTCCACCCATAGCACCCCACAATCGTAGGGCCCGTTGACAATGGGCTCGCGAATACCGAAATTGGGTGAGGAAGACTGGCGCTGTGTTTGCTTCTCTGATGAATCACGTTTTGGTATGAGACTGGATACAAGACGCATTAGAGTTTGGAGAACCTCTGGACGTCATGAACGCTTGAGCTTTTGTCAGGAAGTTCATCCATATGTGGAGGGGGAACAACCATGGTTTGGGCCAGTATTTGGAGCCGTGGAAGAACCGATCTCATTTGGAACAGGGGCAACTTCAATGCTCAAATCTACGCAGAAAGGATTGTTTCAGATGTGATCATCCCCCGCCGAGGATTGTTTCGTTTCGACTAATGCATGACAATGCACGTCCACACACGGCTAGAGTCGTAACACGCACTCTTGCCGATTCTCATATCAACGTCCTGCCGTGGCCTGCACAATCACCAGACCTCAACCCAATTGAGCATGCATGGGACAAGCTCCAAAGAATAGCTCTGCCGAGTATGGATGCCGTGCACACCCCACAACAACTTTTTGACTTGTTAGAAAGAACGTGGGCGGCTAATTCATCAAAGTGATTTGGATGAACTGATTTTAAGCATGCCAAATCGCTGTGCTTGTGTGATTCGTGTGAATGGTAATCAACCTTGGTGTTGCTATTTTTGCCAATTAGGTGACGGAATTAACGTAAGCAAATTTTTCCCAATTTGATAGAATTGCATTTTTTTTTAACTTTTTTCAACATGATAGGGATACAATTGTTTACTAAAACATAAAAAAAAGCAAGAAGCCAGTCTGGAAGACCAGATTAGGTTAAATTTATAAGAAAAAAAATTATAACTAAAAATGTACTTGACACCTAGACATTTTTGATGTGTGTACTTTTGAAATTTTGTACCTTCAAAACAAAATGGCTTTTTTATTAAGCCTAAAAATTTCACTGAAGCCTTTTCACAAATTAGCAGCACAACTTGTGACCAAAGGACGAGATGCAGGATGCCAGGCATTAATCAATACGGCGAAGTATCGTCAAGATGGAGTTAAAACAGACTTCCCTTTATATTGGGAAAGGTCGAGCACCCTACAACATGTAGACGGCCCTTAAGTTCCCCAGGGATAGCTTTCGGCACGTTCACACTATACGCACTTTGAACTCCCATTTGATTTGGGGTAATGCGATTTTATGCATCTTCACAAGGACTAGGAGGAGGTGTAAGTAAAGTCAGCATCTCGATACTAAGTAAGAAAAGCGGTCAAATATATATTCTACTAGCGGGCGCTCGCGGTTTCGCCCGCGTGGTTCCCGTTCCCGTAAAAATATCGGGATAAAAAGTATGCCCCTAGTCCCCGGCGGCCCCGCTCGCCCTAGCTACGGTAGCGGCCAAGGCAGCGACGGGGCAGGGGGTGCTAAGAATCTCCGGCAGAGACCTGGCTACCGCCAACAACGAACTCTGGCCCTGGCAACATTTAACACGCGCACATTACGGACTGACGAGAAGATTCACGAACTGGAGGAAGAATTGAGCAAGATACGGTGGGACATAGTTGGATTATCTGAAGTCCGAAGAGAGGGGGAGGACTCGATAATCCTCAAGTCCGGTAACTTGCTCTATTTCCGGGAGGGCGAACAACTGTCCCAAGGTGGTGTCGGGTTCATCGTCCACAAGTCCCTCGTGAACAACGTTGTCGAGACCGGGAGTGTGTCGCCTAGGGTAGCGTACCTTATACTCAGAACAACCATACGGTATTCGTTGAAGGTCATACAGGTTTATGCTCCTACTACGACACACCCTGACGATGAGGTAGAAGCTACGTATGAGGACATCTCTAGAGCCATACAAGCCTCCAAAACTCATTACACCGTTGTCATGGGAGACTTTAACGCAAAACTGGGCAAACGAAGCGGCGATAAGATGAGAGTGGGACGATTTGGGGTTGGTAATCGGAACTCCCGGGGCCAACTGCTGGCGGACTTTCTTGAGAGGGAGGGCCTCTTTATGATGAACTCCTTTTTCAGGAAAGCTGAACACCGCAAGTGGACCTGGATGAATCCCGATGGTGCAACAAAAAACGAGATTGACTTTATCATATCGACGAGGAAGCAAATATTCAATGATGTCACTGTGATCAATGCGTTTAAAACTGGCAGCGATCACTGGTTGGTAAGAGGCACATTGAATATCAACGTTAAGCTGGAAAGACGTCGATTGGTAAGGTCTACGCTCCGTCCTGCACCCATCCAAATCCAAAACCCCGAAAGCTTTCAGCTCGAATTGCAGAATCGCTTCGAGCGCCTAAATGATTGCGAAAATGTGGACGAATACAGCAACAGGTTTGTGGAAACTGTCCAAACGGTTGGGTCCAAGTTCTTTAAAACCCACCGTGCAAAAGGAACCAAAAAGTTCTCAGACCATACTCTAAAACTAATGGAAGAGCGGCGCGCAATGGTTCTGCTTTCCTCAGGTGATGCGTCTCAGTTTCGGCGGCTAAATAGGCAGATCTCGAAGTCTATGACTCGCGACACGCGCCAATTTAATACTAACCGTATTAAAGAGGCCATTGAGCGGAACAAAGGCTCAAAAGTGTTCGCAAGAGATCTGGGTATTGGGCAGTGCCAACTGACGACGCTGAAAACCGATGACGGCAGAACTGTCACGACCAGGTCCGATGTTATGGGAGAGGTCGAGAAGTTCTATGGACAGCTTTACACATCCACACGGCCACCTGTACAAAGCTTAGCTAAAGACCCTAGAGCTAAGTTAACCCGGCACTATACCGAAGACATCCCGGACATCAGCCTATACGAGATTAGTATGGCTCTCAAACAGCTCAAAAACGGCAGGGCACCAGGTGCTGACGGAATTACGGCCGAGCTTCTGAAAGCAGGCGGAAGACCGGTACTCGTAGCTCTTCAGAAGCTATTTAATTCCGTCGTACTAGGAGGCAGAACGCCAGAGACGTGGCACGAAGGTATGATGGTACTGTTTTTCAAAAAGGGCGATAAAACCCTGCTGAAGAACTACAGGCCCATCTCACTTCTAAGCCACGTCTACAAGCTGTTTTCGAGAGTCATAACGAATCGTCTCGCACGCAGGTTTAATGACTTCCAGCCTATCGAACAAGCCGGTTTCCGAAAAGGCTTCAGCACCATAGACCACATACATACGCTGCGGCAGGTTATACAGAAGACCGAAGAGTATAACCAGCCTCTTTGCTTAGCGTTTGTGGACTATGAAAAAGCCTTCGATTCGATTGAGACATGGGCCGTGCTACAGTCTCTCCAGCGGTGCCAAATTGACTATCGGTACATCGAAGTGTTGAGGTGTTTGTATGAAAGCGCCACTATGTCAGTCCGTCTTCAGGACCAGAGCTCGAAACCTATCCAGTTGCAGCGAGGAGTGAGACAGGGAGATGTGATTTCTCCGAAACTGTTCACTGCTGCACTGGAAGATGTTTTCAAGCTTCTGGACTGGAAAGGACTCGGCATCAACGTCAACGGCGTATACATCACTCACCTTCGGTTTGCTGACGATATAGTGGTCATGGCTGAGACCCTGGCAGACCTCGGCGCAATGCTCGGTGACCTCAACAGAGTCTCTCAACAAGTGGGCCTTAAAATGAACATGGAGAAGACGAAAGTTATGTCGAACTCACGTGTTGTACCCACTCCTCTGAAGGTTGGGGACTCTGCCCTTGAAGTTGTGGACAATTATGTTTACCTGGGACAAACGGTCCAGCTAGGTAGGTCCAACTTCAGCAAAGAGGTCAATCGTCGAATCCAATTAGGCTGGGCAGCGTTCGGTAAGCTACGAAATATCTTCTCGTCTGATATACCGCAGTGTCTCAAGACGAAAGTCTTTGACCAGTGTGTGTTGCCAGTAATGACATACGGGACTGAGACGTGGCCGCTCACTATGGGCCTCATAAAAAGGCTCAAGGTCACTCAAAGAGCAATGGAGAGGGCTATGCTCGGGGTTTCTCTGCGTGATCGAATCAGAAATGAGGAGATCCGCAGAAGAACAAAGGTAACCGACATCGCCCGAAAAGTTGCTAAGCTCAAGTGGCAGTGGGCAGGTCACATTGCTCGCAGGACTGATGGCCGCTGGGGCGGGATAGTTCTGGAGTGGCGATCGCGTACCGGAAAGCGCAGTGTGGGCAGGCCTCCAACAAGGTGGACCAACGATCTGGTGAAGGTCGCGGGAAGCCGCTGGATGCGAGCAGCACAAAACCGGTCGTTGTGGAGATCCTTGGGGGAGGCCTTTGTCCAGCAGTGGACGTCTTTTGGCTGAGATGATAATGATGAAAAAGTATTCTATGTTTTAATCCAGGTTATAAACTATCTGTATGCCGAATTTCATTCAAATCCATCCATCCGTTGCAGCGTGAAGAAGCAACAAACATACGAACATACATACACACAAACTTTCACATTTATAATATTAGTATGATGCTTTCAAGAAAAACAAAATTAACTTACTATTGTTATGTGATTAGATCACAGGATTAGATGATATTTTTTTTTAACTCTATCAACAATTTTGATATATGGACAGATAATACTTTTATCGCAACTCTGTAACATAAAGATTGAACATAAAATAATTAAAATAGTTACAATTTGGCAGTCTTATTATTTATCTTTACTTTACTTTACTGTTAATACGTATGAAGTGTAATAAGTCTTAGATTATATTCACGTCGTAAAGTGTATTGTTATGTATTTTAGGCATATTACAGAGCTGTGATATTGTATTGGGTATCAGAAAAACACCTGTAAAGTTAGTTGTAAATAATTAAAAATAAATAAATTAATTAATTTTAATGTTATCTCTTTTAGACTAAGTATATTCGGACGGAGAG
The DNA here is from genome assembly GCA_947562085.1 of Eudonia lacustrata. Lineage (NCBI taxonomy): Eukaryota > Metazoa > Arthropoda > Insecta > Lepidoptera > Crambidae > Eudonia > Eudonia lacustrata. The sequence continues at coordinate 6,142,011 of OX387315.1, read as the reverse complement.
ACCCGGTATGTCAATGGGTGCGGATTGAAACCCCACGGGAGAAAAAATATCTCAATACTTTTCCAAAACGCTTATTTATCACAGTTATTAACTTACGTATGAGTATTTACAAGTAGGCACATCCACAGGTCATCCTGGATAAGTAGGTGTAAAAGATGTGTGAACTACCAGTTCACTTAATCGAGTAAATCCTCATTAGTGAGTGGTGAATGTGTGTACGCGGCCGCCGCCTGCTGACAGCGGTCTCTTGCCAAACTTGAGCGGAGGGCGGCGTCTCCGCTTTGTCAAACGCGCGTTGATACGCCGGCCCTAATTATACAGCGCACCTGCCTCGTCTGTCCAAAAATGCTCTGCATGCCTTAATATGATAATGACATTTGCATACAAGATGAAAGGAATGCTGTTTTGTTTTAGGCAGTCTAACGTTTGCATGGTTTCTATGTCGTTGACACGAAAAAAAATTTATGAAGATAAGTTTCGTTGGTTTTTTTATAATCCACTGCTCCGTGCTTTGGAAGGTAAGTAAAGGAAAAGGTAAGGAAAGGCAAGGAAAGGAAGGTAAAATAATAATGTATTATTTTTCGGACATTTTATCACATTTTTAATGACTTTTCTTTGTTTATAATTTATTTTTATACCTGACATGAATTTTTTTGGATTTTTTTTTTGTTATGATTAATTTTATTGATTTGTATTTTATTATTGATTTGAATTTACTTAATTTTAATTTTGTATTGTTAATTTTATTTGTATGATTTGTGACCAAACTGTAAGCAGGCATGTTAATTGAAATATATAAATAAAGCTGTTGGACCGGGCTGTATTGGCAGTTGTTAATAACCACCACACTAGGCTCGCGTAGTAGCTTATTGCCCGTCCTCTTGTGGTGTTGCCATCGTCAGGAGACTCGTGACGCAGCGGTAGATACATAATGACCTGGTGATGACGATGATGATGATGATGATGATGACGATATTCTACAACTGGGAAGCGGGGCGCTTAGCTTCCATCAGACTTGATGATCAGAATCAGCACTTGAAAATAAAAGTAAAATTTACTATAGCGTTGTGTAATCTAATTTGTGGTGTTTCATGTGCTAAGGTGAATCTGCATGGCCATCGGTTGCAATTACCGTTGGATAGATGGCGCACTGTGCCGATATTAGCTTTCAAAAATTAAAAGGCAGTGACAAAATTCAGCGCTTACGTCAGTTTCCCGTTAGCATAGCGGTCAGTGCAGCCGCCCGGATTGCGGAAGACCCAGCTTCGATTCCTGGCTGGGCCGGGTAGGCGGTTTAACTTTTTCATTGTATCTTATAAATTTTATAAATATTTAATTTAGCTTCAGTGCACCAATTAGCACTTGAAAATAAAAAGTAAAAAATTAGTAGTGAGATTAAAGTCAAAGTCAAATTTCTTTTTAAAAAGCCAAACTTGTTTTATTCAAATAAACTTTACAAAGTCGCTTTTAAATCGTCCAAACATTTTTTTACCTTCTACCAATAAACTCAAGACGACTATTTTTTAGCTTTGGAGAAAAATGGGCGCAAGGCAAGGCATTAAAATTTCCCATTCGTATTCGGTAGGAGTCTAAAGGCTGAAATGAAATTAGCCAACTTATGATGAGAACTTGTATGAGTATGAGTGTGATTATGATATTACATGAACGTGAATGGTGCACACGCCTGCACATGAGACTACCACAGACTGCCAAATGTCCTCAATAGACTTTAAACTTTAAGTATATGGCATAAGGTTGAATATTTATTGAAGACATTTGACAGTTTTGCATAGGTTGATATGAAGGCGTTTGTACTTAATTGGTATTCTGTAAAGGTTTTCCCGAGTCATCGCGAGACGCGACTCAAACTCATTTGTCAATAAGAAGTTACAAAGAGGCGATCGAACTTTTTAAAAATCAGTCCGTGACCACGTTATGTGCAACTGGGCCGAAACGTCGAGCACTTAGGTATAGTGAACCGTGTTTACTTATTTATAGAGTTAATATTTTTAAATAAATGCACAGTAATTTTGGCGGATGGAACAGTGCCGAAATAACTGATACTCATAAAAGACACAAACAGTTAAAATCACGTTAATAATTCTTTTTAAACGCACTTAATCATTCCTTTGTCTAATTTGAAACTCAACATATGTACCTAGTGCTCTGATACAGAAAGAGTACTATTGCATAAATCTATTCTTTAGTATTCTATTGCAAGGTCAAGCGGGTTCGCTTTCGATCAAAGTGACTTCTGCCACTTGAGAAAATTCCAAAGCGAATTCGGATACAACTGGGAACAACTCCAAATCGCTTTGCAGCTTTGACATTACACGAAGAATGTTTATCGTTTGTTTTGTATATAGTATGACACAAACATGATAACACAAAAGCATATCGTTTTTGAATATTTACTACAAAGTAGTGTGTGTGATAACATTGCTGATTTTAAGCATGCATGCAAGCAAGCATATTTAGCATGCTTATTCCGAGTATCATCTGAAATGAACAGCTTGATTTTCAAGCATGCTACTAGAAGCGTGTTATTGAATTTAGCTTAGCTTAAAAGCTTATTTAGCTTTTATTATAAGCTTATTAGCTTTAAGCATGGATGAGGATGAGGATAGAGTACTTAAGCTAGTTTTAAGCATGAATGTTTTTATAAGCATTATGTTTTATTATCTGTCACTATATAATCTTTAAACCTTAAAAGGCAACTTAAAAAATATTGTAAAAAAAAATATGTAGGATGGATGGATTATAATATAACGTAATAAAATAAAGCGCTTTATGTGAAATAAAAATGTTTTTTTATTACTGCTTACTATCTTAATTAGTATGATCAAAGCAGCTATACTCGTACAACAAATTTATTTTAGGACATAGCCAATAACGAATTAGCAATTCTATTAAGACCAACAAATTTTAAGTAAGTCATCAGTCTACAAGCAGAATTTCTGAGTTTATTAATTTTATAATCCGAAGAAATAAACAAGCTAATAATCAAGACTGAGATAAACATTGAATAATTGATACGTAAGCTGTATTCAGTGTTTCGTGCTGGCGCTCTGTTACTTATCTGTTCCACAGTTAGATAATTGGATCAAAATCTATTGTGTTGGATGACACACGGCTCTGGAAACTGCCGAACAACCCGCTATACACTACTTTAAAGTTTATACTGTAACTCCCTACCAACCTTCCGGTTACAAAGTAGGTGTCAGAATAACCTTGCGCGAGCACAAGGGACCATCTACGTCAGGTCATAACGCCAGATCAGAACACGCCGGTACGTATCCTTCATCCAGTACTTTTAAGACTAGTGTCTCAAGCTAGTCGCCTCGTGGACACGTATAGTCCACTACCTAATATCCAGATAGGTCACCGGAGCTGTAAGCTCGCTCACTTCTCGTTGCACTAAGAGCACAACTCGCAGTATTCCACTGCTTGGGCCGTCAGCTCTAAAGCCGACTACCAAATGTCCTCTTTGGTTTCGGAGTTGTAAGCACTCACTTCTCGGTACCCATCCAGGCACCTGATCAATTCCAAATTCCTGCTGATTAAACCGGAGGCCCTTGCATCTAGCGGGCACTTCTACTAGTTCTCCAGACTAGTGCCGGAGATGTTGGAGTAACTACTCAGTGAAAACCACCGAGCACCACACCAACTAAGGGTAACTCACGTACCCCGCAGATCTTTTAGCTTTAGGCCCCCACCGGACCGCTACTAAGACCCGCTCGCTATGCACGAAATGGAAGCCTGGCCAGACCAACCAGGCAGACGAACATTCCCACTTCTATAGCTAACCACATGCCACCACGAGTCCAACCCATGTCCGGGGCCTGCCGGAGACGCCCGCGAAGGCATAACCGGCAGGGGGCCTAGGATCCGGAACTCCCGTGGTACCCTTGAAAAGACAGCCGGACCCGTAGTTCCAGCTGCCATACACTACCTATCAGGGTCAGTAGATAGGGACAGGGACAGTAGAAACTGCCAAACAGTCTTATGGCCCTCATTCACGGGCACTCCGCTACTCCGAACAAATGGATTTTGAAATGTTTGGACATGCAACTCTCGGAGCGATGCCACGCAATCCACGTAGTTATACGATTAAATTTGGAGTGATGGAAAGCAGTGTCCGTGAATTAGGGCCAACAAGCGGTCGCGCTTGACAGCATTGCGGCTACAAACTTAATTAAGGCGACGTATCGCTAAACAATTATTCTAATACGGAGCGTTTGCGCCCCGTACCATAAGAAAAACTGTTTTCTTTTTCTTTCCAATTAAAAGAGAAAATAAAAGAGATTACTTTGATATTTTTTTCTCTGTAATAAAAGTTAACAAATCGTGTTTCTGCCACTAGCAAAATAAAGTCTATTATATGAAAAACATATCATCAAATATCACTTTCATAATTATGTTTTGTAATTGTTGGGAAAAATTAAGATCCCCGCCACGTAAATTTCCAATGCGTCGCCTTATGAAACCAACCGTAAAACATAAGGGTGCGGTCCTATTGAGAGCTATTAACTAATAACTAAGAGCTATTTTGTAGTTCAATAATAGCTACGCTGTAATTTGAACGAACAAGTTACACAGAAACTACAATATAACAGTCTACTAGTATTCGGGTTCCATTATTAGCTGCTAAAATTCTAGCTCAAGGCTTTAGGTTGGTACAAGTGAATGTTTGCAGAGTTTTGTTATAACTGATTATAACCGATACGGTAATATCACCATATTAGAAGAAGATTACCTACATGAATAGATGCTTATTTAAACAGACTTGCGAATAGTCCAAATATATATAAAGGTGAATGAAACTTCACAGGATTGAGATCTTGGACACATCTCTTTTCTTTACGTTTATTGGCAACTTACTATGGACACGATATCTGCATATTACTTCAGATTACGACAGACTAAAATAATAAATTTAAAATAAAAGTTAGCAAGATTCCATAGGTTATATCGCCAGTAGTTCAGCCTCAGTAGTTGAGGATTTCGGGTGAAGTGCGCTTTCCCCTCTGGCCTTATCATCACTTAACATCAAATGAAGGCCAAGTACTAACCCGTATGATATTATATTAATATAAAATTGAATGAAACGCTCGCCAAACGTAGATGCCGTGTGTCACCGGTACTTAGGGAAAGTTGTCTTTACGGTGGCCTATTGTGGAGGCAGTGAATTATCTCGATGAGGACTAATTAAATTTCTTTGCGTCTCGGTACGCGGCAGGCGCCCGACTAAAATCAGTAATTCACTGAACGAATTGGCTGTTTGTTTGTTCAAGCGATCGTGCGGATCGTCTTTTGTTAGTCACTTGAACAAGCTTAGTCTCCTTTTTGTTGGCTTAATTTCTTATGTAAAATTGGTTTCGCGTAACTTTTGTGCGTGAAAACAATTACCTATGTAAAATTAGTGAGTTCCGAAGTGTTTCACTGTATGTTTTAACCTTCTTTCAACTCATAGCGAAAACGGATAATGACGTTACTCTTTAGCAAGGCGATTTGTGATGACGTTAAATACCTTTACTGCTTAATAAGTTTTGTTGTGGCAGCCTCGCCATATGTCTAACAATATCTATTTGTTTAAATAAATGAAGTCATGCGCGTCTGGCGCATAAGCATGCAGCAGTGATCATAAATGTAACTACACAAATGTGACTAAATCACTAGGGCTGTGACTTGTTTATTTTGATGTGATGTCACAATAGAAATATTTAATTAAAAGTTGGACAAATTAAAGTTAAGAATTATGTCTTAGTAACTAGCATACAAGATTTAAATCGGATACACTTTGGATCTTTTCATTTTTACCACACCTTTCTGTTACACGTTGTATAATACACAAGCCACCGGGCCGGGCACACCGTCTGTGACTCTAGCTGCTTTTGAGGTAGTTCAGAATCTGTCACAAACGGTATGGCAATTTTTTTTAAAAAGAACTACCACGGCCCTTACAAAATTTACCCAGGCCCGACAGAAAAGAAACATATCTCAATTTCTTTGGTATATTGAGTATAACTAAAATATATCAACAGTTTTTTTAAATATCAGTGGCTAACATCCTTATATTGCTCAATGATTTTTGTTTTCAAGGGAAATATTAAAACTATTATTTTTAATATTAACAGCAATAATTTATTGTAACGATTTAAAATGACACTTATCATATATATGTACTTATATATAGAGTTAACACGTGTTTTAACTACTAATGTCACATTACTAACTATTCTCGAAAGCGATTGTAATAAAACGTAGGTACCTACCTAAGCCAAATCACCGAGTTTCATTGTGTTTTTGTAAAACTTCATAATACTCGCAGTAGAGTCACGTGCGCACCAATCGGGTCCCGTACTCCGGTCACGAGTTTTACTTATAACTCATCGTTCCCCTAGGTACCCTCTTAATTACTATTGTATAGATAACAGATGTATATTTTATAAGGCTGTTATAAATAAATAGAAATAAAAATGTTAACTCAATTTATCAAGGTAAATTTATTACTTGCATTAAATAACTATGTACCAAATGTGTTATAATAATTACATATTACAAGTAAATTTTCGCGTAAATATATTAACGTGAAAATGTACTTGTTTGCGTTTAATAACCGACTTCAAAAACAAGTAGGAGATTGTCAATTTGGATATATTTATTTTCTTTTTTCATATATCATCATCAGCTCATTTTTATGTCCCCATTGCTGGGCCACGAGCCTTCCCTATGGATGGATAGGGAGAACGGGCCATAAACCACCACGCGGGCCCAGTGTGGATTGGTGGTTGTTAACGACTGCTAATGCAGCCGGGACCAACGGCTTTACGTGCCTTCCGAAGCACGGAGGAGCTCGAGATGATACATTTTGGTCACCCATCCAATGACCGGCCTTTGCGAAAGTTGGTTCAGCACTCGCAGATCAAGCGTGTTAACCACTGCGCCATCGAGCATGTACGTTTTCATGTATGTTCGCGCATAATTATATCCGATTTTTCCCGAGATGGTCCCATTTCTAGGGTTCCGTAGCCAAATGGCAAAAAACGGAATCCTTATGGATTCGTCATGTCTGTCTGTCTGTCTGTCCGGTCCGGTAATTTTGGGGGTTCCCCATACTTAGAACTGAAACTCAAGAAATGCACTTGGCCGCTTTTTATCTTACGTATTACGGTGATGTTATAAACACTTTAAAAACACAGAGAGATAAAACAATATATAAAATAAACGCTAGTAGATCAAATAAAATGTTTCATTTCAACAATTAATACTTTTTAGTAATATTTTGTACACTTATTTAGTATTTTTTGAAATAGAATAGTAATATGAAAATCTACATATTATAAAAAAATGTATACTAACAAAAAACAAATATAAACATAACTAAAACAAAAATTTAAACTACAGTCTGCCACGGCATGCAGTGATCCGTAATAGATTTTATTAAAAATAGATAGGTAATAAGAAATCAATGTACGTACTATCAAAATGTTCGTAGTCAAATGCCATTGCATAAATTCACAAATTATCTAAAATGCTGATGTCACAGACAAAAGACATCAAATCTAACAGAGCAGGTCAATTCAACGAGATATCTATTACGAATTGCTGATGTCTGCAAATAATGTATGGTGACTTGCAAAATTCTATGATAGTTGAGTTGACATTGCGAACTCGTACACCTTGAAATGGAAAAGTCCAGAATTGTGCAAAATTGAGACGTCACTCCCCTCTGGGCCGCAGAGTAAAAAACTTGGGTCAACTGTAATTTTGAATTCACCAGTAGTCCAGGAAGGCAGAGTAGGTTTCACTTAATCTAAGATCTTTTAAAGCATTTGTGGTGGGTGACGTCTTCTAATATTACCATTTAAACAAGTTTTATGTAAATCGGGCCCTGCCGGCGGGAGCTTACTTTCGGAAGAAATTTTACGACGCGTTTTTCTTTGCAAGCCTAAAGGCAAAAGTTACAAGATTCCTGATACGGACCTTAATAGGATTGGATGTTGTTTCAAAAGAATGATTTAACATTAATTAAATAACTTTTTTGTTCGCAAACTCTTTGCTGGCGCTTTTGATTGCATTTTAATTGTGTTTATCGTTAAAATTTTAGTGCCTTGCAAATAAACAAAGAATAAGGTCCGGATAGTTATTCCGTGTTTTGTAAGGCACTACCAGGGCACTACCTACTACTAACTCCCGTATTAATATACAAAATGTAAGCTTGGAGTAGGTATTTCGTGTTTTGTTCCCGTCATGTATACTTCATTTCATATTAGAGTAAAAGAGACAAAACACGGAATAACTTCTGCAAGCTTACACTTTGTTTGTTAATAACTTTAAAAGTGAAAATAATTTTATAAAATATATTCTTTTTAAGTGTTGTTTGCCGCCATTGCACATTTTAGCATTTACTTAGCAACTATTATTTTGCATTCCAATGCAGAGCTAAGCACGTCTTTCATAGAAACTTTTTTACAATGAAAGATAATTTGCTTAATAATCATTAACGTTTAATGACATCTCTGAGTACAGCATTAATTGTTATTATTAGTTATTAATAATAATTAATAAATTATCACTTCATGGTTTAGGTTAGGATTGACTGACGTACGACCTGTTTAGATATATTCAGATTCATTCAAGACTAAGTAGGTTTTTTTTTTCTTTAGTAGATGGCTTCGTGCGATTAGCACATTTAGCCAGTGTCAAAGTAATTTTTCTTACAAGTAACACATAAATAAACAATATTTCCTTCTTCCTCCAGTAATGATGATGAATGATAATAGAAATGAGAAGGAAAAAACTCGAAAAAAATGTAGCTTTTTATCAGTAAAAGATTTTTTGGAATTGGACCAGTACTTAGTTCCAGAGATTAGCCCTGACATACAAACAAAGTCACAAACGTAACCTCTTTATTAATAGTAAATTAAACGCCTACCCGACCCAGCCAGGAATCGAACCTGGGTCTTCCGCAATCCGGGCGGCTGCACTGACCGCTATGCTACCGGGAAGGCTGACGTAAGTAATTTTGTCACAGCTTTTTTTAATTTTTGAGTGCTAAAAGCGGCACAGTGCGCCATCTATCCAACGGTTATTGCAACCGATGGCTATATGCAGATTCATCTTTGCAGATGAAATACCACAAATTTGATAACACAACGCTATAGTAAAATTTACTTTTTTTATTTTTAAGTGCTAATTGTAAACTGTATTTTATAAATATTTAATTTAGCTTCAGTGCAGCAATTAGCACTTGAAAATAATAAAAAAAAGTAAAATTTAGTAAATTAAAGTTTTAAAATCACTTAATACTTTAGTATAAAACAATCCTTTTCTAAATCCACCTCAATACCACATTGAACATTTAGTTATCAACATCATATACTCCCAGGTTTACCAAACTCACGGTACGTAAATTCGGCAACATAAGGGGGGAGCATCGTTCTATACAGCTCCTCCGTGGCTCGCCCAAGACATAGACAATCAAATTTACTACCACTAGACGTGACATTTCACATGCATTTTAGTGCCCATTCTCTATTCTGAATTGCAACTATGAAGTTTAATTATTATTATTAAACTAAAATCTGTGCACGTAAACAGAACGTTTCGAAACGATGCACATGAATTTAATAATAAAACGATTATTTGTAACAAACTACCGAGTGCCGAACGAAAACATCAGCAGATATTCCATTTATAAATACAAATATTGCACAGTTGGATTAATATTATTTAACTGTTTATGTTAATGATGCCGTCACATCTAATTAATGAGAGTTTAACCCTATTCTTGGCATAGTGGATTATTTGAGACAATTAACTTACAAAAAAATTTGAGTACTTCACTACTCATTTTATACAAAAAAAAAACTCTGCCAAGTATAGGGTTAACAAGAATTAGCATCTTCGAGTAAACAGTCCCACTTCTGGGCAAATGCGTTTGTCATTGAAATCAAGTCAATGGGTGTTGACTTCATCAACATGCTTGCCAAAAAATAAGAAACAGACTTTGTCCGTCTTGCAAATTGAACCCAATACCCCATTTAATATTTGAGTACGATAAACAGGAGTAGGTACTTTAGAATCAAGGGTTAATATATAACAGCTTTTGTATGAAAAATACATAAAGATATATGAAAATCGTATTTACCGTAAAAAACCTTGAATTCGACTATATCGAAAGTGACGCAAATTATACAAAAAACTGAACCAAAACCAGTGGCGGTAGCCAAAGTAACATTAAAAAAACGATAGCGAAGTTCGAAAAGAATAAAATGTATGGGATTGACATAAGGTTGACCACGTGATTTAGCGCGGCTTAAGTCAATCCCATACATTTTATTCTTTAAAACATCTAGATCAGTCAATAAGGCTTTTATGAAAAACAAATAGTAGCTATTTCAGCGCGCCATAAGCTTAGTTGTGCGTACACAACGGATTTCAAAGTTTTACTACAGCACCACTACTAAAAGTCCACGCATACGCATACTAGATGCCTGATGCGAGTTTCGTTAGCCTTTCAAATACGTTAGCGCAAACGAATATTTGTATGACAAAATTAAGAGGAAATACTAAGGTCGACTGAATTGAAATTATGTATGAAAAGTAGACAAAATCAACGTTTCATAGTCCCCTGGTTCTTCCTCCAAAACTGAACCGATTTAATTACTTTTTCATTAATAAATTATAGAAAGGCTTTGGCTATGTCCCTATGTTTTCCTTTTTTTCATAATTTTTTTTTTGAAAAGATGAAGAAAAACCTTAAAAATTGCCCAGATTTTCCGCTGTTTTTTTCCGAAATAAGACCAGATTATATAAAAAGAAGCAGAACATAGGGACACAGCCAAAGCCTTTCCTTAATTTTTAATGAAAAACGTAATCAAATCAGTCCAGTTTTGGAGGAGGAATCAGGGGACTACGAAACGTTGATTTTGTCTACTTTTCTTACATATTTTTCAATTCAGTCGACCTTAGTATTTACTTTTAACTCTTCTCATTTGCCACCAGGAGGCACAGCTCCAAAGCAATACAAAAACGTGATCGAATGTAGAATCAAACTTGCACTAGTTAGTACTCGCTAGTTTGTATCATCATCATCATCGTCATCACCATATCAGGCGGAAGGCGGGTCACCTGATGGAAAGCGATCACCGCCGCCCATGGGGGTGTCCATGAACCAAAGTAAAACCAAAGTAATCGCGGATGCGTTGCCGACCTTGAGGAAGGAGTTGGATCTTGAGGAGGGAGTAGGAATTGGGAGGGGGAGGGGTGAGAGATGGGCCTCCGGTACTTTCACTCACCGGACGAAACACAACAGCAACGAGTGCCGTTGTTTCACGCCGATATTCATCATCACCATAATACATAACAGTAAGCAAAACAACAACAACAGTAGGTAACAGTAGCTAGTTGTATACGAAACCGCCTCTGTGGTCTAGTGGCTAAGACCACCGGTTTAGACCCAAAGGTCCCGGGTTCGATTCCCAGCAGGGGCTACATGTTTGTGTACTCGGTTTGGTTGGTGGTTGGGCTTGTTTGTCCGCCTGGCTAGCTACCACCATCTTATCTAAATATGTCAATAACATCAGTGTTTGTAGCATTGTTGTGTTCCGGAAGTTACAGTTATGATAGCCAGTGCCCCATTAGTTGAGGATCCCGGGAGAAGTGAGTTTCCATCATTGGCCTTATCATCACACTAACAGGTGAGATCAAAGCACTGTGCTTACCTGTTAATATAAAAAAATAAACAACAATTGAATATTGTTTACAAAATAATCAGATTTTACAATCAGGTTTGCCCATGAAAGGGAACCTGTACAGGTGGGGATTTATATATAATAAAGCTTTATCATATATGTGTGGTGCATTGCCACAAACAAAGGGTCTAACCTCCCAATATTTCCTGGTCGCCCTGACCCACATGTCTGAATAGACGGACGTTGCTGATAACGCAGTAATCTTGGCCGATTTCTGGGCTCAAACAATTTAGATATCTCATTGATTCACTTAGAAGAATTGATGGTTCGTTCACTCGCTTTGGTGGTCGTTATAGTTAAAAGTGGCCGTAACGTCTTATTTAACTAAACCATAACATGTGAGGTGTTCATTAGGTGACGTAAAAATGCTAAATTACTTCATTCAAATAGTTTGTTGAGCATAATTTGATTTTCTATCTCTAATTACTAGATATGTTTTTTTTTTCATTAGTGGCGCTAGTGGGCGGCGTAAACGCTCTTAAGAGCTCGGTCCCTATCGCCATCACCATCAATTATTAATTACGCTTACTGATTTATAAATTGGTTCATCGTTTAATTTCATGTATATATTCGTGTAGCACTGGACTTCTTTTGGCTGGGATGACGATGATGATGATGTTGATAGGGATGGATGAACAATCTTATATTATTAAAAACTTAGTAATAATAACTCAAAAAAAAAATATGCCCATCTTTCTTTGTCTAATTGTAACTACTGTTTTGTAAATCGGATTCCATTTTGAAATGTTAACACGTTCGCTGACGCTAAGCACTTGCTCAGATATCTTAATATGGCAGTGGAATTTTTACTCGTCTACTGACGTACTCACAAATGATAGTATTTAGTTCTGTGTGAATATGACACTACGTCGAAGAACGTCGATGCGTGTGTGGGTGGAGAGAAAAAGATAGCAATATAAAATTGCCTACAAATTACGTAATATGACAGTGAGAAAAATGGGATTACTCGCAATATGACAGTAGACACAGCTCTCTATGATACCTCTAACCAAAGTCGTCGCCGGGTGACGTAGTTTACCAAAATCGTAAAAAAAAGTAGCCCGTCTTCTGACGTTCTGCCACAACGCATCAGTTTAAATTTCCCGCCCTTTGACGTACTGTCAGCGAACGTGTTAAGTTTATGTTTCCATATATTTTAGAAAAATTTTATAATCATCTGCTGATGAGAAAAACATGAACACTGAATACCGGTGCTCATGGAAATACCGGCTACATCCCGCCACCATGGCCCAATGTAGGTTAATACGCAAGAAACTCAATCAAATGATTGAGTCTTCTTCATTCAACATGAATGCCATTTAAAGCACGGAATTATCGAGTACCTATTGAGCAATAACCAAACTCACGGTAGGGCCACAGAGTAGATATGGTAGGGCCTCTGAGCATTCCAACTTTTTGCTACACCGATGAAAGTTTTGTTTTACGCGTGAAGTTTTTTATTGGCGCTACGAGTTGCAGCCACTCGCTTGTTTATCGACGCTGCTGAAACGATTCGAGCGATGGCTTTTCAGGCATTGATAGGTTTCTTTAATAAGTTTGAGTACCGTTTATGTTCTATGTTTTTTTATAGGTAGGCTTTCGGTGAACAGAGATAAATTGTTTGTTTTGAAAGGGCCAAGTAAAAAGTACTCGGAACAAAAGAAGTTGTGTCGAATGACTGATGGATGTGAACGGAGCGTGAGATGTATATGTATCTTTGCAAGTGTGAATTATACGAGTATTAGGTACTTAATTTTCATGTTAAAAATTAGTCTAATGTCGATGGTTTATAGTAAGAACAGTCAATCGAGGGATTTATAGAAAAGTAATTAGAGATAATTCTCTTCACTTTTACAGTATTATGTCATTGATTTCTATTCAATGAGGTCTACTAGATTTTTGCCTATAAAATTCATTACAATTGTTTATTTTTAAGTGTTAACTGCGGTTTTTTATTATTTGCGTAGAAATTACAGAACTAAAACGGGTAATAATATATCAGTGCGTTCGTATATACTTAAGCCGTGCGCTCTTGCTCGCAATGCTGAGCAGTATCTGTGGCAGTCTCTTCCGGTATAATGGTGGCACAATGGGCTTGCCTCTCTCTTTAAGCGATCTCAAGCAGGTACTTCAAAAAGCATCCGTGTCCTTGTAGTACCTGCACCACACGAAATATTAGCGCTCCATGTTTGCGCTTGGTCCAGGAGTTAAGGAATGGCTGCACCGCGTCCAATCTTGTAATACTCGTAGTATCAATTTAAATTTTCCACATATTTTAGTTTTTTCTTTTACTAACTTCAATAATCTATGTTACAAAGCTTCCCTATTAACAATGTTTATTGTTTCTTGTTTTGGTAGAAAAACTATGATAGCACTCGGGTTAAACCAAAATAGTTGTTCACGGGAAATGTACCCTTTTCTCAATTCGTTACCCACCCGTGCGAATGTTTGTCCCTGAGACTTAAAAATTTAAAAATAGGAAAAAAGATCGAATTAAGATTATGCGTTGACCAGCTTCTGATCAGGTTATAATGATCGCTACGATTAAATTGCCTTGCAAAGCTTTTTTTAATAGTTAGTGTTGGCGACTGGCTGGTCCAAACCTTTTATATTCAAATTAAGATGTAATGTATTAACTTTTTATAAGACCTTTTTTGACATTGATGTTTTGTGCTTTAGTCATTGGTTTTCGTTTGAGTTGTCAGGTTAATTTCTTATGTATTTGTACTAAATTATAGCTAATAAATATTTACAAGATACTACGTGTTTCCAACAATTCATTCATACAGTCCACTACTCCATAACAGTTAGTGCTTAATAACTGTGCCGTTACCTATACATATTATAATTAGCACTATTATGCTATCCCACTGCTATTGACAGATTTTGGCTTAATCACAAAGCTTCCGTAATGCGGGTTGGTGACTACAAACGGAGATAGGCATTCTGAAAATCAGAAACACATTGCCGACCTGGAAACTGAACCTAAGACCAACCCAACCCATTTAGACGATACTAGGCCTCTGACGACATAAGTATTAGGATATATTGCGTCCATAAAATGTTCCATATGTACTTTGTACTTTGCAAGCCAATCTATTGTCCAGTTCGATTTCAGCGTTACTGCCATTAGTGCTGGAGAAGGGATTTTTCTTTTCCAAATTAGAACAGCAATTGCCTCTGCGGTCTACTGGTTAGATAACCAGACCTAGAGGTCTTGGTTACAATTTTAGGTAGGGCTTTAAATCTGTAAGGTTAGTTACAACCATCATATCTGATTAAGTCTTCAATACATCAATGTAATGCAAAAAAAAGCTTATCTTGTCTTTAAGTAGATGGTCAAAGAGGGAAATAATTTATTACTGTGTACACAGATTTTTCTGTGACGTATTTTTAATTTCGCAATATTTCCAGAACTAAGTGACCAAATTAGACGCTGTGAAGAGCAAATTTTATCGTTATGAATTTACTCCAATTATTTATTTTAGTAAAGATTAATATATTGTGCCTAATAAATACACTTAAAAATCACCTTGAAAAATCAAATTAATTTTTAACATGAAAAACGTTATTGTAGCTCAAATGTAAAAGGTAGATAAATCGTGACGGTAACTTTTTATTAGATCTTCTGATGACTAATAATTTTGCAGCACATCATTATCATGTATACTCAACCGTTTAGTCAGCGCACGCCAATAAAGAGGCCAAGCTGCGCTTTTTTTCCCCGACTTTAATTACAAAGGGAATTGTTCAGTTTACTAGGGCGCTTTGGCTTAAAGTGAACATTAACCGATATTATCAAAAATTGGTGTTTTTAATTCTTTGTATCTAAAAGAAAGTAATTATAGCAATATAATAGCAGGAAAACTTAATATGTGTATGATTAAGCAAGTATAATGTTCCTGTTAAATTCTGCAATTATTGCTGAAACAATGTAATTATGATAACAAAATAAATGACTAACCATTGTTTTAATAATTTTTAATATATTATCTTACTTATAATGCTATAATACGAGAGTGGATTGAAAAGTTCTCGGCCTGACATATAAAATAAAGTAATATTCACAGTAGGTATATTACACGAAGGCAAAGCGAATACTTTTTTTAAAAACGTCATCACATTAATGTTTACAGGCTGATGTTGTCATATAAAAAATAGAAAGTAAAATCGACACAGGAATAATCGATTTTTTCTAATTGTCATGTAAAACAATTTGCAGTAAAACATAGTGTTTTGCGAGTTTTAGTTGATTTAAAGGTGAATAATAAAATTAATTTGCGAAAGATTACTTGATCGCATAAGTCTAAAGAGAATAATTATTTTTATAATCGGTAATTACCTATCGATTTCTTAACAGCAATTAAAGATTTTTATTCCATATTTGTTGTTATAGCAACACAGGAATAAATGGTGTGACTTTCCTTCAAAAAATACTTTTACACTAATTAATTTAGATATTTACTTTCCGGCAACTACAGTATCAAAGATATTTTTATTATATTTATTTATATTTTACTGTAAAAATACATTTTAAGAAATAACTTGTTCAAGAAAAGCCGAAAATGAACAATTCCCTTTTAAGATTTGGAAGTGTAAACTAATGTTTATCAAAAAAAATTATAGCCGATCTTCACCCTGAAATTTAATTCTAATTATTGGTAAAAGAATTTTAAGTATTGGTTTAATAGTTTCGGAGATTTCCTCCTAAATCTGAATTCACAAAATTTACCTCTTCATAACATTAGTATAGATAAATAACGTTATTGTGGCTTTACTATAAAAGCATCCTTCGGACTTCGGACTTCTTTTTTCATAAACTGATGAATAACATGTTTGTAGTACGTTATTTTCATGTACTTACACCCATCCGTTCGGTCAGCGTACGCCGATGAAGCAGGTAAGCCGCGCTTTTTTACCGACTTGATTTACAAATGTAGAGATTTCGAGCTAAGGACTAATCTTTATAAAAATAAAATATAGCCTATGTTACCCGCAAGCATTCTATCTGTGAAAGAATTTTTGGAATCTGACTAGTAGTTCCAGAGATAAGCCCCGACAAACAAACAAACAAACATTATCACAAACGTTACATCTTTATTAATAGTATAGGTTACAGGAAATTACGGAACACTTATTAAAGCGAAAAATGATGTACACCGCTCTCAGTATTTCACAGTGCAAGTAATTTAATACAACAAAATGTTTTACAAAACTATATTTACTTCGTTATTCGAGTCACGTTAGCTATGAATTATTTTAAGAAATTAAAAATATAATTTCTTAAAGCTCGACAGTATAAAACAAAAGTGCTATGTATTAACAAACGTATCTTAAAATACACACATTAACATTTTAACACACTATGGTGGTATGATGAGGTCATCCATCTTTTGGAGAAAATATTGGAACACTTTTCCGTAACCGTTCGAGGTTCGATTATCGGCATGAACATTGACCTGGCATCATATAAAATTAGTATTATTTTTTACTTCAATTAACACAGCAGCTGATGTTTGTTGAAGATGTTTCTCATTAAAAACCTATTAACTTTTTATCCTAAAATGACGTTCGACCCCCATTAACGTTTATTCGTTGATTCAAATCCAAACGTATCACAGTCTTTAGAGAATCAAACGTATCTCAAGATTCAGATAAGAAGAGGCTGGAAACGAAAACAGATAAGCGAAGGCTCCATTACAGAGATAAAGTTAAAGAGCCCGATAGCACTCAACGTCTTTCAAACTGCAGGTCGATCGCGAGTTCCAACAAAAAGGCAATACTCGAATTGCTCCAAGTAAATAGGGAAGCGTCTGAAAAGCGCTTCTCTTTAATTGCAACGTGAAACTAATAATAGTATACGAAATAACAACTACTCGTACAACCGCTTTCTCTACACCGCCTCTCTGGTCTAGTGGTTAACACCCCCGGTCTCAGACACATAGGTCCCGGGTTCGATTCCCAACATGTTTGTGTACTCGGTTTGGTTGGTGGTAGGTCTTGTTTGTCCGTAGCTAGCTAACACTATCTCATCTAAATATGTCGCTATAACATCAATCTTAGTAGCATTGTGTATTCCGGTAGCAATAGATAAGATAGCCAGTGCTTTAGTAGTTAAGGATTTCGGGTGAAGTGCACTTCCACCTCGGCCTTATCGTCCCTAAACATCAGGTGTGATGAAGTCCAATTAAAGAAGAAGAAGAAGAAAATAAATAAATTTCCCCATAAGAAACAAAAATAAATAATAAAGAGTTAATAGGGAATCGTCTGAAGTGCGCCCCTCTCTAATTGCAACGTGAAGCTAATAATAGTAGAAATAACAACTACAAGTTCTCTTTTGGTGCAAGCGCAAAATTAGCAACGCAATTGTTTTGAAATTTCATCTCGTTCGAGCGTATTACCGAGTGTATTTGTAGTAGCGTGAGTGCGGGGCAGCATTGCATAAGCAGTACTAGAGATACCGTGTACGACTTAAAACAACTGCTTAAATTAAATGTAAGTGAATTGACAAAGTTTTTATAGTACATAGTAAGATGCTGGCTACACTTTGACTAACCTAGCTGTATGGGACGCTCAAAATGGTTTTCGAGAAGGAAACACTTTTGTCATTACTGTATAATAATAATAATGTAAATATAACGACTAATGGTCGCCCAGTGGTCGAAATTCGACCGTAATTTTATTAAGGCTGCACGGATTGGTAGCAATGAAAAAATTAAAAAGATAGAATGTGAGTTTGGATTGGCATTGACGATTTCGGCCGCTCCTCTTCCATTTTTAAAATTTTTGAAAGAGTATATATTCGTGTGTTTCAAATACATGGTAGTGTGTGTAATGTTGTTTTAGTATTTTTATGCATAATTTTAAAAAAATATTTACATTTTATACTCCTTCTCTTTAAGAACTGTATGTGTGCGAAATTTCATACTCCTCCGTCCGCTCAATTTTCGTAAAAAGGGGTGCAAAGTTTTTGCTTCACATATTAATTTATAGATTTTTCTTTTTGTCATTGAGAAGTCTAGATTTCAGTAGATTGCGCTTTGGATAACGGATACATTAACCCTAGAAAGATAATGTGCGCTTCAGAGGCGCCCGCAAAACAAATAAATTGCTGTCTTTTTTTTTTTACGCGCGTACAAGTTTGTGTTACGACGCCAACTCAGTCGTCGGTCAACACTCCCGAGAGGCGACCGCTCCTGTTCGGTAAGCACCACAGTTTCAATATTATGGCAACACATTGCGCTCGAAAGGCGCCACTTTGTCGCAACCACTGTACATAAATTTGTTTTTTTGAAAGTATTTTTTTGTTTTTGAGACTGAATATTTCATAACTCACTAGTTAGTAAGAGAAAAAACTATAAATGTTGTACATATTTGTAAAAAAATGTACCTCTACAGAAGACATTTTATTTTTGTTGCTTTTCGTAAGAGATCTTTAAAATGCCAATTGTTTTATTATAATTAAAAAATAATAACTTAAGTTTGTTTTTTATTTACTTATTAATAATGTAGCATTTCACAAAATTATAAAAAAGTAAAATAATTACTTTAATTTGTATAAAGAATTGATATTGAAAATTTGAGCGCCTCTAAGGCGCATCTTTATCTTTTCAGTAGCAAAAAATAACGTTATCTTTCTAGGGTTAATAAACTTACTGTTAAATGATGTTGACGGTAAAAAAAACTTTTGTTTTTAAAGAAACTGATAACTTAACGGAATCTGAAATATGACAACTCGATCATAAAAATAACTTTAAAGTAAAGTCTCAATTTTTCAATATTGATATAGAAGAACATTTAATATTGACTACAAACAATTATGATTACTTGTGGCATATTTTTATCATACTCAATGATTAATTCTAAAGTATTTAAACTCTATAGAAAGTTTAATCATCCTGTGATACGAAACGGTCGGTGCCTCAAATGACGCTTGCTCAGATCAATAAGTTATTATTCTGAGGACACTTGTATGAACGGATGAAAAGTTGTTTATGGTCTGCGTATATCATTCAAATCATTAATGAACTATAATAATAATAATAAGGAGGGACGGTACGGTTGACATCTGTCGGGCATGCCGCCGTCCAGGAGAATCACTCCGACATATTATTTCTGGTTGTTTTCATCTTGCTAACGGAGAGTATTTGCACAGACACAATCACTTGATTGATTCTGACTACTTAGTCAGAATAATTCACCAGCAACTTGCTCTTGGATATGGCCTTGTTGAATCGGAGGTGCCGTACTATAAGTACGCACCTGCGCCAGTACCTACTCGAAAATGGTCATGCAACGCTCTACTGGGATCGCTTTACCATTACAGACAGGACTATTGTCGCCAATAAACCTGATATTTTATTTATTTTATTTTTATTTTATTTGGAAAACAATACAGTAACGAAAAACACAGATAGACATAAAAAAACATAACAGAGTACACAATTACAATGTTTCCACATATAGAAACCTACTTAGCTCATTTGAAAATTAAGCGAAGCGAAGAAGATAAGCGAAGGCTCCATTATAGAGATAAAGTTAAAGAGCCCGATAGCACTCAACGTCTTTCAAACTGCAGGTCGATCGCGAGTTCCAACAAAAAGGCAATACTCGAATTGCTCCAAGTAAATAGGGAAGCGTCTGAAAAGCGCTTCTCTTTAATTGCAACGTGAAACTAATAATAGTAGACGAAATAACAACTACTCGTACAACCGCTCTCTCTACACCGCCTCTCTGGTCTAGTGGTTAACACCCCCGGTCTCAGACACATAGGTCCCGGGTTCGATTCCCAGCATAATAAATAATAATAAATAATAAAAATCTTTATTTGGCACCATTTCAATTTATAAACTTAATGTGAACGATAACAACCGCATTCGTCGCATGACTGTGTCGCATTTGCCAACGCCCACCTCCAAGACTGAGGAGGGTTCGGTACACTATAACAGCAGATCCTTACATAATAACTTTAGATAACAGAGGTTATTATATCTATTGTATACATTTTTAATAACATTAGGTATATAAGAAAGTAGCTATAAGAAAGCATGTTTGTGTACTCGGTTTGGTTGGTGGTAGGTCTTGTTTGTCCGTAGCTAGCTAACACTATCTCATCTAAATATGTCGCTATAACATCAATCTTAGTAGCATTGTGTATTCCGGTAGCAATAGATAAGATAGCCAGTGCCTTAGTAGTTAAGGATTTCGGGTGAAGTGCACTTCCACCTCGGCCTTATCGTCCCTAAACATCAGGTGTGATAAAGTCCAAATATAGAAGAAGAAGAAGAAGAAAGAAAGAAGTAAATAAATAAAAAAGAGTTAATAGGGAATTGTCTGAAGTGCGCCCCTCTCTAATTGCAACGTGAAGCTAATAATAGTAGAAATAACAACTACAAGTTCTCTTTTGGTGCAAGCGCGAAATTAGCAACGCAATTGTTTTGAAATTTCATCTCGTTCGAGCGTATTACCGAGTGTATTTGTAGTAGCGTGAGTGCGGGGCAGCATTGCATAAACAGTACTAGAGATACCGTGTACGACTTAAAACAACTGCTCAAATGTAAGTGAATTGACAAAGTTTTTATAGTACATAGTAAGATGCTGGCTACACTTTGACTAACCTAGCTGTATGGAACGCTCAAAATGGTTGTCGCGTAGGAAGTCTTTTGTCATTACTGTATAATAATAATGTAATTATAACAACAATTTTAATAAGGCTGCACGGATTGTATCCTAAGCAATGAAAAATTAAAAAGATAGAATGAGATTCTCTTCCATTTTTTAAATTTGTGTCAAATACATGGTAGTGTATGTAATGTATTTTTATGCATAATTTTAAAAAATATTATCATTCTGTACTCCTTCTCTATAAGTGTGCGAAATTTCCTACTCCTCCGTCCGCTCAATTTTCGTAAAAAGGGGTACAAAGTTTTTGCTTCACGTAATACGTATACATACATTTATAGATTTTTCTTGTTGTCATTGAGAAGTCTAGATTTCAGTAGATTGCGCTTTGGATAACGGATGCATTAATAAACTTACTGTTAAATGATGTTGACGGTAAAAAAAACTTTTGTTATTAAAGAAACTGTTATCTTAATGGAATCTGAAATATGACAACTCGATCATAAAAAGAACTTTTAAAGTAAAGTCTCACTTTTTCAATATTGATATAGAAGAACAAATAATATTGACTACAAACAATTGTGATTACTTGTGGCATATTTTTATCATACTCAATGATTAATTCTAAAGTATTTAAACTCTATAGAAAGTTTAATCATCCTGTGATACGAAACGGTCGGTGCCTCAAATGACGGATGAAAAGTTGTTTATGATCTGTGTATATCATTCAAGTCATTAATGAACTATAATAATAATAATAATAAGGAGGGACGGTACGGTCGACATCTGTCGGGCATGCCGCCGTCCAGGAGAACCAGTCTGACATATTATTTCTGGTTGTTCTCATCTTGCTAACGGAGATTATTTGCACAGACACAACCAAGTAGCCAGAATAATTCACCAGCAACTTTCTCTTAGATGTGGCCTTCTTGAATCGGAGGTGCCGTACTATAAGTACGCACCTGCGCCAGTACTCGAAAATGGTCATGCAACGCTCTACTGGGATCGCTCTATCATTACAGACAGGACTATTGTCGCCAATAAGCTTGATATCGTGGTGGTCAACCGACCCAGCGCCGGGCAATACTGGCTGATGTCACCATACCTCATGATGAGAACCTCGTGAAAGCCGAGGAGGACAATCTCAGTAAGTACCTTGACTTGGCCCACGAGGTTACCGCCATGTGGGATGTGGATTCAACCATTATTGTACCGATAGTCCTTTCGGCAAACGGTCTTTTAGCTAAGAGCTTCGATCAACACCTAGAGAGGCTCTCGCTGAAAGGTTGGATCAAGGGTCAGATGCAAAAGGCAGTACTCCTTGACACGGCACGTATTGTCAGGAGGTTCCTCACTTTGCAGCCCTGACCACCGGTAGCTTGGGCCCTGCCTCGCTGCTGGCGGTAATCTAGGATTAGGTTTTTTATAATGTTTTATTGTTTTTATATTAAAATATTCTTAAAATCTAGTTTTAAGAAAGAAAATAAATATAGAGTATAATAATAAAACGAAAATTGGCGTAAACCAACGGAGGGAGGATATCACCATTCCGCATGACGAGAACCTTGTGAAAGCCGAGAAGGGCAAGCTCACTAAGTACCTTGACCTGGCTCACGAGGTGACCGCTATGTGGGATGTGGATTTGACGATAATTGTCCCCATAGTCGTATCTGCAAACGGCCTTATAGCGAAGAGTCTCGACCAACATCATAAAAGGCTTTCGCTGGATGGCTGGATCGAGGGTCAGATACAGAAGGCAACACTCCTGGACACGGCACGCATTGTCAGGAGATTTCTTTCTTTGCAGCCTTAGTCGCCGGTAGCTTGAGTCCTGCTCCGCTGCTAGCGGCGTTCTAGGCACAATACACATAATCTAGGTTTAGGTTTTTATAAAAGTTGTATTTTTGTATGATATTTTGTTATATTTTACTTTTTATATAATTTTTATAAAAAACCTAAATCTAAGATTTAAAAAAAATAAAGAGAATAATATTATTAAATTCGTTTATTTTCAGGCATTTAAAGTTATAATACAACAAGCCCATAGATATTATACCTTATAAACTACCATATACAATCTTTGTTAGTAATATACAACTTAAATCTATGTTAGTAAATTATTTAGACACTTTCGGTGTCGTATCAAAGGCGCTCAAAGATAGTCTTCCACGAAAACATCTGCCCTTCGGCTAGAAGTCTTCTCTCATGAAGGCGTCCAGCTTGGTTGATGGGACTCGCACCACAAATGCTTTGAAGCTAGTGTTGTGGCGCGACTCCAGCGGCGCCACCCTCAAAAGGAAGTTGGTCTTATACTCTGGTACTGTAGTCCGTGGATGGTTTTCGATTTGTGACAAGAAAAAAATTAGGACCTGGAACTAACTATAATACTGAAACCAACCTAGGCCTTTAAGTCTTGGTTTAAACCATGACTAAAGTAGATTTTTGTATATTTATGAAATTTATAAAATACAATGAAAAAATTAAACGCCTACCCGATCCAGCCAGGAATTGAACTTGGGCGGCTGCACTGACCGCTATGCTACCGGGAAGGCTGATGTAAGCGCTGAGTTTTGTCGCTGCTTTTTTACCATCTATCCAACGGTTATTGCAACCGATGGCTATGCAGATTCATCTTTGCAGATTAAATACCACAAATTTGATAACACAACGCTATAATTAGTAAATTTTACACTGTATTTTAAAAAATTCATAAATATATTTTTTTTTTATTGGTTATTGGCGGTGCGGTCGAGGATGGAACATGCCTGCCTAGAAATAGCCTATTCACTCTAGCCTTGAAGAGGTCCAGATTATACCTTTCAGGGAACACACTCGCAGGCAGCGCGTTCCATTCCCTAGCTGTACGCACTAAGAAAGTTGAACCGAATCGGCTCGTGCGACAAGGTGGCACATCTACAACATAGGGATGGAACTCGCGCCTCGCGCTCCGATAGCGGAAAGTGGTGGTGGAGTGGATTTAGCTTCAGTGCAGCAATTAGCACTTGAACATAAAAAATAAAATTTAGATTTTTGTACCTAATAATACGGTTAAAGTTTTAGCGTAGTAATGAAAAGCCTATATATTGTCCACTCCTGGGCAAAGGCTTTGGTCCGGATTATGCACAAAAAAATCTGAAATACACTTTGCCCAACCTGAGAATTGAAACCACCGAGTTTCAAGCCAAGCACTTTGCCACAAGGCCACCGAGGCTACAAGTCTTTACCAGTCGCTACTTTAATACGGATCAAGTTCAACTCATTTGCTTGCTTAATTTCTGTGTTCTCATTTTTCTTCCTTAAACGGAAACGAAACCGAACTCAGAATTAAAAGAAATAAAACAGTTACAGCAGCGAAGCTTAACTTTTTAAATGGCGGCCGGGGCGATCTCGAGTGATTTATGGACCGGTTGGCCTATTTGAGAGGAACTATTTAAATTAGAGTGTTGTCCTCCGATAGCCCTCTCGGTGGGGGTGCGATCCATTATCAATTGAATTATTAACTGGAGGAGAATGCCCGGGAATGAGGAAATGGCGATTCCCTGTGTATCTACACCGAGTTTTGTGGTTCGGAGATGTGTTGTGTTTGAGTTGCTTTTTGGGTGTATTTTAAAATACGAGCTTCAAGTGTTAGTTTTCGACACGGGACCAGTTATCGACATTTATTCTTATGACCATCGAAAATAGGGATAATTTTTACTTTAGCAACTATTGTAAACAGAATCCTACTAATATTATAAACGCGAAAGTTTGTTTGGATGTTTGTTACTCTTTCACGTAAAAACTACTGCATGGATTTGGATGACATTCAGCATACAGATAGTTTATAATCTGGATTAACACATAGGATACTTTTTATCCCAATATTCCCACGGGAACGGGAACCACGCGGGTGAAACCGGGAACCACGCGGGTGAAACCGGGAACCACACGGGTGAAACCGCGAGCGGCCACTAGTATATATAGATATATGTATATTATATATAATACTAGCGGCCGCTCTTATCTTAAGTGTTATTCCTGGTTATAAACTATCTGTATGCCGAATTTCATTCAAATTCATTCAGTAGTTTTTTTACGTGAAAGAGTCACAAACATCCAAACAAACTTTCGCGTTTATAATATTAGTAGGATATTCTGTTATCCTATAGCGTCCTCCTATTGATTAATTATCATATAATCCTGCGTCCGCCGCAAAATCGCGTACGGACGCGATTTTTTAATTTTTTTTTCGGACGCAAAATTGATTTCTGAAGTAAAAAATGGGAATAAATAAAAAATATTGACAATTTTTTTCCACATATGAAAGTTTAGTACAAGTTTAATAAACGTGCGTCCGCCTTTTATATGATAATTTAGTCAAATAGGAGGACGCAACTTTGGTTGTGGGATGTATATTATATATATATGACAATATTACATTGTTCTGATCCCAAGGTAAGTAGCTAAAGCACTCGTTTCAGGGAAATCAGAAACAACGACGGGTACTACAACCACTCAGACCCGACACAATATCGAAAAGTTCGTTTTCGACATTGACCAGGAATTGAAACCGAGATCTCAGAGTTAGCGCCGCCCAAAGTCCGGCGTGCAAGCCACTCGGCTACGGAGGTTGTCCCTAATAATATACCTGTTTTCTAACTGTCATCGCAATTTCAATGAGAATCTATGTTATCTATGTTTTGGGTTATAAGTACTATCGTTAGTACCTAAAGAAATTTGATAGGACGGTTCTAGATATCATTCGTCATATTGATTTGGGTAAAAATTTATTTAGTCGGTGGTTCCGATATTTTAGTCGGTGAAAACGAAACGTTTGGAATTCTTTGTTGCAACGCACACATCTTACAAAAATTCGGTCATGGGCGGGAGCCGTTATCGCTCCAAAACAATTTTTTAATATTTCAAACTTGTATGTCACCTATCTCCAATGCCAGTCGGCTAATCGCCACGAAGTTTGCTGTACAGGCAAGTTGAATCTACACAAATGACTTGGCATTTTTAACATCGTAAAAGTGGAGCGGCTTTGTAAAGGTTATTTGAAACCTCCTCAACATTTATTTTTTATAACTTGTACAGATAATTTGTATAGCATTGAAGCAAAGCCTCTTGGGATCTTACCATGATTTCTTAAAGCAGTAACTGCAATATTATGGTAGCGTCTAGACACGCGTCTCAGTGTGATAACTATATATAAATATATTGTTTTCTAAAGTTTACGCGAACACTTCACATTGAAATGAAACAACTTTTACGGAACTACTTGCGGATTACTTTTATTTTACACATTACTTATTTAATGTTTATCCTGACGTTTCGAACCCTTTGCAGGGTCCGTGGTCACAGGGAGAGAGGGTGTCTCCCTGTGATCCGTAAAAGTTGTTTCATTTCAATATATATAAATAACTTAGTATGTATGTATAAGTGTGAAAACAAGGTGACTTGCCGTTTTGCGATACAAATTATCGTTTTCGTTAACGTGATCGAATGCTGAATAAAGCTCGCAATAGGTCAGTAAACGTTTATGTGATTTAGTTTCAAGATTATTCATTATTCGATTTTTCCAATTCCACAAGTTTGGTATTATCATTTTTTATATATATCTCTTAGGTCCTGACAAATAGGCTCGCCTGCACAAGTCGCGACGCGAACGGGCATAAATTTCAAGACGCAAACGGGAGCCAGATGTTCCATTGTTTTGGGGAAATAAATACGGATTAGACGGAGCAGAGTAAAGCGGCGTGCACACAGCGCGTGAATAATTGAACCGTTCAACAGAGCAAAGAAGGCGACACTGCTCGGCCTCTTTTTAAAATAGAAACTTGTTTTCTAAAGCCTACACAAACACAATACATAAAAATGATACCACTTTAAAGAATCTATTCGTATTTATTTTAACATTTTTATCTTTGCATTGCTTATCTTCACAAAGACGGGAGGAGGACACGACTAAATAAAAATTAAGTTAAATGTTACTAACATACAAATAACTTTTTAAAAAAGAGAACTTGTCTCAAGTGAGAATCAAACTCACAATCTTTTTAAATCTGGGCTCAAGACAGCTCTTCTAACTTCCATGTTGAATTTGCAAGTATTGTTTAATACGCTTTTAGCAAGCGTATTTTTATCAATATTTAGGTATTTTCAAGTAGTTTCAATTTTAGTAAATTCGAAATAAAGGATTAGGAGAAGCAGCATAAAGCGGCGTACACACAGCGCTTGGATAATTGAACCGTTAAACAGAACAAAGAAGGCGACACTGCTCGGCCTCCTTAAAAAATAGTAAACGACGCATTCTTTATCTCCACCAAGACGGGAGGACACGACCGAATACAATATATTATATAGAATAAAAGTTCTGTTAAACACTATTTACTCTTTATTTTTAATACTTACTTTACTCATAAAAAAGGCATTTGAAAAAATTACTTCCGTAAGGCAGGATTCGATATCTAAATCATCACTCATCATCATATCATCACCAGCTCATTTTCAGTCCCCACTGCTCGGGCACTAGCCTTCTCTATGGATGGGTAGGGAGAACGGGCCATAAATCACCACGTGGGCCCAGTGCGTATAGGAGGTTCGTAACGACTCCTAAAGCAGTCGGGACCAACGGTTTTACGTGTCTTTCTAAGCAAGACGAGCTCGAGATGATGCATTTTAGGTCACCAATCGGATGACCGGCCCTTGCGAACGTTGCTTAACATTAGCAATCGCAGACCGGACGCGTAACCACTATCCATAGGGAAGACTCGTGCTCCAGCAGTGGGGACTGAAAATGAGCTAAATGATGTGATGGTACTCGATAAAAGTGCAAAACAATGTATACCTATCGGAACCAACATTAAATGGGTCACCACAACAAAACAAAAACCTATCGAGAATGTTGTTTCAGTACTGCCAACCCCAGAACAATTGTTTTGTGCTGCCAACCGACGTGTTTTATAAATAAATTCTCAACGACAGAAAACAAAATAAAACATTGTATTGTAGGAGTAGTTGTCCGCACCGAAATATGCGGTCTCTACATTGTACGTGCCAAACGAATTTACGGCCCGAAGTTGTGTCAGTTGCTAATTAATAAAATAAACTTTGCAGTCTTCACTCGGGATTGGGAGATAACGATGTAAAAGCGAAATCGTTAATATAACTTGTATTATGTAGGTAGACTATAATTACTAAGTAAGGGCGCAACTGCAGTATTTAACAAGTTCTAAAATCTAGATGACATGTCAGATATCTGTAAATAAAAAGGTATTTTATAGGTATTTATACGTTATAGGCTTAAGCAATGTTGTTCTATTGATTATTTCCGAAACTACTAAAAATAAATATTATTTTTTTTCATTTATCCACTGGTAGATAATTATTCCTAAAAGTCTATCCTGCTGAAATCAAGATTCCGTATAAACTAATATTTAAAAATAAACTTATTTACTAAAAACGATTTTATCTTGTTGGTGAGGACAGAAAAAATAGATGAGTTTTTTGCGGTGTTACAAAATAAACTATTACCAACCAATCTACACCTAGTTCTAACCGTATAATTTCTCGATTTGTAGTCTGAGTCGTACACCGTAATCGTAAAACAAAGAAACTCTAAAAAAGCTATAAAATACAAAACGTTACTCGTAACGAAACCAAACGTTACTTGGTCCATCTCACTAAATAAAACAACTTCGCAGCAGCGCTACGGAGCGACTACGTGCCAAATAGATTTATTGCTACGGCGTAGCAAGTAACCCGTAGCGGTTGTAATCTGACAATAATAATAATATATCTATCTTTGAACAAATAATCTATATATATAAAAATGAATCACTGAAATGTATGTACGCGCATAACTTCCGATCGACTGCACAAAATTGGATAATTCTTTTTTTTTTTGAGTTTTTTATTGTCAGGACAAGGTTTGTATAGAAGAAAATCAAAAGAAAAAAAGATATTTTTACTAAAATACGATTTTTTATATCATGAGAAAAGTGAGTGAGTGAATGTGACAGAATGACGTACAGTTCTTCAGCCAGCATTTGCCAACTTCAAACGGACAATACGTCATATGACATGGTACGTCATATCATAATATCAATCAAATACAGTCCTACAGATAACAAACAGCGTTGCGTTAAATAGATCATTAAGTTTTTATTAAGAGTATCTTGAGTGTGTCATGCTCTCTTAATTGTCTCTGCAGTGGCGGCGTGTGCGTCGGGTCGTTACGTTCCCTAAAATATGGTTGAGCGAAGCGATGGCTGATTCATATGTCATGCTCGTGAACGGGTGCCGCCTGTGGAGGCTGGTCTGCTCTTGCATACTTATCTTATTTTTAGTATTTTTAATTATAGTTTGACTTTGTTTTACCTAAACAATTAATGACTTTTACTAGAGTACTGTAGTGGTGCTGTATGACATTGTGGAAATTGAAACTTTTACATAATTATCTGATGTAAATTTGTTAACTTACATTTTTTTATTTTGTTTTTTACATGTTGTGGTTGTCTTATATATATTTTTTGTGTTTATTTGTAATGGAAAGTGTCCTGCTATGATAGGGCATTTTCCAATATTTTTGACGCTGTAAGGGAGAAAAGAGCTGGACACTTGCTGAGTTTCTTGCCGGTTCTTCTCAGTACAAGATCTCCCGCCCAGAGTAGACTTACGAACCGATGGCATAGTGACATTCACAAGAGCTACTTGTAGCCTAAACTGAATAAATGATTTTGAATTTTGAATTTTGAAAAATAGAATTACCGCTTCTTTTGCAAAAGTATTAACAGTGTTTCGTGTGTTTGAAAGTTTATCGTTGTGTTTTAAATAGTTATTGATTTAAAGAAAATGCCACCTGTGAGGCGTCAAAATATCGGTGCATATATATAAAAATCAATTGCAAAAAATACTAAAAACGACAATTTAATTTTCCAAAACGTTTTACGATTTGTAAGTTTTGTGGTCATAGAAACTGTCAAAGTAGTACAAAGTTCGCTGGGTCAGCTAGTTCTTTATAAAACTATAAAATAAACCAAACATTATTCAGTCCATTTCCTTAAACAGAACAGCGTCGCATGGCTACGAAGTTACTACATGCTAAATAGATTTATTGCTACGGCGGCGTAGACCCGTAACGGTTGTAATCTGACGATTATGTTAATATGTATTGTTAAACAAAGAAATCTTAATAAAATAAACAAAAGATTATTTGATCCATCTCACTCAATAAAACAGCGCGAGCGTCGCAGTGCTACGAACAAGTGCTCCCGCGCTACGAAGCTACTACGTGCCAAATAGATTTATTGCTGCGGCGTAGACCCGTAGCGGGCAGAGACTTGTAATTAATAAAATTAGCTTCGTTCCCAGAATGTCAATTATGTATCAGGAAGACTGTAATAGTTCTCCCGACTCAGACGATCGATGCTTTTAAAGCTTTTGCATATTGTCAACTACGTTTAATAAAAGCCAAAGTTATGCATTTCGTAAATAAACACTTTTACTTGTATTGGGTCCTTACCTATGAAATTGACGTTTTTTTCTCACTTATTAATAGTTGTATTACTTCTAAAAGTCAATACTGGTTGTTAATATTATTATACACCTTTAATTAAGACTATGTTACTTAGGCTTCAGTAATAACAATGATTATTAATTGTATGTCTTTAGCGCCCATTTTTTTAAATTGATTACTTTTTTTCGCGGAATTGTCCTTTTGTTTTATTGTAGCTTTGAAGGGACTTGATATTTTTTCTTTTTAATGTCAGCTATATTTAGCTAGTGAAACAAACAGACTACTCTACAATTTTTATACCTACAGATTGTCCTACAGATAACAAACAGCGTTGCGTTAAATAGATCATTAAGTTTTTATTTAGAGTATCTTGAGTGTGTCATGCTCTCTTTACTGTCTCTGCGGTGGTGGCGTGTGCGTCGGGTCGTTACGTTCCCTAAAATATGGTTGAGCGAAGCGATGGCTGATTCATACGTCATGCTCGTGAACGGGTGCCGCCTGTGGAGGCTGGTCTGCTCTTGCATACTTATCTTATTTTTAGTATTATTAATTATAGTTTGACTTTGTTTTACCTAAACAATTTTTGACATTTACTAGAGTACTGTAGTGGTGCTGTATGACATTGTGGAAATTGAAACTTTTACATAATTATCTGATGTAAATTTGTTAACTTACATTTTTTATTTTAACAGCATTGTCCTACAGATAACAAACAGCGTTGCGTTAAATACATCATTAAGTTTTTATTTAGAGTATCTTGAGTGTGTCATGCTCTCTTTACTGTCTTTGCGGTGGTGGCATGTGCGTCGGGTCGTTACGTTCCCTAAAATATGGTTGAGCGAAGCGATGGCTGATTCATATGTCATGCTCGTGAACGGGTGCCGCCTGTGGAGGCTGGTCTGCTCTTGCATACTTATCTTATTTTTAGTATTATTAATTATAGTTTGACTTTGTTTTACCTAAACAATTGTTGACTTTTACTAGAGTACTGTAGTGGTGCTGTATGACATTGTGGAAATTGAAACCTTTACATAATTATCTGATGTAAATTTGTTAACTTACATTTTTTATTTTGTTTTTTTACATGTTGTAATTGTCTTATATATATTTTTTGTGTTTATTTGTAATGGAAAGTGTTCTGCTATGATAGGGCATTTTCCAATATTTTTGACGCTGTAAGGGAGAAAAGAGCTGTACACTTGCTGAGTTTCTTGCCGGTTCTTCTCAGTACAAGATCTCCCGCCCAGAGTAGATTTACGAACCGATGGCATAATGACATTCACAAGAGCTACTTGTAGCCTAAACTGAATAAATGATTTTGAATTTTGAATTTTGAATTTTATAGTGTTAACATAAATAGATGCCATAAATTTAAAAAAAAAAACGTTAGTATGAAAAATAAAATTTTATAAAAAATCTTCGTACAAAACGTCAATTTCATAGGTAAAATCAATCTATCGGTCTATCGGTCAATTTCAAAGGACCTAATACTATCAAACACAGTACCTACTTATAATCTTCGATTAGTCTTTCCTTCTCTTTTCCTTCTTTTTTACTTCAAAATGAAGTTTCACATGAAGAGAATAAAACATGGAATATCTTTTCTGAGCTTAGGGTGCTTATCTATTTATGAGAGATTTGCTGTAAGATGTTATTATAGAAACTCCTTTGTTAATTATGTGTGAAAATTACACATGTTTGATCTCAACGCTGCTAAGCTCAGGTTTTCCCATATTAACAAAAAACCATGTGGTGATAGGACCATAACCCACCATGATTTCATTCTAACAAACTATTTACTTAAACTAACCATAATAAACAGCTCTAAACAGCAGTTAGGACAATAACTGACCGTTTTTCCATATAAGAACCATTCCCACACTAAATAAATTGAAATGAAAAATGCGTTATAAAACAAACGTTTGTGTTATAAGTACGTACTTAATAAGCAAAACGCACTTATGACCATCAAGTACATGTCTGTCTATGAGATAGTTTAAACTTCTATATCCCATGATATATGTATTATTCGCTTCCACGAATCTCTCGAATGTTTAACACTTAAACATTTCTTCTATTTGCAATACCTTACAATACATTAATATCTTCACAACACATTGTTTAAGATATATCTATTGTCTAAATTAGCATAGTCACACAATTAATCATTATAGACAGAGTAGCTGAAGGCACCTTCCGACTCTCGTTTGTCATCCGTCCGCCATGTTGCTGCATCGAGGTAATTAAAATCAAGTTAGTATTCAAACCTCTAACTCAATTTAAAACGCTGAACCTCTTGGACACCTTGAATGCATATTAAAACAGCCAATCTTGGGACTACCAGCAGGACTTAGGTGTACTGGATGGGGTAAGAGTGATAACGTCTTAATGATGCTACTAGGTTCTATTGCCAACATAGGTAATTATTTAATTGTACTTCATTTGGTTGGTGGTTACTTTTTTTAATTTGCCGTCATTAATCAAGTTAACCTAGCTTTCACTGCATGAAATCCAATCTGTTTCAGCACTTTGAGCTGATTGATAATAATGATGGTGTACATAAGCTTTTTTCTTGCCTTTTAAAGCTCAGAGGAATATTATAAACACACCTGTACAGATCAATAATACCTAATGACAAAGTATAATTGGCATTTTTTTATTTTTTGATCCTTCCATAGAACATCTATAGGTAATTAAAGAAACTAAAAAATATTTTATTCTTAATAATTTCTCCGTAATAGGAGACCTTTCTGCAATTGGTACAAAAATCCATGCACCCACCAATGCAGGCGTACAAAATCCGCAATTGCGACACAAATTGTGCTTAAAATATTGAAGTCTCATCCAGGTTATCCTAATTCAGTGCTGACCTGAAGGATCGCCTTGCATAGCGAGCGGCTAAAGAAATTCGTGGTATATCTAAACAAGACGACGACGCTTTGCCATAGTAATTCTGAGTACTGAATATTGTTATTGCATTCTAAAGGTTTGAGTGTAGTATAATTTATTTTTAATTTGTTGAGAATTTAATGTAAAAGCACTAAGTAATACAACAACTTATAGCGTCACAAACGATTTTATGGTTTTTTTATGGTACTCAAATGTGCAATAAGCTGAAGTGTCGTCATAAAAAACAAACTAGATACTACCAGATTAACAATAGTTTACCAACGGCATCACTTATATTTCAGTGTGCTTATGTTCCCATAATAGCGTGTTACACAAACTATCTGCACGTATTTTTATTGAACTAACTTGAGTACGCTCCCTCGAACAACAGACAAAGCCACGAAAAACAAAAGCTACCACTGCAAAAATAATAATCCAATATAATCATAGGGGGCCAGCGAAGCGTGTGCTATTAAACAAAAACAAAAGACAAACAGCGTGACATGCAGACAGTAATTAATTAAATACATACGCCCGCATGTCACTCTCGCAAGTTCATATTTGCTCCACTCTGATTACGTAGTCGCTCCGTTGTTTGCCCGGCCCGAACAATCTAGCAATAACTTGTGAGGGTCGATGACCTTGGAATAGATTATGTCATGTAGAACTACCCTTATCATTAACTCGTAGTTGTAATTTTGCACTGGCATTGTGTATTTTTAATTATGAGATGATGGGATCGTCGCATCAGCAAATGCTGTGATGTTTTGACGGATATGGAATGCTTTGCGACATAATTAGTTTCTCGATCTACGGAAAAGATAGATGTTCTTTGTTTAACAAATAATGTGTGGATATAGTGAAAATCTAAATTGGCTGTGACTTATCATTGAGTTTTGAAAAAGGGTAGTCAGTCATTTACTTGCCACAACTTTAATAAAGCTTAAAAAATAATCTTATCTTAATTACATTTTCAGTATATATCAAAACAAAGATAATGTGAAAGTGTATGTCAAGAAAAGCAAGCTGCACAGGCACAGCAAAGCAGAAAATAATGATCGTATTTTACAATATTTTTTTTAAAACTAAATTATTTTTATTTAACTTTCTCATTAAAACAAATATCAATGAAACTTTTATTTAATACTCGCAGCAATACACTTTATTTGGTTTACGATTGCATTTTTTACAAACTATAAAAATGTTGTAGTAAAAGCTTGTCTAGACATTAAAATAAACAAAAAAAACTGTTAAAAACAACCAAGGTATAGTCTAATTGATGGATACCATATACAAATATATAATAATGCTCATTACAAACATACTCGCCACTTCTACGAACTTTGCGCACCCTCAAAACAAGACAAAGCATTAAAGATGAAAGATTACAGAACCTTTGTTTGATGCCCTTAAATTTGATTAGCTGTGCAAACTATGTGCATGAGGCCGAAACCCTTTGAAGTTTAATCAAAGGGCTAATTTGTCTTCTAATCTCATGGGTGTAGAGTTCAGTCAAGTGGGCCTACCATCACCTCTCATTTTATTTATAGAGACAATATAATATTTGTAGCAGACACAAAATTTTCCTAATTTATCAAAAAAATTTAGTTATTTTTATTTATTGAAAAAAAAAACCATGTTGTTTAAACTTTCAGTCGAAAACTGAAGAAAAATAAAATTATTTCACTGAGTTAAAGATTGTTTCAGATTTGTATGTGTGTACTGTGTACATTAAATTAGTTTCTTGATTAAACAAATAGATTGAAGTTTCTCAGTGGTTTTTTTAATTTTTGGGTAAAGTGCGCTTCCAACGTTGGCCTTATCATAACTTAGCAGCTCGTACGCTTATTACGACGACGTTTCCTTGTGATGGAATAAAAAAACCCTAAGTTGAAAAATACAAAAAATAAAAATCATTTCCTTTTTAGCGACTTAAAAGGTCAGTTTATTTCTTTCTATTTGTGCAATCCTTTCATGCCAGTTTTATCCAACTGACTTAAAGGTTTTAAAAGCGTTGACTTAAGAGGTCATAATTGTCCCCCATCCCTTTAACGAACAGACCGCAACAGTTTTAAAAGCTTAACTACTTATTTACAACGGGATTTATTGCGTTAGGGTGCTTAGTATTTATTTAAATGTCCGGCGAAATATTAATATTTGCCTTTCAATACAAATGTGTATGGTGGTTTTAACATTTATGGTGGACGCGCTCAGAATTTTGATATTTTGATCAATTCAATATTTGTTTGCACTCCGCATTAGTTGTTTGGACTTAAACAGCTTTTTAGCTGAAATATTAGTTTTTTGACCTATGACCTGCACGAATACTTTGATGTATAGTATAGTTTGACATGCCTATTTTTATTAATACCATGTAATTCCCCTGATGTCAGAGATTGTCATGACTTGTCATGACTAACAGCTAAATTTAATTTATCTATAGTTATTACAAATAGAACAAAGAACCTAAAACCAAAAACCTTTAAAAATATAAAATAATAACTAAAATATATTATTAAAAGGAGTCCCTTTAGGCAAGGTTCCGAAGATACTGGCAGCGTTCCCCCTTTGAATAGCTAGACTAATAATAGATAAGACTTTTTATTAATTAATTTTGACCTAATGTATTTTTTATTTTGTTTTTCACAATCGATTATTAAATTATTAACATTTTAAATTTTAATAATGTAAATTGTTTTGAATGTAAAATTAAATAATATTGGCATGTACATTTAATATAAACCTTATTGTAATGCCCGACTAGGGTTACTGTTTGCACTAATAATTAAATTTCTCCCAGTTATTATAATTATACAATGTGACAGTAGTGCAATAAAATGGTATATTCTATTTTATTCTATAACAAAAAACTAAAATTCAGTAAGGGCATGAGCTAATAAGGGTAGGACATCCTAAACTTTATTTTTAAATAAGTTATGTACTGACACAGATTCTGTATGAATTACAATATGTTTTAATTTGGAAGAGTTGTAAGAAACCTAGGTATAAATGTAATTCGAAATCAAAGTATATGATTCTTTTTTAATCAAATTAACATAAGAAAAGTGCTTCTGAATCTTCCAATATTTTTTTTACCTCTACCCATTCGTCTATTTTTTAGCTTAATTGTTAACGTCGGTAGTCGAGCGGGTGGATGCTTGGGCTGATTGCGAGAAATTGTGGTTCAATTCCCGTAGCTCCGTGAGCCTTGAACGTGAACATAATTACCTATTACCAAACATATTGGCTTATACAGGATTACTGGAAATACGTAGCGATTGATAGAATATTATAGCACGAAAATCACAATCAAAACCTGCTACGTGCCAATTTTTTTTACTTTTTATATTGCTATTAATGCGCTATTAACACATTAATAATAGACCTTAATATATACAGGGTTACTGGAAATACGTAGCGATCCATTTAAGATGTGATAGTAAAGATCATTAGCTATCAAGTTGCCCTCGGATAGATGGGGATGGGGAAAATGTAGCGATTTCAAAAAAAAAAATATTACAAGTATATAATATATTTTTTTTGAAGTAAGTATTATAAGTATATTTTTTGTTAAAAAAGTGGGTCACGCTACCT
Organism: Eudonia lacustrata; assembly: GCA_947562085.1. Classification (NCBI taxonomy): domain Eukaryota; kingdom Metazoa; phylum Arthropoda; class Insecta; order Lepidoptera; family Crambidae; genus Eudonia; species Eudonia lacustrata. The sequence goes on along the minus strand of OX387315.1, from coordinate 6,104,649 downwards.
TAAAGTGGATTGAAAAATGAACTTACGTATTTAATGGTTGTTTTTGGTGTTTTAGTTTGCTAACCACTCTAATACGTAATAATAATACAAAAAACAACAGAAAAAAAAGCATTTTTGCCCCATCTACCCGAGGGCAATTTGATAGCTAATGATCTATACTATCACTCCTTAAATGGAACGCTACTTATTTCCAGTAATATTAAGATTCCTGTATATATTAAGATCTATTATTAATGTGTTAATAGCGCATTAGTATCAATATTTAAAAAAAGTAAAAAAATTGCCACAAAAGCAGGTTTTGATTGTGATTTTCGTGCTATATAATATTCTATCAAACTTCAGAAGAGGAAGGCACGCGAATTACTTAATCGACGTGGAAGTCTCACGTACTGGCTCCGGATAATAAATCCCGTATCTGCAGTGAGACTAAATGCTTGGGAGTTACAGTGTCGTAAAAGCGCTGGGAAGACCATTTCTTGGTATTAAAATATAATAGTAATGAAATTGCTAATAACTTATATCGTTATGATCAGTCTAACCTTCTTACAGTTGAGTTTAACAGAGAGAATTTCGGGCTTAAACGGTAATCAGTTAGTGGTACTATAGCCCAATGCGGTTTGGTAGGTTATAAATACTCGATGTTACGAGAAACAGACAATAACCTAAAACAACGTGCAGCAGCGTCTGTATGTGGGTCGATAGGGTGATGGATTTGCTGGGTTCTGATAATAAATAATAAGAACCAGGGCTGCTGAATGACACGTCTTTATCCTTCTATGAACGCGAAGAGACGGAGAGCACAATATTGCAATAGTTGCCATTACAATGGGTGCCAAACATAAGTTTATTATATCATTAATATTGGCAACATCCAACACAACGCCTTTACGTGTCATTTTAATTATATCGCCCATCCGGTAACACAGCATTGGAAAAGTAATTAAGAAAAATGTAGTACCACCAGTCGAGAAGAAATAATTTGCTCATACGATGATGGTAACATTAGTGAACATTTACATTCGAAACATACCATTTTGCTCTACAGAATGAATGCATCTATAAGCAAACAGCTTGTGTAGGACATGTGGGGAGGAAACGGAGACAATGCAGCACCTACTGTGCGACTGCGTCTATCTAGCTAGGAAAATAATGGGACTCCTGGGATCAGCCTCTCCGAATCCAGAAGACTTCAGGCTCTTCGCTCTCGAAGACGTTGCCAAAAATATGGGATCTATCTTTAAAGAGGAAGAGGAGTAGAAGGATGGGTAGCACAAAAGATCCCGATGGGTCAAAGTGCTACTGGAAGAGGGAAACCCCAGTAGGCCTCACAAATATAAGATGAGATACCATTTTACTCATCAAGAGGAAGTTAGAACAAGAAATATAAAAGAGCCAAAATCAGGCATGACACTTTATACCTGTAACCACAGTCACTACAAACACTTCACAACAAATTAAACAGCCAATCGTAGGAAGTGCCATTGACTTGACAGCCAAAAATTGGTAGAGAAACTTACATCTGACCGGCAGGCGCCGGCGGCGGCGACCGGGACAAACTTGCCCGCAGTTTGCCGCCTTTGTGTGGTGCAACGAACTTAGCGGGCTTGGACTAAGGAAACTGCAGAAGGTTAGGTAGGGCTTAAACCCAGAGACTGCGACGGGGCTTTTAAAAGGCCCGAAAAGTAAAAATGTTTTATTGCAACAAACACCAATTTACAAATTAATATTGCCCTGGCTTCTGTAAAAAAGTAAACTTGTGGAACAGAAGCCAGTTCCTTCCTGTTGACAAAACTCAATTGGTATAGTTGACAAACAATAATAATAATTAATAATAGTATTATATAGATATACCCTAATATAATACTTTTAAAGTTACATTTATAACAACACACAAATGCCTGGCCGGACTATTTGGGTTTAATACATACCGCGCTAGAGCAACGCACACATAGACCTTCTCCTGCCTACACTAGTCCACAGGACACGGGCCTCTCCAAGTGCACGCTACCGAGCACGATCGGCGGCTACACTCATCCAGCTCTTGCCAGCCACCTTGCGAAGATCGTCGCTCCACCTAGCCTGAGGCGTCCGACGTTTGCCGATACGCGGTCTACTCAAGAACTCGTTTACACCATTGGTTATCGATGCTGCGGCTAATATGGCCGGCCAACTGCCACTTTAAAAATCCCAGTTGTCCCCAAAGGGAACAAACGCCAGAGGGGACTACTGGGATACACTCGAGCTCCGTATGTAACGACAAGACGTGGCCACTATCACAAGTGACCATGACAAGTGACCACGGACAGGGAATGCAACTAAAATACTTAGATTTATAATTAACTAGTGGTCGAAATTCGACCGTAATTTTATTAAGGCTGCACGGATTGTATCCTAAGCAATGAAAATTAAAAAAAATAGAATGTGAGTTTGGATTGGCATTGACAGATTTCGGCCGCTCCTCTTCAATTTTTGAAATTTTTGAAAAGAGTATTTAAGCGTGTGTGTCAAATACATGGTAGTGTGTTTAATGTTTGTTTTATTGATTTAATGTATTTTTAATGTATAATTTAAAAAAAAATAACATTCTGTACTCCTTCTCTATATAAACTATAAATAAATGTGCGAAATTTCATACTCCACCATCCGCGCAATTTTCGTAAAAAGGGGTACAAAGTTTTTGCTTCACGTATTAATATATATAAATAATAAAAAATATATTATTATATTATTAAACTAATAGCCTATTATCATACAGGGCCATATCTATATCAAAAGATAAGGGCCATTGATTTCAATTTCAATTGAGCTTTAAGACAATTAACCTTAACACCAAACTACAGCAACAGATCTAAATTCGCCGCTGCGGTTTATCAATATCTCCCTAATGTTTTGAGTACAAAATCTAACTCACACGGACCCGTTTCGAGAGCAATAATTCTGAAGCACGTTTTATATTGCCTGCATGCAGCCAGAGATGGCACTCTATTTGTGTCACTTAGGACGCTGATGCAACAAGAAGGTTTATTATAAAGGATGTGTTCAAAATTAAAAGTAAAATATTGACTCAAAAATCAATTATAATCTTACCTCCCACTCATCCGTGCACTCATCCGTGGGCTTAGCATGGATTTCTACCAAAATCGTAGAGCAAACGTGATGTCATGCTCTAGAACTTTTAACATTATACTCATCATCTCAATCTCATCTCAAGTTCAAGAGTAGCTCAATGACGCAGTGGTTAACGCTGCGATTGTTAAAATCAGCAATTTTTGCAAACTTTTGCTCGAGTTAGTCCGTGCGTCCGTGGAAGGCACGTAAAGTAAATTATACGTTCATATTTTATTGATATTGTATCAAGTAGATTATGTTGCCTTGTTTTAGAGTAGATTTATCATGTCGTATACACACGTCACAGGAACTACAACCTGACCTTGATACTTATCTTGCAATATTTTTAACACACTATGTTGTATTCTGTTTGTGTATCATCTCATCATCATCTCAGCCAAAAGACGTCCACTGCTGGACTAAGGCCTCCCCCAAGGATATGAGGGGTATTTGCCGTAATAATCCCCACGCTTGGCAGGCGGGTTGGCGATCGCAGTAGGTTGAGGGTAACCTCAGAGAGATGCTGCTGCCCATCCTCTGGAATCCTCTGTTTGTGTATGAAAGTATGTATTTTTTTTTATTTATTAAGATTTACCAACATATTTTGAATACTTTATTTCATGGACACAAAGATTAATGCTACGGCTTATATCTAAATGCATCAAACAATTATAGGTTAATATAAAAATGCTATGCTATGCTATGTAAAAAGTTAAACACTTAATTGATTTTAACCAAAGTTAATTCACTAGTTAATTTAAAATAAAAAGGAAAACAAACATTTAAGTAGTTTTTGTATGTCAATTATATATATCAATTGCATTGATTATATATAGTCAAAGATCAATTGTTACTACGATTTACGAACGTTGTGGAGCTATACCAATTCTCATACAACATTTCTTGTTTTGTAACTACACAAATTCGGTAGATGTTAGCGCTAGATGAGTCTAGCGCTAACATTTACAAAATTTGTGTCGGCTCACCGACACAGCGATAAAACTATGCCACTTATGCTCGGTTTTAGCCTACGACCCCTAAGTTTTAGGCACCCCTAAGCTATGTTAGGTGACCGGTATTCCGCCAACCGGGACCCAGTAGGTTCCCCTCTCGCCCAGCTGGCTTTTCCCTGGAGAAGGGAAACAGAAGAACCGCCAAATAGCCATAGGGAGAATTTCGTAAATAAAAATAGGCCGGCGCAATATCTTAGAGAATTGGGCTAGTAATGAGAGCCTTTACCTGGTTATAGAGTTTTTTGTAAGATCGAGCTGCGTATGATAGATAACTGAAGTTGATGCAGATCTAATTAAAGAAAAACAAAACAGAAGCAGAAGCATTCATTATTATCGAGTTTATATTTTCATAAATACAAGCATTGTTACAAACCTTCGTGGTTTTCTCATGTTATTTATTATTTAGATATAAAATGTAACTTTTCTTTATGTGATAATAAATAAAAATAAAAAAACGACGGGTTGCACTCCGGGAGTGCCGGCAGAAGTGAAAACTTGAATATTAACGTTGTGCATTTTTGATATTTTGGAATGGTTAGGGAATAATTTTGCACGAAATTGCTTCAATTATCAGTATAAAAGTACTATCATTTATGTGGTAGAATACAATATTTATTTATTGCGCTATCGTACACAAACATGACAATTTATATTACATTAAAAAGCACTCGAACATTCGCGCAAGCGCCCTGCGCCGCCTAAACGAAACAGCAGGCATATATTTTTGCCGTGCCGTAGAAAGAGAGGGGGATACTTCCTCTCCTACGCCGCGCCGGCTGTCATCCATCTTACGAATTTTCGATCAGGCCACGTGTCCTGACGGTCACGTGTCCTGACGCGAATTTAACATTTTTTACCCATTACAAAAAAACGTGTACAACGCCGCTAAAGAAGTTTTCACTTCAAAAAAATATTTATATATTATAACTAAATTGTCTTGCTTAAATTTTGTACACATTGACTAGCCAAAACGTGAAATTTCGGTCACAAATTTCGGTTAGGTACACAATTTTTGTCATATCCATTTTCAATTGTAGCTCTAGTGTAACGTGCAGTATGTAACGCCACAGGGTGTCAGAAGGCTAATTACTCAGTTCAGCGAAGTCTACGATGGCAGGTAACTTTAGAGCAATTCTTATCATACACCATGCAAATTTATTTATACATAGCACAGCTGCAGCTTGCTCTCATGAATAAAACACGAGCCCCGAATAAACGCAGATACTGACAAAACTTATATGGCTGCTATATAATTCTATGCTTGACATTTTGCAATGTACAAACGTTTGTTTTCGGTTCTATCTCAGAAAAGTTCTCTATCGAGTTGCAATTTTAGATTCTTATTTTTCGTTCTTAAATTGTATAGGTCTTATTAAAACGTTATTGCCAATAATATAGCGGAAAAAAAGTATGGCCGTTTTAATTATTCACTTCAGTTCATATTACCATCATCAGATCATCAGTTCATCGTCCATGTATGAAACAATCACTGACAATATACGACTACTTTCGCGGCATTTACAATCACGCTTCGTTACCAACCTCCCTTGGAAATGGAAACTGATTTAATTGCTGCGCCATCCAAACCTTTTTTACGAAATAAAGTATTGTAAAAGTAATGTCAAAGTTACCTTTAAAACTTTATTTATTCTAATCTAGTTTTGACTAGAATAAGGTAAAGTTGACGCAGTTTTATTTCTGTCTTTCGGCTAGTCGAAAGTAAAGGGTTAGATAAGGTTGACAACGTCGCCAAACGTATAGTTTTGCCTTCAATACTTGAACTGACGGAAATTGCGTATCACTCTGAACAACCGCGTATATGAACCACCGTATCCACATCACAAGCCAACCAACCAACAAATACGTGAACCAAATAAACAAACATCATTATCAGCCTGTTGTTCCGCAGAAACTTTTACACATTTGTAAAAGCGCCAAAAAAATACTTTATGCGTCCCAGTTGGTCGATACGGGATGCTTAGAAAGTGAATTATCCGTTGGGGAGAGAGGGTAAACAGAACCACCCAAATAAATAGGGCTAACAACGTACACGTAGGCAATCATTTCGTTAAGAAAACTACGAGTCGACTTATTTCTCTTGGGTGTTAGAGCTAAGGAAGTTGGTCCAACAAATCACTATTATGTCAACTTGCAGTGGACTTTGTAGTGTGCGCCAGTAAATCGTATCGCGCTTGTTAGCTTTATTTAGGGGTTGCCCTGCTTATAGGAGCTTTAGGAGTGGATATAATGCTGAGTGATGTAGTGCCGATATAGCTTATCTATATATTAATACGTGAAGCAAAATCTTTGTACCCCTTTTTTACGAAAATTGCGCGGACGGAGGAGTATGAAATTTCGCACACTTATAGTTTATAAAGAATCCGAATGTTAATATATTTTTTTAATCATGCATAAAAATACATTATCAATAAAACAGACATTACACACACACTACCATTTATTTGACACACACATAATACCCTTTTCAAAAATTTCAAAAATGTAAGAGGAGGAATCTGTCAATGCCAATCCAAACTCACATTCTATCTTTTTTAATGTTTCATTGCTTAGGATAAAATCCGTGCAGCCTTAATAAAATTACGGTCGAATTTCGACCAATGGGCGACCACTAGTTACGTTTAAAACACGTGAAAAATATCGAAGACTCTAAACTGTTACTCACACATGTATGCTAATAAAGTCTTTTTTTGAGAGAGTTCGCTGATTGTTTCTGACGGCATTTTTGCGTTTTGGGAGCTGACTTTTTTGGGGGCGACGAGAAACTTAAAGGGAGTTTTAAAGCGGTGTGAAACGAAGCACCGTCGGTGGTTTTCTAGAGGGAACGGCATCACGCACTAGTGCGTGTCCCCTTTCCCTGCTAGATACTCCGAGGGGTTCGAATCGGATCGAAAAAAGTCGTCATCGAGTGGTTTTCTGAATTGCGGTATGATAAACCTTCGGTTCACCGTAGTCCTCAACCTTTCATATTCATACTACTCATTTATTTTTGCACATGGTATTATACAGGTGGTCCAATTAATTAGGTAAAGTAGATATGTGATATGTACCCTGTAAGGGCGCCGCAAGTATTAAAGCACTATTGCTTCCTTATTTAGATACTAATTATAACAAAATGTTAATGTTAATGTTTGTAACATTGCACTAACAAACTACTGGCTAGAGGGGACTACTGGGATACACTCGAGCTCCGTATGTAACGACAAGACGTGGCCACTATCACAAGTGACCATGGCAAGTGACCACGGACAGGGAATGCAACTAAAATACTTAGATTTATAATTAACTAGTGGTCGAAATTCGACCGTAATTTTATTAAGGCTGCACGGATTGTATCCTAAGCAATGAAAATTAAAAAAAATAGAATGTGAGTTTGGATTGGCATTGACAGATTTCGGCCGCTCCTCTTCAATTTTTGAAATTTTTGAAAAGAGTATTTAAGCGTGTGTGTCAAATACATGGTAGTGTGTTTAATGTTTGTTTTATTGATTTAATGTATTTTTAATGTATAATTTAAAAAAAAATAACATTCTGTACTCCTTCTCTATATAAACTATAAATAAATGTGCGAAATTTCATACTCCACCATCCGCGCAATTTTCGTAAAAAGGGGTACAAAGTTTTTGCTTCACGTATTATTATATATAAATAATAAAAAATATATTATTATATTATTAAACTAATAGCCTATTATCATACAGGGCCATATCTATATCAAAAGATAAGGGCCATTGATTTCAATTTCAATTGAGCTTTAAGACAATTAACCTTAACACCAAACTACAGCAACAGAACTAAATTCGCCGCTGCGGCTTATCAATATCTCCCTAATGTTTTGAGTACAAAATCTAACTCACACGGACCCGTTTCGAGAGCAATAATTCTGAAGCACGTTTTATATTGCCTGCATGCAGCCAGAGATGGCACTCTATTTGTGTCACTTAGGACGCTGATGCAACAAGAAGGTTTATTATAAAGGATGTGTTCAAAATTAAAAGTAAAATATTGACTCATAAATCAATTATAATCTTCCCTCCCACTCATCCGTGCACTCATCCGTGGGCTTAGCATGGATTTCTACCAAAATCGTAGAGCAAACGTGATGTCATGCTCTAGAACTTTTAACATTATACTCATCATCTCAATCTCATCTCAAGTTCAAGAGTAGCTCAATGACGCAGTGGTTAACGCTGCGATTGTTAAAATCAGCAATTTTTGCAAACTTTTGCTCGAGTTAGTCCGTGCGTCCGTGGAAGGCACGTAAAGTAAATTATACGTTCATATTTTATTGATATTGTATCAAGTAGATTATGTTGCCTTGTTTTAGAGTAGATTTATCATGTCGTATACACACGTCACAGGAACTACAACCTGACCTTGATACTTATCTTGCAATATTTTTAACACACTATGTTGTATTCTGTTTGTGTATCATCTCATCATCATCTCAGCCAAAAGACGCTGGACTAAGGCCTCCCCCAAGGATATGAGGGGTATTTGCCGTAATAATCGCCACGCTTGGCAGGCGGGTTGGCGATCGCAGTAGGTTGAGGGTAACCTCAGAGAGATGCTGCTGCCCATCCTCTGGAATCCTCTGTTTGTGTATGAAAGTATGTATTTTTTTTTATTTATTAAGATTTACCAACATATTTTGAATACTTTATTTCATGGACACAAAGATTAATGCTACGGCTTATATCTAAATGCATCAAACAATTATAGGTTAATATAAAAATGCTATGCTATGCTATGTAAAAAGTTAAACACTTAATTGATTTTAACCAAAGTTAATTCACTAGTTAATTTAAAATAAAAAGGAAAACAAACATTTAAGTAGTTTTTGTATGTCAATTATATATATCAATTGCATTGATTATATATAGTCAAAGATCAATTGTTACTACGATTTACGAACGTTGTGGAGCTATACCAATTCTCATACAACATTTCTTGTTTTGTAACTACACAAATTCGGTAGATGTTAGCGCTAGATGAGTCTAGCGCTAACATTTACAAAATTTGTGTCGGCTCACCGACACAGCGATAAAACTATGCCACTTATGCTCGGTTTTAGCCTACGACCCCTAAGTTTTAGGCACCCCTAAGCTATGTTAGGTGACCGGTATTCCGCCAACCGGGACCCAGTAGGTTCCCCTCTCGCCCAGCTGGCTTTTCCCTGGAGAAGGGAAACAGAAGAACCGCCAAATAGCCATAGGGAGAATTTCGTAAATAAAAATAGGCCGGCGCAATATCTTAGAGAATTGGGCTAGTAATGAGAGCCTTTACCTGGTTATAGAGTTTTTTGTAAGATCGAGCTGCGTATGATAGATAACTGAAGTTGATGCAGATCTAATTAAAGAAAAACAAAACAGAAGCAGAAGCATTCATTATTATCGAGTTTATATTTTCATAAATACAAGCATTGTTACAAACCTTCGTGGTTTTCTCATGTTATTTATTATTTAGATATAAAATGTAACTTTTCTTTATGTGATAATAAATAAAAATAAAAAAACGACGGGTTGCACTCCGGGAGTGCCGGCAGAAGTGAAAACTTGAATATTAACGTTGTGCATTTTTGATATTTTGGAATGGTTAGGGAATAATTTTGCATGAAATTGCTTCAATTATCAGTATAAAAGTACTATCATTTATGTGGTAGAATACAATATTTATTTATTGCGCTATCGTACACAAACATGACAATTTATATTACATTAAAAAGCACTCGAACATTCGCGCAAGCGCCCTGCGCCGCCTAAACGAAACAGCAGGCATATATTTTTGCCGTGCCGTAGAAAGAGAGGGGGATACTTCCTCTCCTACGCCGCGCCGGCTGTCATCCATCTTACGAATTTTCGATCAGGCCACGTGTCCTGACGGTCACGTGTCCTGACGCGAATTTAACATTTTTTACCCATTACAAAAAAACGTGTACAACGCCGCTAAAGAAGTTTTCACTTCAAAAAAATATTTATATATTATAACTAAATTGTCTTGCTTAAATTTTGTACACATTGACTAGCCAAAACGTGAAATTTCGGTCACAAATTTCGGTTAGGTACACAATTTTTGTCATATCCATTTTCAATTGTAGCTCTAGTGTAACGTGCAGTATGTAACGCCACAGGGTGTCAGAAGGCTAATTACTCAGTTCAGCGAAGTCTACGATGGCAGGTAACTTTAGAGCAATTCTTATCATACACCATGCAAATTTATTTATACATAGCACAGCTGCAGCTTGCTCTCATGAATAAAACACGAGCCCCGAATAAACGCAGATACTGACAAAACTTATATGGCTGCTATATAATTCTATGCTTGACATTTTGCAATGTACAAACGTTTGTTTTCGGTTCTATCTCAGAAAAGTTCTCTATCGAGTTGCAATTTTAGATTCTTATTTTTCGTTCTTAAATTGTTTAGGTCTTATTAAAACGTTATTGCCAATAATATAGCGGAAAAAAAGTATGGCCGTTTTAATTATTCACTTCAGTTCATATTACCATCATCAGATCATCAGTTCATCGTCCATGTATGAAACAATCACTGACAATATACGACTACTTTCGCGGCATTTACAATCACGCTTCGTTACCAACCTCCCTTGGAAATGGAAACTGATTTAATTGCTGCGCCATCCAAACCTTTTTTACGAAATAAAGTATTGTAAAAGTAATGTCAAAGTTACCTTTAAAACTTTATTTATTCTAATCTAGTTTTGACTAGAATAAGGTAAAGTTGACGTAGTTTTATTTCTGTCTTTCGGCTAGTCGAAAGTAAAGGGTTAGATAAGGTTGACAACGTCGCCAAACGTATAGTTTTGCCTTCAATACTTGAACTGACGGAAATTGCGTATCACTCTGAACAACCGCGTATATGAACCACCGTATCCACATCACAAGCCAACCAACCAACAAATACGTGAACCAAATAAACAAACATCATTATCAGCCTGTTGTTCCGCAGAAACTTTTACACATTTGTAAAAGCGCCAAAAAAATACTTTATGCGTCCCAGTTGGTCGATACGGGATGCTTAGAAAGTGAATTATCCGTTGGGGAGAGAGGGTAAACAGAACCACCCAAATAAATAGGGCTAACAACGTACACGTAGGCAATCATTTCGTTAAGAAAACTACGAGTCGACTTATTTCTCTTGGGTGTGAGAGCTAAGGAAGTTGGTCCAACAAATCACTATTATGTCAACTTGCAGTGGACTTTGTAGTGTGCGCCAGTAAATCGTATCGCGCTTGTTAGCTTTATTTAGGGGTTGCCCTGCTTATAGGAGCTTTAGGAGTGGATATAATGCTGAGTGATGTAGTGCCGATATAGCTTATCTATATATTAATACGTGAAGCAAAATCTTTGTACCCCTTTTTTACGAAAATTGCGCGGACGGAGGAGTATGAAATTTCGCACACTTATAGTTTATAAAGAATCCGAATGTTAATATATTTTTTTAATCATGCATAAAAATACATTATCAATAAAACAGACATTACACACACACTACCATTTATTTGACACACACATAATACCCTTTTCAAAAATTTCAAAAATGTAAGAGGAGGAATCTGTCAATGCCAATCCAAACTCACATTCTATCTTTTTTAATGTTTCATTGCTTAGGATAAAATCCGTGCAGCCTTAATAAAATTACGGTCGAATTTCGACCAATGGGCGACCACTAGTTACGTTTAAAACACGTGAAAAATATCGAAGACTCTAAACTGTTACTCACACATGTATGCTAATAAAGTATTTTTTTGAGAGAGTTCGCTGATTGTTTCTGACGGCATTTTTGCGTTTTGGGAGCTGACTTTTTTGGGGGCGACGAGAAACTTAAAGGGAGTTTTAAAGCGGTGTGAAACGAAGCACCGTCGGTAGTTTTTTAGAGGGAACGGCATCACGCACTAGTGCGTGTCCCCTTTCCCTGCTAGATACTCCGAGGGGTTCGAATCGGATCGAAAAAAGTCGTCATCGAGTGGTTTTCTGAATTGCGGTATGATAAACCTTCGGTGCACCGTAGTCCTCAACCTTTCATATTCATACTACTCATTTATTTTTGCACATGGTATTATACAGGTGGTCCAATTAATTAGGTAAAGTAGATATGTGATATGTACCCTGTAAGGGCGCCGCAAGTATTAAAGCACTATTGCTTCCTTATTTAGATACTAATTATAACAAAATGTTAATGTTAATGTTTGTAACATTGCACTAATAAACTACAAATTGACAATTTCTAACCTCAAACTTTATAATCTCTATTTATTATGCATTGTTTACACAATGCACTATAAATAGAGATTATAAAGTTTGAAATTTTTTTATTCAATATTAGTGCTCTTATGTTACCACAAGAGCACTATATTGAATAAAAAATGTTCTTTTCATTTCATTGTCGCAATAAACATTAGATACTAACTTTGTTGTTGTGGCGACAGACTTTGATAATATGATGGTAGTTCGCCAAGCAGGCTAAGAACAAGTACAGCAACCAAACCACGTACAATAATCTGTAGCCTCTCTGGAAATTGATTACGCTGTGTCTGCACGAGGCCGGTGGTTTGATCGCTAGTCCACACCACAGCGACGAATGACCTACAATTCAAATCCATAAGATGTATTCATATGCCGCTGCTTGAGGATCTCTTAGTCTTCTAAACGCGAACACTACACACTAACATGAAACACTTTCTAGATTTCTACTTACTGCATTAAAATTCTCATATTATTTTATTTATCTTGTTTCCTAAAGTTTACGCAAACACTAGAAATTGAAATGAAACAGACACTTTTACGCATCTACTCGTGTTTATTTTACACATTTATTTAATTTAGTTTTATCCTGATATTTTGAAACATTACAGTCCGTGGTCACAGCAAGTCTGAGTCTGCTGGTATATACATTTCAGTCTCTTAGCCGTCTACTGTAAAGTTCGAAACAACACTTATTCAGGTTAATTATGCACGGGTTTGCTCAGCAAAGCACTCAGCCCAGTGGACATGCAAGCTTAACTCCGCTATGTGCTTATATACCTCGCGTCTCAAATAGTTCTCAGCGTGCCGTTTCAAACTCCTATCGAACTCACGAAAAGTTCGTAAGAAAATTCTGTTTGGTATTTAACTTGAGCCAACCATTCTTTTTAATACAAAAAACTTTAAGCTAGGGCTAGAAGCAAAGAGTTTTCACGCAAAAAAATATTGAATGCGAAGCCGAGTTTGAACAACTTTGTGAGCTCACGAGAGGTCCTGTAAAATATTGAGATATGGTGCGCTCGAACTTTTTGCATTTAATTTTGTTTACACATTTATATTGGTAGCATGGAGTTTTGTTTTAATAGTATACACTTTTTTGTTTGCGTTTTGGCGAGAAGCGAGGATTTTACGCAAGCAAAAAATCCTGTAAACGACCGTCGAGAACGGCTTGTTCATGACCAAGGCCAATTGAGACTTGTTTAGAAATATTTGTTTTGGTACCTATATTTTTATCCTGTTCTTTACATATTATAAACTCAATATTGACATTATTTCTTAGAGCATTAAAAGCTCTAAGACATTATTTGCTCAGTAATACAATTTAAGACGAAAGAGCTCATTTTGCTTAAAACAAACAGGTTTTATAAAAATCTTGATTAGCCTATTGGCCTGCTGGAATCAGATTTCACATTATGATTGGCGCATAGTTATGTATGCACTCCACTGCAATAAATTACAGTGATATTTTGAATACTATCTGTTGGAAAACGATTGTACCGAAAAAATACCAAAAATGAGATACGACAGTTAAGTGTGCGAGATACGAATTGTTATAAACTGCCCTAGACAAGTGGCAAAACGCCAATACAAGTTTCTATACAAAACGCTAATAGAAATTAAATCTATTGTTAATGAATATTGTATAGGATTGACATAAACGTCAATTATATTAATAAACGTATCGTTGACTTATGTTAATCCCGTACAATAATAATTCTATTAGATTAGCGTCATTAGTTATTGTTCTGAGGTTTTACCATTTGTCTAGGGGAGCAGTTCTTCGGAAGGCATGTACAATCCCACAATAACAAGAAATAGTAACTGTTCTTATTGCCCTTTTGTATATTGCCGAAAAGTACTTAAAATGATTAATAATAGTTAATTTTCGCAAGTTTTCTCGGTAATAACCGACATAAGTAGAAGAAACCCCCCGAACGAGTGTTGGCAACAGCAGGGCACGTGTGTCGAATAACCGTTGCGTCATAACTTGACGCTATTATGGCGGCGTGACGTCACATTATTGTGGATAGACACCATTTCCATACTAATTAGTGCGGGAATACGAGATAACTTCGCATTCTCATACTTACTGCAGCATGTATTGTGATTGTTAAAATGTTTAATGCTGTTGGTGTACCTTATGAATAAATAATATAATTGCTTTTAAATAAATAAATAATAAATAATAGCGCGTACCAGCATTTTTTGCATATATTATTTTAAGACACTGAGAACCACGTACGAAGAAGCACTTACATAAATAACATAATATCCTATTTACAGACAGAGCTATTACATTACAGATTATTACAAATTATTGTAATCCAACAAAGTTTTATTAGAAAATTTAATTAGACTCATTTTTGGCAATGAATGCTCTTATCAGTTACTAGATAACTGAACAGCTTCACATAACCCTACGAACTAATTAAATTCATTGGCACATTAATCGAAGATCTAAGTGAAGACACAGCTCGCTAGCGGAACTAATGCCACCGCATTCAGTCTGCGATATTTGTAATACATACAGTTCTGTAATAGATACTTCTGATTTATATATATAAAATCGCAATCATTATTAACCACGCAACAAGATTGTATAATCGTTTTACCATAAGGTAAGCAACAGACTTTATTTTTAGGTTACCAGTATATTTAAGATTTATTGAACTGAACAAATATGCATGCTGGTTTATCAATAAATGGTTGTGCAATATAGACTTGCCTGTAATATTATGTAATAATGTAACATCACCCAGTGTTTCCGTGCTTCGAAAGGTACGTAAAGCCTTTGGTCGGCTCGCTGACGTTTCGGACACATTATATTCTGACACAGTGTCCGAATTGACACTTTTTAATATTATTTTATTTTTCACTGACGATTCGGACACCAATAAAAATAGCTACTTTGTACAGTCAGAAAAAAACTTCTAATGATTTCTTTACATTAATTTTAAGAAAATATACATAGTAAAAATCAACAACTTGATGGTGCCGGCTTCATAAGCAGTCGTTAACAACCACCAAATCCGCAATGGGCCCGCGCCGCGTGGTGAGTTATGGCTTGTTCTCGCTGTGCTGTTTCCACCTATAGGATAGGCTGATAGGTACACCAGCAGCGGGGACATAAAATGAGCTACTGAATAGTGACACGTAAGCCCTAAGAGATTTCTAAGAGCTATCTAGTGTTCCTGAGCGCGTGAACTCTGCGAATATCCGATAGAAGAACTGAAGAGCAGTGCCAACACGCACGCAGTCGTCCACAGTGTTTGCTAATCTCACTGGCGATCATCCGTCATATTTGCTCGGCCGAACCGTTTGAGCCTTTCATTTCTAAGCGATTTTATATTTGCCGCGATCACGTGGCGGTTATTGTACGTATCCATTTGTTAAAGGTTAATAGTAGCTCAGTGCCCTTTTTGATTGTACATGTTGTTGGCATTACAAGCCTTGTGTTGAAATTCATGCAGTATTATAATTGGTGGAAGTACGATAAACGCATATAAATATATATTATTTATTTACAATTAATATTTTATAATTTTCTTAAAACTAACATATAAGTATGGCTTCCCCACTGCGTGAGTCACAAATGTAAAGGTGTGTCTAAACGGGATTTGCTGCAATAAAGTGGCCGGTAATATAAGGTCAATCATCGGATGGGTGACCAAAAATTTTTTATCTCGAGTTCCTCCGTGCTTCGGAAAGCACGTTAAGCCGTTTGTCCCGGCTGCATTAGCAGTCGTTAACAACCACCAATCTGTGCAGGGCCCGCGTGGTGGTTTGTGGCCCGTTATCCCTATCCATCCATAGGAAAGGCTGGTGCCCCAGCAGTGAGGACATAAAAATGTGCTGATGATGATAATGATGATCATTTAGATAATACTAGATATATTGCCGATTATAGGTAAGTATATTTTTCCAGCCATATACTACATTCAAAAATTGGTTTGATAGTTACTCTATTGTATAGTTGGATATACGTCGGCACATATTGCAGTACAAGTATTGCCCGTTTAGAAGCTCCTTAAGGGGCGGCGTAAGGGCATTATAACCGGCACGATCTGCGCATCTCGTTGTAATTGTCCATTAGAAGCAGGGCGACCAATTACGCCTCCATTAGGCGTGAATCTACTTAGTAGCAATTTTGTCACTAGAGACTGCTCGGTGCTGCCAGCCCGAGCTAAAACTACCATTGCATTAGATAATTAAATGTTATCGTATATGTATAAGTTCACATTTTATCAACTGCCAATATTTTGAGGATAAATTCAACAACATTTAAGGTCACATTTTATCAACTGCAAATATTTTGACATAACATATAATTATTATATCAGAGAAATAAGGCCCTAGCATTTAAAAAAAAAAATCAGGCTAGTTAGTTTTTTACTTTTCCTGACACAAAAACTGTAATATTTTAAGAGCGGCCTCTCTTTCGGCTCCTTTGAATGAAACTACGGGCACGTGTAAGCGGTGAAGGCATTGCGGCCTCTCAGTTTCAGCTCCTTTGAATTGAAACTACCGAAAGTGCTTTATTTTACTTTTAATCGAAATGTTTTTTGGCGTTTTTCTTAAAATTTAAGGTTGTTTCATAAAAATAGTTTTTTAATAGCGGCAGGCTGGTTAGACTCACGATAGCTCAATTGGGAGAGCACCTGACCCGGTATGTCAGAAGAGTGCAGGTTCAAATCCTACTCGTAGAAATTTTTTCAACATTTATGTGTTTTTGTAATTTGTTTCAACAAAATTTGCGTTAAAAAAATTATATAAACAAAACAAAAACATTTTAACTGCAAATAAGTTAGTGAAATATATTTTTTGTGAAAAATGAAACAATTTTCACAAAATATGGATTTTTTCCTTTACTTGTGCTGTAAGACCTAACTTGTTGCCAAATTGCAAGATTCTAGGTCTATGTTAAGTCTAGTAGGTTTTGATTCCCCTGCGAAATATAAGAAAATAAGGCTCAAATGGCCGTATCTTTAGATTGCGTTAAGCTTGACTTTTTTACAGCTTCAAGGAACCGCATCAGACTCAATAAAATAAACATTGACGCTGCTTTCATTACAGGATGCCACGATGTGCATGTATTTAAATAATTAATTAAAAAATTACTGAATTTCAGTTTCAGATAAACTTACATAGTTACCTACGAGACTTAAACTTTGATCAAGTTGGGACATTATTTTCTCTATAAAAAAAAGCTTTACCTTTCACGGTCGTTCCTGACGCGTTCAAAAATAAACACATTGATGGGCAGTAGCACCTGTGTCCAATCCTTTCAGGCCAGTGTTTGACATGTTTATCGTTGCCAAAAACTAACATGATTTTCATGATGATACTAGCTGTGCCCCGCGGTTAAACCTGAATTAATTAGCTCTCAAAAAAAATATTTTCTCGTTTTTGCAACATTTTTTATTGCTTCACTCCTATTAGTCATACCGTGATGTAATATAGCCTATAGCCTTCTTCAATAAACGGACTATTCAACACAAAAATAATTTTTCAATTCGAACCAGTTGTTCTTGAGATTAGCGCGTTCAAACAAACAAACTCTTCAGCTTTATAATATTAGTATGTTGATGACGTAGTTGTCGACATTGAATATGGCTCTTTTGGCTTTATAAAGTAAAAGTAGGTAGTGTTGATTAATTTCGGCGAGTTGGATTGAGCCACGATAGCATAGTTGGCAGTGCACCTGACCCGACATGTCACGGGGTGCGGGTTCGCATCCCGCTCACGGAATTTTTTCAACACTTTGCCTTTTTTCAAATAGATTTTCATTTAAATTTTACTTGATGACAGTCAAGAAACAGGTAGCCTTTATTCAATTGTTGCTAAGACTAAAATCTGTTGCTAACCCGTATTTTTATTAACTAGTTGTCGCCCAGTGGTCGAAATTCGACTGTAAATTTATTAATGCTGCACGGACTGTATCCTAAGCAATGAAAAATTAAAAAAGATAGAATGTGAGTTTGGATTGGCATTGACAGATTTCGGCTTAGAGCATTGATTTCGGCCGCTCCTCTTCCATTTTTGAAATTATTGAAAAGAATGCGTGTGTGTCAAATACATATGCGTGTATTAGCAACACATAAAAATTCTTATTAAAAAAAAAGAAATATTATGCCATAAACACAAATTTTCATCATTTTATTTCTATCGTACCTTTAAATCATCAATTAGCTTTAAACAAGGGTATGGATAGATAATACAAATATTAATAATAACTATATGTTTGATAATTCTGCAATTATCTAACAATTTAAATTTATCATAAAGCGTACTAATTTGTCTCTTAAGGGCAAAGACAGGATGGAGAGAGCTAATAAACTGTATTAACGGAGGTACAAACTATTTATTTTATAAAGCAATAATAATCATATTCACAAAACATTTATTCATTGCATTACTAACACAAATACTTATTTGAAAATAGCAATGGTTGGTACTCAGAGCCAGACACACTGACAGAAGGCGAAATAGTAACCGATCGCTTCGATTGCCACCGATATAATGAAACCTTCCCGCGCTGCACTGCCCGTGGAAAAACAAAGATGGCGGTCGGTTCACTAGCGAGCGCCCCACTTCTGACTACCGATGCCGTAGTTGTCAATACACAAACATTATTCCCGAAATATTATTTATATTAATTTACGTATTTCAGAAAATCATTGTTAAATTATAACTTATTTTTAAACTTCTGTACACTATTTTTGAACTGTATATTTTTTACTTATAAAATCCACTTCCCTCCATCAGCCCTAAGTCTAAATTTGCTAAAAACCTAACACGTGTGTGTCAAATACATGGTAGTGTGTGTAACGTTTGTTTTATTGATTTAATGTATTTTTTATGCATAATTTAAAAATAAATATATTAACATTCTGCAGTCCTTCTCTATATAAACTATAAGTGTGCGAAATTTCATACTCCTCCATCCGCGCAATTTTCTTAAAAAGATGTACCTACAAAGTTTTTGCTTCACGTATTAATTTAAAGATTAAAGGAAAAAAATGACGATCACTGATTCCTGTAAAACACTGGTGCTAATTAATACCCAAGGATAAAATAAAACAAGCTAATGGGTCCTCCATCGATTACAATTTAGAAGTCATTAACTTCCGTATAATCAGTCAGCGTCGAAATTCGCAAGCTTACACATTCCAACTGCGCGCCATATTGTTCACAACTTCTCCTCTCCTCCGCCCGTCCCTGGTAATTCAGCTCGCTGTGTTGTCCTTTATTATACAACGACCATATTAGAATGAAGTAGCATTGACTATCGTCACATATTGGTGTGGTGGTGTGACATAGTTTTGATTTCGACAAAGGATAGACAAAAGATTAATGATGATGAAGGAGGGAGGACAAACGATATACAAAGAAAGGATAAAGGACATTAAAAGAAAAAAGAAAGAAAATAATTTATTAACTATACAAGCATAGACAAAATTGTAACAAAATAAACAAACAACGTGTGACAAAATAAAATACACGAGTTTACCTTAACTACTCAGTTGTTCTTATACCAGACCCAATAGAAATTCAATTGTTCTATGGCACTGTGGTTTCACTGGGCGTCCAAGTATCTACAACAACATTCAACTTAGCAATTAAATAAATAAAATGTGGCCAAGTAAGCCACAGCCTCAGCATAGGCTACATAGATATCAGCCGCTGCAACCCTGGTTTTCTGGCGATACGATACATATTTTTTTATATTTTACGGGTAAGCACAGACCACTAATCACACATATTTTGGTTTTATATACCTATATAATACCAAAATACCAACGTATCGCTAGAAAACTGACGACTATGTAGCGTATGCTACGACTGATGTGGCGTCATTTTATTCATGTCAGAATGATATTAATCTAGGAAAATTATAAAATTAATTGAATTAACACTTACCTACTCCCGCACTCAAAGACTCAGTGCTAAGAATAACCGGCAATTAAATCAGCTACAAAATGTCTTTTCTAAACTTTCCATCATAAACAAAATGGTTCCATAAAGTACCTAATACTTACGTCTACGTAAGTGACGTACTACAAAATTAACAATACCGTACAATACTAGATTTATTTTAATTTTATTTAATTAGTTTTAGTTTTAAAAATGCTTGATCATTTAATAATTATTCTTTCTTTTCTTCCTTTCTTTCTATATTTCTTTACTAATTAATTACAAACAGGAACAATTTCAAAATAAATTTGTTTCTGTTAAAAATAAAGTAAAATTTTATCTAATAAAAGCATGCAGGCTTGAACAGCGCTTTCTCCATAGACGGCTGTGTATAATAGGAACACTTAAATGTAATATATATATACATATATTATTTGAACAAGCCTGGTATAAACCTACAACGCAAGACTAATACTAAGTTGAAGATTGGTTGTTAACGACTGGCAATCTATGATGGCCAAGATCTCAAGGCTTAGCTTTTTCACCAAATATGAAATGTTCAAACAAGACAAAAGCACACTTTTTTGTAAATATACAAAAATTCAATTGTTTCACAAACTTTGTAAAGACAAACCAATCAATACACACTCGTTTCCAATTCTGGAGTCCAATCAGTTTGCGTTAGAGCAATTTAGCTAAATTAGCATTCGTTTTCCAATTAAGTGAGTTTGCAGCAAGCCTGTGTTTTCACGTTTTTTGCATCGCTAATAGATTATGAATACATTTCACTTTGAATTGAATAAAAGATGACGCAGAACATTGTACAGGTTTTTTTAATTGCAATATATTTTTTAACATCTAATAACATTATTGTATTCCGATAGTTGGAGATAAAATCCTCAGTACCTATTTCAAGATTCCGGATGAAATGAGCATCTTTATCGACCATCTTTATCGTCATTTATAATCAGGTGCATCACAAAACCGGACGTTATGGAAATCTTTGGGCTTTTGTCCAGCAGTGGACGTCTTTTGGCTGAAATAATAATGATGATGAAATAAAAACTTTAATAAATACCTATCAAGAAAATAGAACACTATGAGAATTACATATTAGTGCAGAGCGCTTTAGCTTTAGTCTTTCTTGTATATATACAAAAAGATAGTTAAGAAAGAAAAGAATAATAATCTACTTATATTCTCTCTCTCTCTCTATATATATATAAGAGGAAAGCTTTGTATTTTTGTATTTTTGTTGTTTTATAACGAATAAACTCAAAATATACTGGGCCGATTTAAAAAAATCTTTTACCATTAGAATGCTACATTAGCGCTGAGTAACATAGGCTTTATTTATTTCTATAAAATAAATGATAAATAAATAGAAATACGATTTGTTTGTTTTGTTGTCATAGAAACTGTCAAAGCGGTACGAACTCTAGATCCGAACTAGAAAAGACCTTCACCCATCTGTTTAATGGATGAAAAATAATTATATCAAATCTTATTTATTAGAAAATATATCTAGAGTGGGTTGTCTAAAAAATTCCTGGCCAGACTTTTATTTAATTAAAAATTGAAAAATGACTTTTTATTAAATATTGCACTCATGAGTTTAACGAATAAATTTAACACCAACCGAAAGTATGAAACCTATAGAACAGGGGTCACCAATTAGTTTCGCTCGGGATCCGTTTTAAGAAATGAAATGACCGTCACGGTCCGCACAACATTTTATAGAAAAAAATATTTTGATTATACCCCGTGCGCTTCCCCACCGCAACGATCAACGCTTTCGCAATCCGCGAACTCTTTCTCGCTTGTTGGCTCGTTACTTCGCCCGGCTGTTTTCGAATTGATGTCAATAAAAATAATGCGGGGTAAACATTTTTATAAAATTACTTACTCTGTAGTGCAAGTTGCTGTGTTCTCGCCTCAGAATAATAACTAAGAGGTTCTCGCGGTCCGCACAAAATGGGTCGGACCGCGGTCCGCTGCTGCTATAGAATATACAACCTTGGGTTTTCTATTTTTTTCCTGGCATAACTACTGGGTTGGCAGGTATAAACAGGTAAATCGATAATAGTTATTTTCACCTATTTGTTTAATAAATAAATCTTAACTCAAAATGAGCGCTATTTAATTGCGAATACGATGATATAGGGTGGTCGAATTTCGAAAGGTGAAATTTTGTGCGTGTGGAAACTTGTGACAAAGAGGTTCGAGGTAAATATCCCATGCGATAGAAGAGGACACTACATTACAGCGGCGCGCGACGAGACCGCCAGATGAAAGAGCACGCTATTTATTCGTGCAATAGAAAAATAATCTTATATGCCTTTTTGTCATTAGACACGCGATATTAATGTTCTTCTGGATATAAATATGACAGCGATATGTACCTACTTATCTTGAAATTTTCTTGTTATTTCAGGATAATAAATAGAAATGAACAAAGTGAACAGTCAAAAAATTAAAATGAAATGAAATGGTAAAAAACATACTCTAAGGATCTTTTTTTACGTACAAAAATTATATTATAATATAATATTAATACTAAAATCTTATCATTGAAAAAGTTACAATCAATATTTTTTTTTTACTTTCAACGGGGTGGTCACGTCGCGCTCAGCTACAACGCTGCGTCCTCTTCTATCGCACGGGATATTTAGCTCGGACCTCTTTGTCACAAAATTCCACACGCCTAAAATTTTCACCTTTCAAAACTCGACAGCCGTCAATTAGGCCATATTTTTTACAGACAACCCAATATCATCGTATTCGCAAATAAATAGCGCTCATTTTGATATAAGATTTATTTATCAAACAAATAGGTGAAAATAACTATTATCGATTTACCTGTTCATAACCTGCCAACCCAGTAGTTATGCCTGGAAAAAAATAGACAACCCAACGTTTGTATATTCTATAGGCTTCATACTTTCGGTTGGTATTAAATTTATTCGTTAAACTCATGAGTGCAATATTTAATAAAAAGTAATTTTTCAATCTTTAATTAATCATAGTCTAGCCAGGGGGGTAACCACGAGCTCTTATAGCAGTATTATTGCAGTTATGGAAAAGAGACGCGAGTATATTCGCCGTTACACGCGTCTCGTTTTCACAACTGCAATAATACTACTATAAGAGCTCGTGGTTACCCCCCAGGAATTTTTAGACAACCCATTCCAAATAAAATTTGATATAAAATACTTTTCAGACATTAAACAGATGGGTGAAGGTCGTTTCTAGTTTGGATCTAGA
Organism: Eudonia lacustrata; assembly: GCA_947562085.1. NCBI lineage: Eukaryota > Metazoa > Arthropoda > Insecta > Lepidoptera > Crambidae > Eudonia > Eudonia lacustrata. Next base: position 6,081,068 of record OX387315.1, on the reverse strand, counting down.
CTTCGTACCGCTTTGACAGTTTCTATGCCAACAAAACAAATAAATCGTATTTCTATTTATTTATCTTTTTTTTTCTAGTAATAAATATAGCCTATGTTACTCAACCCAAATATAGCATACTAATGGTGAAAGAATTTTTTAAATCGGTCGATGCAAGAGCCTCCGGTTGAATCGGAAGCGTAGGGCTTTGGAATTCAGGTGCCTGGATGGGTACCGAGCAGTGAGTGTGCTTACAACTCCGCCACCAAAGAGGACATTTTGTAGTCGACTTTAGAGTTGACGACCCGAGCAGTGGTACACTGCGAGTTGTGCTCTTAGTGCAACGGGAAGTGAGCGAGCTTACAGCTCCGGTAACCTATCTGGATATTAGGTAGTGGAGTAGTATATTAGGTAGTGAGGTAGTGGTATACGTGTCCACGGGGCAACTAGCTCGAGGCTCTTAAAAGTACCGGATGAAGGATGCGTAACCGGCGTGTTCTGATCTGGCGTTTTAACCTGACGTAGATGGTCCCTTGTGCTTGCGTAAGGATGTCTGACACCTAACTTTATAACCGTGAAATTGGTGGGGGGTGTCAGTAAAAACTTTAAAGTAGTGTGTAGCAGGCTGTACCTACGCTACGTTTCCCAATGTTTATAGGAAGGTTTATTTCTATCATATTGCCCACATTTAGAAAATTTAGGTCATATAGTACCTACTGACCAAGCTTTTAGTAACTTTCTCAGACAACTTACTACTTTCGGGAGCCCCACCTGTCAATTAGCGCCCACTATGATGTGTAACTTGTACGAGAGTGCTCCGAGCTGCCAAGTGAGGTTTAGCATGGAGTAATAAACAAGAAATACCAACCTACACGCGACTATCGTAAACTTTGTGCTTGTGATTGCGTAACGAAGGTGTGAGGGTTTATTGAAATTTTTTTTCTACTTATCTATCTATCTATACTATTAATAAAAAGGTAATGTTTATAACTTTGTATGTTGGGGCTTATCTCTGGACCAATTCAAATGCCAAGCTATATAATACCTTGTAGATAACATAAGCTTTAATTTCATCATCAGCTCATTTTACGTCCCCTCTGCTGGGGTACAAGCCTTCCGTAATAAATCACCACGCGAGCCCAGTGCCGATTGGTGGCTGTTAACGACAGCTAATGCAGCCGGGACCAACGGCTTTACGTGCCTTCCGAAGCACGGAGGAGTTCGGGATGATAAATTTTAGTCTCCCATCCAATGACCGGCCTTTGCGAAAGTTGCTTAAGGCGGCGTACCGCTAAACAATAAATCTCATACGGAGCGTTTGCGCCCCATACCATAAGTAAAACTTTTTTTTTCCTTCAAATTAAAACTACAATATTTAAGTGTGTGTTAAGACTAATCTACTAAGAAAATTTAGATGCTTAAATCGGTTTGGTTAGCCTGTAAAATGCAAATCTATGTTTTAAAGAGGTCACTTTGATATTTTTTTGATAAATAAAGTCAATTAAATGAAAGATTATGTCATCAAATATCACTTTCTTAAGTTTTGTAATTGTTGGGAAAAATCAAGATCCCCGCCACGTAAAGGAGACCCGGCGTTTTATGCTTAAGTTGTATACTTTTTAAACTTTTTTATGTAATTCAATAATATCTGGCAATATCTGTCAAGAAATGACAGTTGTAATGCGAATGACGGTTGACTGACTGACTGCCGTGACGGCATTGTTGACATTTCACTTTTTTAAAAGCAAAAGAATTATGGTTTATGCAGCCACGTTAGACATTTTTAAAGTAACATGTGTGCCTTTTGATTACTCAGTGTTTCCATATTAAAAAATGTTAATGATTAAATAACTCTTATCTGCGATTCGATAAAAATAAGTCAAGACTTGGTTTAGGTAGCAAATAATATTAGCTTTACTATAAGACCAAATTCTATTGTACACAAGTTTAGCATTTTTTCTAAGGAAAGTGCCGGTTCTCCTTTCCAATGCGTCGCCTTAACCTCAGCACTAGTTCCTCCTATGCGCCATCGAACTCCTCCACTGCGCCATCGAGCTTTATTATATATTAATAACTAGCTGTGCTCGCAAATTCGTCCGCGTGGAATAGTGACTTTATCAGCATTTTTAATTTTTTAGGCTCTTGTTCCCGTTTTTGCTACGTTTTTCACTGATGCTTCGCTGATAACCTTCCTCGATAAGTGGACTATCCAACACAAAAAGAATTTTTCAATTCGAACCAGTAGTTCCTGAGATTAGCGCGTTCAACAAACAAACTCTTCAGCTTTATAATATTAATAATAATATAGATAATAAAAAAATATTTTAAAAATGATTTTCTAAAAAAAATTGTAACCGACGTGGACAAAATCGCAGACAAACTACTAGTTTGTAATAAAGATGCTGTAGTTAACCAAAAAACAGTGGGTCATGTTCTCTTTTTTAACTGTTTTACAAAAATAGTTATCAGAGATGGTTGGAAAAATGGTGGCCAAAACTGAAATGTATTTACACTTTTTTGGTAAATGTTAACGGTCGACATTAGTACACAATAAATAGTAGTTTATGCAACTGTCATATAATGAAGGGTATTAAAACACGAGTGTGAGTTTATGAAACGAGCGCAGCAAGTTTCATAATAGTAACGAGTGTTTTAATACCCGTGTTATATGCAGTTGCATACACTACTTTATCTTCACTAATGCAATTAGTCAAACAACAAGAGTAAAAGCTGACAATAGTTTATTTATAATAATTGTTCAAATTTTGGATGGTACAATTTTGAAAGTTAATGTTAATTATTGATTCAGCAGCTGTAGCGGTCGCGGGGCAAGCAGTAGAGCTCGTAGACGGAGTTGGAATATTTATAATTACTTCATTCGTCTTGTTTTCTATACTGTTCAAGATCGTATTTGAGACTTGAATTTTATTCATTAAAGACTCATCAATGTAGCTTTCAGCCACAGTAGAAGACTTCCACCCCCCGTGTCGTTTCAGTGCGGTCAAATCACCACCGCTATCTATGAGAAGGGTCGCCGAGGTGCGCCGGAAGCAATGCCCCGTGTACAACGCTGGGTTAGGCAGATTCAAAAAACTTGCGATAGTTTTTCCCAGAGCACCAAATTTATTAATACCAGTTCTTTGATCGACGCACTTCCCCGATCTATAGCTCAAGAAAAAGGCAGGGTTTCGACAGGGGGTGGGTCGAAGTTCCATGTATTTTTTACATACGGCATAGCAGTTGCCCGTCACAACGAAAGAACGATCTATTTTCGTTTTTGTTTTCGAAACTTTCACCATGATTGTACAGTCGTTTATGTTAGAGACTTCATCGAACTGGATATTGTATAGCTCTTGCCTTCGGCATGCCCCCATTATGCCGAAGATTAGTGCAACCTGTAACAATAAACGATATAATAAGCTTGAGGTACATAGCCAAGGCAAAAACTATGATTTATGAAGTAGTAAAGTGTAGGTACCTACTACCTAATTTATACACAAAGCGCTTAAACGGAGTGTCTAGATAACTTGCGTGTGTAGTACGTAAGTACTAGGTAGATTAAATAACAGAACTAAAATACACTTACCTTTTCAAAAAGATACAAAATATCTGGTGAATCTTTCAGGAACATCTTTATTTGACCTGATGTAAACGTCAAGGACTTTTTTTCCTTGTGTCCTTCTGAACTGCGTTTCAGGAACGCTATGACTTTTGAGTACTTCGTGATATCAATATTGTTGTAGATACTCAGTGTGGACTTGAGCATAGAATATTTAGCCCACATAGAAGATGGCTTGAATTTGTCGGAGAGGTCTTTGAGATACACAAGAATGACATTTTCAGAAAATGATGATGAATGATTCTTTTCGATCTTCCATGCCAAAAAGTTATTATATTCTTTTTCATATAATTTTCTAGATTTTTCTGGCAAAAGATTGTGAGTTACTTTTGTTGCCAATTCTAGAATATCCGGAGGCGTACAAATATCATCGTCGCTGTCCATTTTTAACTTTTAATTTGTATTTTAAAAACAAAACATATTGCGAAACATTAAATTCATAAGTGTATTATCACAGTGAACTTGCCGCCATTAAAATCTAACCAATGAGAGCGCAGCTGCGCGCGCAGGGCCAATCAGGAGCGAGCGCGCGCTGTTCTTTTTTATTTAATTGGCACAAGATCTTACCAAAGAGTTTTGTGTATGTAAGTTTAGTAGTTTCGACGAAGTTTTCACGTATAACCCAACTGTTTTCAAAAGCCAGCCTAATATCAAAATTTTATACAACTTGTATGAGGATTTTGACATAAGGCTCGCCAGGTTAATTTTTTCTTTTTTTTTTTATACTTAGCACGGCAAATGACTCCATACCACCTGATGTTAAGTGGAAATGGAGTCCAGACGCGAAGACAACTGGTGCAGCGTGAAAACAACGCAGCATCAGTCAACCTCACTCTGCCGGCCCACAAGGTGCTTCTTCACGCCTCGTTTGAAGGACCCAATATCATAGGAAGGAGGAAAAACGTGTGCTGGTAGACTATTCCATCTTTTGGAGGTGCGACAAAGAAACGAGTCACCAAATTTCTTTGTGCGCGATGGGATATGTGTGACAGTAAAGCGATGACTCCGGAGAGCAGCACGTGTACTTCTATGGAGGAAAGGAGAAGGTGGGATAAGGTCAAAGAGTTCTTCAGAGCACTCGCCGTGGTACAAGCGATAGAAAACGCTGAGTGACGCTATATCTCTACGCAATTGTAGGGGTTCGAGAGTATTAGTGACCTCTGCATTGCCGATAATGCGTACAGCGCGACGCTGCAATCTGTCTAAGGCATCGAGAAGGTACTTTGCGGAACCGTCCCAGATGTGCGAGCAATACTCCACGCAAGACCGTACCTGAGTCTTGTACAAAAGACACAACTGGTCAGGCGTAAAGAATCGCCGCACTCTGTTCAGGACACCGAGTTTTCGTGAGGCAGTTTTGATCACGGCTTCGATGTAGTCCTTTTGATTCAGATCACAGCGAATCGTCATACCGAGCATGTTGATATTGCTCTGCAGGCTTAGAGATGTGCCCTGAAGAGTTGGAAGGGGAAGGAATGGTGACTTCTTGGCCGTAAACGCACATACCTGTATTTTCTTGGCATTGAACTCAACAAGATTATTGGAGCCCCAATTAGATATGAGGTCCAATACCCGATTGAGCTCAATGACAAGATTCACTCGTTTCTCTTCAGTTTTGACTCGCCCAGCCGCAGGGTGACCGTTATACCCACCGTGCACTGTACTATCATCTGCATAGCAATGAATATTTCCAAGTGGAAGCATATCATTGATATGCAGAAGAAACAACGTGGGTGACAGAACGGAACCCTGAGGGACACCAGCGTTTACTGACATGAGCCGCGAAGCGCAACCATCAGACAGGACACGAATTCTACGCTCGTGCAGGAAGCCAGCGACCCAGTTGCAGAACTGTGCAGGCAGACCGTATGCCGGGAGCTTGGAGAGAAGAGCTTTGTGCCAGACCCGATCAAATGCCTTGGCTATGTCGAGGCTAACAGCCACCGACTCACCACACTTGTCAATAGCCTTACCCCAGAGATGTGCGCGTTTTATTGATGTTATAATGAGATTTTACGATATCGATGTGGATATTATGCCATCATGTGAAATTGCTTAAATTGAGTGTTTTGTTGTCTGCGCTATAACAGTAGTAATTATAAGTCAAGTATTGGAAACATAAGTAGAATGTTACAACATTAGTGTAGATAAAAAAATTAATGAGCCTTACTGTAATCGCATAATTGATGTGTAACATTTGACAGCTCACCTTAGTAACAATTTTAACATTATATTCTGAAAATTATCAATGATCTGCACTTTATTGAGACATAGCATCAGTAAATATTTAATAATATAGTTTATAAGTCTATTAAACGCGAAATGGTTGAAATCTATATTACAATATAAAATAGAATACAGAATTAACAATGACGTATATTTTTTTACAAATCTTAGAGAGAATGCAGTAAATACCATAAAGTTAATATCCGTTTAGGAATAGATCAACAAAGGGCTGAGAGCGCGAGATGTCACCAGCAGCAACACTGTGTGATAAAAAGAGATGCGTGATGCAACGTAACACAACTGTTTTTGGCAACTGTTTGACAGTTCGTCAGCACTTATCCGCACGCTGAGAATTTGAGCTCTGTGAACTTTCTGATTTTACGTGAAATCGTGGATATTTTTGAGAAATAGTGCTTCAGAAACATGGTGACTTGTTCAGTGATTGGTTGTTGTACAACACAGCGACATAACCCCGAAAAATATTCATTTCACAGGTAAATTATTCCAAATCGACACCTCCTGACCTAGGATTTAATTTCGCCAATGCGCTTCGAATTTTAAGCTCTAACTGAGATAATTCTCTTCTATAAACTATTATTGATGTAAGAAGCAAATATCGTATACATTTAATGCGGAATTTACGAATATTTTGTGTAAAGAAATAATTTTCGTTTTACACTACGGCTGCATCAAGTTAACGATATTTCGCCTCCACTGTCTATCACGCGGTAAACGAATATGTATTACTGTTGTTAAAGTACCTATATGACGTTTAGATATGAATCACCTAAAAATGTAATCCCATTTAAGATATCAGTTTAGTATCAGTTCTTGACTGTTAGAATAGGTACTATCATTAGTAAATTATGTATCTTTCAGATTTCCTACTAACTTGGATACCAGAAATGCATGGCTTAGATTAATTGATCGTCTCATCTGGATTCCACTTAATAGTCACAGATATCTTATTAACAAATGATTCATTGAAACATATTTGCCTGTAAGATTGAGGTACGAAAAGAAATTGAAAAATGTATCAAAGCTAACTTTGAGAAATCACTTAAACAAAATAATACTTTTCCGAGGGCAATGAGAAATGTTAAATAAATTATTTAAAATATCTACTGAGTTTTTCTTAAAGATTCGTAGTTTCAGCCATGAAAAATCCCATCCCATCCTATTTTAGTTCTATTTATACTGTTACTAATTTAATAATATTATCGATATTGATATTAATGTAAAAAGCGACATGACACACATCACTGACACGCATCATAAACAATTTTAGGTGCAGCGCAGACGACAGACTATCCGTGACGCACTTTTAGTCTGTGAATAGAACCTATCCAATTATATGCAGTAACGCACACGACACGCAAAAAGTCCGCCGCACAAAAAATCCGTGCAATTATGGCAGACCGCACCGCGCCATGCCGCACAAAAAGTGCGTGGAAAAAATAGAACCTTTGCTTCAACGCGCGCTAACGCAGACGGCGCACAAGTGTGAGACTAAAGTTAGTCTGCGATCCACTCGTTAGTGGTGGGCGTAACGTACGCGGTATAATACCATGGCGCTAGAGATCGATGTATCGATGTTAATACAAGAAATACAGAATAGACCAGCAATATATGATACTTCTAAGTCAGAACATCATGATAGAAGTTTAAAAAGAAAAATGTGGGAAGAAGTGTGCTGTAATATTTCTTCCGCTTCTGTTTGGACATCTATGACATCTAAGGAAAAACAAAATACCGTAGGTATTTTTTTATTATACTGCCAGGGAACACTTCCCTGAGAAGTGGTGAAGTAATTAGTAAAATACTTTCTCGTTTCTATTCCTTTATCTGTCCCTCTCACACCAATATTAGATAAATCTTCGAAAGAGCAGCCATACAACATATCTTCAAAACAAATACCGTCTCTTTTTCTTACAAAATTCGAAGGCTCTTAACAAGTGGGTCTTAAAATGAACAAGAAGACGGAAGTTATGTCGAACTCTCGTGTCGTACCCACTCCTCTATAGGTTGGGGACTCTACTCTTAAAATTGTGGACGATTATGTTTACCTGGGACAAACGTTCCAGCTTCAGCAAAGTGGTCAATCGTCGAATCCAATTAGGCTGGGCAGCGTTCGTTCGTTCGTTCGTTCGAAAAATATTTTCGTCCGATATACCGCAGTGTCTCAAGACGAAAGTCTTTGACTAGTGTGTGTTGCCAGTGATGACATACGGGAATAAAACGTGGTCGCTCACTATGGGCCTCATAAAAAGGCTCAAGATCACTCAAAGAGCAATGGAGAGGGCTATGCTCGGGGTTTCTCTGCGTGATCGAATCAGAAATGAGGAAAAACAAAGGTAACCGACATATCCCGAAGAGTTGATAAGCTCAAATGGCAGTGGGCAGGGCACATTGCTCGCAGGACTGATGGCCGAAGCGTGACTGACCCACTGCTCAACTAGATTGCTCAATTTCATAAAGTTGAGCAGTGGGTATTACCCGCTGCTCAATTGCGATGTATTATTTTATACTTGAAGTACAGAAAAAGAAGAAGACATAGAGAAGTTTGGGTACATCCTATACTTTCGAAGAGATTACTGAGAGGACAGTTCCATATTAAACATTCAATTCAATTTCAAACAATATACGGAAAAAAAACAAATTTTATAAAATGTCTATTAATACATCATCATCATCATCATCTCAGCCAAAAGACGTCCACTGCTGGACAAAGGCCTCCCACAACGACCGGTTTTGTGATGCTCGCATCCAGCGGTTTCCCGAGACCTTCACCAGATCCGTATCCGTAGATCACAAGGTAGACCGTCGATCTACCTTGTTGGAGCCCTGCCCACACTCTGCTTTCCGGTACGCGGTCGCCACTCATGGACTATTCCGCCCCAGCGGCCATCAGTCCTGCGAGCAATGTGCCCTGCCCACTGCCATTTGAGCTTAGCAACTCTTCGGGCTATGCCGGTTACCTTTGTTTTTCCTCATTTCTGATTCGATCACGCAGAGAAACCCCGAGCATAGCCCTCTCCATTGCTCTTTGAGTGATCTTGAGCCTTTTTATGAGGCCCATAGTGAGCGACCACGTTTTATTCCCGTATGTCATCACTGGCAACACACACTGGTCAAAGACTTTCGTCTTGAGACACTGCGGTATTACCCACTGCTCAACTGGTCATTTCTCAACTACGACAGTGTGGGGCACTAGTGAACCGACCGCCATCTTTTTTTTCCACGGGCAGTGCAGCGCGGGAAGGCTGACTTGTATCGGTGGCAATTAAAGCGATCGGTTAATATTTCGCCTTCTGTCAGTGTGTCTGGCTCTGAGTGCCAACCATTGCTATTTTCAGATAAGTATTTGTGTTTATTATTTGAAGCTAATTGTTATTTAAGTTAAAGCAAATAATACTATGAAGTGAATAAATGTTTTGTGAATATGATTATTATTGCTTTATAAAATAAATAGTTTGTACCTCCGTTAATACAGTTTATTAGCTCTATCCATCCTGTTTTTGCCCTAAGGAGACAAATTATATTATGCTTGATGATAAATTTAAATTGCAAAATAGAGTATTATCTATCCATACCCTTGTTTAAAGCTTATTGATGTTATAATGTGACAATACATATAAAATGATGAAAGTTTATGTTTATGGCATAATATTTCTTTTATTAATAAGAAATTTTTATGTTTTGCTAATACGCACTTTCGACTCTGTATATTTTTTTACAAAGAGAATGCAGTAAATACTCATTAGTAGACATGTCACACTGTTATCCTATCCTGCCGCGTAAGTTTCGAGAAAATAGATCGTAATGTCAGCACCTCAAATATCACAATCACAAACACAGTAAGTTGTACTTACTGGGTTCATAAATTGTGCGGCAGTTGATACTGACAGTGTGATCACTGTTACGATCACATTTCTATGAAATCACTCCCACAAGTTATTTTATAAATAGTAGGCGAGCCGATCACACTGTTACGGATCACACTGTTACGACCCTACTTCCATCCCTTATCTTCGAAATCACTCCCACAAGTTGTATTGTATATAGAAGGCGAGCGGAAAGTACACATCAAAAATATTTAGGAATAGCTTGTTTTTGCATTCCTTCTTATGATGAATTCCACTGACAGAGTTAAGTGAGTCTCAGGGTTCATAAATATAATAAAATCAAAGTCTGAGAAATCTATATTGCCTAAATCTCAAAAACAAAGTATACAACAACATACATAACTTTTAATCAGTCATTTGAAACTTACTCTTGATAGATTATATGCAGAAATTGTTTTGCTGATATAAATTGCTCTGATAAGTTGTACAACAGGACATGGTGCTTTAATATTTCTAGTTACGTAACTTGTTTGCCTGTACAGGCTTGATGTCATGATGTTTTTATTATCTAGTTACAGAACGTGTTATTTTTCATAATCAAATTATTTATCATTGTAGGTGTAAACAAAATGTTTTTTGATATTTATTGTTAGTTACTAACATTTCTATCAAAATCAATTTGTTTGTCTCTACAGGTATAAGCATTTCCAATTTCCTCTTACCCTCATTTATCCTCACTAATTTCGACGTCCCCCCGAAGGGCTACGGCAAAATTTGTTTTTGAAGAAAACGGATTGCAAAAATATTGGGCCCTCTCAAAACATAATTACTGAAGATTCCTGACCCGCTACTTAGAAGGGTCGACCTTATCTGTTCCAAATTAAAATGCGAAAGTTGAAGTTGCTACCTTATGAGTTGTCTTTGAAGATTTATAAATGCAATAAACACTCTTGTTTATTTAAATGTTTCATCTGTGTTGGAGCAATACAGTATTTATCTTTCTTTCTTTCTTGAAATGAAAATGAAAATTATTTATTTTTTGTAGACTACTTTTGTTTTCTTTAATTCGTATGGTAAGTTGGTGCTTTGCAAAGAGTGCTTTAAAAGTTATGGTTTGTTTCTGTTCTTACCTTAACAATATCATAATCTAATTATATTCTTTCTAATGTGTCCAAGATTATGGAACTTGTCTGATATCACAGTTATTTAATTTTTTCATATCAATCATTCGGCTTATCAAAGTATAAGCACAGTATCTGTGTAAAGTAAACGTGTCAAAGGCTTCAACTGTCATACCTAAAAAAAGAACTTGTAACTTACTATCAAAATAACTCAACATTTATTTTCCTTTCAGAAGTCAAAGAGAAAAAGTGTGATCTGTAATCCGCTTTATCCTTACTTATTCCTTACGTAATAGTAACATGAAACAAGAAAATAGTTGTACAATCAGAAAAACATTGGGAAAGTTGGTCGACAAAGGCTGTAGCCGTGTCCGAGGCCCTCTTCCTTCCATAATTTATGGGTTACTCCTCAAGGAATAGACAGTTTGATGTCGCCAAGATCACAAGCAAAACTCCGGAGTGAGGTAATAATACTTTCAGATATACTATAGTAAACGTCCCTGGATGGACTGGATGCTGACTGAATTTCAACCTTATCATATTAACGCGAAATACTACTATCGTACTTACTGACTGACTATCGAGAAACCTCAGTAATAAAACAAAAGTCGACATATTTAAGAAATTTTCTTTATTTTCACTACGTGAAATAACTTGGACTTCATCTCACCTGGTTGTAAGTGACGATAAGGCCGAAGTTGGGAGCCTTTACCTTTGATTGGAACCCTCGTTCACTTAAGAACTGGCTATCTCTGTCGCAATACAACAATGCTAATTGTTTTTATTAACGTAGGTTAAGAATTCAATGTTACTAATATCATCTTATACGATTTGGGTCATGGCCGACGTAAATTACTTTTAACTTTACTTTATTTTATTTTAATGCAGGTGAGATGGTGGTAGCCTCTGTAATTCACATTGAAGCAATTGCTAAACCCAATATACTAAACATTTTATAAATGCAAGTACACATTAGGTAATTGCTCTAGATGGTACCTATGTATATAATTACACAAAGTTAACAGTTGGTAGACAGGTAAGTCACATGCCAGCTTAAGATCTACAATAACTTTTAATACAAAAATCTGCAAAAAGAAGAAAAGTTAAACAAAGATAACATTCGTTTATACTTCAAAAGCAACAAACGATTCCTTAAAGCTTCGCAGCTTTAACCGAAGGGAAAATAAACAGATCCGTCTTATTTCCCTCGCCTCCAGCGAAAATAAATCGCAAGATACAAGAAACGTCGCGAGCACCAGCTAACTGAAAATCAACATTGTCCCTGTGTTTGTCCATTAGCCCCGCGAACAAGGCAAATAGAAGGAACACGAATACAGAGGTTCGTTACGTCTTGGGTTTTGGTCAGTTATAATTCATCTGGAGGGTGCATTTATGACAAAGATGTTAGTAATGGATTTCTTTTATCAAACATGAAACAGATTTTAAATTAAACATTCACATTTTTCGTGTTCTTTTAAAAAGGATTTTAGCAATGTGTTATTTGTTTTATTTAGTAGGACCGTATATTCATGTAGTTATTTTGTTTTATTTTACTGTTATGATTTGTGGTACTACTGAGAAAAGTCGATTAATCTGTTTGTTATAATACAATATTACACTTATGTTAATCATAAATTAAGAGATTTTTATCTCAATGTTAAAACCTTAGATAAAAGATTGGTCTCGAGCGCTCGACTAGATACCGCTGGCGTACTTGTTAAATGCGGCAAAAAATACTACGCCGAAGTCGGCATACCCGAGTCAGTCGCCTGTTGTCAGTCGCGTTGCAAACTGTGTGTGAGGTGCGCGTACCGTATGTTTTGTTAAATTTTGGTCATAAACCGAAGTAAAATGCCAGTTTGCGTAGTTAAACTGTATAAAAAATAATACTACAAGAAAAAAGAAGGACACCGTTCTTACACACACTACAATATTGAGTTGCCGCATTCACGGAGCTATTGTTTTTAGGTAGCGCGGTATCTAGTCGAGCGCGCGAGATCAATCATTTAGCGCGCGAGACCAACCATTTATCTAAGGTTAAAACATAATGTACCTAACTCGCTCCTACATTATAACCATGAAGCTGTGTGATTATAACCCTTACTTTGTTATTTTTTATAAAGTATAGATTGTTTTCGACTAAGCTATGAATAGCATTGTTACAAACCTTCGTTGTTGTTATGAAAAACTATTATCCTTACGTAATCTCCATATTACCATACCATTACCATAATTTATTATTTCTTCTTTAAAACATTACCATATCAAAACACTTACTATAAATTAATACTACAAAATCACATTATTAATCCAAAACACTCTGATCCATACAATCACAAAATAGAAGTAGTAGCTCAGAACAATAACTAAAGCTATAGAAGGATGGCTAGAATAAAAATCGTGCAACTATGTATAGTTCCGTTCTATCTTATGGCTAGAAAAGAAGGTTGGAGTGGACAAATGGTTGACACTTAGTTTTTATTTTTTGGTATTGTTATGTCAATGGTCATTAGAAAAATAAAATCTCGAGTCAAATCAAAAGCACATTGATTTAAAAGCTGAGAGTTTGTTTTAGATATATTTGACTCGTTCGCGTATTAATAGTATGACCCCAAATTATTTAGGGATAAACGTCGGAAAACTAAAGTCTGTGTCGAATCTGCCCAAAAAACTTCCTTCGCGCAAAGGTTTTTCCATTTCCTCGGTCCCTTTCTCTATAACAGGATGAATGCTGCCCTCAATATCTACCCCCTTCGAAAAACAAGCTGCAAGTCCTCTGTTTCAAAATTTCTTATGTCACTTGACTACGAGACCACAGAGGACTTGCTCTGTCCTCTGAGATAGTTATGAGGCTAGGTTAACATATTTCCCTATCCTATCTTTCCTCTTTCACACACACACACACACACCCTCACACCCTCACGCACACGCTAACATACCCTCACACCCTCACACCTACACACCCACACACATACACACTTATATATATATTATATACATACATATTTGCAAATATCCATTATACGAACACTCGCACACACATACTTACATAGGTTTTCTGTTTTTCCTTTTGTTCATAATTTGTTAAGACTTTATTAAGATAAAATAAATAGTTACTATTTGCAGGGAGGGTCTGGCGACCTGTAGCCCAGGTTTCCTTTTTTTATGAAACCTTTATCAGGCACCAGTCTCTCACAAATATAGGATACTATGTTAGTTTTTAGTTAATAAGTCTTAGTCTAATGTGCCTAATTTGTGATGGAAATATAAACATATTTTTATTTATTTAGTAGTATCGACTGTCAACATAAAGAAATGTCAATAACATTGTCTTAGTAGGTATTTCATAATTATTTCAGATTTTAATGGTATTTCTGTCTAGATTGCACGAATGATTTGGATTACTTACTAGAGATAGTGAATGTGTGGCCTATGTGGCACTATTTATTTTGTAGTTAGGGGCTACAAGTTCTATAATTCTCGAAAAGAAAATAGTCATGGACTATTGACTTTCAATCGGTATGTTTTTGCTATATTATTTGTCGAATGTGATCTGATTATCGAATAAAAATACAAATAAAATTTGGTAGAACCATTTTGTAGCGAAAACCAGCCATCAATTCAATTTTTGTAGCAGATTTAGCAATAATTCAGAAATGGCATCGGATTATCTCAACCAACGATTATCTATATCATGTAAGTGACGTAAAAAATGTGCATACTTTTCTAAATCGATATATCGATACTTTTATTTTACAGATTTCCTAAAGACCATGCACTAATGTCCATGCCAAAAACGAATGTAAAAATAAAAGTGGATAAATCCTATTAGACCTCAAAAAGGCATTAAATCACATTTGTTCTAAGCATTTTACTATGGATTCATTTGTATGTAAGGGAAATGTGAAATGAACGCGAATGAGAAAATGCGGTTCCTACATTATTTATTATGGATGGATCTGATGAAATGGTATAATATGTATTAATTCATTCAATTCATGTTAGCAATTAATTGCAAAGAAGCCTAACTTAAACGGTGAACCGTCAAAACTTGATTTTACAGTATTACAGGAAGTGCTAATGTGCATGTGAAGGAAAACATAGCACAGGTCTGCAGATTCAAGAAACTCTTCAGAAATTTAACACGAAGACATGTCGTACATAAAAATAAAGAAATAATGCAATTTCAGGATATCATACCAACAGATATATTTATCTTGCCAAACCATCTCGCAGGTCCGGTTAGAAATTTAATTAATAAAAAGCTTTTGATTTATATTTTGAACTTATTAAACATTTAAAATATAAAATTATTTTTTTGCAGAAACGCTTGACACAGATGACAATATACTCAGACATATTCAGAACTTGATAATAAAAAATAAAAGGAGGCTGGCGAACTTCTATGTATTTTCAGACCTCGATTTATATGTCCCGTTCATGGATGAAATCAAATGGTACTTTAAGAACTATGCTAGACTAACAAAAAAGTTAATTGTTTCTATGTTTTTAAAGTTGGGACAACAGAGATATGTTAAATAACCAAAAATATAGAAGTTAGGGTAAAAATAATTTATTTTATAACTTTTTATTTAAAAACAACGCAAATAATTATTAAATGATAAAATAGATGAATAGGTAGGTAATAAATAACAAAGACAAATAACGAAAGTAACCATTATTCTATCAGAGACATAGTAGGTATCTACCTACTCGGAGACTCAGAGGGTTAACATACGGTACATAATTTGCAAATCAAAATCCAGGGGGCAATAAGGCAAGAATCTAAAGTCCTTAAAACACGCGAAAATCCAATGAAAAAAACAACGAACAACTTATCTATCACAGAAAGAAACTGAAAATGTGTCAAGTCAAATGACGTGACGTGACTGACAGCACGTCACTTATTGGTAATGTCTGTCTCTAAATAAGAAAAGCAATAACGAGGACTTCTTGGCGGGAAAGTGAAGCGTCATGTCTGCGGTTTTGCTTTATTTTTTGTGTTATGTCGAATATTAATGTGAAATAATGGTGGACTATTAACCGTTAAAGTGTTCGTGAGTGTGCATAAGTGTTGGCAAATGAAACAAAACAGTGCAACGTCACTTTTCAAATTCTCTCAAGAAGCTCGCGTAAGGACTTAGTAAAGCCCCACATCTTTACTGAGATACTCGAGGGGTTGGGGGGTATATCATTTCTCACTTCCCATTTCTAATATCATTCATCATCATCATATATGGAAATATTGTTTATTTATGTATTACTTGTAAGAAAAATTACTTTGACACTGGCTAAATGTGCTAATCGCACGAAGCCATCAATAAATAAAATAAAAAAAATAAGAAAAGCAAAAGAATCTTTGTTTATACAGTATCTAA
Organism: Eudonia lacustrata; assembly: GCA_947562085.1. Taxonomy (NCBI): domain Eukaryota; kingdom Metazoa; phylum Arthropoda; class Insecta; order Lepidoptera; family Crambidae; genus Eudonia; species Eudonia lacustrata. The sequence goes on along the minus strand of OX387315.1, from coordinate 6,064,900 downwards.
GTAAATAAAAATGGCCTTGGTTTACATGACTACTGCGTCAAATGAAACGTATTTACGAGTATAAAGTGTTTTAATCGTTTAGTTATTACACTACAGAAAGCGTCTTGTTCAGTCAATTATTTGCGATTTGAAAATAATTTATCTTTTTATCTCCTTCTTTAATAAATCAGACGTTCGTAAAAGTAAATTGTAGGAATTTAATCTAATTTAATTTTCTTGTTTCCGAAAGTGTACTACTTCGTAAAATATTAGGGCGACTCTCGCCGGTCTTCTTTTGAAATTAATGTTAATATTTACGAAATCATATTTTCTGATAACAAATTCTGTGTAATTGCTTAAATTGATATAGTATTGTTTTTTCAATGATGATTTAAACTTCTTCTGTTTACATACTGTCCCTAGCCCATATTTAAGTAAATATCACTAAGATTTAAGGTTTAATTTAATTAATATTTTTTTTAATCTTAAGTTAAATGTAAAGACTAGTATTATGCGAGTATTGTTTCTTTCATTATTCAAAGGAGGTCACTAATAGTCCATATATCTTTGGCCATGTTTGTACCTTAAGGTACATAGATACCAAAATATAGAGAAAAATTCGAGGATTCCGAAAAACGTATCATTTTGCATTTATATTTAGATAAAACTAGATAATAAATTAATAAAGTTGTTAATTACTTGTAACACATTTTTATCATGTGGTAACATTGGATGTTCAATTGCGTTTAGTATCAGACTTCTCCAAAACCTGTAGTGTTAAAAAAAAATTTTATTTGCTGTTAATTATTGCTAATGCATCTACTGGTCGTCCAATTTTATCAATATATATTTTAATGGGCGTAAAACAATAAAAAATAGAAAATAATAATATTAAAATCAGCAAACAGTTGTTTTTCTACAAGTAACAAAACGCTACAAAATGTCAAAACACAACAAATGTCATAAATGTCATTCCGTTGTTCGTTTCGGCGTTTCGGGGTGCTTCGTTGTTTTCGTTTGCGATTCGTATTTTTATTTAATAACTTGGCTATTCCCTATAGTATTCCGTTTTTCTTTGTGATTTGGTTCCTGTTGATAATTGTATCACAGATTATTTAACATAGACAGGGTATTTTTGGCGTATTGGCGTATTTTATGGCGTATTTTTTCAAACAGAAATTATAATTTTTTGTCTTTTTCAAATAACTAACAAACACAGTAGGCCTGCTATATTATTCAGCGTTTCATAGAGTATTTTTTCCATAAAGTGTACCTCGGTACATTAACTGGCCAGATTTTAGTGACCTCCTTTATTAAAATTGTTTCTTTTCAATGAGTTTGCTGTTTGATAGTGCAACTGATAGTTTGGGTTGTATTATTGTGTATTTATTGTCAAATTAACATATATGTTTAATAAATATAGTGACAAAAGAAATACTATGTTGTTGTTTTCAATTATTTAGATCGATAATAAAGTCGACAAAGTCACCACATTACCTCAAATATGACGTCACAAATCTGGTGACACCTTCGAAATAACGAAAGAAAAGGGACAATCGATCTCTTTCCAATGCATCACCTAGGTTCATTAGTTAAAATAGTACGACCTGATGTATCCTTGTTGCTATTTTAGTCCGGTTTCTACTCAGAACAATAACTAAAGTTATAGAAGGATGGCTAAAATAAAAATCGTGCAACTATGTTTAGTTCCGTTCTATCTTATGGCTAGAAAAGGAGGTTAGAGTGCGACAAATGGTTGACACTTAGTTTTTATTTTTTGTATTGATAAGTCATTCGGTCATCAGAAAAATAAAATCTCGAGTCCTTTTGCCTGGCCAAAATCAGAAGTATAGTCGACAATGAAATTGCTTTACCACCTTAGAAGTGAATTTTGTTTGCATATAATAAGACAACAAGTTCTATTTTTGTTTAAAAGACCAAGTGAGAGATAATATTTATTGATTTATTTATCGTCGCCTTTATAATTATTTGGTAATAGAAAGTATATAAACATAGACATGACAATTCACTTTTTGGTTCTATGAGCATTGTCATGGTCATGTACTCAAAAGATGTCAACAATTTTTTATTAATTTATCGTTTTTATAGCGCAATTTTGAAGGTCTTTTTCACCAATTTATTTCAGAGTTTTTTTATTTGTATAAATATTGTTTTATATTGCAGTGACTTTAAAATTTTAAAGCATTGATAGAACTAAGAGAACCACAATAATGGCTGTACTTCGGGAGATGTCCTACTCTGGAGACATGGAGAAAGCATTATTTACAAAGGATATCGATAAACCCTACACTCTCACACCTTACATTGTCACATTTTGTAAGTTTCATAATATTTTTTCTTAACTCTGTTTTTTTATTGTACTGTACTATTGTATTGTACTTTTAAAAAAGTACATTAAAGAAACAATACTCTTGCTAGTGATGGATCACCCTGCTGATGCTGTTTCAACACTGGGATCTTTTGCAGATCTTGCTTCTTCAATTTGCTTTAACTTATACTTGATATATGCTATGAACAGAAGTATTGTAGCATACTTGTCAATTACTCTCTGGCTAGTACTATCTGTTTTTCTTTAACGCATCATCGTCCAATGCTGAAACCTCTCCAGTCCTCCTCCAATAAACCTGATCGCTAGTATATCTGGTTCATATCTACCTGCAACTGACTGCGACCAACGAGCACGGTTTACCTCCACAATAATAATAATATTAGTGGATTTAAAATTAAAACACTGTTATTTAAAGGCGAGGGAACCCTCACTGACATCGACATCCAAAACTTCCTAGAAGCAGGATTGAGGATCGTCAGGTTCCAAATGTCCCACATAGTTAGGAGGGACAAGGTGTTTCTACTCTCGATGTTGAAAACTGCTGTAAGCCATTGCTGCGAGAAATACGATGTGTCCACTTGGCCTGTGGCTATCACAATTGATTTGCCCAATGGCCTTATTCGAACTGGTTACCTTAAAGAAGTGAGTGTTCTGTTTTCATGGCTACTAGTGACTGTAGAATAGTAACGATTTATTAGAGGGATGGTAGTTTCAGACTTAACTACTCCATATGGTTTCGCTTTTAGAACATTGTCAGTTGGTAAAAATGTTACTGATTCATGTAACTTTTAGTTATATCATTTCCCTCCCATTTTCATCTACCAATTCGCATTTGGTTAGAATTATAGAGTTATTGTGATGACGCTTTTGATAGCTGATGATGACTTACAAAAAGAGTTTGTATCGTAACAGTCCATTTCATTGAATTGCTTATGCGTCATTTTAATATTGCAGGAATTACAAAACACAAAAGTATATTTAGAAAAAGACCGAATTCTAAAACTAACTTCAGACCCGAAGTATTGGAATAAATGCGATGCAAACAGAATTTTTATAGATGACCCATTTACTATGAAAGGGATTAAACCAAATGCTGAAATAAGTTTAAATTTTGGAGCCGTACAATTGATCTGTACTGAGGTTGTAGATGAGAGTACTGTAAACTGTAAAGTAACCATTGCGGGTCTTTTAGGCAATGGCCAATACGTCTGCTTTCGCGGTATGAAACACAGAAGACCACCAATTTCAAAATTTGATACACAGTTGCTAAATTTTGCTCGTGATGACGCGGTATGTTTTTACTGATATAATACATAAACAATATTCTAAATACAAGGCAGTGATTATGCTTTAGATATACTGCTATTTTATCCGCTATTTTATTCCAGTTAGACGTCATTATGATAAACTGTTTGCGTTATGCAAGCACGATCGCTAAGGTCCGAGAATATTTTAAAGGTCATTCAATGCCTTTGATTATCTCTACTATATGTGAGCAAGAGGGCTTGGATAACATAGATGATATTATTGAGGTACGTATAAAACAACAGTAAACGTTAATGGTAGAACTTTTTACTATACCATTATGCACTTTAATCGCCCTGTGGTCTAGTGGTTAAGACCACCGGTTTAGACCCAGAGGTCCCGGGTTCGATTCCCAGCGGGGGGTACATGTTTGTGTACTCGGTTTGGTTGGTGATAGAGCTTGTTTACCCGCCTGGCTAGCTACCGCCATCTTATCTAAATATGTCGCCTTAACATTAATGTTTGTAGCATTGTTGTGTTCCGGCAGCGATAGAAGTGCCTTAGTAGTTGAGTATTCCGGGTGAAGTGTGGTTCCACCTTCGGCCATCATCCCTTAACACCACGTCAGATGAAGGCCTAGTGCTTACCCGAATGATATTTAAAAAAAAACTTAATAGTTGCCTAGTTTCAAGGCGTGCTAAAAAAAATATTTAATTGCATGAAATGAAAAAGTTTCAGACAAGATACATTTGCAGGCATCCGATGGCATCGTGCTGGCGAGAGAATTTCTCTTCGAATCAATTATAAATATAAATCAAATGACTGCTATACAGCTTAATATATGCGCTAAGTGTAAAAAGGTAAAAGAAACTGATAACTTCCTACTTTCTTTGGTTTTAATTTCAACCCAGAGAGCTAAGAGGAAATAGCGGTTACAATTAAAACATGATTAGATAATTAAAAATAACTTTGGGTATCGTCTTGAACAGTTAAAAAAAATTTCGTTTTAGCCGATGAGAAGCAAATCATGTACAGATGATTAAAATACTCAAGTTATATCAATTTAAATTCGCTACTTATTTTAGGCCGGGAAACCTTTCTTCATCTCTGGCAATATTTTAGAAGAAACGATGAAGCGTGGTAAGCTGGCATGCAATGATATGAATGACGTCACTAACGCAATCCTACAAGGTGCTGGCCTCATGCTCCGGAACTATGTGGATGCGTGCAATGTGCTGACGGCAATGCGAATGCTCAACTCGGTATGCAGAACTGTAGAAACAATATCATTGTCGGATAACTTTTGGAGGATGAGTATGGAGGTTAGCATACTGGCAATGTTTGTTTAATTATTACCTTCAGTGGTGAAGGAGGTGGAAACCTATTTGATATAGAATATTTTCCGTCATTCAAAAGTTTTTACTGAAAGAAAAATGTGAAAGTTTGCCTGCTGAAACTGGATTCGAGGCTCAGGATGGTCAGAGCTCACACCGCTAACGGCTTCACTCAGTGTTTGCTGATCTGGGTGCGAGTTTTTGTTTGCCATTTGGTCCCTTTTTTATGTACATCCAAGCACGAGAAAAGAGCACAAGGCCAATCCAACTGCGTCGAGGCGTAAGACGGAGATGTAATCTCTCCGAAACTGTTTACAAACGCGTTGGAGTACATTCCAGTCCATTCCAATCGAATGTCTTGAAGACGTCCGTCTTCAAGACACTTGATTGGAATGGACGGGGCATCAATAATAATGGCCAATACATCTCACACCTGCGATTTGCAGATGCCATTGTCATTATGGCGGAATCTCTGGAGGATCTGGAAGGAATTTTGAACAGTCTTGACGAGTCTTCGCGACAGGTAGGTCTCAAGATGAACCTGGATAAGACCAAAGTCATATTTAATGGTCACATATCCCCGAGACCTGTTATGTAGTCGTAGGCGACGCCACTCTTGAGGTTGTGCAAAATTACATCTATCTTGGCCAAACTATACAACTGGGTAGGCACAACTTCAAGAAAGAGGCGGACAGGAGGGTTCGTCAGGGCTGGGCGGCGTTTGGGAAGCTACGCAATATTTTTCAGTCGTCGATTCGCCAATGCTTAAAAACGAAACTTTTTAATCAGTGCGTCCTGCCGGTAATGACGGGGCAGAACTACGGGGCAGAAACGTGGATACTCACGACAAGGGCTGGTCCACCAGTTCAAAGTCGCTCAGCGTGCGATAGAGCGAGCGATGCTTGGGGTTTCTCTGGTGGATAGAATCCGCAACGAAGTCATTCGACAGAGAACTAAGGTTACCGACATAGCTCTCAGAATTGGCACCTTGAAGTGGAAGTGGGCCGGTCATGTCTGCAGAAGGACCGATGATCGTTGGAGCAGACATGTCCTAGAGTGGAGACCGCGTTTAGGCAAACGTAGTGTAGGGCTGCGCGGTGGACCGACGACTTAAAAAGGATGGCGGGTGGTGGATGGATGCGGATTGCGTAGGACCGGGATGGTTGGCGCTTTTTAGGGGAGGCTTACGTTCAGCAGTGAACAGCAATAGGCTGAAGACATTTATGTAGATGCTGTACCTGGTATAGAGCGCATGTGGACCGGGTCTTCTTACTCTTGTTCTACTAGTGCAGCGTCTTGTGCATATGCAAGTCTGCATGTTTAGTGTATCATGTGAATGTGTAGTGGCATTACGAGGATCGGGCGGGGTCATTCGATCACGTTAACGAAAACGAGAATTCACAGGGTATTGAAGCAGCGCTATGATTGTTAAAGTCTTGCAATACAAATTCTCGTTTTCTTTAACGTGATAAAATGGTATATAAAAACCGCACCTAACACCCTGGTGACAAGAGAGCTGAATTAAAACTTTAAAACTTTTTTAACAAGTTTTAGTTAGCAGAGCAATATTGACACTTTCTGTTTGCTCATGTCTGCTCTGCTTGATATAATTTGTATGTATGTTAGTCTGTAAGTTATCTATTATGTTTGCCTACTATATAATTTAACACCTGTACATTTGTTTGTTGCCTGAACTAAAAGGATTTATTATTATTATACAAAGCTCTTCTCTCCAAGCTCCCGGCATACGGTCTGCCTGCTCAGTTTTGCAACTGGGTCGCTGGCTTCCTGCATGAGCGTGTTAGAAACACATAAAAATTTCTTATTAAAAAAAAAAGAAATATTAAGCCATAAACACAAATTTTCATCATTTTATATGTATTGTAACTTTAAAACATCAATTAGCTTTTAAACAAGGGTATAGATAGATAATACTCTATTTTGCCATTGTCTAACAATTTAAGTTTATCATAAAGCTTAATATTTTGTCTCTTTAGGGCAAAAACAGGATGGAGATAATTAATGCCGAAAATGCCGACAGGCCGACAGGCCGAAATTTTGACATTAGATATAAGGAACATATTGCCGCGTTTAGGAATGGCCATCCAGATAAATCACATTTCGCAAAACATTTAATTGATACCGGCCATTCTTTGTGCGACAATAACAGCTATAATATTTTGCATGTTTAAAATAAAAGTTTTCGGTTGTGTGTGTTGGAGCAATTAGAAATAATGAAACATAATAATGACAGTTATGCGCTGTTGAATGACCAAACAAATTTAGTTCCATCCCCATTATTACGTATTGTCGCGGGTAGTACGTCACAAATGTCAAACGATGGCGCTTTATAAAGGGGCCGGGAGCTGCGTAGCCGTAACAGTCGGTGCGCAGCTCTCGACCAGTCAACAGCTCCTGAGGATGCCCCGTGGAGGGGCGAAACACGTGTCGGGTATCGGTGTTGGTGTGCATTTTCGCTTGCACGCATTGTTTCTCCTGCATGTGCATACTTTTTGCGGGCGGGAGGGCGGTGCATGCGTACTGCATCCAAGCTGTATAAACGAGTGAGTTAGCGGAATTAACACTACATATTATTTAAATTACATTTTTTTGTAGGATGGAGATAGCTAATAAACTGTAGTAACGGAGGTACAAACTATTTATTTTGTAAAGCAACAATAATCATATTCACAAAACATTTATTCACTTCATAGTATTATTTGCTGTAGCTAATTAGCTTTAAATAATAAACACAAATACTTATCTGAAAATAGCAATGGTTGGTACTCAGAGCCAGGCACACTGACAGAAGGCGAAAATAGTAACCGATCGCTTCGATTGCCACCGATACAATGAAGCCTTCCCGCGCTGCACTGCCCGTGGAAGAACAAAGATGGCGGTCGGTTCACTAGCGCCCCACTTCTGACTACCGTAGTTGTCAATACACAAACATTATTTCCGAAATATTATTTATGTTAATTTACGTATTTAAGAAAATCATTGTTAACTTATAACTTATTTTAAAACTTCTGTAGGTACACTATTATTGAACTGTATATATTTTCTTTTTACTTATAAAAGCCACTTCCCTCCATCAGCCACAAGTCAAAATTTGCTACAAACCTAACACGGCCATTCTGACACTTTCTTCGCTCTCGAAGAAAGCAAAGTTGTTAAACAGTTCTCTCGTTTGTAGTGTTCAGCCCCATCACTAATTAACAGTGATGTCCAGGCCAGATGTTATACTAAACCAACTCCTCACTCAAATTATATGTCGTACCTGTCGTGGTCCACCCCATCATACTCGATGTCCAGGTTAAGCACCAGGTTGATCACACAGTCGATCTTGCCGTGATAAGTAACACAGACTTTACACCAAGCTGACTACCAGCACACACGTCATATTTTTTACTACACACAAAACACCAAGTCGAGCTTGTCGTGATGAGTTACATCATCTGCTGGCCATGATGTTACAGACTTGACACCAAGCCGAATACCAGCACACGCATCATATTTTTTTACAACACATAAAACACCAAGTCGAGCTTGTCGTGATGAGTCACGTCATCTGCTGGCCATGATGTTACAGACTTTACACCAAGCCGAATACCAGCACACGAATCATATTTTTTACAACACATAAAACACCAAGTCGAGCTTGTCGTGATGAGTCACATCATCTGCTGGCCATGATGTTACAGACTTTACACCAAGCCGAATACCAACACACACATATTATTATTTTTTACAATACACAAAACACCATGTAGAGCTTGTCAGGATGAGTCACATCATCTGCTGGCCATGATGTTACAGACTTTACACCAAGCCGAATACCAGCATACACATCATATTTTTCACAACATACATAACACTAAGCCGAGCTTGTCGTGATGAGTCACATCATCTGCTGACCATGATGTTACAGACTTTACACCAAGCCGACTACCAGCAGAAGCAACATACAAAACAACAATTTATTACAAAAATATTCACCTTGTTCTATAGCAAAATTCTGCTCAATCCATTCGCCAGGCCAGCGGTGAAACTATTCATTCGCAATAATAACATCCTAAAACCCAGCTTTACCCTTCGAAAGGTATTAAAACTTTGCTGAATCTTTTACAAAACGTTCGGCCATTCTGTCCCTTCAGAACTAGTGGTCTATGACATATTTTTGACAGTTGCAACGTAACGGTCGATTTAGCCTTTACAACGTGGCTTTCATTTTAAAATCAAATGATGATCCACATTCTATTTGATGAAGAAAGCAGCCAAAAATTTAAATTAAAGGTTTATGGTTGCTCGGGAGACTACGTAGGAATGAATTCATCTTTAAGAGTGATCGGTTGGGAAGCTCTTCATGGTGACTCTTTGGACAGTGCTGTTGATATCTTTTATCAACATTTATATGATCTAAGGGATAAATTTGTACCTTCCAAAGTCACGTACCCTTCGAAGTTTCCTCCATGGTATAACGCTTCCTTAAAGAAGATCCTTAAAGAAAAATATAAATTCTTAAAAAAGTATCGCATTTACGGCAATGTCTCTGATTACCATTCGTTTTCAATATTACGTAAGAGGGCTAAAGTGGTGGAAAATGAATGTTACACATCCTATATAAAAAATACTGAAGAATCCATCACTGAAAACCCCAAATTATTTTGGTCCTACATCAAATCTAACAAAAAAGGCACTAACTCTCTCCCATCAACTTTAACATATGAGGCGCAGTCTGCTAGCTCTGGTGAGGAGATTTGTGATCTGTTTGCCTCATATTTTAAGTCAATGTTTCTCCCTGCCACTCCACATCATGCTAGCTATCATACCGATTACCATGTCCCCGAGCCCGCCCTTAATATAAGCGATGTGGAAATCGACCCAGAGGCTTTACTTAAAATGCTTAAGTCTCTAGATCTTAGTAAGGGGGCTGGCCCAGATCACGTTGCGCCGGCACTTATAGTAAATTGTTCCAAAGGCCTCATCAAACCGCTTTCAATATTGTTCAAGCGATCAATTAAAGAAGGTACCGTCCCTACACTATGGAAATCTGCGTTTATCGCCCCCATCCATAAAAGTGGCAATAGAAATGAGATCAAGAACTACCGCCCGATCTCAAAGCTGTGTCTGTTCGCTAAGATTCTCGAACGTCTCGTTTACTCGCAAGTATATAACACTCTATCAAATACTTTTATCTCGGAACAGCACGGATTCCTTAGGAACCGTTCAACTTCATCCAACTTGCTTTCGTTTATCGAGTTCACAACCTCGGGTATGGATTCAGGTGGGCAGGTTGACGCTGTCTTCACTGACTACAGCAAAGCTTTCGATCGGATAGACCACTCAATACTTTTACAAAAGCTTCTATCAGCTGGAATACATGGTGATTTGTTCAGATGGTTTACCTCATATATTGAGAATCGAACCCAGGCTGTAGCGGTAAATGGCTACTCTTCTAAATTGTATTCTGTTCCTTCTGGTGTTCCTCAAGGTTCCTTAATTGGACCATTGCTTTTTGTGATTTTTATAAATGACATTTCATCTTGTTTTATTCACTCAAATTTTTTGCTATATGCAGATGACATGAAAATTTTTAAGCAAATCGAAAGTTTAGACGATTGTTCTTATCTGCAACAGGATCTCAGCAGATTTGAAAGATATTGCGAACGGAATAGATTGGACCTAAACGTTTCTAAATGTAGCTTTATATCGTTTAGTCGTAAACCTGTAACAATTAATTATCCATATGAACTTAAGGGACTGATGCTTGATAGAGTTAACGAGATGCGAGACTTGGGTGTCATACATGACTCTACACTTACATATGAAAAACACGTAGATCATGTCGCCAAAAAAGCCAGCAGGAACCTTGGTTTTGTCATCCGATCATGTTCTCAGTTCTCAGGTGTTAAGGTTATTAAAATTTTGTATTGCTCATATGTGCGTAGCATCCTTGAGTATTGTTCGCCGATTTGGAATCCTCAGTATGGAATTTACATTGATAGGTTAGAATCCATTCAACGTAGGTTCACAAGGTTCTTACAATTTAAGTGTTCGACCTACGAGAATGGGTACGATGCAAGGTGTCGAAGGCACCATTTGTTGCCTCTTCAAGAAAGACGCAAAATAGCAGACATAGTCCTCTTATTAAAAATAGCCCAGTCATTAATAGATTCCCCTCATCTTCTTTCTATGGTAAACCTACGAGTTCCTAACAGAAAGCTGAGACGACCGATCACCCTCTCTGTACCCTCTAGTGCCACCAACTATAGACAAAATTCGTTTTTTATTCGATCAGCAAATTCTTTTAATAATATAGCAGAAGCTTCCGATTTAGATCTCTTCTTTAGCAAACCTAACAGTGCTAAACAAATTCTTTCCAAACATTGGTTCAATGTGATTCCTTGACTGTCGATGTCGATGTCGAATTGTATTGTAGACTTCAATAGTGATTGTTGTATTGTCAAATATTATATTTCTAGGTTTGATTTTTGTTAAAGTGTATGAATGTATGTATTAAGACTATATTTATATTTATTTATTTATAATTAATTTTCAAATGAGCTAAGTAGGTTTCTATATGTGGAAACATTGTAATTGTGTACTCTGTCCTGTTTTTTTATGTCTATCTGTGTTTTTCGTTACTGTATTGTTTTCCAAATAAAATAAAATAAAATTAAATAAAATAAAATAAAATAAAATAAAATGGTTACGGTCTGTGATAATTATGGGAAGTGATTCCGAACATAATCAGAGTATCTCGAATAACAACCAATATTTTGCTTCCGCTCAGTTTCTTTAGAGGCTTTATGCAATATTTAATGTAAGTATCAGCTGAATCGGAGGCGTACAAAACCGCTTAGGTATTTTTTTTCAGTCAAATAACGATTAACGGGAAATAAATAAGACAAATTGGCGCGACAAGTTTCCCAATCATGGTTGTTCGGCTTCCACGCCTCGAACCAAATAAAAACAGAGCCCCGAAGGGCCTTACCGGCCATTGCTACCATTTGCAAGCTGCTTTACTTGAACTCGGCACTCAGGTTCTCGATACACTTGCACCAGGCTTCCGCACCACTGTCCATTTTTACCGCGCGCCGGTTATATGATGTGGCATCCTTTATCGACTGTAGTAACTGTGTTGCGAGTTTGCGGATTCATAGTTTTGTTTACGCCACACACTGGAAAAGTCAAGACAAATCATCAGTATGTTGAGAAAGGACATTCGATCCCACTTCTGATGTTAGAAACACATAAAAAATTCTTACTTAAAAAAAAAGAAATATTAAGCCATAAACACAAATTTTCATCATTTTATATGTATTGTAACTTTAAAACATCAATTAGCTTTTAAACAAGGGTATAGATAGATAATACTCTATTTTGCCATTGTCTAACAATTTAAGTTTATCATAAAGCTTAATATTTTGTCTCTTTAGGGCAAAAACAGGATGGAGATAGCTAATAAACTGTAGTAACGGAGGTACAAACTATTTATTTTGTAAAGCAACAATAATCACATTCACAAAACATTTATTCACTTCATAGTATTATTTGCTGTAGCTAATTAGCTTTAAATAATAAACACAAATACTTATCTGAAAATAGCAATGGTTGGTACTCAGAGCCAGGCACACTGACAGAAGGCGAAAATAGTAACCGATCGCTTCGATTGCCACCGATACAATGAAGCCTTCCCGCGCTGCACTGCCCGTGGAAGAACAAAGATGGCGGTCGGTTCACTAGCGCCCCACTTCTGACTACCGTAGTTGTCAATACACAAACATTATTTCCGAAATATTATTTATGTTAATTTACGTATTTAAGAAAATCATTGTTAACTTATAACTTATTTTTAAACTTCTGTAGGAACACTATTATTGAACTGTATATATTTTCTTTTTACTTATAAAAGTCACTTCCCTCCGTCAGCCACAAGTCTAAATTTGCTACAAACCTAACAAGCGCAGAATCCGTGTTCTATCTGATAGATGCGCTTCGCGGCTCATGTCTGTGAACGCTGGTGTCCCTCAGGGCTCCGTTTTATTCCCCACGCTGTTCCTTCTGCATATCAATGATATGCTTCCACTTGGAAATATTCATTGCTATGCAGATGTTAGTACGGTCCATGGGGGATATAACGGTCACCCAGCGGCAGGGCGGGTCGAAACCGAAGTGAATCAAGTGAATCTTGTCATTGAGCTCAATCGGGTATTGGACCTCATATCTAATTGGGGCACCAATAATCTGGTTGAGTTCAATGCCAAGAAAACACAGGTATGCGCGTTCACGGCAAAAAAGTTACCATTCCTTCCCCTTCCAACTCTTTGGGGTACATCTCTACGCCTGCAGAGCAGCATCAACATGCTCGGTATGACAATACGCTGCGAACTGAACCAAAGGGACTACATCGTAGCCGTGATCAAAACAGCCTCACGTAAACTCGGAATTATGAACAGAGTGCGGCGATTCTTTACGCCGGACCAGTTGTGCTTTTTGTACAAGACACAGGTACGGTCTTGCGCAAAGTATCTTCTCGATGCCTTGGACAGATTGCAGCGTCGCGCTGAACGCATTATCGGCAATGCAAAAGTGGCAAATACGCTTGAATCTCTGCAATTGCGTAGAGATGTTGCGTCCCTCAGCGTGTTTTACCGCTTATACCATGGCGAGTGCTCTGAAGAGCTCTTTGACCTCATCCCACCTTCTCCCTTTCTTCATAGGAGTACACGTGCTGCTCTCCGGAGTCACCGCTTCACTATCTCAAATATCCCATCGCGCACAAAAAAAATTGGTGACTCGTTTCTTTGTCGCACCTCCAAAAGATGGAATTGTCTACCAGCACACGTTTTCCCTCCTTTCTATGATATGGGTCCTTCAAGAGAGGCGCGAAGAAGCACCTTGCTGGCCAGCAGAGTGAAGTTAACTGATGCTACGTTTGTTTCCACGCTGCACCAGTTATCTTCGCGTCTGGACTCCATTTTCACTTAACATTAAGTGGGATGGAGTCATTTGCCGAGCTAACTATAAGAAAAAAAATATTAATCTGCACATCATGACTTTGACGTGAACCTGCCCTTAATAGTACGTTGTATTACCAGCTGCAGCCTCCCGTGAACGCCGCGGAAGCCGCAGTACTAGCGTGCGCAGTCATCGCCCGCCAGACTGGCTCGTCCGTGATCATCGTGCTGACGGTCACCGGCAAGACGGCAATCCAGCTCGCTCAAGTGCACCCGGAGGCCGTCGTCCTGGCCGTCTCCACCAACTCTATGGTCGCCCACCAGCTGCAGCTGTATAGGGGCGTCTTGCCTATTATATATGACAGTAATTTCGTTTTAGTCTCTTTAAAGCCTTACCGCTCGGCATTGACGACTGGCAACCGCCAGTGGTCCATGCCGATTCCGAGTGCCGAGCGGCCGGCGCGGCGCTCGATTTCAATGTTCATTACGTTCTTTCTATTGCCGTTGATTAATACTTACTTACTTTCCCACGTAATGAACTAGAAGTTTCTTTGGCGCTACACGCAAGACGCTTGCGCTCGTGTCTGAGGTCTAGAGCCCCTTTATACTAGCGTTTTATCCAGCGCAGCTGCAAAGCATACGTCGCATAAACTTTACGTTACCTACGCCTAAAATAGCTACTCAGTACACGTAGGTACTACCGTGACCGCATCAACAGCGTTTACATGGCGTATGAGTTGCGTTGTTGTCAAAACTCGAGTCCATGAGTCCACATTTTAGGACTTGACCACACTTGACTCTAATCACAAGACTCGACTAATAATAACAGAGACTCTTATGCTCGATACATTACAAGCATATCGAGTTGCCGAATAGACTCGGGTTTGACTTCAGAGCTTGAGTCGATTGTACGCTCGAGTTTGTTTATATATAGAGTTGCGCGCGTTAGTCTGTTAAGTGAGAGAGCCAGGGCTCAACGTCAGGTAGTATAGTTTGGTGTGGAGTCTTATACGATTGGGACCTCACGCGGGTGAGGCCGCAGCCGGGGGACTAAAAATGAAATGTAATATATTGTAAAATCCTTCTTCTAGTACTCGATACTTGTTGAGTAAATCTGCGAGTTTTGTTCAAAACTCAAGTAATGTTTATGACTAGAGTTTTTTTTAGACTGGAGTTCGGGCTCCGCGGACTCGCGCTCGACTCTGCTCTAAACTCGTGAGTGTTTTACGCTACCACTTTTTTTGCAACACTAGTTGTCGCGGCGTCTGCGATGCGCATACGTTTATTGTCAGAAGGTACCGGCGACGGCGACGGCTAGTCAAACTGTTAAGACGTCACTGCGACTGAAGTGACAACCACGACCACTCTGCCAAAAGTGTTACGACAAAGAATTAAAGTAGAAGAGTGTGTATAATTCTTCGTCGTAACCGTAAGGTTTCGATAGGAGTCTGTAGATTTTTGGTTTAGACCGTTGTTGATTACAGAAAACCCCATTGACGACTGGTACCAGGATATGGATATGCGCGTCCAATACTCTGTGAGGCACAGCCTCAAGAACGATTTTCTTCAATACGGCCAGGCCTACACCGTTCTCCGCAAGTCTTCGCCATGCAGCTCTTTCTGCGATCAAGTCACCACCTGGAACGTTGTCGTCGAGGCGAAGAAGAATATCAGGTTTTGTATTATTCGTAATCGCTTCCACCTTATTTTATATCTACCCTTTCCATCCTTAGATTCCCTAGAAGATATCGCTTTGAGTCCTTTGTTATTCGTAACTGACCTTTCATTACCCTGATAAGGCCGCCCTATGTACGACTACTGTTTATTTTCTCTTAACGTTTCTGTATTTTTGTTTTTTGTGAGTACAATAAAATATTCTATTCTATAACTTTAATATAATCAATAAAAAATCTCCTTGAAATTGTGCAACTGTGGTTGCCTATCGAACTTAATCTTTTTTAATGGCCTTCTGTTGAAAGAGGTTAGCCATATATAACGAACGCTACCTTATGAAGACAACTGGGATCAACAGGTTAACGTGCTCTCCGATGCACGAAGAAACTCGAGATATTTTCATATGGTCACCCATCCGATGGCCCAGGATTGCGAATGATACTTAACTCTCAACATTGCAAGCTCAACGCAAAAGCCGCTGCTCTATCAAACTACCCCGTTACACAGTTGCTTGTTTATTGTCTGAAGAACTATTTTGTGCGCAGATATTTTTTAATCATCTACTCATAAAACTATTGAGGCACTATTCAGTTTTTTTTACCGGGCTGCGTCAGAAGGAGGGTTATGTTTTTACTATCTCATTAAATTAAAATGGTGCATTGGTTGATTTGTGTACACTACTAGTGTCAATTCTTCACTCCCGGCCTTATCATAGTTTCACATTCAACAAACCGCTCACAATAGCTTCGGTAAATGTAATGTTGCAAATATGTTTCCCTGATACGAAAACTGCTGTAAACATCAAACGATTAAAACATATAACATTAAATAAATAAATAGTTACATTTATCTACTGTCTATTATTTTGAGTGATTTTAATAATGTACCTTTTGTTACAGAAACAATTTCGATCCGGATGTCGAAATCATCTAAAACGCTTATTTCGTTTTATTTCAATACTACTTACTCTACTGGCTCAGCGACCCAAAGTGGATCTTGGCCTCCATCACAAGTCAATGCCATTGCGCTCTATCAGCTTATTCCATATAGTTGGTAGAGATTTATTAATTGGTCTATTTTAATAATGACTATATTTTTATATAATTTTCATTTTAATATGTACTCGTATTTTTCACACTGTATGGGTTAATACAGTAACAGCAGATGCCCAGTGCCAAAGGCGTCCGCTGCGGCAAGCGGGCGCACAGCGCCTCACGCAGCGCTGCTCTATGAATTTACACAAAAGAAGCACGCCGCGCTGAGCGCCCACGCCGCCGGCGCCGTGCTCTTAGATCATCCGGTCCGATCCGAACCCGTCGGAGATTCTAGTAGGGCACGGGGACACTCACTAGTGCGTGATGCCGTTCCCTCTAGAAAATCTCCAAAGGTGCTTCGTTGCACACGGCTTGTGAGGCAATCAGCAAACCATAAAACAATCCCAGATCATCATTTGATAACGGTTGTCAATTCGAGTACATATAAATTTTTAAGGATATTTGTATTATTATAAAAGTTACTTTGATTTTTTTATTTTTAATATTATTTACTTTTTATGATTTCGTTTGTACTAACTTATTGTATAATTTATTATTATTTTAGATCAACATTTTTTTAATACAACATTGTTGTTAAAGTTTTGTTTTTATTGTTACTACTACTACTAGTTGTTGCTTAGTGGTCGAAATTCGATCGTAATTCTCAAAATATAGAAAGTAACGTTACATTAACTGTATACGTACATTTTATCTCTGCACTGCTTCATATGAATTTAAACATGCGAAATCTCACACTCGTTAGCCGGTCATAACGCCAAAGCAGTATTATTTGTTTCAACCCGTCACAAGTTGATTTATTTCTATTAGGAGTAGGACACATTGTAATTTTGTAGCTATTGGTCACACTGCAAATCTGTTCCTATTCGTCATCCCGTCAAACAGTTCCAACTGGTCACAAGGAAGATACCTAAACAAATTTCACTACCCGCCATTACATTTCATATTGACTTAATTTGATGATTATAAATTTTGCACTCTTGTCAAATATCTGGGGATATTGCATCAAGGCAAATAAATAATTTCTGATTTCTGATTCGTTTGTAGTGCTAAAAATATTAATAAAGGACTCTATTGCCTAAACATTATGATCGTGTATACAGGGTTACTGGAAACTCGACAACTTCCTTGCAGGAGGTAATAGGCGGCCTAAAATGTGACTAATGTAACCCCCCATATATATGGCCGAAAACTAATAGTTTTCGAGATAATTGAAATTTTTTAGAAAAATCCAAATTTTAGCACTTAACTTCAAATTAAAAAAAAAGTTCATTGATGCATGGATTAATTTCAAATTTAAATTACAATAAAATTACAATTACATTACAATAAAATTTTAATTTTAATTTGTAGCTGACATCCTAACACAGCTGAGGTAGCTCTAAAACATGTCACATATTAAACATTTTAAAATTACAACATAAACTTTTAAAAAATAAAAAAATCTTTTTATATTTCTTTTCATAAAGTGTTGCCTAGCTCAAAAAACTACGTTACTAGTCGTACAAATTCTTAACAAATCTTCTTCACCTAATAACGTATCCAAAAAGGTATAAAAGCCAGGATAATTAACTTTAACTACGAAGTGAAAAAAAGAAAAACATAACAGAATGCACACAAAAAGGTTAACTAATAATTAGTTTTCGCAATAAATGACGTCAAATCGTTTACATTTTTTTGAACATCTTGCTCAATGTGTCACCCTTAATTCCGAATGCAAGTCCGGATCTTCTTCCTCATTTTGGTTTTTGTAATTCTTGATGAAAATGTTTGTTTCATCTGATTAAATTATCTCGAAAACTTTTTGATTTTGGTTATACATAAGAGGGGTTTTTGTCACATTTTAAGCCGCCTATCACTTCCTGCAAGGAAGTTGTCGAGTTCCCAGTAACCCTGTATATATTTTTAGCACTGTGGCTGTATTCATATCTTTGTTGTTGACTGTACCTATACAACATAGGGATTAACATGTGATATGCAAACTATTTCTTATCTTCGTTTCCGAAATTGTAATGTAATCTAATCTACATGACATTGACCTGTCGTTGTCATAAGGTTATAGATTGATTTTCTATTGCATTTCTTTGGAAAGTCAGAATCTAATTTACTAATAACACTGTGTATGTCTGAATATTTGTTACTTCTTCACGCTGCAACGGAGTGATGGATTTGGATGAAATTCGGCATACAGATAGTTTATAACCTGGATTAACACATAGGATTACACTATAAATATACTAAAAACGACAATTTAATTTTCCAATACAAAATGATTTGTTTGTTTTGTTGTCATGGAAACCAAAGAGAATTTAATCACGAAACTGCCAAAACGGTACGAAGTCCGCCGGGTCCACTAGTCTTAGATAAATGATTGGTCTCGCGCGCTCGACTAAATACCGCCGGCGTACTTGTTAAATGCGGCAAAAAATACTACGCCGAAGTCGGCGTACCCGAGTCAGTCGCCTGCTGTCAGTCGCGTTGCAAATTTCAGTGGAAAATAAAATCGCGACAGCGTGTGTCGCAACAGCGGTATTCGTAACTACGTAGGACACCCGTATGTGAGGTGCGCGTACCGAATGTTTTGTTAAATTTTGGTCATAAACAGAAGTAAAATGCCAGTTTGCGTAGTTAAACTGTGTAAAAATAATACTACAAGAAGTAAGAGAAGGACACCGTTCTTACACACACACAATATTGAGTTGCCGCATTCACGGAGCTATTGTTTTTAGGTAGCGCGGTGTCTAGTCGAGCGCGCGAGACCAATCATTTATATAAGTTACAAATACTTATTTCATAATGTCCAATTTAAATTTTATAGACAGTGAAAGAAATGGTAAACTTTTACTTTGCGAAGGCTATAGGTACAGATTTCATAGAAACAACATAAAAGCGTGCATAAAAGGTGAAATATCTAATTGGAGATGTGCAAATCGTAAAAATTGTGGTGGAGTTATTAAATTAGGTAAAGGCAATGTAATTATTGATAAAACTTCACATAAGAGTGCCGTTAATAGTGCAAAAAACTAAATATTGTTGTTTACAAAAAAATTAAAGACAGTGCGAAGGCAAATTATGAACCACTACAGCAAATATACGAAAATTGTATAACTCCATTGATACAAAGAGATATAAATATTTTAGAAGATATTCCAGATTTCTCACAGATTAAACCAACCTTATACAAAATATCATTGTTATACAGATGGAGACTGAAAGCAAATAATTTGACGACTACAAGCTTAACTACAAGGTTTCGTTCATCCCGCTGACGTCATAATTTCCAAGAGGCTTAGATGCAATTTATTTTATGAAGATTTGCTAGAAGACGATAAAATTATAATATTTATACCTTCTGCAGTAAGATCGGAGATAAATAAATGTCATTAATTTTTTGGCGATGGAACATTTTCGAGGGCTCCTGCCCTCTACCCTCAATTGTATAGTTTCCATTGTGACACTAGTGGAGCTGAAAGCAGTAGGTAATAATATAATTCTAATTATTTTTACACTTCTACCAAATAAGGAAGCAGAAACTTATATTCGTTTTTTGTCTATCCTCAAGAAAAAACTTTCGTCATGGAAACCAAGTAATTTCAAAATTGATTACGAAATGTCAATGTTTAAAGTTATTGAAACCGTTTTTCCTACCGCTACAATAAGTGGATGTTATTTCCATTATTCGCAAGCAATAATGAAATATGCAGAAGAAATTAAGCTACTTGCAAACTCTGAATACAAAAGGTTTGTATTCTTATGTTTACGACTGCCTTATTTAGTGTCTGTGTTCAATACCTCAAGGATGGATCTCAATATCTGAAAACCTTACAGAAAGCATTATCAATAAATTTAAGGAGTACCTTACTTACTTCACTAATTAGTGGATGTCTAATAAATTCATTAGAACTATTTCCTGTTGTGGTGAGAAACACCTGACAAATAACCCAGTAGAAGGTTGGCACATCCGCCAGTTTAATAAAAAAGTGGCCATAAAACCAAATATTTTGTATTTTAGACAAAAAAAATAATGAAATCGCTATACAAGATTTTAAATTAAATAAAATGAAATATCATAACATAGTGAAGAACAGATCGAAAACATATCTCTTAAAACAATATAAAATAAACATATTGGTAAGAAAATAATAATAATAATAATAATAATAATAAATCTTTATTAAATAACTTATTTTACAATATAACCAGAATACTAAACATACTATATAATCTCAAAAATACACAAGTGCCTGAACTAGGATTATCCTGTTTTCCAGGCAAAAAAGTAAAGGACTTACTAAAATCTTAAATTAGCAAAATACATTTTTATTCTTAGTGACTAAATAAAAATAAAAACAAAACTATATTCATTTATAAACTTATCTTCCTAATGTATATAAATTAAATATTATTTATTTCGAACTAGGCACCTTACTAAATTCTTAAATAATAATATTAATAATGCAAACTACTCTTTTATTCTTTGTGACTAAATAAATAAATAGCAAAAACAACATTCATTTATAAACTTAACTACTTCATGTATAAAAATTTAAACAATATTCATTTTAAACTACTAGGTATAAAGATAAAAGCAACATTCATTTTAGGACAACTAATAATTTTTCTGTATCCTCGTAGGACATATTGAGAAGGGCTTCTTTGAGTATATTCTTTGTTTTACTATAGCAATGATGATATATGCCTAATTTAGCGTTTAACCTATTATAAAGAAGTGGACCTAAGAACAAGTAAAATTTAGAAGAGAAGGCATGTTTTGTTGCTGTATTTTGAGGGCAAACTATATCTTTTCGTCTTTTGTTAGTAGTTTCAGTGCTGTATAGAAGTGCGACGTGTTGTTTGATAACTGTGTTTAGAATAAATAACTGTCTAACCGATAATACTTTACAGGATTTATAAAGAATGTCAGTGGGGAAAAGGAAAGGACGAAAAGTAGAGACTTTTAATACCGCTCGTTGGGCTCTCTCAATGGTTAGTAATATAGTTTTAGCAGTGCCACCCCATGACGCAATGCAATAAGTTATTATTGATTGACATAAAGTTAGGTAAACTTGCCTGATTAATATTAAATCCGCAATTTTGCGTAGTTTTTTAAAAACAAATATTAATTTCCGTATTCTGCCGCATAAAGCTTCAATATGGTGCCTAAAAGCAAGGGTTTCATCAATTATAAAACCCAAGTACTGAATCCTGCCAGTAATAGCAATGTCCGAACACTTGCACAGATTTGTGGGGTCCTTACATTGGTGAGCATAAAGTTTAGGGTTCGTTGGAGCCGATTTTGATTTACGCATAGAAAACTGTATATAATTTGTTTTATCCGCGTTCAGTGTTAGTAGATGTTGCTGAAGCCAGTTATTAACAAGATTGAAGCCCCGTTGTGCATATTTATAGACATCTTCATGAGAGTCAGCAGAGAACAGCAGAGCAGTGTCATCAGCATATGATATGATTTTGCCACCAGTTAGTTTGAGATTACACAGGTCATTTATATATACTAAAAATAAAGTGGGACCTAAAATGCTTCCCTGAGGAACCCCAAAAGAAGTACTTTTCAGATCAGAGCTGAGGACACTGCCTATTTTTACGCATTGAGTACGGTCATGAAGATAATCTGCAAAAAGTTTAAGCTGGGTGCCTCTTATGCCTAAAGATTCAAGCTTTTGCAATAGAATAGGTATTGAAACTGAGTCGAAAGCTTTTGCGAGGTCCAGGAATATTCCCACTGTCCTTTTACCCGAGTCAAGTTCCTGAACTAAATAGTCAGTGAGTTGATGCACAGCGTCGGCAGTCGATAGTTTAGCTCTAAAACCAAATTGGCTATCTGACAATAAGGACTGTCTCTCTAAATATAGGACAAGTCTTTTATTTATAATTTTTTCTAATATTTTAGATATTGCTGGCAGTAATAAAATAGGTCTATAGTTCGTTATGTGATCTTTACTGCCAGATTTAAATACCGGAATAATGACAGCTTTCTTCAGACATTTGGGAAAAATTCCTTCAGCCAAGCATTTTCGAAAAATGTAAGTAAGCGGTGAAACCAGTATGTGCTTAAATTGTTTTAATATTTTATTGAATATGTTATCCCACCCAGCCGCCGAGTCATCTTTAAGGCTCTGGATGATCATTTCTACCTCAGCTTCATCAGTATCTAATAGCACAAACGATTTTAGATTATTGCTACAGGTTAATTGAGGCTTGCTTGAAGATGACGGTGATATATCCTTATATGGAACTTTTTCAGCTAGATTTTTTCCAACATTAACGAAAAAACTATTTGCACTGTTTACAGAAGCCAGCTGTGATGAATGCACATGTAATAATTCTGAGGGCGATTCTTATTGTTTTGAGATATGAGTTACATTTTTTATACACTTCCATATCTTTTTACTATTAGTTCCCGCCTTTTCCAACTCCTTACTTTCGTAACTACTTTTGGCTTTTTTAAGAAGGGAATTACAAAAGTTTCGGTATCTTTTATACGACGATTGTAAGATTAAATTAGCTGGGTTAGATTTAGCCTTCATATGTAGTTTGTCTCTGTGCTTCATACAGCGAATAAGTCCCGGTGTAATCCAGGGCTTAATATTGTAGTTTTTATTACTTAAACGTATGTGCATTATATTTCTAAAAATAGCTTGCTGAACATTGCTTAAAAGGTACGACATACAAACATCAGCGTCATCAAAATTGAAAACTGGGTTAAAGTCAATATTGCATAAATCCACTTCAAGTTTGTTTACATTTATTTTAGATATTGTTTGCGTGCGATTTAATTTAGGCATCTTGCAGTTTAAGGTTAGTAGAACAGCTTTGTGATCGGTAATAGTCGAGTTAGTAACTAGTGCTATTGATGGGAAATTCGATTTAAGCATGATATGATCTAAACAAGAGCCGCTTTGGTGTGTAGGAAGCGTGTGCGCGGGGAGTAAGCCATGAAAGGAACATAGGTTTAGGTATTCCTGAGCATCGGAAACATTATTGTCGGGAAGAATGTTGATATTAATATCTCCTATTATTATTGTATTTTTAAATGGTGATAATATTTGTAATGTGTTATTTAGTGAGTCAATAAATGTATTGGTATTCCTAAAAGAGGGCGGTCTGTACAAAGCTAATATTGCAAAGTCAGATCCGATTTTGATTAGTAGCCGATTACAGTCTAAAATATTTGGTTCTTAGACGGTGATAATTAAATTATTCCTAGCATAAACTACTATCCCGTCATTTTGGTTATAATTTACCTTGCTGCTGTACATATTATAGCCTGGTATTCCTGGTAAATTACTATGTTTACTAAGCCAACATTCGGTTAAGACAAAGACGTCACAATTTATGTCTAGTCTTTGCTTAAAAACACTAAAGTTGTCAAAATTCTTATATATACTGCGTATGTTTTGTGTTAGTACAGTTAAAGGATTGTTGTAAGACGATAGATATTATAAATGTTTATATATTTTTAACGCAAATTTTGTTGCGAACAAATTACAAAAACACAAATGTTGAAAAAATTTCCACGAGCAGGGTTTGAACCTGCACCCTTCTGACATACCGGGTCAGGTGCTCTTCCAATTGAGCTATCGTGGTTCTAACCAGCCCGCCAAAATTATTCAACACTATTTACTTTTTACTTTGAAAGCCAAAGGCGCCCATTCAATGTTAACAACTACCGTCATTAACATCCGATCATAATATTTTTACAAATATTAAAGATCAGTTAAGAAGTAGGCAAGCTATTTATAAATGTTTATATATTTTTAACGCAAATTTTGTTGCGAACAAATTACAAAAACACAAATGTTGAAAAAATTTCCACGAGCAGGGTTGGAACCTGCACCCTTCTGACATACCGGGTCAGGTGCTCTTCCAATTGAGCTATCGTGGTTCTAACCAGCCCGCCGAAATTATTCAACACTATTTACTTTTTACTTTGAAAGCCAAAGGCGCCCATTCAATGTTAACAACTACCGTCATTAACATCCGATCATAATATTTTTACAAATATTAAAGATCAGTTAAGAAGTAGGCAAGCTATTTATAAATGTTTATATATTTTTAACGCAAATTTTGTTGCGAACAAATTACAAAAACACAAATGTTGAAAAAATTTCCACGAGCAGGGTTTGAACCTGCACCCTTCTGACATACCGGGTCAGGTGCTCTTCCAATTGAGCTATCGTGGTTCTAACCAGCCCGCCGAAATTATTCAACACTATTTACTTTTTACTTTGAAAGCCAAAGGCGCCCATTCAATGTTAACAACTACCGTCATTAACATCCGATCATAATATTTTTACAAATATTAAAGATCAGTTAAGAAGTAGGCAAGCTATTTATAAATGTTTATATATTTTTAACGCAAATTTTGTTGCGAACAAATTACAAAAACACAAATGTTGAAAAAATTTCCACGAGCAGGGTTTGAACCTGCACCCTTCTGACATACCGGGTCAGGTGCTCTTCCAGTTGAAAAAAAAAATTTTTAGCACCTGACCCGGTATGTCAGAAGGGTGCAGGTTCAAACCCTGCTCGTGGAAATTTTTTCAACATTTGTGTTTTTTACGATAGATATTGCTTGCACATTTCAATCTCACAAACTTTAGAGTCAGATACAGAATAATTATCTAAGTCGGAAATCAACCTCTTAGCCATAATATATAGTTACTAAAATGAATGTATAAGCTCTAAAATACAGTAAAATAAAAGAGGCGCTCTTAGGCGCCGTCATAGTCTATTGAGTTGATGTACCTTTTTTCAGCCATTTTTCTCGCAGGACAGTCGGCATCGCCAGTCTTGTGATTGTAGGGCTTTTTAAAGTGCAAACATGTAGCGCACTATGCTGGCTCGTCCTTCTTCGTGCAATCTTTTAGAGCGTGACCTACTACGCCGCAATGACCGCAGGTGATGGCCTCCTCTCGGCATGACTTGGCCGCATGGCCATACTGCTGACACTTGAAACACCTGGTTACCAAAGTGAAGTCTCTTACAGGGCACGATGACCAATTTATAAAAACTCTATCCTTCGCAATTAAGGTCTTCCGAATATGAGCCGGGACTTCGATGATATAGTTGCAGGTCTCTGCATCTTTCTTACCCGACTTGTGGCTTAACTTGATAGAGGCCAGAAAAGTTTCAAGTGTTGTGTCTTGGAGCTTGTCGGCCAAGTTTTGTTGGTAAATGCAGTTAAAAACTTCGTTTTCCTGCATACTCGAGGGCACACCGATTACAATGATTCTGGGCTTACGTTTTAGCGGCTCATCCATAGTTAGACTAGATGTCTTCAGTTGCGCCGACTGCCTTAGCTTCTCGATGTCGTCTTTTGTATCAGTGCTGATTATAACACCGCCGTTCTTCGTCTTGCGCAAACCTCTCACGTGCAACTTCATGTATGTATGTAAATGTATTAATGATAAAGTCACTGTTTCACGAGTCACGAGTCACGAGTGTATAAATAAGGTACGCCATTTGAAGATAAAACACAAAATTGTAATGTTTTCTTTTAAATATAAGAATGAGAGTTTGTTTAAGTTTGTTTACGAAGGATAGAATGTATTTATGGTTTGTTAAGATTAAAATAAATACATTATTAATAAATACTTAGCATTTTTTATTTATTATGTTGTGTTTGTACCAAAAAAATTTGTTGTACCACACGTTTGGCGGGAAATGAAATTTGTTTAGGTATCCTCCTTGTGACCAGCCCCCTGATTATGAGCTCTTACAGCATTATTATTGCAGTTGTGGAAAAGAGACGCGAATATATTCGCCGCTACACGCGTGTTATGTATAAGAAAGCTATGACGTCAGAAGAATAAAAGCGGACGCCGCACTATCATAGAGCTGTACGGCGGCGTCACTGAAATGCAAACATGAAGAGTTCAAGACAGATAGGAACAGGCACTCACAAAGCTTGGTCGCATTTTTTTATTTCAATTATATAAATACATGTACTTTAAAACTGTAATATTAAATATTCTTTTTAAAAAGAGCTTTATTCATTTAAAAAGTATAATTGGCGCAGTCTTGTGGATTGACGAAAAAAAAAACTACTTTAAAGTTGCATTATTCGTCAGAACCTTGAACTTCAAACTTGTGAATGGTGTAAGCGTACCAAGGAAAATGAAGACAATTATTCTGTAAGTGCCATTTCCCTTTCATATTATTCCTATCTCAATATATATTATAATAACGTTTATTTCGTTTTGAAGACTAGAACCAAATCGTCTAATTCTTCCTAACTTTATTCAATCGGTTAGATTAGTTAAATACTTAGTTAATAGTTTACTTTATAGTTTTATAATATATTTGCAAAATGGAACTAAACGTTTTTAAAACTGCTATTAACTTTGTTCCTGAATTCGAGGGAAATCCTAATAAATTATATAAATTTATAACTACATCAGAGGCTATTTTATCTCAATATTATGATGAAAATCAAGCTGATGCCTTTCAAAATCAAATGGTATTATTTAGTATACTAGGTAAACTCAAAGGAAAAGCGGAAGAAGTTGTTAATATCAACGGCGCTTCTACTTGGGCCAATGTAAAAAGAGTTTTATTACAAAACTTCTCAGATCAGCGAGATGAAAATTCGTTGACTAGGGATTTGATATGTATCAGGCAAGAAAATGATAACCCACAAGAATTTTATGATAAATGCATGCATATGTTAAATACTATTATTAATTTTGTTAATTTACACGAAGTGGAAGAAACTGTGAAAAGGTAAACGCGATTTTTTTACGTCACAAACATTAAAGACATTTTTGGGAGGATTACGTGAACCTCTTGGTTCTACAATCAGAGCCATGAGACCCACTGACTTACCCACAGCAATTGAAATGATTAAAGAAGAACAAAATATTTTGTATTCGCAAAATAAGAATAGATCAAACTACAATCAGTTTGTTAATTTTAATAAACACCCACAGTTGCCTTCACCTCAAAACAAAAGTAATGTTTTTGTTAAATCAAGTTTTCAACCAAATAACCCTTTTTATCAACAAAATAATCCTTTTTCACATCAAAATAGATTATTTTCACGACCATTCAATTATCCGCAAAATAACCAATTTAATTTTGAACAAAATCGTCAGAATAGTTTTCCTAAAAATAATTATAATAACAATTATTTCCAGCAACAAAGACCACTTTGGTCACAAACGCAAAATAGACCTACGTATAATAATAATAATAATTATCAAAATACACATAATAATCGTGCTTTACCTCAGCCGATGAGTGGTATTTCTTATAGATCGCGAGATGTACCATTGAGATCATTGAATAATAATCATTTTCAACCAGTACAGCAAAACCCGAATTTCACTTTTAAGGAGTTACATTCTGAGGAAACCGCCGATTTGCAACAGCAACAGTTTCCCGATGAAAATTTGCATGAATACGATTCAAACGAAAATGGTTCCTTATCTAATATCGTAGAGGACGTTTCCGAATCAAATTTTTGCGAAGTCACAGACCAAATGAATCCCAGATAACAGAGATAAATGTTCACATTAAAAGAGAGCTTCCTTATATTCAAATAAAAGAACCACCATTAAAATTATTGATTGATACAGGTGCCAATCAATCGTTTTTGTCACCGGAATCAGTAAAAAGATTTTACCCAAAACTTAAAGTAAATTATGAACCGTTTACAGTAACAAATCTACATGTAACGACGTTAAATAAATACACAATGGATATTCCAACTTTCCCTGAATTTAAAGACAAATCGATGTCGAAATTCGATATTTATAAATTTCATAATGTGTTCGACGGACTCATAGGTTTAGATATGTTAGAACGATTACAAGCAAAAGTAGATTTTTCCAACAAACAATTAATAACTAAAAACGCATCTAATAAAATACATATGCTAAAGTCAGGTGTAAATAACCTTTTCGAAGCCTTAGTACGTGGCAACAGTACTAAACAAGTAGATTTACCAGTTTCAATAAATGAAGGAGAAATATTTTTACCTCAAACCGAGATAAATCGTTGTTATATACCTGAAATAATATCGAAAGCATCTCAAGGTTATGCCAGTGCTGTAATAAAAAACCCTACAAAAAATGACGTAATTGTCAGTCTCGTATCGCCTTTGCAAGTACATGCATTAAATAATTTCGACGTTTGTAACTTTGAGTGCACAACCTCTGACTCGAACGTTATCAACATAGAAACATTGTTGCGAACTAACCACCTAAACAGTGAAGAGAAAGCGAACTTAATTCGCCTTTGTAAAAATTATAGTGATGTTTTTATACGGAAAATAGCCCCTTGTCATTTACAAATAAAATAAAACATAATATAAAAACTACCGATCAAGAACCCTTATTTTCGCGTAATTATCGTTATCCAGAAATTCACAAACAAGAAGTTTCGGAACAGATACAGAAAATGCTTATTCAAAACATAATCCGATCATCAGATAGCCCATGGTCATCCCCGATTTGGATAGTTCCAAAAAAATCTGATGCATCTGGGTAACAAAAATGGCGTCTAGTAGTCGATTATCGAAAATTAAATGAGAAAACAATTAGTGATCGATATCCGATTCCAAACATTAGTGACATTTTAGATAAACTAGGGCGATGTCAATATTTTAGTGTATTAGACCTTTTTTCCGGCTTTTTCCAAATTGAACTCCAAGAAAATGACATTCCAAAAACTGCATTTAGCGTCGACTGTGATTTTCGTGGTCACTATGAGTTTTTGCGCATGCCCTTCGGATTAAAGAACGCACCGTCTACATTCCAACGCGTTATGGACTCAGTATTGCGTGGCTTAGAAAACGTTTTAGTGTACATGGATGATATAATAATATATAGTAGCTCGCTACAGGAGCATATGAGTAATTTAGAGGCCGTATCCCAACGATTACGAGAAGCTAACTTAAAGTTGCAACTTGATAAATCAGAATTTTTAACAAGAGAAACCCCATTTTTAGGACATATAATTACACCGGATGGCGTCAAACCAGATCCAAAAAAGGTTAACGCTATATTAAATTTCCCACTACCAAAAACACAAAGGGAAATTAAATCGTTTTTAGGTTTACTCGGTTACTATCGAAAGTTTATACCCAACCTTGCACATTTAACTAAACCATTAACGAAATGTCTGAAAAAAGGCGGTAAAATTGATCTAAACTCCGAATACGTAAGTTGTTTTAAATTATGTCAACAGATATTAATAAACGATCCCATATTACAGTACCTAGACTTCTCGAAAGAATTTAATCTCCGGACAGACGCATCGAACGTAGCTATAGGAGCAGTATTGTCTCAAGGTCCCGTAGGCTCCGATAAGCCCATCGCCTACACATCGCGTACCTTGAACGATAGTGAAGCTAACTACAGTACGATTGAGAAAGAGTTATTAGCCATTGTTTGGGCGACAAAATATTATAGACCGTATTTGTTTGGCAGAAAGTTTAATATAATCACTGACCATAAACCTCTGCAATATCTGTTTAATATGAAAGAACCCAATTCACGACTTATTCGGTAGCGCTTAAAATTAGAGGAATTTGAATACAATATTACTTATAACAAAGGAAAAACAAATCTAAACGCGGACGCTTTATCTCGGATACAAATACAAAATAATAATACGTCACCATTATTTAACTCTGATGACGAGGCCATAGGTGACCAGAATATTTCAATGATTGGTAATCCCGGAACTGAAATCCCTGAGTTGTCTAATTTAGAAGACTTGTCGACTATTCACACCGAGTTAGAAAACCCAATATTAGAAATCCTAATTACGGAAAATCCAGTAAATTCGTGTAATCATCAACTATTTATTTATTTTGTTCATCATTCGCCAGCAAAGCCAGTGATTTCCAAAGTATTTCCCGAAAAGCATAGAACTGTTACCCAAATATCAGAAAATAATATTAACCCGGAAATAATATCATTATTTAAAGAGTTTGTACGACCGAATATAAAATATGCAGTTTGGCTTTCAAACAATCGTTTTATTGAGCAAATTACAAAAATACTTCAGGAAACATTTAGTAACTCTGCATATAAATTAACTTTTCATAAAATAAAATTGGAAGATATTACTGACAGAGATCGTCAATTTCAAATTGCTAAAAATTATCACGAAGGAAAAACAAACCACCGCGGTATCCAGGAAGTAGAACAACGTATTAAAAGAACATATTATTGGCCTCAATTAACTAAATTTCTCACGGAATATATAAATAACTGCGAAATATGTCAAACAAGTAAATATGAGCGACATCCAAATAAACAAGCTTTTCAAATTGTTCCAATTCCAGAAAAACCGTTTGAAGTATTACACATTGACACATTAACAGTAAATGCACAAAAATTCCTAACTATTGTTGATACTTTCTCCAAATACGCTCAAGCGTACCCCCTTGACGCTTTGACAGGTGTTTGTGTACTCAACGCATTAACTATTTTTATGACTCACCACGGTTTACCCTTAAGCATTACAGCCGATTAAGGGACAGAATTTAAAAATTTGCCAATAAAAGAGTTTGCAC
Source organism: Eudonia lacustrata (assembly GCA_947562085.1). NCBI lineage: Eukaryota > Metazoa > Arthropoda > Insecta > Lepidoptera > Crambidae > Eudonia > Eudonia lacustrata. Next base: position 6,033,758 of record OX387315.1, on the reverse strand, counting down.
AATTACATAAAATTAATTTGCATTTTATCAGCGTAAATAATCCACAGTCTAATGGAGCTGTCGAACGCTTGCATTCTACATTACTTGAACATATACGAATCTTGACTCAAACTCGTTCAGAACTTGCTACAAAAGAGATAATGTTGTACGCTATACTTGGCTATAACAACTCCATACATTCAGTTACAAACAAAAAACCTATAGAAATAATAAACGGTCATTTAGATATCAGAGATCCATTCGATATCAACTTAGAGTCAACTTGTTTACAAAATTACGTTGATAAACATAAAGAAATTACCTCCACATTGTATGCTAAAATAAATCAAAACTTACAAGAAAAACAAACAAAAACTATGACTAAACATAATGAAACACGATCCGACCCTAAATTATATACGGAAAACACACAATTTTACTCTAAAAATCCTCTTGCATTGCGGCACAAAACAAAACCGCGCTATGTTACTCGTAAGGTTAAAAAAGATTTAGGTATTAAGATATTAGATATTAAAGATGTTAGTTATCATAAGCAAAATGTCAGGAGGCCCTTATCTAAACAAAAACAATTTCAGGATGCTGTCGATCCCGGTGCTGGCCCAAGCACACCACATCAGCCTGACACCCCTGAACAATAACCCTGGCATTTTACCATTTAAGTTAGGATTATGTAAGTTAGAACGTAGTAAACATACATTCATTCATTATTATAATTTAGATATATTTAGCGAGCAGATAAGTAGCATAGAGAGTCATATCGCTACATTGTTGCAGTATTTAGGCTTAGTCGATCCAGCCACTATCGGAGACTCTACAGTCGTCCGCCAGACGCTATTAGACAAGTTAGACATAATACATACAAAGTATAGTTCATTAGCTGTTCACCGTAGAGATAAGCGAGCCCTAATAAACGCACTTCGCGCACACGCGGTTCAATCGTTAAAAGTATCACCGGTAACTTGGACTATGAAGATGCTTTAAGATACAATAACGCTATTTCCATTTTGCAGAAAAATCAAAAACGTATTACAGATAAATTAAATAATGGTATTAGTTTAAATTACGAAATTTTAGATTCATTTAATTTTACTATGTTGACAATTGCTTCAAATCAGTTTAAAATATATCGCAAAATCAATGAAATTATGACCGAAGTAAACATGACAAATTACAGATTAACTGATTTTATAAAAATAAATAGTTTATTTACACTTTTAAATAGAAACTTGGATAGTTTGAGCGAACAGTTAATTTCGTTAGAAAATGCAATAGCCTTTTCACGGATGCATATAACACACCATAGTATTTTATCTCCCGAAAATATTGAATATATGTATATAATCTTAAAACAAAATTATAAATCACATGAACTTTTATTTGACGACAACACAGACTATAGGTATTATTATGAAGTAATAGAGACAGGCTCGTATTATACTGATAACACGATAGTATTTGTTTTGAAGTTTCCTATTATGTATAGCTATATGTATGATTATTATCACCTTTATCCTACTCCTACTTATAATAATACTATAATTATCCCTTCCTTACCTTACTTGGCCATGAACGAAGAAAGTTATTGGTACATGGAAAAAGTTTCAAGATATTTACTATTGCGGAAAGATGAGTTTCACTAAGTTACACCAACACGATGACTGCATTTACTCCTTGATCCTGAAACAGAAAATAACAGATAAATGTGATTACATAAAATATAAAATTACAACAGAAATTATTGACAAAATTGATGATGCTCATTACATACTTTCAGAGAAAATAAGAAAACAGAGATCTACACCAACAACAGAAGATGTAGAGTTGACCACCACAACGAGTCAGCCATTTTTACAAGAAATTGATAAAAAAGTCTTCACACTCGGCGGGGAGGTGTTATGTATAAGAAAGCTATGACGTTAGAAGAAGAAAAGCTGACGCCGCACTATCATAGAGCTGTACGGCGGCGTCACTGAAATGCAAACATGAAGAGTTCAAGACAGATAGGAACAGGCACTCACAAAGCTTGGTCGCATTTTTTTATTTCAATTATATAAATACATGTACTTTAAAACTGTAATATTAAATATTCTTTTTAAAAAGAGCTTTATTCATTTAAAAAGTATAATTCGCGTCTTGTGTTCACAACTGCAATAAAACTGCTACAAGAGCTCGTGGTTACCCCCCAGTTAGAACTGTTTAACTGGACGAATAGGAACAGATTTGCAGTGTGACCAATAGCTACAAAATTACAATGTGTCCTAATAGAAATAAATCAACTTGTGACGGGTTGAAACAAATAATACTGCTATTGGCGTTATGATCGGTTAGAACAAAATTTTGGTGTAACGAGTTGATGCCGGAATCGACAAAATATTCCAATCAAACGTAGACGCTTGATTGCATGACAATTTTCTATTCCCCCCCCCCCGCACCCCGCACCCTCCTACCCTCAAAACCTCAGAACGATAACTTAAAACGCTTTATTGTTCTAAGCTCAGAACATAATCAGTTGTCAAATAATATTAACTATTTCAATAAAATTCAATACCCGTTAACCGCCATTGCGGGGCACCCTTTTTTTGTGTATTGTTTTACGGCTCCGGATGAAATCCAGTAAGCCTCCGTTTTTTATTTACAAATTCATCAGTTCGCACTGTTTTTACTAATGAACCTAGGTGATGTATTGGAAAGAGATCGATTGTCCCTTTTCTTTCATTATTTCGAAGGTGTCACCAGATTTGTGAAACGAACTGTCAGCTTTGAAATCAATGTACTATCAGAATGTACTTCTGATTTGGGCCGGGCAAAAGGACTCGAGATTTTATTTTTCTGATGACCGAATGACAACAATACAAAAAATAAAAACTAAGTGTCAACCATTTGTCGCACTCCAACCTCCTTTTCTAGCCATAAGATAGAACCTTAGAGCATTAATAGAACAGAACTAAACATAGTTGCACGATTTTTATTTTAGCCATCCTTCTATAGCTTTAGTTATTGTTCTGAGCATATAATATTATCGGTCAATTGACCCATTATTACTATGCACAGCATTCAAGAAAAAACAGAAAAAATAATAATAATATGTAAAAGCTTCACAACACTTTTTCAATATTTCAATACATGCAAGAGAAAAAAAAAGTTAATATAAATCACAATTAATTTTTTTTATCATAATTAATAGATTAAATTGGGCAAATTAAAATTATAATGATTGTAATGATTTTTTAAATAATTGATAATTTTGATTAAAAATATCGTATTCAGAATTTAGATTATGTTATGCATGACACATTCGGTGCATAGGATTATTGTAAGAGACATTATTGTTGGTTAGTGATATACTGAAAAGCCTTAAGCAGCGAGTGGAGCGAATGTTTACCTAGAATTTTAAAGAACTTACAAGGTTCTCACCCAAGTTTCCATAGGTGAACTTATGCAGCAATAAAAGGTCGGTAACCTGCCTCCTGTGCTGTAAGCTTTTGAAAGCGAAGTGTCTCAATATATCTTCATATACTGGAAGCAGCCGTCTTAAACCCAATCCACTACTCAGAAAACGCAAAAACCGTTCTTGGATGGCTTCTATCCTGTTGATGTGGATTGAATAAACTGGTGACCACACCGCAGAATAGTACTCCAGCATTGGGCGAACTATTGAACCGTACAGCAGCATAAAAGACTCGGTTCTTTTAAATGGTTTGGAAATACGCTTTATAAAACCAAGAGCCTTATTAGCTTTGTTGACTACTACATGACAACGTGGAGTCAAAAACAACACCTAGATCCCTAATTGTTTTTACACGTTTTAAAATATTGTTATTAATATTAAAAGAATACTTAATATTTTTTTTATTATTTGTAAAGGTTATTAAACTCCAGAAGTTGAAAGAAAAGGAATGGAATCAAAACCACAAACGGCCACCAACTGAGACCTGTTCTCTAGGTAAGACTTAAACCATCTATGCAAGTCGCCATGGATTCCCAGATGTTGTAATTTTATCAAAAGAATGTCATGATTTACGCGATCAAATGCTTTTGCAAAGTCGGTGTATATAGCATCTACTTGCGTTTTATTATTCAGGCTGTTACATAGATAAATGGTGTAGACAAGTAAATTACTGTTGGTAGATCGGCCACTGACAAATCCATGCTGGCAAGGACTAAGTATATGGTGAAAATGGTAGTAAGACGTTCATACATAAGACTCTCCTTTATTTTAGCGAAGCAATTTAATATGCTAATTGGTCGATAATTGGTAATAACTGACTTGTCTCCAGCCTTATGTATGGGCATCAACTTAGCCAATTTCCACAGATCTGGAAATGTACCTTCCGAGATCGACTTATTTAATGTCCTCCTCCTCTTTACAATTGCCAAACTGAGCTTCCGTATCCTTTCAAATAATAAACAATTTTATATCTGATAGGACCTCATACTCATGATACTACATATCATACCACATACATATAATGTTCTGAGCCTATGCCATAAACAAAGAAAGTGAAGAATGTATAATAGTGACAATCCCAAAACAATAATAATGTTCTGAGGTGACATTTCACTACTCATTAATGTCCGTTTAGTAGGTACATTCTTGAGAGAAGTAATTTTTTGATGATTTATGTTTTAGAAGATTATTAATCGAAGCTAAGATTGTATTTGAAAAAGTGGATTATCGTATATTGTGTACAACTTTGGTAGAGATTATTATTGGTCGAAGCAATTTTTAGAAAATAAGTTTTAGTATCATTATAATGCTTCGACCGGATTCACAAGTTGATTTTAGCCATCCGTCTGTTTTGGAGGTACCTTCAAATAAACAAAAGCAGACCATAATTATGGGGACTGTATGTACGTATTTTCTTAGTTAAAAACAACAAAAAATGGTAGGTTTACGGCATTAGCCCTGAGACAGTGAGACGGGCCGTTGGCACGGTAGACCACGCAGGCGGTGGCAGGACAAACTGAACGCCTTTGAGTAGGACTGGCAAACGGTGGCTCAAAATTGGGGAGAGTGACGGGAATGGGGGAAAGCTTTTGCCTAACAATGGGGCGATACAGGCATACAGTAATCAGTAATGGACATTTGAGTTAGTTTATTAACTTTCTGTCATTTACCCTATTACAGAATTTTATTTAAACGCTCTAATTCAGATGCTCAGGCCTTAGCTAATGCCCCCACTGCTGGGACACGAGCCTTCCTTCTGGATAGAAAGCCTTACAATCAGAAGGTATAAGCAGCAAAACGTCCAACAGCGCGAAACTACTAATGAGCAGTAAGCCTAATTAGGAAAAGGTCCATGTAGCAAAACGTCCAACTCTCAGATGGCCTGTATAGCAGAACACCCCAAGAAGAACAAGTAATTAAACCAACTCACGGGCCCAGTGCGAAATGGTAATTGATAGCAACTGCTAATGCAGCCGGGTGCCCTTTTGTTCGCCTAAAAATTTTTGTCCTAATATTACATGGCCAAACCGTATTGGCCTTTTAAAACGAACAATTATGGTTTCGCCTAACAATTGTTTTGCCACCATTATAATTTGGTCTAAGAATTGAAAGCCCTAATTTTAGGATATATAATGTGAAATACCCTAAAATATATTGGCATAACGTTTTTTTGGCATTACGACGATTTCGCTTAATATATAAAAGCTCGAATTTTAGCATATCTAATATTAAATGTGCCAAAATATATATAAAATATATACACAATAATTATTATTGTTCAGTTTCAAAAATACTAACTGCCCTACTCCTATAGGTCACGGTATAGGTCAGAAATTTAAGAAAATCGCGAAGCGCAGCGTTGCGATTGTCTTGCATTTCGAGGTTATTTTTTTATTAGACTACAGAAATCTAGCTCTATACAAAAATGTATTTTTTTATAGCTCTTACACATTGTGATTTTTAATTTTATGTGAATAAATTATTAGTAATTGCAAACTTTAGGGACTACGAATTGTTCCGCCAAATGTCGCATTTGGTAAATAACAATATGGCGATAAAAAGTTAGGCGTAGTGAAATTAGACCAAACACGATTAAGAAGAGTGAAATTATGTGAAAAAAAATTAGGCTAACCGTTTGTGTGCCATTGCCAATTAGAAGTACAAAATATTAGGCGACCCGACATATACTCAATGCAGCCAGAACCAATATCTTTACGTGCCTTCCGTAGCACGGAGGAGCTTCAGATGAATAAATTTTGGTCACCCCTCAAATGACCGGTTTCTCCAAACATTGCTTAACTTCAGAAATGGCAGACCGTGCGTTTACCACTGCGCCATCGAGCTCCTCCGTGTAATACCTTCATCATCATCATCATCTCAGCCAAAGACGTCCACTGCTGGACCTTTGTCCTTTGTTTGTTTGGCCTTTGCCTCCCCCAAGGATATGAGGGGTATTTGCCGTAATCGCCACGCTTGGCAGGCGGGTTGGCGATCGCAGTAGGTTGTTTTGTTTGTAATACCTTATAAAAGTAATATTATTATTCTTTTCAAAACAGCGGACTCTGCAATAACTTCACATGACATTCAAAAGATGATGGAAGCGGGGCTGAACGTGGTCAAGTTTCTACTGTCTCACACGACTAAGGGGGACAAGATGCATATACTCGGCAAAGTAGACCGGGCGTCCATAACTTGCTGCCGAAAGTATGGCGTCAATACCTGGCCTATAACCACTTGTATTGACTTGAAGACTTGTATTGTGAGAACTGGATTGTTACCAGACGTATGTACCTATGTTATTTTTTGTTATCTGTGTGTTATGTGTTCCTCTTGTATTGTTAAGCTGTCTTTGTATTAATGAGCACTCAGACACGTATAGCAAGGAGAGTGCTGGTGTATTGTGATCCAGGCTATTCATGACTTTTTGCTTTTGAGGAAAAATAGTTGATCTTTATCGTTGTTATAATTATGTTAATAGAAAAAAAATATACAAATAATATATATTACAAAACGTAATCCTCTTTGATCGAAAATTTTTCAGTGTTTTTACTAAATGTTTATAAATCAATCTTATACTCTTTTTTATGACCTACAAGTAAACAAAACCCTTAAATACTCAATTATTTAAGGGTTAAGATGAAAACCAAGTGTTTACTTAAGTAAGTTTCATCTCACCTGATGTTAAGTGACGATAAGGCCGGAGGTGGAAGCGCACTTCAACCGGAATCTTCAAGTACTGAGGCTAACTGTACTAATAACTGTATTGTTGTTTTAAAGAAAGTAAACTCCGTAAACATAAAGGAAGGATCGTTCGTCACACTAACGAGCAATGTTAAAGAGTACAACAATTGTAATCAGGACAGGATATACGTTGACAACGCTTATTTGACTTCCGAGGTGAAAATCGGAACAGAAATATGTATCGGCCAGGAAGAGATTGTATTGCACTGCACCGAAATTATTGATGAGAAGGCAATCAAATGTATTGTAACGAAAGGAGGCCAGCTGTTTGATCTGAACTATGTGTCAATGAGAGGTATACAACGTAAGAGACCTACGCTGGGAAGCCTCGATTACGATATGATTAAATTTGCTATGGAATATCAAGTAAGTATTGAAGATATCGTCAACTAGTGCTGGAAAATATTTTCTCACAAGCTCATCACAGTCAAAGGCTCTCCTAAAATCAATTTTTTAAATTTTTATCTGCTTTTTTATACCACAATCATCTCTAAGTGTGGCGTGAATGTGACATTTTTAATTTTATTTCAATTATCAAAATTAGACCACTGAGACACGATAATGGACGTTTAAAATTACGAAATTGAAACCCAGGATGCTAATTGTTATATATTTACGTATATAGAAGTAAACATACCTATTGTCTCGCTTATATTTTTTTAGGTGGACATGCTTATTGTAAATTATGTACAACACGCAGATACGCTAAAGAAAATAAAAAAGTTTATAGGTCGTAAAGTTAGGAGACCATACCTTATTAGCGGCATATGTACGCAACAGGCCTTGGATAATATAGACGATATTGCAAAGGTAAGTAAGCCTTAAGTAGCCTCCATCAAAAATTGTCCAAATTAGATTTTTTATTAAAAATTATGTAACTTAAAATATCTCCTTCTCACATGAATTAGGAACCATTTTGTCTTGCTAGCTGACTGTTTATCAACATAATACATTGACGATGAAAATAATTCAAAGATAATAACCTAAAAAAAATAAAAAATTTTGCTTATACGACTAATAATACATACACATACACCGCGTGGCACAGCCATGGGATGCGCCGTACTGAAAAGTCTTTATTTTGAAAAATAAAGTTGATGACATTCAGTCTATTATGTAAACAAGGAGAATTGCATTCACAGGTTTAAATAAACGCCTACGTGAACACCGAATACCCACTTAATGCAAAATAAAAACCTGTATTTATAACCTGTATGTATAATCACAAGATATAGCACTAAAGTGTGCTACTGGGAGAGGGAAACCTCAGCAGGCTCCACTAAGATAAGATAAGATAAGATGTTAAATCAAAGAGAGTAGTCTCTCTTGACTATGACAGACAGAAAAAGCAAATAAAACATAACAGTGTATGGTCACTTTTCAAATTCTCCCAAGAAGTTCACATGAAGCTTCAGCAAAGTCGTACACCTTTCCTGAATTTCAAAAGGATCGGGGGAATATCATTATCATTCACTAATCATTCATATTACTCACCAATGTCTAATTGGTCTAAGGGACTAATCTAAGGGACTTCTTGGCGGGAAAGTGAAGCGTCATGTCTGCGGTTTTGTCTTATTTTCCAAAATTTGTGTTATGTCGAAAATTAATGTGAAATAACGGTGGATTATTAACCGTTAAGTGTTCGTGAGTGTGCATAAGTGTTGGCAAATGAAACAAAACAGTGCAACGTCACTTTTCAAATTCTCTCAAGAAGCTGGCGTGAGGACTTAGTAAAACCCCACATCTTTACTGAGATACTCGAGGGGTTGGGGGGTATGGCATTTCTCACTTCCCATTTCTAATATCATTCATCATCATTTAAGGAAATATTGTTTATTTATGTATTACTTGTACGAAAAATTACTTTGACACTGGCTAAATGTGCTAATCGCACGAAGCCATCAACTAAAAGAAAAAAAAATTATCTAAGCAATATCATATATTTCCCCAATTTTAAAGTTGGCTAGTCATACCAAGTCTTATGAAATTTCGCATTCATTAGACAATAAAAACGACATTTAAATCAAAATAAATAAAAGCCTAAATTCTGTAATACCCAAATCCCAAAACTTTAAGGCCTCTTAAATCATTTGAGCTCGTTGTGTCTCGTCTAAATAAAGTTACCCTTACACGCACCTGTAACTCTTGTTCGACATACAGTAAGTGTTCCGATTTTCTGACCCTTGTTAGACACCTAAGTGAATCATGTTAGAACCTTATCCGCTCTATGTTCCTGCTATTGTTCACGCAAAAGCGACTAGATGGGAGCTGCTGGTTGAAATAGTTCTTCGGAAATAACAAAATTCAAACCTAAACGAAACATTTAAAGACTGATTACTGTAAAGGCACTATAATTATTTTTTTTAATTACTTATATCAATATTGTTAAACAGACAGATAGTTGAGACAACTGGTGTAGTTTGTAGCTTATTTTCTCTTCTGGTGTATCTGCTGTATGTTTAATTAACTTGTTTTGATACCTTTCTATTTTTATGTGCTGATACAGAGGCATCAGCACATAAAAAGCACATCATCATCATCATCATCATCATCTCAGCCAAAAGACGTCCACTGCTGGACAAAGGCCTCCCCCAAAGATCTCCACAACGACCGGTTTTGTGATGCTCGCATCGAGCGGCTTCCCGCGACCATATAAATATAAAAATAGAAATTTAAGTAATTGAAGAGAGCTTCAATTACTTAAATTTCTTTGCTAACAAAAAGTGTTTACATAACGATTGAAGGCTCTATGTTAAGAGTAGTAGAAGTAGGTAGGTAGAAGAGGTAGTAATTTTTAATTGTTTTATTTAACTAAGACTACAACATGTTAAGGTTAAATGTCGTTTATCTCATACTACCTTTGCCAGGAATCTGATGCCATTTTGTTGTCAAGAGAGTTTTTACCATTTGAATTAGAAGCGTCGAAAAAGTTAAGGCTCAATCTCATACAAAAGTGGATTGGAGCTAAATGCCAAAAAGTAATTTTATTTACCATTTTGTATCTCAAATCATTGAACGGTAACCCATATAATTTTTCTAGTTATACAAAATAATCAGTTTTATTATTTTACGTTCATTGCATTATGAACCTTTTATATAAGCGTTGACGGTGAATATTTTTCTGTTCAGTTTGGAAAACCATATTTCATATCTGGTGACGTATTCCGAGATACCCTCATGAATGGTGAATTCAGCTATCGCGAAGTGTCTGATGTGACGAATGCTCTATTAGATGGTGCCAGTGGTTTCATTCTCGACGATTTACCGAATATAAAATTCGTTGTACAAGCTATCATGTCGATTAACGATCTTTGCCGAAGCGTGGAACCTTATACCAAAACTAATTCCAGTCAAGTGTTTTGGCGGGTGATTAATGAGGTAAGTTGGATATCGTAGCAACATAGAACCTAGTTGGTGTCTTTACGTAGAAATTGAGATAGCTTTCACACAATAACGGTATATTGCCAAAACATTAGTTGAACTAACCGATAATAATAATAACCTTTAACATTCTAGCGAGAAATCACTAGTTATATGCAAACTATACAACTGTACTAATTGACATTAAGTGCAGCAGTAACCCCCTTATTCATAAAAACTATTTAGGCATTAATTAGTTAAATATTGTTTTGTCAACGTCACACAAACGTCATTTTGAATTTGAGAAAAAGAGACAAAACAATGGTTAACTAAATAATGCTTAAATAGTTTTTAGGAATTAGGGGGGTAAGTGTTCAGCAAGATGAGATCTTTCTCAAAAAAATCTCTCAGCCCAATATCCACAGGGCTTGGGTTCAATTCCCAGGTCGGGTAGAGTTTCGATTATTTTAATGCATACCCCTAGTTTGTGATCACAAACTTGCACCTTTCAAGCGCTGTGATTAAGCCATCAATTGTAGCGATGACTTGATTACAATAATAGAGGCTTTTACCGAGCAGTAGGAGAGTATATAGGCTATTACTTCTTTTCAAGTTAAAGCTTCCATTGAACGCTGCGGAAGGTTGCATGCTCGCGTGCGTGTCTGCCGCCAACCAGAGCAATTCGTCCGTGATCGTCATACCGACGGTGACAGGCGGAACCGTATGGGCACTCTTGCGCATGAACCCAGCCTGCCTCATTCTTACCGTCAGCAGAGAGATCAGAGTCACACGGCTACTCAACACATGTAAATGTGTGGTGCCGCTTATGTATGTTGGTAGGTAATATTCAGACATTAATTGTTTAATTTTCATGTATATTGTGTTATTATGTAAGGTAATATGTTAAAAAAACAAATTATAAAAAAGCTGTCGTGTAAAAGCTCATGAAAGGATTTTATTTCGCTTTTTACGAATTACTTATTTAATTATTATTTACAGTTACATATAAGAGACTTACAATATGAATTAACGCATAAACCCAAATGTGTGGTGCACCGTGTAAATCCCACATAATATTATCCTTTATGATCACAATGCAGGTAGACCGCTTAACTGAGTCCTCGCCTGCGGTAGGTACGCGGGGCGGGAGGTACGTAGAGCCTCTGCCACGAGTACGAGCGTTTTGCGACGCGGCGAACGGATTTCTAGTTCATTGCGCGTTATACTACGGCAGACATACAGACAGCAATGAGAGAAAAAACGCAATGAACTAGAAATCCGTTTGCCGCGTCGCAAAGACGTCAGTAGTCGTGGTCGAGCGGTAAGGTGGTACACACGTGATAATTTTAACAAGATTCATCTGAAGATAAGCAATTATAAATAAAGGTGCCTGCCTACCTAGTTGTATTGCTAGCTATTAGTAAAAAACATAACACAGTCCGCCAAATTCATTGGGAGAGCCGATTTGAGGACGTTTGGGTAAGCATATTGCTAGTCAACAACAGCATGCCTATAATAAACATATGCGTTTGTTATTTACCGCCAGATATGTCTGTAGCGGAACTTGAAGAATTTTATATTAACTGCCAAAAAAACATTTTGAACAGTAAAGATAAAAATGATTTTATACTCATAGGTGATTTTAATACTCCACACATGTCAGCTGTTCATGGTTCAAACATGCTTACCCCGAGCGATTTGTGTGATCGGAAGTCATTTCTCTTGCAAGAAACTATGTCGATGTGTTATTTAAATCAATATAATAATATAATCAATAGTAACAATCGTTTACTAGACTTAGTACTTTCCACTGTTGGCCGTCTATACAATGAACTGGTTGCACTTAATAACCATCGACATATTTTCCATGAAAATACATGAACTTTTAAAAAATGTCCGGGAAATTCTTGGCTCGGCATCTCCCACTTATTAAGAAAACTTCATAAAGTTTATCTTCGTAAAATTTAAAAGTCAACATTAACCTAGAATAAGTTTTCAATTTGTTATATTTCTATTTTATATATTTTTTTTTTTCACCATTCCTATGTATTGTATATAATTAGTTTTTAATTGGATATAGTTATAGATTAGGTAAACTTTTACATGGACGCTTATTATTAATCGTGTTGTGTACACATGTTTTAGATAGGAATTTAGCTCTTATACAATTTATCATGCATTTTTGTTATTTTTTAATTTCTATCTGTTTTGTGTACCTAATAAATAAATAAATAAATAAATCAACTGTTTTGAGAAAGGTAAAAAAATAATCTGTTTTTTACTTTACAGCCGTTATTTATTATAGAATATTTGATAAATACAATGGTAATGAACTTGTGTACTATTTATTAAGCAATATCAAAATAATAAGTCAATCACTTGTATCCATATCAATATCACTGGAACTTGATTCTTCACTTTCGAAGCAGCCATCATCCGAATCGTCCTGCACGTTAAAAATAAAATCAACAATATCATATATTAATTAGGAATTGTGTAAAACTGAGTGGCTTTTCTTCACACCACGCCTTTTGTGAAATCGTCTATTCCCATTCTTTTTTTGCGAATCTGTTTTGATCTACTCGGTGATTGAAATTATTCGTTGTCTTTAAATAATTTTCCTTGTTGTACAATTTTAGATATAGACTTTTCCGATAATCCTGTAACTTTTGCTTCGGTTTTGTTTAAAGGAATATCTTGTTGATATTCAGCAGAATTTGGATCCAATTTCTTTTTTCTAAAATATTCGTATACGTTAAAAGCCATTTGCTTGCACTGACTATTATATATATATATTTTATGTCCGAAAATATTTCGACTCATCTTGGGAATATAATACCTCCTACCTCCGCGCCCTTGCACCCCGCAGGCGAGGACTCAGTGACTTTGATAATCGAATCGATCGAATCGAAGGGCGCGAGTAATGAAATGTATGTAATAAAATGTATTGTAATATTGCATGATTTGGTAACGACATAGGTAATTTTTTTTTGTAAATGTCGTCGTTACTTGTATAAAAGCTGTGCAGTTTCTTGCGCCTATTCTTCCATTCTTCTCCATAGCTAAAATATAGACGCTCTGAATGGGTAGTAGGTAAAAAAATGTTCGGACGGTTTAAAAGTAGCACCTTTATTTATAATTGCTTATCTTCAGATGAATCTAGTTAAAATCACACGTGTGTATCACTGTATCTCTACATAGTTTGTGGTATCACTTTACCGCCATATGCCAAGACCACTGACGTCTTGCGATGAGGCGAGCGATTTGTAGTTCATTGCGTTATTTCTACAGCCGTTGACTATGACTGACGTTGTATAGCGCGCAATGAACTAGAAATCCGTTCGCCGCGTCGCAAGTCGCTCGTGTTCGTGGGTGACCACTATATATACTTCCCGCCCCACGTACCTACCGCAGGCGAGGACTCATTCAAGCGGTTTTGTAACTGATTATCATTCAGATTTTATACTATTATTTATTTATTTACATTGGTTGTGTGATCCCCAACCCGCATTAGGCATGCGAGGTAATTAAGCTAATACCCAAAAATTGTAGCGATGACTTGATTTCAATCATGGAGGCCAACAGTGGGACAGTAAAAAGGTAATTGTCTTTTTTATATTTCAAATCTGTCTCAAGGTACACACCACAAAAATTGGTCAAGCAGTGTAGAGGCTAAAGTTTTCTTTGCCATCGAATACGCCGTGAGACAAGGCTGGCTCGAGTACGGAGATCCGTATGTCACCCTGCAGCGGGGCAGTCCACACAGCTCGTACTGTGACACCGTGCGATTGTGGAAAGTGACCATCTCGAAGAAGGTTCTAGTGGAGTTAGTAACAATGTCATGATACCTTTAGGCTAAGCGTTTGCTGAGACGCAGGTGACGCAGCACAGCACAGTATTGATTTTGCAGGGCAAAGCAGTTGGGGCAGACATAGGCCGCGAAAGCATGCTGCGACGCAGGTAAGTGACACAGCACGGACACATGAGCTGTCAATGTCAATGTCAGAGTCTGATAATGTGAGTTGTTGCTACTTTACAGTTTTCCAAGCATAGAAAAACTAATGTGATTATCTGAAAAAACCTTCTACTAATGGATAATTTGTACTATCGAGAGAGTTCTGTTAATTGTTCTGTTATTATTACAAAATCATAATAAAATGGTAAAAAAAAAGTGTTGTGTTGACACGCACGCGTCGCGCAAAAATCTGTGCCGGCACTACAACGAGGCGCAGGGCAAGGCAGACACTGCCTGCGTCGCACGTGCCCGCGCCGCAGCGTACGCAGCTCTCGGCACGACCATGCATTACAAAATCTGCTCTGCTCTGCACTGTGCTGTGCTGCGTCACCTGCGTCTCAGCATACGCTTAGCCTTACTTTTGTTAACGTGTGAGTAGAGTAATGGCACCAGTATTCGAGAGGAACCAGTGATACAGAGTTTTGTCCTTAAATCTTTAAAAATAGGAGTCAGCAACGAGTTTTAGTCTTTAGCAAAATTAAATAGAGTGGCTTCATAATCTATGTTATTTTTTAGCGACGAAAACTCTGTGAAACACTGGGCTTGCATTACCCTATGTAGGTACTTCTTCATTTACTTGTATACCCACCTCAAATCTATGACTCATGCGCCTATTTGACGGAGGAGGACTTCATTCACCCTTATCCAGCTCTATTATATATCAGGACGAGTTGATTCGAATAGTGAACATAACTTGTGCCAAGCAAAGACGCCGTTTCTCCCACCGGGCGATGGGGTGGGAGTGTAAGCGCGTTTTCGGACTAGCTTTTTTTTACTCAATTCGGTATACGCGACTATATGTGCGCTCATTACGGCGTGTTCGCTCAAACCAGTGGGTCAGTCAGTAGCATTATCGCGCGGCTCGTGCTTATACCAGCTTATAAGTGTGTCACCTTCGTACGAGTTGCACGTGTGGCAAAAAGCGTGCCAATACACGCGCTTCCAAAAAGCTTACGCGCCGAAAAAACACTATTCTAAACCGCCCTAAAGATTCTCGGAGCCACAATCTACCGGCTACCAATACCCCGGAATTGTAAATTTTGTTAAACAACACTGCAGAATGGTGTAGTAAAATAACAAAAAAAAAATGCAAAATTGAAGAATATCTAGGGTATTTTACATATAATTTTAATTTTAAATATTATTGCGAACAATTTCATTTTGAAAAATGACCATGTGCTGAAAAAATTCCACGAGCGGGATTCGAACCCGTTGATGGTGCACCTGACCCGGCATGGTGCGGGTGCGGGTTCGAATCACGCCCGTGGACTTTATTCAACACTTTGTCTTTTTTCAAATTGTAAGGAGGATGGGCAAAATTGTCCCCAAATTGTTCACAAATGCATTGGAGGATGTGTTTAAAACGCTGGACTTAAAAGGACGTGGCACTAACATCAACGGCGAACACATCTCACACTTCGCTTCTTCGATTCGCGGACGACATCGTCATCGTGGCCGAAACGTTGCAGGATTTACGGTTCATGCTGAACGGCCTAGCTGATTCTTCTCAACGCATCGTTCTCCGGATGAACTTGGACAAAACCAAGGTTATGTTCAATGAACATGCCATTCCGGGACCGATTGCAGTACAAGGCGGTGCTCTCGAAGTTGTTAAGGAATATGTCTACCTCGGGCAGAGTTTGAAATTGGGTAGAAACAACTTCGAGAAAGAGGCTAACAGAAGGATTCAGCTAGGCTGGGCAGCATATGGAAAATTACGTCGGGTCTTTACGTCGCCTATTCCACAAAGTCTAAAGACGAAAGTCTTCAATCAGTGCGTCCTACAGGTAATGACATACGGAGCTGAAACGTGGACACTCACGGTTGAGCTGGTTCACAAATTTAAAGTCGCTCAGCGAGCTATGGAAAGGGCTATGCTCGGAGTTTCTCTGAAGGACCGACTTCGGAATGAGGTGATCCGACAGAGAACGAAAGTGATCGACATAGTCCATCGAATCAGTAAGCTGAAGTGGCAGTGGTCATATTAGCCGCAGAACCGAAAACCGTTGGGGTAAACGAGTTCTCGAGTGGAGACCGCGTATCGGCAAACGTAGTGTAGGACGCCCTCAGACTAGGTGGAGCGACGATCTTCGCAAGGTGGCTGCCAAGTGCTGGATGAGAGTAGCCGCGGATCGTGCTCGGTAGCATGCACTTGGAGAGGCCTATGTCCAGCAGTGGACTAGTATAGGCTGATGATGAAGGAGGATGGGCAAAAATATACATATACACCCAATTTATATATAACCAATAACAACATGCGATAAATCATTAGAAAGATTTTTTTTATGTACTTTAATTATTGTTATGGTGGGAAGTCCCAATCTGCTGTATAAAAAAAGTTAGGACGCAATAAAGCTAGACTCCTTCTCAAAAATATAGGTGTTTATTTTTATGTTTATCATTAATTTCTTGATTTTTTTTGTAAAACTAACAGTAAAGTATAAAAAAAATAAAATCAGTTAAGTGCGAGTTGTACTCGCACACTAAGGGTACGTATATATTCCTTTAGCATTTGATGCCTTTATATTGGCTGTCGGTCCAATCTAGCAGCACTAAGATGAGTGAGAGCGAGATTATGTCAAATCTAAACGTTTAATCCATATAATTATTATCAATCTAGATCTGTCACATGTATAATATATTACTCTACGTATATTTTTATCAATTGATAAAAATTGTTTAAAAATAAGTCGCTCTCACTCATCTTGTGTTACAGGCGCTGCTGGTATGCTATGCTTAAACTCGAAGTACCTACTAAGATTACTTTAGCCCACACTAAGTATTTCTGAGAAAATAAGTAAGATCTAGGGGACATAACGTCATAGTTACGGTTATAAATACCTTTTCTATTTCTATTTAATGTACATTTTGGGTGCGCCTACGCATTTTGACAACAGTTGATATTTTTGTCTGCACAGACTACCTGAGTTTTAGTACCTACATAAAATGACGTAATGCTTGTTAAACCATTTTGTAATGAATTTCTAAAATAAAATATTTATGTTCAAGTCTGTTTTATTGTGCCATAACTTTTTCCACACAGTGATTTGGTACTTCCCGCGATAACAATAATTAAAGTACATAAAAAATCCTTTTCAATGTTATATCACATGTTGTTATTGGTTCCTAGGCTAGAACGACCGACCTCCTTTGTCCCGCAACATAATTTGCGTAAAATTATTGTTAAATATCATAAATATAGCTTCGCAACAAAATTTGCGTTAAAAATTATATAAACGAAACAAAAACATCTTATAATATAGCTTGCCTAATTCATAACTGATCTTTCAATATTTGTAAAAATATCAGATCGTATGTTGATGACGTAGTTGTCGACATTGAATATGTCCCCTTTGACATGGCTCCTTTGGCTTACAGAGTAAGAGTAGATAGTGTTTATTAATTTCGGCGAGTTGGATTGAGCCACGATAGCATAGTTGGTAGTACACCTGACCCGGCATGTCATGGGGTGCGGGTGCGAATCCCGCTCGAGGAACTTTTTCAACACTTTTCAAATTGGACAATATTGTTATCCAATTTGTGACAGTGTTGTGCTCTAAACACTAAACTAAACTAAACTAAATAATTCGTATTTTATTTACAGATGTCTAGACGACGAGTAAAAAGAAGACGATTAAAGTGTTTATTACTAGCATTACTTAGATTTATTATTATAATGATAAAACTTTTTTATTTTGGTACTAGTCTTATTATTTTACCTAGATGAGTTTTTAAAAGTAACATAGTTATAAAGCTTTTATATCTTAGCGAAAGATTGAAAAACAAAAATTTTATTTACACTTTCCCTGTCGTACCGTATTATGCACCATTGACCTGCACCATCAATGGTGCAAACGAAACTAATTAGTTTCGTTTGCATCATTAATATTAATACAACTACTTCACCCTACTTTCATAACATTTTGTGGACTTTAGTAGAAACACGATGAAAACATATATCGTGATATTGAACAAGTAAATAAATAAAATAAAGTAAAATAAAAATAAGAATGGATAGTAGTACTACTAAATTAATAAGTTTCAACTGTAAAAACATCACAAGATCAGTCGAGTGTGTGAGGAGACTTTGCCTTTCAGCAGACATAATTGCGCTGCAAGAAACCTGGCTTTTGCCTCATGATGTACCATTCCTGGGGAGCATTGACCCGGCATTTTCCTTTACGGGAAAGTCAGCTGTTGATACGAGTGCTGGAGTGCTACGGGGGAGGCCCTACGGGGGCGTCGCCTTGCTGTGGAGATCTGCGAAGTTCTCGACGGTGTCTGTGATACCTTGTCGTAGTGATCGTCTCGTCGCGGTCAATATAGTGCTCAGCGATCGGTCTTTCCTTGTGATGTCAGTTTACATGCCTACTGATAAAAACGAAAACCTAACTGAGTTCACCGAGTGTCTGAGTGAGTTGAATGCAATTATTGAAAGTGCTGATGTTGAATCAGTAGTAATCCTTGGAGACTTCAACGCACATCCAGGTGAGCTGTTTTTCAATGAGCTGCATACTTTTTGAGTTGACCAATCGTGGTCTTGTGTGGACATAAAACTGTTACCGTTAACTACTTATACATTTGTGAGTGAGGCGCACGGGTGCCGCCGCTGGCTTGATCATTGCATAGTGACAAATGCTGCGCGTCCCTTAATAGTGGACGTGTCAGTGTTATACGATACCTACTGGTCTGATCACCTCCCGCTGTTGCTAGAATGTAATTTAAATATTATCCTCCCCAAGATTATTAATTCTACCAAGCCATATCAAAATAATGTAAGATGGGGGATGAGGGACTCGAACCAAGTATCGCAATATTATAATTTATGTAATTCTGAACTCAAAAATATTGATTTTCCTATAGAATTATGTATAGTTGTGCTAATAAAATGTGTAAAAATCAAAATCATAATATATTGTTAAATAATTTGTATAATGACATTGTAAATATTTTATCTAAAGCGGCGGAGAATAGCTGCCAGTTACGTAAACGGAATAAACATAAATATGTGACCGGGTGGAATAAACATGTCAGCGCCGCTCACAGGCGGGCTAGACTTTGTTTTCAAATGTGGGTGTCTTGTGGAAGGCCTAGGTCTGGTACTTTATTTAATGATATGACTGAATCTAGAAAAACGTTTACAAACAAGTTCAAAGTTTTGTCAAAATAATGCTGCTCAAATTAAAATGGATATCATAACGGAAAACCACGCTAATAAAGATTTTTGCAAGTCATTGAAAAATCAAATGTCCCGATTACATATACATCAAGTTTGTGAGCACAAAGGGTTTACGCATCGAACCGACAAAGATTTTATAGATTGTGCCTTGCCCCGAGAGAACTCCCCGGGTTGAACTACGAATATTGACGTTAAGAATTTGTATTGTGAAAACTCTGAGCTAGAACTTGGAAGTAATATTGCAAAACTTTGGTCTAGCAATCGCAACTTATGCAGGACGTTTACAAACGACTACACTTTTACATCTGTCCGAATTGAGTTCTCTGAAAGTTGGAATAGCATGATATTTTCACATTTTAATATGACCTGGATGATCTATGTTCTTTTGTAGTCCACAACAGGGAAGTGTTTTGCCTTTATCTCACCTACTGATTAACTGTCAGTCTTATCTTTCTTCATGTCGACACTTTACAACGCTACTTACATGAGAAAAACCTTAGAAAAGATGCAAACTAGTCAGACGCATTTACAACAAGCCCTACCACCAAACAAACCGAACCTAGCTCGTGAAATAACTATTTGAATAAAATGCACCAAGTTAATCAACTAAATACGCCGAATTCTCGGCTGGCTCCTAACCGTTCAAGAATTGTCTAGTGGCTAGCTCCAATATAATATCTAAGGTTTACACGTAGAAAGCAGCTTCAAAGAACAGGGAGTTGTGATTAATGTCACACTTGATTTCAAAGTAACCATTTCGATTGTACCTCAGAACAAGAACTAAAGCAGTTCAGAGCACTGCAAACAAGTTAATAACACTAACAACCACAGACCTATAAATAGGTCTGTGCTAACTACGCAATACCTTCGTGGCAATATAATACATAAGAATTTATCAAAAAAAAAGCGCTTATCAAATAAAGCCACGTCAAGAGAATTCACATTATCCTTACGAACGTCCAAATTTTTCTGTGTTTTTCATTTATCTCATCCGCAAACCTTGTTTTGATCCCCTAATGGTATTCCCACAGATAAAACTTGGCTTTGTTTATTTTCGTGGGCTTTATTTATTTTTGTCGGTGTTGTTAGCGACAGCTGCGCCGCTTGTTTATCATTCCGCTTACCCTGATCGGGATTCTTGCCTCCATTTTGTAATTCACCTGACTCCGATTAGTGAATAAGGGAATAGTGTAGCGCAAACAGTATGGTGATTGAAGTTCTTTGTGACTGAGAAGATGAAAGTCCCAAAAACGGCTTTGGTCTGACGTCTGCGTTACTATAACCTAAGGTGCTGGTGAATGCATTCTCCACCAGGTAATATACCTTAGGTCCATGACCAGGTTGAAGATCGCAATAGGTGGAATTTGGCTATTATTGACAGTTTTATTAGGGATCCACAACATTATAGGGACGATTGAAAAGAAAGCAAGGGGTTTTTATAATAACCTACTCCTACACCAGGAATCTTAAATTTTAATAAGATTATGGTAGGCTAGCCACCATCATAATAACCAAGATAACATGAAGGCGTTACAACTTCCATCTTATTATCTTATCTAGGTCTATCGCCATAACTATTATGCTAGTAAAATAATTTCTGCTGGGTTATGAGATTCGAATCTTTTACTGTCAGGTCACAAAATATTCTGGGGCCCGAGCCAGGGTCCCCCTGAATCTGAGACCGATGCTCATGCCAATGACCACTGAGAGGCTGGAGAGGTTGAGTTGTGTTAATCTATATATTAATACGTGAAGCAAAAACTTTGTACTCCTTTTTTAAGAAAATTGCGCGGACGGAGGGGTATGAAATTTCGCACACTTGTAGTTTTTATAGAGACAGTTATCCGAGTGTTAATATATTTTTTTAATTATGCATAAAATACATTAACACCCGTTTGCACTAAACTTATAAATCGCCTAAGTATTTGCCTAACCACTACCCGGTCAAATTAACTCGGCACCTGAGTGTAAGCGACGTTTTCGAGCCAGGCGCCGAGTTAACTTGACCGGGTAGTACTTAAGCCAAGACTTAGGCGATTTATAAGTTTAGTGCAAACGGGTGTAAATCAATAAAACAAACATTACACACACTACCATGTATTTGACACACACGCATAGTATTTGACACACACGTATATAATACTCTTTTCAAAAATGAATGAGGAGCGGCCGAATTCTGTCAATGCCAATCCAAACTCACATTCTATCTTTTTTGAATTTTCATTGCTTAGGATACAATCCGTGCAGCCTTAATAAAATTACGAATTTCGACCACTGGGCGACCACTTGTATAAGTATGAACTACTGCTGTGGTTTCACTATGGCAGGAGTAATCCGTTGTTGATCCGGTTCACGCGGGAATTGGGGAATCGTAACAGGCTTCATTTGACAAATGCTGGAAGGCAGCCGCCCGGAGGCGCCGCAGTTGTTACATAAACGTTTTATTTAATATCAGTTACTTTCTTTCGTGCTGCCACTTTGTTGTATGATGTAGATTTTTATTTTTGGTACCGAATAGCTGCAGTGATCAAAACTATAGTTTGGTTTCTGTATCAGGTACAGAAAATAAACTATTAATATTGGTTTGTAGTAAAGTGCCCACATACCATCATATGGAAATGACTCACATATAATATTGTAACTCAACATTATGATCCATATAAAATTACACAAATCATGTAACCTTGAAATAGCACGTATTGTCATATGATTGAACAGTCTATTTTTACTATTAATTACTTTAATATTTTCCTTTGTTTAGAAACAGTATAAAAGCAATACTTTTCACAAATAAAATCAGTTAAGAACCAACACTCGTATCTATTTCAACCCCAGCGTCACAACATCACATGGCGACCCTGCCAGTGCACTACTCCTAGGTAGTGTTGTGCTGGTGCACACATCACATGGCGACCCTGCCAGTGCACTACTCCTAGGTAGTGTTGTGCTGCTTCACACATCACATGGCGATCCTGCCAGTCCACTGCTTCTAGGCAGTGCTGGTCTGTCGTTTAGGATCCAAGTCACGAGATGAACGCTGCGAGTTTTTAATGTTGCCGCTACGCATCACATCAGCCCGACCTGACGTCACAGCACCTCCGTGTGAGTTCCGCGCCGAGCACATGAATCATCACCACGCGTTTGGACGCCGCTACAACCGTATGGCTGGAGGAGGCTCAACAAGTTAATTATTAAAATATGTCATTAATTCTTTTATGTGGGTAATTATAGTGTGTCAGAAATTAAAAACTATCTTGATCAAATCACGATATAATAATAAGCACATTTTTTGTGTGTAACAGTTGTTGACGATACTATAAAATGAACTAGATTTGATAAACAAGAATTCAGTAACTTAGGGTGGCTACTCAAAATTAATTATTGTTTCCATTGGTAAAACAAAATTGCTTTTTCTTATATAATATAGACGTGGAGTAATATATACAACACAAGTTGACAAAGCTACTTTTAAAAAAAAAAAATCAGGTGATTTAAATGAGAAAGTTGTTATAAATAGATTCAATCAAGGTTTACGGAACGATAAGCTAAACACAATTGTATCGGCACGCGCTTACTCATCACTAACAGATGCAATTCAAGGAGCGACAGCCGAAGAGGTAACGATGACCTCATCATCAGGTTCCGAACAAATAATTTACGCACGTGGAAAGGGTCACAATCGTTACAATGGCGGAAAACCAGTTTAGTTAGTTTAGTATATTACAAAAATGTAGAAAGAAACCCACAATTTACGTATAAAAATACAAGTTTTCTAAATAAAAAAAAACCTTTCCTGCAAAATAAGCCGCGAGGTTCTTATAACCAAAATAACAAATACTACAGCCAAGGGCGTAATCATAATAAAAATAGAAATTACTCTAAATGCCACCAAGTGAATACGGCGATTGAAGATACTACAAATAATCTAAGTGACGAAAACATGCAGTTTTTTGGAGAATGGAAGCTACATTCTGACTTATAATCACATTAATTCAGTTCAATTTACAATAAACGGTAAACTGCACGTATGGTTGATCGACACAGGTGCGTCACTCAGTGCTATTAAACGAGACGTCGCATTATCAACACGCGAGAACATAAGTACAAAGGTCACATAGTACATAAATGGTACTCTGTACCATTAGGTAAAGTTACGTCTTACGGAACAATTTGTTTAAACCGAGAGAGAGACACACAGTCATTTCATGTGTTTTCCAACTTAACGTTAAAAGTAGATGGAATAATTGGACAAGACTTTTTAATTAAATATAAATGAGTTTAAAAATTTTAAAATCGTTATTTTTTTAATTAATATAACCCTAAGTACTACGAAAATTTCTTAAAAACAATTTTGTAAGATTTTAATGTGTTTATTTTAATTTATAAAAATGGAAAGTTTCAATTTGGCTACAGCTATAGACTTGTTACCTGTAATGACGGAACAAGGTCAAGTTACACAGTCTTTTATAGATAGTATTGAATTTTATTGTAGCATTATCGATGAAAAATCGCATAAATTTTTGATTAATTTTGTCCTTAAAACTAGATTGACTTCGACTGCCAAATTTTATTTAAAATTCAGTTATGATAACGTAAATAGTTTAATTAGCGATATGAAAAAATATCTTATTCCGAAAAAGTGTCCAAATGCTATTCATACAAAATTAATGAAATGTACACAAGGAAATAAATGTATTAAGGAATTTGGGTCAGAAATAGAGGAATTATTATACGATTTAACTTTGGCTCAGTCGGAAAATGATAGGAAAAAGTATGAAATTTTGCTGCCAGTAAATGAAAAATTTGCCATTAGATGTTTTGCCGATGGATTAAATAACAGTCGTATTAGTATAATCTTAATAGCTAGAAATTATTTATATTTAAAAGATGCCATCCAATCTGCTTTAGATGAGAGTAGTATGATAACATTTAATCATCAAAATTATTTGAAAAGTTCCATTATTAACAAGTTTGATTCAAATAGCGATTTACATTCAGTCAATAGTAAAAATTACACTCATAACATAATTAATTCAAAGTGTAATGACACAACATCCAAGGGCATGGTGTCAGATTCCCGCATTCCGTGCCCAAGTTTTGTGTAATCAACAAACTCATGCTCGATTCGCTGAAGATTTGCACTCTTGTAGAGACAGTAATGATTATAGCGTAATTAAATATGATTCTACTTTAAGTAATGAATGTTCAGATTTAAAGTTAGATGAACAAATTTTGCATTAAAGTAAATGCTATGAAAAGAAAAAGAATATGTAAATGAAAATTTTGTTACTTTAGGAGAAAGTAAGAAAAAACGGATTGAGAATCCAATTGTTATCACGGATATGACTAAAGAGAGATCTTGTGATCCCAGGTTTAATGGTAAACCAGGGGTAAAGATTATCGAAAAACCAATTAATGGTTATATAAATGTAATAGTTAAGAATATTATTGATAAAAATAATTAAAAATGTTTGTTTTCAAGGGAAAACTTATGTGTGTATGTACCAGTAAAGTTAACAATGTTTATTCAAAGTAAGTCATTCTTAGAAGGAAGAAGATTTATAAATGACCTTGAATTATTATGTTAAGATTTAGAGATCAAAGGTCTAGTTATGAACAAAGAATGTTTTGAAATAATAAATAACTTGATGAAGAAATATAATGTAGTGCTACCGAAGTTATTAATTAAAAGTTGTTTAAACGAAGTAATAAAGAAATGTAAAAGAAATGATAGCAATAATAATGAAATGAAGAGTGAAATTGATTATAAATGTAAAAATTTTGAGGAAGAACCATTTAATGTGAAATGTACTTCTTTTGAGAAAATGTTACTAGAAGAAAGATATGACATATGGTATATTCTAGAAATAAGTGTATATTATATAATAAGGATTAGATTTCAGATTCAGCTTATGTTAAAAAGTTATATACCTTTACCTAGGAAAATAAAAATGTATCAAGTAGTTAATTCTTAAAAAGGTGATTCTAGACGTTTTAGTTTTTTTTCAAAAAAAAAAAGTGGGAAGGTGTACTAGAGTGCGGCACATAACATCATATGGAAATGACTCACACATAATATTGTAACTCAACATTATAATTCCATATAAATTAATTACACAAATCATGTAACCTTGAAATAGCACGTATTGTCATATGATTGAACAAAGTCCATTTTTACTATTAATTACTTTAATATTTTCCTTTAAAACAGTATAAAAGCAATATTTTTCATAAATAAAATCAGTTAAGAACCAACACTCGTCGTATCTATTTCAACCCCAGCGTCACAACCTCACATGGCGACCCTGCCAGTGCACTACTTCTAGGTAGTGTTGTGCTGGTGCACACATCACAGGTTTATTTTCCTTAAACACAAATGTTGAAAAAATTTCCACCAGCAGGATTTGAACCCGCACCCTTCTGACATACCGGGTCAGGTGCTCTTCTAATTGAGCTATCGTGGTTCTAACCAGCCCGCCGAAATTATTCAACACTATTTTACTTTTTATTTTAAAGGCCAAAGGCGCCCATTTAATGTCAACAACTACCGTCATTAACATCTGATCATAATATTAATATGAAAATTTTTTTTCAACATTTGTGTTTTTGTAATTTGTTTGCAACATAATTTGCGTTAAAAATTATATAAACATTTTATTTTCCTTAGTCAAACTAAAAGATTCGTACGCAAATACGCAACTATTTTCAATTCAATTAAAATAAATAGTTAAACCTTAACTTTTTGCTGAAATTGACGCTGAAATATTTATCTTCTAATAACCTACTGTCAGATGATTTTGAAAGAAGATGACATATTATTATTGCTAGTCAATTCAAGAAGATAAATCAGATTTTTTAGACCGCACATATTTTATTATTAAAATAACTAGACATTTTCTATTCCTATTCTCCTATTATTTATATTGTCACTTTAAGCATTCACAATGGTGTGGCCAACAGAACACGATGTACAGTTGAGTGAAGTAAGTAAATACCTCAATGAGATTTGAAAGAATAATAAGTATTTACCTAAATAATGTTAAGATATTACGATCAGTAATGCCAATCATAAAGGCTTATAATCCTAGGATTATTTGTATTTCTAATTAGTGCTGTAAAACTTCTAAGCAAAGATTGATCAGCAATACGAATCTCGAGGAGTGCGTGCCTTTAGAGTAGAATCACTTTTTGAAACTGTAAACATGTAACTTTATAGAGATACATCTTTGGAATCTGCTATAGGAATCCGCTCTTGTCTACTTGGGAGAGACGTAAAACTACACAGATATTTTTTTTTTTAAAGTAGTTCGTTTCCTGAGGAACCGGCTAAGTTCATAGACCATGCTACCATGTCATTAGTTTCTTAATTTCATTAGTATTATCTGTTTTAAACTATATAGGATAATGATAAATGATAATAGAAATGAGAAGTGAGAAATGATATGCCCCCAACCCCTCAGTAAAGATGTGGGGCTTTATACTAAGTCCTCACGCGGACTTCTTGAGAGAATTTGAAAAGTGCCGTTGCACTGTTTTGTTTTATTTGCCAACACTCATGCACACTCACGAAGACTTAACGGTTAATAATCCACCAATATTTCACATTAAAATTCGACAACACAAATTTTAGAAAATAAAACAAAATCGCAGGCATGACTCTTCACTTTCCCGCCAAGAAGTCTCAACTACGCATATAGATTTCTGATATAATTTGTAAGTTGTGTTACCCTTCGAAAATACACACTTTTTATTATCACAAGCAACTGCCCACGACGTCGTCCACGCAAAAACCCGTAACCCGTAAGAGTTTTAAAAAAAACTTGTCTTACGCCTTGTCTACATCTTAAAGCAAACCTCTGTGCAGAAATACAGCTTTATAGGTTTTGACTGGGTGTTAATATAGGCCAGTGAGTCAGTCAGGTTTATTTTAATATGTATTAATTCTCATTAACTTAATTATGAACATTGTATGTTTTACTCCTTACCTCTGTGCAGAATTTCAGCTTTCTAGGTTTTGTCTGGGCGTTGATAAGGACCAGAGAGTCAGTCAGATTTGTTTTTAAATTTGTTAAAGGTCTCTACATACTTAAAGAGATAATAACTCGGACGGAACGTGAACGGGACTGTGACGTGACTGCCTCGTTCATAACGGGAATGAGGTGTAAATGCATACGCACCGTGACAGTGACACGGATCTAACGTGCTAGTGTTGTGAACAAGGAAAGATGGATTTTTCATTTCAATAATTGGCTTTAATTGCTATTGCTTTAGATGATGAAGTAGCTACGACTGCAAACAAGAAAAGGAGAATTTCTGTAAAAAAAACAAAAAATTAAACGGAACGTAATTATAATTTTCAATTAATATTTATCGTCAATTAATATATGGCATTAAGATTTACTTAAATTATATTTTTTTAGATTAGATAAATGCTAGGTAGGTATGTTCTGAACCTTGATTAAAAACAACTTCTAAAGAAACTCAGATGAAACCGTGACAGGTGTCTTATACATATTAAAATCTCGAATTTGTATGCGGATAAAAGTTGTCCTGGTTTGATCTTATTTCTATAACAATAAATAAACTTAGGAAAATTATGTCTACTAAAAATATTACATACCCCATCTAAAGGTATTGGTCTCTTATTATAACTTTTTGTGTTATACAATTATGATCATATTAATTTAATTAATACATGTATATTATTTTAATTTTAAATTTGTTTATTCAAATTCAATTCAAATTCAAAATCATTTATTCAGTTTAGGCTACAAATAGCTCTTATGAACGTCATTCTAAGCCATCGGTTCGTAAGTCTATCTACTCTGGGCGGGAGATCTTGTACTGAGAAGAACCGGCAAGAAACTCAGCAAGTGTCCAGGTCTTTTCTCCCTTACAGCGTCATAAATATTGGAAAATGCCCTATCATAAAGGACACTTTCCATCACAAATAAAAACACAAAATGTAAGGACAATCACAACATGTAAAAAAAACACAAAAAATAAAAAATAACTATTTAAAATATTTAAGCCTGCAAAAACATAATTTACCAGTTTAGTTAAAAGTTAGTTAGTTAAAATATCGTATATTGCGTACGATTTTGATTACTCGTACATCGTACAAGACAAGAGCCAAAAAGGTCGTATAAATTCGATTTAAATCGTATGGTTGACAACACTGTTTCTCTCTCCGGAACGAACGGAGTGTGCGTGCATACGTAGCGGAAACACGGACGTGACGGGGCACACGCGGAGCGGGACGTGCTAAACATCGTCGGCGACGATATTTTTCCCGCCCCGTGAGTGCCACGTTCACGTCCCGTCCGTGTCTCCGTGACATATTATTCTTTTACATATACATTTTGTATGAAACGATAATTCCAAAACTTCCCGTCTTGTCCCGTCCGTGTAAAAACCCGTCACGTATGCAGCGACCTTAATTCTCATTAACTTACGTTCTGTACCGTTCCTCTGGCCGTACGTCCGACTAAATTTCGGAACGCCTGGCAGTATACAGTTGACATCATACGACTAACAATATAGGCCTAGTCTATCGTATCTTCCGAAGCTATCACGATTGCAACACACGTGCAAGCTATTACGCCACATTAAGTCTCTTGTTCCCTATTTGGTAACGCTGCATTCGAGTTCAGGACACTTCAATCTAAGGAAATATTAGGACCCCCCGTACGGATAAACAGTGTACCTAGCTTCAAAAACTTCCGTGTGTTATCTGTTTCACTCTTATTAATTGTAATGAAGTTTACATGACGGGTACAGAACACGAAATATATGTTTCAAGCTATCTTATCTCTAGCTGCCGGAACACAACAATGCTGCAGACATTGACGATAAGGCGATATATTTAGATAAGATGGTGGTAGCTAGCCAGCCCTACCACCAACCAAACCAAGTACACATACAAACCCCCGCTGGGAATCGAACCTGGGACTTCTGGGTTTAAACCGGTAGTCTTAACCACTAGACCACAGAGGCGATTAAAATAAATCTATAAGCTGACCCCATATTAGATATCAGTAGTAAATTTTATCTTAAAACAGGCTTGTAAAGTTACGATACAAATACAGGATGTAATCGTTAAGTGTGTCCAGGCGATTATTCCGTAACTATTACAGATATCAAAAAACTTTAAACTGATATCGAAAGAACGTTACCTAATGAGTAAAATGATATCAATAACTTTTTTTAAATCAAACGAGAAGTATCCAAAAATTTTATATTAAACACTCCCATACATTTAGTATGACATTAGTAGAAAGGTTTTAGTTTCCTTATTTTAAGTGGTCTAGTACTCATTTTACCGTAATCATATTTTATAATTACGTATGATATGATAATAATTACTCCGCAAATGTAAAGGAAAGTTCATTTAGAAACTGTAAATAGCGCTTGTCATTGTATCGCACAACAAGGACGTCACTTCGAACATCTGCTTTAAATACAAAATTTTGTACTTACTAAGAAATTATTATTATTCAACTAAAAGATAGTTTTATTACTTTGTTAGGTTAACAAACAGATAAGATAAGATAGGTTAACAAACAGTTTCCTTTAATATCAGTACTAAGCTAAAATAACCTTTTAAAATAAGGAAACTAAAACCTTTCTACTAATGTCATACTAAATTTATGGAAGTGTTTAATGTCAAAATTTTGGATACTTCCCGTTTAATTTTTAAAAAGTTATTGATGTCATTTTACTCATTAGGTAACGTACTTTTGGTATCAGTTTAAAGTTTTTTGATATCTGTAATAGTTACGGAATAATCGCCGGGACACACTTAATGATTACACCCTGTATATCCAACATTGATGTAAAAAATAACAACTCCTTGATTCTTTTTCAGGATGACGCTATGGAGCTGCCAGGTCAACAGCTATCTGCTACAAATGCTCACACACCATTCGAACACGTGCTCAACTTAGATATCAAAGCCGCCCCAGGCTGCCAAAGATTAACTTCCATTATAGCGGCCATGGGTATTATATTTAAACACTAGCCAATTACCATACAGTGCAGGCTTATGGAAATATAATCTTCGTAATTGAAACTTAACTTACAGTCCACATTGCACACCGGAGCAACCTGTAATTAAGATTGTACTTAGCTTTAAGGCGACGCATTGCTAAACAAATATTCTAATACAGAGCGTTTGCCGTACCATAAGAAAACTGTTTTTTTTTCTTTCCAATTAAAACTACAAATAAGTTTTTAAAAATGAACTAGCATATTGAAGTGTGTGTTAAGACTAATCTACTAAGAAAATTTAGATGCTTAAATCGGTCTGGTTTGCCTTTAAAATGCAAATCTATGTTTTAAAAGAGGTTACTTTGAAATTTTTGTCTCTTTTGTAAAAGTTAACAGATCGTGTTTCTGCAACTAGCAAAATGAATTCAATTAAATGAAAAATCATGTCATCAAATATCACTTTAATGCGTTTTGTAATTGTTGGGAAAAATCAAGATCCCCGCCACGTAAATTTCCAATGCTTCGCCTTAAGTTTATTTCTTTCTATAATTTTTGCTTGTACCAGTATTTTACTTGCTGGTTGTACTAATAAATAAATAAAAACTTAATAGTCTAAAGGAGATAATTAATGGAATCAGGCGTTATTTTGCGGAAATCCATAGTACAAAAAAATGTAATTTAAATAATATGTAGTGTTAATTCCGCTAACTCACTCGTTTATACAGCTTGGATGCAGTACGCATGCACCGCCCTCCCGCCCGCAAAAAGTATGCACATGCAGGAGATACAATGCGTGCAAGCGAAAATGCACACCAACACCGATACCCGACACGTGTTTCGCCCCTCCACGGGGCATCCTCAGGAGCTGTTGACTGGTCGAGAGCTGCGCACCGACTGTTACGGCTACGCAGCTCCCGGCCCCTTTTTATAAAGCGCCATCGTTTGACATTTGTGACGTACTACCCGCGACAATACGTAATAATGGGGATGGAACTAAATTTGGTCATTCAACAGCGCATGACTGTCATTATTATGTTTCATTATTTCTAATTGCTCCAACACACACAACCGAAAACTTTTATTACAAACATGCAAAATATTATAGCTGTTATTGTCGCACAAAGAATGGCCGGTATCAATTAGATGTTTTGCGAAATGTGATTTATCTGGATGGCCATTCCTATACGCGGCAATATGTTCCTTATATCTAATGTCAAAATTTCGGCCTGTCTGACCTACATAGACCCCATCACAGTCATAAATTAATTTGTAACGACTGTGACTTTGTAAAGGGGCCGGGAGCTGCGTAGCCGTAACAGTCGGTGCGCAGCTCTCGACCAGTCAACAGCTCCTGAGGATGCCCCGTGGAGGGGCGAAACACGTGTCGGGTATCGGTGTTGGTGTGCATTTTCGCTTGCACGCATTGTATCTCCTGCATGTGCATACTTTTTGCGGGCGGGAGGGCGGTGCATGCGTACTGCATCCAAGCTGTATAAACGAGTGAGTTAGCGGAATTAACAATACATATTATTTAAATTACATTTTTTTAGTCTAAAGGAGCTTTAATTATAGACCATAGTGAATACGCTAGCGTTATTGTCAAATATTCAAATGGTGGGATGCACTTTTTAATAAGGTAATTTTGTTACTTATAAGGAATCTCTTTTCATACAGTATCTTTGTATCGATTACAAAGTTTATGTTGTGCTTCGTTTGGGGTTATGAGAGGATGGGGAAGATCGCGTGGTGAAGTTAGCATGTGTGTGGGACGGCCTAGTGGCCGACGACGGTCAATTGGTCGTCCCAGGTACCACTGGGGGAATGAAGTGGGGAAGGAATTGCGCGGGCTCCATGTGGATGACTGGCAGGAGGTGGCACAAAACAGACCCAGATAGAGGCATTTTTTTTTGAGAGATAGTTTTCTGATTGCTTCAGACGGCATTTTCAGCTTCACCAGGCTTGTATGGGGGCGCTGAGCAACTTAAAGGGTTACTCAAGCTGTGTGAAACGAATCACCTTCGAAGGTTTTCTAGAGGAAACGAACGGTATCACGCACTAGAACGTGCCCCCGTGCCCTATTCTCCGAGGGGTTCGGATCGGATCGGATAGAGGCTCTTATGATCGGAGTGCAAGACTCACTTCGAGTCGTTGAGCCAACTTAGTAAGTAGTAACTAAGTATTTTGAGGTTTTGATGAACCTTTTTCTTTTTGTTTCAACAGGTGAGTCCACTAACAACATAGAGATAATGGAAAAGATGATTGCAACCGGAATGAATGTCGCCCTTCTTAACTTGTCCTACGGTTTAAGAGAGGATCATAGTGAAACTATCAAGATGTTACGCCAAGCCGCCGAGAACTTTAGCTTAAATATGGGACGAAACTACCCGATGGCTATTGCTTGCCAACTGCCAGGACGAAAGATTAGAACTGGAAAAGTAGCAGTAGTAAGCATTTTATGTTATGGTAGTTCATCTTCGATCGTCTCTTAATGAAGCGTAATAAATGGCTTAGGCAATGCCCTGAATCAAATTTAAATAAAAATTAACTTTTGTTAAAGTGGAGAAGCAATCAACTATTTGTAAGCTAAATGATCACACAAGAGTAATTTACATTTCAGAGTTGTGGAGAGTTCGTCGAATTGAAAACTGGTGAATGTGTTAGACTTACTACCGATGAATCTTATAAAGAAAGGTGTTCCATTTGCACTGTCTATGTTGACTTTATGCATTTCGCCAATCAAATAAACAAGGGCAACCAGGTTTTTCTGGACAATGAAACGATCCAGCTGAAAGTGGAAATTATTTCAGCCAACACGTTGACTTGCAAGATTGAGAGAGGCGGATTCTTGGGTTCATACAAAGATGTATTTGTGCCAAATGTTGTATTCGATATGCCTAACTATACAGATAGAGATAAGTTAGATATAGAAATGGCAATAAAGAATCAGGTAAGCACTATTTTTCTTTGTGTATGTATAATACCATGCTGTTTATTCAGTGATCACGTAATGACGCTACAGACATCGAATTATTTAAACAAAATCCCTGTAGTAGCAAAAGTTAATGTTTAGTAACTAATCATTAGATGGATATTAATTAACCAATAACACTTCTATTGCGTTATTTTCTAGGTTGATATACTTATCGCCCAATTTGTGAATGGACCATCAGCGATATTAGAACTCAAAGATTTATTGGGAGAGAAAGGCAAAAAAATTGCTATCGTTGCCAACATTCAAACAATCGAAGGGTTCAAGAATTTTGATCAGATAATAGCCGTAAGTTCATTCTTTTGTATTTAGTTCAAACATCCTTTGAAAGTATTAAAAAATTGATTTAATACTAAAATTAATTTTAAGGTTGCTAATGGTGTGATCATTACAAGACAAGAGTTAGGTTCAGATATTACTCCAAAGAAATTAGTAATCGCTCAGAAAAATATGATAGCTCGTGCAAATAAGGTAAGCATTCACTTCAACATAAGTTGTAACAGCAATCGTGTGTAAACGGCTTTTTGACGGACCACGGCAATTTATCTCCCAGGTCAATGTTCCAGTCCTTATCAGTGCTCACCTTCTAAGCAGTATGAGGTTCAAGAAGATTCCTCTACGAGCTGAACTCTTAGACGTTGGTAACTGCATCCTTGACGGAGCTGATGGACTCATACTAACAGATGTAACCGCCGTAGGACTGTACCCGGTGGAAACTGTAGCCTATTTGGCAAGCGCAACCAAGGAAGCCGAAGCTTGCATGTGGACTAAACAACTGTTCCATGACCTAATAGAAAAGGTACATTTTGTCACGTTATTCCATTAAGTCTTGTACAGTACAAACAGTACATTTATCGACCGGAACATATGTCATTATCATCGCCAGCTCTTTATATGTACCCACCGCTGGGGCATGAGCCTTCTCTCATGAGCCATTAACCACGCGGGCCTAGTGCAGGGACCAACGGCTTTAAGTGCCTTCCAAAGCACGGGTGAGCTCGAGATGATAAATTTTTGGTCACCTATCCGATGACCGACCTTTGCGAAAGTTGCTTAACCTGAGCAATCGCAGACAGGGCGCGTTCAACCTAACAACCTAACAACAACCACGTTATATTTCGACTTAGACTCCATTGCCCTGTGATCAAGCGACTGGTGCGGCGCTAGCGGCAGTACTGGCGGCCCAGAGAGTCGTTGCAGCGGCCATTGTGGTGGTAACCACTACAGGGAAGTCTGCCCAGCTGGTTGCGAAGTACCGCCCCAGGTGTCCCATCATAGCGGTCACCAGATACGCACCAATAGCGAGGCAGCTGCATATGTGGAGGGGAATCATGCCGATTGTCTACGAAGGTATACCATTTTGTATTTAGAGTATTTTTTTTTTTACACTAGAATTATTCAGATGCATGGCTTTCATCTTTCCCGATTTTAAGTGACGGTAAGATCGAAAGGTGGAAAAGCACTTACCCTTGGTGTTCTAAGAGTCAATGGGCTGTAGTTACCGCTTAACGTCAAATACAGATGTAGTAGATATAGCACAATATTTTTAAAGCAAAGTAAAGCGTATATACTTTCCCATTAATGCGCTTACAACTAGTAACTAAAAACTCCGCTACCAAAGAGGAATTTTGGAAGTTGACTTTAGAGTCGGCGACCCAAACAGTGAAAACTGCGAGTTGTGCTCTTCGTACAATAAGAAGTGAGCCCGCTTGACAGCTCCGATCACATATCTGGAAAATATATTGGACTATATACGTGTCCACGCGGCAACTCTCTTGAGATATTAGTCTTATGAGTTCTGGATGAAGAATGCACTTCGGCGGCTCCTAATCTGACGATATGACCTAACGCTGATGGTCCTTTGTGCGAAATGGTTTACTTGCGCAAGGTAGTCTGACGCTTCTCGTATATCCATTTAAATCGGTTGGTAGAAGGTGCCAGTAGAAAACTTAAAGTATTCTATAGCAAGGTTGCCCTACTAATAGGCAAAGGTCTTCTTCATCGAAATCAAGACATCGCTGCTATTAAAGGGTATTGGCTAACACACCATATACTTTTCCCAAACAAATGCGACAAATTTGGAAAAATTCGAAACGTACTATGTCCAGTCCAACTCAAAAATTGAACCCAAGACCTCTGAATATTGGGCTGAGTGCTTTTTGTCACTCGGCCACCGAGACGGTAAATAAAAATACTATTTTTTTTAGATTCACCTGACATTGACTGGCTGTGTGACCTCGAGAAAAGAGTCAACTTCTGTACAAAGTGGGCGATGGCCATGAGTTTTATCAGGGTTGGTGACCCTCTAGTCATCGTCTCGGGCTGGAAACATTGTTCTGGGTTCACAAACACCATGAGAATTGTATACGTTGCTGCCGATAGCACGGTTGCTTAATCGACCTTTTTTTCTATATAACTTATTTATTAACTGAACTTGTTTGTGGATGATGTAGTTGTAATAAATGTAATTTTGGACTGTTTTGGTGTTTTTATGGATTCATTCTCTTATTGGATTTCAAAAGATTTTTTATTATAGAACAAAAAAGTTAATAATAGCAAGCTATAATAATAAGGTAATCATTTTGCTCAAATATAATACAGGTTTTTTTTTCAGTATTTTAATATTTTTGTTATAGAATTACTCGTATTTACACACATATTATTTTTAAAATATTAGTGTTGACACGCTATGCCGTAGTTCAATCTGAATTGGTGTGTTTTAACAACTGCATTTCTAAAAGCACAACCTGCACCAACAGTTTAGGGAACTCGAGCTATATCTATGTGGTCACCTGTCCGGTGGCCAAACATGACGGAAGTCGCATAACTAGCAAGATCGCAACCCGAACGTAATACTTGCCATTGGCAGCTTCCTTTTGTAGTGGAACAACAAAGTTCTCAAATTATGTAGAGTATATTATAATAATCATTTCGGATACCAATAAATTATTTTAAAAAATAAAGACATTCTATAAAAAAACGCTTTCTTAAAAATTTCCGATCAATGTCACTGTACAGCCAGATTCACGGGTCCGTGGCTTACGCCCCCAGTGGTGGACGCACCCGTGGTCAACGCCCCCAGTCAGTTTAATTAACTTTGAAGAAATTTTTAATCAAATGTACTGGCAGGCATAAAAGGCATAAGATTGTAATAATATTATATCATAACGATTCTTATTAGAAATGCTTTAATGTTTTAAAAAAAACTTTTAATTATTTCGAATAGGTTTATTTAAAACGATAAGTAATCTAGTAAAAATTGGTATTTTAATCACAGTTTTGATCGCCTATATCAAGAACATTATTTTACTTACTTATTTCAATAATTAGTCTTAAAAAGTAGTGTAGAGCTACTAACTTTACATGTAAAATGTTCTTTTAAACTTTGTAACAATAATAAATATGGAATAAGTATCCAACTTTTTTTAAACTTTGTAGCAATAATATTACAAAATACCTTAGTATTAAAAATTAAACAAATATAAAATAATATAAATACAACTTTACATGCAATGTCACTATCTTTTTTTATTTTTTTAAAATTATGAAACGATCTTCCAAGATCGAATCGATATCGGCATCATATCATTCGATATCGGCAAAATATTTGAAACTAGTTAAAAAAAAACAACGCATAATATATTTGATATTTTGTTTAGGTTAAGGTGCACTTTTGACATTAACTGTACTAAGTGCAAAAGCACAAAAAAAATTATTCATAAAATTATTAGAATCGGGGGCATCGACCACGGGTGCGTCCACCACTGGGGGCGTAAGCCACGGACCCAGATTCACGTCCTATGGTAATCAATTTCAATAAAGCACACTCCTGTTCCCGTTTCCGATGATAATTTCAGATGAAACTGTCCTAGATATTACCCGCGCCCGCCCCAATGCCTCATTAGGGCAAAAATTTACTTTAATTTACTACTGCTGGGGGCACGAGCTTTCCTTATGGATGAATAAGGAGAACGGGCCATAAACAACCACGCGGACCCAGTGCAGATTTGTGGTTGTTAACGAGCTTAAGCAGCCGGGACCGGCACCAACAGTTTTACGTGCCTTCCGAAGCAGATTCACGTCGTGCGATAATCAATTTCAATAAAGGGCAGGAACACTTTCGATGTTTCCGATGAAAATTTCAAAATGAAACTGCCCCAGTTATTAACCGCGCCCGCCCCATTCATTCAATTTCATCGTCATTCGTCTCATTAGGCAAAAATTTACCTTTAGCAATCGCAATTATTTCTAATTCCGTCATCCCCCGACGAGAATCAAATTAAGTATACAAATAGGTTGGCGCGCGATCGCCTTGTCGCGAGAGCCGGGAATCCGGCAGGACAAATTGCACGTAATCTCCCAGTCTTCCGCAAAAAGGTGAGCCGCTTCCATTATGAATAACTTCCACCGCCCTCATCTAATTTAACTTGTAAACATTACAATTTAGACTCCTACTTTGACTTGATGTCTCCAAGTGCTATCCGGCTATCTTTATTCCCGAAATTTTTACTTTTCACTTTTTGAAAAGATATAACTTTTACGGATCTACTCGCGTTTATTTTACACATTACTTATTTAATGTTTATCCTGACGTTTCGAACCCTTTGCAGGGTCCGTGGTCACAGGGAGACTGAGGTGTTGGTCATCTCATAATTAGTTGGTAGCTTGTTTACCCTCATTGCTGCTTGGTTGCTTGTATACCGTCCTTCACAGTGGGAGAACTCCAAAGGCGTGGCGCGGGAGCTTGGTGGTGCTCTTTTTTAAGAAGGGTGATAAAACTCTCCTTAAAAATTACAGGCCCATCTCGCTCCTGAGCCATGCCTATAAGCTTTTCTTACGAGTGATCACGAATCGTCTCGCCAGGAGACTCGACGAGTTCCAGCCACCGGAACAGGCCGGGTTTCGCGAAGGATATGGTACCATAGACCACATTCACACAGTGAGGCAGATTATACAGAAGTCTGAAGAATATAATCAGCCCCTGTGTCTGGCTTTTGTGGACTATGAGAAGGCCTTTGACTCTGTCGAAACCTGGGCTGTTCTGGAATCCTTACAGCGATGCCAACTGGACTGTCGTTATATCGAGGTGTTGAGTTGAGATGTCTTTACGAATCCGCCACCATGAGTGTCCAAGTACAGGGCCAGCAGTCCAAACCCATCCAATTGCGCAGAGGAGTGAGACAGGGGGATGTCATACCCCCGAAACTGTTCACAAGCGCGTTGGAAGATATGTTTCAGACGCTGGACTGGAAAGGAAAGGGCATTAACATAAAACGGTGACTACATCTCACACCTGCGATTCGCTGATGACATAGTTCTAATGGCGGAGTCGCTAGAGGAGCTGAACCAGATGCTGGACGGCCTAGCTTCAGCCTCGCGACGCATCGGTCTTGGCATGAATTTGGATATAACCAAAGTCATGATCAATGGCCACATTGATCCGATACCGGTCGTCGTACATGGTCACCTTCTTGAAATCGTTTCCGAATACACTTACCTCGGGCAGATTCTGCAATTAGGTAAAAACAATTTTGAGAAGGAGGCCAAGAAGAGGATCCAGCTGGGCTGGGCAGCGTTTGGGAAACTACGTCGAGTCTTCTCGTCATCCATACCGCAATGCTTAAAAAAGAAAGTTTTTAATCAGTGCGTCCTACCCGTCATGACCTACGGAGCTGAGACGTGGACACTCACGGTAGGGCTGGTCCACCAGTTTAAAGTCGCTCAGCGAGCTATGAAAAGAGCTATTCTATGCTATGATATGCTCGGAGTTGCTCTGAAGGATAGGATTCGTAACGAATACATTCGACAGAGAACCAAAGTCATCGACATAGCTCTAAGAATTAACAAGTTGAAGTGGCAGTGAGCCGGCCATATTTGGCGAAGAACCGACAACCGCTGGGGTAAACGTGTTCTTGAGTGGAGACCACGACTCGGTAAACGTAGTGTAGGGCGCCCTCCGGCCAGGTGGGATGATGACCTGCGAAAGATTGCAGGCAGATGCTGGATGCGTCAAGCCGAGGACAGGGCGCTATGGCGCTTATTAGGGGAGGCCTATGTCCAGCAGTGGACTAATATAGGCCGATGATGATGATGATGATACCCTCATTTAAATTTAATCAGGTGCGTTCCGTTTTACGCAGAAAGAGCTTACAGTATCTTTTGGTCTGGCAGTATGGTGCCCGGGCTGGGATTTATTATTTTGTATAATGGGATCCCAGGCTGGTGGTAGATTCCAACCAGCTTCTCTATTAAAATTAGGATGTTTTTTAATTTCAATAGCCTCGCGTATCATCCTAGGGATGAATCGTTGTTCTCTAACGAGTATTTGTGGTTTATCAAATCTGATGTAATGGTTGGGCCCCTCTAGGGAATGTTCGCATACTGCAGACTTATTTTCGCGCCTATGTTTGACGTCGGCTATATGTTCTTTAACACGGGTTCCTACACTTCTCTTTGTTTGCCCGATGTAAGAGAGCCCACAGTCGCAGTTCAGTTTGTACACGCCTGCATCTTGAAGGGGTATGTTGCACTTGACAGGTCGTAAAAATTGGTTGATCTTCTTCGGCGGCTTTAAAACACCATACTGCCAGACCAAAATATACTGTAAACTTTTTCTGCGTAAAACGGAACGCACCTGATTAAATTTAAATGAGGGTATACAAGCTACCAACTAAATATGAGATGACCAACACCTCAATCTCCCTGTGACCA
The DNA here is from genome assembly GCA_947562085.1 of Eudonia lacustrata. Classification (NCBI taxonomy): domain Eukaryota; kingdom Metazoa; phylum Arthropoda; class Insecta; order Lepidoptera; family Crambidae; genus Eudonia; species Eudonia lacustrata. The sequence continues at coordinate 5,993,326 of OX387315.1, read as the reverse complement.
CGGACCCTGCAAAGGGTTCGAAACGTCAGGATAAACATTAAATAAGTAATGTGTAAAATAAACGCGAGAAGCTCCGTGAAAGTTGTTTCATTTCAATGTGTAGTGTTCGCGTAAACTTTAGAAAACGCTTTCGACGCATAATGCCCTATTTTATGGACGCAAAACGCAACAATATGTTTACACTTTTTCTTTTTTTTTTCTCTATTAAGAAAACCAACTGCGTAACAATACAATACTTTCTCACATAGTACTTAAACAATAATAGGTAAAGCTAATTACAGGTTTCCCTTAACATAATTAATTGCTTAAGGCGTAAAAAAAATGTTAATACATTCTAATATATAAAAAAAAAAATATATATATATATATATATATATATATATATATATATAAAATATACAATATATACACTATACATATATAATATACACACTAAATGCATACATATATACACACACACAATGTATATATGTGAACAACCGTGAGGTCGTGGGCCGACAAATAAAACCAATGAAGATTTCTTAAGTAATATAATTACCAAGAACAATAATATAGTAGCGAAGGATACCTTACATAGGTCGCCGCAGCCTATATATGAAGCTACATAAACAAAACGATAGCGCGATTCAGATGACAGACAACGTTACGCCATCTCTTGACATTAGTTGATAATGAACGTATAATTATGCTATGGTGACGTTTGAACATTCCGCCCACCATGGACAGAATGCCATATTATGTCCATCAAAAACCTAGAACGACATAATGCTAAAATGGTAAAACTGTTGCTATGATATAACCTTAAAATAAACATAAACTTGTGACCATAACTATAAAATTAATAAAAAAGAAACATTTAAACATACACCCAAAAATATAACTTTAATCAGTTAAGGACAAACTATAAAAACGGCAGTTCCCTTAAAAACATGCGTGTAATTTTGTCCAAACTCGAGATGCTTCTCAGTTACAATTCTGTAGGCATAACCATCTAGAGGGAGGAGGATTCTTTTCCTCTTTTTTTCTTCTTCTTTCGACCCGGTTTTACTCGAACTGCACTAGCACTTGAGTTTTTATGTTGACAGGTTTGGTCTTCATGCAGGGGAAGTTTGACGAAGTACCGACTAGAAGAGTCTCTTTTAGTAGTGTTTATAAAGAATTCCTCAAATTTCTCCTCTACTTCTACAAAAAACCCTTTGTTATTATTACATGATTCCGATTCAATTTTCCTGACCCTGTGCAGTAACTCATCTTCCGACACAAACAGATGCATACTACAGACATGCTTCTCTTTGGAATTTAAATTATTAGCATGAAGTTTACCAGATAAAATCCAGCCGAATTTAGTATTTTGGGCCACAGGAGACCCGAGTGGACCCTTGATCAAACCTTCTAATATAATTTGTTCAAATACTTCTGCTCCCAATAATATGTCTATTTTACTGGGTATGTCGTATTTTGGGTCTGCTAACTTTAAATGTGTCAGTGATGGCAACAGTTGAATTTTAGTCTTTCTTTCTGGAAGAAAGGCTTTCAACTTGTTAAGGACATGAGCTTTGACACAAAGTCGAAAGCTAGGATCGTGAAGTGATTGTATATTTAAATAAACTATATATCCTGAAGTCAAAGACTTGTCACTTCCTAGGCCCGATATCAAACTCTTGCTTGAAAACTTCTTCAGTCCCAGGAGTTGAAATGCAGACTCCGTTACAAACGAAGCCTGTGAACCTTGGTCTAATAAAGACCTTAGAGTAATATCGGATCTCGATCTTGATTGAACCCTTACCAGTGCTGTTGCCAGTAAAACTTGTGATTGACTTTTAGCGAAACATGAAGTCACAAGCGTGCTTGATTGATCCTCCGCTGATGTTGTTGCTACAACAACATTATCTTCTGATGACTCTACATTGTCGGTTGATTGTGGACTGTAATTAAAATGCAACAAAGAATGATGCCGTTTTTTGCAAATTCGACACCTAGTTGGATGGCGACATGATACCATCGAATGATTTATGCCTAAACAATTAAAACAGAGATTGTTAGTTTGGACAAAATTACGCCTCGTTTCACAATCATCTTTGGCAAACTTTTTGCAATTAGCCAATTTGTGGTTATTCTTACAATAAATGCAAAAAATGTTTTGGACGTGAAATGACTTACTGATGGACTGATTCAAATTATTACGATATTAATTTCTTGTAGACTTAGTATCCATGAATTCTAGTGCTCTAAAGCGATTTTCCAAAAAAGTATTAAATAGCTTTAACGTTGGTAGATCAACAGAGAATTCACAAATCTTACTCTCCCATAGTTTACGTGATTCAAAATCCAATTTGTTACTCAAAATATAAATCACAAGTATGTCCCAATTTTCTGTTTTAATGCCTAAATTTTGCAATCCATTTAATGTTTCATTTGTTGTATCTAAAAAATCTTTCAGGGCACTAGATGATTTGAAAGGGATTGGCCTTAAACTTATAAATCTTTTTAAAATACAGTTGGATATATACCGTTTGTTGTTGTAACGACTAGTTAATTGTTCCCAACATGCTGAATAATTATCACTTGTAATAGGAATATGTCTTAAGAGCTGATCGGCTTCACCACTAAGGTGACCTTTGAGGTAATGGAGTTTTTGCACATTGTCTAAAGACGCATTTTTATGGATAAGAGAATCAAACAAATCGTGGAAAGTCGTCCACTCCGTATATTTCCTAAAAAATATCGGGATTGATATTTTTGGCAATTTGACACAAGAGCGATCAATCTCTGCTACATTTCCCTCTGCACTTGCATTATTACTCCTATCCACTACAATGACTGACTCTAACACTTCTTTTAACTCTGCCTTATACTCTGTATACAATTCCTCAGTAACATCAAACAAATCGGTTTTACAATAGCTAGACTTTTTATAAATATCAGCTGAGACGCCACAAATAATCTTATGATGTGTTTCTTTAAAACACAACCAATACTGCTCCAACGACTCTAAACGCGTTTGTAAATATGACTTTGTTATTTTAGCCTTTGCCGATTTTTTATAATTTACTTGAGCTTTATTTATTTTTGCATGAGTATCTTCCTGAATTGCAATAAAGGTCTCCATATTAGCTTTAAATTATACAATCAAGATCTTAAAAGGAAAGGAAACGTAACAAAGTCAACCACACAAAACAGTAATTAAGTATTAGACATAGATAAGAAACAAAACATTCAAGTTCAAACTGCATACAAATTCCGACAAAAATTTTCTAAGTCTTTTAAATTTACAACATTTGTGAAAATCGGGCATAGGATCCCCGTATGTTCACTTTTTAAAGAATTATTCTAAGTCCTATATTACAAGCTTTTGCTAAGTCCAAACATCAGTTATAAATTTCTAAGTTTACATTTACTTTGCAATAGAGTTCAATTTTCTGTGATTAATTCCAAAGTACTCACGTCACAAACACCTCACTTACTGCTACCACATTCGGTTGATATAACTGCTTTGCTGACCGCAGCTGCTCCGCAATATGTGTTGTCACCAGTTCTCCTTAGCGCCTTCGTCACGTATTGTCGCCGGTGCTTCTGGTTCCATCCACTGGTAAAGCTTTACTTTTACTTTGCGCCCCGCAAGCAATAATCCTCTGCCTCAAGGATTTTTCCAAACTCTAAAAATCGCCCGTCCAACTAGTTTATCCGGCTCGAAGGACCATGAACAACCGTGAGGTCGTGGGCCGACAAATAAAATCAATGAAGATTTCTTAAGTAATATAATTACCAAGAACAATAATATAGTAGCGAAGGATACCTTACATAGGTCGCCGCAGCCTATATATCGCACTACCAATACAATACTGGTGCAAGTCAAAATATACTGATATTTGAAATTAAACTGTATTGTTCTTCAATACGACAAAATTTCCAATGTCAGTATGTTTTGACTTGCACCAGTATTGTATTGGTAGTGCGATATGAAGCTACATAAACAAAACGATAGCGCGATTCAGATGACAGACAACGTTACGCCATCTCTTGACATTAGTTGATAATAAACGTATAATTATGCTATGGTGACGTTTGAACAATATGTATGTATGTACTTCCACGTATATTATATTTTCCTTACTACAGTAAATATTGGGTATCTACTTATACTTTATATTTATTTTCATTTTTATCTAGTTTATTATTATGTATCCTTATATAATATAATAATATAGGTAATAATAATAAATTAACAAATAACATATTATAGTACACTATTCCTCAATATTATTCAAAATCTCTATCGCTTTTCTCTTTACTGTATTTTTGCTGTGAATACATATATAAAGGTATTGCCTTTAAATATATCATTATAAATCTGTGGCAAACGGGAGATGGGTGCATTACGCGCGTAGTTCTTTTTTTTTTTTTTGGAGAGAGACTGCTGGTTGCCGAGGGGCATTTCCAGCTTCACCGGGCTTGTTTTAGGGGCGGCGAGGTACGTAAAGGGTCAAGCCGTGTTGAAACGAATCACCTTTGGAGGATTTCTAGAGGGGTACGGCATCGCACACTTAAAAGTGCGCGTCCCCGTGCCCTTCCAGAGTCTCCGAAGGGTTCGGATCGGATCGGGGGCGCGTAGTTCGTGCTCGTCTTGGGAGTAAGAAACAATGACAGGGGCCGTCGACGGACGCGCTGGGTTCGTGCGTTGTAAGCTGTTCCATAGGGTCGACGTGTGGAAGGTTGTGAAGATGATGGAGTGGTCCATGGCGATGGTAAATAACGACTGCGTCTCTATATGTGATGTTGTATATTTACAGTGACTACATTGTGACTGCCTTATTACATTTGAATTTGCTTTATTACATTACTGCCTGTTTACGTTTGAACGCCGTAGCCTAAGGACACGACACGCGCTAGTAGCTACAAAAGTTATATCCACCCGCAATAACAATGGTTGTTAAAAAATGTGTAAAATGCAAGAAAAATGTTACCAAAAAAGTGCCTGGATTGGAGTGCAGCAGGTGCGAAATTGTAGTACACGCAGACCCTACTTGTTCTAAGCTATCCAATAAACAGCTGAACACTATCAAAAATTCAGCTGGCATAGAATGGAGTTGTCAGGAGTGTCTGAAAAATATTTCTCGTAGATCGTCGTTTGTGATCCCAGAAGATGATGACGACGAGGATGACGGTGAAACGGGTCACAGCGAAAACGCCCAAATCATTGATGCTAAAAAACTAGTACAGGACATCAGTCGAGAGGTAAAAAAAACCTTTCGCGAGGAGATCGGGGGTCTTGAGAGTTCACTCGAGTATCTCAGTGAACAACTTACCACCATGGAGCAGTCTTTAATAACACAGGACAAACGCATCAAAGAGGTAGAAAACCAGAACTATGATCTACTAAACAAAAATAAGAACCTGGAACTTCGGGTGAGTGCTTTAGAACAAGGGCTAAAAGATTTCGAGCAAAAGTCTCTTTCGACCTCGATAGAAGTTGCTGGATTACCAGAGGTATCGACCAATGAGATAGGTGCAATAATAGAAACTATCGCCCTGAAATTGGACATGGATAAGAAGAATGTACAGTCAACACAACGCCTGCCGGGTACAAAGGACAAACCAGGATCGATACTTGTAGAACTGAAGTCTAATATTTTACAACAACAGTGGATCGACGCTGGCAAGGACAAGTGCCTAACCGTGGGTGTGGTGGCGCCGGAAGTCCCGAGGGAGAAAGCAGATAAGCGTATTTTTATTAGGGAAGCCTTGACTAAGTACCAGAAAACTCTTCTATATAATGCTAAAGTTCAATTATTGAATAAGTCATGTCAATATGTATGGTGTAAAAATGGGAGGGTATGTGCCCGTAAAACCGGCAATAGTAAAATATATTATATCCGTACTATGCATGACATCAACCAAATTGTAAAACAAAGCTCCAATCAATCTGAGAAGCAACCTAGGACATCTTTTTCCACGCCACTTTAAAGAAATTATTAAGTACCTACTAAAATATTATTTGTTCTTTTCTTTTTTACCTAATTTTACGTTTCACTAAATGGATACACAAATAGGTGAAATCTTCAATTCTAATTCTCCTAATCATTTTTTCCAACAGCTACCTCCTAAAAGTATTGTTAGCTTGTCCTGCTTACACTTTAATATTAGATCAATTATAAAGAACTTCACTAAATTACAAGAAATAATTCATAATTGTAACTATCCATTAGATATAATAGTATTAACGGAAGCTGGTATCTCGGATAATATCGTTCACTTATACAACATACCGGGCTATAACCTGCATTCACAACTACGAATAAATAAAAAAGGGGGAGGTATAATTATATACGTACGAAACCATCTTAAATTTACAGTTATTCAACATAAGACCAACACGTTTGAAAGTCTCTCGGGCACTATAAAACTAAATTCAAAACTAAGCGCGGTTGTGTGTGCAGTTTATAGGCCACCATCTACCAATAAAAACCTGTTTGTTATCGAGTTGAGTAAATATATTTCTAGGTTTGATGTGAAACAGAACTTCCTTCTAATGGGTGACACTAACATCGATCTAAAAACCATAACGTCATACAAAGATGCATACACGGCGGCACTTGGCGAGCACGGGCTGATGTGTGGAATATCAGATTACACAAGAATCGAAACTAAACAAAACATTGTCACTAAATCTTGTATAGACCACATTTTTGCTCGTTTCCCCACATCACATCCGTTCTCGGCGGCGCTAGACGCCGTACTGGCCGATCACCGAGGTGTAATTTTTACGTGCATCGATGACGCGCCCACAGAGCCCGAGCGTATACGGCATGTTCCTAAGCATTTGATTGATTTTGATATACTTTATAGGGAACTTAAAAAAGTGAAATGGATAAAGTCTAAAGATATGAACTCGCCAGAAGAAATTTTAAATCTAATATGTAACTCATTTCAAATGGCAAAAAATTCAGCAACAAGTATTAAAACAATTGATTTAACAAAAAAAAATACCAAACGGTTTATCGCACCCTGGATTGACGACAACGTCACGAGGCTCTGTGATAAACGAAACAAATTGTATTGCAATTGGAAAAATAGCCCAAATGATGCTAAGTTAAGACTAGAATATAATAAGGTACGTAATAAAGTGCACAAAGTCCTAGAGAACAAAAGAAATGTATATTACTTAAAAAAAAAAAATTATAATTTTAATAACATAAAAAAAGTTTACGCTATTGTTAACGAGCTGTTAGGGAGAGGGTTTCTGTCTATTGATGCAGCTATACTAAAGGCGTTTAATGCGCAAGGTCTCAGTCCTAAAGCTATAGCTAATAACTTTGCAAATAGCTTTGACCGAGCGGTGAAAAATATAATCCCAAATTGTAAAATAAAATTATTTAACTCAATTAACACTTGTAAAACTCTAGACTCAAGTATTCTATTTCAAAATGCAACTTCTGATAGTGTTTATAAAATCATTAACAACTTAAATTCAAGTAAAGCACCAGGCATTGACAATATTAGGATCTCAGACATTAAACTGATAGGAAAAGATATATCCCCAACTATTGCTGACCTGATTAACTGTAGCATCAAAACTGGTTTGTACCCAAACAAATTAAAAGATGGATGTGTCAGACCTGTGCATAAAAAGGGAAAAAGGGATGATTATGCAAATTATAGGCCAATTACACTGCTTTCCTCAATTGATAAAATTGTAGAAAAATATGTATGTCAGCAAATACATAATTTTTATAGGAAACATACTGTAATAAACCAGTGTCAATTCGGGTTTCAATCAGGCAAGAGAACAGCAGATCTTTTATCTAAATTCACGGATGAAGTCAATAGTCATTTAAATGAGAAGAGACACGTGTTAGCCCTGTTTATTGATTTCTCACGTGCTTTTGACACTTTGGGGCATGATCAGTTGGTAGACAGGCTAGACAAATGTGGAGTGCGTGGCCCTTTGTTAAATTGGTGTAAAAGTTATTTGAAAAACCGAACTTTTTCGGTGAAGATCGATAATGCCTATAGTGAACCCATAACAATAACAGAGGGCACAGCACAAGGATCGGTGCTAGGACCCTTGCATTTTTTGTCCTATGTCAACGACATGGGCAACTGCATTGCTAACAGTACGTGCTATCAGTTTGCTGATGATACCTGCCTGGTTATCGGTAATAAAAATCCCCAAGCTGCCTGCGATCTTCTGCAGTCTGACCTGGACGCCCTCTCAAGATGGTGTCACGACGCTGGGCTGGTTATTAATGCTATCAAAACAAAAATGTTAGTTATAAAATCTCCGTACGTCAGGCACTCGCCAGTAAATAGACTGGTGATTCACAATCACAGTTGCCTGCATACTAACATCGCATGCTGCTGTCAGGGAATAGAAATAGTTGACAAACACACATATCTTGGGTTAGTTATAGACAATAAATTTAATTGGATTCATCACATTGAGCATGTCTGTACTAAACTAAGGCAGTTTCTGGCAAACATTACCATACTTAAAAATTCCATTCCATTTAAAGTCAAATTAATATTGTATAACGCACTAGCCGAATCCTGCATCCAATACGGTCTCAGTAGTTACGGACGAACTTACAAATCATATCTGGATCCGATAAATAAATTAAAGTTAAAAATACTTAAAAATATTGTTTCAAAAAAAATTAAATATCAATTTCAGGATGATGAAATTGGTCTTTTCAAACACTGTAAAACCTTACCAATATATATACAAGTACAATATACTTTATTGAAAGAACAATTTTTTAATAAATCCTTGAAGATTCCAATAGAGCATGCTGTATGTACTCGAGCAATGTCGGGAAACCGGCTTTGCAAGCCGCGCGCGAACAATGCGTACGGCGAGCGCAGAACCGATTTCCTAGTACCTCGTCTTATCAATGGGTTGCCGTCCGAATTAATAGATAGTGTCACTCAGAAAAACATCAAGTATAAACTGAAACAATATTTTTATAATTTATTGTAACATATTTTTTTCTTATTGACTTAATATTATGCGTATAATTAACTTTTTACTATATTATACCTACACCTAAATATTAAACTTATTTACACAAATTGTAAACTCGCGATAGCATAAGTTTAAACCTTAGTGGTTTTTTAAATGTATCGCATGCCATTACATTGTAATTGTTTGTTTATAAGATAAATAAACTAAAAAAAAAAAAAAAAAAAATCTAAACCTTACAAGACTATTTATACAATATAAACTGTGTAGATGTTGGAGGGAGGATGCCGTGACTTATCTTAATCAGATCTACATGCGATTAGGAATGCGTTTACAAACTCTTTAACCATACGTGAAGATAAGAAATTATGTGGCGACCGCAGGCCGCCACATAATTATTAAACAAACAAAAAATATATATTACTTAAAAATAATAAGTAATAACCATCAGTAATGGGAGATCTTTTAGCTTCGTCTACACAAGTGCATCCCTTAGTGATTCAGCTTTATCAACTTATGCATTGTTGTGACCAGATATTTTTTTATTTTGAGAGATATTATTTTTTCATAAAATTAATTAATCAACGCAAATTTTGCTGTGAACAAATAACAATTTGAAAAAGTGTTGAAAATTTTTTTGTTGTTTACTTTAACTTAAGTAAAAGAAATTACAAATATTCATTATTTTTCTCGGTGGCGAAAATAGCTTGTCTCTTATTTTTTTATGAATATTCCTAAGATTTCTTTGTAAAGTCCTATTATAACATGTTATTGAAAAATCAAATGTCCCGATTACATTATACAATTTCTGGTCACGTCTACATCAAGTTTGTGAGCACAAAGGGTTTACGCATCGAACCGACAAAGATTTTATAGATTGTGCCTTGCCCCGAGAGAACTCCCCGGGTTGAACTACGAATATTGACGTTAAGAATTTGTATTGTGAAAACTCTGAGCTAGAACTTGGAAGTAATATTGCAAAACTTTGGTCTAGCAATCGCAACTTATGCAGGACGTTTACAAACGACTACACTTTTACATCTGTCCGAATTGAGGTCTCTGAAAGTTGGAATAGCATGATATTTTTAATTTTAATGTGACTTGGATGATCCGTATTCCACAACAGGGAAGTGTTTTGCCTTTACCTCACCTACTGATTAACTGTCAGTCTTATCTCTTCATGTCGACACTTTACAACGCTACTTACATGAGAAATACCTTAGATAAGATGCAAACTAGTCAGACGCATTTACAACAAGCCCTACCACCAACCAAACCGAACCTAGCTCGTGAAATAACTATTTGAATAAAATGCACCAAGTTAATCAACTAAATACGCCGAATTCCCGGCTGGCTATTTCTCCTTACCGTTCAAGAAGTGTCTAGTGGCTAGCTCCAATATAATACCTAAGGTTTACACGTAGAAGGCAGCTTCAAAGAACAGGGAGTTGTGATTAATGTCACACTTGATTTCAAAGTAACCATTTCGATTGTACCTCAGAACAAGAACTAAAGCAGTTCAGAGCACTGCAAACAAGTTAATAACACTAACAACCACAGACCTATAAATAGGTCAGTGCTAACTACGCAATACCTTCGTGGCAATATGACATCGGTTACACGCTAATTCTGGCGTCAGTTCAGTCCATCATTCTGATCAGAATGACGGGAGAATTATCGTGTAACCCTCGGACTGACAGACTGATGGTCTGGACTGATGAAAATTAAATATTTTAAATAATTTTCGTCAGTCTGTTTCGAATGACAGAAGACTGATCGTGTAACCTGCTTGTGTCATTCTGGCATCAGTCACCGTCCACGCAGTGTTGGGAAATCACACTAATATTATAAATGCGAAAGTTTGTGTGTATGTCTGTATATTTTGTTCCTTCTTCACGCTGCAACGGATAAATGGATTTGGATGAAATTCGGCATACAGATAGTTTATAACCGGGATTAACAGTTTTTATCCCGATATTCTTATTATTGGATTCTTACAGTTATTTGATATACTAAACTAAATTGTACCATAAAACATAGCTTTCTAATTATTGTATTCTTTTATACAATATTTTCCTATTTGACACAATATAGGTTCAATATTATGCCACGCAAGTCTAAAATGTGTGAACGAACGTATCACGTACTTATAAATATCACCTATCTTTTGCATTAACCTTAGGCTGTATGGGAATAATTGATCGTAGCAGGCTTCTTTTGTAGCAGGTTTTTTTTTTGACGATCCCCCCTTTTGTGACTGGCTCTCGCTACGCTCGGGAAAAAAAAATAACTTAACCTAAAGGCCCGTTTTCACTTTGATTAGTGCGAGTGCAGGTGATTAGTAATTGCGAGTGTTTAGTGCAAGTTTGTAGTGCAAGAAGTGTCCAACTTTATCAAGTGGCTGTGTTTAGTAAATTCAGTTGTTTATTCACTAAACACTCGCAATTACTAATCACCTGCACTCGCACTAATCAAAGTGAAAACGGGCCTTAACCAACAGTAAGGATTTACGTAACTTCAAACACGTGTAAAAAAAACCACGCATCTCCGTCTCTCTCGGGGTGGGGTGGTGTCGATTGAAAGGGGTAACCAACCCCTATAAAAACCAACCCTTATCAATTCCTAATTCGTGCCGCCGATTACTAAATCCAACCCAAGATATTAATTTTTGAAAATTGACTAGACCTAACCTCAAAATGTATGATCAATATCATTCTTTTTATTAGAAATTAACTAAATTAGCTTTTACCTATACAAGATTTGTGTTTCGTTTCCAACAGTAATTTGAAAATTATATAAAACTATCGTCTGTGACTATATTATATTTATTTAATTTATCTCCTAGCAATGATAAATAATGTAGGTAGTATACTTTTTAGTTAAATAATACTGATAAATATGTTAATACTGCAAATACTACATTAAAAAAAACACCACAACGCGTTAACATAACACGTAACAAAACGTAATACACGTAAATACGAAATGTCAGTCGCAAAACGACAAAATTCAAAGGAAATTTTTAAGATTTTCAATTAAATATTACAAAAAAAAACATGTTTTCGAGATAAGATAATTAGTGAATAAGTGTAAAAAAATATAATCTTTCGAATAGTAAACATCTGAAATTGAAAAACGTGGGTCCATAATCAATAGCTGAGCCGAAGACTGTTGCGTTCTGTGTCCAAACGGCGACTGTCGTACTTTTTATCAGTCTGTTGTCAATCTGGACTGATCATGTAACCGTGTTCGTTTTCCATCATTCTGGCATCATTCAAAACTCTAAGCAGACTAAAGACTGGACTGACGCCAGAATTAGCGTGTAACCGATGTCTTATACATCGGTTACACGCTAATTCTGGCGTCAGTTCAGTCCATCATTCTGGCCAGAATGACGGGAGAATGATCGTGTAACCCTCGGACTGACAGACTGATGGTCTGGACTGATGAAAATTAAATATTTTAAATAATATTCGTCAGTCTGTTTCGAATGACAGTAAACTGACAGGAGACTGATCGTGTAACCTGCTTGTGTCATTCTGGCGTCAGTCACCTTCTACGCAGTGTTGGGAAATCACACTAATATTATAAATGCGAAAGTTTGTGTGTATGTCTGTATATTTTGTTCCTTCATCACGCTGCTACGGAAGAATGGATTTGGATGAAATTCGGCATACAGATAGTTTATAACCTGGATTAACAGTTTTTATCCCGTTATTCTTATTATTGGATTCTTACAATTATTTGATATACGAAACTAAATTGTACCATAAAACATAGCTTTCTAATTATTGTATTCTTTTATACAATATTTTCCTATTTGACACAATATAGGTTCAATATTATGCCACGCAAGTCTAAAATGTATGAACGAACGTATCACGTACTTTTAGATATCACCAAATCTTTTGCATCAACCTTAGGCTGTATGGGTATAATTGATCGTAGCAGGCTTCTTTCATCCGATGGGAGGGGGGAGGGGCCTACCCCCCCGTACTACTCCCCCCCTCGGCAATGGATATTTTTTGAGATATGGGGGTTGCTTTAGTATTTGGCGGCAGTCGGAGGGGGGGGGGGAGGGGTGTGCCCTCCTTCTTAATAATCTATCACTACAAAAAACCAACAAAAACCTTTGACTTAGTTGACAGTTTTTTTTTTGACGGGGATCGTCAAAAGATCGTCTTTTGTGACTGGCTCTCGCTACGCTCGGGAAAAAAAAATAACTTAGCCTAACCAACAGTAAGGATTTACGTAACTTCAAACACGTGTAAAAAACCTCTCTCGGGGTGGGGGGGTGTCGATTGAAATATTGTCTATAAAAACCAACCCTTATCAATTCCTAATTCGTGCCGCCGATTACTAAAGCCAACCCAAGATATTAATTTTTGAAAATTGACTAGACCTAACCTCAAAATGTATGAACAATATCATTATTTTTATTAGAAATTAACTAAATTAGCTTTTACCTAAACAAGATTTGTGTTTCGTTTCCAACAGTTATTTGAAAATTATATAAAACTATCGTCTGTGACTATATTATATTTATTTAATTTATCCCCTAGCAATGATAAATAATGTAGGTAGTATACTTTTTAGTAAATAATACTGACAAGTATGTTAATACTGCAAATACTACATTAAAAAAACACCACAACGCGTTAACTTATCACGTTAAAAAAGGTAATACACGTAAATACGAAATGTCAGTCACAAAACGACAAAATTCAAAGGAAATTTTTAAGATTTTCAATTAACTATTACAAAAAGAAACATGTTTTCGAGATAAAATAATAAGTGAATAAGTGTAAAAAAATATAATCTTTCGTATGGTAAACATCTGAAATTGAAAAACGTGGGTCCATAATCAATAGCTGAGACTGTTGCGTTCTGTGTCCAAACGGCGACTGTCGTACTTTTTTATCAGTCTGTTGTCAATCTGGACTGATCATTTAACCGTGTTCGTTTTCCATCATTCTGGCATCATTCAAAACTCTAAGCAGACTAAAGACTGGACTGACGCCAGAATTATCGTGTAACCGATGTCTTACAGAAATAAATGTCCGTAAAAAGCGTTTATCAAATAAAGCCACGTCAAGAGAATTCACATTATCCTTACGAACGTCCAAATTTTTCTGTTTTTCATTTATCTCATCTGCAAACCTCGTTTTGATCCCCTAATGGTTTTCCAACAGATAAAACTTGGCTTTGTTTATTTTCGTGGGCTTTATTTATTTTTATCGGTGTTGTTAGCGACAGCTGCGCCGCTTGTTTATCATTCCGCTTACCCTGATCGGGATTCTTGCCTCCATTTTGTAATTCACCTGACTCCGATTAGTGAATAAGGGAAGCGCAAACAGTATGGTGATTGAAGTTCTTTGTGACTGAGAAGATGAAAGTCCCAAAAACGGCTTTGGTCTGACGTCTGCGTTACTATAACTTGAGGTGCTGGTGAATGCATTCTCCACCAGGTAATAACCTAACCTTAAGGACCTTAGGTCCATGACCAGGTTGAAGATCGCAATAGGTGAAATTTGGCTATTATTGACGGTTTTATTAGGGATCCACAACATTATAGGGACGATTGAAAAGAAAGCAAGGGGTTTTTATAATAACCTACTCCTACACCAGGAATCTTCAATTTAAATAAGATTATGGTAGGCTAGCTACTATCATAAAACCCAAGATAACATGAAGGCGTTACAACTTCCATCTTATTATCTTATCTAGGTCTATCGCCATAACTATTATGCTAGTAAAATAATTTCTGCTGGGTTATGAGATTCGAATCTTTTACTGTCAGGTCACAAAATATTCTGGGGCCCGAGCCAGGGTCCCCCTGACTCTGAGACCGATGCTCATGCCAATGACCACAGAGAGGCTGGAGAGGTTGAGTTGTGTTAATCTATATATTAATACGTGAAGCAAAAACTTTGTACTCCTTTTTAAGAAAATTGCGCGGACAGAGGGGTATGAAATTTCGCACACTTGTAGTTTTTATAGAGAAAGTTATCCGAGTGTTAATATTTCTTTTTTATTATGCATAAAATACATTAACACCCGTTTGCATTTGGGTTTGCGGTTGGGTTGCGTTTGGGTGTAAATCAATAAAACAAACATTACACACACTACCATGTATTTGACACACACGCATAGTATTTGACACACACGTATATAATACTCTTTTCAAAAATGGAAGAGGAGCGGCCGAATTCCGGCAATGTCAATCCAAACTCACATTGTATCTTTTTTAATTTTTCATTGCTTAGGATACAATCCGTGCAGCCTTAATAAAATTACGAATTTCGAATTTCGACCACTGGGCGACCACTAGTGTAAGTATGAACTACTGCTGTGGTTTCACTATGGCAGGAGTAATCCGTTGTTGATCCGGTTCACGCGGGAATTGGGGAATCGTAACAGGCTTCATTTGACAAATTCTGGAAGGCAGCCGCCCGGAGGCGCCGCAGTTGTTACAAAAACGTTTTATTTAATATCAGTTACTTTCCTTCGTGCTGCCACTTTGTTGTATGATGTAGATTTTTATTTTTGGTACAGAATAGCTGCAGTGATCAAAACTATAGTTTGTTTTCTGTATCAGGTACAATAAATACACTATTAATGTTAATATATATTAGTTATAATAGTTTATTTTCCTTAAACACAAATGTTGAAAAAATTTCCACGAGCAGGATTTGAACCCGCACCCTTCTGACATACCGGGTCAGGTGCTCTTCCAATTGAGCTAACCAGCCCGCCGAAATTATTCAACACTATTTTACTTTTTACTTTGAAAGCCAAAGGCGCCCATTCAATGTCAAAAACTACCGTTATTAACATCTGATCATAATATTAATATAAAATCTTTTTATCAACATTTGTGTTTTTGTAATTTGTTCGCAACAAAATTTGCGTTAAAAATTATATAAACATTTTATTTTCCTTAGTCAAACTAAAAGATTGTACGGTCGCCCAAAAATTGGTTTACCTCCCTAAGGTTGAATGTCGCATGGCAGATTCATAGGCGATAAAGATTAGTTTCGCTTGCAGATCGATCTGTTAACTACTATTGACATCTTTATTTGATTAGATTACTGTTTGTTTTGACAATATGTCAATTGTCAGTTTTCTTTTTTTCTTTTTATCAAATAGAATTGGTTATCTAATATAAATAGTTTTTATTACTTTTGTTTAGAAAATTGATATTTTCTTTACAGTAATTAATGTCTTATCCACTTGTAATAAAGGTTAAAATGTCATGCACTTATAAGTGACCTACGACGTATGAATATTTATCAATTAGGTTTACATCATTAATATGCATCTCTTTCAGTGATATCTAGTATGAACGTTGTTGTAATTTTCGATGACTAGAAAACTAAATCAAAACTGGTACACCACTTTCTTGGGCCACTGTACGTAAGCAAACACGCAAGTATTTTCAATTCAATTAAAATAAATAGTTAAGCCTTAACTTTTTGCTGAAATTGACGCTGAAATAATTATCTTCTAATAACCTACTGTCAAATGATTTTGAAAGAAGATGACATATTATTATTGCTAGTCAATTCAAGAAGATAAATCAGATTTTTTAGACCGCACATATTTTATTATTAAAATAACTAGACATTTTCTATTCCTATTCTCCTATTATTTATATTGTCACTTTAAGCATTCACAATGGTGTGGCCAACAGAACACGATGTAAAGTTGAGTGAAGTAAGTAAATACCTCAATGAGATTTGAAAGAATAATTAGTATTTACCTAAATAATGTTAAGATATTACGATCAGTAATGCCAATCATAAAGGCTTATTAATCCTAGGATTATTTGTATTTCTAATTAGTGCTGTAAAACTTCTAAGCAAAGACTGATCAGCAATACGAATCTCGAGGAGTGCGTGCCTTTAGTGTATAATCACTTCTTGAAACTGTAAACATGTAACTTTATAGAGATACATCATTGGAATCTGCTATAGGAATCCGCTCTTGTCTACATGGGAGAGACGTAAAACTACACAGATATTATTTTTTAAAGTGTAGTTCTTTCCCTGAGGAACCGGCTAAGGTCATAGACCATGCTACCATGTCATTAGTTTCTTAATTTCATTAGTATTATCTATAGAACTCTATATTTCCCCCGTATGGTGCCGGGGATAAGAATTGCACCACCCCATCTCTTCCCGTGGGTGTCGTAGAAGGCGACTATGGGACCATTCCAGAGGATGGGCAGCAGCGTCTCTCTGTGATTATTCTCTTACTGCGATCGCCAACCCGCCTGCCAAGCGTGGCGATTATGGCAAATTCCCCTCAAAATGATTTATCCTTGAGGAGGAGGCTTTTGTCCAGCAGTGGACGTCTTTTTGGCTGAGATGATGATGATGATGATGATGATTAGTATTATCTGTTATAAACTGTATATAGGATGATGATAAATTATAATAGAAATGAGAAGTGAGAAATGATATACCCCCCAACCCCTCGGTATCTTAGTAAAGATGTGGGGCTTTACTAAGTCCTCACGCGGACTTCTTGAGAGAATTTGAAAAGTGCCGTTGCACTGTTTTGTTTTATTTGCCAACACTCATGCACACTCACGAAGACTTAACGGTTAATAATCCACCAATATTTCACATTAATATTCGACATAACACAAATTTTAGAAAATAAAACAAAATCGCAGGCATGTCTCTTCACTTTCCCGCCAAGAAGTCTCAACTACGCATATAGATTTCTGATATAATTTCTAAGTGGTGTTACCTTTCGAAAATACACACTTTTTATTATCGCAGCAACGCCCACGACGTCGTCCACGCAAACACCCGTATCCCGTAAGAGTTTAAAAAAAACTTGTCTTACGCCTTGTCTAAATCTTAAAGCAAACCTCTGTGCAGAAATACAGCTTTATAGGTTTTGACTGGGTGTTAATATAGGCCAGTGAGTCAGTCAGGTTTATTTTAATATGTATTAATTCTCATTAACTTAATTATGAACATTGTATGTTTTACTCCTTACCTCTGTGCAGAATTTCAGCTTTCTAGGTTTTGTCTGGGCGTTGATAAGGACCAGAGAGTCAGTCAGATTTGTTTTTAAATGTATTAAAGGTCTCTGCATATTTAACGAGATATTAACTCGGACGGAACGTGAGCGGTACGGTGACGTGACTGCCTCGTTCATAACGGGAACGTGGTGTAAATGAATACGCACCGTGACAGTGACACGGATCTAACGTGCTAGTGTTGTGAACAAGGAAAGATGGATTTTTCATTTCAATAATTGGCTTTAATTGCTATTGCTCTAGATGATGAAATAGCTACGACTGTGAACAAGAAAAGGAGATTTTCTGTAAAAAAAACAAAAAATTAAACGGAATGTAATTATAATTTTCAATTAATATATGGCATTAAGATTTTTTTAAATTTAATTTTTTTAGATTAGAAAAATGTTAGGAAGGTATGTTCTGAACCTTGATTAAAAACAACTTCTAAAAAAACTAATATGAAACCGTGACAGGTGTCTTATTCATAGAGATACAAACATATTAAAATCTCAAATTTGTATGCGGATAAAAGTTCTCCTGGTTTGATCTTATTTATATAACAATAAATAAAATTAGGAAAAATTTTGTCTACTAAAAATAATACATACCCCATCTAAAGGTATTGGTCTCTTATTATGATATAACTTTTTGAGATATACAATGGGGTATTTGACAGGTTTGAGAAAAATATGTCTAATGGTTCATTATAGCATAATATATTTGCAATTTGACTAATTCGTTATGAATTTCTTTATTTTTTATAAAAAACGCCATTAAAATTCAAATTAATAAAATAGCCGCCAAAACGCTGAATGCAGGTCACGTGATGTCGTGACGTCACCTGCTTGTAAGCAAACTTTTAGCTGTCAAATTAAACGTACAAAACTTTGATTGACATTTACTGTAAACAAGCTGGTGACGTTACTCCAGATTCAGCGTCATCCCGTGCGTTTTTGATCACGTAGTCAATCATAAAAAAATTATCATGTTATTAATGATTTTTTTTTTAAATATACTTATTTTAAAATTTTGTGCTGGCTAAATTAGTTTTAAAACATGTTTAATATTAAGTTAACAACAGTTTGATCAATATTTTCATTGTAGTCAAATACCCTATTATGTTCATATTAATTTAACTAATACATGGATATTTTTTTAATTTTAAATTTTTTCAAAATGTCGTATATTTTGCGTACGATTTTGATCACTCGTACATCGTACAAGACAAGAGCCAAAAAGGTCGTATAAATTCGATTTAAATCGTATGGTTGACAACACTGCTTCTCTCTCCGGAACGAACGGAGTGTGCGTGCATACGTAGCGGAAACACGGACGGGACGGGGCACACGCGGGGCGGGACGTGCTAAACATCGTCGGCGACGATATGCCATGTCATGATATGGGCGAGTGCCACGTTCACGTCCCGTCCGTGTCTCCGTGACATATGCTCTTTCATATACATTTTGTATGAAACGATAATTCCAAAACTTCCCGTCCCGTCCCGTCCGTGTAAAAACCCGTCACGTATGCAGCGACCTTAATTCTCATTAACTTACGTTCCGTACCGTTCCTCTGGCCGTACATCCGACTAAATTTCGGAACGCCTGGCAGTATACAGTTGACATCTTACAACTAACAATATAGGCCTAGTCTATCGTATCTTCCGAAGTTATCACGATTGCAACACACGTGCATGCTACTACGCCACATTAAGTCTCTTGTTCCCTATTTGGTAACGCTGCATTCGAGTTCAGGACACTTCAATCTAAGGAAATATTAGGACCCCCCGTACGGATAAACAGTGTACCTAGCTTCAAAGAGTTCCGTGTGTTATCTGTTTTACTCTTATTTGTAATGAAGTTTACATGACGGGTACAGAACACGAAATATATATTTCAAGCGCGATACAATGACGAGCTCTATTTACAGTTTCTAAATGAACTTTCCTTTACATTTGCGGAGTAATTATTATCATATCATACGTAATCATAAATATGATTACGGTAAAATGAGTACTAGACCACTTAAAATAAGGAAACTAAAACCTTTCTACTAATGTCATACTAAATTTATGGAAGTGTTTAATGTCAAAATTTTGGATACTTCTCGTTTGATTTTTAAAAAGTTATTGATATCATTTTACTCATTAGGTAACGTACTTTCGATATCAGTTTAAATTTTTTTGATATCTGTAATAGTTAAGGGATAAACGCCTGGACACACTTAACGATTACATCCTGTATATCCAACATTGATGTAAAAAATAACAACTCCTTGATTCTTTTTCAGTATGACGCTATGGAGCTGCCAGGTCAACAGCTATCTGCTACAAATGCTTACACACCATTTGACCACGTGCTCAACTTAGATATCAAAGCCGCCCCGGGCTGCCAAAGATTAACTTCCATTATAGCGGCCATGGGTATTATATTTAAACACTAGCCAATTACCATACAGTGCAGGCTTATGGAAATATCATCTTCTTAATTGAAACTTAACTTATAGTCCACATTGCACACCGGAGCAACCTGTAATTTAGATGGCACTTAGCTTTAAGGTGACGCATCGCTAAACAAATAATCTAATACGGAGCGTTTGCGCCCCGTACCATAAGAAAACTGTTTTTTTTCTTTCCAATTAAAACTATAAATAAGTTTTAAAAAATGAACTAGCATATTGAAGTGTATGTTAAGACTAATCTACTAAGACAATTAAGATGCTTAAATCGGTCTGGTTTGCCTTTAAAATGCAAATCTATGTTTTAAAAGAGGTTACTTTGAAATTTTTGTCTCTTTTATAAAAGTTAACAAATCGTGTTTCTGCAACTAGCAAAATGAATTCAATTAAATGAAAAATCATGTCATCAAATATGACTTTCATGTGTTCTGTAATTGTTGGAAAAAATCAAGATCCCCGCCACGTTAATTTCCAATGCGTCGCCTTAAGTTTGTTTCTTTTTATAATTTTTGCTTGTACCAGTATTTAACTTGTTGGTTGTACTAATAAATAAATAAAAACTAATTAGTCTAAACCAGCTTTAATTATAGACCATTGATTTACGCGTTGAAAGTACTCATAGTTTTCAAATCATAGTGAATACGCTAGCGTTATTGTCAAATGTTCAAATGGTGGGACGCACTTTGAATAAAGTAATTTTGTTACTTATAAGGAATCTCTTTTCATACAGTATGTTTGTATCGATTACAAAGTTTATGTTGGGCTTCGTTTAGGGTTATGAGAGGATGGGGAAGATCGCGTGGTGAAGTGAGCGTGTATGGGACGACTTAGTGGCCGACGGCCAATTGGTCATCCCAGGTACCACTGGGGGAATGAAGTGGGGAAGGACTTGCGCGGGCTCCATGTGGATGACTGGCAGGAGGTGGCACAAAACAGACCCAGATAGAGGCATAATTTTTTTTTGAGAGATAGTTTTCTGATTGCTTCAGACGGCATTTTCAGCTTCACGAGGCTTGTATGGGGGCGCTGAGCAACTTAAAGGGTTCCTCAAGCTGTGTGAAACTAATCACTTTCGAAGGTTTTCTAGAGGGAACGGCATCACGCACTAGAGCGTGCCCCCGTGCCCTACTAGATTCTCCGAGGGATTCGGATCGAATCGGATAGAGGCTCTTATGATCGGAGTGCAAGACTCACTTCGAGCCGCTGAGCCAACTTAGTAAGTAGTAACTAAGTATTTTAAGGTTTTGATGAACATACTTTGGACCTTTTTATTTCTGTTTCTACAGGTAAGTCCACTAACGACATGGAGATAATGGAAAAGATGATTGCAAACGGAATGAATGTCGCCCTTCTTAACTTGTCCTACGGTTTAAGGGAGGATAATATTGAAACTATCAAGATGTTACGCCAAGCCGCCAAGAACTTCAGCGTAAACATGGGGCGGAACTGCCCGATGGCTATTGCTTGCCAACTGCCAGGACGAAAGATTAGAACTGGAAAAGTAGCAGTTGTATGCATTTTATGTTATGGTAGTTCATCTTCGATCGTCTCTTAATGAAGCGTATTAAATGGCGTAGTACTACTAAACAAGTTCAAATGACACTTTGGCAATGACCTAAAACAAATTTAAAATAATAATTAACTTTTGTTAAAGTGGAGAAGCAATCAGCTATTTGTAAGCTAACTGTTCACACAAGAGTAATTTACATTTCAGAGTTATGGAGAGTTCGTCGAATTGAAAACTGGTGAAGTTGTTAGACTTACTACCGATGAATCTTATAAAGAAAGGTGTTCCACTTACACTGTCTATGTTGACTTTATGTATTTCGCCAATCAAATGAACAAGGGTAACCAGGTTTTTCTGGACAATGAAACGATCCAGCTGAAAGTGGAAATGATTTCAGCAACCACGTTGACTTGCAAGATTGAGAGAGGTGGATTCTTGGGTTCATACAAAGATGTATTTGTGCCGAATGTTGTATTCGATATGCCTAACTATACAGATAGAGATAAGTTAGATATAGAAATGGCAATAAAGAATCAGGTAAGCACTATTTTTCTTTGTGTATGTAAAATACCATGCTGTTTGTTCAGTGATCACGTAATGACGCTACAGACATCGAATTATTAAAGCAAAAGTTAATGTTTAATAACTAATCATTAGATCGATATTAATTAACCAATAACACTTTTATTGCGTTATTTTCTAGGTTGATATACTTATCGCCCAGTTTGTGAATGGACCATCAGCGATATTAGAACTCAAAGATTTATTAGGAGAGAAAGGCAAAAAAATTGCTATCGTTGCCAACATTCAAACAATCGAAGGGTTCAGGAATTTTGATCAGATAATAGCCGTAAGTTCATTCTTTTGTATTTAGTTCAAACATCCTTTGAAAGTATTAAAAATTTAATATAATACTTAAATGAATTTTAAGGTTGCTAATGGTGTGATCATTACTAGACAAGAGTTAGGTTCAGATATTACTCCAAAGAAATTAGTAATCGCTCAGAAAAATATGATAGCTCGTGCAAATAAGGTAAGCATTCACTTCAACATAAGTTGTAACAGCAATCGTGTGTAAACGGATTTTTGACGGACCACGGCAATTTATCTCCCAGGCCAATGTTCCAGTCCTTATCAGTGCTCACCTTCTAAGCAGTATGAGGTTCAAGAAGATTCCTCTACGAGCTGAACTCTTAGACGTTGGGAACTGCATCCTTGACGGAGCTGATGGTCTCATACTAACGGCTGAAACCGCCGTAGGACTGTACCCGGTGGAAACTGTAGCCTATTTGGCAAGCGCAACCAAGGAAGCCGAAGCTTGCGTGTGGACTAAACAACTGTTCCATGACCTAATAGAAAAGGTACATTTTGTCACGTTATTCCATTAAGTCTTGTACAGTACAAACAGTACATTTATCGACCGGAAACATATGTCATTATCATCACCAGTTTTTTATGTGTACCCACCTGCTGGGGCATGAGCGTTCTCTCTGAATGGATAGGGGGAAGGAGCCATTAACCACGCGGGCCTTATGCAGATTGGTGGTTGTTAACGAATACTAATGCAACCGGGACCAACGGCTTTACGTGCCTTCCAAAGCACAGGTGAGCTCGAGATGATAAATTTTTGGTCACCCATCCGATGACCGGCCTTTGCGAAAGTTGCTTAACCTTAGCAATCGCAGACAGGGCGCGTTCAACCTAACAACCTAACAACAACCACGTTGTATTTCGACTCAGACTCCATTGCCCTGTGATCAAGCGACTGGTGCGGCGCTAGCGGCAGTGCTGGCGGCTCAGAGAGTCATTGCAGCAGCCATTGTGGTGGTAACCACTACAGGGAAGTCTGCCCAGCTGGTTGCGAAGTACCGCCCCAGGTGTCCCATCATAGCGGTCACCAGATACGCACCAATAGCGAGGCAGCTGCATATGTGGAGGGGAATCATGCCGATTGTCTACGAAGGTATACCATTTTGTATTTAGAGTAATTCTTTTTTTTTTACTTTCAGATGCATGGCTTTCATCTTTCCCGATTTTCAGTGACGGACCGAAAGGTGGAAAAGCACTTACCCTTGGTGTTTTAAGAGTCAATGGGCTGTAATTACTGCTTAAGAGCGTTTACACCGCACACTAGCGCCGCCAATGAAAAAAAAAAGATATCTAGTAATTAGAGATAGAAAATCAAATTATGCTCAACAAACTATCATCTTAGCCAAAAGACGTCCACTGCTGGACAAAGGCCTGTAAAACACGTCAACTGCTGGACAAAGGCCTGTAACAAACTATCTGAATGAAGTAATTTAGCATTTTTACGTCACCTAATAAACACCTGACATGTTATGGTTTAGTTAAATATGGCGTTATAGTTAAAAGTGGCCATAACGTCTTATTTAACTAAACCATAACATGTCAGGTGTTCATTAGGTGCCGTAAAAATGCTAAATTACTTCATTCAAATAGTTTGTTGAGCATAATTTGATTTTCTATCTCTAATTACTAGATATGGTTTTTTTTCATTAGTGGCGCTAGTGTGCGGCGTAAACGCTCTTAACGTCAAATAAAGATGTAGTAGTTATAGCACAATATTTTTAAAGCAAAGTAAAGCGTATATACTTTCCCATTAATGCGCTTACAACTAGCAACTAAAAACTCCGCTACCAAAGAAGAATTTTGGAAGTTGACTTTAGATTCGGCGACCCAAACAGTGAAAACTGCGAGTTGTGCTCTTCGTACAATAAGAAGTGAGCCCGCTTGACAGCTCCGATCACATATCTGGAAAATATACTGGACTATATACGTGTCCACGCGGCAACTCTCATGAGATATTAGTCTTATGAGTTCTAGATGAAGAACGCACTTCGGCGGGTCCTAATCTGACGTTATGACCTAACGCTAATGGTCCTTGTGCGAATTGGTTTACTTGCGCAAGGTCGTCTGACGCTTCTCGTATATCCATTTAAATCGGTTGGTAGAAGTTGCCAGTAGAAAACTTAAAGTATTCTATAGCAAGGTTGCCCTACTAATAGGCAAAGGTCTCCTTCATCGAAATCAAGACATCGCTGCTATTAAAGGGTATTGGCTAACACACCAATTACTTTTCCCAAACAAATGCGACAAATTTGGAAAAATCCGAAACGTACTATGTCCAACTCAAAAATTGAACCCAAGACCTCTGAATATTGGGCTGAGTGCTTTTTGTCACTCGGCCACCGAGACGGTAAATAAAAATACTATTTTTTTTTAGATTCACCTGACATTGACTGGCAGTGTGACCTCGAGAAAAGAGTCAACTTCTGTTCAAAGTGGGCGATGACCATGGGTTTTATCAGGGTTGGTGACCCTCTCGTCATCGTCTCGGGCTGGAGACAAGGTTCTGGGTTCACAAACACCATGAGAATTGTATACGTTGCTGCCGATAGCACGGTTGCTTAATCGACCTTTTTTTATATATAATTTATTTATTAACTGAACTTGTTTGTAGATGATGTAGTTGTAATAAATGTAATTTTGGACTGTTTTGGTGTTTTTATGGATTCATTCTCATAGTGGGTTTTAAAAGTTTTTTTTATAATAGAACATAAAAGTTAATAATAGTAAGCTATAGGTACTAATAAGGTAATAATTTTGCTCAAATAAAATACAGCATTATTTTTTTCAGTATTTTAATATTTTTGTTATAGAATTACTCGTATTTACACACGTATTTGTTTTTATTTATACACATATTATTTTTTAAATATTAGTGTTGACACGCTATGCGGTAGCTCAATGTGAATTGGTGTATTTAACAACTGCATTTCTAAAAGAACAACCTGCACCAACAGTTTAGGGAACTCGAGCTATATCTATGTGGTCACCTATCCGATGGCCAAACATGACGGAAGTCGCTTAACTAGCAAGATCGCAACCCGAACGTAATACTTGCCATTGGCAGCTTTCTTTTGTAGTGGAAAAAGTTCTCAAATTATGTAGAGTATATTATAATAATACATTTTTATCCGTGCGGAGACGAAGAAAGAATACTATTCTCCGCCCCTCTCCTCCGGTGGGTGTCGTAAGAGGCGACTAACGGATTTTTGAGCTTCCATATGCTCCACTGCGTGGTAGGGCTTGCCCGTCTGGTTAGTGACCACCGTACGCATGGTGTAAAACCCGTCAAGTGACCGCTTGTCGGTCGCGTTTCGGGATAACCAGAGCTCAAGTGGATGTTGCTGCGATGCACTTGGTATGTGGAGGCTTCCGTCAAACCAGTGCCAGGAGGACTTCGTTAACCCGCCGACCAGGGAGACCCGTAGAAACGGCTGTCCCGCTGGCCGCCCGTGGCACAGTACAGGGGCCCAAGCGAGCCTAACCAGCTCGTGAGGCTGCCTCACCATGCCACGCATAATCTCAGGGTGGTCCGTCGTGCCGGTTGGTGACCGGAAGGTGGGGTCCCGGCGGCCATTCCCGGGGGGGTTTGGGGGCCAAAATAACATTAATTTCGTTTATAGGAATATTTTTGGTTTAAAGATGAAATATCTAGGTACCTGTAAGATCAGCACCCTTTTTTTAAATATAATATAAAACATTAATTACGTTTTAAGTATAAAAACGTTATTTGGTTTAAGAAGATATTAAGTTTTTAAGATACATGATTTAACTTGTTTGTATAAAATATTGAATGGCTCTATTACGACTTTTCTTTTATCGGATATACGCCTTAAAATCCCATCTAAGTCCTCTAGACATAATTGCTCTTTTTCGGTGCCTTTCTGCAATAACAATATTTCCTTTCACAACCCCATAAACAGAATGTGTCGCAAATATAACACACTATCAAATAGAGTGGATGATGTGCCTGACATCCATGGTTCATCACTAGGCGCTTGGAAGACTAGTCTTCGCAAAAATTTTAAATGATTCGTTTATTGATTGAAATTATTGTCATTATTGTTTATTGAATGTTATGTTTTTGTCTGTCTTTATTTAATTTTGAATTAGCAATTATTAATGTGATTTTTTGTAATTAATTTTGAATTAGCAATTATTAATTTGATCTTATGTAACTAATTTTGAAATGATGTTTTATGCTGTATTCTTTTTGATCTTGATGTGTTTTATGCATGCTGTCTGCACATACTTTGGAAGTGCAGTCTACCAAT
Organism: Eudonia lacustrata; assembly: GCA_947562085.1. Taxonomy (NCBI): domain Eukaryota; kingdom Metazoa; phylum Arthropoda; class Insecta; order Lepidoptera; family Crambidae; genus Eudonia; species Eudonia lacustrata. Next base: position 5,966,225 of record OX387315.1, on the reverse strand, counting down.
GTTTGCACTAGCTGAAAATTACTTTGTAAACGCTGTAATTCCGTTTTGTGTAGCTAATAAAATAAATAAATAAATAAATTATGTCAAATCTAAACGTCTAATCCATATAATTATTATCAATCTAGATCTGTCACATGTACAATATATTACTCTACGTAGGTTTATTTTTATCAATTGATAAAAGTTGTTTAGGTTTGACGTTTAGATGTGACATTATGTCGCTCTCACTAATCTTGTGTTACAGGCGCTGCTGGTATGCTATGCTTGATTTACATATGGACATATGGACCAACCTACTAATACGCATTAGGACCACTACGCGAATAGACCAATACTTATAATGATCAATACTCAGTTGGAACAAACGCATTAGGACCACTACGCAAATAGACCAACACTTAATATAAAGACCAATACCTATAGAAGTACCAATACCAATAGTTAGACCAAAACGTTGGGGTCTCCAATCCATACAACGAACCGAACGTAATATTGCAAAACTTTGGTCTAGCAATCGCAACTTATGCAGGACGTTTACAAACGACTACACTTTTACATCTGTCCGAATTGAGGTCTCTGAAAGTTGGAATAGCATGATATTTTTAATTTTAATGTGACTTGGATGATCCGTATTCCACAACAGGGAAGTGTTTTGCCTTTACCTCACCTAATGATTAACTGTCAGTCTTATCTCTTCATGTCGACACTTTACAACGCTACTTACATGAGAAATACACCTTAGATAAGATGCAAACTAGTCAGACGCATTACAACAAGCCCTACCACCAACCAAACCGAACCTAGCTCGTGAAATAACTATTTGAATAAAATGCACCAAGTTAATCAACTAAATACGCCGAATTCCCGGCTGGCTATTCCTCCTTACCGTTCAAGAAGTGTCTAGTGGCTAGCTCCAATATAATATCTAAGGTTTACACATAGAAGGCAGCTTCAAAGAACAGGGAGTTGTGATTAATGTCACACTTGATTTCAAAGTAACCATTTCGACTGTACCTCAGAACAATAACTAAAGCAGTTCAGAGCACTGCAAACAAGTTAATAACACTACCAACCACAGACCTATAAATAGGTCTGTGCTAACTACGCAATACCTTCGTGGCAATATAATACATAAGGATTACAATGACAGTTACAGAAATAAATGTCCGTAAAAAGCGTTTATCAAATAAAGCCACGTCAAGAGAATTCACATTATCCTTACGAACGTCCAAATTTTTCTGTTTTTCATTTATCTCATCCGCAAACCTTGTTTTGATCCCCTAATGGTATTCCCACAGATAAAACTTGGCTTTGTTTATTTTCGTGGGCTTTATTTATTTTTGTCGGTGTTGTTAGCGACAGCTGCGCCGCTTGTTTATCATTCCGCTTACCCTGATCGGGATTCTTGCCTCCATTTTGTAATTCACCTGATTCCGATTAGTGAATAAGGGAATAGTGTAGCGCAAACAATATGGTGATTAAAGTTCTTTTGACTGAGAAGGTGAAATTCCCAAAACGGCTTTGGTCTGACGTCTGCGTTACTATAACTTGAGGTGCTGGTGAATGCATTCTCCACCAGGTAATATACTTTTGGTCCATGATCAGGTTGAAGATCGCAATAGGTGGAATTTGGCTATTATTGACTGTTTTATTAGGGATCCACAACATTATAGGGACGATTGAAAAGAAAGCAAGGGGTTTGTATAATAACCTACTCCTACACCAGGAATCTTCAATTTTAATAAGATTATGGTAGGCTAGCTACTATCATAATAACCAAGATAACATGATGGCGTTACAACTTCCATCTTATTATCTTATCTAGGTCTATCGCCATAACTATTATACTAGTAAAATAATTTCTGCTGGGTTATGAGATTCGAATATTTTACTGTCAGGTCACAAAATATTCTGGGGTCCGAGCCAGGGTCCCCCTGACTCCGAGACCGATGCTCATGCCAATGACCACAGAGAGGCTGGAGAGGTTGAGTTGTGTTAATCTATATATTAATACGTGAAGCAAAATCTTTGTACTCCTTTTTTAAGAAAATTGCGCGGACGGAGGGGTATGAAATTTCGCACACTTATAGTTTTTATAGAGAAAGTTATCCGAGTGTTGTATTTTTGAAGTGAAAACTTCTTTAGCGGCGTTGTACACTTTTTTTGTAATGGGTAAAAAATGTTAAATTCGCGTCAGGACACGTGGCCTGTTCGAAAATTCGTAAGACGGATGACAGCCGGCGCGGCGTTGGAGAGGAAGTATCTCCCTCTCTTTCTGCGGCGCGGCGCGGCGAAAATGTATGCCTGCTGTTTCGTTTAGGCGGCGCAGGGCGCTTGCGCGAAAATTCGAGTGCTTTTTAATGTAATATAAATTGTCATGTTTGTGTACGATAGCGCAATAAATAAATATTGTATTCTACCACATAAATGATAGTACTTTAATACTGATAATTGAAGCAATTCGTGCAAAATTATTCCCTAACCATTCCAAAATATCAAAAATGCACAACGTTAATATTCAAGTTTTCACTTCTGCCGGCACTCCCGGAGTGCAACCCGTCGTTTTTTTTTAATTATGCATAAAATACATTAACACCCGTTTGCACTAAACTTATAAATCGCCTAAGTCTTTGCCTATCTTATCTTATCTTAGTGGGGCCTGCCGAGGTTTCCACCTCCCAGTAACACTTCGACCCATTGGGATCTTTTGTGCAACCCCATCCTTTCACTCTTTCTCCTCTGTAAAGATAGATGCCATAAGTCTGGCAACGTCCTTAAGAGCGAAGAGCCTGAAGTCCTCCGGTTTCGGATAGGCCGACCCCAGCAGTCCCATTCTTTTCCTAGCCAGAGAGTCGCAGTCACACAGTGACTCGGTTTGCTCTCCACATGCCCTACACAAACTATTTGTTGAAAGGTGCATTCTGTGAAGCCTTTGTTTTGTGGCATAATGCCCTGTCAAGGCACCGATGGTTAATCGGGCCTGCCTTCTGCTGCCTCCGCATATGAACTTACTCCGTTCTAAGGCGTTTTTGCCTAGGAAGGATTTGGAGTGTTTCATACCCGGCTGCTCTTTCCATTCGATGCCTTGCCTGTTTTTAATGTAATCTTTTAAGGCCTTGTTGATGGTACTTTGTGCAAGTGCCACGAACGGCTCAGGACCAATAAGCTGGGTCTCTGAGCCCTCCCTGGCAAGTGCATCCGCCATCTCGTTGCTGTGGATTCCCATATGGCCTGGGACCCAGATCAATCGCACCTTGTTATGCCCACCCAGCTTGTTTAGAGCTTTTGTGGTTTCCAGAACAAGGCCAGAGTCGATTCGGGGCGATATGAGTGACTTGAGCGCGGCTTGGCTGTCACTCAGGATGAATATATTGCGCTTTTTAACAGCTAACTCTATATTCTGCTTTGCGCATAGGAGAATTACGAAAGTTTCTGCTTGGTAAACAGTAGCAAATTTTCCCATGCTTTGACTATGCTTGAAGTCATTATTATAGACGCCTGCCCCTGTGCCCGACTTCATTTTTGATCCCTCGGTGTACCAGATTAGCCTAATCTCTTTCCGGAGACGGTGGCCCTCGTTTCCATTCGTCCCTGGTTGGACATAAACTTTAAATTTCTTTTCGAACACGAATATGGGGGATATTTTATCGCACCCCATTTCCATGATCCTATCAGGAATGTCACTTGGTTCCCATTTTGTGTGTCTGGTCAGAGGATTAGATGCGTCCTATAGTCCAGCCACCTTTAGTCTTTGCCTAACTACTACCCGGTCAAATTAACTCGGCACCTGAGTGTAAGCGACGTTTTCGAGCCAGGCGCCGAGTTAACTTGACCGGGTAGTAATTAAGCCAAGACTTGGCGATTCATAAGATTAGTGCAAACGGGTGTAAATCAATAAAACAAACATAACACACACTACCATGTATTTGACACACACGCATAGTATTTGACACACACGTATATAATACTCTTTTCAAAAATGGAAGAGGAGCGGCCGAATTCTGGCAATGTCAATCCAAACTCACATTCTATCTTTTTTAATTTTACATTGCTTAGGATACAATCCGTGCAGCCTTAATAAAATTACGAATTTCGAATTTCGACCACTGGGCGACCACTAGTATAAGTATGAACTACTGCTGTGGTTTCACTATGACAGGAGTAATCCGTTGTTGATCCGGTTCACGCGGGAATTGGGGAATCGTAACAGGCTTCATTTGACAAATGCTGGAAGGCAGCCGCCCGGAGGCGCCGCAGTTGTTACAAAAACGTTTTATTTAATATCAGTTACTTTCCTTCGTGCTGCCACTTTGTTGTATGATTGCTGCCACTTTGATGTTTTATTTTTGGTACAGAATAGCTGCAGTGATCAAAACTATAGTTTGTTTTCTGTATCAGGTACAAAAAATACACTATTAATGTTAATATATATTAGTTATAATAGTTTATTTTCCTTAAACACAAATGTTGAAAAAATTTCCACGAGCAGGATTTGAACCCGCACCCTTCTGACATACCGGGTCAGGTGCTCTTCCAATTGAGCTAACCAGCCCGCCGAAATTATTCAACACTATTTTACTTTTTACTTTGAAAGCCAAAGGCGCCCATTCAATGTCAAAAACTACCGTTATTAACATCTGATCATAATATTAATATAAAAAAAATTCAACATTTGTGTTTTTGTAATTTGTTCGCAACAAAATTTGCGTTAAAAATTATATAAACATTTTATTTTCCTTAGTCAAACTAAAAGATTGTACGTACGCAAATACGCAACTATTTTCAATTCAATTAAAATAAATAGTTAAGCCTTAACTTTTTGCTGAAATTGACGCTGAAATAATTATCTTCTAATAACCTACTGTCAGATGATTTTGAAAGAAGATGACATATTATTATTGCTAGTCAATTCAAGAAGATAAATCAGATTTGTTAGACCGCACATATTTTATTATTAAAATAACTAGACATTTTCTATTCCTATTCTCCTATTATTTATATTGTCACTATAAGCATTCACAATGGTGTGGCCGACAGAACACGATGTAAAGTTGAGTGAAGTAAGTAAATACCTCAATGAGATTTGAAAGAATAATAAGTATTTACCTAAATATTGTTAAGATATTACAATCAGTAATGCTAATCATAAAGGCTTATAATCCTAGGATTATTTGTATTTCTATGTAGTGCTGTAAAACTTCTAAGCAAAGACTGATCAGCAATACGAATCTCGAGGAGTGCGTGCCTTTAGTGTAGAATCACTTCTTGAAACTGTAAACATGTAACTTTATAGAGAATCTGCTATAGAAATCCGCTCTTGTCTACTTGGGAGAGAAGTAAAACTACACAGATATTATTTTTTAAAGTGTAGTTCGTTCCCTGAGGAACCGGCTAAGGTCATAGACCATGCTACCATGTCATTAGTTTCTTAATGTCATTAGTATTATCTGTTATAAACTCTATATAGGATGATGATAAATAATAATACAAATATGAAATGAGAAATGATATACCCCCCAACCCCTCGAGTATCTTAGTAAATATGTGGGGCTTTACTAAGTCCTCACGCGGACTTCTTGAGAGAATTTGAAAAGTGCCGTTGCACTGTTGTGTTTCATTTGCCAACACTCATGCACGCTCACGAAGACTTAACAGTTAATAATCCACCAATAATTCAAATTAATATTCGACATAACACAAAATTTAGAAAATAAAACAAAATCGCAGGCAAGACTCTTCACTTTCCCGCCAAGAAGTCTCAACTACGCAGATAGATTTCTGATATAATTTGTAATTGTGGTGTTGCCCTTCGAAAATACACACATTTTATTATCGCAGCAACGCCCACGACGTCGTCCACGCAAACACCCGTATCCCTAAAGAGTTTTAAAAAAAACTTGTCTTACGCCTTGTCTACATCTTAAAGCAAACCTCTGTGCAGAAATTCAGCTTTATAGGTTTTGACTGGGTGTTAATATAGGCCAGTGAGTCAGTCAGGTTTATTTTAATATGTATTAATTCTCATTAATTATGATCATTGTATGTTTTACTCCTTACCTCTGTGCAGAATTTCAGCTTTCTAGGTTTTGTCTGGGCGTTGTTAAGGTCTAGAGAGTCAGTCAGATTTGTTTTTAAATTTGTTAAAGGTCTCTGCATACTTAACGAGATAATAACTCGGACTGAACGTGAACGGGACTGTGACGTGACTGCCTCGTTCATAACGGGAACGTGGTGTAAATGCATACGCACCGTGACAGTGACACAGATCTAACGTGCTAGTGTTGTGAACAAGGAAAGATGGATTTTTCATTTCAAGAATTGGCTTTAATTGCTATTGCTCTAGATGATGAAGTAGCTACGACTTTGAACAAGAAAAGGAGATTTTATGTAAAAAAAAACGGAATGTAATTATAATTTTCAATTAATATTTATCGTCATTTAATATAAGGCATTAAGATTTACTTAAATTATATTTTTTTAGATTAGAAAAATGTTAGGTAGGTATGTTCTGAACCTTGATTAAAAACAACTTCTAAAATAACTCAGATGAAACCGTGACAGGCGTCTTATTCATATAGATACATACATATCTCGAATTTGTATGCGGATAAAAGTTGTCCTGGTTTGAGCTTATTTCTATAACAATAAAAAACTTAGGAAAAATTTTGTCTACAAAAAATATTACATACCCCATCTAAAGTCTCTTATTAAGATAACTTTTTGTGTTATACAATTATGTGTTTTGTGTTATACATATTAATTTAATTAACACATGTATATTTTTTTAATTTTAAATTTGTTTAAAAGGTCGTATAAATACGTGTTTTGCGTACGATTTCGATTACTCGTACATCGTACAAGACAAGAGCCAAAAAGGTCGTATAAATTCGATTTAAATCGTATGGTTGACAACACTGCTTCTCTCTCCGGAACGAACGGAGTGTGCGTGCATACGTAGCGGAAACACGGACTGAACGGGGCACACGCGGGGCGGGACGTGCTATAAACATCGTCGGCGACGATATTTTTCCCGCCCCGTGAGTGCCACGTTCACGTCCCGTCCGTGTCTCCGTGACATATGCTCTTTCATATACATTTTGTATGAAACGATAATTCCAAAACTTCCCGTCCCGTCCCGTCCGTGTAAAAACCCGTCACGTATGTAGCGACCTTAATTCTCATTAACTTTCGTTCTATACCTTTCCTCTGGCCGGACGTCCGACTAAATTTCGGAACGCCTGGCAGAATATAGTTGACATCTTACGACTAACAATATAGGCCTAGTCTATCGTATCTTCCGAAGCTATCACGATTGCAACACACGTGCAAGCTACTACGCCACATTAAGTCTCTTGTTCCCTATTTGGAAACGCTGCATTCGAGTTTAGGACACTTCAATCTAAGGAAATATTAGGACCCACCGTACGGATAAACAGTGTACCTAACTTCAAAGAGTTCCGTGTGTTATCTGTTTTACTCTTATTTGTAATGAAGTTTACATGACCGGTACAGAACACGAAATATATATTTCAAACTATCTTATCTCTAGCTGCCGGAACACAACAATGCTACAGACATTGACGATAAGGCGAAATATTTAGATAAGATGGTGGTAGCTAGCCAGCCCTACCACCAACCAAACCGAGTACACAAACAAACCCCCACTGGGAATCGAACCTGGGACTTCTGGGTCTAAACCGGTAGTCTTAACCACTAGACCACAGAGGCGATTAAAATAAATCTATAAGCTGACCCCATATTAGATATCAGTAGTAATTTTTATCTTAAAACAGGCTTGTAAATTTGTTACGATACAAATACAGGGTGTAATCGTTAAGTGTGTCCAGGCTATTATTCCGTAACTATTACAGATATCAAAAAACTTTAAACTGATATCGAAAGTACGTTACCTAATAAGTAAAATGACATCAATAACTTTTTTTAAATCTAACGAGAAGTATCAAATTTTTTTACATTAAACACTCCCATACATTTAGTATGACATTAGTAGAAAGGTTTTAGTTTCCTTATTTTAAGAGGTCTAGTACTCATTTTACCGTAATCATATTTTATGATTACGTATGATATGATAATAATTACTCCGCAAATGTTAAGGAAAGTTCATTTAGAAACTGTAAATAGAGCTCGTCATTGTATCGCACAACAAGGACGTCACTTCGAACATCTGCTTTGAATACAAAATTTTGTACTTACTAAGAAATTATTATTATTCAACTAAAAGATAGTTTTATTACTTTGTTAGGTTAACAAACAGTTTCCTTTAATATCAGTACTAAGTTAAAATAACCTTTTAAAATAAGGAAACTAAAACCTTTCTACTAATGTCATACTTAATGTATGGGAGTGTTTAATGTCAAAATTTTGGATACTTCTCATTTGATTTTTTTTAAAGTTATTAATGTCATTTTACTCATTAGATAACGTACTTTCGATATCAGTTCATTATCAGTTCGATTATCAGTTTAAAGTTTTTTGATATCTGTAATAGTTACGGAATAATCGCCTAGACACACTTAATGATTACACCCAGTATATCCAACATTGATGTAAAAAATAACAAATCCTTGATTTTTTTCAGTGTGACGCTATGGAGCTGCCAGGTCAAGAGCTATCTGATACAAATGTTCACACACCATTCGACCACGTGCTCAATTTAGATATCAAAGCCGCCCCGGGCTGCCAAAGATTAACTTCCATTATAGCGACCATGGGTATTATATTTAAACACTAGCCAATTACCATACAGTACAGGCTTATGGAAATATCATCTTCTTAATTGAAGCTTAACTTATAGTCCACATTGCACACCGGGGCAATCTGTAATTAAGATGGCACTTAGCTTTAAGGCGAAGCATCGCTAAACAAATAATCTAATACGGAGCGTTTACGCCCCGTACCATAAGACAACTGTTTTTTTTCTTTCCAAATAAAACTATAAATAAGTTTTAAAAAATGAACTAGCATATTGAAGTGTGTGTTAAGACTAATCTACTAAGAAAATTTAGATGCTTAAATCGGTTTGGTTTGCCTGTAAAATGCAAATCTATGTATTAAAAGAGGTTACTTTGATATTTCTTTCTCTGTTATAAAATTATATGTTTGTGCAACTAGCAAAATGAATTCAATTAAATGAAAAATCATGTCATCAAATACTACTTTCATGTGTTTTGTAATTGTTGGGAAAAATCAAGATCCCCGCCACGTAAATTTCCGATGCGTCGCCTTAAGTTTATTTCTTTCTATAATTTTTGCTTGTACCAGTATTTAACTTGTTGGTTGTACTAATAAATAACTAAAAACTTAATAGTCTAAAGGAGCTTTAATTATAGACCATAGTGAATACGCTAGCGTTATTGTCAAGTATTCAAATGGTGGGACGCACTTTGAATAAAGTAATTTTGTTACTTATAAGGAATCTCTTTTCATACAGTATCTTTGTGTCGATTACAAAGTTTATGTTGTGCTTCGTTTGGGGTTATGAGAGGATGGGGAAGATCGCGTGGTGAAGTGCGCGTGTATGGGACGGCTTAGTGGCCGACGACGGTCAATTGGTCGTCGCAGGTACCACTGGGGGAATGAAGTGGGGAAGGACTTGCGCGGGCTCCATGTGGATGACTGGCAGGAGGTGGCACAAAACAAACCTACATAGAGGCATATTTTTTTTGAGAGATACTTATCTGATTGCTTCAGACGGCATTTTTAGCTTCACCGGGCTTGTATGGGGGCGCTGAGCAACTTAAAGGGTTCCTCAAGCTGTGTGAAGCGAATCACCTTCGAAGGTTTTCTAGAGGGAACGGCATCACGCACTAGAGCGTGCCCCCGTGCCCTACTAGATTCTCCGAGGGGTTCGGATCGGATCGGATAGAGGCTCTTATGATCGGAGTGCAAGACTCACTTCGAGTCACTGAGCCAACTTAATAAGTAGTAACTAAGTATTTTAAGGTTTTGATGAACATACTTTTGACCTTTTTCTTTCTGTTTCTACAGGTGAGTCCACTAACGACGTGGAGATAATGGAAAAGATGATTGCAACCGGAATGAATGTCGCCCTTCTTAACTTGTCCTACGGTTTAAAAGAGGATCATATTGAAACTATCAAGATGTTACGCGAAGCCGCCGAGAACTTCAGCGTAAATATGGGACGGAACTACCCGATGGCTATTGCTTGCCAACTGCCAGGACGAAAGATTAGAACTGGAAAAGTAGCAGTTGTATGCATTTTATGTTATGGTAGTTCATCTTCGCTCGTCTCTTAATGAAGCGTATTAAATGGCGTAGTACTACTAAACGAGTTCAAATGACACTTAGGCAATGACCTGAAACAAATTTAAATAATAATTAAGTATTGTTTTCTAAAGTTTACGCGAACACTACACATTGAAATGAAACAACTTTTACGAATCTTCTCGCGTTTATTTTACACATTACTTATTTAATGTTTATCCTGACGTTTCGAACCCTTTGCAGATTCCGTGGTCACAGGGATACTGAGGTGTTGGTCATCTCATAATTAGTTGGTAGCTTGTATACCCTCATTTAAATTTAATCAGGTGCGTTCCGTTTTATGCAGAAAGAGCTTACAGTATCTTTTGGTCTGGCAGTATGGTGTCGGGGCTGGGATTTAATATTTTGTATGATTGGATCCCAGGCTGGTGGTAGATTCCAACCAACTTCTCTATTAAAAATAGGATGTTTTTTAATTTTAATAGCCTCGCGTATCATCCATGGGATGAATCGTTGTTCTCTAGCAAGTATTTGTGGTTTATCAAATCTGATGTAATGGTTGGCCCTCTCTAGGGAATGTTCGCATACTGCAGACTTATTTTCGCGCCTATGCTTGACGTCGGCTATATGTTTTTAACACGGGTTCCTACACTTCTCTTTGTTTGCCCGATGTAAGAGAGCCCACAGTCGCAGTCCAGTTTGTACACGCCTGCATCTTGAAGGGGTATGTTGCACTTGACAGGTCGTAAAAATTGGTTGATCTTCTTCGGCGGCTTGAAGTAAGTGTTGATTGAAGCTCGCTTTAAGATATGTCCAATCTTGTCAGTGACACCTTTCATATATGGAAGTACAGCAGGTTGGCGCTCGACTGTGGTTGGTTTATTGCGTTTTTTGTGACAAAGCCGTGGTACTTTCAGTTTATTATCCTGTAGTACGTGCTTGACATGCTGAAGCTCAGCAGCCAGGTGTTGGGTGGTGAGAATCACCATACAGATAGGTACCTCAATGGTGATTCTCACCACCATCCTAGACAGTTGGCTACTATAGGGAAATCTTTGTTTCAGAGAGCACGCGGCATCTGTGACACCCAGCTACCAACTAATTATGAAATGACCAACACCTCAGTCTCCCTGTGACGGACCCTGCAAAGGGTTCGAAACGTCAGGATAAACATTAAATAAGTAATAAGTAAAATAAACGCGAGTAGATCCGTTAAAGTTGTTTCATTTTAATAATTAACTTTTGTTAAAGTGGAGAAGCAATAAGCTATTTTTAAGCTAACTGTTCACACAAGAGTAATTTACATTTCAGAGTTGTGGAGAGTTCGTCGAATTGAAAGCTGGTGCAGTTGTTAGACTTACTACCGATGAATCTTATAAAGAAAGGTGTTCCATTTGCATTGTCTATGTTGACTTTATGCATTTCGCCAATCAAATGAACAAGGGCAACCAGGTTTTTCTGGACAATGAAACGATCCAGCTGAAAGTGGAAAAGATTTCAGCCACCACGTTGACTTGCAAGATTGAAATAGGTGGATTCTTGGGTTCATACAAAGATGTATTTGTGCCGAATGTTATATTCGATATGCCTAACTATACAGATAGAGATAAGTTAGATATAAAAATGGCAATAATGAATGAGGTAAGCACTATTTTTCTTTGTGTATGTATAATACCATGCTGTTTATTCAGTGATCACGTAATGACGCTACAGACATCGAATTATTTAAACAAAATCCCTGTAGTAGCAAAAGTTAATGTTTAGTAACTAATCATTAGATGGATATTAATTAACCAATAACACTTTTATTGCGTTATTTTCTAGGTTGATATACTTATCACCCAATTTGTGAATGAACCATCAGCGATATTAGAACTCAAAGATTTATTGGGCGAGAAAGGCAAAAAAATTGCTATCGTTGCCAACATTCAAACAATCGAAGGGTTCAAGAATTTTGATCAGATAATAGACGTAAGTTCATTCTTTTGTATTTAGTTCAAACATCCTTTAAAAGTATTAAAAATTTGAAATAATACTAAAATTAATTTTAAGGTCGCTGATGGTGTGATCATTACAAGACAAGAGTTAGGTTCAGATATTACTCCAAGGAAATTAGTAATCGCTCAGAAAAATATGATAGCTCGTGCAAATAAGGTAAGCATTCACTTCAACATAAGTTGTAACAGCAACTCGTGTGTAAACGGCTTTTTGACGGACCACGGCAATTTATCTTCCAGGCCAATGTTCCAGTCCTTATCAGTGCTCACCTTCTAAGCAGTATGAGGTTCAAGAAGATTCCTCTACGAGCTGAACTCTTAGACGTTGCTAACTGCATCCTTGACGGAGCTGATGGTCTCATACTAACGGCTGAAACCGCCGTAGGACTGTACCCGGTGGAAACTGTAGCCTATTTGGCAAGCGCAACCAAGGAAGCCGAAGCTTGCGTGTGGACTAAACAACTGTTCTATGACCTAATAGAAAGGGTACATTTTGTCACGTTATTCCATTTAGTCTTGTACAGTACAAACAGTACATTTATCGACCGGAAACATATGTCATTATCATCACCAGCTCTTTATATGTACCCACTGCTGGGGCATGAGCCTTCTCTCTGGATGGATAGGGGGAAGGAGCCTTTAACCACGCTGGCCTAGTGCAGATTGGTGGTTGTTAACGAACACTAATGCAACCGGGACCAACGGCTTTACGTGCCTTCCAAAGCACGGGTGAGCTCGAGATGATAAATTTTTGGTCACCCATCCCATGACCGGTCTTTGCGAAAGTTGCTTAACCTTAGCAATCGCAGACAGGGCGCGTTCAACCTAACAACCTTGTAGGGTTTCTGCCCTACAGTCTTAAGATGTTAGTTAGTTGAGTTAAACGGCGTCACTGGTTTATAGTTTTATTTAAAATCACAAACTTAAAATTAAAAAAAAACAAACAAAAAAAAGTAAAAATGTTTGTTGGTTAGTGGCTTTCGCATAACTGGCTATTAAATAGCAATTAAATTACATTGTGGCGGTAAGTGCGATAAGTAAGAAACAGTAATTTGACTCTACCTATATTGTGCAGCTAAGTTAAGCATGTACAGTTGTACATGCTCCCGAGGGCGAGTTAAAACAATTTCAGTTTTGTGCAAAGTAATGGAGCGCATTTTAAATAAACAACTTGTCCACTACCTAGAAGAACACTCCATCATTCACGATCGCCAATACGGGTTTCGGCCGAAGCGGTCAACGGGTGATCTTCTAGCGTACGTCGCACATCTCTGGGGTGAGGCTATTGACAAGCGTGGTGAGTCGGTGGCTGTTAGCCTCGACATAGCCAAGGCATTTGATCGGGTCTGGCACAAAGCTCTTCTCTCCAAGCTCCCGGCATACGGTCTGCCTGCACAGTTCTGCAACTGGGTCGCTGGCTTCCTGCACGAGCGTAGAATTCGTGTCCTGTCTGATGGATGCGCTTCGCGGCTCATGTCAGTGAACGCTGGTGTCCCTCAGGGTTCCGTTCTGTCACCCACGTTGTTTCTTCTGCATATCAATGATATGCTTCCACTTGGAAATATTCATTGCTATGCAGATGATAGTACAGTGCACGGTGGGTATAACGGTCACCCTGCGGCTGGGCGAGTCGAAACTGAAGAGAAACGAGTGAATCTTGTCATTGAGCTCAATCGGGTATTGGACCTCATATCTAATTGGGGCTCCAATAATCTTGTTGAGTTTAATGCCAAGAAAACACAGGTATGTGCGTTTACGGCCAAGAAGTCACCATTCCTTCCTCTTCCAACTCTTCAGGGCACATCTCTAAGCCTGCAGAGCAATATCAACATGCTCAGTATGACGATTCGCTGTGATCTGAATCAAAAGGACTACATCGAAGCCGTGATCAAAACTGCCTCACGAAAACTCGGTGTCCTGAACAGAGTGCGGCGATTCTTTACGCCTGACCAGTTGTGTCTTTTGTACAAGACTCAGGTACGGTCTTGCGTGGAGTATTGCTCGCACATCTGGGACGGTTCCGCAAAGTACCTTCTCGATGCCTTAGACAGATTGCAGCGTCGCGCTGTACGCATTATCGGCAATGCAGAGGTCACTAATACTCTCGAACCCCTACAATTGCGTAGAGATATAGCGTCACTCAGCGTTTTCTATCGCTTGTACCACGGCGAGTGCTCTGAAGAACTCTTTGACCTTATCCCACCTTCTCCCTTCCTCCATAGAAGTACACGTGCTGCTCTCCGGAGTCATCGCTTTACTGTCACACATATCCCATCGCGCACAAAGAAATTTGGTGACTCGTTTCTTTGTCGCACCTCCAAAAGATGGAATAGTCTACCAGCACACGTTTTTCCTCCTTCCTATGATATTGGGTCCTTCAAACGAGGCGTGAAGAAGCACCTTGTGGGCCGGCAGAGTGAGGTTGACTGATGCTGCGTTGTTTTCACGCTGCACCAGTTGTCTTTGCGTCTAGACTCCATTTCCACTTAACATCAGGTGGTATGGAGTCATTTGCCGTGCTAAGTATAAAAAAAAAAAAAAAAAATTACAATAAAATAAAAGCACTAAAAAAAAAAGTTGAGTAAAAAAAAATAAAATTAGTGTTAGATAATAGTCTTAAGTAATTTCAATAATTTCACACTGCACGCACTAGGTACACTAAGCGTTTAAGGTGGATCAATGCTAGACTTGTATTAAAGATTTTGTTGATTGGATGTATGTCGACCTTGAGAACAGGTGATCGTACTGACATAGTATTCGATTGCTGAGTATGCGAATATATCGTGAAGGTATCGCCCTTGATGACGCACCCTTCTCCGAGTGCGACAACGCCGGCCTAGCTGAAGCGCTCGGCTGCAACTTGATGCTTGCATATAATTCTAATTGTTCGTTGTCCACAACAGAAATATAAGTATGTAATTATTTTATTAAGCTGCGTCCACATGTCGGTACATATTGTATGTGAAGTTTCACATTGATCTGTATCCTTTTTCTTGTTGCAGAGATTCTCGTCTGGCTTTAGATGATAAATTGGTTGTTGTAATGAACACATAAGAGTTTTATAATTATAAGGAATCATCATCATCATCATCGGCCTATATTAGTCCACTGCTGGACATAGGCCTCCCCTAATGATAAGGAATACACGATCGTAATTCAGTTTGTGATAGTAGTATGTAGGCATCTTTTTTAGGTTTATAGCGATATGATCAGCAAGCGGTTATCTGTACCATATTTTCTTCAGTTTCTTGAGGAATGGCTATTAAGTTGTATATCTCGTAACTATCACGAGTTACGAGAGGAATCTTTATTTCAAATATGAAATACTCGTATTTTAAAGTCATTCTTGCTTTAACTCTCAGTAAATGGTAGTGTGTTCTCAAATCAGTTTGTATGTTTTCGATTGGTAAGGTTAGATCGTCGCTCGAAAGGTGTCCTGAAATAATGTTCAGTTCTTTTGCCAATTGTTCAAGGCTTAACAGATGAATGTTAAATTTTCCATAATGAATTTTTGTTACCGTGTCTAAATGGGTTTCTTGAAGTCCCTTTAAATTTTCTAAAATGTTGTTAGCGATAATCGAAGTTAGTGTAAAATCGGTAAGTGTCTTCATGTCTTTCATTTTAGTCGCCATTGTGTTCGCGGCCTTATCAAGCTCGACAATGTGTTGGTTATACATTTTATGTTGGCGATCGATGGTTTGTTCTACTCGTTTTAGTAAATTGTTTTCACCTTCTACAAGCGAGGTTTGGTTTTTCCAGAGCTGGACAAGATGTTTTTCGTTTTCTTTGATCAATCTGATGTCCTTTTCATAGTTGTCGGCAAATTGTTGATCAAGTACGCCAAACAAACTGTTTGCTATAGAGCCGACGCCGTTGATAAGTCCCCGACGTCACCGCCTTGAGCTTTTTACTTGTTGACTTAGGAGCATATCACTGTAATAGCACAGAATAAATAATAGTACCAGAAGGTGCACTCCGCAAAGTCATTTAAATAAATAGCGACTCTTGCTAAGACACAATAAAGTGCAATTCAGGTCACACACTGCTCCCTTACCTACAGTTATATTCACCTAGAAGTTGCCTCTCTCTTTCTATCGCGTAGCTCTTATCTTTTCTAACGACTTCAGGGTTGTCTTCTTTCAAATAATAATTAATCTGAATACTTAATTTATTACAAGTTATTGTGTTTATAATGTGTACTGTACTTAAATGTGAACAAATTATTCAAATAAACCTAGGCTAGGTACCTATGTAAGTACAGTCAACGCCACATCAGACTACCTATATGTTGACTTTGAGGCTGTCTTTATGCCGCCATACCGTTGCGTTGCCGTTAAAAAAGATATTTTCGTAGTTAGTTCAACTGTTGTTGTCAAGGTCAACATAGCCGTCGACTGTACAACTACCAAAAACAGAAATAGGTACACCAACCAACCTGCATAGAAGTACTTATCAAAGCTAAACTTGATCTTGTAAACAGAACTTGTAAGTAAGTAGGTACCTACATATCAAACTAGCTATAAGTACTTTATTATTTAATTATCTAACTAGGTAGCTAGGTACGTAAATATGCGGGAGGCATAAAAATAACAAAAGTTTTGTTTGTTGTTTGGTTTTGGTAGTTACGTAGAAACTAGCAGAAAGGTACCTATCCTAAAGTAAAGATACTAGATAGGTAGGTACCTACTTGTCCTATTTAGTAATTTAGTAAAGTTTCGTAAGTCGGTAAGTAAGTAGGTACCTACCAAATTATTATTTTAATAAGTAAATAGTTGGGTGAAGATTGTTTAACAAATAAGACAAGTACCTAAAAATAAACGGACCACTAAATACATACCTACCTATAAGTACAGAATAAATAACTTCGAATCTTTCTGTTTATTTCGACAGCCGAAATAAACAGAAAGATCATCAGACATCGTTTTTTTCGATGTTGTGTGGAAACAACAATTATTACTGTTGCGTTTCGCCATTATTACGGAGCTTGTAGATTTACTGATATCAAAGAGGTAGTTATTTTTAAACAAATCGAAATTGCGATCCACTTCAAACTATGCCTGTGCGTGTGCTCGAAAGCGCGCTGGGGCCCTGACTGATTTACAACTTCAAGTTGTCGCGCGCTGTAGGTGCTTATCGTGGTAGGTATGACGGAGTGCGAGATGCCTGGTAATAGTTCAACTCGGTGTAGCCATGACGTAGTTGGAGTAGGGTGACGTCACAGTGACGTTCCTTAGAAGTGGCACATATATTTTCTAAGTTTGCAATGTAGTGTTTGAATGTCTGTATGCCATGCCAATAGGGATCCATATCATAAAATACGATCAATTTCCATTGATCGCGCATAAGGTGCATGTCCGTTATCTTGTCAAAATAGAGAGTTTAGCTACTATTTATGTTAGTGAGGCTGTAATTACACTTAACGGGTGTTACAATCGTCAAAACTGATAATACGGCATATCAAATTGCATAATCCTTTGTTTGTTTTCTGATTTGTAGGTTTATTAGTTTGTTGTTTTTGTTCGCTCTGTTGATTATTTCTGTTAGTCGGCACTTCTTTCTCTTTGTTTTCAGGGTTTGCTATAGGTAGTTTCGATAGTTTGGTAAAAGGGCGTTTCATTATTCCGTTTTTTGTTTTAATGGTGACCACTCGAACGTAGCCATCCTTTCCTGGGTGCAGCTCGATAACTCATCCTAGGGCCCATTTCCCAGCTGGTAGATTGACAACGTGTATAATTACGACGACGTTGATGTTCATGTTTTCGCGCGCTTGCCGCCACTTGCTGCGTGGTGACAACTGAGATAAATACTCAGATTGCCATCTTTTCCAAATATCTTTGTAGATTCTCTAAACAAGTTGCCAGCGCGTGCGCTCATCAGTTTCCGTTTCAATTATAGTTAGTGTAGGACCACTCAAAAGAAAATGTGACGGCGTCAAGTAGTCAAAATCGTCAGGATCTTCGTTGAGTGGTAACAGAGGTCGGCTGTTAAGACATGCCTCCAGCTGGGCTAACAGTGTTGAGTGCTCTTCAAATGTGAGCTTTTGTTCACCAATGACGCGGCGGAGGTGGTACTTTAGGCTCTTTACTGCTGCTTCCCAAAGTCCACCTGCGCTCGGCCACGATAGGGCATTGAAGTGCCATTCTCTTTGCATGTCTGTTATTGCTGTGAAGAATTTAGGATCAAGCAGTTCGTTCAGGTTGATAAATTCTTGTTTCAGTACATTGTTGGCTCCGACGAAGTTGGTGCCATTATCACTATACGCGGAGCTCCTCGTCGGGCAGCCAGTCTTCGTAGAGCAGATAGAAATGATGATGAGCTGAGGTCCGAGACCATCTCTAGATGTACTGCCTTCGTCACCATACATACGAAGACAGGCACGTAAGCTTTTGTTGTTTTGACGCCTCGGCCTTTGTTGGCTTTCACATCGATGTCGATAATCCAATCAATCCAATATTATTTTCGTATATTTGCTGTCGTAAGGCGGGCTAAACCGTGAAATGTAATCAGGTGAGCTTGAACGATTAGAAGATTGGTGTAATGACCTTCATGTGAAATGATGATAGGGTGCTTTTGGTCTTCATGAATGTTAGCGTTTCTGATTCGTCGTCCCACTCTGAGAAGTCCGTCTTGATCTAAATAAGGGTTCAATGGTAAAAATCTGCTTTTTCTATCTACTTCTTTCTTCTTTTCTAGGTTGGAAATTTCATCTTCAAATGCGGTAAGTTGTATATGTTTAATAATAACGTTTCTCGCTTTTATAAGTTCCAGTTTAGTTAGGTAGTGCGGTTTGTAATGCGATGCTGTTCTTAGTATCCACGCTACAACTCGTGTTGCATGACCCAGACAGCTGTTTCGCTTAAGTATATCGTCAATTACGTCAGATCTGTGACGTTTAGTGGTGACGTTTGTTTGCAATTGCTTGTTTATTTTTATCTCTTCGTTTGTTTCATAATTAATTTTGTTATTTACTGTTCCAGGTTGAAACGTTTGCAGCCAACGGGGTCCGTGCCACCATAATTGATGCTCTTTCAGCTGCATTGGATTTATTCCTCGGCTGGCGCAGTCAGCTGGGTTCTCTGCCGATTTAACGTAGTGCCAGCGGTTAGAAGGCATCGTGGCCACTATTTTCTTCACTTTGTTTGATACAAATGTTTTCCAGCGTCCGTGATCTCCGTGCAGCCACCCCAATACAGCAGTGGAATCTGACCAGCCATATAAAGTAATGGTTAGGTATGCATTCTTGCACCTTTTCCATTAATGTGGCGAGCAGTAACGCAGCACAAAGTTCGAGGCGCGGGAGCGAAACTATTTTCTTGGATGGTACAAGTCTCGATTTTGCGGCTACCATAACCGTTGAATTTTGACCGGCCTTGCAGTAAATAACACAGGCGTAGGCTTTTTCAGATGAATCGCAAAACCCATGCAATTCAATTTTATCTTGTTTTTTAACTTGTAACCATCTTGGTATTTGTAATTTGTTAATTTTATTCTTTCTTTATGTTTTCAGTTATTTCATCGTCCCAACGTAAGTTTTCTTGCCATGCTTGTTGAAAGATTAGTTTGAGTTTTGTAGTTACAGGACACAACCATCCTAGCGGGTCAAACAATTTTGAAACTTCTGATAATAACAACCTTTTTGTGACCCGCTTTTTTGAATTTGTATCCATTTGTTATTTGGAAATTAAAGTTGTCTTCTTTAGGATTCCATCTCAAGCTCAAAGTTTTTGTAGATTCTTGGTGTCGAAATTGAAATACCTCTTGTTCATTATTTGTTGGATTGTCGTCTAGAAGTTTAGGGTTGTTCGATGACCACTTTCGCAAGTTTAATCCACCGGATAAAAGAAGGTTTTTAAGGTCATTTTTGATACGTATTGCAGTCTCAAGGTCATCAGAAGTATAAAGAAGGTCATCCATATAGAAGGATGTTTCTATGATGGCTGCTGCATCAGCATAGTTTTGTCTCTCGTCGTTAGCCAGTTGTCTTATAGTCATCATGGCTAAAAATGGAGCCGCTTTAGTGCCATATGTTACGGTTGTCAACGCGTACTCCTTAATATGCTGATCAGATGAGCTTCTCCACAAAATTTTTTGGTATTTTTGGTCTTCTTCGTTTAGAGCAACTTGTCCGAACATTTTTTCAATGTCAGCAGTATGTGCAATCCTGTAGAGTCTCCATTTCAAAATTATAGACTGTAGGTCTGTTTGTAAGTTAGGGCCGCGGTACATTAAATCGTTGAGACTTTCTCCTGAAGTTGTCTTGGCGGATGCGTTGAAAACAACTCGCGGGGCCGTTGTTGATGAGTCGGGGCGCTGCACACAGTGATGCGGTAAATAATGGCTCGGTTTCGGGTTACCTTCGCAAAGTCACATGTGTTTTAGGTCTTGGTATTCGTTGATAAATAATTTATAATCCTTTTCTGTCTTCGAATTTTTTGAATTTGTTTTCTAACTGGCGAAATTGCTGCAGTAAGCTTTCTTTCTTGATTCTCCCAACCTTTTGTTGATATCAGAGTGTAAAGACAGTCGGATGAGATAACGACCATCTTCTTGTCGTTTTGTAGTTGTTTGCTATTGTTGTATACAGTTAAGATCTTCTGCAGACATTTGAGAGATCTCCGCTATGTCTTCTATAGTCCAAAATCTGCAGATTTCATCTAAATTATTAAGAATGACGTTACATTGATACGATCTCATGTTACCACACAAAATCCAGCCAAGAAGGGATTGTTGTGCGATGGGGTGTGTTTCTTCTCCCTTGATTATTCCTCCTAATATAATGTTAGAATAAATATCCGCCCCAAAAAGTATATCTACGGGTCGGCTTATATTAAAGTCTGAGTCTGCCAGTTGTAGACCTTCCAGATGTGTCCATGTTGATGGTTTTGCGAATGATCGGTTTGGTAGATTGTTGATTAGGTGGCGGATGACGTAGACTTCAGAGTCAAAAGTATGATTGCCAAGCATAGACGTACATGTGATAGTTACAGTGCCTTTACAGTTGTTCTCTCTCGCTCCGACTCCGAAAATCACGCCTTTACATTTCTGTCATGGTAATTCGAGCATCTGAGCGGCATTTTCAGTAATTAGGGAAACTTGCAATCCCTGGTCAATCAGTGCTCGTAGAACGACCTCCGAACCATCGTTGGCCTTGACCTTGACCAGGGCAGTGGCTAAAAGTGTTTCTGATATGTTTTCCATTGAAGCATGGCTGCTTGAAGTCGTAGCGTTCTGGTTGTTAGATTTATTCATATTGTTTTTCGGTGTTGTGTTTACAGTTAGATCTTGATGAAGCAATGTATGGTGTTGTTCATTACATTGTTTGCATCTTTTCTGTGATATGCATTGTTTGCCCTTGTGATCGAACAAACAATTTCTACATAAGTTATGTTTCGCAATCAATTTCCTGCGGTCATTATTGCAGAGTGAGTGAGCACCTTACGTGAATTGGTATCTTATTCGCCGTCGTTTTGTTCAATGTAGAGTAATTGTTATAAGTTGAGTTATTAAATGTTTTCGGTTTTGAACTTAGATTTTGGTTAGCGCTGAATGCTTTGTATGTAGGCTGGAACTTGTTGTTTGATAAACCACGTTGTTGTTGAACAGTTGTTGGTCGCTCTTGTTTTCGCTGCAAAAACTCCAAAGATGTAAATTTTATTTCCAAAAATTGTAAAAACTCAGTGAGACTCGGCAGCTCCCTTGGTTGTTTAAGACTTTCAATGTAATCGTTATAAGTGTCTGTATCCAATTTTTGTGATAAGAGCTGTACCAAAATTGGATCCCAGGTTGAAATATCAACGCCAAGGCTTTTTATAGCGTTGAGACACTCGTTCGTAGTATCATGCACTCTTTTAATAGATATTGCTGTTTGGTATTGTATAATAGGTAAGCTTAGCATAGTATTAAGGTGCGAAGAGAATATAAGCTTTTTGTTGTTGTACCTATTATTCAGTATTTCCCAACAAACACTGTTATTATCAGAACTGATTGATAGATGTTGAATGAGTTTTTCAGCTTCGCCCTTGACCTTCGACTTCAAGAACTACATTTTCTGTGCTTTTGATAAATTTGGATTCGAGTGAATAGTTTTAATGAATAAGTCCTTGAAGGAAGTTCAATGCTGATAAGAGCTACTGAAGACAGGCAGCTCCATTACAGGTGTTGATTTTTCTTTTATTTATTTATTTATTAGGTTTACCAGTAATTGTTACACTAATACATTTATATTTAGGTACTAAGTAATACAATTAGAACTAAGTGTACAATAGTAAGTCGGTAAACACTGCATGCATGAGCTTGTTAAGAGCTTTCTTCATTGAATTATACTGCCTTTCATATTTTTCAAATAATGTTTCGTACTCTTCTTGCTCTCCTATGGCTTCACTATCAATCTCCCAATGCAGTGAATCGATTGTTTTCCATCTTGACTCGATGTTCTTTAAAGTGTCGTCATACTCCCACTTCTCGTTAATCTCTTCCAAGTCGACAGCAGCTAATGTCCTCGAAAAAGCCCTAAAGTTACTACGCTGTCGACGTAACATTTCTTCGGCCTTGCTAGCGTTACCTTGAGATATAGTTTCAGTTGTTGATTTCTGAATGTTTGATAGTTGTTGTTGACTGGTAGAAGGTTCGCCGGACACCTCAAGTGCAGTTAATTTCGTTTTCAAAGTTTACCTTTCTTTTATCTGTTGTTCGCTTATTTTTGATTGTTGCACAATAGTGATTCGCGCTTCGTTGTAAAAGTTTTTTGTTTTTTGATAACAGTTTTCAGAAAAGTAAGTATAGTTGTGGTCTTCAAACGTACACAGTTCAACATGATTGGCTTGAAATTCAGACCAATATGACTCCAGCAGTTCCAGACGTTTTTTGATATAAGGTGGAGTCTTGCGGTCAGCTGGATCTTTCTTGAAGTTGCGAAGTAGTTGTTGCATCGCCTCAAACACCTGGTTTTGGTTTGTTAATAAATCTTCGATGTTGCTCATGTTGGTAAGTAGTTCTTTTTCTTTCTTTGTAAGTTAGAAAAGTTCAATGGAAATTTTCCAGAGGTTGCTGGTTTGCACTAGTAGAAACGCTCACGCACTATCCGTATTTGAAACCGGAAACGCGCAAATAGTCCACGTGCACAGTTGTTTAAGTTACGTAATGCTCACTCTCCCCTCACACGGTAAGCACCTTCTCAATGTGCCTGGTGAGACCCGCTTGTGGGAGGCCAGACAAACCGATTCGCTACCGTGAAAAGAAAAGAAAAGCAGACGTACCTTTTATCCTCGAAGGACCAATAGATGTAGGGTTTCTGCCCTACAGTCTTAAGATGTTAGTTAGTTGAGTTAAACGGCGTCACTGATTTATAGTTTTATTTAAAATCACAAAGTTAAAATAACAGTAAAAATGTTTGTTGGTTAGTGGCTTTCGCATAACTGGCTATAAATAGCAATTAAATTACATTGTGGCGGTAAGTGCTGATACGTAAGAAACAGTAATTTGACTCTACCTATATTGTGCAGTTGCTAAACTATACAAACCTAACAATAACTACGTTGTATTTCGGCTCAGACTCCATTGCCCTGTGATCAAGCGACTGGTGCGGCGCAAGCGGCAGTGCTGGCGGCCCAGAGAGTCATTGCAGCGGCCATTGTGGTAGTAACCACTACAGGGAAGTCTGCCCAGCTGGTTGCGAAGTACCGCCCCAGGTGTCCCATCATAGCGGTCACCAGATACGCTCCAATAGCGAGGCAGCTGCATATGTGGAGGGGAATCATGCCGCTTATCTACGAAGGTATACCATTTTGTATTTAGAGTAATTCTTTTTTTTTACACTAGAATTTTTCAGATGCATTCTCGTATATCCTTTAAATCGGTTGGTAGAAGGTGCCAGTAGAAAACTTAAAGTATTCTATAGCAAGGTTGCCCTACTAATAAGCAAAGGTCTCCTTCATCGAAAGCAAGACATCGCTGCTATTAATGGGTATTGGCTAACACACCAATTACTTGTCCCAAACAAATGCGACAAATTTGGAAAAATCCGAAACGTACTATGTCCAACTCAGAAATTGAACCCAAGACCTCTGAATATTGGGCTGAATGCTTTTTGTCACTCGGCCACCGAGACGGTAAATAAAAATACATATTTTTTTAGATTCGCCTGACTCTGACTGGCAGTGTGATCTCGAGAAAAGAGTCAACTTCTGTTCAAAGTGGGCGATGGCCATGGGTTTTATCAAGGTTGGTGACCCTCTCGTCATCGTCTCGGGCTGGAGACATGGTTCTGGGTTCACAAACACCATGAGAATTGTATACGTTGCTGCCGATAGCACAGTTGCGTAATCGACCTTTTTTATATATAATTTATTTATTAACTGAACTTGTTTGTAGATGATGTAGTTGTAATAAATGTAATTTTGGACGTGTTTTTATGGATTCATTCTCATAGTGAGTTTTCACTTTGCACCACCCCGCCGATATGTTGATTTGAGCCAGACTTCCCAATAATATTTCAGTAAAAAATCACTTTTCGAACGTTCAATCGATCGCTGCCCGATGCCTTTGAATTTGAGCCAGACTTCCCAATAATATTTCAGTAAAAATCATTTTTCGAACGTTCAATCGATCGCTGCCCAATGCTAATATTTAGTAAAAATTAGTAGTGGTTAGTGGTGTAGTAAAAATTGACAGATTGGGAAGTCTGGCTCAAATCAACATATCGGCGGCCGGCGGTGCGAAGTGAAACGGAGCAACGCAATGAGCGGAGCGAACGCCGATGTGTTGATTTGAGCCAGAATACCAAATAATATCACTACTAGTTAGCTATAGCTAGCTAGCTAATAAGATAATAATTTTGCTCAGAATATACAGGAATTATTTTCAGTATTTTAATATTTATGTTATAGAATTACTCGTTTTTTCACCCGTTTATTATATATAATATATATAAATTATATATATATATATATTATTTACACCTGTTTTTGTTTTTATTTATGCACTTATATTATTTTTTAAACATTAGTGTTGACACGCTATGCGGTAGCCCAATGTGAATTTGTGTGTTTTGAGTTTAGGGAACTCGAGCTAAATCTATTTGGTCACCTATCCGGTGGCCAAACATGACGGAAGTCGCTTAACTAGCAAGATCGCAACCCGAACGTAATACTTGCCATTGGCAGCTTTCTTTTGTAGTGGAACAACAAATTTCTCAAATTATGTAGAGTATTTTATTCCTATTATAATAATCATTTCGGATACCAATAAATTATCTTAAAAATAAAGACTTTCTATAAAAAAACGCTTTCTTAAAAAATTCCGATCAATGTCACTGGACAGGCAGATTCACGTACTACGGTAATCAATTTCAATAAAGCACACTCCCGTTCCCGTTTCCGATGAAAATTTCAGATGAAACTGTCCTAGATATCACCCGCGCCCGCCCCAATGCCTCATTAGGCAAAAATTTACTTTAATTTACTACTGCTGGGGGCACGAGCTTTCCCTATGGATGAATAAGGAGAACGGGCCATAAACAACCACGCGGACCCAGTGCAGATTTGTGGTTGTTAACGAGCTTAAGCAGCCGGGACCAGCACCAACAGCTTTACGTGCCTTTCGAAGCAGATTCACGTCGTACGATAATCAATTTCAATAAAGGGCAGAAACACTTCCGATGTTTCCGATGTTTGAAAATTTCAAAATGAAACTGCCCCAGTTATTAACCGCGCCCGCCCCAACGTCTCATTAGGCAAAAATTTACCTTTAGCAATCGCAATTATTTCTAATTCCGTCATCCCCCGACGAGAATCAAATTAAGTATACAAATAGGTTAGCGCGCGGTCGCCTCGTCGCGAGAGCCGGGAATCCGGCAGGACAAATTGCACGTAATCTCCCAGTCTTCCGCAAAAAGGTGAGCCGCCTCCATTATGAATAACTTCCACCGCCCTCATCTAATTTAACTTGTAAACATTACAATTTAGACTCCTACTTCGACTTGATGCCTCCAAGTGCTATCCGGCTACCTTTATTCCTGAAATTTTTACTTTTCACTTCTTTCCTTTCGTTTGTTCTTTTGCACAAGAATGCTTTTGGAGTTGTTTCGTGTGCCTCTTTTTGTAAGTCATAACTTTTGTGACTTGGGAATGTTGTCTCTTTATTGTACAGTCGGCAATAACTAGCAGAGATGTCCTTAATATGGAGATATTTCTATACATGTGAAATTAATGTAAGTATGACGAAATCATTGAGTTTTTGTTAGATGATGGTAGCTAACGAACACTTACCAAAACGAAAACATTAAAATCTACTTAACTGGATATAGAACCTGGTACCTCTGGGTTTAAGACCGGTGGTCTTACCACTCGACTACAGAGATTGATAAATTTTAATGCCCCAATGTGTCTACCCCTTTTTATACTAGGTAAAAAGTTTTATACATACACTTGGGGCGAAGGGCGACCTCGAGTTGGACGCCTCGTATTCCTTCTTGCAGCCACTAAAGATCGAAGGGAAGGAAATTATACCCACTAAAGAAACCTAGTACTGTCCCTTCTGTAGAGAAGGGATAACGGAGAAGGGAGAAAGGAGGGGGAGAGGCGAAGGGAGAAGAGCAACGCACGGGGATGGCTCGGGATCACGAATGGCAAGTACCGAGTAACTTGTCTATGCCCTATTATCAATAAACAAATGAGAATGACTTACTTTCCTAGAAGTTCACGATTTAAACAAATGAACGTACAAACGTGCAGAACCATTTCCTCACGAATTGTCGTCGTTAAGCAGCAACCTGGTGCATATTTACCTGAAGTCGAACCATTAAATTGGATTCGGTAGACGGCATACCTACTGCGCGCAAATTGCCTTGTTCCTGTAGCTTTGACAATGCGGGCATTCGTCCAGTGAATGGACTGTTGTTGCCAAATGTCCTGGATTAAGGGAATGTTTCAAGTTTTGATTTGTTAAGAAGTAAAGCGTGTTCATCTTTACCGTTTACACTTGCGTGATTTTGGACTGGAAATATTGTCACGGTTGATGTAAAATCTTAACTAAATCTTCAATCATCATCTAAAGGTACGATATATTTTATGGGGTCGGATCGTCATATACATGTCTCTTATAAATCAGTTTTTAAAGTTGGTCTGAATTGGAGTCATTCCCAGTCTGTCAATTATCCAGCACTGAATATTTTTAGTAAGTTTTTGCTTGGTTCAATGCCTTACAAGATAAATTTTACTTAAACAAATCAACCAGCTTCAGAAAGCTCGAGAAGGAAACGATACCCTAGGTATGGCATTGTGGATGCAAAAATTTAAATGATAAAAACTCTTACTTTTAATCCTAGGAATAGTATGCTTGCAGTATAAGTTTTAAATTCTTACCAGTGATCGCCCAGTGGTCGAAATACATATGCGTGTGTGTCAAATACATGGTAGTGTGTGTAATTGTTTTATTAATTTAATGTATTTTTTATGCATAATCTAAAAAAAATATTAACATTCTGTACTCCTTCTCTATATAAATTATAAGTGTGCGAAATATCATACTCCTCCGTCCGCGCAATTTTCGTAAAAACGGGTACAAAGTTGTATAGATAAATTCTTATTTTTTATGATGTTTTTCAATGATCATTCCAATCGGTGCATATACATAGGAGTTATGAACGAACTATTAAAAAAACAATTTCGTCGAATTGAGGACCTCCTCCTTCTGGGAGCCTGTTAAAATACTTTCAATGCTAAATACTAACAACATTTTTTATTTCGTCACTATGATAAAGTCATAAGGTTGACATGATTGTCAGGAGTCCTGAGTCAGGACTCCTGACAATTGCGACGACCTGGCGACACTAGCGGCGACTGAGAGTAATTGCATCCGTTACAGACGATATGGCCCGGAGTGACCTTTGTTAAAAGTTACATTCGCAGGTGGAGCTACGGCTGCTGTTACTGACGTAATCTGCTGAGCGTTGCTGTGCTCACTTCGCTTGTTTTATAGTTAGATACAATTGAAGGGATTTTTACAAAAACAACATAACTTTTTAGCAATATATTTAACAGGAAATAAAAAAAACTTTCTCCAATCCAAGTTTTTCGTTTCATTACTTTAAAATTTTGATCATTTATTCATGATAGTGTATTGGATTGATAACGTAACATTTTCCACTATTTATACCTACGATTATGGAGAAAAATGATAAAATGTAGTATGCACTAATGTTATTGTTGTATGTGTATGTAGTTTTTGTAAAAATCCCTTCAATTGCTTTGCTTGTAATTGCTTTTATATGCACTGTGGCAGCACTACTATGTTCTAGTACTTCCTCCGAGCTCTCTGCCTAATGGTAAATAATCACCACAGGCTAATTTTATATTTGTATAGACAGGTCTGGATGAATGAAGATCCTTTTGAGATAAATGGTAAATAGTCACCACAGGCTAATTTTATATTTGTATAGACAGGTCTGGATGAATGAAGATCCTTTTGAGATAAATGGTAAATAACCAAGTGTAATTACTAGTATATTTACTATAGTTTATGTAAGAAGCGCTAAGCCCAACAGTGGTACATTTAAAGACTGATAGTGATGATAATTATGATACAGAAAACATTACGCTATAAAATTTAATACAATTTTGCTTCAGTATTCGTCACGGACAGGGATTCGACTCTGGGTGTAGCAGGGGTGGCTTTCTGCGTCCACACACTGGGTTTATAGTCGTATATCTCATTGAGGTTGGAAACAATGCTGGGATGACTCTTTACTAGGCAGAGAATAGAGAGAGAGAGCGATATATATGAACATATATTTCACACGAAACCACTATTATAAATAACAGAATATAGGATCCAAATAGTTATTCCGTGTTTTGTATCTTTTATTCTAATCTGGAATGAAGTTTACAAAACACGGAATAACTATTCGGAGCTAATTATCTGTGTATTTGTAATTGTAAAGGGGTCATTGTTTATATTGCCAACAGACTCAAATATTTTAAAATATCTTATCAGTTTCTCAGAGGCTTAATTTTGACATTTGAAGTATGGGATAAATGTTAGAATGTTGCCTCCGATTCTGATGTACACGACGACGTTAGACGTTCTCAAATAGCAGAGTCGAAACTCTGGCTCCATCAAGGAAGTGCATCTATTTTGCCGCGTACGTTTTCCATTCGCATGATGTTTGGCCATGAAATATTCCAATGCAATCTCCCAAAATTTCCATCAATGGAGTGCAGGTGGATTCCAAAAACAAAGTCCACTTTGCGCTCCATGCAGAGGGAATTTAAAAACAAAGCTAAGGGAATTTCGTAGTGACGATGACGCCTCGTAACCCCATCGGGCGGCAATACCTTTTGGCGTCGTCCAGCGGTCGCTTTCGCGCCGATCTATCGGCCATCTTTGATAAAAGCTCGTGGCCATAGACAGTATACTGCATTGGAGTTTGCTAAACTGTTTGTTGTACGTCGAAGTCTTCGATCAACAATACACTAGATAACCGGTCAGGGTGTCAAAAACGGCCGAGCGAATAACGCCTCACTGTCAAAGTGGGGTCTTATTTCTATTTAGTTCGCTGTTTACTGCGCCAACGTGATGACGTACCACAATGTCTTAAGTGAATGTCATAATAATCAAAAATGTGCTTTATTCCTTGCAAAAAAAGTATAAATTAGGTTGAAATTATCAAAACTTAGGATAGTTTTTCTCCATTTATAGTAAAGTCAGCCAATGCCACGCCGATGCCATATTTGAGATTTTTTTTAGTTCGTGAGACGTTATCTAGTGTATTGTTGATCGAAGGTTGAAGTTCTTAAAAGTTTTTTTTGAACATAAGTTTAGGCTTCTGGTCAGTTTTAAGTTCTTCTTGGTCGGCGTCAAATTTCCTAAGTTGCTATAGCGACAGACTTTAACAAAATGGTTGAAGTTAGCTTGGCAGACCTAAAACATGCACTACCACCACGTTATACCACATTGCTACAAACATTGATGTTATGGCAATATATTTAGATAGGATGGTGGTAGCTAGCCAGGCGGACTAACAAGCTCTACCGCCATCCAAATTAAGTACACAAACATTTATACCCCTCGCTGAGAATCGAACTTAGAGCCTATAGGTTTGAGACCGTTTTTCTTAAACACTAGACCACAGAGGCGGCAAAAGATACATAAATGTAGATATAAAGTTAAAGATAGTTGATATAGTTCTGCTACTAACGTTATAGCGGAATGTCGTCTAGCAAGTACCCACCGTTCTCTAATCATAACTTGTTAGTTGCGGTAATTACTCCTTGCAAGTTACACGAACTTGCGAGCTGTGTGTTCCGAGTGGTGGTACGAAGGCGAGGTTACATAAATTCAATTTGGGCACCTCTGAGCTGCAAATTGCCTGAGCGACCAACGAGTGGAGTTAACCCTTTGATGCCGATCAGCGTTGCCGTTTCGTCACCCGAAACGGTCCGTAACGCTATTCCGGATCGCTCCAGTTGAAATCACGTCCGAGCTGCATTCGTAATGAATTCTTACAGCTCGTGAAAGTTGGTTTTTTATTTTGCTGTAGGTTATTTTAAAGGCTTGTTTGCAACTTTGCATAGATTTGACTGAATGATGTTTAAATAAACTAGAGGTTTGGCGTGGACTAGATGCTCAATCGTCCTCTTATCAGCAAAAAGCCAGATCAGAAGTCAGTGAAGTCAAGCGGGGTTTTTCCTCAAACTGTCAATTCAGTTTTAAACTTTTTTTTTAATAAAGTTTTTAACGAGTCTAAAGGGATGCCTAAGGATACATTAAGTTGTTGGTGTTAAAACACTTTGTTTTGTCTCAAGTTAGTCGCTAAGCGTTAATTCTTGAGAGAGCATGACCAACATCACATATAAATTCGTCATTAAAATTTCTTGCTGACAAACGATCAACAAGAAACGTACGGTACCATTAAAGTAGACAACAATGTCAAACATTGGATATGCATAGTAACTGCATTGTAGGCACACATTACCTCACACTAGCGTGTGTGCGTACAGGCGCGCCATAGCGTCATCGTATGTCATTGTATGGTGTAAAGGATGAAATAAAACTCAGTTCTCATTGCGCGCCGGTTTTGGTCGCTCGTCACTCAATCACTTGTTTAATTTACTACCTATCGTTCTGAACATTATAGTTAACCAGGGCACTTCCACTATAACGCCCAAATGCATCTTAGTAACTTCTGCATCTTAATTCGTAAAAAACCTACTGACAAAGTGAATTTTACTTTTTATTTTTAAGTGCTATAATTGCTACACTTAAGCTAAATTAAATATTTATAAAATTCAGTGAAAAAGTTAAATGCCTACCCGACCCAGCCGGGGATCGAACCTGGGTCTTCCCCAATACGGGCGGCTGCACTGACTTTTTTCACTGCTTTGATTTTTGACTGCTTTTCAGCGGCAGCAGTGCATGGTAAGCATTTAATTTTTACACTGTATTTTATAAATATTTACTGACAAAGTAGTCCAAGTAGGTACCAGGAGAGCAGAACGTCCCTAGAGTGAGTTAGCAATAAAATAGGTAAGCGCGTATCGAAGCGACTTCGAGACGCCCCATTAACTCCCATATATGCCTAGGTAACCTAGTTAGTCGCGCGCCGCCTCCATTGACGCATCAAAGGAGGCCTAATCATTGCATCGGTAATGCAATCAACATGCTGTGCGCGTGTCTGTAATATTATCAAGTGCATGTGCGGTCGAAGTTCAAGTATCCCTATGGGGTTGCGTGAATGCTCGTTATTACCGAGAAAAATACACCACCGAGGGGCCTGTAGGCTTAGCCAAAGTAACATTAAGAAAACGATAGCGAAGTTCGAAAAGAATAAAATGTATGGGGTTGACATAAGATTGACCACGTGATATAGCGCGGCTTATGTCAATCCCATACATTTTATTCTTTTCGAACTTCGCTATCGTTTTCTTACTTTGGCTACCGCCACTGAAGTCAGTAACGTCTCAACAGTGTGGCGGTAGCCTGATTTTGACATTAAGGTTTAACTTGATTTTTGATTTTTCTAATTCTCCCATGAAAACGCACTTTTATAGAATCTAGTGCTAATTGCACCGTTGTTAGCGCCTAGCTAATTTTCCCATGAAAATTGTCAAAAAATAGCAACCAACACGCGATTGTAAACGTCTCAAATACATTGAGTCTCAGATCAAACGAAACGATCTTGTAAAACATTTAAATAAGTATCTTATCTTAGTGGGGCTTGCTGAGGTTTCCCTCTGTCTTGTTTAAGTTTGTTTGTGTGTTTGAATAAGTAAGTAAGTATACTAGTTTTTGATGAATAAACTAACCTAAACTAAAGTATATTAATTGGTTTTTTATTACTCAAGAAACAAAATAGCTGCTAATCGATAGAAGAAAAAGTATTTAATGCCCAACGAACTTTCCAATAACTTGTCATTTTAATAGGTTAGATAGAAACTAGGAAGAATAAAAACTAATATAAAATATTGATAGAAAAACAAATGACAGACGTTGAGTTTACAAAGCGTATTTTCTTCAAACGTTTCTACAGCTCACAAAATAGCAAACAATAAGTAAGACAAATAAATATAAAATCAGAGAAATATTACTATTCTCAGGTTTCTTGATAAAAATAAAACTCGGCTCCGTAAGACTAGCTTTCAGTACTTCTAGTATTTTTTTTTATTGAATTTTTCACCTCAGGGAAGCACTTGCCCCATCTCATCTGATGGAAATTGACGATGGGGCCTTAAAAAGCACACTCCGGAATCCTCATCTGAAATGTGGTAGGGCAAACATCTGTAAATTTTGTATACGAAAGAAACATGTGTTAGTTTTTGTACACTCGCTATATAGGAATCAATTCTGTATACTTTCTTAACAATTTTTTTCTAACAGTCAAAAAAAAACTACTAGAAAAAATTGTAAACCAGCTGAAGTTTCCCTCTCGATTTATTAATGTACATTCGCAATTTAAACAAAAGATACGTATCAAATTTTTTAACAAATTTACACACAAATAAACCTTTAAAATATCGAGCACCAGTAAAATGTCTTCGTAACCAAAATGGCCGCTGAACGGTCGTCTGAGCCCCGCGACGCGATGCCTCGGAGGCGCTTTCAGTCGTCTAGTGGTGCTCGACGCAGACGCAAGGATGATAGAGCACATTCCCTCTGTGTCCGCCGCCGTACCACTTGATACCCCCTTATTACTGGCTTTTGTCCTATTGTTTTACACCTGACTTGACAACAGCGATGCGTACATCTTATATCAAGTTAAGTTGTATACACTTTTAAACTTTCGCGTTCCATAGTTAAACAAATTTAAAAGGGGATTAACGCAAACTAATAAGTAAAAAGGTATCATACCTTCTTTAATAATTCGGAACAAGTGATTCATTACTCAACGAGTTGAGGAGCTCGATGGCGCATTGGTTAACGCGCCCAGCCTGCGAGTGCTGAGGTTAAGCAACTTTCGCAAAGGCCGATCATCGGATGGGTGATCAAAAATGTATCATCTCGAGATCCTCCGTGCTTCGGAAGGCACGTAAAGCCGTTGGTCCCGGCTGCATTAGCAGTCGTTAACAACCACCAATCCGCACTGGGCCCGCGTGGTGGTTTATGGCCTGTTCTCCCTATCCATCCCTAGGGAGGGCTCGTGCCCCAACAGTGGGGACGTAAAACGAGCTGATGATGACTCAAGGAGTTGTATACGTTACATTTAAAGTGTAGTGTTAGTCTATCGCGGGTGGATTATGATTTGTGTGATCAAGTGACGTTTTTGCAAGTTCTATAGACTGGTTAACCCTCAGAACAATAACTAAAGCTATAGAAGGATGGCTAAAATAAAAATCGTGCAGCTATGTTTAGTTCCGTTCTATCTTATGGCTAGAAAAGGAGGTTGGAGTGCGACAAATGGTTGACACTTAGTTTTTATTTTTTGTATTGTTACGTCAAACGGTCATCAGATAATCGGTGATCAAAAAAAATCTTTGAGTCCTTTATAAAGTCACTCACTACATTACCTCAAATATGACGTCACAAATCTGGTGACACCTTCGAAATAACGAAAGAAAAGGGACAATCGATCTCTTTCCAATACATCACTTAGGTTCATTAGTTAAAATTGTACGAACTGATGAATGAGTGTTGCTATTTTAGTCCGGTTTCTATAGCTTTAGTTATTATTCTGAGGGTTAACCGTTGTGTCACGAAAACGTCAACTTTAGAACGAACGAAAAAACGAACGAGCTTAGATGAAACTACAGTTGACATTTTGGCCAAATGTTTAAATTTGACTCCTACGCCAAAACGAATACCTTATGAAGTGGTGATCAGCAGCGTTGAAAAAACGATAATGCGTAACAAAATACCGCAGAGCGATGCCGATACCTTGAGACAGGACGTCGCGGTAGTTTTACGAAAATCGAAGCCCGGCTTGTAACATTACTATAGAAGAGCGTCAAGCACTAAAAAGCATTCGTGAAAATGAAGACGTGTTAGTGCTTAAGGCCGATAAGGGAAACGCCACTGTCTGTGATGAACACGATTGTTTACCAGCAGAAAATACGGGTTTTGTTGTGTGATAAAAAGTGTATAACCCGGTGAACTACAACCCCACGGCCCGAGTAACGCGCAAAATACGAGCTCTAATTCAGAACAATCAGGACTTTTTTACCGAAGACGGTACGTGTCACTATACAGGCCGAAGTCACATCAGCCACCGAAACTGTATGGCTTGCCCAAAATACATAAATCCAACGTACCGTTGCGGCCAATCGTAAGTCAAATTGGTTCTCCAACTTACGACCTTGCAAAACACGTTGCGTCAGTATTACAGCCACTTGTAGGTAAAATGCCGTCTTTCGTAAAGGATTCACGCCACTTCGTCCAAATTATAAAAAACCTAATATTGGAACCAGATGACATTATGGTGAGTTTTGACGTCGAGTCGCTGTTCACCAACGTTCCGGTAAAGGAGTGTCTGGACGTAGTCAGGGAGAAATTAATGTATAACAAAATACCACGCACTTATGTTGATCTGCTTGAACACTGTTTAGCCGGCAACTACTTTCTTATCCAAGGTCAATATTACCTACAGATTGATGGTGTCGCAATGGGAAGCCTAGTCGCCCCGGTACTTGCCAATATCTGGATGGAACACTTTGAAGAGAAAAGAGAGACTTTGGAAAAGATATGTTGATGACATTTTCGCTATCGTCAAAGGTAGTAAACAAGAAGTAGATCAATGGGTTCAACATCTCAACTCCTTTCACCCGGATATGAGGTTCACATACGAGATAGAGGCGAACAGGTCGTTGTCTTTTTTGGATGTGAAGATGGCCGTGACATCCAACGGGCCTTTGTCCTACTGTGTCTACCGAAAACCCACGCACACGGACAGATACTTATACGCTACCTCACATCGCCACCCTCGACAGTTGCAATCCGTGATGACGTCACTAAGGAACACAGCTTTTGACCTCTGTGACCCTGAACATTTGGAGCGTGAGCTGGATCATGTTCAGGAGGTACTCAAGAAAAACGGATATCG
Organism: Eudonia lacustrata; assembly: GCA_947562085.1. Taxonomy (NCBI): domain Eukaryota; kingdom Metazoa; phylum Arthropoda; class Insecta; order Lepidoptera; family Crambidae; genus Eudonia; species Eudonia lacustrata. Next base: position 5,930,456 of record OX387315.1, on the reverse strand, counting down.
AGTTAGTAGAAAACGGAAACAGCACACAAAAAGTTGCAAGCATCCCGAAGTTTGTAGGCAACCAGCCTACATGCCTTATGTCAAAGGAGTGATAGACAAGATCGGCCATATATTACGCGAGTACTCCATACCGACGATATATACTCCTGGCATAAATGTAAATAACATTGTGGGCACTCCGAAGGATGTCTTGCCTCTTCAAACGCCAAGCGTATACAAGATAAACTGCAGCTGTGGTAGTTCTCAAATAGGCCAAACAAAGCAGACTATACATGAGCGGGTCAAAGAACATATCGCAGCTGTAAAGAACAGGCAGTCTAATAAATCAGCGATTGCAGAACATCTACTTGAAAGAGGCACAAATCACTGGATTGAATTTTACCGTACGCAAGTCCTCTCCACAGATCGCCACTTTTATTCAAGAGTAGTGCGTGAAGCGATTGAAATAAAGAAGCACCCTAATAATTTCAATCGGCTTCCCGATGAAGATAGTTTATGGCCGTCTTCACAGCCATAAACTATCTTCAGCGTGGAATCCAGTATTTGCAAAAAGACATCCTCGTTTTTCTTCGCAGTCGGTAAACAACCAGAATAAGGCTTGTATACGTAATAGGGACACCGTTAGTGTTGTGTGTGGCGGTAGTTGGCAAAATAATGTGACGGTGGATGAAGACTCTGCCGCGCAAACGGAGGCGCAACATCGCGACAGCAGTCAGCGACCGAGTTACAACGTCCGGCCGTGGTCACGGGGCCACGGCCGGACGTTGTAACTCGGTCGAAACGTCGGGTATAAAGAAGGTATGATACCTTTTTACTAATTAGTTTGCGTTAATTCCCGTTTTGTAAGTTAAGTTGTACGCCGAAACTTAAAGTTCACTATAAAAAGTTAAAAAATTAGTCTCATGAGTAGCCGGACTTTGGGCGGCGCTAACTCTGAGGTTCCGGATTCGATTCCCGGTCGGGCCAATGTCGAAAACAAACATTTCGATATTGTGTCAGGTCTGGGTGGTTGTTGTACCGTCGTTAATTTTCATTTCCATTATACGAGTACTTTAGCTATTTACCTTGGGATCAGAAGAATGTATATGATGTTGTCTAATATTTATTTGTTTATTTATTTCAAACCAATTTTAACTGAAACTTTTTTTTATATTAAACATCTGCAAACGAGTACGATCGCTTGATGGTGAGCGCACCGCTGCACGTGGACATCAGAAACATCAAAGAAGGCATTTGCATTGCCGGCCTGAGAGATAACTTACTTATACTGATTTCCTGCAACTCGTCCTAAATTGGCCATAGGCATGTAGGACGAGTTCATGAATTACCCAAAACCTCTTTATACTAACTTTCTAGGCTTTAGAGCTTTAGAGAAATACAGAGATCTTGAAAGCTGATTGAAATATTTAGTCCGTTACAAAAACACAAATGTTGAAAAAATTTCCACGAGAAGGATTTGAACCTGCACCCTTCTGACATACCGGGTCAGGTGCTCTCCCAATTGCGCTATCGTGGTTCTAACCAGCCCGCCGAAATTATTCAACACTATTTACTTTTCTACTTTGAAAGCCAAAGGCGCCCATTCAATGTCAACAACTACCGTCATTAACATCCGATCATAATATTTTACAAATACTAAAGATCAGTTCAAAGTCAACAAAATTTGCGTTAAAAATTATATAAATAAAACAAAAACATTTTATATTTAGTTCGATTAAAATTGGCTTATTGGTTTAAAAGAATTAGAACTTTGAAGTTTGTATGAAATATCGAATGTATAATAATAGCTCCTCGCAACACCCATCATTAGACCGAATGCTCGTGATTAATTAGTTTTAATTAAATTAATAAATCAGGAAGTTTCGTTAAGGTCTTTAATAGGATAAGTTCACGACTGAATTGAGAGTTCAACAAACTTTTCGGTGCGATGAAACTTTAATTAGTTATCTTTTTCAATATTTTTTTTAATCCCGGATGACAAGAAAAAAAAATGCAAATGTTGCTAAAAAATTCTACGAGCAGGATTTGAACCCGCACCCTTTTGACATACCTAAAATAAACTCAAAATTGTGAAATGTGTGACGTCAACCGAATATAAAATTTATAACTACACTTCTAGCTACGCTTTTATTTTCAAATTTTACTCAGAACCTTGTTTTACGGAAACATCCTAGGGCCTTATCACCTCTTAGATCAGTATTATTGCTTGTGAACGCGTCTTATTTCACAACTGATTACCAGACCAAGGCCAATAGATTACTAGACCAAATGAAAATCACACAATGAAAATCTATGTAAAAGAGTCAATCGCTCGTTTATGTTCTGTACAAATAGAGACAGTATGTTGATCACAAAAGTAGGGATGGTTGAATTCGTATTAGGGCGTTATAGGGCAATTCTGTGGATAAGAGTTTAGTATTTATGTACCAAAAAAGCTTTTAATCAGAATAATTAGATTCTGAATCCTACTTTTAAACTCAACGGACCACATTGGTCATTGATAAAAAATCGTTCAAATTGCCCTTGGTGACTTTGATTGCCATCGGGAAGGCTGTATGCTCGTTGGACTCGGCTCGGTATAAAAATAAATTAAAACGGCCAGTAGTGCTATTATAACTATCTTTGTAGCACCTCCAAAAGAAGGAAAAATCTACCAGCACACGTTTTCCTCCTTCCTATGATAAGGGATCAATCAAACGAGACGTGAATGCCTTGCGGGTCGACAGAGTGAGTGTGACTGATGCTAAGTATTTGCACGCTGCACCAGTTATCTTCGCGTTTGGACTCCATTTCCACTTAAAATCAAAGGGAATGTAGTCAGCTTAGTCATAATCATCATCAGCTCATTTATATGTCCCCACTGCTGGGGCACGAGCCTTCCCTATGGATAGGGAGAACGGGCCGTAAACCACCACGCGGGCCCAGTGTGGATTGGTGGATGCTAATGCAGCCGGGACCAACGGCTTTACGTGCCTTCCGAAGCACGGAGGAGTTCAAGATGAAAAACTTTTGGTCACCCATCCGATGACCGGCCTATGCGAAAGTTGCTTAACCTCAGCACTCGCATACCGAGCGCGTTGCCCACTGCGCCATCGAGCTCCCCAGCTTAGTAACTTTATGAAAAATAATACTGAAAAGATTAAAACTCTCATAAAGTGTACATTAAGGCCAGCTTCCAGAGCCAGATTCCATACACATTTTTTGTGGAGCACGCGTGAATCGGCCGACGCGACGGCCTAATGAGGCACGTTACAATATATTCATTCCATCTCGCGCTGTGCCTGTGCGCGGCTTCGTTAGTCAGCGATATTTAGACTAGACGTAATGATACGAGGCCGTTTTGCACAAATAAAAATAGCGGATACAATGTAAATAATATTTCACGCGCTCCAATTTAAAACTTGCGAACGGAATTTTCGATACGACGGAAATTTCAATACGACGACTTCGTTTTTCGATGCGTTGTTAATAGTGTGGGCGAGTTGTAGCACGCAGATACTGTTGCTTGGCACTTACTTGCAACGTTACGTTCATAAATGATGTTTGGTTTTACAACAAGGAAAGAAACAGGGAAATAATGTACAGTCGGCAGCAGATCAACCTACCCAAATCTGTCAAATTTCTTCAATGAATATTGATCCTTATAACCAAACGATAAAGTTCAAAATTGATTGTAGAAATTTGAAAGCTTTATATAGGTTGATCTGCCGCTGTGTGTACCTTCTAGGCAAGCATGTTACATCGTAGACTACATCATCACTTACCATCAGGTAAGATAGTAGTCAAATGCAAGCTTCATCATCATCATCATCAGCTCATTTATATCTCCCCACTGCTAGGGCACGAGCCTTCCCTATGGATGGATAGGGAGAACGGGCCGTAAATCACCACGCGGGCCCAGTGCGGATTGGTGGTTGTTAACGACTGCTAATGCAGCCGGGACCAACGGCTTTACGTGCCTTCCGAAGCACGGCGGAGCTCGAGATGATAAACTTTTGGTGACCCATTTGATGAACGGCCTTTGCGAAAGTTGCTTAACCTCAGCACTCACAGACCGGGCGCGTTAACCACTGCGCCAACAAGCTCCTCTCAAATGCAAGCCTATCTAATTACAAAAGAAACCATCTCCTATTTCAGCCGCTAAGTAGTATATATTTTTAATATTGAATTAGAATTTGATATTTGTAATTGTACTAGTTAAGAGCGTTTACGCCGCACACTAGCGCCACTAATGAAAAAAAAACATATCTCGTAATTAGAGATAGAAAATCAAATTATTCTCAACAAACTATCTGAATGAAGTAATTTAGCATTTTTACGTCACCTAATGAACACCTCACATGTTATGGTTTAGTTAAATTTAACCACTTTTAACTATAACGCCATATTTAACTAAACCATAACATGTCAGGTGTTCATTAGGTGACGTAAAAATGCTAAATTACTTCATTCAGATAGTTTGTTGAGCATAATTTGATTTTCTATCTCTAATTACTAGATATGTTTTTTTTTTCATTGGCGGTGCTAGTGTGCGGCGTAAACGCTCTTAATAGTTATGTGTTGTAAAAACGTGCATTATTAATTAATGAGAAGTTGGCAAAATAAATATTTAAAATATATATATACCTATATAACCTATATATATATATATTTTATTGATTACGGGTAAGCACTTGACTTTCAACTTGATGTAAAGTGATGATACGGACGAAAGTAGAAGCGCACTTTATACCCAGCATCCACAACTACTGAGAACTCCGTGCTTCGGAAGGTGCGTTATTGACATAAGATAGCAGTCGGTAAATGCCCACCAACTCGCATTGAGCCAGAGTGTGGTAAAGCCTAATCTCTCATGTGCTACTGATCATATGAGAAGGCCTAACCCGTCCTGACGGGCCCCTGACGTTTACTGGCTAATCATGATAATATAAAAAAAAACGTTACAGATATGTAATAATAACATTAGACTATTATGCCATCAGTACCATGTCCCCGTAACTTTAACGTTCAGTATTCAAGAAGATACACTCGTCTCATAACTTTCTTCTGAAGTAAAACATCAAACCAGCCGTACTCAGAAACGCACACATACGAACCAAGCTAACCTAAACAAGTTTTCAGTTTACTTTATCAGTATTAAAAGTATCTTGTTTGCCTTCAGATCTTCCGGTGCTGCGACGTCTAGAATCTATTTGAATTTCCCTGTGATATCCTGTATAGGTAATAGCATGTGCGCAAAACAAATAAAATTGTCATCTCCAATTCAGTTGCAGATCAAATATTTGATGGCTTGTACGGTGACACGAATAGAGTAGGTACTGTAAGATGGATGTAAATTAAGAATAACAAACAGTTGCACTTAACTTTGTGTAAATATTTAAAATAAAAACATTACAGTATATAATATCGATCTTCGATCGATATTTGTGTAAGCAATAAAGTGTTTATCTATCTATCTATCTATCTATCTATCTATCTATCTATCTTCGAGCACCTCGGCTCTTAGCCGGGCTGAAGCTCCTGTCTACCATGACTATCCACGACTGTGCCAAACCCTCACATTAATAGTTATTGTTCTGAGGTCAAACCGTTGCAAACCTTTTTAATTTTACATGTTCGATGATTCAAATACTCATCCAGAATAAAGAGGCTTACATACAAATACAATAACCTAACTTTTACTATGAGCTGCATATAACCTCCTTATGGTACCTATAAGGTATTTGAAGCTCTTAACGTTTTCTAAGAATACTTAAAGCCTTCGCACACGGCGGCGGCGTCGTCGTATCGTAGTAAGCGTATCGTAATACGCGCGCAGAACGAGAGCAATATGAGCACGTACATGTTCAAACAAGTCAGCACACGAAACGGTGCTGCAGCGAATCGTAGGAGATGCTTATTGTCATTACGATAGTCGTAGTGCACTAGCGTAAAAAAGCAAGCGTAAAAAATTTACTGTTCATAGCATTAGCTCTCACAGTATTGAAAGTTTCATTCATATGTCATTTGTTTTACGACTTGGCGACAAATTGAAAATTGTCTGTGTTACCTACGTTTAATTTCTCTAAAAATTTTAACTGAATTTAATTTTTTTAAACTACTCACGACTTTTCATTTCAATATGACTGAAAAAGTGACATCTGGTACCGTTGACGCCATGATTTCAACGGAGATCTTACAAAACGATATGTCTAAACGACGATTTATGTGTAGGACAATACACTTACGATACGACTACGCTTACGACTCGTTTGCGAAGGGCCTTAGTACACATACACTGGCTGCTCGAGCAGTTAGCCAGTGATCGAAATACACGGACCGCTTCAGCAGTCGTAGTGAAGCTGCCATTTCACCGAGCTGCTGACCGCCCGGAGCATTGCAACTGCTTGAGCATTTCCATGTATGTTTGTTAATAGAAGACTGTAGTTCACTATGCAGCCGCAGCTTGAAGCAGTCGATCTTGACTGCTTCCAGCTGCCCGTGTGTAGCCGCCCGTCTGTTACTAGTTTTTACTATTAAAAACACGTTTAAGACATATTGGGAGTTGTGCCGTCAGCACAATATTCATAGCACGTAATGTTCGTGGTAGATAATTAATAACGTGATTTAATATAGAGACATTTTATGTAAATTAAGCAAAACTCATTAGTTCCTGTTTCGTGACTTTCTACAATCAACAAATCTCCCCCGCCAATTTCTTTGTTTATAGATTATTATATATACTTGTATTTTTACATATTAAAACTAGTCAGAAATTATACTCCGATACATTAACCAGTTGTGTTATTATTTAACTACGGAGCCCGCAACAGGAGTCATCGTCATTGCACTAATTCTTTCGGCTCTAAGCCGAAAGATGTCCACAGATGGACACAAGCTATTTTAAGAGGTGACAAACGAGCAAGCTGACTAGATAAATCGTAGATGTATTACGGGAAATTAGGGAAGTTTCAGAAATTTCGGATTTTTACAAAGAACGTGCTCTGCTCTCCCCAACGGCTTCCCCAACCTGTACCAGGTCGTCAGTTCATCTTGATGCCTTTTTTCCTGCCCCAGCTAGTCGTCAATTCTACAAGCAATTAAACCCGCCCACTATTACGAAATCCGGCTATTATTCACTTTAGATTTGCTGCGTATCACCAAATTTTTTATTTGATCTCGCACAAACATCTCGAACTCGCCCTTTTCTAATAATCGATCTATGTAGTTTAAATTATTATAGAGGCAATGTTGTAAATTAAGTAAACATATTTATTTATTGTAATATCCTAACTGCACAACATAGTCATGGAAAAAGCAGGTCAATCGCACAAAGTTTATTTTTCTAATAATTTAATACTTTAATAAGAAATTTAAACTTAACCTGCTAATGGTGAGTTCATCTGGCACTTGAATCATAGCATATCAAAATTAGCTAACACCACAGAAATGTTGTGAAAAATACCGTACTCCAGTAATAAACACAACACAATGGGCACACTTGCATGCTTCCGCCGGCCGTTAAATACCCCGCAAATGAGCATAGTGCCAAAGTCAATAGAAAAAAACGCCACTAATGAGGCCATCTACTTTAACTTTCATCCTCCACAAAAAGCAACCACTGCCACAAAAAAATACTCAATTAGTGTTCTACAAAACGTCCTTACTAATTAACTTGATCAAGCTCCTTTGCTTCAGAGTCCGCTTGCATTTCTGTCGCGTCTTCTTTGTTGGGCTTAAACTAGTCGTCTTAGTAACTGCATGAGTCTGCTCTAAATGGACAATCAAAATGTATTTATCACGAAAACATGACACGCTAAGTAGCGTTGTACGTGTAAGGGAATAGAATAATAACGCTTTGGGTTTTTTTAATATGGCGCAGTGGTTAACGCGCCCAGTCTGCGATTGCTTAGGTCAAGCAACTTTCGCAAGGGCCGGTCATCGGATAGGTGACCGAAAATGTATCATCTCTAGCTCCTCCGTCCTTCGGAAGGCACGTAAAGCCGTTGATTCCGGTTACATTAACAACCATCGATTCGCACTGGGCCCGCGTGGTGGTTTTTGTCCCGTTCTCCTTATGGATTCATTAGGGAATGCTCGTGCCCCAGCAGTGAGGACATCATAATGATGAGCTGTGATTGGTAATTTTATTCTTATATCTATATATATCAAAATCAATTGCTGTTCGTTTGTCTCGCTAAAACTCGAGAATGGCTGAACCGATTTAGCTAATTTTGATTTTAAAATATTAGTGGAAGTTAAGGGAAGGTTTAAGCGGTGAGAAACATAAATAATAAGTAACGGAAAATACTAAAAACGACAATTTAATTTTCCAATACAAAATGATTTGTTTGTTTTGTTGTCATGGAAACCAAAGAGAATTTAATCACTTGATGGAAACTGTCAAAGCGGTACGAAGTCCGCCGGCTCCACTAGTCATTAATATAACATACTTTAAAAAATAGTTAATAACATCTCAATCACCAGCATCTTTACTATTATATTTAGTCTATAGATAGATTTAGACCTGGCGGCCTTGGAGAGCCCGATGCACGCTTGCTACTGAGATCTTCGGCTTTTCTTATCCAACTGATGCCAGCCACTCTTTGTATATCGTCACTCCATCTCGAGAGCAGTGTAATATACCAACACGCGGGCCCAGTGCGGATTGGTGGTTGTTAAAGACTGCTAATGCAAGCACAGATGAGCTCGAGATGATAAATTTGTGGTCACCCATCCGATGACCGGCCTTTCCGAAAGTTGCTTAAACTTTAAAACCACAGACCGGATGCGTTAACCACTGCGCCATCGAGCTCGTCTCGGATATAACGATGGACATAACAATAAAATTTCTCCGTGTTCATAACTGTGTTCTTCAAATCCGACGCGGCCCCTAACGCGGCTAGTGCAACAACAAAACAAAACTAAGCATTTCGGCGGGCTAATCCGAGATGGTGTTGCGAAATGAATGGAGGCTCGATCGTTCGGGGCCGATCCGTTCTGCAAAACAAGATTGGAAAATGGGAGGTTTGTTTTTGGGTCGGATTCCGGCACTGCAATCCGGGATGTGGACAAATTCAATTTTCCCCCAGCCGATAAAGGGAACAATAACCCGACAGCTACAAATAAGGAATCGCGCCGTTTTATAAACCACTCACGATTGGCTACGTAAACGGGGTGCGATTAAAAGTCCGTGTTTTTCGGATACATTTCAATATAATAAGTAGTTAGAAAACTTTTAAATTTCAGACCATGTTCCATAATAACTAACTATTTGATATTTAAAATGTTTATAGCGTATTTTTGGCCGTACGCTGTCCTATACGGTACCATTCATCCGATTGCAATCGGATGAATGCTATAAAACGTTGGTAAGTTGTTGTGCGCATGCCTGCGAATGTTTAAAGCCATCATAAATAAATATTATAAACTGTTTCACGTGTAAAAAAATTTAGGTATATATAGATTTTTATTTACACTAATGTTGTAACATTCTACTTATGTTTCCAATACTTGACTTATAATTACTACTGTTATAGCGCAGACAACAAAACACTCAATTTAAGCAATTTCACATGATGGTATAATATCCACATCGATATTGTAAAATCTCATTATGACATCAATAAAACGCGACCAATTAACCTGGCGAGCCTTATGTCAAAATCCTCATACAAGTTGTATAAAATTTTGATATTAGGCTGGCTTTTGAAAACAGTTGGGTTATACGTGAAAACTTCGTCGAAACTACTAAACTTACATACACAAAACTCTTTGGTAAGATCTTGTGCCAATTAAATAAAAAAAGAACAGCGCGCGCTCGCTCCTGATTGGCCCTGCGCGCGCAGCTGCGCTCTCATTGGTTAGATTTTAATGGCGGCAAGTTCACTGTGACAATACACGTACGCGTGAATTTAATGTTTCGCAATGTGTTTTGTTTTTAAAATACAAATTAAAAGTTAAAAATGGATAGCGACGATGATATTTGTACGCCTCCGGATATTCTAGAATTGGCAACAAAAGTAACTCACAATCTTTTGCCAGAAAAATCTAGAAAATTATATGAAAAAGTATATAATAACTTTTTGGCATGGAAGATCGAAAAGAAAACTACATCATTTTCTGAAAATGTCATTCTTGTGTATCTCAAAGACCTCTCCGACAAATTCAAGCCATCTTCTATGTGGGCTAAATATTCTATGCTCAAGTCCACACTGAGTATCTACAAGAATATTGATATCACGAAGTATTCAAAAGTCATAGCGTTCCTGAAACGCAGTTCAGAAGGACACAAGGAAAAAAAGTCCTTGACATTTACATCAGGTCAAATAAAGATGTTCCTGAAAGATTCACCAGATATTTTGTATCTTTTTGAAAAGGTTAGTGTATTTTAGTTCTGTTATTTAATCTACCTAGTACTTACGTACTACACACGCAAGTTATCTAGACACTCCGTTTAAGCGCTTTGTGTATAAATTAGGTAGTAGGTACCTACACTTTACTACTTCATAAATCATAGTTTTTGCCTTGGCTATGTACCTCAAGCTTATTATATCGTTTATTGTTACAGGTTGCACTAATCTTCGGCATAATGGGGGCATGCCGAAGCCAAGAGCTATACAACATCCAGTAAGATGAAGTCTCTAACATAGACGACAGTACAATCATGGTGAAAGTTTCGAAAACTAAAACGAAAATAGATCGTTCTTTCGTTGTGACGGGCAACTGCTATGCCGTATGTAAAAAATACATGGAACTTCGACCCACCCCCTGTCGAAACCCTGCCTTTTTCTTGAGCTATAGATCGGGGAAGTGCGTCGATCAAAGAACTGGTATTAATAAATTTGGTGCTCTGGGAAAAACTATCGCAAGTTTTTTGAATCTGCCTAACCCAGCGTTGTACACGGGGCATTGCTTCCGGCGCACCTCGGCGACCCTTCTCATAGATAGCGGTGGTGATTTGACCGCACTGAAACGACACGGGGGGTGGAAGTCTTCTACTGTGGCGGAAAGCTACATTGATGAGTCTTTAATGAATAAAATTCAAGTCTCAAATACGATCTTGAACAGTATAGAAAACAAGACGAATGAAGTAATTATAAATATTCCAACTCCGTCTACGAGCTCTACTGCTTGCCCGCGACCGCTACAGCTGCTGGATCAATAATTAACATTAACTTTCAAAATTGTACCATCCAAAATTTGAACAATTATTATAAATAAACTATTGTCAGCTTTTACTCTTGTTGTTTGACTAATTGCATTAGTGAAGATAAAGTAGTGTATGCAACTGCATATAACACGGGTATTAAAACACTCGTTTACTATTATGAAACTCGCTGCGCTCGTTTCATAAACTCACAACTCGTGTTTTAATACCCTCATTATATGACAGTTGCATAAACTACTATAAGAGTATTTTTATTGAAACTGCAACGGATTGTATCCTAAGCAATGAAAAATTAAAAAAGATAGAATGAGAGTTTGGATTAGCATTGACAGATTTCGGCCGCTACTCTTCCATTTTTGAAATTTTGAAAAGAGTTATAGGCGTGTGTGTCAAATACATATGCGAGTGTGTCAAATACGTGGTAGTGTGTGTAATGTTTGTTTTATTGATTTAATGTATTTTAATGCATAATTTAAAAAAAATATTAACATTCGGATAACCTTCTCTATATAAACTATAAGTGTGCGAAATTTCATACTCCTCCGTCCGCGCAATTTTCGTAAAAAAGGGGTACAAAGTTTTTGCTTCACGTATTAATATATAGATTATTCTGTCACTTTACTTTTTTCTACATGTTTCACGTCGTCGTCGTCGTCAAAAGTCCTGACCAATTCTGTGTAGGTTGTTACTTAAGTCTTAAGTCTATACGAGTATTATATTTTATTCCATAATTTCTTTTGAAACAATAATTGTTGAAATCTCAATAGCACAAACACCATATATCCGCAAATTTACTAATATCTGTGTGTGTGTGTTTCTCCACAATTTAGTTTGGTATTTTCGAGACGTGGACACTCAGTAACACTTACCAAGTTTTAATTACTTTAAGTCTGGCGCCATCTCAGCAAATAGCTTCTCACCTAACTTTGCACTTAAGTAATTTTATTGTATCAAAATAAATCCGGACTCAATTTAATAGAAAAAGCTTCTTGTACAAACTTCCAAATACCTTTTAAACATATAGAAAACAATAGTTTTTAAATTGAATATTTTTTAGACAACTAAACGTGTTACAAACAATTTTAAAATACTTATACAATATTAAACAATACAGTCAAGTTAATAATAGTAGTTTATGCAACTGTCATATAATGAAGGGTATTAAAACACGAGTGTGAGTTTATGAAACGAGCGCTGCGAGTTTCATAATAGTAACGAGTGTTTTAATACCCGTGTTATATGCAGTTGCATACACTACTTTATTTTCACTAATGCAATTAGTCAAACAACAAGAGTAAAAGCTGACAATAGTTTATTTATAATAATTGTTCAAATTTTGGATGGTACAATTTTGAAAGTTAATGTTAATTATTGATCCAGCAGCTGTAGCGGTCGCGGGGCAAGCAGTAGAGCTCAAAGACGGAGTTGGAATATTTATAATTACTTCATTCGTCTTGTTTTCTATACTGTTCAAGATCGTATTTGAGACTTGAATTTTATTCATTAAAGACTCATCAATGTAGCTTTCAGCCACAGAAGAAGACTTCCACCCCCCGTGTCGTTTCAGTGCGGTCAAATCACCACCGCTATCTATGAGAAGGGTCGCCGAGGTGCGCCGGAAGCAATGCCCCGTGTACAACGCTGGGTTAGGCAGATTCAAAAAACTTGCGATAGTTTTTCCCAGAGCACCAAATTTATTAATACCAGTTCTTTGATCGACGCACTTCCCCGATCTATAGCTCAAGAAAAAGGCAGGGTTTCGACAGGGGGTGGGTCGAAGTTCCATGTATTTTTTACATACGGCATAGCAGTTGCCCGTCACAACGAAAGAACGATCTATTTTCGTTTTAGTTTTCGAAACTTTCACCATGATTGTACTGTCGTCTATGTTAGAGACTTCATCTTACTGGATGTTGTATAGCTCTTGGCTTCGGCATGCCCCCATTATGCCGAAGATTAGTGCAACCTGTAACAATAAACGATATAATAAGCTTGAGGTACATAGCCAAGGCAAAAACTATGATTTATGAAGTAGTAAAGTGTAGGTACCTACTACCTAATTTATAAACAAAGCGCTTAAACGGAGTGTCTAGATAACTTGCGTGTGTAGTACGTAAGTACTAGGTAGATTAAATCATCATCATCATCTCAGCCAAAGACGTCCACTGCTGGACAAAGGCCTCCCCCAAGGATATGAGGGGTATTTGCCGTAATCGCCACGCTTGGCAGGCGGGTTGGCGATCGCAGTAGGTTGAGGGTAACATCAGAGAGATGCTGCTGCCCATCCTCTGGAATGGTCCCTTAGTCGGCTTTTACGACACCCACAGGAAGAGATGGGGTGGTGCAATTCTTTATCCCCGGCACCACACAGGTAGATTAAATAACAGAACTAAAATACACTTACCTTTTCAAAAAGATACAAAATATCTGGTGAATCTTTCAGGAACATCTTTATTTGACCTGATGTAAACGTCAAGGACTTTTTTTCCTTGTGTCCTTCTGAACTGCGTTTCAGGAACGCTATGACTTTTGAATACTTCGTGATATCAATATTGTTGTAGATACTCAGTGTGGACTTGAGCATAGAATATTTAGCCCACATAGAAGATGGATTGAATTTGTCGGAGAGGTCTTTGAGATACACAAGAATGACATTTTCAGAAAATGATGTAGTTTTCTTTTCGATCATCCATGCCAAAAAGTTATTATATTCTTTTTCATATAATTTTCTAGATTTTTCTAGCAAAAGATTGTGAGTTACTTTTGTTTCCAATTCTAGAATATCCGGAGGCGTACAAATATCATCGTTGCTGTCCATTTTTAACTTTTAATTTGTATTTTAAAAACAAAACACATTGCGAAACATTAAATTCACGCGTACGTGTATTGTCACAGTGAACTTGCCGCCATTAAAATCTAACCAATGAGAGCGCAGCTGCGCGCGCAGGGCCAATCAGGAGCGAGCGCGCGCTGTTCTTTTTTTATTTAATTGGCACAAGATCTTACCAAAGAGTTTTGTGTATGTAAGTTTAGTAGTTTCGACGAAGTTTTCACGTATAACCCAACTGTTTTCAAAAGCCAGCCTAATATCAAAATTTTATACAACTTGTATGAGGATTTTGACATAAGGCTCGCCAGGTTAATTGGTCGCGTTTTATTGATGTTATAATGAGATTTTACGATATCGATGTGGATATTATACCATCATGTGAAATTGCTTAAATTGAGTGTTTTGTTGTCTGCGCTATAACAGTAGTAATTATAAGTCAAGTATTGGAAACATAAGTAGAATGTTACAACATTAGTGTATATAAAAAAAGTTACTTCACTATCAGTCTTCGTATATTTGGACCTGGACACCGCTTATGCTTAACATCAGATCGATTGGAGTCTTTACTACTTACTTACTTTAAAAAAAAAATTACTTTGTCGAATCTTTATAAGAATACATATCAATAATCAATTATAGTGGGTCGCCCGCAAAACTTCGCGTTTATTCAACAGATTTTTTAGGAATTTCGAAACCTATGACAGGTTTCTTTATTTTTCTGCACATCTACGGCTGGAGCTCTTCAAAATGAGACCATAACCGATTTTTTATGTGCAGCTATCGTCCCATAATCACTGGGACAAAAATCGGCTTACGCTATAAATACGCTATTAATACATAAGAGTCTAATTGATAAGTAATATATATATTATTAGTTGAAAGTCTAATTATTAGACCTACAACTAATCTACATATTTATACGTGAAAAAATAACTTTGAAGGAGTATGAAATTTGGCATAGTTAATGTTCATATTAAAAAGGAGTGCAGAACGATAAAATGGACGAACATATCACAACGTGTAACATTACATTGTATGAACATTGTACCTACATTTAGTTCCTTGCGCTTCTTCTGCACAGCTAAAAGACGTCCTGAATTGGTGGGAAGCAAAATATTTTTTTAACGATTTAAAAGCGCTTAGTGAATATAAAGATTAATTTAATATCATTTAATCAATTATGGTCAAATTGCGACCACTGGGCGACCACTAGTATTAACTAAAAGACCCAACGACAATAAATCCTTTGTATCCAGGAAAGGATTTTTTTTATCGGGCATCATTCACTCCACTTATTTGTCCGGTGCGGCTGAGAAAACTTCAGATAAAACAATTTCGGGAAAGCCCAATGTGTACCTATCTGGATTAGGATGGAGGCTGAGTACTTCATTGCCTGGATAAGTAGACTGCTGTATCGTAACATATTGTGCGAACCTTTATTCGGCACCAACATTCATTGATCGCAAAATTGAATTATCCTAGTGTTTTTATATAACAATGCGATGTTATAGCGAGTACGCGTTAAGACATTTCTAGGAGTTGAGAGAGATGATGTTACATTTTATAGTAAACATTATTATTAGCCTATATACATCCAACTACAGGGCTCTCACTTTACTATAAGATTAGTAGCTAGAGATGTCTAAATAGAGATCCAAAAACCGACTGTACCGATCTAATTAATGTCAATTAGTTTAATTCATCTCTCCGTTTAATTAATTTAAAATAAATTCAAAGTACATTTTTAGATCCTTAACTTATGCTACAAATGTTTACAAACATACTAACATAGCAACATTTATGCGATTCGGAACGCGCCTGCGCCGTTTGTATCGGTATAACGACTGTGTTGATTAAAATTATACTTATAAGTTCAATTTTAATCAACACAGTAACTGAAGTACAACCCACTACATCAGAGTAGTTGCATAGCTCGATCGCTCCCACAACCTTTGTATGTACTTAAGTCGTACCAGTAACAGTTACTTAATCTGTGGTCGTACAAAAACGTACTATAAACTGACGCCCAACGTGGGGCCAAACGTATTACTATTCTAATTTTAAAACTGAAATTCGAACAGGAATACAATACTATTTGACAAAGTATGAGGGCTATGCTATCCACCATCTGCCAAAGTTGACTGTGGCGCTAATGAGGAGTTGTTCCCCAACAAAAGCTTGTTCGGTTAATTGAAACTGATGCTATGCTTTGTCCAATATCTAGTGAGGCGTAAAACGGTGTCCTTACATGTGAACAACAAGCAACACGATGAAAGCGAGCTAATAAAGCGAACACGCCAAGTTCAGGTAATTGCTTCCAACGTTTCGTCAGCGGTCCGCGTTGGCCGCTTACTTGCCGGACGTAGATACGAGTATTCTATAGTTGACTAAGTTAGCTATAGCTTTTAGTGGCCACTGGTTATTTGTTTTATCTTATTAAGATTTTTATTGACTCGTTTTGG
Organism: Eudonia lacustrata; assembly: GCA_947562085.1. Lineage (NCBI taxonomy): Eukaryota > Metazoa > Arthropoda > Insecta > Lepidoptera > Crambidae > Eudonia > Eudonia lacustrata. The sequence goes on along the minus strand of OX387315.1, from coordinate 5,914,015 downwards.
CAGCTGTGTTTCACTAAGCTATGTAAAAATTATGATGATGTTCTGTTTACATGCGATTCGTATTTTATTGAAAACAACCTACCGCCGCACTTAGAAACGTCAATTAACATTAATGATGATTACTTATATAATTTCTTAAAGATTGTTATTTATGTAGTTAAATCATATTTATTCAATTAATAATAGTACTGTTACATAATCAAAGTTTAATAGGTTGCATAGACCACAGTTTGGAACTTAAAACTTCTTTGTTAGATAAACAACAGAATACATAATAAACACTTGACACACTCAAGAGCGTTTCAGAGTTGAGGATTTCTTTTCGTTTTTGGTATGAGTAAAGATGTTAAAACAAACTATATGGGATCGCAATGGGATCGCAGAAAGTTTTGTATACTGATCTCCAAACATCAGTATTAAGATGGCACTTAGTGATGATGCTGAAAGATGTTTAAGATGCATGTAAGTAGTTTGAGTATAAAACCGTAAAAAATCCTGTATTATACATTAGCCCCTTACTCATAAAAACTATTTAAACATTATTTAGTTAATTATATTGTTTTGTCAACGTCACACAAACGTCATTTTGAATTTGAGAAAAAGAGACAAAACTATGATTAACTAAATAATGCTTCAATAGTTTTTATGAATAAGGGGGTTAATATACTTAGCTGCTGTTAGTTGTAAAAAGGTTTCGCCTAGGCTATAATGAAGCTTTGATATTTTCGACATATCTCTATTCTCTCCCGAGTGAGTGCCTGACAAAATCAATCACATGGGAAGTAACAAACTCGGCAACGCAATCAAACAATCTCACTCCCGCTTCATAGAATCTTTTCACATGTGTAAGTTACTACGCCTCGGACTCCTGGGCTATCGGTGTTTAGATAGATCTCCTAACATAAACTAGTTGCGTCGGTGCTCTCAGAGAGTTAGTGGAACTTTTAATAGTGTTCCTGTCCCTGGAGTGCTGCGACACCGAAGTACTGTGGCAGTTATCTACCAAGTTATTACACAAATACTTGCCAACTCTACTGAGAGGTATAAAATGTTTGACGGACAATTTTCTTTGTGAACACTTGTCTTGCAAACTGGAATAGTTTCATTGTTGAAAATAAAATTGTCATTATGCGCAAGTTAAATGCAACTACAAGTACTTGCAACAGTGTTCAACGGGAACAAACGATCGACATCATTAGATCGGCAACTGATTGTTGCTGCTGTCATCTAGTAAAATTTCAATGGATTTCTATTTCATTGTTTGGCGACCAAAACTGATGTTGAAAACTCGTGTTAATACGATATACTTACGTACAAATTTCTTGTTTTATATATTAGTTTAGTTAGTTTTACAAGTTGAGGTACCTATTCAGGCTTTCGACTTTCCGAACAGCTTGCCAAATACAAATCTTATACCCAAATCTATGTTTTTGGGGTTAAAGTTACTCGCATCCGTGGGTTTACCCTTGAGACGTGACCCCTGGGTGGTGCTAAATGAGTGACACTGTCTGAGTGGTAGAGCCACGCTGCGTTGCAGCACGAAATGGGCCGGCTCGCCCGGCGTAATACCACCCTCCCACAGAATATCGGCGTGAAACAATGGCACTCGTTGCTGTTGTGTTTCGTCCGATGAGTGAAAGTACCGGAGGCCCATATCTCACCCCTCCCAATTCCTACTCCCTCCTCAAGATTCAACTCCTTCCTCAAGGCCGGCAACGCATCTGCGATTACTTTGGTTTTGGGAGTGTCCATGGGCGGCGGTGATTACTTTCCATCAAGTGACCCGCCAGCTCGTTTGCCTCCTTTTAACATTTAAAAAAATGTAAACAAATAAGAGTATAAAGAAGTTGCAGCCATTACCTTTCCATAATAAAGCCTCCCAAGCATTTTTCACACACAAAATTCAACGTAAGTAGTAGTGAATTCTGAAGAAAAGAGACTTAACCATATTCAGACTGGTGAACACTGTAAAAGTTCTGCTTTGAAAGGTGAATAAATAGACACGTACCCGTCATGCACTACGCTGAGGGCCGACGAAAAGGGTCCTAAGACGAGATAAACCTTCTCAAGGACGCACTACATAGCTCACGTTCAAAGTAACGCAGACAGGACGAGAGCGCGCCCATGTATCCTCATCAGCCAGACATGTTAATTGTGAATTCAGTAAAGGTGTCTATAGATTTGCTAAATTTTTCTCATTTGTCGTTTGATGGTTTCAGGACTGTGTCTCGTTGATCAAGATCTTTTAAGACTATTCTTTTATTGCAACTCTATGCATTAACAATAACCATAAAATAATTAAAACAGTTACAATTTGGCGGTGTTATCGCTTTATAGCGATCTCTTTCAGACAACTGGATCATAATTATCATCATCAGCTAATTTTATGTCCCCACTGCTGGGGCACGAGCTATCCCTATGGTTGGATAGGGAGAACGGGCCATAAACCACCCAATGCAGATTATAATAATAATAAATCTTTATTAGAACAATAAAATTAATTAATTAATTTAAAAGATGGAAACGCCAAAGCCGAGGTTTCCGTCATGTAAACTTCATTTCATATTAGAGTAAAAGAGACAAAACACGGAGTAACTACTCCAGGCTTACACTTTGTTTATTAATAAGCCCCTAGTATTGAGTCTTTAGAAACAGTAAGGTAAGAAAGTAATAGAATTACTAAAAATCGAATCACTTATGGTGTACCTAATTTTAATAAAATGTGATATGTTTAAAACATTGACTATTTCCGTATTTCCACTCTAGCCTGTTGACATCAACCTTCTTATTGTACCTTATTTTTTACTAAAGGTTTTCAAATTGCATTGCGTGGGTGGTTTCTTTTTTAATTGATACAACATTATTACTTAGGTACTATTCTTTAAAAATCTTAAAATAGTGGCTACTCAAACAATTACTAGGCAAAACAAAACTTTTATCACCTAGTCAAAGACAAAGAAAAGTCCTAAAAAAAACACAAAATCTTTATTTATTTATCTTTTTTTATTTACCCACATCCATAAGAATTGGTAACATTTTTTTCCACGAAAAGTTTCACATCCCAACGTATCGGAGCACCCGCGAGACTTCGTATACTTCGTATCCTTAAATTCCCGATGAAAACAAAGAATCGGTGAATATAGGATCGCGAAAGCGGGCGAATGGAAATTTACATCCTAATTTCCCTAGCGGTTTGCGCTGAGTCTATTCGTCAGTGATATCAAAATCGGAACGCTGCTGGCGTCTTCCATTCGCGTACTACCAGTATCTACGTCTGTGCATTACAAACTGAGTCGGGCGGATGAGGATGTTATATTGTTACCTATTATTGTTGAACAGAAAGGCCGCCGTTGGTTGAGACAAAGTACTTTACCTATTATTGCAGTTGTGAAGGCGAGACGCGTGAAGCGACGTATTTAGACAAGTTTCGCTATCACAATTCTGCAATAATACTGCTTCAAGAGATCATGGGCACAATATTTCTTCCTTATACCACAGTAGGTATATGGAACTGTATCCTAATTCCTTAACCTTTTCACCGCCCAACTATCCTGCACGCGATGTCCCGCTGTACGCCAACGTATAAATGTATTTTAATAAAGTAAGTACAAAGAAGAAGAACTTCTATAGAAGTGCTGGCGTGGACGGCACGAAAATCTCGAACTTCTATAGAAGTTGTTGGCGGTAAAAAGGCCTGAGTAAGGCCACTGGCCGTGGACTACCAAATGTCAAAAATTATTCCGCTGCCACTCCATTAGTACGTTATTGCTTATAATTACAGGCTTGGGGCTCTAGTCTGTATCCTATTTGTTAACAGATGCTCGGTGCTTTGTTCCCGTTATGTAAACTTAATTTCAAATGAGAGTAAAAAAAACAAAACATCGAAATACACTCTAAAAAAAAACTTTTCTACACTCACACCAACTATCTAGCCCAGAGAGGCTTCGTTATGAAACTCGTTAAATGGTTACTAGACAACGGATAAACATACTTAAAATACTTAAATACATACTTATTATATACAGAAAACACCCGAGAGAGACAATTTAGAAAAACAATAATTTCTAAATTGACCCAACCGGGGATCGAACCCGGGACCTCAGAGATGGCGACACCATGAAAACCGGTGTACAAACCACTCGGCCAAGGAGGTCGTCAAATACTCTGGTAGCCTAGTGCGAGTTTCATTCGACATTCGCCAAACCGGCCGTTGTGGAGATCCTTGGCCTTTGTCCAGTAGTGGACGTATTTTGGCTGAGATGATGATGAATGAATGACATCCAAAGCACTTTGTGATAGTTTGTAATGTTTATTATTATTAAACAGACAACCATGTTTAGATGTAACTGCTGCTGTGAGCGTCATGACGTCAAATAACTTCGATTACTTGTTAGCACATATTTGTAATACCCACTCTTTGGTTAGGTTGTATGGTAAGTGTGTGTGATACTAAAAATCACGTCAAAATAGTCAATATGGTGGAATGTAAAAGTTCTTAGTACCTACAATCTACACAATACGTGTGGATGAAAGCCTGAACAGCCGGCATACCAGTATCTCATGATTTGAGTACCTATGCTATATAGAAGCGTCCATCGTCGTCTGCCGACACCTAGGTGCCTAATATTATTATTGCTTGTATTTGTGTTAATTTTGTCGGTTGTCCTATTAAATAAAATTGGTAAATAAATAAATAAATATTATCCGGTAAGCGCGTTTAGTTGTATTGTCATCTTATTACGTATAGGTACATACATTACTTTATTTTATAGATTTATTTTATTTATTAAATGGGAAATAAACATTTACATAACTCAATTGTATGAGTTTCAAATATACATAGAACACAAATTAGCAAAGTTTCCATAAAAATAACGTTTGCTGTATTTAAAGGTTATTAACAATGTCATTAAAATTAATGACAGTCAGCAATACTAGGTTGATTCCATGCGTAAGTAGTAGGTAGGTAAAAGTAATGACTCCCATTTCCAAACAAAAAGCTGGAGAGCAATTAGGTACGATCTGTCTGGTAGATGCGAGTACAGAGCCGACTCCACCGAAATACATTAATAGTGGAGTTTATAAAAACCCACTAATTGCGGCAGACGGCTAAACTGAGCCTTCGGCATACAGCCGTCTCGCCGTTAGTGGTGCTCGAGCCGCTGAATTCGTCACCTGTTGAAAATAATTAGGCAAAAAAAATCAGCGCTAAAACAAAAATCCAGGTGCGGCAACGTTCAACAGCATAGCTTCTGTGTTACCCACTCGACGGGAAATTCGAATTTCCCCAGACTGAATTTTCGGTGCAATTTTTCGCCGACGCTAAACTATTCCGAGCGAGTGTGTTAGCTCGCTGACTAAATGATGAAAGGACAAATCTCTAATGGAATCTATGATTTTTTGAACTTTAGTTGTATTGATAGAAAAATAGTAAAGCTCTATTTGGTTATTATGAGTGTTGACTTAAAGTTTTTAAAGTTTATCATTAGCTTTCATAGTGCTTTAGTGCCTATATACTTATGTTATAAATGTTATGGTATGTATAGATACGTTAAAAAGTTTATCTAAAGTACCTAATAAGTAGTTATAATCTCTAGCACGCTACAGGGTCTTGCGCTTTTTCCTTATCTGTATCATAAAAGGTTATCTTCTTTCCTTATGTTAAGGTTACGCCCATGAAGCTGTCCATCCGTCCGTCGTCTGTGCCCGTTGGCCACTATAGGTGACAGTTTTCACCCATCTGTCCATTGCATTATCCCACCCTTCTCGTTGATACTTCTTATTAGATGTTGCATCAACTTTACAGATACTAGTAAGTATCACAGTTAGATAGACTGTGCTAGTATGAATAACTAGTATATAGGATAAGATAGATGCAAATCTCCGTTTAGGAGTAAAATTTCGAGGAACCGACAAAGTACCTGAATAGTGTTTGCGATTTACAATAACTGCAGCGATGGTGGCGACTCACCCTAGGGTGCACCGACAGTGTCTTTTATTTGTTATCTGCGAGCACGGTACCACCGCCCAATGGGGTAACTAACTCAAACTCTATGTACTAAGTTATTGTTCTTAGGTACGAGTAGGTAGGTAGCCACAAAACCACATTCCGTACTAGAAAAAAATAGCATTGTCAGGGTTTTGAAGTCATAAAGATATTAGAGCTAACAATTGAATGTCGCTGCGATCTTGTATATACGAAGTACGGGGAGCATATACCTAGGTACTACTCCCTGTTAAAAATAATTATGCTGATTAAAGTCACATTGAAAAGCGCAAAGAAATAGAATTATCAAAAGAAACTCAAAACTAGCAAGTGCACAAGTTGAAATAACGTGTGTGCACTATGGAACTTACAATGAAATTAATTAAATGTTTACTTTGAGAACGTAACCTTCAACTGACAATGTTTTTAAATTTATGAACGCATCTTGAAGAAAGAAACGTCACGTCAGTGTCAGATAGACAAAATTGGCCTGTTCTTTCCTCCCGTAAAATCGTAAATATTGGCTGTAACGTCTGCATGACACGGCTTCTTCAAGTAATTTATTAAAACTTCAGCCGTAGTAAACCTTGATGTAGAAAAACATGAATAAAGGAGTAAGTCTAGCTTCTCTTTCTTTCCGTTCCGCAATAACTACGGCAGTTTAGAAACACAAAACATTGTTGATTTGTGTTAAAGTTCGAAAATAAATAAATGCATCCTAAATAATTTTTCGGAATGGACCAAGACATAGCTAAGAAGCTCTTTATTGAAGGAGGCACATTCATATTCCTCGGTGTGCCTGAGGAAACCCAATTTGGTATTGATATGCAATGTTGGAACACCGAAGAGGATTTTCGTGGAATTAAGATGATACCGCCTGGACTGCACTACATACACTACTCGGCAGTGAGCAAAGGCACCGGAGATGTGTCCCCCAGGTATGTAATTTGTTCCTTTGTTTTGTTTGTAAAAAGGTGCTTAATCTAAAGAAGTTAGTAGGTTTCTTATAAGCACCTGTTTTAATATTGTAAGTGCATAACAAAAGCGCTATCTATGCCTATTAGGGTTACCAACCCTACTATATAATACAGTATCCTACTATTTTAGGTTTCTAACTACTATTATTTTAAAAATATATTGTAGCAGGCGAAACTACTATAGTCTTCTGTGATGAACACAAAGTGGAAAGATGAGCGCAACAGAGCCAGTATTGGTCTGATAAAAGCAGAGTTAATGGTGTTTTGTAACTTAAAATTAAATTGTTTATTAGTTACAAAGCATTCCTTAAAAATAAAATTAAAAACCTATTAACCTTTTTACCGCCAACAACTTCTATAGAAGTTCGAGATTTTCGTGCCGTCCATGCCAGCACTTCTATAGAAGTTCTTCTTTGTACCTACTTTATTAAAATACATTTATATGTTGGCGTACAGCGGGACATCGTGTGCAGGATAGTTGGGCGGTGAAAAGGTTAATAAAAGCTCAAAGCAACAAAAAATATTCATTTAAGAAGTAAAATAAATACTTTTTAATATACTAGATATATTTTTTTAATTAATTCCCTATCTACTATATTTTTGTAGGTACTGAATCCAAAAATACTATATTTGGTCTTAAAGAGTTGGCAACCCTAATGCCTATGCCCTTTATTTATTTTTAAGCACAAACTGATACGAAAGGCAAGACTTTCATTGAATTTCTTTGTTATTTACATAAATATGTTTTACATCGTGAAGCTTACATATTTTCAATCTCATACTACACAAATACTTAACTTGCTCTTGTTGTTTGCAAATCGTTATTAATTAGCTACATTGCATAACGGGTCTAAACTCACATGTTAGATAAGCATAGAAAGTTGGCTTTTATTGCATTTTACTATGATTATTTCTGTGTCATCATGACCTATGCAAATCTAGTTTTTCTGCCCAAGACTAGTTGTTTAAGCTGTTTGATTTGCTGTTAATAACTGGTACATGCTACATAAGGTAGCACAGCTTAAAAGCCACATATAGATTTAGTTTATTTTTTTATTTAATTATTCACAGATCAGGATTTATGCATACATTCCACCACAAAGAATTCCTTGTGAAAATTTGGGACGAGAAAACTGAAGATATAAGCAAAGATGAGATATGTGATGAGAGTGTACAACGTCTGAAAGACAATCTGTTCAACCTTGATAAACATCTTGCACCTTACCCCTATGAGATCTGGGAGAAATGGAAGGTGCTCACTTCCCAGATAACGAGTAAGTAGCTAAAATTAATTAAATGGATTTAAATTATGTTATTTTATTCAAATTGTATTTCATTTGTAGATTAAATAAATAATAGAAGCATTAAATTAATTTTTAAGTATACATTGTCATTGTGAAAAAGGGGCATACAACCCCAAAGATAGTCAAAAAGATTGCTGGCTCACTGTGGACAAGGCTAAACAAATAGGAGGAGGCCTTTATGTCCAAAGACACTCTGCATGGGGGACTGTTTTAATGTAAATTTATTTAGTTTAATTATTAATTTATTAGTTAATTAAAATAACTTTTCTCTGTCAGCTAATAAAAGGCTTTGAAATTGAAATAGAATACATTGTCAACGGATTTAAGAAAGAAACTAAATAATTATGCCACCCTATTCACCCTCTACAAAACCATTTGACAAATTATATTCATTATACAATTAATCTTACAAGTAATTTACTAAATTTCAGGTGACCTTGTCGAGAAGCTATCACCAGAAACTGGTGTTATCAGAGCTGCAGTGGAACTTATGTCAATGACAGATGCTGAGAGGCCAAGAGGGGTCAAATTGCAGGAGTCCACTGAAAGCGAAAGGAACAGTGAAGAAACACCACCCGCAGAACCTATAGCAGGTGGCCCCACACCGGGTTCATCTGATGCTAAAAGGGTTAAAAGAATCACTCAGAAGGATAAAGAGGATGCTATGCTTCCAAATTTAAAACCAGCCCCAGGTACACTGAGTGATGGGTTATTCTTATTGCTACTTTATGGTTTTTCCTATACCATAGGTTACCCTTTGGTATGCACGAGCGCTGATCAGCGCCGCCAAACAATTAAAAATTCAACGCCAAAAGTTTTATTGTGCCTGTATTCACGACAGACGACGGATTACGCAATATTTACTACATCCTATATGTAGACAAAATAAAATATAAAACATTCTGAAACTATTTGGCAGATAAATTTAATTTATTGCTTGACCAAGGCTAGTGTTGGATTAATCAAAGTATGCCAGATAGTGATGAAAAAGCTAAAGCAATATAACTAAATTTTACCTGCCTAAATTAAATTTATTATTAACAAATGTTTGTTATATTTTAGGAACAGCCCTTAGATTTACTGAGATACCTACTGACAAATACCCACCTGGATCAACACCAGAAGAAATTACCAAGCATTATCTGGACCAGTCATACTCATTAGAGTTAATGATATCACAACAAGTGGAGTAAGCTATTCATTATAAAAGTTTTATGTAGAGATAAGCCCCTTTTAATTCATTTTATTAGATTTGCTTATCCATAGTCTAACATAACTATGGTATTGGAATAGCATCTTCACTATCATCATCAGTTATAAATATATCTCACAAATAGGCCTCCCCACATACCTTTTGTAAAATTTAAGCATCACTTGTGACCTGCCCCCCGACCGCCTAACAGATCGCTTTGACTACGCGTATAGTTTATGACGTCATCTTACCACCTCGCACCGCCCTATGAAAGCAATATCAAAAGCTAAAGGCTATAGCTTTCGATATTGCTTTCATAGGCGGCACGAAACGACAAGATGACGTCATAAACCACACATGAAGTCAAAGCGATTGGTTAGGCGGTCGGGCCCCTGGCATTGAGTCTCTACTTGCAAGATGGAAACTCTTGAACACCTGTAGCCACTGTGCCGTATTTCACAGTAATGTAGAGGCTGTGATTATGTAATTATTTGTCCATATTTAAACTACCTACTGTTCTAATTCTTATTATTCGCAAAAACCTCTTTTTATAAATACACTAAAGCATCTAGACTCTGCACATCAGGTAGAGCGGAATCATTCGCCAACATCTCTACAATAAAATATAGCAAACTTAAATTAAAAAAACAATAATAATAATATTTTTTCTGTTATTTTTAGGCCACTTCACATCATAGGAGAACTCCAATTCGCATATTTATGCTTCCTTATCGGACATTCCCTAGATGCCTTTGAGCATTGGAAGAATCTAGTCATACTTTTCTGCTCATGCGATGGTGCCATACAAAAGCATAAGAAAATATTCTTTCATTTCGTTAAAACATTGGAAATGCAAATAGATGAAATGCCCGAGGAGTTTTTAGCTGATATTGTTATAAATAAGAATCTTGTCTACAAGAAACTAAGGGAATTCTTTCGCACTGCTTACGTGAGCCAAGTGGATGGTCGTCTCGCGACACTAATTGAGAGTTTTAGACAACACTTGACAGAAAAACTACAATGGGACTTCACAGAATTGGATGCAGACGAAGAAGATGAACTACCAGTTATAGTCAACCTTAATGCAAATGAAATGTAAAATTTGTAATCCTAAATTTAGTACCATCGTATTTTCTGTAGTTACAACTTGAATTTCAATCAATTATGTTTGTAGGGTTTTAAATTCAAAGGTTTTAAAGTGGTTGTTACTTAATATTTTTATATAGGTTTACCTTTTTAAAGCATTACTGACCCTACCTGCATGTTTTAAAGTGATAGTGTCTATCAACACAAAGCAATATAATATAAGGATTATACTTACATTTTCACAAGTAGCAATTTTTTGAATTTAATAATAGGTGTTTTGCCTTTAATATGCCTTGTGAACGAGAGTGCGGCAACAGTGCCGTGACCTTGAATCGACGTGTCGAGCTGTACCTACCGGCTAGGGTTGAGTCACATATAGTTAATTTATTATTGTGTGAATTTGGGTGCCTTTTATATTGTAAACTTACCTTGTTATATCAGGTCGGCAAAGTAAAAAAGGACAAACTGGGATTATGGTTGTGTGTTGAGACATCCTCTTATACAACAGGTTTTTCCAGACATTTTCAATAGGCACCCACCTATATGCAACAAAACACCCAAACCAAGAAAAATACGTGTATGCCCGCGTCATCGCGTACTCCTTTCCCGTGCTTTTTTCTATGTGCTAATGTAAGTGAACTACGAGCTTGTGTGCGTGCGTTTCGGAGCGCTTGTATGAAGTTGTCACACTCTCGTTCACTCTCTCAAGGATCCTTGACTCCAAACAATTGAAATTAATACAGAACAGGTTAATAATCATTCTAACTCACATTTATGAATTGAAGACGGATCATAGGAAAATAAAAGATGAAATATTACAAATATTGTTTTATTACACTTAGAAATAGAACAATAATTATACAGTTTTATTTTCTCTTCTTGAACTGTTTCTTGACCAGCTTTTGCGTACTCCGGTTCTCAAACTTTGACTTTTTCGGCGAAACTGGAGGCTCTGAAAATAGTAAATTTTATTAAATAGGTATATTTATTCATCTGCAGCATTATGCAAATCAGCATTGCATTAATACGCATTAAAAGCTTTTCCCTGTATGAGTGGTGCCGGGGATAAAGAATTACACCAACCCATATCTTCCCGTGGGTGTCGTAAAAGCCGACTAAGGGACCTTTCCAGAGGATGGGCAGCAGCATCTCTCTGAGGTTACTCTTAACCTACTGCGATCGCCAACCCGCCTGCCAAGCGTGGCGATTGCAGTAAATAAAAATAAATAAAATAATAATAATAACAATAAATAAAAGTTTGAAAGGACTCGGCATCAACGTCAACGGCGTATACATCACTCACCTTCGATTTGCTGACGATATAGTGGTCATGGCTGAGACCCTGGAAGACCTCGGCACAATGCTTGGTGACCTCAACAGAGTCTCTCAGCAAGTGAGTCTTAAAATGAACATGGAGAAGACGAAAGTTATGTCGAACTCACGTGTCGTACCCACTTCTCTGAAGGTTGGGGACTCTGCCCTTGAAGTTGTGGACGATTATGTTTACCTGGGACAAACGGTCCAGCTAGGTAAGTCCAACTTCAGCAAAGAGGTCAATCATCGAATTCAATTAGGCTGGGCAGCGTTCGGTAAGCTACGAAACATCTTTACGTCCAATATACCGCAGTGTCTCAAGACGAAAGTCCTTTACTAGTGTGTTGCCAGTGATGAGATGACATACGGGACTGAGACGTGGTCGCTCACTATGGGCCTTATCAGAAGGCTCAAGGTCACTCAAAGAGCAATAGAGAGGGCTATGCTCGGGGTTTCTCTGCGTGATCGAATCAGAAATTAGGAGATCCGCAGAAGAACAAAGGTAACCGACATAGCCCGAAGAGTTGCTAAGCTCAAGTGACAGTGGGCAGGGCACATTGCTTTCAGGACTAATGGCCGCTGGGGCGGGATAGTCCTTGAGTGGCGACCGCGCATCGGAAGGCCTGCGCCTTCAACAGCCTCAACCAAGGTGGACCGACGATCTGGTGAAGGTCGCGGGAAGCCGCTGGATGCGAGGAGCACAAAACCGGTCGTTGTGGAGATCCTTGGGGGCGGCCTTTGTCCAGCAGTGGACGTCTTTTGGCTGAGATGATGATGATGATGATGATGAAAAGCGTTCCTGAGGAGGATGCTTAAAACCTGTCAAAATGTAGAAGAGTAAATAGAAAAAAGCAGAGGGAAAGAAAATAGAAGGCTTTTTAAAAAATATATATAAATGAGACAACATCACATACATTGTTCTGATCCCAAAAGGTAAGTAGCTAAAGCACTCGTTTCATGGAAATCAGAAACAACGACGGTACCACAACCACCCAGACCCGACACAATATCGAAAAGTTCGTTTTCGACATTGACCCGACCGGGAATCGAACCCGGGAATTGCTCGCCCGGGATTTGCAAGCCACTCGGCTACGGAGGTCGTTGGCTTTCAAAATATATTAAAGCTATCCGAGTGCCTGGTGCGAGTCTCATTCGCCATTCGATCACGTTAAAGAAAACGTTTGTATGGCATTTAAGCAGCGCCTCCTTGCGGCAAACGAAGAGTTGAAATTTTGCCATACAAATTTCCGTTTCGAGTAAACGTAATCGTATAGCGAGTAAAAATCACAATAGACACTCTGATTATCGCTTCTCGCGCTAGCCAGTTCACATGACACAATAATGCTACAGCCACACTATCGCGGTATCGCGACCATTTTGACAAGTCGGGCCAAGCAATAGTCACATTTCAGAACGTGTACGTTACCGCAGCTGGAAAGTATCTCCCTAGAGTGTTATGAGTGGAACGTATAATTAGTGCGTAGAAGACAAATCTACAAAAAACAAAAAACCGAAAAAAGAACAACCACAACAGAAATCTAAGGATAAGAAATTGAAGGATGCAGGTGTTAAACATGTGGAGAACTTCATTAAAATCAAAGAGGACTCTGATGGTGACAGTGGTAGTGCATATGAATTTGATTTGGATGAGTTTGACAAGATGTTAGCAAAAGAAACTGATTCTGAAGAATCTGGTGATGATAAGTCAGACAATGAAGAAGATACAGACAGCAGGTAAATTATTTATAGAATAAACTAGTAACATTTTGTAAGGGCTTTCTACTTTATCTTTTGTTATTTATTAATAATTTATTGGTTTCAGCGAGGAGGAAGTTGATCCACCAAAAAGAAAGGAACAAAAAAGAGGACAATGATCACACTTGATTGTTTTAAATGGCAACCCTCTTTGATCCATTAGGACAAAATCATAATTGTGAATATTTCCACTTACGTTGAGAAGCCTTCCTCTTGACTTGCAGTGGACTTTCCTGTTTATTTGTTTTTGTAGGAGCAGGTATTTTTGTTCCTTCCTTTTTTGGTGGATCAAGTTCCTCCTCTCTGAAACCAAGAAATTATTAATAAATAACAAAAGATAAAGTAGAAAGCCCTTACAAAATGTTACAAGTTTATTCTATAAATAATTTACCTGCTGTCTGTATCTTCTTCATTGTCTGACTTATCATCACCAGATTCTTCAGAATCAGTTTCTTTTGCTAACATCTTGTCAAACTCATCCAAATCAAATTCATATGCACTACCACTGTCACCATCAGAGTCCTCTTTGATTTTAATGAAGTTCTCCACATGTTTAACACCTGCATCCTTCAATTTCTTATCCTTAGATTTCTGTTGTGGTTGTTCTTTTTTCGGTTTTTTGTTTTTTGTAGATTTGTCTTCAACAATTTCAATCTCTCTTTTAACCTTTTTCTTTGAATCAGGCACTTTATCTGTCTCTTTTGTTACCTTTTTCTTTGTTTCAGGAGCTTTGTCTGCCTCTTTTTTTAGCCTTTTTTGTATCTCTTTATTTTTTTCAAGCTCTTTTTTAAGTTGTTGTTTAAAACCACTATCACCTTTTTTAATTTTATCAAGACTTTTTGTTTCTGCTTTTGCCTGTACTGTTTTCTCGCTTTTCTTTGCTTTGGTACATACAACATTATTATCATTGTTTAAAACCAATTTCTCTTGTTTAACAACTGGTTTTTCTAAGGATTCTGATAAGGCTTCAGGTACATCTACTGGTGCAAAAAAATCATAATTTATGCCCAAGTCGTTAATTTTTTTCTTGTTTTTCCGGAAACTAAAAACATGAAAATATATTTAAATACCATATGCATTATTGTTGAAAGAAATATTTTATAATCTAACTTATACCATGGAAATGTGTACTCATCATTGCTTGATTACAATTTTATTAATGTATATAATTTATTTTTATTTTATTTATTTGAATAAAAATATACAATGGATTTGAAAAAAGACAGTGTTGAAAAAAAATTACGAGCTGGATTCGAACCCGCCCCATGACATGCCGGGTCAGGTGCAGTAAAAAGGTTTGTAAAAATATTAAGATCGGATGTTGATGACGTAGTTGTCGAATAAGGCTCCTTTGGCTTATAAAGTAAAAGTAGATGGTGTTGATTAATTTCGGCGAGTTACGAGGCGAGGCCACGATAGCATAGTTGGCAGTGCACCTGACCCGGCATATCATGAGGTGCTGGTTCGGATCCCGCTCGTGGATTTCAACACTTTGTCTTTTTTCAAATTGTAATTTGTTCGCAGCAATATAAGTGTAAAGCTATATGTAAATAATCATACATACAATGGACTCAATTATGATAAAAATAATATTTTATGTGTTTTTGACACAATTATCTGTTAACCTTCTAGAATAAGCCTTTCTTAACCCTTGAGGAGCTCGATGGCGCAGTGGTTAACGCGCCCGGTCTGTGAATGCCGAGGTTAAGCAACTTTCGTAAAGGCTGGTCACCGGATGGGTGACCAAAAATTTATCATCTCGAGCTCTTCGCGTGCTTCGGAAGGCACATAAAGCCGTTGGTCACGGCTGCATTAGCAGTCGTTAACAACCATTGGCCCATTTTCCCAATCCATCCAAAGGGAAGGCTCGTGCCCCAGCAGTGGGGACATAAAATGAGCTGTTAATGATGATGATGATGAAAGCCCTCCATCTATCTCTTTTCATTGACATTCGTGTCTATGTAACATTGATACCAACAATGAATTTTTAACATAAAGTATAATTATTTTCTTTAGGTATAATAAAATATCAGTCTATAGCAGATAATAATTGTTAAATCGTTTTACATACCTAGCCAGCAAATTTCTAGCCGTTTTTAATTCACCTTGTTCATCCACATTGGCATTGTGGGTCTAAAAAAGAGAAATAAAATAATAGTTCAGTCATATTTGTCTGGAATGTTGTATTTGTACATTTTTTAATGCTTTATTTGAGTTACTGTTATTATATGTAAATATGAAATAGTTACATCTATGTAATTTAGGTGGCTGGCAAGAGCTGGATTAGAGTAGCCATGGATCATGCTCAGAGGGGTGCAATTGGAGAGGCTTATGTCCAGCAGTGGACTAACAGGCTGATGATGTAAATTTATTTAGGTAAACAGGAGAAACACATTAACACCCGTTTGCACTAAACTCTTAAATCACCTAAGTCTTTGCTTTACTACTACCCGGTCAAGTTAACTCGGCACCTGAGTGTAAGCGACGTTTTCGAGCCAGGTGCCAAGTTTAACTTGACTGAGGTAAGTCTACTATTATTTGTAATGCTTTGTATTGTGAGCATACTGGAAGACATTTTAAACTGCACTTTACAGTACTCTTGTAATGAATTGCCTTTGTTGTGTATAAAGATTATGGTCACTTTAGATTACCTTTTTAGCTTGAACTCTGATATCCTTCATTGGATTGTGCACTGCACTCCAGTGCTTCCTTAGTGCAAAACGTTTTTGTTTTTCAGGTGGAATGTAGGAAGCTGAAATCATATTTACAGTTATTTTATTATTACATCTGGCATGTAAGAAGTAAGAAGATGTAAATGAAAGGGGTAATGAGCTGAAATCGGCTCTCAAAAGGCAGAGCTAGTAAGGATGATGGTCAAAAGAGATGCCACAATAATTAAATTTATATATTTAATTAGCTGACCCGGCAAACATTGTTTTGCCATATAATATAATTTAAAAAATGTTTGGGGTGGACCACCCTTATCACTTAGGGGTATAAAAAATTGATTACCACTGATTGTCAGACCTACCGAATATACACATAAAATTTCATAAAAATCAGTCAAGCTGTTTCGGAGGAGTAAATGGCAACTCACATGTGACACGAGAATTTTATATATGTAGAGAAAATAATCACATCACTTATTGTGGTATAGACAAAAAAAAAAGTTGTCAGAAAAACATGATGGGTGTACTAGAAGGGGGAAATAATGCATTGTAGGATTAGAAATTAAAAATCTAAATATATTTACAACAAAACCAGTCTTTGATCTCCGAAGCACCATTTAATCTAGCTAATACCCCAATAAGTAACATATAAACTCATATATCTAACAAATATATTCAGAAACAGGAGCACTTAAAAATAGATTATTTCTAGTAATTTTCCTAAGGTAACAGTAAATACCTTTGATTAATCTTTTTCCCATCAAATAGTTATTCATGGTGTCTGCTACAATTTCAGCAACTGCTGTATCTTTGAACTCTACAAATGCATATCCCTTGGAGCGACCTGTGTTCTTAGACCTGATTACTCTGACATTTGTTACCACTCCAAACTGCTTAAAATATTGAGTCATCTCATGCTGCAAAAAACATAGGTTGAAAACAAAAAAAAATAAATGAAATTAAATATAAACTGAACTTAAGACTTCTTGGCGGGAAAGTGGTCATGTCTGTGGTTTAGTTTTATTTTCTAAAATTTGTATTATGTCGAATATTAATGTGAAATAATGGTGGATTATTAACCTTTAAGTGTTTGTGAGTGTGCATGAGTGTTGGCAAATGAAATAAAACAGTGCAACTGCAACTTCGCCTTTCAAATTCTATCAAAAAGTCCGCTTGGTGCCTTAGTAAAGCCCAACATCTTTACTGAGATACTCAAGGGGTTGGGGGTATATCATTTCTCACTTCTCATCTCTATTATCATACATTTTTATCATACAGAAAGGAAATATTGTTTATTTATGTATTACTTGTAAGAAAAATTACTTTGACACTGGCTAAATGTGCTAATCGCACATAGCCATCAAAGGAATTAATTAATTAATTAATTAACAGTTTTTATTAATTTATCAAAACATTAACCAGTGCATGAAATTTTATTAAAGATTTTACCTCTCGAATATTGGCTAATTTGGCTAGTGTCTCCTAATTATGAAAAAATAACAATAAATTAACTTAAATTTAACTAACCTCATAAAACCCATGCGGGACATGTCCCAAGTAAACAAGACCTCTAGGCTTACGTTTACGTTTTACAACAGCTCCGTCTTTAGCCTTCACTTTGAGAATTCTCTCAGTAACTCCTTCTGTGTCATTTTTCTGTGAAAAACAAAGTAAATGTAAAAATTCAAATTATTGATTTCTTCTACCTTTAACCTCAAAATAACTGAGACACTTACTTTAATCAACTTTTTTATTCCTTGGATTGACTTAACAAACTGTTTTTGTTTACTTGTGTCTAATGCAACCGTTTCTTCCATTTTGCAACTCAAAATTAATAACTTTTCGATATAAAGTTATTTGGATTACAACTCTCACGGTCGCACTCGCACCACAGAGTCTCACTCAACTAGGGATGCCCGATTCGAATCGATCTTTTAGAAGTTAGATTCACGGCAATACGATCTGCCGATTTTTTGAATCGATTTAACAGGATGCGAACTTTGCTTAGATCGAATCGTATGCCTGGAAGATCGTATGAAAAAATCGTATCATTAAAATACAAAAATAATGCAAACTAAACGATACTAGGAGATCTTTGGCAACACTAATATTTTAGCGGGGACGATGTATCTACAGCAAAGTAAGATTACCTACACCTATTTGTTGAAATAGTCTCGAGTTACGTACCTAAGTAAGACTGCCGTGAGTATGAAATGAAATGAAGGTAGATTTGTATTATTATTTGTTTATTTTGTAACGCCGCCCCAAGAACATCATAGGTACTTTTTGTTCATTGTAGATGGTAGTACGATTGAATACGAAGTGCTTTATTTTGTAAGCGTGACATATTATTTTTGAATATAGTTTTTAAAATGACTCCGCCAGTAAAATCAAGCGTTTGGGCGTTCTTTTATTAGATGTGACACGGGTGGACAGTGCAAATTATGTAAACAGAATGTTAAAACCAAAAGAAATACTATGAATTTAAAAAATCATTTCAAACGCCATCATATAAATACTTTTTCTGATTTAAACAAAAGTGGAGAAAGTTCTACTACAAAAAACGGAGATACTCAAATGCGGAGAGTTGGAATCTATAGATAGTTTTGTAATCTTTTTTCACTTATAAATACAACTTTACATGCAATGTCACTGTCTTTTTATTATTTTTATAAAAGTATGATAGTACGATCTTCCAAGATCGAATGAGATTGATTCAATGCAATACGATTCAGATCGTGGATAGATTCACGGGCTTACGATTCATTATGATTCAAAAATCGATTCAAAGCAAAAGATCGGGCATCCCTACACTCAACCACAAACTAGGTAGATAGAGATACTAAGATAGAGATTTACTTTAGTTATTATTCTGAGGTAGAGATACTTACTCAACCTCTCTGAATAAGGAATCATATTATTCAGAGGGTTTGAGTAATGACATGGTGGACTTCTTGGCGGGAAAGTGAAGAGTCATGTCTGCGGTTTTGTTTTATTTTCTAAAACTTGTGTTATGTCGAATATTAATGTGAAATAATGGTGGATTATTAACCGTTAAGTGTTCGTGAGTGTTCATGATTGTTGGCAAATGAACAAAACAGTGCAACGCCACTTTTCAAATTCTCTCAAGAATTCCGCGTGAGGACTTAGTAAAGCCCCACATCTTTACTAAGATACTCGAGGGGTTGAGGGGTATATCGTTCTCACTTCTCATTTCTATTATCATTCATCATCTCATCTTAAATAGTTTTTCAACTAATGAATTTAAGAAACTAATGACATGGCAGCATGGTTTATGACCTTAGCCAGTTCCTCAGGGAACGAACTAAATAAAAAAAATTGAGCGTTTGACTTTGACGTTTAGTGATCTCGTTTCTCGTCTCGTCTTGTTTTTTGTTTTTAGTTTGCATTACAACCAATGATTACAACCGATCGAAATAAAAGTCTATAAACATTTTCTAATTTCTAATTCTTGCATTGTTTTGTGTTTCTAACATATGTACAATTAATATAATATTTTTTAACTGTTTTTATAACAGTAAAATTAAAATGTCTAACCTATCGACGGGCTCACTAAATCAGTACATTCAATTCGTTGAACGAGCATTCAGGACTTGTCAGGGTGGTATCCTGGCGCGCTTGCTCTCGCTGAGAGATGATCATGTTACAAATAGAAATCTGCGGTCCAGCGACATCGCCACGCTCGTTCTGGGCAACTGTGTCGAACCTCTCGATGAAATAATAATAACTCACTT
The DNA here is from genome assembly GCA_947562085.1 of Eudonia lacustrata. Classification (NCBI taxonomy): domain Eukaryota; kingdom Metazoa; phylum Arthropoda; class Insecta; order Lepidoptera; family Crambidae; genus Eudonia; species Eudonia lacustrata. Next base: position 5,893,977 of record OX387315.1, on the reverse strand, counting down.
GCTATGCGTAAAGGTAAATATGTTTTTATTATGCTGTGTTTTTTCAGGCCTCCTACAAGGTTGACTGACAATCTGACTTAGGCCGCAAGTTGTCGCTGGAAGCAAACAGCAGGTCGGATCTTAGTGGGGCCTGCTGAGGTTTTCCTCTTGCAGTAACACTTCGACCCATCGGGATCTTTACACTATTATTATTATTTGAGGGGAGAACACACTAGCAGCTCAATGCGCTGATGTGTGTGCGTCATGTGATTTGGATAATTTATCCAGCCTGTTTTTAAATGCATTTTTCGACCCAGTGCTTATGATTTCTTCAGGAAGTTTATTCCACACGGCGACAATTTGGTTGGGTATGAAATATTTCTTGGGATCTCGATTGATCAGCACAGCTTCAGCTGATTCTGTGCAAGTTGTTGTCATAAGATTGCAGTTGTGAAAACCTAACAATTTAAATAATAAATTTAAAAATTACGGAATAAAAATATTTTATCCATATTATTATTACCTTTTAGGCTTTATGGACAAAGCAGTACCAGGAAGCGTATGAACGTCAGAATGCATGTGTGGCTTGCGTCGTAAAATTGGTGCAAGGTCAGCAAGGGGACAACTGGAACTTGCCACTTCTTTACACTGTTAGTTTGGACTTGAGACTTGTCGCACAAAAAGCAGAAGCTACGTACTGTAAGTATACAAAAATCATAAAATAAAATGTTACCGTTTGAGCTATGAGCAAAGCATTTTTTTAACTATGTCTTCAATTACTTCTTAAACCTTAAAGAAGACTGTGCATTAACAATGATGCTTAAAGTACTGCAAGGGTATTTTTTCTCTGTAGTAAGTAAAAAAGTATTCATTAAACAAATTAGAGACCGACAAAGTTAAAGTCTTAATTCTGAATGGCATCCTATGTTTTTTTTCTATTTCATTTTCATTTTATTCATTAATACTTGAAAGTTTGAATAGACTATCATTTTTGACCTGATATTTTCTTCTTTTAAATGCCAAATTAGATAATGTTACTTAAAAGAGCCACCCTCTAGTTGGTGTAGCCTTTAGCATTCATCTCTATCCCAAACTTATTCTGAAGAATGTTCATCCATAGTAATTTTAATTATTTCTAGCAACCAATGGAAAAATTTTGGAGAAGGCTGCTGAGAGTCTACTGGCTGGCTTTCGAGTGTGTGTAGGAGACAACAGATCAGCTGAGCCATACTCAAAGAAAATTGGCATGTTGACCATAGTCAATCAATTACTTAAGGTCTACTTTCGCATAAACAAAATACATCTGTGTAAACCGCTTATAAGAGCTATTGATTCCACTTCATTGAAAGAACCATTTCCATTAGCTCAGCGTATTACATACAGATACTTTGTGGGCCGCAAAGCAATGTTCGATTCAGATTACCATGCAGCGGATGAGTTTTTAACATTTGCATTCCAAAACTGTCACAGGAGAAGTTTGAAAAACAAGAAGCAGATCTTGACGTATTTGGTGCCAGTCAAAATGTTACTCGGTTTTATGCCTACAGAAACCGTGTTGTATAAATATGATCTGGCTGTGTTCTGGGACTTAGCGTACGCAGTGAAGCATGGTAATTTGCGAGGCATTGATCAAGTGATGGAGGAGCACGAGAGCTTTTTTATACAAGCCGGAATATACTTGATTGTGGAGAAGCTGAAAATCTTGGCTTACAGAAACTTATTTAGAAGGGTATATATTGCAGAAAACTCACATCAGATAGATATAGTGAACTTCCAAGCAGCTCTACAGATAATGGGTCATGATGATGTTGATGCTGCGGAGACCCAGTGCATTGTTGCCAACCTTATTTATGATGGCAAAATAAAGGGTTACATCTCGTACCAACATCAAAAAGTTGTTGTCAGTAAACAAAATGCATTCCCACCTTTGACGAGTCTAACCTAATTATTCAAATTAAGTAATTTTATTTAAATATTTTATTATATTAAAGTACCTATGTGTAAGTGTAAAGTATTTAAGATCTTTGGGTTCAACAATAAAACGCCAATGACATTCAAATTTTTTATTAAATCCACAATATATTTCAAAGAATAATATAAATATAATAAATTTTGCCAATTACTAACATCGCATTAAATTCAACAATGCCGCATATAGTTCTTTTAAGTCTTACGGGAAAAGGATCTGTGATTCTAATAGAAAGACATGATCTAATCTATTTTTACAGCAATGCCTCTTATAAAATACACAGGTAAATGTAGGTTACGAAGTCGAAAATTTGAAAGATACATGTGATGTACATTTTCGTTACTTCTTGTAGGCTTACATTTTTTTTTAAATTCCTAGTGATGGTGACAGTGCTTTTATAAAGAACTTAATTTTTTTTTGGGATATGTTTTGCATAACGTTTGATATGCGTTTTTATATTAGGTACTTATTAATCAAGGTAATTTCCGATATATTGCAATCTTGAACTTAATTTTGCAAGGAAGACATTAGTTAACTTTTATTTTAATACAAATATAATTGGGCATGAAAAAGAAAATGTACATCAACACATTTGAAAAGTTTTTGGTAGAAAAATATTAAGAAATATTTGACTAGCTATCCATAAATACTTCAGTATGTCTTATATATTATTGTAATAATTATCACTTATCCACTAAACCACCATAAAAGTAATTCATCTACTTCAATATAATTATCAATAAAATTTTAGTTTATAAATACTGTTTTGGATGACATTATAATTTTGTTTACTTTTTACCACAATAGCTTTAGTATCCTTACTTATTCGCAAGTGAAAATATTTGTACTACATTATGTTATATTTTAATATTATATACTCTTTTATATAAAGAAATAATATCTTTAAATTCAAGAAATAAGCACTAAATCTATCTTAATTGGTCAAAAAATAAAAACAAACTAGGGATCTACTATTTTATTTTACATTTTGAATGCAGGTGAACTTAAAATAAAATAGGTACTTACAAACATTTTCAGATTCATCAGATTTATTTTTACGTTCATTGCCTAAAAGTGGCTTAAAAATATGTTTATTTGCCTTTGCTACTGTTTTAGTTGATATTTATTTACATAGGGTTTTAGGACAGTTTTAAAATACTTACTCATGCATGTTTTATCTAACTTATATCTTGTTCCATACAATTACACTTAAAAAGATATATTCTTAACATCAAATCCATTAATTAATAAACATATTGTTTTCATGAATCTTCAGTGTAAATATTTTATGCTGCATTAAAACCATTGGTTAGGTTTATTATAGTCTAGTATGTATTAGACTAGACTTATACAGGCTTAAGCAGATAGATTTTGCGTTATGTTTGTTCAAGTAGGTACTATTAGATGTTTTCATTCCTTTACTTACACTTTGTGTTGGTAAATTTAAAATTTATAAATTTTATTCTTTTCTACAGTTATAATTAATAAATAAGATTTACTATTTATTAGCTTTGTAACACGGCATAAAGTAAGGTACCCTTTTTGAGTACTGGCTACAGGATGTATATAATGAATCACATTTATACTGCAATAACTATTTTATCAAGGGAAATGCATAGTATTTCTTATACGCTATCATATTATATACCAAGAATACAAATGACATGAAGACCGCAAACAAAATACATGCTTAACACATATTATTAATGACGACGTAAGAAAAAAAATAACACATAATATCTATTGAATGAACATAGAAATTTATTATAGTAAGCATTTTAATTACTTATTTTTTATTTTATTTTACACAGCTATCAACTGTGTTAGTTTTTTTGATGTCTATGCAGTATAATAGTTATGGAATATAAAAGCTAGGGAGTTTCGTATAAACATGACATTGCATTGCTTAACCCAGTATCTCTCCACCATTATCATTAATTCTTCCCAACCAACTTTTATAACGTATCCAGCCTTTGGCATCCCTATCTCTAAGTAGCAAATGCCATGTCTATATCGAATTCGGAAAGTTAACACCTACTGGACTGAAACACAAGAAGTAGAGTATTATATACGCAGTAAACACGGACCCTGAAAAACGTTAAGCTAAAATAATATGGAAGATACACACAAGTGCGTCCGTATTGTTTCAATCATAATGTGGGTGGTACCTAATTGTAGTGATATTCTGGACGAATAAATGAAAGCTACCAGGCCATAACTGGAAGCATATTTAATTTCCCATATAACCCGTCACTACTGCACCAAAAGACATCGATAAAACGTGAGCTCATCACTAGTATGTGTTTATTTATTCTCTTTCTTATATCAGCTCCATGTTATTTTTTTTTTTAAATTCCGACACTTTTCTTAAAACACGTAGGTACGAAAAGTATTCACGTATGAAAAGTATTACATAGTGTCAATCAATAAATTATGAATACAAAGAGATGACATTCGTTTTTAAGGCAAATTAATTAAAAGTAAAACAGTAGTAGGTACTACTGTAAAATCACGTGGAATGTTTGATAAAGTCAATAAAAAATATATAACAACATCAGCGCCGTTGACAGATTTTTTAAGTATCCAAAATGATTCTGTTTTAGCAGGAGCAAGGATACATTGTGTGATTATCCATATCTTTTCGGAAACGTTCTTCAATCAATGCAAAAAAGCATGTATATTTTATAATATTTATTGAAGTTTTTTCAGTAGACCTGTTGTTTACGTGTAAATTAGCAATGCAGAGCGAAAAATATGCTTTAATCTTTAATCTTTTTCATTAAGGACAAGGACGCCTTGTGTGTCTCTTAATAGGTTATCAACGCAATTATTTTTATGTTCTATTTAACTGTGTATCAAGCAATCACTATCTCAATATCGGCCTTAACTCGAGCTAACTTTTCTGGCGTCTGGCCAACAGCGTCCTTTTTCGCCCATGACAAGGCTTTTGACACAAGTTGTTACGTGTAGATGTTTTGCTGTTGGCGGCTGTGTGGTGCTTAGTTCCTCTCCGGGAAGGAGAGCTTGTGCAGCGGCGGGCCCTTGAGCAGCTCGTCCTTGAAGGCGGCGAGGATGGCGCGCGACATACTCGGGTCTGCTGATGAGGCGTCCAGGAATTGGCGCATTATTCTGTGGAATATTAATGAAGGTATAAACAACTGCCTCTAGCAATTTTGTTAAGAGCCAGAAAACAGTTTTATTTTTTCTAGTATGAGGTAAGTATTTCACATTTGGCTATTCCATAGAAACTTTAAGCTTTAATTCTTAAAGTTTCTGTGGGATCAAATCAATAAGCTGATTTTAATAAATCATTCGATGCTTTAGGCACATTTTTTTTTTATACATAGCTCGGCAAATGACTCCACTCCACCTGATGTTAAGTGGAAATGGAGTCCAGACGTAAGGACAACTGATGCAGCGAGAAAACATCGCAGCATCAGTCACCCTCACCCTGCCGGCCCACAAGGTGCCTCTTCACGCCTCGTTTGAAGGACCCCATGTCATAGGAAGGAGGGAAAACGTGCGCTGGTAGACTATTCCATCTTTTGGAAGTGCGACAGAAAAAGGAGTCACCAAATTTCTTTGTGCGCGATGGAATGTTCGAGACAGTACAGCGGTGACTCCGGAGAGCAGCACGCGTACTCCTATGGAGGAAGGGAGAAGGTGGGATGAGGTCAAAAAGCTCTTCAGAGCACTCGCCGTGCTATAAGCGGTAGAAGGCACTTCAGAGAAATAGGAGAAGATAGAACAGAACAGGGAACAGAGATTATGACAGTAGACACATTTTAAAAGAAACGTTATTGTTTAACTGATTTTATTTAAAGGAAAGATGCCCGTTATAATTTATTCTGAATGGGTTTTTAATATCATCACGAAACTAAAACTATGTAAAAAAAACTCTGTAATGCTCAGCTTTGAAACCTTATGACGAGCAATAGGTACCTATATTATATCATGTCAAGGGGAGAACAAAATACATTACCTGTTTGCTGAAGTGCCTCCAAGTCCTTCGCGCGTTTGCAACAGTTCAGGGTGATCTCCAATAGTGTCGGTTAAAGCCGCAATCATCACGTCTGTAATTAAAATAATAAGTTTTCTTTTAACATACGATTTAATATCAGTGCGTGTCCCCGTTCCCTACTAAGTAGATTCTCTGAGGGGTTCAGTTCGGTTCGGGAGCTGAACAACCCGAGGACGCCTCTAGAGGCTAGGACCACGGCTCGGGTTGACCAGGTCGTGGGGTAGGGGTAATCACAACATGCATTAAAACAAAATCAATATTAAAATATAAAAAAAACATTTCAGTTAATAAAACATTTATAAAATTAAAATGTTTTTGTTTTGTTTATACATATAATTTTTAACGCAAATTTTGTTGGGAACAAATTATAAAAACACAAATGTTGAAAAAATGGAGAGCACCTGACCCGGTATGTCAGAAGGGTGCAGGTTCAAATCCTGCTCGTGGAAATTTTTTCAACATTTGTGTTTTTGTAATATAAAAAACTATTATTTTTTAACAAAAATAAATACTCAATGCAATCTAAAGTACGTCACTAGCTTTTAGACATTTGAAAAAGGTTGGAAGGCTCTGAAAATGTATATCTATTTCCGGCAACTATTTAGTTAAATCGTTGTATAGACGAGCTAAACAAACAACAGGTGAACTGCAACCCATCCTTGATCTAAAGATTTATTTAACCTTTTTACCGCCAACAACTTCTATAGAAGTTCGAGATTTTCGTGCCGTCCACGCCAGCACTTCTATAGAAGTTCTTCTTTGTACCTACTTTATTCAAATACATTTATACGTTGGCGTACAGCGGGACATCGCGCGCAGGATAGTTGGGCGGTGAAAAGGTTAATAATTTATGCAAGAAAGGCAACATATACGCTAGCGTGACGTATATTTACCGAGCACTTTCTTCTGGATGGTGCGCGAGAGCTGGCCCCGCTCGGCCTCCAGCTCGAGGAACGCCATGAGCCGCTGCGTGGCCGCGCGCGCCGACGCCGGCGACGCCGACAGCGACTGCGAGAACATCATCTGCAAAAAGTTACAATTACTGATGACGCTCATTCATAGCCGCAATTAAATCATACACTTTGAAAAAAAACCTCTACCACCAGTTTAGATAATATATACCTACTAGCTGTGCTTGCGACTTCGTCCGCGTGGAATAGTGACTTTCGGCAGCATTTTTATATTTTTAGGCTCTTGTTCCCGTTTTTGCAACATTTTTTACTTATGCTTCGCTTCTATTGGTCGCAGCGTAATGTTATATAGCCTAAAGCCTTCCTCGATAAATGGACTATCCAACACAAAAAGAATTTTTCAATTCGAACCAGTAGTTCCTGAGATTAGCGCGTTCAAACAAACAAACTCTTCAGCTTTATAATATTAATATAGATATGGATGGGACAGTCTTCAAGCGAAAAGAGGTAGCAAGAAATTTTTGAAGGCATTATTTTTTCATCTTTTCAACCAATTTACAAGTAATTTATAATACAACTTAAATACAATTCTGTACCTATAGGTACATATTATTACATATAAGCATATCAATGCAATTACTATTTATGATTCACAATATTTTATTTCTAAAACTGTCGTAAGTAGTCGTTATCAATGTCATGGAAATTATTATTAGTGCAAATAAGAAATAAATTTAAATACTTATCATGGTTTAAATAAATACTTATCATGGTCACTTCGGCCTATAGCACACCAAGAACAATATTTAACATATTTTTCAGAGACAAAGTTACGTGGATGACATTTCTACCTTAGCCAGTTGGTATATGATTTCCTCCAGGGTGTACTCGGTGTAGAGAGTGTCGGCAGCCTTCAGTTTGTCCATCATCTCTTCGTATTCCTCCTCGCTGATGATTGGCCCGTCTCGGTCATAGTCTGATGTACCTGATAGTTAATACATTTATGCTTTAATTATTATATATTATCTATTTTTTTTTTTGTGATTGTGTTAATTGTTTTAAGATGTTCTTCTGTTTTATTTTATTTTTATTTTTCTCATCTGTTTGTATTTGTTTTTGTGCAGGTCAATAAATGTTTCTTATTCTTATTCTTATTCTTATTCTTACTTGTGTACCTTCACCTTTTTTATATTAACGGGTAAGCACAGTGCCTTGATCTCACCAGTTGTTAAGTTATGATAAGGCCAATGATGGAAGCGCACTTCACCCGGGATTCTCAACTAGTGAGGCACTGACTATCTTATCTCTAGCTGCCGGAACACAACAATGCTACAAACATTGATGTTATGGCGACATATAAGACAACATCACATAAATATTGTTCCGATCCCAAGTAAGTAGCTAAAGCACTCGTTTTTATGGAAATCAGAAACAACGACGGTACCACAACCACCCAGACCCGACACAATATAGAAAAGGTTGTTTTCGACATTGACCCGACCGGGAATCGAACCCGGGACCTCAGAGTTAGCGCCGCCCAAAGTCCGGCGTGCATACCACTTCGGCTACGGAGGTCGTCTAAGATAAGATAGTGATAGCTAGCCAGGCGGACAAACAAGCCCTACCACCAACCAAACCGAGTACACAAACATGTACCTACCCCCCGCCGGGAATCGAACCCGGGACCTTTGGGTCTAAACCGGTGGTCTTAGCCACTAGACCACAGAGGCGGTGAAAGCTTGTACAAACATAGGTTGATTTTGTCAAATTTTCTGATATTATGGTAGGTTTAAAAGCTCGGTCTGAGTGTTTGACGCTGACTGTAGTACGTATCCTAAGATAAAGGTTATTTAACAATGCTCGGATATTTATACTCTTTATTAGATCATATTCGAAGCCTAAGGCAGATAGGCCTTATTTATTTAGTAAGGAGAAAATGCATCCCGAGGGGACAGACTCCTTCTCCGACCCGCTCAAAGGGGTAAGGCAGTTAACACACTGCCACACACACACACACCACGCAGCGTAGCGCGTGAATGCGTGTTCTAACGTCGCTTGTATCTCCGTTTGTATAGAAAACATGCACAGTCCAACACACAGAAAATGCAACCACGTTCGTCGCCACGCCGCCACGTGGCAGTGTGTTAATCGCCTTATATCCACAGTGCAGGCAGGAGGCTTAATTGGATGAATACCCATGCTGTGATATTTATTTTATTTTATTTTTAAGCTAAACAGTTACAGGTTATTTGTTTCAAGAGATCATTTACAAAGATATAAGGAACAGAAGAGGTCCCAAATTTGACCCCCGAGGCACACCAGATGTTGAAACAAAGGAACGTGATTCATATCCGTATAATGCTACCAGTTGTGTTCGGGTGAGTAAATAAGACTCCAACCAACGATGAAGACTGCTATGAATTCCAAGGTGGTGGGCTTTTATTAATAGTATATGATGACTAACACGGTCGAATGCCTTAGAGAAATCGGTATAGATAGTGTCAACTTGGCACTTTTTGTCAAATGATTTAGAAATGTAATTAACGTAGGAAATTAAATTTGAGTTTGTCGATCTGCCACTAATAAAACCATGTTGTCTATCACTAAACACGTGCTTAAGATGATTATAGAAATGATTGTACAGTAGACTTTCGAAGATTTTCGCAAAACAATTTAGAATACTAATAAGACGATAATTAGTAACCAATTTTTTATTGCCTGACTTAAAAATGGGTGTAATTTTAGTTATTTTGAACGATTCTTGGATATCCCCTCATTAACAAATTTGTTAAATAACATTAAAGGTGTAACTAATGCTGAAGCACAGTTCCTAATAAAGACCGGAGGGATCCCATCAAGTCCAACGCCCTTATTAATATCTAGACTTTTAACATTTATTTATTTATTTATTGGGCAGTCAACAAAAACATGTACCACCAAACAAACAGTAGTTATAGGATAAATGCAAAACTTATTCTAAGTACAGTTTTCAATTATAGACAGCCACGGCATGCGATGTGGACTAATAGTTATAAAAACTAATCTAACAAATTTTACCAAACTTAAAATTACAATAATTTTATTAAATACCTAAAATATGATTTAAAGTTTAAAGGGGGTTTACGTAACTATTTCTAATTATCTGTTTGAACTTGCGGGCACTGTCCTGAAAAATATCTAATACTTCCGAATTATATGGCCGAGACAGGGTGTTTCGTCTTTGGATCCTATTTAATGTAGAATGGTAACCTAGATTGCTCTTCACTGACTTAGGGACAAAAATGTTTAACCTAGTAATACGAGGTAGTTTTTTTGGTGTATTAAATTTGATTTTTTCAAGGAGATCGGGGCAATCAAGGCTACCCTTCATCAACTTATATAGACACATACCTCCTCTTCTGAAAATTCTACTTTTACTAGAGAATAATTGGAAGAAGGAAATGAGGGTTCAATTAAATAATTATAAAATAAAGTTTAAAAAATTAAATGCCTACCCGACCCAGCCAGGAATTCCTTCCCGGTAGCACAATGGTCAGTGCAGCCGCCCGGATTGCGGAAGACCCAGGTTCGATTCCTGGCTGGGTCGGGTCGGCATTTAATTTTTTCACTATATTTTATAACTAGCTGTGCTCGCGACTTCGTCCGCGTGGAATAGAGACTCAGCAGCATTTTTAATTTTTTAGGCTCTTGTTCCCGTTTTTGCAACATTTTTCACTTAGCTCCTTTTTTTTTCGCAGCGTAATGTTATATAGCCTAAAGCCTTCCTCGATAAATGGACTATCCAACACAAAAAGTTTTTTTTTATTCGAACCCGTAGTTCCTGAGATTAGCGCGTTCAAACAAACAAACTCTTCAGCTTTATAATATTATTAAATAATATAGATTATTTAATTCAGCTTTAGTGCAGCCATTAGCACATAAAAATAAAAAATAAAAATTGATACTCTTTATTAGATCCCATTGTAAACCTAAGGCAGATAAGGGTTTCTATTTAGGAGAAAATGCATCCCGTGAAACGTAGCTGGTTATGTGGGACTCTCCCTCTGACCCGTTTAAAGGGGTAGGTAATATCCACAGTGAGTGCATGAGGTTAAGTGGGAAGGATACCCACAAAACCTCATGCACTTATCCTCATGTGCCGACAGGATGATCTAAGCACCGCTACACAATCACCAGAGTAAGGCAAATAAACAGTTTTTTTTATAAACTTGGTCAAATGCTTTGCGCATACACCGGGGCTAGGGCGCCCACGGGTTATGTGGGACCACAGAACACTCTGTGTTCTGTGTGGGACTATCCTCATCTTTTCTCTTCCAGTCACTAAAAGCTCGACGAGGGGAGGAGAGGTCCTACCTACTAAAGTCCTAGTCCCTTGTCTGCCATGAGGGTGGTTTGGGATTACTGACGGCAAACACCAAATTCCCCACGCTTGGCAGATAAGTCCTACCTATTTTCATTACTGGTAATGACGGTACTCACTGATGATGTTGGTCTGCAGCATAGGGTCGTATCTCTTGATGGGCTCCGGGCGCAGGTCCGAGGAGATGGGCAGCACTGGCACGGGCGAGAGGCTGTTGCTCAGCTCCCAGTTCTTGTTGGTGATGGACCTGATGATATCGGGGCTGTTCCCGAACGGGAATGACTGGAGGCTCGATGGGTTGTGGTACTGGTAATCCTGGATTATGCAAGAAAACTATTTTTTGGAAATCAAATTTAAGGTTGATGAAAGTGTGCTAGGGCTAAAAGAAATGTTATTGTTGAGTTTCTTGACGGTTCTTCTCAGTGAAAGGTCTTCCTACTTCCGCGGTTCCGCCCTCTAGACTTACAAAACAATATAATGGCGCATTCATATGAGTTAAATTTTATTTGTCATAATTTGAAATAAAACACTTTGAACTTTGATTATTAGAAATATAAAAAACGGTGTTAAAAAATAAAATGTCGTTTCTAGTTATTAAAAAAAATGTATTTAATCTGAAAGACAAAGTATTTCTCGACCGTCAATATCTAAGCCATGGCTTCCTTACTTATACCACAGCTCATACCGAAAAAAAGTAGCAGGTCAAAATATAAAAACTAAGTTAAAAAAGTAGTTTACACATTGCAATAACATCTACGTTAGTCAATTAACCGTTGAGTATCGTTAACTTCACTTATCTAGTAAAGAAGTTTAACCGAAGAATAAGTATTAGGTACTTACCTACGTAAGAAGGATCGCATTAACTTTTAGATACTCTTAGCATTAACTACTCTTCATTCGACTGGAAGTTTATACACTTATCTTTACGACGAACGCCGGCCGTCACGGCGAATTAAGGTCCCAAGCTGGCGTTCGTGAAAAGCAATAAAATATTATAATTATTTATTCTATTAAGTGATGATTTAGTTACGCTGTTTTCGTTATTACTTGCTCTTGGTTATTATATTATTTACAAACTAGTTCGTTATAATTAATTTAATATTGTTTGAAATGTTGTTATGTTTTTGATTTTATTCATAAGCATGGATTTATATTTGAATTTATATCTTAATTTGTACACCGTTTATGGTATGGCATGTTGAATCTAACATTAATTATAATATCTTTTTCACACCACCTGCTCGACAATGCCTCATTATATATCATGCAAACCTTACTTAAAGTAAATCATTATAGCCCTTGTCTTTTGCCGGGGTGTAATGTTGTACCGAATTTCATTATAACCCGCCGGGCAGTAATGTGATTCTCACTTCTCTTAGTTCTTATTGTTATGCATTTAAAGTCTAATTTCGTCAAAATCGCGCGGCGCGCGGCTGCTGCAGCTGCTGGTGGCCGACGGCGAGGAGGTGGACGGCGGCGCGCGCCGCGCCTCATTTATTTGAAAATCGAACTTATTCGAAAATCGAGCTGGCCACGCCACGGCAAGCCGAACGAAAAAAAATCAATACTTAAAACAAAAGCCGCGAGTATTTCAATACGGTGCAATCAGTATCAGACAAAACTGCAAAAGAAGATAGAATAAAATGAATAAAACATTAAGAAAATGTCGAGTGACGAAAGTGATTTAACTCCGGAGTCCATTAAATTAGACGCCTTAAGTATTGTTAATAACCTACTACCAGAGAAGTCGAAGGAAAAATACTTGAAAGCTTACGACGATTTCCACAAATGGAAAACTGCAAAAGGCGCAAAGTCTGTGTCGGAGTCAGTGCTTCTTGTTTATTTCGAGTATTTATCGTGTACAAAGAAGTCCAGCAGCCTGTGGTGTATCTATTCGATGCTCAGGTTAACAATAAGCATCAAACACGACATTAAGATAAATACATATAGCAAGTTATTGGCATTTTTAAAGAGGAAATCAGATGGTCATCGAGCAAAGAAGTCAAAAGTATTGACAGCGCAAGATGTGGAAACTTTTCTGAATGAGGCTCCTGATCACAGCTTTCTGGCCATGAAAGTAAGTATGAGTACTGCCTACTTTTTAGTTACGTTTCTAGTACCTACCTATAATAGCTCTATAAAATAGTTAATGAATAAAAGAACACACATTTAAAAAATACACATTCTAAGGTTTTGTCGCAAGCTTTTTTTATAATATAAAGGTCAAAAAATGTAGTAGTGTATCTATCTATTTACTCACAATCCTATTTTTTGTTACAGGTAGCCTTGATTTTTGGAGTGAATGGCGCATGTCGTGGAAATGAACTCGTAAACATAAAAGTCAATGATATCAAAAAACATGCAGATTTATTGCTGATTAACTTACCAGATACCAAAACAAATAGAGAACGTTCGTTCATAGTTCGTGAAGATTATGCAAGAATTGTTGAAAAGTACCAAGCTCTGCGCCCCTCTAATATAAACACCAACAGATTTTTTATCGGTTACAGTAATGGCAAATGCACCAGGCAAGTCATTGGCCAGAATAAAATCAGCGCCATGCCAAAAGAAATTGCAAAATACCTCAAATTGCAAAATCCCGAGCTCTATACGGGTCATTGTTTGAGGAGAACATCGGCAAGTCTGTTGGCAGATTCAGGAGCAGATATGGCCCAGATAAAACGTCATGGTGGCTGGAAATCCGATGCAGTAGCGGAGGGCTACATAGAAAATTCCATACAAAACAAAAACAAGATAAGCTGTCGTATTGGTGACAACATTCATCTGAAAACTACGTCCATTATTGATGATCCTTGGAAACCTTTGCCACCACAGCCATCTAGCTCAAAATATATCCCGTCAAGCCCACTGCCTCAAGCACCACCTTCCCCAACCTTTACTGTGCCAAACGACCCTCACACGCAAGGTTCTGATGTATTGGGTGCTGCTACTCAAATAAATTCCACCTCAACTAACATAAGCGTACCAAAAAATATAACCATATCTTTACATAACTGGACTAATGTATCAAACATCAATTTAAATTTTTAATTTACTTTTTATTGTTATTTACTGTGCCAATTATATATAATTAGTAATGAAAATAGTATTTTAATAAATAAAATACTTTTTCTAGTAGCCTTGGTTTTTATTGTCTCGCAAAAGGTGAGAAAAGTAGAGTATACTCTTCAGGGATAAAACTGATTTTGCCTTGGGCGCGCTTAAATCCTTCACTGCTCTCAGGACTCCATTTTAATTCCCTCGCTTCGCTCGGGAATTAACTCATATTAAATTGCTCATAGTAATCCTTAAAGTGTCAGTAATTGGGTATTTTACTCTAAATGAGTATGAATCAATGTGTCCAAGTAATGAAAACACCGAAGGACCTCGTTACCCGTCTTACGAGTATGTGTTAACACCCTTAACGTGTTTACTAAGGTGCGAAGGTTATGGATTACACTCCGGATTAACTTCGTGCCAATATGCGATAGGCTTTGACCTACTTATGAACCTTGACGAAACCGTCACAATGAGATGAAAGGTCGTTCCGGAGTAATTACAAGGATACGTCGCCCTTTCTTGGCATCTATTTAGTGTAAGTTGTAAACTTGTAAAAAACCGCACCGGTAAAAAGTTGTGAGATTCATATAATAAGTCGGTTAATTTATTCAGTCCCTACATAAGGGACCTTCTGTCTTAAGTTATTACGTAATTAGCTAACCTAACAACATCATATAGTGACCATATCAATATTAAAATTCTTTGATGTTTTAAATAAATATATTGACTTAGCCATACCTAGCCCATATATTATACATTATACAGTTTTAATATTAACTTATGATTGGCTGTTTCTGAAGCTATGCAGTTTCTGGATTGGTAATTAAGTACAAAAATTGCAAAACTATTTTTTTTTTTTTAATTATTTCAGTCAGTGAAAAAGTATTAAGAGCGTTTACGCCGCTCACTAGCGCCACCGATGAAAAAAAAACATATCTAGTAATTAGAGATAGAAAATCAAATTATGCTCAACAAACTATCTGAATGAAGTAATTTAGCATTTTTACGTCACCTAATGAACACCTGACATGTTATGGTTTAGTTAAATATGGCGTTATAGTTAAAAGTGGCCGTAACGTCTTATTTAACTAAACCATAACATGTGAGGTGTTCATTAGGTGATGTAAAAATGCTAAATTACTTCATTCAAATAGTTTGTTGAGCATAATTTGATTTCCTATCTCTAATTACTAGATATGATTTTTTTTTCATTAGTGGCGCTTGTGTGCGGCGTAAACGCTCTTTAACTGCACTAAACTTGATTGGCCCATTTTAATTGAATAATATAAAACAATTTACTGTTCTTATAGTAAGAAGCTAAACATTAAACGGTTTTTGTGAGTACGCTAGGGCATCAAGGAAAATAGGCAGTACTACGACGAGTGTACCCATACTAAAATTGTTTTTAGTATTAGGTATGTTGCGCGTGTTAATGATATATCTGTTGTTACTTGTTGTATCATGTACCTGCCCTTTTTTGTTTTTATTTTATTGTACCCAATATTTGTTTCTTCATTTACTGTAAGTCTTTTCGTCGTGTCTCGTGCGTTATGTCATTTAAGGCCAGTACAGACGAGGGACTGTCCACGGTATACTTTTGTTCGTCAAAAATAGATCTACGTCCGACTTTAAGTGCGTCGTGTGCGTTACGAAATACAATTCTACGTGATCTACTTTGATGGACAAAAAAGTACCATCATTCGTCTGCGCAGGCCTGAAATTGCTTTTTCTTTCTTATGGGCACATACTTACAAAAACTGCTCTACTGAGACACGACAGGTTGCGTGTATTCGTTGTATCCAGAATTCCAGATAAGCAACATTACACTTGTCACACACACTATTTCCTGTTTTTGTAACACAAAACCGTAGAAATAAATAGCCGTTAGCAAGTTTTTTTAAAGCTCTTTGTCAGTACAAGGGTTGGTTTAATGCTCTAAGGTCACCATAGGTTTAGCAAGCCATACGTTAGATGTTGACGTTCATTAAATCCTTAATACAAAGTTCATCTATTATCTAAACAAGTAAAAAGAGAAGTGACAGTCAGTCAGGTCAACTGACTGAAGAACATCCGATTCGACTGCAACTAACTCAAAATTCTTGATCTAAAATGTTGTAATTTTTGCAGGCAAGTCCTTTTCATGATATAATTATGTAATCCTCATCAGCTCAGAGGAGGACGGAGGATCTCGAGATTATACATTTTTAGTCACGCATCCGATGACCGAAACGAAAGCGAAAGTTGCATACCCACTTAGTCCGACAGGGTGTTATCCGACAGGGTGTTATAACACCTCTAAAAGTATTATGTAGATGTACCCTACTATGATACTTTTAAAGTTTTTTTTACAACAACACCCAAATGCCTAGTCGGTATAAATGGGTTAACCTCAGCACTTATAGACCAGGCGCGTTAACCACTGCGTCATCGAGCTACTGATAGTAACTAAATAACGTTATATAAAAAGTTTTTATTATATTTTACCTTAGCGTTGGCCTGTTCCATGAGCATCGTCCTGAGTTTCTCCTGCTGGGCGCTCTCTTCGGCTGCTTTCAGGTTCTGAGAGTAGTGCGCGCGAAGGTAGTCGATGTTGAATTTGATTTCTTGGAGGAAAGCAATCGCTTCTTCCTTTGTCATCTAGAAAATATAAACATTTTCTTAACATATTTTCCCATTACTATCAATAACATCTTTTAGGATGGGAGAGCATTTCATTTAACAAGTAATGATAAGTCAACCAAACTTCTTCATTCGCTGTCGCACAGCTGTAATGGTTAATCGATGAAAACGAAGACAAACACGCGTAGTTCTTTGAAAAAAAAGAAAAAAAAAAGAGGCCTACACTTCTAACAGAGATTTGCGAAACCTCTGAACACCTATTGGTACAAACATGGCCGCAACTTAAAGCCTATAATATACTGAGGGTATTATAAAACTCACCATTCCCTCCTGCAGGAAATCTTCGATGGCAGTGGTGACGCCTCGCTCGTCCCCAGTCCAGAACACGTACTCCGCCATATCCAGGGGTGAGTACTGGACTCCAGTGTACGAAGAATAGTGATCCATCTGAAACCATAATATTCAAAGGAACTCCATCCACCCAGGAACCGCTAGCCTTACACTGCGCGGAACAATCATGTTGTTCATTCTTTTTTTTTACTGTTAAGCACTGGGCCTTCATCTCTTATGCTAGGTGATGATAAGGCTGAAAGTGGAAGCGATCTTCACCCGGAATCCTCAACTAATGAGAAGCTGGCTATCTTACCTCTGACTGTCTGAATACAACAATACTGTTAATAATTAATGTTCATCATCAGCTCATTTATGTCCCCACTGCTGGGGCACGAGCCTTCCCTATGGATAGATTGGGAGAACAGGCCATACACCACCACGCGGGCCCAGAGCGGATTGGTTGTTGTTAACGACTGCTAATGCAGCCGGGACCAACGGCTTTACGTGCCTTCCGAAGCACGGAGGAGCTCGTGATGATACATTTTTGGTCACTCATCCGATGACCGGCCTTTGCGAAAGTTGTTTAAGGCGACGCATTGGAAATTTACGTGGCGGGGATCTTGATTTTTCCCAACAATTACAAAACATATGAAAGTTATATTTGATAAAATAATTTTTCATTTAATTGTCTTCATTTTGCTAGTTGCAGAAGCACGATTTGTTAACTTTTATAACAGAGAAAAAAATATCAAAGTAATCTCTTTTAAAACATAGATTTGCATTTTACAGGCAAACCAGACCGATTTAAGCATCTAAGTTTTCTTAGTAGATTAGTCTTAACACATACTTCAATATGCTAGTTCATTTTTTTAAACTTATTTGTAGTTTTAATTGGAAAAAAAAAACAGTTTTTCTTATGGTACGGGGCGCAAACGCTCCGTATTAGATTAATTGTGTGCGTTAACCATTGCGCCATCGAAGTCCTCGATATTAATTAATAGCATCGACATTAATGTTACGGTGACATATTCAGATAAGATGGTGGTAGCAAGCCAGGCAGACTCAAACTGAATATATTCGTACCCACGACGATGGTCTTAACCATAGACTACTACAGAGGCGTTAAAATCGCCCTGCAATCACCAATAGCCACTTAATATTCCACTTCTGCGCACTAAGCGTTTTGCTTCTACATTTATAATGTGTACAGCCAAAGAGTGGAATTCGGGAACACATGTTCCCGAGTGCATATAGACCTAAAGTTTTTAAAGCCCGAGTGAATAGGCTATTTCTGGGCAAGCTTGTTCCATCGTCGGCCTCTTCTTAGCCCTAGGGATTAGAATGAGGCCAAGAGCAAGCCCATCTCACAATAAAAAAAAATAGCAAGAGAGTATAAAGCTGATGCTACTAATAGAGTACTATTACAACGTATTCTTGTTTCTGTATTTCCCTTGCTCATCATAAAGGTTGATCTACGACCCCAGTTTAGTAATCCAAAATGACACAAACGATCATAGCGACGAATTGCGCTGTGGAAAAATAAACCTTAGTATCTAAAAGATCCAGAAGATATAGGATCTCATTACAGTCAATGCGTCTCACGCGACATGACACGAGATCAGGCACGTTTTTAAATTAGCTGAGTCGTGATAATAACGCAACTCATTTGTTTCAGACAACCGACGTTGTATCTATCAAAGGGAACGACTTTATGAATTTCTGGCATTTCTGGACTTAAACCAATATGATACCAATTGTATTCCACGAGGGGGATAAAAACTTTTTTCATCACTTTTCAAAATTAGAATTGGTTCGCAACAAATTTGGTGTGAAATTATATTTAAACTGCACCTATGAGGTTCTGGAGATTTTGACTATACCATGACGGTCTCAGTAGTTTAAATACTCACTAATATGAAACAAATCAAGCTGAAATCTTGTTTTAAAAAAACTAGCTGAAACATAATGGCAATGGAAGCTTTTTATTTTATGTGTACTCAAGAAATACATAATTAAAATAGATAAATGGGCACAGGTGGCGTAAATAGAATGAAAAATATGAAACTCTCTCAATAAATTTTTAAAGGAAAAGTTATTATAATTTCTGTAATTTGTTCTTCGTAGTTTGTAGCAATCATTTAAGGCAACTCATTAAATACATAAAACTTTTAGTGACAATAAGGCTAGTTGTTCTCTTTGGCAGAGTATTAGCGTAGCAATTGACGTGGAAATATTATCAGGTTGTTGATATGGGATAGTTCACATAAGCATACAGCTGGAAGACATATTTAATACCTATATCATAAATTCTTTATTGCACAAAGAAAAAACATTTGCTATAACGTTTCCCAATACGTTTCTTATAAATATTTTATTGTTACCTAGAGTAAACTTTTCACTTACATTATTTTTTGTCTCCTTAGTAATGTCAGCGTTGTAAGCTCGTCGCGCCGCTGTGTGCCCCTGAGGGTTGGACGTCAAGGATCCGGGTTGCACCAGCCTCGCAGCTCCATGGAACACCTGCAGTTAAAACAAACTTTGACCTTCGACGTCTAAGTCTTGACTATCTCTTTAGCTGGTACATCATTACCTAACACAGCTCAGAACCGGTTTGGTTAGAGCGACTGCTTTCCTCGATATCTAAACCTAAACCTTAACCGCCCATATGCGGCGAGCACTGATCAGTGCCCTAAACAATTACAAGTTCTATTGTGTATGGATTCACAGCAGACGCCGGATTAATAGAGTATTAGATGTTCAGCTGTTTGATAGGTATGCAAGCATACCTCTGACTGTGGTACACTAATACTAGTAATAAGAACACTATATAGTAGACTTCTTGGCGGGAAAGTGTAGAGTCATGTCTGCGGGTTTATTTTATTTTCAAAAATTTGTTTTATGTTGAATATTAATGTAAAATAATGGTGGATTATTAACCGTTAAGTGTTCTTGGGTGTGCATGAGTGTTGGCAAATGAAACAAAACAGTGCAACGTCACTTTTCAAATTCTCTCAAGAAGTCTCCACGTGAGGACTTAGTAAAGCCCCACATGTTTACTGAGATGCTCGAGGGGTTATGATATATACCCCCATATCATTTCTCACTTCTCATTTCTATTGTCATCATCATCATCATCATCATCATTACTGGGAGGAAATATTGTTTATTTATGTATTACTTGTTAGAAAAATTACTTTAACACTGGCTAAATGTGCTAATCGCACGAAGCCATCGACTAAAGGAAAAAAAAAAACATTAGTACCTAATCTTTATTGTTAAAAGTGACAGTTAGGACGAGGTCTATAAGTGCGAATTCTCGTCACCCACTGCGTCGCACCAACCTTAGTGGTCTGCTCTTTGCTTGCAGCAGTCGTTGCGGCGCGGCGGTAGCTTAATGAATGCTGTAGATGTAGATGCCTTCAGTAGGCGTATAAACAGCTAGGAAGACGCCTGCAGTTGTGGTGTCCACCCGTCCAACGTTATACCAACCTTAGTAGTCTGCTCTTCGCTGGCAGCAGTGGTCGCGGTGATAGCTTCATAAACGCTGACATGGGCGCCATCTTGAACCAGTACTCTACGGATGCCTTCAGCAGGCATGTCCAGCTGGGAAGACGCGTACAAATCCGTATTCTCTTCACCCAATGCGTTGTACCAACCTTAGTAGTCTGCTCCTCGCTGGCAGCGTTGGTCGCGGCGTTGGCTTCATGAACGCTGACGTGGGAGCCATCTTGGACCAGTACTCTATGGATGCCTTCAGCAGGTACGTCCAGCTGGGAAGACGCGTACAAATACGTATTCTCTTTACCCAATGCGTTGTACCAACCTTCGTAGTCTGCTCCTCGCGGGCAGCTGTGGTCGCAGTGGTAGCTTCATGAACGCTGACGTGGGCGCCATCTTGGACCAGCACTTTGTGAATGCCTTCAGCAGGCACGTCCAGCTGTGAGGAAGCGTGAAGGTGTGGTTTCTCGTCGCCAACTGCGTCGGCCGAAGCGTGCTCTTCCAAACGGGATATTAATTCGCCATTTTGTTTTACGGAATCTGTATTTGGAAATTGTATTACGTCAGTTAAGGGAAATATTGAGGAGGTTATTGGCGCACCGGCCAGCTTGCACATTCGGACAGTTTTCGCAATACCAGGACACTGAATAGGTAACCAAAATAAAATACTTCGAACTTCTCCGAGCTTCGGAAGTCACATTAAGCCGTTGGGCCCGGTTGTTATAATAATATGTCATTTGTTGATACCATCCAAAGATCCATCCAAGATTACACACATTGATAATAAATAATAAATTTATTCATTTTAAGGCAACAAAGTTTATACTAACAGGCCCATAGATATATACCTTTCATACTAACATATCTATACATACCAATATAAACAATTATTGTTACTAAATAAAACTTATAACTAGTTAAAAACTAACATTGGCCTAGTGACATTGTTTGCTAAGTATATCAAATTGAAATGCGTGGTGCATTATGACCTAATTTCTCCATGTCATATTGTTCATAAAAATATGAGGAGGGTTGGAGCTACGCAGAGGAACGTTTATATGGTGGTAATGATGACGATATATAAAGCTAATGTTTTATTGACTGCTGTTAATAACTTGAAAAAGTGTTGAAAAAAATTCCACGAGCTGGATTCGAGCCCTCACCCCATAACATACCGAGTCAGGAACACTACCAACTAAGCTATTGTGGCCCTGTCCAAGCCACCGAAATTAATAACCACTTTTTACTCTTCGTAAGAGTTTTATATTATTTTTAGTAGTAAACTGGTACTCAACAAGTTATTAATGACGCATTAATTTACTCATTAGGATTAATATTTCAGTCGTCATCACTAGCAGCGTTTATCAATAACAAAGGAAATAAATTGATAATGTCCTTTTAACACAATTGCAATCATAATTATTGTTAAAGTGGGCAGCTTAAACCGACACTCACTATTTTCAACTGCGTCTAGCTAGGATGTAAATTCAATTTAAATATTCATAAGGACTGGAATAGCCGTGGTGCTTTAGCAGACTTGAAATTAGTCTTCCGTCCATGCCTTCAAGTGTTTTATATCTACGCACTTCTGAAGAAACCAATTTGCCGTTATATATTCAAAGCTTTATGCTCAAGTTTTATTGGAATCGGTCAATGGATTCCTTATCTTATTGAAAGGGATTTGATGTAACTAGTTAATATGTTTAATAAACCTTTTTTGTAAAGTCATCCTTCCTATTTAAAGATTTTAAAAAAACAGACTATAAATAACGATTAAAAAATTACGGCGCCATTTTGGTAATAACTATTTGATACCTGTAGGCTTAGCCAAAGTAACATTAAGAAAACTATAGCATAGTTCGAAAATAATAAAATGTATGGGATTGACATAAGATTGACCACGTGATTTAGCGCGGCTTATGTCAATCCCATACATTTTATTCTTTTCGAACTTCGCTACCGTTTTCTTAATGTTACTTGGCTAAGCCTACAGGTATCAATAGTTATTACCAAAATGGCGCCGTAATTAGTATGAAATTGAAGCAGCGCCTCCTGGTAATACACGAAA
The DNA here is from genome assembly GCA_947562085.1 of Eudonia lacustrata. Classification (NCBI taxonomy): domain Eukaryota; kingdom Metazoa; phylum Arthropoda; class Insecta; order Lepidoptera; family Crambidae; genus Eudonia; species Eudonia lacustrata. The sequence continues at coordinate 5,871,159 of OX387315.1, read as the reverse complement.
AGAGTTAAAATTTTGTCTCACCTACAAATATTCGTTTGCCGTAAGAAATTCGTAAACGTAATCGAATGAATACGGATAGTAAACAAAACTGTGTAGAGGTGTTTAATGTAATTTATGTTTCTCTATTTTCCTGCAGAACAGTTTCATTATGAACGTACACTTTTTATAAATGCGAATTATGCTTTGTGGAGCGTAAAAAGCTATGCTGGTAAGTAAGTAGGGTAGCGGTGCCAGTGGTTGACACAGTAGCCAAGTGTTCGAACCCATTTTTTGTCGCCAAAATAAAACGTGAAATTTCGAGTTGTTCCTGATTCGTCGTATTCCGGATTCGACGTAGGTATTCCAGATCTGACGTATTCCAGATTCGTCGCAATACAGTCCACCATAAGGTTTGTTATAAAATAAAAAACCAAATACATATTGTTACTTATTTTAATGAACTCTCCTCGATAGAACAAAAAACAGTTTGTTACTAACTCACATTGTAATTTTACTACTGACTGCTAGCAAGCAGGTGGTCTGTATTCAAAGTCAGAAATTATTAAAATTAAACAAAAAACCCGACTGCTAAAACAACTATATAAAAACAATTATATACTCGTAAAAACCGGACTAACATAAAAAATAACTGCAAAGAAAAAAATCTGAAAAGAAATAAAACAAGCTCAACGATCCTAAAATTCAATTTGAGCAATGTTGAATGCAACGTGAAATATTTCCTTGTCCGATATCTATACTTAATAACAAAATCTATAATAAATGAGTATTTATAAATACATTGAATATTGATAGTTGTCGCAAGCGGGGACAATCACCAACCAACCAAAGAGAGTGCGGATTTAATTAAGCTGGCTGGGATGGGTTTTTTCTTTGCAGTTATTTTTTATGTTAGTCCGGTTTTTACGAGTATATAATTGTTTTTATTTAGTTGTTATAGCAGTCGGGTTTTTTGTTTTATTTTAATAATTTCTTTTATTTCAAAATTTTTACTTTTTTTTATTAAGTATATTCCGGTTTTTTTTATAGCCTTTGTCACTCCCACAGTCAAAACAAATCTAACGACACCTCCATATGTTAAAATCCACCATGCCGTTTGGGCTGTAGGGTGTGCCAAAGAAATAGACATACATACATACATACATACACTCGAAAAACATAACCTTCCTTCTGACGCAGTCGGGTAAAAATTAGTTGTTGACTCTATTATTATTTTATTTCTTATGATTAAAGGAAAAAATAATAGCCGACCTCCATGCACATGAAGAAGAAAAAGAAAAAGAAAAAAGTGTCGTTATAGGTCTTGTCGAACACTGGAACCACTACCCTATATTAAGTTTTTGTAATAATTATAAAGTTTTACAAAAAACACCGGTACCTACATATGATTTGATTGGTATCTACCTCGTATGTGCACGCGTATGGATACAAGCAATGATAATCAAACGAAGATAAAACCATGTCATGAAATCGATTTTTTGGTAGCGTTACTCATGTGCCTACTAAGCTTTCAATATCAATATTTTATCATAACATATGCACTTTAAGGGTGCCATTATAACCGGTAACAATAATTCTCACGATATATCAATTACGAGTGCTCCTTAGCAATAAATAACTGTCTGTTTGGACAAATACAATTCTTGATGCTACCCAAATTTCATAATGTATTTTTTCTAATTTCTAAGAAGATACAAGTTCGAATCTATAATATGTATGTATCTTTGCATTATGTTTCTAAGAAAAAGGTATTACATGATTTTTAACGGTATTATACAAAAGGGAGCTTCAAGGAGGTCCGCGTTAGTGAGGAGAACTTAAAGAATGTGGACGGTTGGAACTGGCAGCTCAACGTAGCTTTCAATTTAGAGAAAGGAGTTCCAGTTCGAAATTCAATTTTTTTTTAAAGTCCGCGCTGCTAATAAACGCTCCATACTCGATAGCTAGTGAAGGGCTAAGGTATTATTCCATATAAAACTGATTGATTCACCTGGATTCACCTAGGTATAATAATTTTGTTTCGAACTTAACTATTGTAACTAACTCACTTACCCAGCCTGTGATACTCGACATGCTCGCTTTTCAGCCCGGATCCCTTAGCCTCCGCTGTAACAAGCGCACGAAGATTGTGTTAGTGCTTAGCTATTATCAGATATCGAGTTACAAGGTACAATATTGTTTAAAAGCACTTTCATTGAAAGAGTGCTAAAGAACATTAACTACTTATATGTTTCTATGGGGAGTGCGACGTAAGTGTGATAAATGCTACTGCTAGCTTTATTCACATTTCGAAAACGAGAATTTGTATAGCAAAATTTTAATACTCCTTATTGTTGCTGCTTCAACGCAATTTAATTGTAAAGGATAAATGATGTGAAGGAAAAAAGATATGAAAAAATTAAAAACAACTCAGAGCTTTATGAGAAATATAAAGGAAAATAATAAGAAAAAAATACATTTTAAAACTTAAAGAAGAAGGAAAAGTCGTTTCAATAAATAATTTATTAGCTTATTTCGTTGTCTAATTGTTTTTGTGATTTTTTAATTACATAGATAGATAGATTAAATTAAATTATTTCTAACTTGCAACTTTGTGATAAATTATAATTTTAGCTAGTAGGTACAGTATTGTTTTTATCTCTGGAATTCTAATTATAAAATCAAAGACTAATTTCCTGCGAGCTAGTGACTCATTCAGCGCAAGAAATAATATTAATATAATTGACTATTATTTTTAATTTGAGACACTGACTATGACAGTGATTCTGATTACAATATATTTTAATTACCTCATGGTTATATTTTAATTTTAATTACTACAACATTTTACATAATAGTTACATCACCTTGTCCTCGTACATTTTTAACAGTTTGATTGATCCAAGGTGAAACAGATCAGATTTTATTTCGTTGTCTAATTGTTTTGTGATTTTTAAATTTTAGAGATAATTTGAATTCAATTATTTCTAACTTGCAACTTTGTTATGTATAATTTTAACTAATAGGTACAGTTTTGTTTTTATCTCTGGAATTTTTAATTATGAAATCAAAGACTGATTTCCTGCGAGCTAGCGACTCATTTGGCGCAAGAAATAATATCTACATATATAATTATTTTACATTTAATAATTTTACCTAATAAAGGCTGATTTTACATATTTTAAATATTTTCTTACACTGAGCTATTTGATATTTCATTAACCTGTAGCATTTTCTCGTTAACCTGTATAGTATCTCTTTAACCTGTGTTATTTATTTTATGATAAGCTCTATTTCCATTTATATCTCTATTTCCATACATTTATGTGAGGATTTCATTCCCTCAAACTGATTCAATTTAAGAAAAATACTGAGAATACATATTATTTTAAAAGTAAATTAAATATTTCGCCAAATTTAAAAATTATATAATTATAACCTGGCGGTGCCACTTTTTTGAAAACCACCCTAAAATACTTAATGAAAAAAATTAACAAACGCACTAGTCGCCACTACGATTTTCGAAGATTCCCCTCGATTTCTCTGGGATGCCATCATCAGATCCTGGTTTCCTTATCATGTACTAACCTTGAGATATCTCCTTTCCAACAAAAAAAAAATCATCAAAATCGGTTCATAAACGACGAAGTTATCCGAGAACACACATAAATATATATATTTAAACGGTCGAACTAAGAAACCTCCTCCTGCTGCCTTTTAGAGGTAGGCTAGGCCATTATTAGCGTATAGCTAGATATTATTTTTAAATAATTGTTTTGCTCTATGTTTGTACATACATACATATAATCACGCCTCTTTCCCGTAGGGGTAGGCAGAGACCACTTTTTTCCACTTGCTACGATACATACATACTTGTTTCGCTTCGTCCACTTTCATTATTTCCTTCATACATGCTCTTCGGTTTAGGGTACTCTTGACCTGGCCTTTTTTCAAGACGTCCTCGATTTGGTCTCAAAACGTCCGCCTAGGTCTACCCCTTCCAACACTTCCATTCACACTCCCCTTGTACACTTTTTTCGTCAATCGTCCTTCATTCATTCTCTCGACATGTCCAAACCATCTCAGCATACCTTTCTCAATTTTTGTCACTACATCTTCTTTCAGACCACAACGTTTCCTTATCTCACTATTTCTTATCCTGTCACTCAGTTTAACTCCTATCATACTTCTTAACGCTCTCATCTCAACTGCATTTATTCTGCGTTCATGTTTCTTCTGCCATACCCAACATTCACTTCCGTACATGAGTGTCGGAAACGAGCCTTGTTAGACACTTTCCTTCCTCTATGTTTGTTTCTAGAATTAAATAAATATCTCATCAATTATGCGAAATAAGTGGGAGTTATTATTCAAGGTGGCCGATTTATCAGCCGGGAAAATCAAAGTCACAGACAAACGGGTATAATTAATTTCCAACTGTGTTTATAAAGACGTGTTTGATAAACTTCTGTGTCTATTTATTATGGTTCTGTGATAAAATATTGTTACAATTCTAATTATGTTGCAAAAACAGTTATGAATTCAAACTTTCTTCTTGAATTAACTCATATTATATATAACACGTAATGTTAAGCTAGAATAGAACTTCCAATACAGTATATATCCCATGGGTGCTATTGAACGAAGATGGAAAGACATTTCAGCAAACAGTGTTCAGTTGCTCAGTGTTCTATTTTAGATAGCCAGATACGTTTGGCTCGCTTTATTTGTCTACTGAATCCCCAATGCCCGTATAGACGTAGGGATAATACCTACACACCTTTATTATATATATTATTATATACCTTTAAGTTGTTACAATACTTGTTTCATTCTATCCATCAATTGGGTAGGTGAGTGTTTAGTCAGTAAATATTTACATTATTTTATTAGCATTTTTTATTTTATTGTCAAAACCGTTTTTGTATTGAACGGAAATAGCAAACTATGACGTCACTATTGTGTTCCGTCAATTAAGTGTTTATTAAAAACAATTTATGTTACAGAAGTGCATCATCATCATCATCAGCCTACACACGTCCACTGCTGGACATAGGCCTCTCCAAGTGCACGCCACTGAGCACGAAAAATGAAATGAAATGAAATTAAAATGAAATCAAAATGAAATGAAATGAAATGAAAAAATGAAATGCATGCTTCGGTCAAATAAAAAGTAAGGTTAATGTATCAAAGAATTTGATGTTATTTATACGTTTTTATGTTCTGGCGTCAATTATTGTTGTTGTTGTTAATTGTTGTAGGGAGGGAAGTCCCTATTGTAGCGATGACTACAATAAGAGACTAATAATGATTTTAATGATGGCCTTGGTGGCATTTTAATTTTAATTTTGCATTCACAATGTTGTACATATGTAGTTACAAGGAAAAAAATGTTAAAGTAGATAGAGAAATAAACCTAGAAGTTATATACTTCATTACACAAGACAGGTTCCGGAAAAATTACTAGATTGATATAAATGGTCGTTACTTTTTAACAAACATAGGTAGGTAGCGGTGTTTACGTAAAGAAAGCTCTAGTAAATAATAATTCTATTATTAGGTGATTGTTAAGTCTGCTTTTAATTAACACGAAAGGCGTAACAATAAGTGAACTGTATTGTTCTATAAATAATTCTAACACAAAAGTTTCACAAAGGTCTAGTGGTACAGTCACCGTCATCTTTTGCAGAACAGGGGCCCGACCGCCTAACCGATCGCTTTGACTTCGTGTGTGGTTTATGACGTCATCTTGTCGTTTCGTGCCGCCTATGAAAGCAATATCGAAAGCTATAGCCTTTAGCTTTTGATATAGCTTTCATAGGCGGTGCGAGGTGGCAAGATGACGTCATAAACTATACGCGTAGTCAAAGCGATCGGTTAGGCGGTCGGGGGGCTGTTTGGCTTTTTAATATCAAGGGTTATTGAAATGAAACAACTTTTACGGATCTATTCGCCTTTATTTTACACATTACTTATTTAATGTTTATCCTGACGTTTCAGTTTTGACTAAAATAAACGCGAGCAGATCCGTAAAAGTTGTTTCATTTCAATATGTAGTGTTCGCGTAAGCTTTAGAAATCAAGGGTTATGTTAGTAAATATGGTGTGCAGGTTGATGTGATCTTGCAAGTGAAGCAACTTTCGCAATGTCGGTTTACAGGATGGGTGCCTTACTAAAGCATCTCGAGTTGCTTTGCCCTTCCGCAGGACGTTGAGCCGTTTGGTCTCCGTTGCTTTTTAACCGACTTCAAAAAAGGAGGTTTCTCAATTCGACCGTAATATATATATATTTTTAAATTCATAATATCTAAGCACTTGGCTTTCATATCACCTGATCTTAAGTGATGGCAAGGCCGAAAGTGGAAGTTATGATGATGAAATTAAGTTAATGAGACTTTAACTTGGCCATTTTTATTGTTTTCTAAAGTTTACGCGAACACTACACATTGAAATGAAACAACTATTGTGTAAAATAAACACGAGTAGATCCGTAAAAGTTGTTTCATTTCACTTGGACTTTTTTTTTATTAGATAACATCACATACATTGTTCTGATCCCAAGGTAAGTAGCTAAAGCACTCGTTTTATGGAAATCAGAAACAGCGGCGACGGTACCACAACCACCCAGACCGACCCGACACAATATAGAAAATATCGTTTTCGACATTGACCCGACCGAGAATCGAACTCGGGACCTCCAGAGTTAGCGCTGCCCAAAGTCCGGCGTGCAAGCCACTCGGCTACGGAGGTCGTCGATTTATTTATTGATTTATCAACATCAGCATCATCTCAGCCAATAGACATCCACAGCTGAACAAAGGCCTCTCCCAAGGACCTCAACAACGACCGGTATTGTGCTGCTCGCATTTAGAGGCCTTCATCAACATAAAGGTAAGAACTTTAATGACATCTCCAAACGGCTGGTTGACTCTTCCCATGACCCAAAGGCTGGCTTTTACCTTGGCCAGAGGCTAAGCATTGCAATACAACGAGGCAATGCCGCCAGTCTCTTGGGTACAGTCAGCAGCAGATCAACCTACCCAAATCTGTCAAATTTCTCCAATGAATATTGATTCTTATAACCAAACAATAAAGTTTAAAATTGATTGCAGAAATTTGACAGTTTTGAGTAAGTTGATCTGCCGCCGTGTGTACATTACCAGTCGACAACGACGCGGAGGAATTTTTTGACGCCATATTTTAGTTTAGTAATAGTTTTAGTTAAGTTTATTTTATTTATTAGAATTTCCACATTGTAATTGTATTGAAGATCGATTAATAAATCCCACATAAAGGTAAGTAAATTAGGATTCACTTCTCAAATACCTGTGTTAGTGAAAATTTTACCTGAACAATGACCTCCTCTCCTCCTAAGCTAAGCAGTTAGCTCGCAGGATCGATTTCCGGTACGGATAAATTTTGTAAACTAATGTTAAAAATTACCGAGGTGTTGTGTTACATTACAATCGTTGCTAATTTACAAAACACTTACAGCTTAGCTCACTTCGGCATAGCAACTTAGCCAGAGATTGTAATGTTGTTCCATATAATAAGCCTAATAAGTAGGTATTAAATGGGCCATTAGGTTCGGCTATATAACAATGCTTAACCTCCCATGTGTCCCTTGTCCCCAAACACGTAACCAGGATTTTTTGTCGGGGTGGGGGGGGGGGGAAGTCCGTTTGGGTTAATGATTAAAATACCAAATGACACGTAAAAGCTTCGAAAATCAATTTTCACATAATAATTATTTAATGGATATTTTTAAAAATGAGACAATGTTACAGAAAAACATTATCCACTGAAATGGCTTGATTTGAGTGGGCCGACATCAAGGCGGTTAAACGATCATTCTGTATTTAGGGATTTATTTTATTTTGTAGGTATAACATTTTCAGGGGGGGGGTCCTGACCCCTTGGACCCCCCCCTGTGTACTTCCTTGCTTGTCCTATTAGTTATGAAAAATGAGAGAAATGAGAAATAATTGAATGTTGAAAATTGAGATTAAAAGCAATACACAATAGAATATAATAGTTACACTTAATTCGACATTTTCTTTTTGTTTTGTAATGTTAAAATTATTTTTAGTAAGTAAGTAAACAGTCTATAACTGTCCCAATGTTGGGCAAAGGCTTTCATCATTGAAATCAAGTGTCGTCACAAGGCAATTTTATTTTATTATGATAATTAAGGCGACGCATTGGAAATTTGGTGACATGATTTTTCATTTAAATGACTTCATTTTGCTAGTTGCAGAAACACGATTTGTCAACTTTTATAACAGAGAAAAAAATATCAAAGTAACCTCTTTTAAAACATAGATTTGCATTTTACAGGCTAACCAGACCGATTTAAGCATCTAAATTTTCTTAGTAGATTAGTCTTAACACACACTTCAATATTGTAGTTCATTTTTTTTTAATAATTTGTAGTTTTAATTTGAAGGAAAAAAAAACGGTTTTTCTTATGGTACGGGGCGCAAACGCTCCGTATGAGATTTATTGTTTAGCGGTGCATCGCCTTAATCTCATGTAAGTAAAATCTGCATTCTTTTGAGAAGAAAGTTTCTTTAAACCTAATTCTTATTGGTTAAGAGGAAACACTAAGGTCGACTGAATTGAAAATATGTATGAAAAGTAGACAAAATCAACGTTTCGTAGTCCCCTGATTCTTCCTCCAAAACTGGACCGATTTAATTACTTTTTTCATTAAAAATTAAAGAAAGGCTTTGTCTGTGTCCTTATATTTTCTTTTTTTTTAAATTAATTATTAAAAAAGATATAAACCTTTAAAAACCTTAAAAATTGGCGAGATTTTCCTCTGTGTTTCCCAAATTTGACGAAATTATATATAACGGCGTGTGATTTATTTGATTTATTATAAATCAAAATATTGTTCTTCATTGTACTTGTTCTTAGCTGTTTTGTTATTATGTGGTAATAATTTGATAAGGCTGTATGATTTTAGTTTATTAGTTTTATTTTTAGAGCGGTTAACACCGAATGGAGTTGTGGGCGTGTAAACTGTCATGGCGGGGATCGGCGAATGACATTCTGGTAGCAGCAGCCACACGGTTTACACGTACACAAACCCATTAGCTCTAATCTATCCGTATCCATTTAATCATTAGTTATTTTCAGTTGTTAATTTCGGTTATTAATAAAACAGTGAGTGATTGATAATTTAGTGCTTTAATTTCAACTCCATCAACATATTTACGCCCACAATGGATAAACGAAGCTACGAGGCACCGCTCGGAAATCCCTTATCAGAAGTGGGATTACCGCAACAACAATCAGGTCAGAGTATTGATACTTCTTTAACAAGTGAATCTGAACGCTGGAAAATGTTATTTGAGATGCAGCAACGCCACATGATGGAATTAATTAGTGCAATAAAGGAACCTCATTCAACTGACTCGAAAATAACGTTTCCCGAGTTCAATCCTGAAAATCATGATAGTGATGCACGAGCATGGTGCAACACTGTAAACCTATGCATACAAGAAAAACAATTATCTAGCAGTAGCTTGATTATTGCTATGAGTAAAGCGCTGAAGGGCTCAGCGTCTTCGTGGCTTGCTCAGAATAGTTTCCCTGGCGTAACCTGGCCTCAACTAAAAGATTTATTTCTTGCTCGATACGATTACGTGGAGACTCCAGCAGCAACTTTATGCAGGCTATTTAATGAAAGTCCAAAAGAGGGCGAATGTCTTTCTTCATATGCTTTCAGGGTCTAATAAATCGCATCAGCCTCCAGAGGACGTCGCACCTAAGAAATTACCTCCACCTACCTGCTTTTACTGCGGCGAGCCGGGTCACATCGCTACGCGCTGCCCACATAAAGAAGCTAGTAGCAGCAGCACCCACGTAGAGCGTCGCGTAAATGCCTGCACTATCAAGCCAGCTACGGACCAACTTTCGATTGAAACTGGTGAGAAGTTTTCATTTTGTTTTGACTCCGGTGCTGAATGCTCTTTGATTAGAAAAAGTATAGCAGATAGGTTTCCTGGTAATAGGCAACATAACTTAGTGACTTTGATAGGTATAGGCCAGTCTAGCATACAGTGTAATGTTCAGATATTGACGACTATTTTTATACAGGGGAACTTCTTAGAGTTAGAATTCCACGTGGTACCTGACTATTCTATCGTGGATAATATAATGATTGGGCGAGATTTACTCTCATTAGGATTTTCGGTTGAAATTTTTGAAAGTCAGCTTTTAGTGAAAAAGCTCAAAGTTATCTCGGTTTGCGACGTAGGACAGAAAGTTATCAATTTTGACGTTATTAATACAGACGCACCTTTAGACAGTAAAGCCAAGCTTATCTCTTTGCTTAACGACCATTCTGATTATTTCGTAGAAGGCACTCCAACAGGTAGAGTGACCACAGGGCAATTAGAAATTAGGTTAGCTGATCCAAACCGCACAGTGCAGCGTCGCCCTTATAGGCTGAGTTCGGAAGAAAGACAAGTAGTGCGCACAAAGATCAGAGAGTTGTTAGACGCTCATATCATTCGCGAAAGTTGTTCACCATTTGCTTCTCCAATTCTGTTGGTTAAAAAAAGAGACGGTACGGACCGACTTTGCGTAGATTACCGAGAGTTAAATAGTAACACAGTTCCTGACCGTTACCCACTTCCAATTATCTCCGACCAAATAAGACGCTTAGTAGGAGCAAACTATTTTACTTCCCTTGATATGGCTAGCGGCTACCACCAGATACCTGTTCAGGAGGAGTCAATTGAGCGAACTGCCTTTGTTACACCGGATGGGCAGTTTGAATATTTAACGATGCCGTTTGGCCTTCGAAATGCTCCATCGGTGTACCAACGTGCAATCAACAAAGCTTTAGGTTCATTGACTGAGTCTTTTGCAGTAAATTACATTGATGACGTCATTATCCCCTCGCGAACCGTAGAAGAAGGACTTAATCGACTGCGCCAGGTTTTAAAGGCTTTGACTAATGCTGGATTTCTACTAAATATAAAGAAATGCTCCTTTTTGAAATCTGAGGTTGAATTCCTGGGTTATCACGTGTCTGTAGGCGAAATAAGACCAAACCCTCGTAAAATCAAAGCACTTACTGAGCTTCAACCACCTCAAACGGTTACCCAACTACGTCAATTTATAGGTTTGGCCTCTTATTTCAGGCAGTTCATACAAGGGTTTTCTCAAATGACAGCTCCTTTATATAGGCTTACTTCCGGTAAGGGTAAAATTACCTGGACGCCAGCGTTAGAATCAATTAGGAAAAATATTATAAACACTCTGACGAACAAACCTGTTCTCACTATTTTTGACCCAGATCTGCCTATTGAGCTTCACACTGACGCCAGCGCTGAGGGTTATGGCGCCATATTAATGCAAAAAGTTGATGGTAAATCTCATGCTGTTGAATATTATAGCCGTCGAACCTCCAGCGCTGAGTCGAGATATCATTCATATGAATTAGAAACGCTCGCAGTGGTAAATGCTATAAAGCACTTCCGCCATTATCTGCATGGTCGAAAATTTGTAGTTGTTACGGACTGTAATGCAGTAAAAGCATCCAAATCCAAAGTAGACCTTACCCCACGAGTCCATAGATGGTGGTGCTTCCTACAGTCTTTTGAGTTTGATATTGAGTACCGGCAGGATAAAAATATGGGGCATGTTGATTTCTTATCCAGAAATCCTGTTATAGCATCACCATCCCAAAACCTTAAAGTACAGCAGAAACGCGTCAACTTTACAGAAATATCGGATATTTGGTTGCAGGCAGAGCAGGGAAAGGACGATGAAATAAAATCTATTATGACGAAATATCAGAATCACGATTTAGGTGAAGATGTAGCCAAAACTTACGAAATAAGGCAAGGTATTTTACATCGTAAAATTGAACGCAATAATAGAAGTGTTTGGTTACCAATTATTCCAAGAGCCTTTCAGTGGTCCATTATAAATCATGTACACGAAAGTATAATGCATTTAGGGTGGGAAAAGACTCTAGAAAAGGCTTATTGTCATTATTGGTTCCCAAACATGAACAAATATGTTAGGAAATTTGTAGAAAACTGTATAACGTGTAGGGTATCTAAGTCACACTCTGGTAAGGTTCAAGCTCAACTACATCCAATCCCAAAAGTTACTAAACCTTGGCACACTATACATATGGATGCAACGGGAAAGCTAAGTGGAAAAAGAGATTCCAAAGAGTATGTATTTGTTACAATAGATGCTTTTACAAAGTATGTGCTATTGCATCACTCTAAAAATATCGACTCTGATAGCGCATTGAAGGCCCTAAAGTCAAGTGTAGCTTTATTCGGTAGCCCTACACGTATAATAGCGGACCAAGGAAGGTGTTTTGTAGGAAAAGACTTTAAAGATTTTTGTATCGTACATAATATTAGTTTACACCTTATCGCCACAGGTTCTAGTCTCGCTAACGGACAAGTAGAAAGAGTTATGTCTACATTAAAAAATATGCTAACAGCAGTTGAAACTAGTAATCATAAGTCATGGCAGGCTGCATTACCGGACGTCCAGCTAGCTATTAACTGTACGCATAACCGTACTACTAAAGCTAGTCCCCTTGAACTATTAATAGGAAAAGTGGCTAGACCTTTACAGTTAATGGCTTTAGATACAGATGAAACCGACATAGATTTAGATGCAGTAAGAGAGCAGGCAGCACGCCAAATAGAGGCAAATGCTTTCATAGAAAAAGCTAGATTTGATAAGAATAAGGCAAAAGTAAAGAATTTCAAAGTAGGGGACTATGTTTTGTTAGAAAACCATGAGCGTAACAAAACAAAGTTAGAGGCAAAATTCAAAGGGCCGTATCGAGTGGCCGAGCTGCTTGATGGTGACAGATATTTGCTAAAGGCATTGGACTCCAATCGAACATATAAGTATGCTCATGACCGTATACGACCCATGCCAGAGTGCTATGTTCCATTGGAGCTGAATGCATTTCTTGAGTTGGAAAAGCCAATTAACTGCTCAGAGCCAGGATATACCGTTAACGGCGTTGGTAAGTTAAATATTTCTTAGTTAACGTTAAGTTAGTTGATCAAATATGAAGCCTGTGTGGCATGCGTCTTTGTGGGACCACATTGTGACACCAGCCTGAGTGGCGCCAGCCTTTGTGGCGCCAGCCTGTGTGGCGCCAGCCTGTGTGGCACCAGCCTGTGTGGCACTAGCCTGTGTGGCACCAGCCTGTGTGGCGCCAGCCTGTGTGGCACCAGCCTGTGTGGCACCCGCCTCCGCAGCACCAGCCTGTGTGGCATCAGTCTGCGTGGCATCCGTCTATGTGAACCCGCCTGTGTGGCTGCACCGGTCTAGTGTGAAACCTCACTATGGGATATTCAAGCTCAAGATAAACTTGGAATTGTGTTTGAAGTAATGGGTCGTTGATTATGGTCAGAATGACCAAGCGCAAAACTGAGTTACAAGCGTTTCTCATTTGTTCACAGGTAATGGGGACGAAACACACGAGGACGTGTGAGGAATGCAGGACGGCCGTAACGGCGTGTGATTTATTTGATTTATTATAAATCAAAATATTGTTCTTCATTGTACTTGTTCTTAGCTGTTTTGTTATTATGTGGTAATAATTTGATAAGGCTGTATGATTTTAGTTTATTAGTTTTATTTTTAGAGCGGTTAACACCGAATGGAGTTGTGGGCGTGTAAACTGTCATGGCGGGGATCGGCGAATGACATTCTGGTAGCAGCAGCCACACGGTTTACACGTACCCATTAGCTCTAATCTATCCGTATCCATTTAATCATTAGTTATTTTCAGTTGTTAATTTCGGTTATTAATAAAACAGTGAGTGATTGATAATTTAGTGCTTTAATTTCAACTCCATCAACATATTTACGCCCACAATGGATAAACGAAGCTACGAGGCACCGCTCGGAAATCCCTTATATATAAAAAAAAGCAAAACATAGGGACACAGCCAAAGCCTTTTTTTAATTTTTAATGAAAAAAGTAATTAAATCGGTCCAGTTTTGGGGGAGACATCAGGGGACTACGAAACGTTATTTTGTCTACTTTTCATACATTTCAATTTAGTCGACCTTAGTATTTCCTTTTAAGGATTCCTGATAAAGTATAATTCCGCCTTCGGTCTTATCGTCACGATCACGTTAACAAAAAGGGAGAATTTTTATGCTGGCATTGAAGCAGCACCCCCTGGACCTCGATTAATTTTATAAAACACTGCATCTTACGTAATTATTATAACAATTCTTATTATTAACATAAATAAATAAATAAATATTAGACAACTTCACATACATTGCTCTGAATCCAAAGACTAGCCTAGTAGCCTAAGCACTTGTGCCATGGAAATCCGAAACAACGATTGTACCACAACCACATAGACCCGCGAAAATATAGAAAAAGTTTGTTTTTTCTCCATTGATCCGACTGGGACTCGGAGATGGCAAAACCAGAAACAAAAGTGCGAGCCACGCGACTACGGAGGCCTTTAAAAGGAGGCCCAACGGAGGCCAAAAAAACCAGGAAGCACATTAATCACAATATTATATAGGTATAATTCTTACTTATATTTTTTTAGTATTTAAGATTGATAAATTGTAAATTTTATTCAAATATATCGTATTTCTAAAGGAAAATATTGTGTAGACTTGGATATTATATTATTAATTATAACATTATTGTTAACTAGTGGCCGCTCGCGGTTTCACCCGCGTGGTTCCCGTTACCGTAGGAATATCTGGATAAAAAGTATCCTATGCCTTATTCCCGGTTATAAACTATCTGTATGCCACATCAAAATCCATTCAGTAGTTTTTACGTGAAAGAGTAACAAACATCCATACTTACAAACTTTCGCGTTTATAATATTAGTAGGATAAAGAAAATTAAAAATCGTCTTAAGTCCAAAGCAGGTCAAGCATCAAACACAGACATCATTGTTCCTTCTCGCATGTGCTCTCTACTGGAAAACTGTCGGAGCCTTCGTTATTTCTGTCGTCTTGTCGGATCGGAGACGGTTCTTTTATAACATGTGACCGACAATGTAGACCAGGGTCGATAACTTTTGAAACCAAACAAAATCATAGTAGGATGAAACCCATTGGAAATGGAAGAGAATATAACAAAAGTGAAAGGAAAAATAATTTACGGGTGATCTGAGGTCGGAAAGTGGAAGGGTTTTTTTTCACGAAATTTGTTGTAAACTTACCTTGATTTAAAATATATTTTTTTTCACCTTATTTTGACTTAATATCGAAAAAGCACCCAAATTTTCAATCGAAAATTCTCGCGTCAAAATATCTGCTTTTTAAAAAAAGTCGGTAGGCTTTTTGTTCGTTGAAATCTCTACATTCTAATGGTGTAAAAAAATATATACATAACTATGGTAAATGTTCTCAGAAAATGCAAAGAAACTAAGGTTAATATTTAATAAGACATCTACAATATTTAAGAAAGTTGTAAAAATGCGTAGATGCCTATTTATTGCTATTTTAAGATAACTTATATACCTGAGTGACCTACGGCAAATTTTAGCCCATCAAAAGGTATTTCATAAAGAACTGGAGAAGGGGCTCAGAGGGTCTGGGCCTTACTACCCTTTATTTCGTCGTTCGTTTTCGTATCTCTTCCATTTTGTTTTACTTATTACCATTTTCAAAGGCTTCGGCCCTGGTCTAATGTGAAAAGGAGTATCTCAGAAAATAGGTCAAAGTATCAGAGTGAAAAATCTCTTTGGAGTCCTAAATTTCATTTCCTATTGGAGTAAATATCACGGTCCATCTGTCTAGTGAGTTTACCTCTCAATCTCCGAGTATTAAAGAATTAATGGTTACTAGCTGTCCCGGCAGACCTTGTGCTGTCCTATTTCTCTAAAACAAAGTTACATTTTTTTTTATGTTAATAGCTGCCCCGACAGATTTCGTTCGGTCAAAAATTATTGGCCTGTCGCAGTCTAATAGAAATAAAATAACATTAAAAGACTTTAGTAATATCTAATGTGATGATATTTTTATTGTAATGCCATAAGGCACACGATATGTTTTGTTTGATTACTTGGCGCGTAAAAAAATAAGGTTTTCCGACGCACGCAACATACAACTGTCCATGAGAGAAGCATGGGTTTTCAATATTAACGCCGCAAACATTCCATGACTGGCCGTGAGATTTATTTATGGTCATAGCGAAAGCAAGCCGCACTGGAAATTGCAGTCGTTTTACAAACGGTACGTCAGTTGGGATACTATTGGGATGCGGGGTATCAACACATCTTCTCCCTTATATTTTTCCTTTAGAATGGTTGCCTCGATCACATTGTTCAGTAATTTCTTCACTGCTAGCCGTGTGCCGTTAAAAAGACGCGGTTGGTTGATATTTCGCAACATTATGACCACCGATCCTACTTTTAATTGAAGATTATGGGTGGCAATCCTGGCAAATCCAGCGAGTTCAAAAATTCTGGTGGATAGTTTACGACATCATCTTGGTTAGTTGCGCAATCAATTGATTTGTGTGTCCTTGATTCACTGCCAATTTCGTTTTGAATTTTAAAATTTATTTCATTTACATCTATGTTTTTGGCAAAAACATTTTATAAATAGCTTGCCTACTTCTTAACTGATCTTTAGTATTTGTAAAAATATTATGATCGGATGTTAATGACGGTAGATGTTGACATTGAATGGGCGCCTTTGGCTTTCAAAGTAAAAAGTAAATAGTGTTGAATAATTTCGGCGGGCTGGTTAGGACCACGATAGCTCAATTGGGAGAGCACCTGACCCGGTATGTCAGAAGGGTGCAGGTTCAAATCCTGCTCGTGGAATTTTTTTCAACATTTGTGTTTTTGTAATTTGGTCGCAACAAAATTTGCGTTAAAAAATATATAAACAAAACAAAAACATCTTGGAACTCGTTACGTGCAACCTCTAATCAACTATAAGGCATACCAAAGATAATCCCTACGCGCCTTTGTTTTGTTTTGATTGACGTCAAATGTTTGACATCTGGTGACAGAGTGGTTTGTAAGGGAAAAGAAAATTGTTGTTTTTACCATTTTCCTCGTATTTTTACGTTTTTTCTCTCCATAGGAACCTTCCTCAGACTTCATCAAACACAACAAAAAAGAAATCAGCAAATCGGTTCAGCCGTTCTCAAGTTATGCGATTAGCAACACATTTAGCGATTCATTTTTATTTATATAGATAGAGATCAAAATTTGCGACTTATTACATAGGTCCATTTCCCTACCACATGGTCAACTTGAGTAAACGAACCTTTAGGCACCCGCCCTCGTGTTTCGCTTTCGTCATAGTAGAGTCCTAGAAAACGTCATGTTTATTTAAATTAATAAGAGGAAAGACTCACAACACAGATTTACTATATAGCATAAGTTTTTGTGTGCCAGACCGGTACGTAGAACGGAGGCGGCGAGTGCCATTGCTGGCGGTGCCGCGCGCACGAACTAACATGCTGAGCAAGGCTCCGCTCACACGCGCCATTCGTATTATTAACGTGTTGGCAAATGATATCGATCTATTTGCTTGTGCTTTGAGTGAATTTACAAGGGCCGCATTGTTTACGTGTTCATATAAAATTATTATGTAAAAATAATGTTCATATTATATTATGCACTAAATATCCATGTATGTAATTGTTATTATATGTAATTGTTGTGATTATATAAAGAGGTTTACATGATTGCATTAGGTTTAAGCCTGTAATGATCAATGTAAATATAGTAAAAATAATTAAATAAATAAATTAAATTAAATAAATAAAAAACTTACAGAGACTTTTCGGTCACTATGGATTCTCGCCGGTTATAAGAAACCCGATTTTTTATATTTACATTTATTACTCATTACGACATACTGGTCTGGGACTTGAAAATAATATATCAGCTGCCTAACTTCCCGTGCATGTCGTAGGAGCCGAATAAGGGACAAGGTTTCCAATGCTCGCACATCAGGGGATCAGATAGCAACCCATCACTGATATAGGTCCTTACCTATGAAATTGACGTTTTTTTCTCACTTATTAATAGGTGTATTACTTCTAAAAGTCAATACCGGTTGTTAATATTATTATACACATTTAATTAGGACTATGTTATGAATATGTTATTAGGCTTCAGTAATAACAATGGTAATTCATTTTGTATCTTTATCGCCCAATTTTTTTTTATTGACTTCTTTTTTTGTTCGCGGAATTGACCTTTTGTTTCATTGTAGCTTTGAAGGGTCTTGATTTTTTTTCTTTTTAATGTCTGCTATATTTAGCTAGTGAAACAAACACACTACTCTACAATTATTATAGTGTTAACATAAATAGATGCTAAGAAAATTAAAAAAAACGTTAGTATGAAAAATATAACTTTATTAAAAATCTTCATACAAAACGTCAATTTCTTAGGTAAAGACCTAATATTTCTATTCCACCTCGGAGCAACACTTTGAATATGCTAAATGTGGCGTCGAGGTCACCAAGGGCGAGTTTGATCAAAATTAGTGATTTTGGTGCTCTGTCTTCCCCTTATTGGGAAGATGGACGATCAGAGTATGTATGTACAGTCGAGTTCAATAAAATGTATACACTTTTGACAGATGTTGATTCTTATTACGTAGGTAACGTACGTACGTTAAGGTAAATAAAGGTTACTGTCACTAGCACTAGCAACTGTCAAAAGTGTATACATATTATTGAACTCGACTGCACATATATTTTTTATTAACTTATTTACGCTGTGAGAGCCAACATCAAATTCTTCCCGAGTCTTTATCTGTTGGACAACATGAGGATTCCGTGTGGAGGACGCTTCCACTTTTAGCTTTATCGTTACTTACATTTATTGATTTTTGTTTTTTATATCGATGAGTAATCAAACAAAGCCGCTCTACATGATGATAAACAGAAGCGGAGTCCAGAAGCGAAGACCACCTAGTGGAGCAGAATTGCGCCTCACAAGCCTCCTCACGTTGCCGACCCAATTAACAACAACAAACCGCCTATTGGTTTTTTGTGATGCTTATCAAACAAACATTGTTATTATTTTTGTAACAAATAAACGAAAAAAAAAAGAAAATAGATAAAATAAGATGGTCCCGGCTGCATTAGCAGTCGTTAACAACTACCAATCTGCACTAGGCCCGCGTGGTGGTTTATGGCCCGTTCTCCCTATCCATCCATAGGGAAAGCTCGTGCCCCAGCAGCAGTGGGGACATAAATGACCTGATGTTTATGATGATGAGATAAAATGAAGGCCACCACCTTTGTTTATTCTGTGGCTAACCCGTTGAGGAATAAGAAACCAAATATAAAAAGGATCGGTGAGACTTATAGGTTCAGTCCTAAGGTTAAATTCAGCAGCCTGTTTAAGATTTAGAGCAGGACCGGCGCAAATGAGGCAGAAGCCATTTATCAGGACCGGACCGGACACCGGACAACGCTTTCTATTGCTTTATTTATAGGCGGAATGTAGGGCAGCGTCTCGCGAAATAATACATATTTAATTAACTAGTATATATGGAGCGGCAGCCTGTATAAGTTTATCGAAAATTTTCTAATTAAGGCTAATGTGTGCACAATATTATTATTCTTATATGTAACTATACTACACAGCTGGGTTTAAAACATGATTTTTCACGTCATATGTGACCGAGCAAGCGTCCATCGGAAGCTGAAGGAGGGATGCTCAGCTTGAATGCGAGAAATTCAATTATTTATTTAAAACTTTTGCAACATATGGTGGACTTAATGCCTAAGGCATTATCTACCAGTCAACCATAGGGTGGTGCAGAAATAACAAGGTAGGTGCAATTGAGTGAAGGCAACAATTTTAGAAATAAAAATAACATATTATAAAACGCACAATATATACCTACATATATACAATTTATATATATATATCTGTCGGAGACATGGCATCGCTTAGAAACGACAAGTATAGTATATACTTGAGTGTGGTCTGCGCAGCCTATGCTCTATGGTACGCGGAACGTCAACGTCAGTTGGCGCAACAACGGACTGGACACATTTGAACGGTAGCGGCCCGAGAGTACGCACGCGCAGAACTCACTTAGTTTCTAAAATCCATTTGCATCGGGCAACTATTTCTAAAAATTTAATTGTGATGTTAAAATAACATTAAAGTGACTGTAAGGAATACGATTGCGTCTTTATTTTGAAGATCCAAGATTAACTGTGCTATCAACGAATCCGAGTTTGCTCGACTGTACTACCTACACAAACAACCTCGCTGCCGACATCAAAAGTGGGATGTAACCGACGTGAACCACTACAAGAAAACGATGCCACGTTTTATCGTAAATGACAACGAATGTTAATAAATGATTTATAGCCCACTAATGGATGGTTATAGACACAGTTAACTCATCAATGAGGTTATGATGGCTATAAGTAGTTGATGTAACTCAGAAAAAAAATTGAAAATAAATAAGTTTGGTACTCTTACTACTCGCGTTTTCTTTACCCCTCTCTGTAAAAGTCCCTATATAAAAGCGTTTCTCCAGCGTAGGCGTTCGATCAATGTGTGCGCAGCGCAGGCGCCACGGGTGCTACTACCTCAGGCTACGACATGCGACAACACGACGACGCACACGCCCACCGCTGACTTATCCACCAGAATTTTTTTACTCTTCTCTTTACTCTTCTCTTTTTACTTTGACGACCTCCGTAGCCGAGTGGCTTGCACGCCGGACTTTGGGCGGCGCTAACTCTGAGTTCCCGGGTTCGATTCCCGGTCGGGTCAATGTCGAAAACGAACTTTTCGATATTGTGTCGGGTCTGGGTGGTTGTGGTACCGTCGCTGTTTCTGATTTCCATGAAACGAGTGCTTTAGCTACTTACCATGGGATCAGAACAATGTATGTGATGTTGTCTCATTTATATGTTGTTGTTGTCTCATTTCTCGTATGTCGCCAGGAGGCGCTGCTTCAACGCCTTACCTACTAATTTTTGTTTTGGTAAACGTAATCGAATGAATACGTATAGTGAAGAAAGCTCACATTAAGCACTCAGACTTGTGCGAGTCGCGAGCGCGAGGATAAAATCCACCATTAGGATAACTTTATTTTCGTAGCCTAATGAGTTGCGTCGCGGCGGCGCGGCGCACTGAGCATTCGTTTATCAAATGGCTGCACTAGAGAAATGCTAGTGTGAAAGGGCTCTTCCAACGGACAGTTTGATTTTCGATTGTAGACGACCTTTGTTCTCTGTATGCCTGAAACGTAATTAGTCTAAATCGCGTTTTGCCTAAACTTTATTCGCCTACATCGCCCATCGGGCTACAACGCTTTAGGACTAAAACGCTTTATGACTAAAACGCTTTATGACTAAAACGCTTTAGGACTAAAACGCTATAGGTCTAAAACGCTTTAGGACTAAATCGCTTTATGACTAAAACGCTTTAGGTCTAAAACGCTTTAGAACTAAACCGTTTTCGAACTAAAACACCTTAGAATTACAACAACATAAACGTTTTTACTAAATTTGCAGAGAAAAAACTGCATAAGACCAAATTAATGATGAAGTAAGATCAAACACTATTTTAAAACACTTTTTTACAGCATTTATTTATATCAGAGAAGTCATTATTAAAGATACTCGTAGGTAAGGAACTCGCACGGATAAGAACAAATTACGTATAAAACAACTAAGTACCTTTTATTCACAATTTCGAAGTTGGTCCCTGAATAAAAGTTACTTACATAGATGAGTTGTTTTATCCCCTTTCGGGATGTCCCTTTTCCAAACAACCTGTAATACTACCTAATACTTAGATACTCCCACTCGGCACCAACACAAACAAGTTGGGAACTTTATAATCTCGGCTAGATTACGCTAACATTAGTTTCCATCAAAAGATTATGGTGGTTGTTCTACTTAAGTGGTTACAATTAGAAGTTCGTAACTGAAACTTGCACAAGAAAAGGTATATATCTATCTATACCTACCTACCTATATCCGTAGGGTAAAACCACCAAAGAGCACGCATTACCAAAGAGTACCGCAGTGCTACTAATTGAATAATATTATATCTGTTAGCAACTACTTGCCTGTGACGTACGTTTACGTGGAGTCGTCGTGGTACGAAGTATTTATTATCCTCATGAATTTGTCTTTGCCAATAGGAAAAATAGAATTGCGTTTAGGGATCTTATCTTATCTTATCTTATCTTAGTGGGGCCTGCCGAGGTTTCCACCTCCTAGTAACACTTCGACCCATTGGGATCTTTTGTGCAACCCCATCCTTTCACTCTTCCTCCTCTGTAAAGATAGATGCCATAAGTCTGGCAACGTCCTTAAGAGCGAAGAGCCTGAAGTCCTCCGGTTTCGGATAGGCCGACCCCAGGAGTCCCATTCTTTTCCTAGCCAGAGAGTCGCAGTCACACAGTAGGTGCTGCATTGACTCGGTTTGCTCTCCACATGCCCTACACAAACTATTTGTTGAAAGGTGCATTCTGTGAAGCATTTGTTTTGTGGCATAATGCCCTGTCAAGGCACCGATGGTTAATCGGGCCTGCCTTCTGCTGCCTCCGCATATGAACTTACTCCGTCCTAAGGCGTTTTCGCCTAGGAAGGATTTGGAGTGTTTCATACCCGGCTGCTCTTTCCATTCGATGCCGTGCCTGTTTTTGAATACGTACTGTTTGGTAGTGCGTACTCTTTGGTGGCTTTATCCTATAGTCAATGAATCTCTTGATATGCCTACCTTTTTTCTCGAGGAGCTCGATGGCGCAGTGGTAAACGTGCTCGGTCTGCAAATGCACAGACTAGGCAACTTTCCTAAAGGCTGGTCATCGGATGGTTGACCAAAATTTATCAATCAATTTAAAGGAGATGTTCCATTTTTGTATGGAGGCTGGGCCCTCCAATTCTTACAGTGATGAAATTATATTTTATGAAAGAGCACATAATAAGGAACCTCTCCATGTATTAATTTTTAAACATACCCAAACATTGTATATAATAAAAAAGGTCAGATAATAAAAAATCATAAAATAGCAACTCTAAACTTGGCAACTTCGCTTTTATCTATGTATTTAAAAAATATAACTTATTTTTTAAATTAGTAATGCAATGGTACTATCAATTACAGCCAGCAACCGCATGGTTTCATTTTCAGGAAATTGCATTGAAACCTTAAAATACCTTTTAGAATGTATAAATAATTTCAGCAATATATAATAAACACTTAAAACTTTCATTAGAACCCAAAAATAATAAGAAAAGCTTAATGAAGATAACAAGATTTCAAGTTTTTAAATATTTTTTAAATTATATTGGGGCTTTTTTATATTTTTTTTTCTTTTTGGAAACATCATCTCAGAAGGCAGATCTATCAGAAAAGCATCACTTCAAAACTGTAATAAAATAAGCCTTCAGGACCATTAAGTTGAACTCCTATTATGTTGACTTTTATAAAAGTTGGATTCCCATTAAGTTGAATCTCAATATTTTGAATCCCAATATGTTGAATTGGCCACTAAGTTGGACTCCCAACAATGGCCGAAAAACGAACATCTCCTTTATCATCTCGAGCTCCTCCTTGCTTCGTAAGGCACGTAAAGCCGTTAGCCCCGGCTGCATTAGCAGTCGTTTACAACCACCAATCCACACTGGGGCCCGCGTGGTGGTCTATGGCCACCTCCCTATCCATCTATAGGGAAGGCTAAACCTAGTCTACAAGAGCCAAGCTGTTGAGAAAAGGATTTGTAAGTTTTTTTTTTGTTTGCTTATCAGCGTCTGCCCATCGTTCAAGCTCGAATTATGACCTTTAGACACGTGTTGCGGCAATGAACAACAACCTTTAGACACGTGTTGCGGCGAGGCGACTCCTCTGTATTTCAGGCGCCCTGTGTTTCAGGGCAGGGTTATGGAATGGAGGACACGTGCCTGGATGTACGCTTCAAGCATGCTCTGCACTTGATATTTGTAAACTTACCAAGTTTGAGGTTTTCAAGTTCCTCCACAGGAACGTCCTGAAAAGAGAAGTACAATTTAAAATAGATATAAATGCTTCTATGGTTACTCTACCGGTCGAAGACTCGCAGGTCTCGAGTTCGATCCCAGTTATATATTATTATCATACTCGATTCAGTTGGTAGTCTGTGTCTTAAGTGTTATAATAAAAAAATAAGAAAATTAATTGTAGAAATATCTAAGCTACAAAATTAACATAATGCTTCATAAATGATCTGTTTGAAACGAAACATAACTGTTATTTTAAATTGGGCGCACACACTATACCTCATTCTATAGGTAGTATGTCAAAAAACAACGTTAGATATTTAAAATATTGCGCACTTCCTATAAAACCTGCGTACTTTTATAGGTAGTAGTTCTAAACCTTTTACCTTGAAGTATTTGATTAGCAACTTGACCTTCGAGCGAGGGTTCAGTAGACTCAATGGAGACGAGAGCCAATCGGAGCGCTTGCCGCCTTTCAAGCTTAATATTATGAATGAACAAAATGGCACCCATCATACTTTAGTATATAAAAACCATTTAATTGCTGAGTGCGAGTTTATTCACCATTCTATAATGTTCGACCACGTTAACGAAAACAAAAATGTTGTACTTATTGCATTATTTGCATTAAACCAGCGCTTCTGGTAACAAACAACGAGGACAGTAACTATTTGGCTATACAAATTCTCATTTAGTTAACGTGATCTTATGGCAAATAAAACTCGTAATGTAATTTGAACACTGAAAAGGTTTGATAAACATTTCAAAATTCAACGTGTTTGGTTTACTATGGTACTTTATCGGTTCAATAGTCTAGTCGACTAATGTAATTAATGTAAAATATTAAAATTCTTACCGATTTAGCCTCCGGTACATCGGAAAGTCCTGAAACAATAAACAAGTTGGTTTCAGTTTATATCGTCAATAACAAAGCGAGTAATAAATATGCTTCCTCACTATTAGTTAGGTACTTGAAACGAGTCTATGAGTATAATAGAATCCATAATGTTAAAATGTATAAATTTAAATAGTATATCTTGAATATGCCTTAAATATACATAACGTTTAAAATACATAACATCAAACATAATTTTAAAACTTTCAAATCTTAATTTATAAAGCGAAATGCCCTAAAAACTTTAATTTGGTTCTGGTACTTTGCCGGCCCCTGCCGCGGAACGCTCGCTTCGCTCGCTCGGCTCGTGCGGTTTTTTGCAGACACGACTATCGGCACAATGATTGTCGAGTCAATATCCCACATGGCGGTTAGCTCGTGAGCCAAGTCAAGGTATATTAGTATTATTGTTATATTATACATTCTAATTGTTACGCGAATTAAAGTTATGGCAATTTTATATGGATTTAAACAAAAGGACAATCAATGTTATGCATTTTAGGGGACACCCTCTTAAAACGTTTTCACAGTCACCGCAAAACCACTGGTCTCAACAGAGGTGCAGAGTTCGATTCCTATCTGATTCAGTATTTTTTTGTTATTAAGTTGGATTACATTAAAACTATATTTAAGATGGACCTACTGGTAAAAGGTCCCAAAAATATTTTTTTGAGTAAAACTTAGTAATTAAAAACAAAACCACTACCAAGCACTTGCAAGCAGTTGTTCATTATAAAACACGTATAAAACTCATTGTACTTCAAATCAAATCATTCTAACTCGCAAGTAGTGTGTGTGTATAGTGTGTAGTATGAGTCCACTACCGAGCACTTGCAAGCAGTTGTTCATTATAAAACACGTGTAAAACTCATGGGTGTCCAGCGGAAAATTATCAACTTTAAATAATAATTTCTCTAAAACTAGCGGGGTAAAGTAAAGGAGAGGGAAGTCATTTGACGCGCATAACTTGCGGATTATTTAATCGCCATGAGTCATTGGTCGGGAGCCCACCGCGCGTTCGCGGTTGAGCAGTATTTGAAGTGTGGTGAATCATTGGTTCGTGCACGTCGCGCTTTTTGCACTCACTTCAATATTCGGCGTTTGAGTGTCGGGCCGAGCACTCAACTTATATGGTCGTGGGTGCAAAGGTTCAGACAAGAAGGAACGACAGTCAATCAAGCGCATCCAGGACCATCAACGTCAGCAACGACGCCAGAACATGTGGCGCAGGTGCGATACAAAATTTTACGAAATCCGCGTAAATCAATACGGAAGATTGCAGCCTCTACTGGAATAAAAAAATCAACAGTACACGTTATTCTTAAGAAGAAAATGAAATTCCATCCATACAAATTGCAAATCGTGCAGGGTCTCAATGAAAATGACTATTCTTTACGAGAAACCTACGCAAGAACTATGCTGGAAAGTTTTAGAACACCTCGAACGCTTGGAAACATAATGTTCAGTGATGAAGCGCATTTCCATATTGATGGCTATGTTAATAAACAGAACATGCGTTTCTGGTGCCCCAGCAACCCTAGAGAACGTCATCGAAAGCGTTTGCATTGTCCAAAACGACTCAAAACGACTGTGTGGTGCGCAATTTCCGCTCAAGGCATAATAGGGCGTTATTTTTTTAATCAGCGAGAGACTGTTACGGCTTACGTGTATTGTCGAATGATTGACGATTTTTTTTTACCACAATTGGAGTTATTCTCCGGGTACAACAACAGAACACTATTTCAACTAGATGGTGCCACGCCACACACGGCCAGGGTTTCAATGGAGAAGCTGAGGGAAATTTTCCCAAATAAATTAATAAGCAAGCATGGAGACGTACCCTGGCCACCCCGCTCGCCGGATATCACACCTTGTGACTTTTTTTTGTGGGGATAACTAAAGGCAAGAGTTTACAATAACAATCCTCGAACAATTCAGGCCCTACAAGATAATATTCGCCATGAAATTGCCGCCATTGAACCAAACACTTTGCTCGCTTTGGTCTCGAGTATTTGCTAATGTAAGAGTCC
The DNA here is from genome assembly GCA_947562085.1 of Eudonia lacustrata. Taxonomy (NCBI): domain Eukaryota; kingdom Metazoa; phylum Arthropoda; class Insecta; order Lepidoptera; family Crambidae; genus Eudonia; species Eudonia lacustrata. The sequence goes on along the minus strand of OX387315.1, from coordinate 5,844,273 downwards.
GATTGGAAGAGTGAGTACGGAGAAATAGGCGTCATTTAGACGACACTGTCTTTAAAAATTAAAATCCGCAATTGTAAATTTTATTTTAAAATAATAAAACATAATATATATATATATATTATTGGTAATTTTTTATTTCATTTTATACTTGAAAATTTTCCGCTGGACACCCTTTACTTCAAATCAAAACATTATAACTCGCAAGTAGTGTGTGTGTGTGTAGTGTGTAGTGTGAGTCCACTACCGAGCACTTGCAAGCAGTTGTTCATTATAAAACACGTGTAAAACTCATTGTACTTCAAATCAAAACATTATAACTCGCAAGTATATTTGTCAGCATAACTCATTTGTCGATATTGTGCTCAGAATATTTAACGGAATAGCAGCACAAGTAGCAAAATATGAAATGTGGCACATAACATAGCAATACTCAGGAGAGTCGTTCTATTACTCACAATGAGCAGATCACGTATTACATAGAATTGTTTGAAGTTGTGTGGAAATAGGATAATATGGATGACAGTAAAATGGTAACACCGACTTTAGTAGGTACCTAATCACACTAATATTATAAATGCGAAATTTTGTGTGTATGTGTGTATATTTGTTGCTTCTTCACGCTGCAACGGATGGATGGATTTAGATGAAATTCGGCGTACAGATAGTTTATAACCTGGATTAAAACATAGAGTACTTTTATCCCGATATTTCCACGGTAACAGGAACCACGCGGGTGAAACCACGAGCGGCCGCTAGTAGACACCCCGCTACACACTACTTTAAAGTTTATACTGACACCCCCCACCAACCTATCGGTTATAAAGTTAGGTGTTAGACATCCTTAAGCAAGCACAAGGGACCATCTACGTCAGGTCATAATGCCAGATCAGAACACGCCGGTTACGCATTCTACATCCGGTCGCTAGTAGAGTATAAAAGTAAAGCAAATAGCCTATCACTGTCTCACTGAACTCAAGTCATCACTATAATTGGTGGGTAATGGCTTAATCACCACACTTGCCAAATGCGGGCTATGCATCGAAAAATCCGAAACACACTATGCCCGATCTGCCGAAATTTATAAACACTACCTATGTACTCTTACTTTGTAAGCCAAAGAAACCTAATTCAATGTCGACTACGTCATCAATATCATCAATATCATCATATTAAATCCTATTGTGTGCTATTAAAATTTTCATTAACCTATCTAACCTACTGCTGGGCAAGAGCCTCCATTATTTAAATCAAGTCATCATTACAATTGATGGGTAATGGCTCAATCACCACGCTTGCCAAATGCGGGTTGGTGATCCAAACCCGGGCTATGCATCGAAACACACTTTGCCCGACCTGAGTATTGAAACCAGGACCATCGGAAATCGGGCCGAGGCCAAAATATAATTAAAATAAAATATTCTGAATTAAGATTTTTTTATTATTTTGTACTTTGATTAAAAGGCACTGAAGAGCGGGAGGTAAATTCTGCTGAGGTGAATTCAGGAGATCGCCTACGCTCTCAGTTACCCTGGCAGCACTTGAATGTACTTGGGTTTTGGAGGATATCTCCTTCTCCCGCATTCCTATTGAGGCTTTCGCACATGCACAAAGAGATGGTAGCTGGAGGGAGAACATTAAATAACCCGCCGCTCCTCCCCGGCCGCGGTACTATAAATTTAACAAGTATTCATAAAATAAATAAAATAAAATAAAATTAGAATGAGCAAAGAAGGCGGTAAGGATATCCACTAAAACCCAAACCCTCACTTAGTAGAGCGAATAAAAAATAACCCTAACTTGTCACAACCCTATTCGATCGCCAAGCGACGTGATTGGTGCCAAAGGTTGTCATGTCTCGGCATGTAACGTTGTTTTGACGTTTCAAGGTGATGTCCTCACTCCAATATCAAAAGCGTGACATACGATAACCTTATGTTACCTATTCGGGGTTGTTATTGACGATAAATTGGCGGGAAATTTTGTTAAAGGCATATACGTCTATCATAGAAATGGCAAACGTATAATATAATTATACTTACTTTAGTTAAATGTAGAACAAAAAAAATGTGTTATAAATTTGTTAATTGAAATGAAACAACTTTAACGGATCTACTCGCGTTTATTTTTACACATTACTTATTTAATGTTTATCCTGACGTTTCGAACCCTTTGCAGGGTCCGTGGTCACAGGGAGACTGAGGTGTTGGTCATCTCATAATTAGTTGGTAGCTTGTATACCCTCATTTAAATTGAAAAAAAAAAGTAAAAGTTGTTTCATTTCAATGTGTAGTGTTCGCGTAAACTTTAGAAAACAAATTTGTTAATGTTCTGAGGTTGGAAACCACAACTAAGTGCACTATTTTAATATTTTTAAAGAGATTATGCATAGCTCGGATTTGTAATCACCAACCCGCATTTGGCAGCGTGTTGATTAAGCCATTACCCATCAATTGTAGTGACGACTTGATTTCAGTGGGACAGTTATAGACTTTACATTATACTCTATTAGGTACTGTTGCAGGGCTCCGTGGTTAAATAATAACACACTGGTTAATGTATCGGAGTATAATTTCTGACTAGTTTTAATATGTAAAAATACAAGTATATATATTAATCTATAAACAAAGAAATTGGCGGGGGAGATTAGTTGACTGTAGAAAGTCACGAAACAGGAACTAATGAGTTTTGCTTAATTTACATAAAATGTCTCTACATTAAATCACGTTATTAATTATCTCTATTAAATATCACAAACATTACGTGCTATGAATATTGTGCTGACGGCACATTACTTCCCCCTTAGAAAAAAAATTATATAAATTACAAAATAACATTAATAAAAACAATGCAAAGAAATTAAAATTATGAACAATAACTTAGTGGTATAGTAATAGTAATTGCAACCTTGCAGACTGCGCGTAAATGAATAATGCTGATTCCGCGTCTTGTTCTGTCTGCTAGCGCCGATAATACTTCTTTATTCTGAACGTAAATGTGTGACATAATACGATAGGTGCGACTTATAACACTCTTGGGAACGTGATTATAAAGCGAATCTTACAGGCTGTCGAGAGATACGACCAGCTCGTGTGATAACGTTCTTATCTGGTCGTGTGCTTACTATCTGCTTTGTCAGTGGTTCTTGATCGGCTTTCAGTACGAACGCTGGTTTGATTCTGTCTATAGAGATTCTTACGCGTTTATCGCCTTGCAATATTAAGAAATTCTTATCACTTCTGTCGATGACTTGATACGGATCATCATATGGAGGACTAAGTAGTCTTAGTGGACGCAAACGATCACATCTCACGTACACATGTGAACATTTTGACAAGTGAGGATGAACGAAAGTATTGTTATTCGAGCTCTCTCTTTTGGGAATAGATATTGCTTTTGTAATATTTTCTCTCAGATTGGTAACGAAATCGTTAAACGTTTCCTGTTGTTCGCAACCGAAAAATTCTCCTGGTAGTTTAATCGTGGCGCCATATACCAATTCGGCGGCACTGAAACCAGTATCTTGACGAAAACAAGCACGAAGTCCCAATAAAACGGTTGGTAACTCTTCCATCCAGTTGGTTGTATCGCCTCTTGCGATCAATGCTGTCTTTAGCGTTCGATGTAAACGTTCCACCATGCCATTCGCCTTGGGATTATATGGAGTAGTTCGTATCTTATGAATACCCATTAGCTTGGCTAATTCTTTGAAAAGGTTTGACTCAAACTGTCTCCCCTGATCGGTTGTGATCTTCTCAGGACATCCAAATCGCGATATCCATCCTCCGTACACGTGACGTGCGACTGATTCGGCTGTAATGTCTTCAACTGGAAAAACTTCGGGCCATGAAGTGCATCGGTCAATCATCGTGATTAAATACGTTTTATTTTGAGATACAGGTAACGGTCCTACAATGTCTAAATGAACGTGAGCAAAACGTTGAGCAGGCATAAACTTTCCGAGTGGCGAATTTGTATGTCTAAGCACCTTTGAGCGTTGACATTGTAAACATGACTCACACCATTTGTTTATATCCGTATTCATGTTAGGCCAAATGAACTTTGTATTAATCATTTTTCTCGATGTATTTTTTCCGGGATGGTTTAAACAATGTATGCCTTCAAATGCGGTTTTTCTGAATTCCTGAGGTAAGAACGGTCTTGTTTTTCCCGTAGAAACGTCGCAATACACCGGTATTCCGTGTTTATTTGATGTGGCCAAAATCATTTTTAATCTCGGATTTTTAATAAGTTCTTGGAGTTCGGGATCTAACTTTTGTTTAATAGACAACTCTTTGTAATCTATGTTGGACGGTATAGTTATTTCATCAACTGTCCTTGAGAGTGCATCTGCAACTACGTTGTCGTGACCGCTAATGTGACGTATATCGATAGAGAATTGCGAAATATATTCCAAGTATCTCACTCTACGTGGTGTGTCATTTAGTGACGGCTTTTTTGAAAATGAATGAACCAACGGTTTATGATCCGTGTAAATAATGAATTGCCGACCTTCTAGTAAAGTCAAAGTCAAAGTCAAATATTCCTTATTCAAATAAACTTTAGAAAAGTGCTTTTGAATCGTCCATAATTTTTTTACCTACTACCCATTCAGGACGTCTATATTTTAGCTGTGGAGAAGAATGGGCGCAAGAAACTCCACAGCTTTAATTCAATATGTAACGACATTTACAAAATTATATGCCGTTACGTTACCAAGTTATACAAGTTTAAAAAAAAAAATCTTAACAATATTTTGGATTAGAAATAGATTGGAGCATTTTAAACCCATGCTGTTTTGTCTTCAATGTAATCAGACACTTTATAATAAGCTTTTTCATAAAGCTTTTCTTTAATAGCGATTTTAAATTTATTAATATCTAGTTTTTGGATATTACTTATTGTAAAAACGTACACACAGGCCTCTAAATGAATTATTTACTTTGTGAAGCCTAGTATTAGGTACTGCTAGTTTGTTTTTATTTCTAGTGTTTACATTGTGAATATCACTGTTTTTAGAAAAAGTTTCAATATTTTTATATACATACATTAGGTTCTCGTAAATATATTATGATGCAACTGTCATTATATTAATATCTTTAAATCTCTCCCTAAGAGAATTACCAGCTTTTAGATTATAAATTGCTCGAATAGCCCGCTTCTGCAGCACAAAGATAGTTTGAATATCGGCAGCATTGCCCCACAGTAAAATGCCGTACGACATTACGCTATGGAAATAACTAAAGTAAACAAGTCTAGCTGTTTCAATGTCAGTGATCTGACGAATTTTCATTACTGCATAAGCCGCAGAGCTCAGTCTACTCGACAATTTATCTATATGTGGGCCCCACTGTAGCTTTGCATCCAACGTAATGCCTAGAAACACTGTGGTGTCCACAAGGTCCACACTCTTATCTTTAATTCTTACACTGGTTTTTACCTCCTTAACGTTGGGTAATACAAATCTTATACATTTGGTTTTTTGTTCATTTAATAGCAAATTGTTAACACTAAACCAATGAACTATCTTTGAGACAGCATTGTTCACATCGTCATCAATCGGCTGTCGTCGTTTCACTTTGAATAAAAGTGAGGTATCATCTGCAAACAATACTATCTCATGTTTGTCTTTTACAAAGTAAGGCAAGTCGTTAATATAAATTAAAAATAAGAAAGGACCAAGTAGTCGTTGAAAATCTCGGACTGCTGCGAATATTCCTAATAGCTCCCGGTCGTAGGTTGAATACTTCATCTGAGCTGTAGTAAATGCTTTTGAGTAAAATCCTAGCGGCTTCCAACCTTGTTTACATTTTTGATGGAGCACGGCGCCCATACATTTTAAACTCGCATCAGTCAATAAGGCGAGTTCAGCTGTTGGAGAAGGGTGCGTCAAAATTGCGGCATCCAGAATGTTTTGCTTGCAACTCGCAAATGCCGATTCTGCTTCCTTCGTCCATTGAATAACGGAATTGTCGTTTTTCTTTGTTTGCTTTAAATAGTTGTTGAGAGGAACTTGATGTTGGGCAGCTAAACGTAGGCTTCCTCGATAAAAATTGACCATGCCCAAAAATCTTCTAAGCTCCTTAATGGTTTTAGGTTTAGGAAAATCTTTGATCGCCTGCACTTTTTCACTTGTGGGGCTGATACCCTTGCTTGAAATGTGGTAGCCCAAAAAATCCAATTCTTTCTTCCAAAATTCGCACTTTTCCAAGTTTATTGTAATGCTGTTCTCTTGAAGTCGCTTAAATATAATCTCCAAGTGTTCCTCATGCGTTGATTCTGTAGAACAGATTAGTAAGTCATCTACGTAGGCAAACACGAACTCTAAGTCGCCAAATATTGAATTCATAAACCTTTGAAATGTCTGTGCAGCATTACATAGACCAAACGGCATTCTGGGAAACTCAAATAGTCCAAATGGAGTAATTATCGCTGTTTTTTCTACGTCTGCAACCTCAATGCAATGAAAAGCTTTTTTAATAACAATTTTGCTAAATAAAGACTTTCCTTGTGCGACGTAAGTGAAATCTGTTAACCTTGGTAAGGGATATCTGTCTGGAACTGTGGCTTTATTAAGCATGCGATAATCGCCGCACGGTCGCCAGTCGCCATTCTTTTTCTTCACTATATGCAGAGGACTGGCCCAGGGGTATTGGATGGTCTACATATTCCCATCTCCATCATTGTTTGAAATTCTTTCTTGGCCACCCGGTATTTATCCGGGGGTAGAGGTCGCGCACGAGCATACACTGGAGGGCCTTCCGTTACAATATGATGTTGCACTCCATGCTTTGGTTTGCACTTAAATGCTGTCGGGCGGGTCACGTCTGCGTACTTCTCAACGATCCGCCTAACGCTATCCGGAAGGCGGGAGTTAATAGTAGTGACGCTGCTATATCCTTCCGCTCGAGAAACAGTGGCTGGAGTTGATAATTGTGTTAGTTTATCAATCAATTTCATGCCATGAATATCTACCAAAAGTTTGTGATGTTCCAAAAAATCTGCGCCCTATATTGACATATTTACGTCTGCGATAATAAAAGTCCAGCGGTAGGGGCGTCGTAACCCTATGTTGAGCGAAAGCGTTTTTTCACCGTATGTCTTGATAGGGGTGCCATTAGCTACGTATAAATTATAACTGTCAACTTGCTCTGTAATATTATGTGGTCTCTTGATAACCGAAATATTTGCTCCTGTATCAACCAAAAACCTTATGTCATTATCAGTATCTCTGACGGTAAGGCGGTTTGAAGGATTAACAGTACAGATTTCCGCCGGTGTCCGTACTGTAGTTAGTTTTCCGATTGCTTACCAGCTTCCCAGGAGCAAGGTTTTATGCACTTATGCGCGCGGTTTTTAAAATGCCGATGATAAAAACATACTTCATTCGATGCGGACCTTGACAATGACTGGCCTCTTGACCTAGATCTAGGTCGGTCGTAGCGCCTACGCTGAAATGAGCTACGTCGGCTGTGCTCGCTACGCAAACTTGCAATTTCCAACTGCATTTGAGCTATTAGTGATGTTAATTGTGTAACTATGTCTACTTGTGACGACCTTGGACTTGAGTTAAGCCTAGAGTTCTCTAGAATTTTGTCAGCCATCTCGCGGTCGCCAATCGAAATTGTTGCTATCTCCGGTGTTTCTGTGAGAAGACTGTTCCTGATGCACGTTGGTAGTGTGGGAGCCATTGTGGAAAATGAGCCAGAAATGTTATTTAATTCGTACCAGTGTGATGTAGTTGTTCTTCTTCCGGGCGTGACTTATGTCGGGCGATTCTTCCAGGCGTGACTTTTGTCGGGCGATTCTTCCGGGCGTGACTTTCGTCGGGGTCACCAATTGTTGCAGGGCTCCGTGGTTAAATAATAACACACTGGTTAATGTATCGGAGTATAATTTCTGACTAGTTTTAATATGTAAAAATACAAGTATATATATTAATCTATAAACAAAGAAATTGGCGGGGGAGATTAGTTGACTGTAGAAAGTCACGAAACAGGAACTAATGAGTTTTGCTTAATTTACATAAAATGTCTCTATATTAAATCACGTTATTAATTATCTCTATTAAATATCACGAACATTACGTGCTATGAATATTGTGCTGACGGCACAGGTACCTATTAAAGTCGGTGTAGCCGTGATACTGTCATCCCTATTATTATAGATAATATTTATTTGTTTAATTAAAACGATTACATAACCAATTATAACAATTAAATAAGATCAAATTCAAATGAAATACACATTTAACATCAATGCATCTTCTGACAAAACCGCAAGCACTCAAGTAAGCTTATAGATTCGTAATTCGTAACCGTTACACATTTCTATGAAGTTGTGGTCGCCCAGTGGTCGAAATTCGACCGTAATATTTTATTAAGGCTGCACGGATTGTATCCTTAATTTCTTATTAAAGGTTAAAAAAAGAAAGAATGCCATTTTGGATTGGCACTGACAGATTTCGGCCACTCCTCTTCCATTTTTGAAGATTTTTTAATCTATTCTCAAAAGAGTAAATGCGTGTGTGTCAAATACATGGTAGTGTGTGTAATGTTTGTTTTATTGATTTAATGTATTGTTATGCATAATTTAAAAAAAGTATTAACATTCGGATAACCTTCTCTATATAAACTATAAGTGTGCGAAATTTCATACTCCTCCGTCCGCACAATTTTCGTAAAAAAAGGGTACAAAGTTTTTGCTTCACGTATTAATTTAAAGATAAGTTGAGTATACGAGAACATGATTAAACGTCAAAGGCGGTATGACATTGTATAAAAAGATCTGTTTCTCCCTCTCGCTCTGAAATAAAGCTGAAAAAAAGCTTTGAAATTAATAGTTTTCTCAGGTTAAATGAATCTATGTTTTTCATAATAATAACGGGACTAATTTTGGATACTAGGAATTAGTTTGCTAATAAAAATAAAGTGTTCAGTGAGTTGGAGTTGTCCGAGCCATAAGCTGATTCGTTTAGATTCAGGTTACGGCTCTTTGCCGTTGCCCAGCGATGCGACATCAAAGGTCTGAGCTAATTACACACAACGCTATCACTGTTACACTATCGATCACCAGGGATAGCCCGGCTAACATATAAATTTTTATCAAAGATTTTTTTATATAGGTATCTTAAGAGTCAGCTCTTGGCCTTTGTATCACCTGATGTTAAGTGATGATAAGACCAATGGTTGGAGCGTACTTTACCTGGGATTCTCAATAACTGAGGGAGTCCGGTCACCCAGGTCCAATTCCCAAAACGTCTAGTCTGTCTATTTCGTCCTATTCCCAGAATGTCCAATACCCCGAATTCCCAATACATCGAATGTCCAATTCCCTGAATATCCAATTCCCCGAATGTCGCACTGGCTATCTTATCTCTAGCTGCCAGAAAACAACAATTCTACAAACATTGATGTTATGGCGACATATTTAGATAAGATGGTGGTAGCTAGCCAGGCGGACAAACAAGTCCTACCACCAACCAAACTGAGTACGCATACATGTACTCCCACTAGAAATCGAACCCGAGACCTCGGGGTCTGAGACCAGTGGTCTTAACCACAAGACCACAGAGGCAGTTAAACCTTATTTATTCTGTGCCTTTGTGTGATTCTCGGCCCGTTATTTGTCCTAAATTCAACCACATGGGCCCTACGAAGAGCGCATAAAGCGGTATTATTGCAGTTGTGTATTGCAATGACGGGTCTGACGCAATGAATTCGCAATCTGACACACAGGTGACTAAGTTTCTTGGCCTTCGTCTCATTTGACATGGTGATTAGTAAAAATAAGGCCAAAGGTGGAAACGCACTTCATCAGAAAACCTTTACTAGGTAGGTACTTATTTATTTATTTATTTAAGAGGTACACCAACAGCAATACATATTACACATTCATGATACTGGATACAAAGGTACTACTACCTATTAGTAAAGGTTTTCGGATGAAGTGGAGGAACTGAGCTTATTTCTATCTGACGTAATACAGCAATGCTCCAAGTATTGTTGTTACGATGAATAAGGAAAGGTGATGTTTTTTTAAAGTACTAGCTGACCGGCGGACTTCGTACTGCTTTGACAGTTTCCATAACAACAAAACAAACAAATCATTCGTCCGCTTAAGAACACCCGTATCCCATGATGGACTCCTATAGCAGAGCAGCGCCTCCTACCGGGTCCAATTGTAAATCTAAACCATTCTCGAATCCACTTAAACACACACAGAAAATTTATATATATATAAAAATAAAAGGTATTTTACAAATTCGACTTTACGATGCTGTTGAAAACGTACAAATATCGTCAAAGGAAACACAACACACAACGCCAAGTGGCTACTAAGGTTTTTACAACATTTATAATACAAATAAATCTCTTAGTGAAAACAAATTCTATTTTCACCACATTTTAGGCCATAAGTGTTGCTTTAGTGAAATGTGATATGACTGGAATCTTTTCGTCATACCAACTCCGTCCTTGTCTACCCACTATAGACGTATGCGATATCCTTATGGAGTTGGAAACGATTGCGGTACCGCACCTACCACGCATCTGTTTACAAGGATATAATAATAAAACGTAATAGATATACTATAATAATGTGCTTCAAAAGTTACATGACATATACGAGTATATATCTATATACTAATACGTAAAGCAAAAACTTTGTACCTCTTTTTTACGAAAGTTGCGCGGACGGAGGAATATGAAATTTCACACACTTAGTTTATATATAGTAGGTTATCCGAATGTTAATATTTTTTTTTATTATGCATAAAATACATTAAATCAATAAAACATACATTACACTCTCTACCATGTATTTGACACACACGCTTAAACAAAAATCTTCTTTCCAAAAATTTCAAAAATGGAGCTGAGGAGCGGCCGAATTCAGTCAATGTCAATCCAAACTCACATTGTATCTTTTTTAATTTTTCATTGCTTAGGATACAATCCGTGAAGCCTTAACAAAATTACTTAACAAACCGAGTACACAAACATGTAGGTACCCGATAGGATTCGAACCCCGGTTCTCTGAGGTCTGAGATCAGTGTAGTCTTTACCACTAGACCACAGAGGCAGTTAGATGTGCCACAATAAAATCTACAGCCCAATATACCAATCTATAGTTATCTCGCACAACTGTTTTTGTGAGTTTTTATCTTAAAAAAATGAACTGTATTGAATTTGTTTCTTTTTTATTATTCTATTTGTTGTAAGGTAAAATTTTTGAGACTGCAGTTGAATGAATGCCAAACAAAAATATTGAAAACATTCTTACTTGTTTAATTACTTTGTGTTTAATAGGTATCCATTAATGTTCTTGTCATATTTAAATCGACGTTAAAGTTATTGGTGAACAAAAATTAAGGTTTTTCTAACAAATATACTTTTAAGCATTTCATTTATGCGAAGCGTCCGAAAACTCATTAATTCTTAAAGATTAATTCCTTCTTTTTAATTACTTGCCAAACTTTTGTGAGGTAAATGAGATTTACATTTTTGTGATACAAAAGTTTATAACTATAATCATTCAGGAAAAAGTATTAGAAGTTGTTTAATGTAAGTATAATCTAGTAATTACACTTATAAAATAATAATAAAAATATGTAATTAAATTAATATAATTTAGGTTCAATGGCGGTACAGCTAACACCATCGCATTGCGATTTTGAAAATTAAGCTGGTTAACAGATGGGTGACCGAATTAAAATATTTCGCAGTCATGTGTGCTGCGGAAGGCAAGTAAAGATTTTGATTGTACAATGTATTTAAGTACTTAATTGAATAAGGATTAATGCTGTAGTGCTTAAAATCGCTTTGTAAATAAGCCATTATTTCTCGTAAAAAGTAAAGGATAAAAAATGATTATTGTGGGTTATCCCTAAGAGATAGACATATACCATCGCGGACGTTTTTGTAGACCTTTTTAAGAGCGTTTACTAGCGCTAGTTTACTAGTTACTAGTTTTACTAGCGCCACTAATGAAAAAAAAAACATATCTAGTAATTAGAGATAGAAAATCAAATTATGCTCAACAAACTATTTGAATGAAGTAATTTAGATTTTTACGTCACCTAATGAACACCTCACATGTTATGGTTTAGTTAAATAAGACGTTACGGCCACTTTTAACTTTATCGCCATATTTAACTAAACCATAACATGTCAGGTGTTCATTAGGTGACGTAAAAATGCTAAATTACTTCATTCAGATAGTTTGTTGAGCATAATTTGATTTTCTATCTCTAATTACTAGATATGTTTTTTTTTCATTGGCGGCGCTAGTGAGCGGCGTAAACGCTCTTAAGGTGTACAATACTGTGGTACATTATTTTGACCTATCTTACTTGATTGGGTTCAGCCAGCGTTTGCAATGCATGCGCAAAAAAATGTGAAACCTCTAAAATTATCAGTGTTTCTTTACTATATTTTGCATATATTTATACATATCAACCTTTCTCTTGAATCACTCTATCTATTAAAAAAACCGCATCAAAATCCGTTGCGTAGTTTTAAAGATCTAAGCATACATACATACATACATAGGGACAGCGGGAAGCGACTTTGTTTTATACTATGTAGTGATATACCACTTTCACTCAGAGTCTAGGGTGCTGTGTAAGTTTTACTAATATAGTCTTAAGTTTATTCACAATTTTGTCTCGGTATGTATGAAAATTAATGTATTAAATCACACCAATAATGCAATTGAGACATAATCATTGTAAAACAACCACCGTCCCGGCACTGTCGGTACAATGTAATGTTTACTTTCGGTATATTCAAATTGTATTATGATACTCTCGATGCGAAGCACGTGCGTTCTCCATTCGAAACAGTGATAAAATTACCCCACAATACTGGGTAAATTTGCCAAATTATGTTGCTCGTGGAACATTACGCGAGGCTAAGAGATACCACATGTAACACGTGTGTACATTGAATAGGATTCTATTAGGTATAAATTCTTGATATTCCTTTATTGCTAATGTTTAGAATTTAATTGAAGACATTATGTCTGATTAAGGTAATAAGGAAACAGTACCCACCTAAACTTCCATCATTTGTCTATGATAGAATACTAAATATGTTATAAATTACATGATCTAAATTGCTACGAATTATTATTGCGACTCAAATAACCACATAATTTAGGTAGATCTGTGAGCCACAAGGTTTATGTGGTCCGTGCTCATAGCAATGGCTATTGAAATTGGTGTCTGACAATTAACTAACTATCGTACTGATATTTCGTTGAGACACTAAAGATGTTTACTTCTCTACTTGTTGATCTATAATAATAATTGTGCATTCCGGGTGAACTGTGCTTCCATATACAGTCTTATCGTCACGTATACAATCACGGGTGTCAATCATCAAAAAAACGACGGGTTGCACTCCGGGAGTGCCGGCAGAAGTGAAAACTTGAATATTAACGTTGTGCATTTTTGATATTTTGGAATGGTTAGGGAATAATTTTGCACGAATTGCTTCAATTATCAGTATAAAAGTACTATCATTTATGTGGTAGAATACAATATTTATTTATTGCGCTATCGTACACAAACATGACAATTTATATTACATTAAAAAGCACTGGACTCCATTTCCACTTAACATCAGGTGGTATGGAGTCATTTGCCGTGCTAAGTATTAAAAAAAAAAAAATTCGAACATTCGCGCAAGCGCCCTGCGCCGCCTAAACGAAACAGCAGGCATACATTTTCGCCGCGCCGTAGAAAGAGAGGGGGATACTTCCTCTCCTACTCCGCGCCGGCTGTCATCCGTCTTACGAATTTTCGATCAGGCCACGTGTCCTGACGCGAATTTAACATTTTTTAGCCATTACAAAAAAAGTGTACAACGCCGCTAAAGAAGTTTTCACTTCAAAAATCAGGAGTCCTACCTGTATCCTCACATCCACTCTATTCCTAAAAAAGTTGGCTGGGGATACTTAGAATCGATAACAGAACACGTTCCAACAGTTTTTAGATTTTTTTGTCAGTTTGTCTGTTTATCTGTTTATTTGAACTGAACGAATTTAGATGAAACTTTACACGTAGACAGACACAGACGTATGATGGGTTCACGTCAGTAGTCTTTTGGGATTGAACCACGATCCACGATGTCACGTATTCACCCCAAGCTTCTATCCGTTCGTCTATTACCAATGCTTCTAAAAAATACTCTTATAAAATCGCACAAGACTACACTAACATTAAATACTTATTTACCAGAACCTCAGTTGCCATACCTACCTAAAAACAAAACACCATCATCACCGACACGCCCAGCCAATGTAGATTTGCCGTAGCCGCTGCCTTGCGTATAGACAAGACAGACGCAAATAAAATGAAATTCGTGTTCACCGATAGAAAGCTGTCGGACGTCCAATATTTCAACGTGTTTACGCCGCAAATAGATTATCTAGCCGACAGAACATAATAACGGGCACCCACGCTCCGGATTATGGGGGAGATGTTTAAGGCAGGGCTCACTTGGAGTTGGAAAGATACGAGGGTAGAAAAAAATATTTAAAGAGATTGAAAAATTCCAATGGTTTTCTTTAAATCATCATCATTTAGTTTGGAGATCTGCCCCCCTAGACAAGTGGCAAAACACAAATAGAATAGAAATCAAATAGAATGATTATTGTACGGGATTGACATGAGTCAACGATACGTATAAATGACGTTTATGTCAATCCCATACAATAATCATTATAATTAACTAGTGGACCCGGCGGATTTCGAACCGCTTTGACAGTTTCCATCAAGTGATTAAATTCTCTTTTGTTTCCATGACAACAAAACAAACAAATCATTTTGTATTGGAAAATTAAATTGTCGTTTTTAGTATTTTCCGTTACTTATTATTTATGTTTCTCACCGCTTAAACGTTCCCTGAACTTCCACTAATATTTCAAAATCAAAGTTAGCCAAATCGGTCCAGCCATTTTCGAGTTCTAGTGAGACAAACGAACATCAATTGATTTTTATATAATATATATATAGATTTCTATTTTATTAGCGTTTTTCCATTTGTCTAGGGGGGCAGTATATTAAGTTTTCTGCGATCTCATATAGTTTGTTTTAACTGGCGATAACTAAGTTCAGTCCACTTTTTGATGTTGTTCAGCCAAAATTAATATATTCTTTAAGATAAGATGGCAAAATTCACGACACATAGTTGCATTAATCCGTTGTCGTCGTTCTACTAGCCAAGCTTTTGTGGTATAAATATATTGTCCTGTGTGTACATTCTGCTAGCCAGACACACTAATATTTATTCTGTTGGGTACATAAAGCAGTGTGATTTAACAATCATGCTAAAAGGTACAGAAAATCATGTAAACATAGATTTCTGTTCGTTATTCTTTGGAACTCCTTCCATGTTTTTAAAACTCTACTTTTTTATAACAGCAACCTGTATAAAATTGTTTTCGCAAAAACTACACATTGAATACTAATTCTATTTAAAAGTGATTTGGAGTTTTTTTTCAATTAAAAATTTAAATTGTTCTGACGTTTCAATCACGTAATAGGGTCCGGTCTGTGGTCAATGTGGTCACAACACGACACCGTGACACGACCACTGACTGAAATCTACTCTATATGCAATTACTTTTTATATCATTATTTAACGCCTCGGTGGCCAAGTAGCAAAGCGCTCGGCCCGATACCCGAAGGTCTCGGATGCAACTCCCAGGGGCGGTAGCCAAAGTAACATTAAGAAAACTATAGCGAAGTTTGAAAAAAATAAAATTTATGGGATTGACATAAGATTGACCACGTGATTTCGCGCGGCTTATGTCAATCCCATACATTATATTCTTTTCAAACTTCGCTATGTTCTCTTTATGTTACTTTGGCTATGCCTACTGGTCGGGTAAAGTGTGTTTCGTATTTTTCGATGATGATGATTGGCAAGCGTGGTGATTAAGCCTGTAAGGAGCAGGGCGAGTGAAACCACCTGTAACTTAGTAATGGTACATTTATTGTGTTCAACCTGTTGCAGCCGTGAAAAGAGGATGAGTGGCTGGAGTGGATCTAGATTGATTGCAACATAATTAGTTTCCCTTTGTCGGTGCCAGATGGCGTTAAATATACAACAAAGCCAATTACTTGTAACATTGAATTGATTTCAACGACGGGGGCCTTTGCCGAGTTATATGCTATTTACTTTAATAACTTTACTTTATTTAAATTGTCCTTATGTTTCGAACCCTTGACAAAGTTCGTGGTTACAAGGGAACTGATGCGACGACAAATTAAACACAACCGCTTACCACTGGAAGGATGAAGTTGTAAAACACCAACAAGGGCTCCAGATCGACCAGTGACCTGAGTGGGTAGAAAGTAGGGAAGATTGGCGTCTTGCTGCATCGAAGGCTAATTCACTACGGATCACTGAGCCAGCGCAGTAAGTAGGCAAGTAAGTTACGGAAAAAATGTTTCATCAGCCTATATAACACTTTCATGTAATTATCCAACATTTTCCGTTCACGATAAGGCATAGGCTATTAGCACGCGTAATATCCGATTTCACGTATAAGTATATGTAAAAGTATAAGCCGTGGTAACGATATGGATATGTAAAGGCCACGCCGGCGCCGAGGCTGTAGCAATCTTGTATTTGGGTTAACTTCGCACTATGAGGCTCACAATTGGGACAAGGCTAGTGGAGCACTGACTTGCTGAATAAAGATTTGGCGTTTACAGTTTTGAGCTAGACTGTTTCATTTTTTTCGATCTTACTGTACTGATTTAAAGTCGAAAATCAACAGATATGTTGATTTTGGTCAAAAATAGTGTTTTTCTCTAACGTATTAGACATTTCAACGTTTGTGTCCAAAGGAGAACTTTTGTAAGGTAATTGTCGTAACTAAACGTCAATTTAACTTCCTAAAATAAAAATATGTTTTTATTATTTTATTTTAAGCCTCCAAATTTATAGTATAGCCTAAATACGGTCCTACTCCTGGTATAATAGAAATTGTTGACAATGCAGTGCAAATATTTTGCAGAATAGCAGGAAAAGCAAAATGTCCTTAAAATTCACAAAGAAATGATAACTAAAGAAGAAAACCAGCGTCGTGGTGCCAATCCGGTACCTCGATATTATGCTGAGTGAGAGCCATTTCAGGGCCACTAGTTTTAAGTTTTTCTGTATTTTGCATCAACTTATTGTTTCTTTGTGTGGCAATGAATAAATGCTTTTATTATTATTATTTAAGTAGTGGCAAAATACCTCTCGCCTATGGCGGTTAAGTCCGGCAATAGCACAGTCGGACGGAGTCAGGACACGAGGGAGAGAAATCGGCGGACAATGCGCGCCGTATCAAGTACCACCGCTTTTTGCATTTTCGCTGGAAGCGAACCGCCGCCACCGAATCCCAGCCTTTTCAGATGTTTACTCAACGTGGCTGGGATTAGCCCGTTCGCTGATATGACAATCGGGATGATTTCGGTGGACGTCACTTCCCACATTTAAGTCACCTTGTGTAGTAGGTCCAAGTACTTCCTTTGTTTCTCAGTCTCGGCCTTCACGAGGTTCTCGTCATGAGGGATAGTGATGTTCACCAAAAACACCTTCGATTGCGCCCGGTTCATCAGCACTATATCGGGCTTATTGGCGACAATAGTCCTGTCCGTAATGATAGAGCGATCCCAGTAGAGCGTTGCATGACCATTTTCGAGTACTGGCGCAGGTGCGTACTTATAGTACGGCACCTCCGATTCAACAAGGCCATATCCAAGAGCAAGTTAGTGAATTATACTGGCTACTTGGTTGTGTCTGTGCAAATACTCTCCATTAGCAAGATGAGAACAACCAGAAATAATATGTCGGAGTGATTCTCCTGGACGGCGGCATGCCCGACAGATGTCGACCGTACCGTCCCTCATAATATATTTCTGGTAGTTATTCATCTTGATAACTACATCTTCAATATTATTATTATTCCCTTTATTTATTTTTTACATAATTATTTACATTTTTAAATATTTTCTAAAAACAAAACAAACATTTAAAAATATAAAAAATAGGGGTCCGCCGGTATCGGGACCAGGGTCCAAACTACCGGTGATTAGGGCTCCAGAGACAGGAACCTCCTCACAATGCGTGCTGTATCGAGGAGAACTGCCTTCTGAATCAGGCCCTTGATCCAGCCGCCTAACGAGAGCCTCATGAGATGTTGACTGAGGCTCTTGGCCATCAGGCCGTTAGCCGTAACAACAATATATTATAAACGCGAAATTTTGTAAGTATGGATGGATGTTTTTTACTCTTTCACGTAAAAACTACTGAATGGATTTGGATGAAATTCGGCATACAGATAGTTTATAATCTGGATTAACACATAGAATACTTTTTATCTCGATATTCCCACGGGAGCGGGAACCACGCGGGTGAAACCGCGAGCGGCTGCTAGTGAGTTTATATTTAGAACTTAAGCTAAATTCTGCTACTTCGAATAAGTTGTGAATTTGAATATAGTGAGGAACGTGTTGAGATAGAAACAAAGTGACGTCTCCGGGCGGCGGAGAGAAGGCTATTACTGAATATTTTTCACTGATAATTTTGTTTGTTATGATAATTATCACAGTGTTCAAAACAGGTCGCACAATAGATCAAAAACCTTAACATTATCAAACTTTTATAGCACTCACTGTAACAGTTATAATCATTATTGACGTCACACTACCATGAAAATTCATCAGAGTATTTCCAGTTCGGTAATCAACGCACCATGTTGTTAATGACTACCTAGATACATAAATATTTAATAATCTTTTGACATTGAAAAATCTTTGAATCTCTGAAATGGGTGAGCTAATTAAAATACTTCAACCTCTGTGCTTCGGAAGGCGTGTTCTCGTTTTTTGTAATAAGATTTTAGTTACTATGTATGACTCGTCAATATATTTTATTTATTACGGACTACCAGCAAAACAGTTAATTAAAAAAAACACATATAAGTCCTTATCTAAGTCTGTGTCTTATCTGTCTGTCTTACAAACCTCTGCATTTGCTAATGTTCATATGGAAACGCCTGAGCTCGACATTGAACTGGCAGGTTGCAGATGGTAGACCACGAAACCCTTAACTGCGTCACCGACTCGCACTTGGCCGATCTCAACAAGTAATCGTCACGTTCCGCATTTTAACAATGACAGAAGTGGTCAAAAGTTGTAACGAATCTTGTTCTGCAAATTTTCACGACCCAACTCATAATGCCGTATTCAAATTCTCGTCAAACAAGTCTTAAAACTTGGCGACAGAGTTTATTTTCGCCTGACAACAACACTTTGTATTCTGATCAGGGGTGTCTGGTGGATTTTATGCGTTGTTTGACGCGACTCAGGGCGAAGGTCAACAAGACATTTTGTTTGTAATTATGATTAAAATCGGTATAAAAGAGGAATTCTGGCCTCACTCTATTCTTTCATTATCATTAAGAAACTACTTTACTTGTCGTATTTTTCTTGAATTGAACAATTATGTTCATATTAGCAACTTTGCAGGACACTGAAAGAACAGTCTGCCTTGCACACCGCAGATAAACAAGTTAAATTTATCTGAATAAGTAATTATATATTCTAACTAGCAGTTGCTAATATATTAAGTTTGGCATTGGCTTTTAGTCTAGAAAGTTCGTCATACTTAGTTTTTCTTTAATTAATTACTCTGATATTTTGCGTTAACTATCACAACGTCGGCGTCGCTTTGTTGTTGGTTGCTATTATTAGTTTCTATTCCATGACAAAGAAGCGTTTGACTTTTATTTCACCCAATGGTTTATGACGATAAGGTTGAAGATGAAATCTGAAAACTGTCAATAATCTTATCTCTTTACTGACAGAACATACATACAACAATAATGTTGTGCGCTTTGTCATTATAGCGGCAAACTTAATAACGTCCGCCTTATGAGCCAGAAGGACACCGCACATTATGCCAGCAAGGAATCGAACACGGGACCTCTGTGTTTGAAACCGGTTGGCCGTGGTTTCACCACAAGAATTTTTCACACAAAAAGAATTTTTAAACTCACCGGTGATCTCTAAATTAAATGTCACATGAGATATAATATTTTTTGCATTTTTTACAATACGATTATTAAGATACATTCCGATCGAGAATTTTCGGTGCCCAAAATAAGTTACCAGTGACTTTGAATAAGAGAAGAAAGGGCACTAGCAATTTTGATATCATACCGTGGGAACTAATCACCGGTTCAAAAATCGCAACCGAGGACCGGTGTTCCTGTGTAAAAAACGGACTCAAATAAAGTTGTTTAGAACACCAGACGTTAAGAGATGCAGGGGCAGATGAAATAAAACTTTGAAATGTTGTTGGTTCTAAAGAAAGTTCTGTAAAAAGGGTGGAGCCCTTTCTATCAAAGCTTAAATCACACTACATCGCGTCATTTTAAACTGGGTCAGGACTCAGGAGACCAAAGTAGTTAAAAACAGTCGTTATCTGTAACTCAGATAGAATTAACAGTCATATGACATTAGGAAGCTTCCCTCTTCCTCAGTTTGATTACAATGAACATTCTCAATTATGGTAAAATCACTTAAGTTATTCACTTAAAGGAGTTTGCTAGCTCAGGGGTGGTAATGGTAAAATAAACGATCGCTTTCCTGCAGGCTTATAACTAAGTTTCAGACAATGGCTGGGGCTATATTTAGCATTGTCCTTTCAAGTGAAATTATGCTAAGAATCTAGTTGAATCACAAAGTACAAGTATTCAAAGTGGTAAAAACGAGCGAAACATGGAAAGGAACAACTTTGATGAACATTATAACTAGGGAAAAACGACTAGGCTTCGGTGACAGCTGATCAGACCATCCATAAGCCTTTCCTTCTTATATATCTATCTATACTACTATAAATGTGTAGGCTCTGAAAAACGGCTAGGCTTTGGTGACAGCTGATCAGACAACCCATAAGCCTATTCTTCTTATCAATCTATCTATCAAACATACAAAACCACGAGACAATACTGATACATGAAAAAGACAAATTTAAACCACGGGACAATACTTTCACTCTGAAAGTTCACAACACCCTTATCAATTCGAATTTACAAATTGCCAATATTTTTGATGATTATTTTGTGAATATACCAGTACCAAAACAAGTCATCGCTACAATTGATAGGTATTGGCTAACAAGTATAAAGAAAGAAAGAAAAGAAAGAAATACATTAATTGGCACACAATAAGTATAACAAAAATTTAATACATGTTAAAAATATTGTAAAAACAATAGTTATTTGTTATAAAAGGCTAGTAAGTTGTTGTTTCGCGCGAGTGCTTGTATTAAAACCCGAGCAAGCGAAGGATTCTAGGAACCTGAGCGTAGCGAGTGTTTCAAGGCACGAGACACAAAACAACTTTGCTGCCGAGCAAAACACACAACTTTTCACCTTACTACTGCGAGCAAATGGTGGATGGAAGAAAAACAGTTGAGCTTTATTATAAAACAGTTTTATTATGAATTCATATAATTTTTAAAGAAAGAAAAGTTTCTTACGTCTTCTAACAAGTTCTAAATTCGTATTATACCAACTCTTTTACACACTAGTGTGAGCGGGATGGCACAATACGAAGTTTTGTAGTGTTTATAGTCACATTCTAAATTCAAAAGCCAAGGGGTAAAAGCGCTTTTCCTTCCAGATTATGAAGGTGGAAGTAAGCCTTTTCGAGCAAGTGAGGTGAAAAACTAATTATCATTCTTGCCAAATGTGGGTTGATCATCATTATAATCATCAGCCTACACTAGTTGCCGCACATAGGCCTCGCCAAGTCTACCGAGCACAATCCGCGGCTACTCTCAATAATGCGGATTGGTGATCACTAACCAGTGCTATGCATAGAGAAATACAAAACACTTTGCCATACCTGAGAATTGAACCCAGGGCTTCCGGACATCAGTAAAGCATGTTGCCACTTAGCCATCGAGGCGTTAAGAATACAAAAACCAAATATATAAGCGGCTCAAACACATTTAGGTACATTTTCTGCTCAGATCCACAAAATTACTATTACGAAGAATACGGTTCATTGGATACACATTATTCGACGTTGGGTGGATATTGACTGCGTCAGAGCTCGTGTCGTGTGGAGTACGTGACCGGAATCCGATAGGTGATACTAACAGTTCGGAATCAATATAGCGCTCTTATTGCTAGGTAAACTGCCCTAGTCAGATGCCGTGTTACATTCGCAATAGATCCTTTTTGGGGTTTGGTTGTCGTCGAAATGAGTTGAAATATTTAAATATGTAACGGAGTTCAACCAGGTTCAACGCAGACTCCAAGCGACGGTGAGGTTTCGACCGAGTTGAATCGCGATCTATCTAATCGCGGGCTGTGGCAGCCTTACCTTACTATAGTCTGTACTAAGCCCCGTTAATCGTTTTATTTATAATAGGAGTATATTAAGGAGGAGCTCGATGGCGCAGTGGTTAACGCGCCCGGTCTGCGAGCGCTGAGGTTAAGCAACTTTCGCAAAGGCCGGTCATCGGATGGGTGACTAAAAATTTATCATCTCGAGCTCCTCCGTGCTTCGGAAGGCACGTAAAGCCGTTGGTCCCGGCTGCATTAGCAGTCGTTAACAACCACCAATCCGCACTGGGCCCGCGTGGTGGTTTATGGCCCGTTCTCCCTATCCATACGTAAGGAAGGCTCGTGCCCCAGCAGTGGGTACATAAAAATGAGCTGATGATGATGATGAGGACTATATTTGATTCGCCTCGAAATCTAGCAGGAAACGGGGAACCGCTTGCGTGATGACAACCTACTAGAAAACCTCTGAGTATATTCGATCACTACCACAGACATCACTACGGTGAGCTGATGATGATGATGAGGACTATATTTGATTCGCCTCGAAATCTAGCAGGAAACGGGGAACCGCTTGCGTGATGACAACCCTCTAGAAACCCGCTGAGTATATTCGATCACTACCACAGACATCACTACAGCTTCAGGAACCTAAGTATCTTGCCACCCCTAAAATCCAATGTAAAGGATATCTGCGGCTAACAGCAATCTCTATCCAAGAAAAGAAACTCTTAGGCAAACCTTTTTTAGTACCCGACGTTTCGACTGAGTTGCATCGGCCATTGCCATTGAGGACCGGTAAGATTTTTAGAATAGAATAGAATATTTTCTATTAATTTTCGCATTCTAAATATAATAAAGATATAACAAGTTGTAAAGCAAAAAGTGAAAGATTGTTAGGAGTGCATCGAATGAAACCAATTTCAACATGACAGCTCAGCACTTTTATTGAATTACCAGATGCCGTACGAATACAAATCGCTGCATACATGAAGGAGTATTGCGCAAAAACCATATTAATAACCTCCTCTTTTTTGAAGTCAGTTAAAATAGCGTTTGCAGGTTTACTATTAAATCAAAACTATTTGCACTGCGAAAAGTCATCTCGCGAACAGATAACCGGTATCTGATATTAAGCTGTGATATCGTCCCCGGATGTTTTGGTAGGTGAGAGGCTTTAATGCGGGAACAGTGTATTTGTTGCGCTGCCTGATATGTTTTCAGCTTGGTTCACAAATACATTCTTCTAGCTAGCCAATGTCAACTCTTCTTCTTAGCATTCCCTCTTCTCAAAAAAGGTCACACAGGACATTATCAGTTTATGCCAATGCTGCTATTGTTATTATCTGTAAGTTGTACTAAGTATATATAGACTTGGAGTACTACGTAATGAGTAAATACGGTTCGGTTAAATCAAAATAGACTTACAAGAAGACTTGCCTAAGGTGGGATACGAACCGTCGACCTTTCCCAATCCAGTTAACAGCTCTTCAAACTTACACATCTTGGTCTGAAAAGTTCTAAAAATATTTCCTCGAAAAACTGTTACCTAGCTATACAATCGAACCACATGCGTAGGTTTAAATCCCGGAGAGCCTTATTCCGCCAACGCATTTGTTGCTATCTCGCCCTCCATTATCGACCCGATTTAAACAGCCAGCAAAATAGTCTAACTAAAGTTAGTTAAATTTTACTAGAAAATATCTACTAGCTTCAGGAACTTCACGTAGGTAGTTGATTTTTTTGGGGCCTCGGTTGTTCAGCGGTCAGAGCATTGGACCGGTTATCCAAAGGTCGTGGGTTCGATTCCCACTCGAAATTCCTAAGGCTAGTTGATGTTTTCTAGTAAAATTTTACCTTGTAACTCACTGGACCGCAAAGAAAAAGGGTCGGTTAGAAAATCTTCAATATTCAAAAGTACCTGACCTATCTTTATTTCTGAAATAAACACCTACCCCCTTATTCATAAAACTATTTAAGCATTATTTAATTAATCATTATTTTGTCTCTTTTTCTCAAATTCAAAAGGACGTTTGTGTGACGTTGACAAAATAATATTTAACTAAATAATGCTCAAATAGTTTTTATGAATAAGGGGGTAAATTTAAGAATATTTGAATGTGCTTAAATGAAATTAAAAAAGTGAATTGAAGCTTTTGATTTTTCATAAATGTAAAATAAATAAAATTGCGTAGTTTTTCCAGTATTTTGTAAATGTAAATATTGGTTACAGATGTGCCGTTTTCACGCATTTTAGTTCTTTGTGTTCCCTCCGCGAGCTCGCAATACTGCTGTTATGCGATTTGGTATACTTTCTACTAGGTTTTTGAGACGATGCTGCGGAATATTATGCCATTTCTCTATTAGGGCTTTTTTCATTTCACGTAGCGTGATTAGCGGCGAATTCATAAAGCTAGGTCAGGTGCTTTTGAAGTTATTGAAGATTTTCTAACCGACCCTTTCTCTTTGCGGTCCAGTGTATAGGTATATAGCATTGTGAATGCAAAATACCAAATGAAAGAAATAAAGTTAGTTAATTTTTTTTGTAATATTACATACTAGCGGCCGCTCGCGGTTTCACCTGCGTGGTTCCCGTTCCCGTAGGAATATCGGGATAAAAAGTATCCTATGTGTTAATTCAGGTTATAAACTATCTGTTTGCCGAATTTCATCCAAATCCATTCAGTAGTTTTTACGTGAAAGAGTAACAAACATCCATCCATACTTACAAACTTTCGCGTTTATAATATTAGTAGGATACACACATATGTCCTACTTCCAGTGCATGATGTTTTCATTTTGTATGTAATATTGTAAACCGTGATTCGGAAGGCACGTAAAGGCCGCGTGGTGGTTTATGGAAGGCTCGTTCCCCAGCAGTGGGGAAATAGAATGAGCTGTGATGGTAATGATTGTAAACTACCAACAGCAATCCTTTATAACTAATAATCCCTAATATGTCGACTGTATCCGTAATAGTTCCATAGTAATAGTGCTCCAGTCACGTGGCTCGCACCGCAGGCATCTGAACCGACGACTAATATCGTGGCAATGACCTCTTGTGCTAATGGATTTTGTATGTAAAAGTATTTGTTTGATCATATATGTGTAAGATGATATTAGGAACACAAGAGGTGGACTTTTACTTGAAGGTAACATACCATGAACTTGATGATAGGTAAGTAGGTAGAAAGATAGATAAAGTAAAAGTATTTCTTACGATAATAATTTGGGAGCTCTCTAATAAATGTTGAAAAGGGCGACTATGTTACGTTGTAATCTCAGCATTGTTGTACGTATTTACAAGTGTACATTGTGTTAACAATAAAGATTTGTATTTATAATTTTCAGATTTAAAATAGCCAGTTTCTCGGTAGTTGGAGATTCCGGGTGAAGTGCGCTACCACCTTAGACCTTATCGTCACTTAAAACCAATTGATTTAAAGGCCAAGCACTTCTCAGCCGTGAAATAAAAAAAGTTTAATAAAAACGTACCGAAACTAGCAAAACACAAATTACCCAATTAAAAGGTGGTAAAGTACCTACAGACAGATTGTTTACAAACAATATTTATGTTGCGTTAAACCATTCATTAAGTTCTTAGATTACCTCTTGCTTGCTCATCTTATTTTTATTATACTCGTATACTTTAACTTTGTTTATCTTAGACAATTTTTGACTTATATTAGACATTGTAAAAATTGAAATTGGTACCTGAACCTGGATGTAATTTTTGCAAACAGATTTTTTTTATTTTGTTATTTTTTTTTTGTGAGTTGTGATTGTCCTTTATTTTATTTTTTTGTGGGTTTATTTGTTATGGAAAGTGTTATTTTATGATAGGGCACTTCCCAATATTTTTGACGCTGTAAGGGAGAAAAGAGCTGGACACTTGCTGAGTTTCTTGCCGGTTCTTCTCAGTACAAGATCTCCCGCCCAGAGTAGACTTACGAACCGATGGCATAATGACGTTCAAAAGAGCTAATTTTGTAGCCTAAACTGAAGAAATGATTTTGAGTTTCGAATTTTTTTAAATTTCGAGACGCCTGCACATCAACCTATCCAAAACTGTAAAATTTCTTCAATAAATATTCAACTATATTCCATCTACTTAAAGCTCAAAGTCTATTGAGGACATTTTACAGTTTGTGTTAGTCTGATTTGCTGGCGTGTGTCCGTACCATAGATAACAATTATTATTACGCATTCATGACCCACCGCCGCTGGTTCCATAGTGCCTTACAAATAACAAAGAATAAGGTCCGAATAGCTATTCCGTGTTTTGTTTCTGTCATGTAAACGTCATTTCAAATTAGAATTCTTTGTTTATTTGTAAGGCACATTAGTGTAATCAGTATCTCTACCCAAAGGTTTTGTACAAAGCCGCATTGCCCGGTCAATACTGACACTGTACAGTACATCCAGTAAAATTTACCCGACACGTACACAATTGTTACGCTATTACGCCATTGGCAGCCTTCCAAGACCCCTGAGTGAATGGCAAATGTCAAATGTTTTTACGGTACCAAATAGTTCCTTATAGCAGGCTATATGCAACTAGCTATATAGCTAGCTAGCTATAGCTATATATACTATTTATATAGCTGCAGGCTATATGGAGCTAGCTTAGATTTAGTAAGGCAGGCCATATTAAATCTAAGCTAGCTCCTATCTCATACCTTAATCTAAGATTATATGTTAAATCATTTTCTCGCAGAAATTCTCGCAACGATTTTGCAAATCTTACTTTCCCCAATCAGGCGCGTTGGAAATATTCTGGAGAAACTACTTTGTTATCAAATATCTTTGTAACCTTGATTATGTAGAAGGGAAAGGAATTTTCGGTACAGAATATCTTAAAAAGCGTCTTCTAAAATATACGGAGTGATTTTGTCAAACAGGCCTGTTGCTATCCAACATGGCAATGCTGCTAGCTTACTGAACACTCTGCCCTCTGATGGGGATGATTTGGGGTAATTTTTTTTTGTAGTTAGTACCTAGTTATAGTTTATAATAAGTTTAACTTTAAGAAGTTTAATTTACTTGTTATTGTCTTTGTTTGTAAATAAAAAGAAAAATAAATTAATTTTACTTAGAATTTTATATACATCAACTTTATTTTTTTACAAAAAACCCTGTCCAGATGTTGAACCAGTTGATTTGGATTAAATTCTAGGAAGTTATAACAATAAGCAAACTAAAGAAAAGTGGTAAATTTCTCATTTTGCTTTTTATTTCCCACATTAAACTCCCCTACTCTATAGTCTGTATGAAAGTTATCTAGTAGAAAGTTTTCCTCTCTAAAATTACCTAAGTTTAACTTAGAAAGTTGAAAATATGTTGCAGTTTCTTTGTGTAGCTTTATAATAAAGTACATAAATTAGTTCGAGTAAGTAAGAGATAAAACATAAGTTTCATTTAGAGTGTGTCTAAATCATAAGAGATCGTAAGAGTGTGTCTGTATCGTATGGCAAACGACAATATCCTTTTCAAAAAGCTATGCTGGATTTATTTCGTAAAATGTATAATACCGTACTAAGTAACTAGACAAATTACTCAAAAGTGTGTATGTCATGGACCAAGTAATAAAATGGGGCATTTTTCAAAATGCCGCCCGGGCATGCTACTTAGGGATAAGTAAATAATTATAATTTGAACTTCCTTATTTATCACACTGCCCAGACATTATGAACATCGCCATGTGGTTTTCGGGAAATCTGATAATACCCTGTCTATAATACCTTGTTTTACATTGCACAGGGTGCGGGGAGGAAAACAAGGGGTTCTATAATGTTTTACGCACAATTCATTAGCTAATTTTTCCACAAGCAACAATTTTGTCAATGTTTCATTTCACAAACTATTGCTTTAACAATGGCATAAAAACATAAGCATTCAAATGGCAAACTGTTATTTTATATTTAAATCATCATTTTATTTTATTTTAAAAGATGAACTGACGTGTCTACATTTTTCAGAAAACAAAAGGTACTTTTTACAAATAATAAATTTGACCAAAATACAACATATATATTTTTAAACAATACAATAATAATCTTTGAAAGTGTTTCTGGCGCTTCGCCGGTCGCTGCCGCGGCACGCTCGCTTCGCTCACTTGGCTCGTGCTTTGTTTTGGTCACTGATCTAACCTTTTTTTTTCTCAGTGTAAACTTGCTGACCAAGTTCCCGTAGACTGGGACGACCTACGGGATATGTGGGGTTGGCCTAAAAACGCGGCCGACCCACTAAAACCCCTGGGGAAACCTCACACCGATAATGTGGTTGGCGCGGCGGCTGTCACAGGGATAGTGTTCCGCGCTTTCCACCAGCTACGCTGTAAGCGTCCCTCACCTGACCTATGTGGCCCAGGTCAGCGAGGCCCCCCAGACGTGGGGGGCCGGTCTTCGGTGTAGGTTTCACTGCGGCTTTTGCAAACCTGGCGCGCGTGGTCTGTCCCACGCGGAATCTAACCTAACCACTCCAAACCTTACCAACCCTCACCTTTCTGTTCGTTGTGCCCCTAGTGAAGGGGCTAAGCCCACCCGTCCCCCTGCTCTCTGTTCTTCTTGGCCGGAATATTGCCTAATGTCTTACTGGACAAGTAACCACAATATTAAATTAAAATTTATTTGAAGTTCTTTGTCCATTTGACGTATTTGTGATAGAAAAAAATACCATATGTTCTGTTGCAAAATGACAATTTATAAAACTATTACTGAAATGTAAGGTTTGAAAAACCATTTTATATGGAGTGTTGATTTGTGAAATGAACATTTGCGTTACCTCGCTTGTTATCAGAAAATTTGTTAAAAACTGTCGAACTTAATAATGGGAACCAGAACAAGAAGGTAAAGTCCAGCAAATTCAAGTTTTTATTATCATAGGTCAGCAAAGTACCTAAGAAAGTAATAATTGTATTTGTTTTTAAATATTGATTCTACGTTTCAAATAAAAAACAGTAATAAAAACCTGATTTTAATTACTCTGCCCCATAGGTGATAAACATCATAATTATAAATAATGCCCAGGCGATTTGATTATTTCAATGGTTGTAATCACACTGCCGCCCTTTCTTATGAGGCATTTTTCATACCGCGCGGGCATTTTTTATAATGCCCTATTGATCACTTGGTCTATAACATATTATATGTTAATGCTCGTGACTGTACCTCGCACACTAGATACACGCACGACTGCTGTGCGAGATAGCATAGCAGCTGGAAGATCGAGATGTATCTGAAGCTGTCAGAAAAGCAGCTGTTATAGAACGACTGTCCGGACGACAGATTCACCGGCCTGCTACGACTCGTAGTTATTCGTAGCTGTCGGCAGAACATTCGTAGCAATGCTAGCTGTAGCGCGTAGCTTTAGCATTACATACTGCAAATTTATAAAACAAAGTGGCTACAACTAACGTAAGCTTTTGTGTATTCGTGATGTTAACAGTCATACTAGTTATAGTACTTCAACAAGTACGCTTTTATTGAGTAATGAAAAGAAAACACAAACAAAAAAGTCCGTGTCAAAGCCATCGCGGTACTGAAACGTGACGGTAACGTAGTAACTGTTATGACCAACTCAACTTTTCATAAATAATTAAAAATGTTCGCTGATGAACAGGAAAATCGAACCGACGACGGCGGCGTCATTAGCACTAGCCTCCGCAACGGAGAAGTTTCGTTCGTCATGTTTCGAAACGTGACTATTTAATATTCGGGTAACGACCCCCGAGTGTCAGGTAACGACCTCGTTTAATTTAGCTCTGGCTCTGAAAGGGAGATAATTAAACTGTTGAGCGCGTTAAGCCTTAGTTAGTAAAATATTTTGTTGAAACTACTTACTTTCAAAAGTTGTTATTAAAATATCTGTACAAAACAAATTACGAAATATATATTTTTTATTAACTTATCGCACGGCCTGATATAATAATATATTCTAGGCTCACTCCCAGCTAGGGTAAAGTGATAAAGTAAAGTAAAGGGGTAAAGTTTCTTTGATATTCCCGGGTTAGCACAAACCCGGTCGTTGTGGAGATCCTCGGGGGAGGCCTTTGTCCAGCAGTGGACGTCTTTTGGCTGAGATGATGATGATGATGATTCCCGGGTTTGTGATCATCAACTCGCATTTGGCAAGCGTTGTGATTAAACCAACTCATCAATTGTAGCGATGATTTGATTTTAATTATGGAGGTCTTTGCTCATCAGTAGAAAAGGTTTATAATCATCTTATCTTGTATTTATATATTTTTATTAGGTAAGTCATCAGCGAATAGAGCTAACTCGTCTCGCGGTCGTGAAATTGCTAAGCGACCGTATATGTTTTCACAACACCACGACGGTACCCAGCGCTATGTTTACGAGCTGTCGTTAGGTAACGTCAAGAGTTCTAGCACAGAGTAGATAAAATGATGTGGTTCTGGTTCGTAAATCGAGCATTCGATTATCGATAACTTCATTCATCAAAGAAATCGAGCGACATGCGTATTTCACATCAAAGTACTCGTAGTAACATGATATAACATTTGTTTTAAGATGTTCTTCTTTTTATTTTATTTTTATTTTTTCTCATCTGTTTGCTTTTGTTTTTGTGCAGGTCAATAAATGTTTCTTATTCTTATTCTTATTCTTATTCTTATTCTTATATAATACGATGTACAACGAAAGAAGTTGATGCTACAAGATAATATTTTACTAGAAAAATCAACTACTCTCGGGAAGCCCCAGTGGTAATCGAACCCACGACCGTTGGATAACCGGTAAAATGCTCGGACCGCTCAGCTCAAAAAATTTAATAATATTTAACCGCCTCTGTGGTCTAGTGGCTAAGACCACCGGTTTAGACCCAGGTCCCGGGTTCGATTCCCAGTGTTTATGTACTCGGTTTGGTTGGTAGGGCTTGTTAGTCCGCCTGGCTAGCTACCACCATCTTATTTAAATATGTCGCCATAACATCAATGTTTGTAGCATTGTTGTGTTCCGGCAGCTAGAGATAAGATAGCCAGTGCTTCACTAGTTAAGGATCCCGGGTGAAGTGCGCTTCCATCATTGGCCTTATCATCACTTTACATCAGGTGAGATCAAGGCACTGTGCTTACCCGTAAAACATATTTTAAAAAAATAATAAAAAAGTTTATGTTATAGTTTTATAATCATAGTTATATATAATTTTACGCAAATTTTGTTGCGAGCAAAATACAATGAGGAATTGAAAAAGACTCCGGTATGTCGTGGGCACGGAATAGATGTCGTGGGTTCGAATCCCGCTCGTGGAAAATTTTTCAACACTGTTTCAATTTTTTTTGTATTTTTTTAATTTCATTGTACCCTTTTCTCAGAATGTCTGTTTCGCAAAACGTCACTTTATTAGATTATTGCGAAAGTTATTTCACAATAAGTCAATTTCTTAGAATAATTCCCCTTTCCGAGAATATCCCCATTGTAAAAAGACAATTTCTTTGAAAATACCTCTTTCTTAGAATGTGCCTTTCGCACAATGACCCTTTTAATACCATACACCTAAGGTATTGCGTCTGTCTTATGAAATTTAATATCTAAATACTTGTTCCTCATAATTAATTTAGAAGTTAACCATATTTTGCTTAGCTTAGGTATTACATCATTAATTTTATTGTATACCCTCAAATTAATGATATAGCTTATGTTTTTTTGTATCTAGGCTAAGTTTTATACAGCAATAAATTTATCTTATCTTATCTTATCTTATTTTTTATCATCTTTAATCGACTCTGACAGATACATATAAAAAGAGCAATGCGTCCTTCTACAGGCAATCATACAAACTATCCTTGTAATAGACTGGTCTGTTGTGTACACTGCAACATATAAAAAAGTAAAGTTTATTTAAAGCAAAAAACCCATGTTTACTTAATAAAACTTAATGTACATTTAGCTAGATGCCTTAGTCTGAAAGCTTCCGACAGTACTTCCATGCCGGATAGTCATAATTTTTATTAGTGAACTGCACTTTTAAAAGTTCTTTCAAATTGCACGTAAACGTTAGATGGCTATTAAACTTCTGCAAAGGTCAGCTAAAGAGTTTTATTTTTAGTATTATTATGAAGTCATAATAAATCATAAGTCATAAAGAAATTAATGTTATGAACTGAAGTCAGTTCATAACATTAATTTCCTAATGTTTAAAATATGTATGAAAAATGCGTTATGTTTTTATTATACCACAATTTTTAAAGATACGATAAGATAGGATTAGATAAGATAAGAGCTTGTCCTTCTACTCATCTGGTGGTATTTAAGTGACGTAGACGATCGAAGTGTAGTTCCACCCGACAACAGTCACAGATTCAATACTCAAGCTCCTCAGTGTTCTAGTATTTGTAAGTGCGCCTTATCACTGGTCTAATAGACGCTAGTGAATTTTACTATAAGCTGAGATGCAGCACAAGCGCTTCAAACAAGAGTCTCAACTTCAGTCACCCATCTTTACAAAGATAGCGAAGTTCGCTTAACTCCGACTTAGAAATTGAATTTCCGAGACGATGGCTAAAACTTTAATACGCATAAGTCCTCCCACTGTACTGTTAATTTCAATTATAATTGAATATCGATATCGACGAAATTGGAATTGAAAAAATTTGGCAGCGGGCTTTAGTTTAATTATAGGGCCTTCACGAAATACTTTTACTGCTGACATGATATGAGATTTTAGCAAAACTTGTCCTATAGATATAACTAGATGACGTTATAAAAACGTGATAATCTGTTTGTTCTTCTCTCACGTCAAAACAGAGAGCTATTATTCTTAATAGTCCTCTTAATAACCACTTGACTACTTTTGTTTTCTAAAGTTTACGCAAATTCTACACATTGAAATGAAACCACTTTTACGGATTTACTCGCTTTTATTTTACACATTAATTTAATTTAATGTTTATCCTGACGTTTCGAACCCTTTGCAGAATCCGCAGTCACAGGAAGACTGAAGTGTTAGTCTTCTCATAATTAATTAATATCGTACTCATTTGTACTGCAACCCGCACTAAGTCCGAATCCATCCATCCATAGGTAAGACTCCAGCAGTGTGGACATAAAATGAGCTGATGATGATGATGCTAATACCCTCATTTTATTTGAATCGGGTGCGTTCCCTTTCACGCAGAAAAAGCTTATTGTATATTTTCCAAAGGGTTTGAAACGTCAGGATAATCAATAAATTAAATTAATGTGTAAAATAAATGCGAGTATATATCCATAAAAGTGGTTTTCATTTCAATCAGCTACTTTGTTCTACAAAGGTAGAGCTGCGGCGGGTAATTTAAGTTAATAACTGTCAGTAATACTAACAATATTATTGAAATCATTTTTTTTTAAATCATAATAGTTTTCCACAAACTCACTGCCACCCGACGCATGTAATATGACGTCTCCAATCTTTACCACCTTGATGTTACCATACCTGAATAAGAATAGCATGAATAATGTTTACGAATGGGTATTACATATTCTATTTTTGTAACTTGTTATTCGATTACTGATTGAACGTGCTCCTTTGAAGACCCCCGTTTGAAATTATTTCATCATTGCATACATTAGCTGACTGTAAAAGACATCTCGTACTTATCTTATGTTATCTTAGTGGGGCCTGCTGAGGTTTCCCTCTCCCAATAACACTTCTACCCATCGGGATCTTTTGTTCAACCCCATCCTTTCACTCTTCTTCCTCTGTTAAGATAGATGTTTGGCAATAGAAGTTCGGCAACGTCTTTAAGAGCGAAGAGCCTTAAGTCCTCCGTTTTCGGATAAGCCGATCCCATTCTTTTCCTAGCCAGAGAGTCGCAGTCACACAGTAGGTGCCGCATTGACTCTCGTTTCCTCTCCACATACCCTAAACAAGCAATTTGTTGATAGATTCATGCATTTGTTTTGTGTCATAGTGCCCTGTCAAGGCACCGATGGTAAATCGGGCCTGCCTTACTGCCTCCTTAAATGAACTTACTCCGTCATAAGGCGTTTTCGCCTAGGTAGAATTTGGAGTGTTTTATCTTGTACTTAAAAAGGGAGCAGAAGCTATGCCATAAGTGATTCCACTGTTTCAATGCACGGGTTCAATGTCACATATCCTTCCACAGAACTGGATGATGTTGAGAGGGATGTAATAAAATTTGTCTGTACATTTTCTCAACGTCCCCCAACAATACAAAGCTATGTCCGCGAAATCTTAACAAAATTGACATTGAACAACTGCCCCCCGACCACCTAACCGGTCGCTTTGACTACGCGTATAGTTTATGACGTCACCTTGCCACCTCGCATCGCCTATGAAAGCAATATCAAAAGCTAAAGGCTATAGCTTTCGATATTGTTTTCATAGGCGGCACGAAACGACAAGATGACGTCATAAACCACACACGAAGTCAAAGCGATCGGTTAGGCGGTCGGGCCCCTGGTCCGTGTCACGCCCGTCGTGCAGGCAGGAACAGTGATTTTTTTAAATATTATTATTAAAAAAACATAATGATTAGATGTATGATGATGATGGAATAATTTAAAAATCAAGTCACTATCTCATAAGTTTATCATACAAATCAATCTTAACTCTCGGTCTTTGGTAGGTAATCAATAATATTATGATGGATTACTTGAGATTGGTTTCATCTTCAACTTTGGGTAACATTAACATTTTGCCAACGACTTCGATTGCGTGGTTCATAAACACCTGCATAAATAACTAATGCAAATTTATTCATTTATTTATTTAAGTGCACTTACATTTTATGTATTACATTTCATCTTATAAACTATAATTAATTATATATTATAATCTAAATACACAAACAACGTACAAGTAGACACATCTTGTTTTTATTGTCTTATAATGTAACTATGTATGTATTAAAAAAAATAAAAAAGGTAATAAAATATGATATATTTTTTTTTTATTTATTATATGACGTAATTTAGCAACCGAGTCATGAAAAATGTCCACCTGGTCGCTGAATGCAAATAAATAAAATAAAAAATAAATTTTCCTACACTCACACCAATTATCTAGCCCAATAGAAGCTTCGTTATGAAACTCGTTATATGGTTACTAGACAACGGATAAACATACTTAAAGTACTAAAAAATTAAAAATAATAAAATATACATATTAATATATATATATATATATATATATATATATATATATATAAATTATTAGAATATACCTTTATACATATTGTACTAAATTACTTTTTACATTTAAGTAGGTGCTATATAATACCTAGTTCCTTTAACTGTCTGCAGGCTTACCTAATATGATAATTAATCATAAGAAATAATGACCATTATTGACAGCTTTGAAAAAGAATATCATTTACCTTGAGCGCCTACGCAAGTTTAATGAACAAAAAATGATTCAGCAATGATGACAACTGATATTATGTATACTAACTTCAATAAAAAATCTGAGGTATAAAACTTTTGCGCCGGCCCTGGGTTTTTTTTGGCCATTCTCCTTTCAAATTGAAATTTTTTCGCAACAAAAAATTATAATTATCAATATAAATGCTTATAAAAGTTCATTATTTTATTATCATATCATCCTCTTTAATCCTACTGCATAGCCGTATTAATCAAAGTCATTACGTCAATTTCAAACTAAAAATACGCATCACTCATATATTTTTTATTCATAAATTGATGTAGCGTACTACAAGAATTCACCGAGTTCGCTGCCCAATTTCATAGTCTAGTAAATATCAAAGTTAAATCAAAGTTGTGTACACAGTTTCTGTTGGAGACTTATTTGTGACACGAGGGCTATAAAGGCCGTGTTATGACGATACACGGTGATAACATTTGCAATAACAACATCGTCAATGATGGGTTAAAATTGTCAGCGAACTAAACTGTAAACTCTTTGATAGTTTGGATAGCTGTGACAGAGTTTATTAGGTATTTAGATTGTAAATCGCGTTAAGGGACTTTGGACGACATAACGATGACGTAACTTAATGGGTAAAAAGATGATCTTTTGTGGATTTTTTTTAATGTAATCGCTAGGCCTTTATATCATCTAATGGTAAGTTACGACAAGTAAGAAAGAGCCTCCTCATCCTCACCAAACGAATCTATGAATTTCTTATCGTACCTTATCTTCTCTTACCTAACTTATCTCTATCGGAATAACAAGCCCTACCTACCATCAAACTTTTTTACCACTGGAAATCGGACCCTGAATGTTTTGCAGTTCATAATATGATTATGGTTACATATAATTTTATTATTTAATTTATTAATTATTAGTTTTATTTTATTATATTTTATTACATATAATTTAACAAATTACAATTTAAAAAAAACAGAGTTGAAAAAAATTCACGAGCGGGATTCGAACCACCATGACATGCCGGGTCAGGTGCACTACCAGCTATGCTATCTACCGTCCGTCCGTCCGTCCGTCCGTCCGTCCGTCCGTCCGTCCGTCCGTCCGTTCGTTCGTCCGTCCGTCCGTCCGTCTGTCTGTCTGTCTGTCTGTCTGTCTGTCTGCCTGTCTGTCTGTCACCAGGCTGTATCTCATGAAACGTTATAGTTAGACAGTTGAAATTTTACAGATGATGTATTTCTGTTGCCGCTGTAGCAACAAATACTAAAAAACAGAATAAAATAAATATTTAAGTTAAGGGGGCTTCCATATAACAAACGTGATTGTTTTTGCTCGTTTTTGCTCGATATTGATAACGGGAACAGGTAGACGCTTGAAATATTCACCGAATATTGAGTTACTTAGATTATTGACTTTAAAAATAAATAATTAAATTAAAATAAAATAAATATTCTATCTAAATATTTGAGTGGGGCTCGCATACAGCAGACATTATTTTTTTGCAGTTTTTATAGATAATGGTACGGAACCCTTCGTGCGCGAGTCTGACTCGCACTTGGCCGGTTTTTAAGTACTATTTTCTTTAATCTCGCAAAAATCAGACTTCTACAGTTTCATTACTTAATGTGACAAAGCA
This sequence comes from Eudonia lacustrata, assembly GCA_947562085.1. Lineage (NCBI taxonomy): Eukaryota > Metazoa > Arthropoda > Insecta > Lepidoptera > Crambidae > Eudonia > Eudonia lacustrata. The sequence goes on along the minus strand of OX387315.1, from coordinate 5,806,934 downwards.
TTCTTTTAGTAATTTTACCTTTATTATTGTGACAAGACAACATTCATTTTCGTACATGAAAGGTGTCCACTTGACATGACAAGCCGTATCTACTTCAAATCTAACTTACAGGTAATTATGATCGGAATGCTACTCAGAGGGGACCGACGTCGAAATGTGAATGTCGGATTGTCGGAATATTTTCTGAGGAATGCACATTCCCAGACGTACCAGTACCTACGTGTAAGTGCCTTAGTCGGTGAGACAGATTCCTCGAAACAATACTGAAGGTTAGATTAAGAGGATTTTTTATTTCCCAATAAAACCACCGTTACCATTTCCAGATCACCTGGAATACTGGACTATCGAAGAATTAGTTATGTTATCTCTAATTGTTGAAACACAATAATGCTACAAACATTTATGTTATGGCGAAAGATTCAGATAAGATTACGGAATCCAGGGGGACGTAATGCAATTTCTGCCACAGACCAAAAAAATGTTCCTATCTTAAATTTCCGGCAAAAAATGATATCAGTTATTTAAGATATTGTGTATCTTTAAACAGCTTTCTGAAGAAAGCAGTAATTCATTAAACTAAAAAAACATTTCGGCTCTAATTTTAGCGTTTTATAATTAAGCTTGCATCTTACATACCACCAATTTACTTATTCATTTATCAAACTTGTGGTATACTTATTAAATACCTACTAGCGGCCCGTCCCTGCTTGGCACGGGGGAATATTTATTTTAATATAGCCTATGTTACTCAGCGCTAATATAACATTCTAATGGTAAAAGAATGTTTTAAATCGGTTCAGTAGTTTTTGTTTATTCGTTGCAAACATACATACATCCATACATACAAAGATACAAAGGTTTTCTCTTTATAATATTAGTATAGATTAATTGAAACTGCTGCGACAGTAATGTTATGTGCTACGTATCGTTTCCTTTATACAATCAATTTGTGAATGAAACTACGCATCGCTTCTACCACCTTCTACTTCGTAGCACCGTAGCACCACACTGCGTAGACGAATCAGTACCATGGCTACGGTGTACTAAAATGAAATATTGATCGAGAAGCCTCATAACGTTTTAACAAAGCAAATAAATGTTAACTTTGGAGACGAAATAATTTGTGGTTGCGTAAAATGTATGTTGTGATTCCGCAAGCAATAATTAAAGGAATCAATAATAAATAAATAAACTTTTCTACACTGACATCAATTATCTAGTCCAAGAGAAGCTTCGTTATGAAACTCGTTAAATGGTTACTAGACAACGGATAAACATACTTAAAATACTTAAATACATACTTATTATACATAGAAAACACCCAGACTCGAGACAATTTAGAAAAATAATAATTTCTAAATAAATAATAACACAAATTTTCCGATAAAAAAGTACCTAAGCTTAAGCTGTCCGACTGATAAGCATAGGTATTCATCATTGAAATAAAGCAATCGCTACAATTGATGGCTATTGACTTAATCACCATGATTTCCAAATGCGGGTTGTTATATTATTAAATGCATACTGTTTGAGCATTTGACCACCAAAGTGAGCAGGATGTGGCTTTTGTGGTGATCACAAACCCGGGCTATTAAAATAAAAATCCGAAACACACTTAGCTCAACCTGGTATTGAACACAGATCTCCGTATATGGGCCGAGCGGTTCACCACTTGACCACCAAACCTCCATCTCCCAAAGTCATATATGTATATATAGGGTCTAACAATATCAATAAGCGAACGTTTAAGGGGACCATCTATACATCACACTGAGCATGCTCACCAAATTTGGTCCAAAACTACAGGCTCGTTACCGAGATAATCAACAAAACATTATCATAATTCACCCAAAAATACACCCTTTCCAAACCCGTACAGCTGTACTACACGCACACAAAGATAGCCGTGTGTGTATGAATGTGAATGTCATACAATGGTTTTTCAATTGTGTGCGTGTATCTGTACACTTTCTTTTTATTGACGCTTGCGTGCGTGCTAGTAAAGATACAGCATGTTTCATGATGTGCATTATTTTAATTGATTTAGTTTGTTAGAAAACATAACTTTGAAAAATCACTATAAAACTGGAGCCCATTTTTAGTCATTGTATTCAGAATGATGTATAGATACCGCCCTTAAACGTTCGCTTATTGATTTTGTTAGACCATGTATATACTTATTAATAGCGTAAGCCGATTTTTGTCCCAGTGATTATGGGACGATAGCTGCACATAAAAAATCGGTTGTGGTCTCATTTTGAAGAGCTCCAGCCGTAGATGTGCAGAAAAATAAAGAAACCTGTCATAGGTTTCGAAATTCCTAAAAATCTGTTGAATAAACGCGAAGTTTTGCGGGCGACCCACTAGTTTAATTTATTCCGACTACCCAGTGAAACGTAAGCGTTTTCTTCTTGAGCTCTAAGTGATTAGAATTTGCAAGTATAAAAGTCAATTTAGAAGTTAGCCCTACTTCGGGTTTCCAATTACTCGCCTCTGGCGGCATCGCGCCCGGCGAACATGAGACGTCTAATGTCAAGGCTGTTGTACTATGCCGATGGCGAAAGCGGGCGACGTCACGATATATTTACTTTTTAATTAATAGGAACCATTACTCAAGCTTTGTTTACGGGCGGCGGTTGCATCGTATGCGCATGTGTGACAGCGGAGAAGTGTTTAAGTGCCAATTTAACCCTTGGAGCTGTGTCGATATATTGGACACCCATAATTTTAACTTTATCACCGCAACATAAGGTCGTTAACTAATGAGAAGTTTAATCATGCGGTGATGTGCTTCTTAAGGAACCACATTATAGATAAATTGCAATTCTTTGCTAATAAAACTTTTTACGTAGAAATTTTATACATCATTACAACATGAATAGAATTCTGCTGAAACAATTTTCAACCAAACAATTATTAACTATTAAATACCATTTAGTAAACTGTTAGTAACCTCGGGTTCATGGAACTAAGTACTGAATTGAACACGTTATATTCAACTAATTAATGTTCCAAGAAATAAGCACAAAAAGCTTGTATTAGTCAAAGTGATATAGCATAGACATAGTGACAAGTAAGTTTTGGACAAAGCCGCGATAGTATAGTTGGTAGTGCACCTGACGTGTGCGGTGCGGGTTCGAATCCCGCTCGTGCGACGTGGGCCATTTTTCACATTGTAAGTTGTTTGCAAAAAAAATTGCGTAAAAATATATATACTAATGAAAAAAGATGAAAAATGCTTTATTACTTCCAGAACATTATACTTTTATGATTATATATAACCATAACGATAAATTTAATTTTGTATTTTTTTACCAAATCGTATAAAGTACCTATATACAGTGGTGTAAAGAACAGTGATAAGTGCCTAGTGCAAGTTTGATTTGACATTGTATCACATTAACGAAAACGAGATTTTTATGAAAATGTTTGTTTAATAACGATAAAAGTATAATTTAACTTTTTTTAAATTTTCTAGTTCTTTACTCAAAATAAATAAACACCTCATCAAAATACAGATTGATTCATTAGCAATACCAATTATACCAATTTAAGTTTATTTAGGTCTACTCTCATTTGCATAAAGTAAACTATCTCTAAGGTATAACTTAATTATAGAGAAAATACAAAGATCAATAGCCTTGTATAAACAAAAGATCGAAATTAATTAATTTGTGCGATTTTCACTTTAAGACTATCAATGACGCAACGGCTAGCGTTTGGGTGACGATCGAGAAAGCTGAGCAACTATGATAATAGTGGGTATTTGGATGGATGAATTTTTCGCTTCACTATACTATAACTATATGGAATATATATACAATTTTTTTTTAACGACACTATTATATGTTTGCAATTATCTTTTTCTATTGGTGAGTCCAGACTATTTGACAAAACATGTAATCTAGCATAGTTATGTAGCATGCTTGAATAGTGAGGACGATGACTGTCAATAAAACAACCTTTTTATTGACAGTCATCGTCCTTGTGTTATATAACCTAATTTAAATAATATATAACTTAATGTGGCCTCACCTTAAAACAGAATTTGTAAAACAAAATGCTTGTAAGTAAATATTTTTTTGGTGTATGTAGTGTTTAAATTTATACGTATGTGCCACTGCTCAACTGTTTTTGTTATATGTAACTACGTGTGATTTTATTAGTAATATTTACATTATTTTGTGTATGTAATTATTGTATGTCGTTTACTTTACACTAATATGACGCCACCATTTTTATTCCATTTAACGGTCTTATTCATTCAGTAGGTTGCCAGAAAGATATCGCTTTTAGTAATAAAGACGTATTTTGTGTACATTTTCTGAAACTGACCTTTGATATTGTGTCTTCATTTTATTTACACTGCCTAGTAGCTAGACAAACCTAATATAGGCTTTAAAATACTACTAATAAATATTGTATTAATAATTTTGGCTTGTCTATCTATCTATCTAGTGCAAGAATATTTTTACTTTCCTCGTTTGAAGCCAGAAGACACTGCTTCACTGCCATATAAATCCTCGTATTCAGTCATCATCATCATCAGCTCATTTTTATGTCCCCACTGCTGGGGCACGAGCTTCCCTATGGATGGATAGGGAGAACGGGCCATAAACCACCACGCGGGCCCAGTGCGGATTGGTGGTTGTTAACTACAGCTAATGCAGCCGGGACCAACGGCTTTACGTGCCCTCCGAAGCACGGAGGAGCTCGAGTTGATAAGTATTTGGTCATTCATCCGATGACCGGCCTTTGCGAAAGTTGCTTAAGGCGACGCACCGCTGAACAATAAATCTCATACGTTTTGATACGAGCGTTTGCGCCCCGTACCATAAGAAAATCTGTTTTTTTTCCTTCAAATTAAGACTACAAATTATTTAAAAAAAAATGAACTACGATTTTAAAGTGTGTGTAAAGACTAATCTACTAAGCAAATTTAGATGCTTAAATCGTTCTGGTTAGCCTGTAAAATGCAAATCTATGTTTTAAAAGAGGTTACTTTGATATTTTTTTCTCTGTTATAAAAGTTGACAAATCGTGTTTCTGCAACTAACAAAATGAAGCCAATTAAATAAAAAATCATGTCATCAAATATCACTTTCATATGTTTTGTAATTGTTGGGAAAAATCAAGATCCCCGCCACGTAAATTTCCAATGCGTCGCCTTAACCTCAAGCACTCGCAGACCGAGCGCGTTAACCACTGCACCGTCGAGCTCCTCGTTTTCAGTAACGTGATCGAATGGCAAATAAAACAGGAACTCAGACATTGTGTAGCCACTCGTACGTTCTCACTTAAGGAATCACAATAGGATGGACGCGATCTCAATTGGTAGTCAATTGTGCTCGGAATTGCTACTAGACTCGTCCAACTACACTTTAGAGGCAAATGAGTTGACAATGTACAGTCACGTGTTTAGTTAAGCAAACATTTTTAAGTCTCAACGCAAAGAGATAAGCGTCGTAATAAAAATGAAACACTTTTTACGAATATAGATACCTATACTCGACCTATTTCATTGTCGACTATACAGCCGACAATGAAATTGCTTTACCACCTTAGAAGTGAATTTTGTTTACATATAATAAAACAACAAGCTCTATTTTTGTTTAAAATACCAAGTGACAGATACGTTGTCATCATTGAAAATGAGCCTTAGCGAAATTTTATTGTAATGGAAGTTTTTGTCAAACGTAATAAAGCAATTTCATGGTCGACTATACTACGTTATGAGCATTTACAACTCTTAACAAGGTACATGGTTAAAGGAAGACTCCGTCTCACTCTAACCATGGTCCTTGTACATGTTCAAAAAAACATCAGGATAAAACACAAACATGTAGAATTAAATACAAGTAGATTCGTACGTACGTAACGTAATTTATTTCAACGTGTAGTGTTGAAAGATTGTTTATTTAGGTACATACTGTACACCTATGTATGTACATAGGTGTACAGTATTGTACATACAAAGAAAATGTGTCCTTAGCAACACATGGTTTCCGTTTTATCTGATACGTTTTTTTTTCATTGATGGCGTATGGAGTTGTATGAGCGACTTCATACATGACACAGTATTCTGTATGTATACAGTAAAATCTATCGGTCCGATAAATTATGACATTCTGTTTTGTCAATAAATACTGGATGACGAAACATTAAAAATATTACGTATCCATACAACTTTACCGGATACATACTGTCACATACAACACGACAACGTCCATCCTTGTAGAGAAGCGCTGATATACTGCAAATTTGCTTTATGAACATCGCATCCAGTAATACCACATGAATATATTATACTTACTCATGTGGTAATACGGTGCCTATGTCTGCAGTGCTATTCTCTAAGCAAAACAGCGCCGAAATCGACGTTGAACTCGCTCGTAACTTGCAAACGAATCTCAACCTACTTTAAATAAAATAGTAATAGTAGAAATAGTAATAAAGTCTACATTCGCTTGCAAGTTATAAGCGAGTTCAATGTCGAGGTCGACGCTGTTTTGCTTAGAGAATAGCACTGCAGAACAGAGCATAATTTTTTGTCGAATCCGTTAAAAAGGCTACTGTAAATACGGAGACCATGTGTGAACGGGCTGTAACATAGGAAACGGAAAAAAAGTATTTTTAATAAGCTTACTTGTGCCTTACATCGTAATTGTTTGTTTTAGGATTATGAATAAGTATGTAAGCAAATGTAGATCGATCAAATGCGATGGGGCAGTGACGACCGTGGAATCGATTCTATGAAATTGGATTCCTTGGGGGAAAAGGAGTGCTTGTTTGCAGAGGAAAATTACATGACTATGGAAAACATATTGAAGTAAATGCATAAAAAAAAATATTTTTTAAATAAACGCTGCTTACTATTCAACTGACATATTGATGATTGACGATAAGTTAAGACAGCTGAAGATTGAGCGCAATTTCTCATTTCAGTTTTCAAAGTTCATTTTTTTTAACTTAATACGCCAACTATCCTAAAGTAAGCTGGAGACTTACAACAACAACTTACAACTTACAACTTTGAAATTTGTACCGAATACTAAATTTTACAAAATTGCTCTTAAGTTCGTAAGAACGGAACATACTATAAAAAAAATATAACATCGCATACATTGCTCCGACTCCAAAGACAGTAGCTTGTTTTATGGAAATGAAATGAAACAACGACGGTACCACAAACCCCCAGACCCGAGAAAATTTAGAAAAAGTTCGTTTTTCCACATTGACCCGACCGGGAATCGAACCCGGGACCTCGGAGATGGCAACACCAGAAACTGGCGTGCGAGCCACTCAACTACGGTGGTGGTCATTATGCTGTTAATATTGTTTTTCTATTATATTTTTAACCGCCTCTGTGGTCTAGTGGTTAAGACCACCGGTATCAGACCCAGAGGTCCCGGGTTCGATTCCCAAAGGGCGGTACATGTTTGTGTAATCGGTTTACACAACCATTTGTAGCATTATTGTGTACCGGCAGCAAGAGATAAGATAGCCAGTGCCTCATTAGTCATTAGTTGAGTATTCCGGTAAAGTGCGCTTTACCTTCCAGCTTTATCATAACTTAACATCAAGTAAGATCAAGGTCAAGTGCTTTCCCGTAAATATATTTTTATAAAAAATAAAAAAAAGAATAAAAAAAAGACAACGATAAGGCTAAAGATTAAACGCATGATCTGTGTTAAAATCCGACCTTAACCACCGAAGCTCGGAACACATGCTGTCAACATTATTGTTACGACGACGACAGGCTTAGATAACATGGTAGTGAGCCGGACATAAAACAATATCTCCCACAGTCCCTCATCGTATGCCTGGAAAACCAATTACGGAACCTTTCAGCCAGCAGTGAGCCGAACAAATTTGGCCGGACATTCACCTGCTGTCTGAGGTGGCAGTGAATATAACCACATTAATGCGATGTTGCCGGAACTCGACGTGTTCTTTTTTTATATTTACGGGTAAGCACATGCCTTGATCTTACCTGATGTTAAGTGTTGATAATGCCAATTGGTGGAAGCGCACTTCACCCGGGACCCTCAACTAGTGAGGCACTGGCTGTCTTATCTCTAGCTGCCGGAACACAGCAAGTTATGGCGACATATTTAGATAAGATGGGGTGGTAGCTAGCCCAGGTATCCAGGCGGACAAACAAGTCTTACCACCAGCCAAAAGGAGTACACAAACATGTACGCCCCGCTGGGTTGTGAACCCGGGACCTCTGGGTCTAAACCGTTGGTCTTAACCACTAGACCACAGAGTCGGTCATGGTATATTCTACGTATCTCTCAATGATATTGATATTATTTTAGTATCAGGAGGCACTTTTCTAGTAGAGGGTATTTGAGTTAAAAATCTATTTTGATTTATTATTTTTGTTTTATACATAGTCGGTAAGAGAGAGAGAGAGATAATAAATGCTGTGTATACCAAATTATAGGTATACATAGGTTGTATATGTATAGGTTGTTTAAGAACCATATTTTTATTTTTAACGTTTTGTATATATATTTAACTAGCTGTGCTCGCGACTTCGTCCGCGTGGAATAGTGCTTTCGGCAGCATTTTTAATTTTTTAGGCTCTTTTCCCGTTTTTGCAACATTTTTCACTGATGCTTCGCTCCTATTGGCCGCAGCGTGATGTTATATAGCCTAAAGCCTTCCTCGATAAATGGACTATCCAACACAAAAAGAATTATTTAATTCGAACCAGTAGTTCCTGAGATTAGCGCGTTCAAACAAACAAACAAACAAACAAACAAACAAACAAACTCTTCAGCTTTATAATATTAGTATAGATATAGCTGTTATTATACTTCATAATTAACAGCACGAGCTAAACCCCTTCCAGTTGCTTTCGTTTTTTGATGTGTAGTTTTTACATGTTTTATTCTGTGTTTTGAAAGCAATAAACATTTAATTTATTTTACTTTTATTTTATTTTATTAATAATTCATTTATTTAATGAATCGAGGACAACACTTGATCCTTTTTTGTTAGTAAGAAATGTACCTAAAACTATGTTAGTAAAACATCAAAATCTAAAATAAATTAAAAAGACCCACCTAAAACACCGTGTAGGACCGGGCTCCCTATACAAGACTATGAAAAACTAAAAAGTTTATTTATGAACATAAATTACCATAATAGGTACACCTGCTATCAGATCCAGCTTAATGCTTTAAACGACGAACTTTCTTTTAGGTCAATGTTTATTTGAAAAAACCTCGGTCCTATCGTGATAATTTTGTGAATTTAATGGCTTGGTCTCAGCCAGACTTGATTAATTAGGTCAATTGCTAGCGGTAATCGAATGGCAAATCAGGATTGAACTGCTGACTTAGTGCGGTACTCGTAGGCAGTTTTCAAGTAAACGACAAGGTAATCATTATCATTTATTTATTTAAACTTTAGTTGTTTTTTTTTTCTTAGAGTGTTAAATAGTTTAATGATTTCGTAAAATAATATATTTTTGATATAGTCCCAATTTTATGTTAAGTACGTTTAGATACTCAGTTTGTTTTCTCTCACTCAACGTCACTCTCAACTCTCACTCGCAACGTCTAAAATGTAAATTTAAGTTGTGGTAATTGATGCTGGTGTTGAAATTAATACTACTATTATCTAATATTTTAAGCAACATTGTATTCAACATTGTTTTTTTACCCAAATAAATTAAAAAAAAAAAAAATTAGCAACATAAATATTACATGGCGGACTTAATACCTGAGGCATTCTCTACCAGTCAACCATAGGGTACTGCTGAATTAACATTGGTAGGTGTAATCAAGATATATTATAAATAATTTTAAAGTAAGTTTATGTAAGTAAGTGTATCATAGTCATAGACAATTTACGTTAGTGACTTTCTTATTCCTCTGTTTGCAATTTGTATTTATTTCAATGAAATGTTAAAGTCAACAATGTTTTCTAAATTCATATGATTGTATAATGTAGTCATTGTATTGTCTTAAAAATATCTGTTAAAATTTTTAGTTGGCTAAGATTTTTTTTTGTTGCTGTTTCAATAACAATCTAAAGTGATCTATAAACATTTACGGCACGATGACGTAGCACTACTTACGTCAACGAGGCGTCGTGTTTGGCCAATGTTTGCTGAGCTTCACGCCTAGTTTTCGCACTATTATGATATCGAGTGACGTAAGTATCTCTTCAGAAACGTATCAAGATATGAAAGAAGAGCTATTTTTATGTGGAAATCAATTTTTTTAGCTATACTTATATTGCCTTGGCCTTAGTAGTAAACAGAGTATATGCTTGGATAGATATTCCGTGGTTTGTTCCCGTCATGTAACTTCATTGAAAAAGAAACAAAACACTGAATGATTATGATATTACTATGACTAACTATTCGAAGTCGGAACACAATAATGTTAACAACATTTTAGCGGCGATTATGGCGACAGACTTAGATAAGACGATGGTACAGGCATACTTTTTTCTTATAACTAACTTTTCACAAAGTCAAGTTCTATAATTAGGTTAGGTAACCTACATCATGTCATATACGACAAAAATGAAAAGGCAATAAATAAATCTGCTTGCGTAGAGTAACGCAACATGTTTTATTTATGTTGAACACACTGGCCTAAGTAAATATCAGATTTATGGACATTTATATGCTTACCGGCCTCCTTTGGGAGTTATAAAGAAAATGACGGCTGCTTGTGACTCTTTATATACGTTGTTAAGCCTTTGAGCATATTCCTTTGAATTTATGGGAGTAAACTACGTTAATAATGCGTTGTTGGATTAAATTGCTATTCGTTTGCCATATCTTTATCGGCTTAATATAAGGCTAATAAAAATGAGAATATAAAAGCTCACGAGGTGCTGGTTCACACAGATTTTGCAGTCGGTGCATACTTAAATAAAATCCTACTAATATTATAAATGCGAAAGGTTGTGTGTATGTATGTTCGTATATTTGTTACTTCTTCACGCTGCAACGGATGGATGGATTTGAATGAAATTCGGCATACAGATAGTTTATAACCTGGAATAACACTTAGGGTACTTTTTATCCAGATATTCCCACGGGACGGGAACCACGCGGGTGAAACCGCGAGCGGCCGCTAGTTGTTTTATAATTACTTAATTATTAAGAGACCCCATTTTCGGAGCGTTTAATTCCCAGGTCGGACAAAGTGAAGTGTTTTGTGTTTTCAGATGCTCGGGTTTGTGATCAGATCACAAACCTGAATTTGACCAGTTTCCATCAATTGGGTTGGGCTGGTTAGTCAATAGAGAAACTTTTTAGTAGGTAACTGTCAAAAATATAAAATGTTTTTGTATTGTTTATATAATTTTTAACGCAAATTTTGTTGCGAACAAATTAAAAAAACACAAATGTTGAAAAAATATATGTCAGAAGGGTGCAAGTTCAAATCCTGCTCGTGGAATTTTTTTCAATATTTGTGTTTTTGTAATTTGTTCGCAACAAAATTTGCGTTAAAAATTATATAAACAATACAAAAACATTTTATAAGTAGCTTGCCTACTTCTTAACTAATCTTTAGTATTTGTAAAAATATTATGATCGGATGTTAATGACGGTAGTTGTTGACATTGAATGGGCGCCTTTGGCTTTCAAAGTAAAAAAGTCAATAGTGTTGAATAATTTCGGCGGGCTTAGAACCACGATAGCTCAATTGGGAAAGCACCTGACCCGGTATGTCAGAAGTGTGCAGGTTCAAATCCTGCTCGTGGAAATTTTTTCAACATTTGTTTTTTTGTAATTTGTCAAAAATATTTTTTATTAGAAATTTTATGGGAATGGTCGTCGGTATGACGTCGCCGTTTTTTCCCGTCAGTTGAGTATTTATTAATAACTTTTTAAATTGATGCTTAGGCCAAATAAAGCTAGGTTTATGTTTTAAGGAACTGTTACGTGATTTCATTTATACGTTTAGTGCCTTACAAAAGAATAAGGTTCGAATAGTTATTCCGTATTTTGTCTCTTTCTCTCTAATTTGAAATGACGTTTACATGACAGGAATAAAACACGGAATAACTATTCGGACCTTATTCTTTGTTTATATGTAAGGCACATATTGTTCTGAAATTAATTATTGTTTTTGTCATCGTCCCTATTGTAGCGATGGTTGATTTAAATGTCAAAGGTCCAGCAGGGAGACAGTAAAAAGGCTAATTACTTACTTCATCGGCTTTTTATATCATTAATATTGTCTTACAATAAATATTATTAACGGGATTGTTACCATGTTTATTGTAATGTTTGAGTATCCGATATTTCGGCACAGTTGCATGCGCCATGATCACGGATGTACTCAGAGTACATCCGTACAATAAACATGGTAATAATCCCGTTAATAATATTTATTCTAATGTAAGTGACCATGATAGTTTAAAAAGTTATATTAATATTGTCATCAAAATGCAAAAGCCAAGATTGGTAAAGTATGCACAAACAAGAGCAAAATTATGAATACAACGTTAATGGCATTTATTAAATGTGCCAGTGAATTTTCGATCTCTCCACTATTATTACCGTCGCACTAACACTGTTATCGGTAGATAATTGGCAAAATTTGTTGACCGTGAAATTAATTTGCGCTCCGATAATTACGGTTCGAAACTCAACGTATTTACGCAATAAGTCACTGGGGCCATCATGCGGTATACAGTGAATGGACAGGGTGAGTTCTTTAAATACTTTATTAGATACAAGATACAATTTAACTACGGCTGACCTAACCTACGGCTTATCTATTTGTTTGTGATCGCACGACGGGCGGCTCGGACACCGTCGGAAATGTTCGTCTAGCTAGATGCGCGTGAGACTTCGGTCATTAAATGCCTACTTTGTTTACTGATTTTTCTGTGCTTACCGTCTTCAAGACACAGGTAGTAAGTAGTAGTGTAGGTAGATAAGTTTTTGCGTACGAAATGTGTAAAGACGATCTTAGTGTACGAATAAACCTTTCTGGTTTCTGTTGCACTAATATTTGTATTATTGTGATAAGTTTTGTTTAATAAATAAATAAAAATAAAGAACAAGAAATAATCAACCAGCCTCATGAAGTTCGAGTGGGAAATAACAGTGACGTAATACCGCTGGCTTGTAGGCAATCAAGGGCACCCTTGAGCTGTTAGGCATGGAGTTGACTGCAACTCTTAACTTCGGCACAACCACCGAGTCCAAAGCTCAGACTGCAGCAACAAAGTTGGGCATCCTGAACAAGGTGCGGCAGTATTTCACACCAGAGCAGATCCTTAGCCTGTACAAGGCTCAAGTCCGATCGTGCATGGAGTACTGCAGTCACCTTTGGGACGGATCTGCCAAATACCAGTTGACTGCACTCGACTCGGTGAAACGCAGAGCTATAAGGCTCATCGGTAATGACGCACTTGTCGAGGCCAAGCTTACCAGCCTCGCATACCGGCGTCGTGTCGCCTGCTTGTGTGTCTTTTACCGACTTTACTATGGAGAGTGTGCCGAGGAGCTTTTCGAGCTCATACCACCACCGCCCTTTACCACCGAACCTCCAGACGCACTGCGGGATATCATCCCCTAATAGAAGTTTCACTATGTCGCACTACCGCTTCATGTCATCATTTTTACTGCGCACTGGTAAGAAGTGGAATTCTCTGCCATCGACTGTGTTCCCAAAAACTTATAACCTGAATGCCTTCAAGGCGAGAGTTAATAGGCATCTTCTGGGGCAGCTCGCTCCACCGTCGACATCATCGCTCACCATCAGGCGAGATCGAGGTCAAGACCTGTATTAGGCATTAAAAAAAACTACTAGAAAAATTTATCGAGTCTTCTGGGGCCTCAGTAGCTCAGCGGTCAGAGCATTGGACCGGTTATCCAAAGGTCGTAGGTTTGATTCCCACTCGATTTTCCTGAGGCTGGTTGATTTTTTCTATTACTATTACTATAGTATTGTGAATGCAAAATTTCAAAATAATATAAATACTTTAGTAGAATATTTCCAAGGAAAAGGTTAGGATTTTAATTATTTTTATCTTTATCATTTGTCACGTGTCTTTGTCCGCTCGGCTCGGAGAGTAGAATAGAATAAAATACTTTTTCAACATTTGTGTTTTTGTAATTTGTTCGCAACAAAATTTGCGTTAAAAAATTATATAAACTAAACAAAAAAAAATTATAAATAGCTTGCCTACTTCTTAACTGATCTTTAGTATTTGTAAAAATATTATGATCGGATGTTAATGACGGTAGTTGTTGACATTGAATGGGCGCCTTTGGCTTTCAAAGTAAAAAAGTAAATAGTGTTAAATAATTTCGGCGGGCTGGTTAGAATCACGACAGCTCAATTGGGAGAGCACCTGACCCGGTATGTCAAGGGTGCGGGTTCAAATCCTGCTCGTGGATTTTTTTTCAACATTTGTGTTTTTATAAAATACTTTATTGTACACATAAAAAAAACACATACATGTTAACTTTCAGGTTCAATTAATTTTACATGTTTGCATGATAATGTAATGAAGTCACTTAATGGTGTTATTTTCTGGAGCTAATGCTTGGCAACGTCTCCATACCCACAGACTTCGTATTATAGGCAAAGGCCGACATCATAATCGTAAATTATAAGATAAGCCCCAGTTATTCCAAAATAAAGAGGGAAATTTAGCCAAAAGGATGACGTTATGCCTACGGATTTGCGCAGAGTGTTTTTCTGATATCATTTAGGCATATTTTTATAATTCATTTAAATATACCTATGTGGAATTTTAAATTGAAATCCTTTATAAAATGTATATATTATACGCTGTTCTCTCGGTCGCATCTGGATTTATTTTTAAGTATATACTACTAGTAAATAGCCTATGACTGACCCACTGCTGGGCAAAGGCCATTATAATTGAAAATAAGTCATCACACAATTGATGGGTAATGGCTTAATCACCACGCTTGCCAAATGCGGGTTGGTGATCACAAACCCGGACTATGCGTCGACAAATACAGACACACTTTGCCCGACCTGGGATTTGAACCCGAAACCTTCGGGTATCGGGCCGAGCGTTTTGCCACTCAGCTACCGAAGCGCTAATCTACTACTAGGTATACCTTCAATATTGAAATTAAACCATTTATTTCCTATACCTACTGTTTCCTTGCGTGAGCTATAGCAATTTGCTTTCTTTTCCTTTTACCTTTACGAAATATATTAAGTTACCATCGATTAGAACTGCTACAGACTTGTAACAAATGTATGTACACATACATACCAATTTTATGCAAAAAAGGTATCAAAACCAACATGAAAAAAGTAAAAACTGACACTAGCTTTATACTATCGTTATTTTAAATAGATATTAACTTAATTTAACTAATTACTTTACGGACCTAAGTGGCTATAATGCTAGCTTCTATATTTAGTATGGTGATACTCCATGAAAAAAGAAATAAACGTGTAGAATAGAGCCTAAATAGAAGCTATATTATTATACGAGTATAAGGTACATTTAAAAACTTGACATGGATAAGCTCGCAGAAATTTTGATTAGAAGAAAATGCGAATCAACATTTATTTTACACAGAATTCCATAGCATGTTCATATTGATTAGAGGAGGGGAATGATACAAACGCCAGGCTAATGACACGACCGCTGATCCGGAACGGATTAACGGATTAAAAGATGGAAATGAAAGGTTTTGACAATATTTATAAAACAGGTGGGCATTTGGAAATGTCACGTTGTGTGCACGGGGTATTGTGTAATCTGTAATACCTTAGTTAGTGAATGTTCTGACGTAATAAATGAATGAATGAATGAAAGTATATTTGACTACAACACATAAGCCAAAATATAAAACAACAACAAAATTACAAATACTAACCTAGTCTACTATGTAATACCATTTTTTTTTAATTCTTTTTTCTAGTTGCAGTACAGCCATGTCTCCAGTATTTATCATTAATATTCAGTATTTTTATTAATGCAAAATTTTAATGGATGGTTAAGGATAAGAATAAAATTCCCTATCAGTGGGACTTGACCGAGACATCAAGCGGACTTTTTGAGATAATTTGTGTGAAAGTGACGTTGCACTGTTTTGTTTCGATTGCCAACACTGTACATATACCTACCAGCTGCTTACATTACACTGTTTGTGTCTTTTCCATTCGCTTGCGTGTCTTTCTTAATGAAATTGTCTGTTAGTAAGTGAGTTTTCGGACATCTACAGTATGATGCAGATATTTACTACATACATACATTTAGAAAATAGTAAGTAGCAGAAGAGTGGCAAAGTGGAGAGATCATAAGGAGTTCTTTGCCCCACCAATGGGTAAATAAAGGTTCAGGAAGAAGAAGAAGATGAAGAAGATTGGGAAAAAGGCTACTAGGTGTATAACAAAGGTTTACAATAGGTAATTAGTAAAAATAGTGACGGAACAGAAACACGACTAAGACAAAAAGAAAAATACAAAACAAAAGAAGCGTAGTAGGTATAAAAGTTAATGATGGTATTAAGTTATTTAGAATATGCAAATATCTTTTGTATAAAATAAAAGAATAGAATAAAAGTATCCATTCATAAATTTAAGATTATTATTACAAGACCCAACAGCTTAAAACGAATGGTAATGAAATGATCTCCTTTCAACATGATGTCGAGATTCTTGGCGGGCACTCCGACACAAGAAAAGGTATGACATGATTAAAAGATTGTATGCTATCAAGTATATTGTAACATAAAACTCTAACTCTATTATAAATATGTAAATTTTTAGCATTTCATCAAAGCCGATACGTACCTAACGGTGCTCGAGAGCAACAACTTCTATTAGTAGTACCTACTACTACGAGAACGCACCGTTATACCACAAAAATTGAGAACCCAGAAAGTAAGCTTAATAATATATACCGCCCTCGAGCGACGCATACATAGATCCTCTAAAACGCTGGACACACAAAAAAGACGTAATACGCGGACGGGGCACGGACAAATGTCTCTTCCGCGTCCCTTTCATACAAAATGTATAGAAGCGTGAAAAGACAGGGCGCGGACACGGCGCTTACTCGTCTGCGCCCTATTGTAAAACCTACAGAAAGGACAGGGCACGGGCACGAGCGGACGAGGGACGGGGGAGCGGGCGGGAGCGCGGGTGCCGGGCGCGGACTCGCGCGTCGCTGTCACGCACAGCTACCTGCGTCATTGAATGGTTGCGACGTATTTAGAAAAGGAAGATCATCGTCTATTATCACGAGACGAGTGTCTTTTCTATATGTTTTGCGTCGCGACGCTTCTATACTTTTATATGAAATGGACGCGGAAGAGACATTTGTCCGCGCCCCGTCCGCGTCTTACGTCTTTTCTGTGTCCAGCGCTTTACAGACACGTAATCTCGGACGTCTCAAACCATGCGTGTGCGTTGCTTGAGCGCATTTGCACGAAACTTGCCTTCTGCATTCTCCTTATTTTGTGGTTATACCATGAATGAAATTGAAAGCTATTTTTAGAGACGATGGAGCGTACAAAGTATAAACTTTGCGGTTTTAATAGAAAACAATTTGCCGCTGCAAACATTTATCGACGAAGTTTTAAATTTACTTGTGGCTGCGAGAAGCCATTAAACATTTCAGTTTTATCATAAAACAACGTTCCGAAATAAAAAGGAGTTTTATGTCAATATCCAAAATGATAAAGACGTTATTATACTATTCTGTTTTGAGATTACTATTAATATAATTTGAAAAAGTGTTGAAAAAGAAACCGCTAGTAGAATTTGAAACCGCATACCGAGTGAAGTATACTTTCTATTATGGTATTGTGTCTCTGTTCAAACTGTGCGAATTTATCAACACTATCTACTCTCACTTTGTAAGCCGATGGAGCCTTATTCAATGTCAACATCATCAACATTCGACCACAACATTTTTACAAATATCAAAGGCAGTTGAGAATAGGCAGACTATATTTAATTTTCTTGTTATTTTTATTCAGAGAATCGAATGACCTTAATCTCACCTATGATTAAGGCGGAAGAGGAAGCATTTTACCCGACATCAAACTACTGAGGTACTGAACACCTTTATCTCCTTGTATCGGAACACAATATAATGACCCTTACATTGATGGGTACAGCCTTTATCACCACACCATCTATTGTTTTCTATAGTTTCGCTTCCCAATTATTCTGCTTAGCCCTTAGATCGACTGAAAGAGAATGCCATTTGGCATTAAGTCAGCCTTTTGTACATATTTTTATTGTACAATAAATATTAAATAAATAAATAGTTATATTGCTAGTTTAATTTTACCCGAACAATAAACTTCAGCGTTCCATGCAAGAACTTAATAATTTATACTTCGTTGCAGAAATACCGCTTGGACGCGCCACTATACACGGTACACAAACCACAGTCCTTATTTTATTATTATATATCTACCCTTTTTTATTTGGTCTCTCCCCTGGCTGAAATACAACCGCCGCGCACGCACCACACCAGTCGTCCTCGAACAGTCTATCGAGTGTCATTGAAAATCTTGACATCTACGCGCGCGGAAACTTTATATTATAGAAACCGTTAAAATTGATATATTTGGAACAATCAACGTGTTGTGAATGTACATTCTAGTGTAGTGCATTTGGTGATACAGCCCTGGTGCAGCGAGGAGAATCTACCTATAGTATACAGCAAGTAAGCCTTATCCTCCTTTCCTCTATAATAAATCACCCATATTTATTTGGTCCTTCGAGCCGGATCCTTTCTTCATCAGATACTCACCACGCTTACACTCATTGACACATTCATACGCATAAAACAGTTTTCAATTTTACAAGTCATAGACGCCATCTTACTACAAAACGCATTCCTTTGTCCATTTCGCCATTACGCCTTTATAATAATATTTTGAATCATACGCATACAAATTGTAAATTCAAGTAAATTCCTTTTTTATAATTCGCAACAAAACAATTAGCCTTAGAATACAATATTCATTATTATACGTATTTAAAATCCTATATAATTCATAGATTTCGTTTAGACCAATATAGAACTTATTTGCATACCGCTAACGCTCAATTTAATTTAAACGCTAACGCATTTGAAGTTTCTCGACTCAATTCAAGTAGCAACGTAGATAACGCTTTCCGCTCTTTTATTCACAAAGTTATTTCACCTACCGCCATAAAATGCCGCGCGACAGACAGACATCGACGATGACCAACCCGAAACGAAATCTATTGAATTAGAAAATAAAATTGCTGTACATGATGCTAAAAGAAATGGTATTTTTGAAATGTTGCAAGACATTTACAATTTATCTACTCAAATCCACGTAGATTTCAAAGCAAAAGAATTATTTTTAATCCGTTGTAAATCGATTGAAAAATTACGCAATGATTTTATTAGAACAGTTGAACAGCTAAATTTAGCAATTATGAATTCTTCTAGCAAATCTAAACCTAATTTTCAGCTTTAAAATCATTCGATGAACTGTACTGTTACCTAAAATATAAGCATGACGAGGTCTTGTCTACCAGTGCTTCCACCAGCATGCCACCGACTCAATCAGCTGTTAATTACGACATCTTGAATAAAAAATTACCTGCCTTAGAATTAATGTCATTTGACGGTTCACCCAATAAATGGGTAATGTTTTACGAAAATTTTAACTCACTGATTCACAGTAATCCAAACTTGTCAAATGCAGAAAAGGTTTAGTACTTAGTGGGCAGACTTCAAGGTCGCGCTGTCACTGTGTGTGCCGGTATCCCGCCCATAGAATATATCGAAAAGTATCAGGATAAAAGAACTCTGGCGACAATGTATTTTAATCAAATACTATCTTATAAGGGCAGTCAGTCCGCATCACAAAATTCCATAGACGCTTTTTTAGAAAATTTCGCCTCAGCTCAAACAGCACTTAGACAGCTTCAATTTGACGACTTAGCCGACTTCATGATAACGCATTTGGCGCTTTCCAAACTAGATAAAGACACCGTGTCTTTATTTGAGCAATCGCATAGGGATCAAGACATCCCTAGTTTTAATACATTATTAAAATTCTTAAAAGAACAAAGTAAGTTTTATTCGATACGCTCTTCAGACGCTTATAAACCTTCTACAGTAAATTATAGTAAAACGCAAGCAAGTAGGACCCAAACGCAAAATAAAAATTATAAAAATCCAACTCTGCAGATATACAAAGGATGTATTTTAACGTAAATTTAATTCCAGAACATCATAAGTTCCAAAGAATATTATTTAGAATTAACGCTAACGAACCGGTTTCTACTTACGAGTTTAATTGTGTGTCTTTCGGTGTTTCGGCTTCTCCATTCCTGGCAATGCGAGTTGTTAGGCAATTGGCAGAGGACGAACGCGAACGCTGGCCTGAAGCAGCCTGGGCTGCGGTACGCCATTTTTATATGGATGATTACGTATCATCACTGCCCTCTGTTGAGTCGGCCGAGCAACTATACCAGCAGCTGGTACAGATGTTCATGGCCGGGGGGTTTAAACTCGTCAAATGGATTTCAAACAGTCCGGAGCTTATGCAACGTATCCCCGCTCATCACCGCGCGAGTGATATTATCGAGTTCGAGGATGATACACACGCAAAAATTATAGGTTTAAAATGGAAACCCAAAGAAGATCATTTCTTCTTTAATATTAATATAGATAACTCTAAAGGTACTAAACGCAATATTTTGTCTGTAGCGGCGCGCTTATTTGACCCGCTTTCACTTGTCGGTCCCGTGACCGCTTTATTAAAGTTACTTATCCAGGAGTGCTGGAAACAGAATTTAGGATGGGACGACGACGTACCCAGTTATATAAATGATCAATGGAAGCAGTTTCAAAACGAACTTCATTTGCTAGGTACATTAAAAATACCGCGTCACGTGGGTATCTTCTCCAACACGCGCTATGTAACGCTGTTAGGATACGCAGACGCAAGTGAACGCTGCTACGGCGCTGTTATATATTTGCGCACGAGCAATACTAAGTTTGACGCTGGTCATGTAACGCTTTTGTGCGCTAAGTCTCGCGTTGTTCCGCTTAAAAATGTTAATCTTGCACGTCTCGAGCTTTGCGCTGCCTTACTGCTATCCAACCTGTTGGTTGCAGTGCGTGATTCTATTGGTGAACGAGTTAAAGTTACCGAAATCGCCGCATTTTCTGACTCCACTGTAGCACTTTCATGGATACACGCACCGCCTTATAAATTTCATACGTTCGTAGCCAATAGAATCTCCGCAATAAATGAAA
The DNA here is from genome assembly GCA_947562085.1 of Eudonia lacustrata. NCBI lineage: Eukaryota > Metazoa > Arthropoda > Insecta > Lepidoptera > Crambidae > Eudonia > Eudonia lacustrata. The sequence goes on along the minus strand of OX387315.1, from coordinate 5,785,685 downwards.
ATATACCGGCTCAGCATTGGTATCACATTCCCGGCTTAGACAATCCCGCAGATATAATTTCTCGCCCAGTGACGCCTAGCAAACTTATTAAAAATAAACTATGGTTCTATGGTCCATCATGGGCTACGCTTCCGCGGTCTGAGTGGCCTATAACTATTTTCGACAATAAAAATACAGAATTACCAGAGCTCAAAACAGTAACATTATTAAATGTTAACGTAATAAACGTAGAGGATTCGTTATTTTATAATTTAGCGCATAGAATTTCGAAGTGGACTAAATTCCTACACGCTTGTGTTTATGTCTTACGCTTTACTAAACTTATAAAATCACACGGCCTTGTCTCGGTTGATGATATAGAAAAGGCCGAAACTTATGTTCTTCGCAGCGTACAGGAAAAGCATTTTAGTACTGATTTACTCGCTTTAAAACAAGGTAAAACTTGTAGTCCCGCTTTGCAGAAGCTGAATGCTTTTCTTGACGATAAGAACTTAATCAGAGTAGGTGGTCGTTTGCGACACGCTCGGTTAACGTTTCGACAGCGACATCCGATTGTTCTGCCTGCGAGGGATCCTATAGTTCATTTACTCGTCGACTTCTATCACATATCGAATTTACACGCTGGTCCTAGCCTACTGCAATCAGTTCTTACGCAGAACTATTGGATTGTCGCAGCTAGAAACATGATTCGTAAACGCTACCAACAATGTAATATTTGTTTTAGACATAAACCTAAAAGTAGTAATCCCATTATGGGAGATTTGCCTTACTTCCGCGTTAGTCAAGTCAAAAGTTTTGTTTTTACTGGCGTAGACTACGCTGGTCCATTCTATGTTACGCCTTATCGCCGCCGCGGAATAAAAAGTACCAAAGCTTACCTCTGTCTATTTATATGTCTCACTACAAAGGCACTTCATTTGGAGCTGGTCTCAGATTTGAGTTCTGAGCTCTTTCTAGCCGCTTTCAAACGGTTCATAAGTAGAAGAGGTCCCGTCTCCATGATAGTTAGCGACGGAGGCACAAACTTTGTGGGTGCAAAGAGAAGACTTGATGAAATTTACACACTCTTAGCATCCGAATCGCATAATAATTACATAGATCAAAATCTGTCAGACTTGCGTATACAATTTAAAAGAAACCCCCCTTTGAGTCCACACTGGGGCGGCATTTTGGAAACAAACGTAAAATCAGTTAAAACGCATCTTATTAAAGAAATTGGAAATCAAGTTTTGACATATGAGGAGCTTAATACCGTATTGGTTCAAATTGAAGCTATTATGAATAGCCGCCCTCTAACGGTTTTAAGTTCAGACCCAGCCGATTTAACCGCTCTAACGCCAGCGCACTTCTTAAATATAACTCCTCTCAAGTATTTACCTGCAGAAGATTTTAGCCAGGTTCCTGAGCATAGGCTCAGTCGCTACAACTTACTTAGTAAGCTAGTACAATCTTATTGGCAAAGGTGGAGTACTGAATATCTCTCATCTCTTCAAAGCAGACTAAAATGGAATACTCCATCTAAACCTATTCAGGAAAATTGTGTGGTGGTAGTACGCGAAGACAACTCCCCTCCGTTAAGTTGGCCTCTTGCTATCGTAGAAAGGCTTTTACCAGGCAGTGACGGAGTGAGTAGAGCTGCAAAAATTAAAACGAAAACTGGCACTTACGTGCGACCTGTCGTACGCCTTTGCCCGCTACCTTCACAATAAAATCGATTGCATAATTATTTCAGTTATATTTTATATACACATATATTTATATTAATTAAGTTCAACGCATTCAATTGGATATCTATACATTTGTTTGACTAGCTTACTTATTTGCTCCGCTATCTCTTATTTACTCAGAAGGAGAACCTTCAGGCCGGGGGAAATGGACGCGCCACTATACACGGTACACAAACCACAGTCCTTATTTTATTATTATATATCTACCCTTTTTTATTTGGTCTCTCCCCTGGCTGAAATACAACCGCCGCGCACGCACCACACCAGTCGTCCTCGAACAGTCTATCGAGTGTCATTGAAAATCTTGACATCTACGCGCGCGGAAACTTTATATTATAGAAACCGTTAAAATTGATATATTTGGAACAATCAACGTGTTGTGAATGTACATTCTAGTGTAGTGCATTTGGTGATACAGCCCTGGTGCAGCGAGGAGAACCTACCTATAGTATACAGCAAGTAAGCCTTATCCTCCTTTCCTCTATAATAAATCACCCACCGCTTGCAAAACGCAAACTTAATACCATAGGGATTGCAAAATTGAGCATGCTCCTATGATTGGTCTGGAGAGGTTAACTGAAATTAGTGATGCAAACCTTGGATGAAGTTGCTCTGCCATGAAACTAAGTAAGAAGCAAATTGTATAATATATGAATAATATTCGCTGTCCTCTTAACATTATAAGAAAATATTAAATATTATATAATAATATAAGAATCCTGTCGCGTTTATTTTTCATTTGATTTTACCACCAGCCTAGGAATACATCATCAGTTTTAAATTCTTAGCTGCAACACTACACCAAAACAAATAATATACAGGTAGGTATATATCCTTTTTACAGCTTGCAACTCAACTCATCCAGAGACAATGATAGGTCAAATAAAACATTTTTTTTTATTTCTTTGCGATTATATATTTTCAATAAACCTTTTTTGTTACCGTAACGGCGATAAACGCTAACCAGTGTTCGACTCATATAGGTACATGTATATTCTCTTATTGCCAATGTCGACTCTAGCACCAACAGTTTACAGCCTCTAATCCCCCGCACCCATCACCGATCTCTTATTAGTGACGACACGCGGGCAAAGCTACCACTTGACAGTTTATGAGGGTTCGGTGATGAAAAAGTCGCATAACATGAGCTATAGTACTTACTAATCATGGTTTATAGGTCACAAGTGAATAAAATATTATGTACACGACTAAGTTTGTTTGAGTAATTAGCGGGGATTTTTTTTACATTTATATAGGAGTAGAAAAAAGTGTATAACGACAGGCAGAGCATAAAACAAACCATGAATATAAGCAAACTTTAATATGGTACCAACGCGAAAAAGGTATACGTTTTTGTATGAAAACGCTGACTCCTTTTACTGCCTCTGGGAAACAGACGTGGGCTAAGTTTATTATGTAAATTTATTTCTAGGTAGGTGTAATATGCGTAAGCACACATAATGTGAATTCAGCTCTGAATTTGTAAATTTTTTATATTCTTTATTTATAACGGGTAAGCACTTGATCTTCCCACTGACGATGATAAAGCCGAAAGTGGAAGCGTACTTCACCCTGATCCTCAACAACTGAGGCACTGGCTATCTTATCTCAAACTGCCGGAACACAACAACGCTACCAACATTAATGTTACGGCGACATTTTTAGATAAGAGAAAGTAGGTTAACCAGGCAGACCTAATACAAACCTTACCATCAACCATACCGAGTACAAACATGTGCTCGGTAAAAGATACGGGACCGGTGGCCTTAACCACTAGACCACAGAAGCGGTTAAAAAATTTACATTATGTGAGGTAAAAATGCAGTGCAGTACAACCATTTTCGAGATGTAGCCTGCGGCGAGCCGCGTAGGTTTTTATGGCGAAACTAGGCCACAGACGGAGCACTCCAACTATAAAACGCGGAAACTTTTTTAATACCGTTACGGATGTCTTCTATGAAACAACTCTCCGCGCGCAAAACATAGTATTCAAACAAAAAAATGTTACCATTATTTTGATGTAGCGAGCGAGCGTTACGAAACTCTGCTACACGAGTGAGCATAGACAGTGCTACGGAAACCGTAGATGAGTGTGCTACGACGTATCCTCCTCCATTGTTATCAGACGTTGACTATTATTATAAAGTATCAGGAAAGACAGTTGAAATAACTTATAGGTAATTTAAGTGTATTCTGCTTTACATCACTAGTTATTTTAATTTTTATTAAAAAGATATAATATACTGAGTCAGTTTTTTAACTGATTTAAATGTTGGGTTAAGACTTCTTCTGAGAGCTTATTCCGTGCTGTGACTTTGTGATTAGTAAGAATAATAACATTTTGCTTATTTATGTTGTTCCTATTTGTATTTTTTGTAAGATTTATGCAATTGTTTGTTTCCTAAATAATGAAAAATAAAAAAATAATTATTTTGTTGTACCGAATAGATAAAAATAAAGCCAATAATATATAGGTACATAAATAATTAAAACCGTTGATTGGCTCCAGTAGTTATCGTAAGGTCGTTGTTATTACCCACCAGCCAGCATGGTGGGTTACGGTCCGATCTCACCATATTATTATGTTTAATGTAGGAAAACTTACGCACACCTGTAACACGTTTATAGGCTGATGATAATGATTATCATAAAAAGGCAATTCAGATTTTTTGCAGCTGTCTACTAAAACGAATTATGTGAAATAATAATGTTCTTTTAAAGAAGTAAACAGACAACGTACTAACACCCGTATTTATAAACGAGTAAAGCCACATACTGAAGCAAAGATTTTATATTCTTTAGTAAACCGATGAAGTTAGAAACGTCAAAAGTTAGAATTCTCAAGCAATTGTCACCAATATCTTAACTCAAGCAATCTTTAGGTTTCTCAAAGAATTCATAGTGACAAGCTAGAATTGATTCAACGAAAAAACTTAAAAACTACTGGACCGATTTAAAAAATTCTTTAGAATGCTACATTAGAGCTGAGTAACATAGGCTATATTAAAAAAAATGTCCACCCGTGCGAAGCAGGGACGGGCTGCTAGTTTAAAATAAACTGAATTAGTACAGTCAGCATCAAATTTAACGATGCTATGTAAATGTCAAAAAATATATTAGGATTTAAGAAAAGACTTCGCCGTATAATAAATGTGATGAAAGTATGTTTGACCTGCGTAAAGTAACTCCGGGAAAAGATTGAAAACATTCCATATCCTTCCAAACAAACATATACATCCAATTGGCATATCCATATCCGCTTAATATATCCAGCCTTATAAGATCCTTACAACTTTATAAGTCTTGCAAATGACAAAGTTGCGCTAAGTTATCGAGTTAGCATATGAATATCCGCATAATATATCCTGACTAATAAGATTCTTACAATCTCCATCTACTTTGTATTTCACTTTGGCCACTTGTAACTTACGCGTTCTAATGTTATATTTTCTTATAATGCTCGTAATGTGCAGGTCTATAAAAGCATTTTTAATCATCGTCATAATCAGCCCGTATCTGTCCACGGGTGGATATAATACTGTAACGTTGTCGTTGCAATTTACTCAACGTTATATTTTTATGCTATGGATTTTATAGCCTCCTTAGTGGTTTTAAAAACTATCTGTCAAATTTATATGTACGGTTCTGAAAAAGAATATGATCAGTCTTTCAAAATTCTTACGTATAACAACATTATCCTACTTCCTACTATATATCCTACTAATATTATAAATGCGAAAGTTTGTGTGTATGTATGTTCGTATATTTGTTGCTTCTTCACGCTGCAACGGGTGGATGGGTTTGGATGAAATTCGGCATACAAATTGTTTATAACCTGGAATAACACATAGGATACTTTTTATCCGGATATTCCCATGGGAACGGTAACCACGCGAGTGAAACCGCGAGCGGCCGCTAGTTTTTATATAGTTTCATCGATTGTGAAGTTATTATTTAAAATGAAAACCTGTTTTCATAAACAGGTTTTTCTGCTTAGCTTTAAATTTGACCATTACTGATCTCCGAGCACCTCGGCTCTTAGCCGGGCTGTCTAGCTCCTGACTCCTACTGTCTGCGACTGTGTCAAACTGTTGCAAACCTTTTTAATTACATATTCGATGATTTAAATAATCATCCAGACTAAAGAGGTTTACATACAAATAAATTAAACTAACTTTTACTATGAGCTGCATATAAACTCCTTACAGTACTCTCATTAGTAAGTGTGCTACCAGAGTGAACGAGAGTGCGGCAACAGTGCCGTGATCTTGAATTAACGTACGAGCTGCAGCTACAGCCACACATAGTTAATTTATTATTGTGTGAATTTGGGTGTCTTATATATTATAAATGAAACACACAATTTAGGTGTACACTATAAAATACTTATATCATTATAAAGTACAATCGTAATCAAATATTAATTTATAAATTGGACACAACAAAATATTTACTTACGCCTCGCTCGACCAGTTTTGAAAGCTGCGTTATTAAATTTAATAACGTAATATATCCGCATGCCAATGTATAATTTTTTTAAATATATTATTGGAAAGCATTTACATGGAGGTACATATTTAAGGTCGGACATAATATATTATCAAAAATAGTTTTGGCTAGTTTTGAATACTTATGTAATCAATTTTTCTATTTCCAATAAAGAAACAAGGTTTAAATAAGATCGGCAGCGCTCAGTGACATACTTGTTATTCTCCGTTACTACAGCAACATACGCTGCCCGACCCGCGTTTGCGATGACAGCCGCGTCATCAGGTACTCCTTTCTCATGCTTTTCTCGTGTGCTAATGTAGGTGAACTACGAGTTTGTGTGCGTGCGTTTCGGAGCGCTTGTGTAAAGTTGCCGCACTCTCGTTCACTCTGGTGCTACTAAGCCCGATCTTATTCTTCTGCTTTCTCCCGCTTTTTTGAGAGAGTTTGTTGATTGCCTCAGACGGCATTTTAAGTGACACCAGACTATAACTCGCCGGAGGGCGTCCTACACTACGTTTGCGGAGTCACAGTCTCCACTCCAGAATACGACTTCGCCAGAGCGGTTACCCCATTGAGAATGCTCCGATCAATATGATGCTAACTATACGCATAGAATTTAAATTCAACCAATTCATCTCACTGTAACCAAGTTATTTATGTGCCTCCACTTGAGCTTATCGTCTTATGCAGACGTCTACTGCCTCCTATCTCTTGTGGAAAAGGTATTTGGAGTGGGTTATTAATTATTCCTTCGTTTTGCTACTAAAATTAATAGGCAGTGGGAAATTTATTAAAGACTGATTGATTTCGGTCTATTCAAATCTTTATTGCAGCCAAATGGCATTTTCTACATGTTAAACATTTGCGCTGTATAGAAATTTTAGAGAACGGAACAAGATACAACACATATATTTATGACTGTTGTATCCTCATAATTATTTGTATTACTTAAACAACGTGTAACAAAAGTTGTGGTCAAAATGAAAAGATCCATAGTGTATCCCATCTAGAACTTGTATGTGTTGTTATTAAGACATAACTGTTAACTTTAATTTGTCATGCAATGGTTAATGAAATATTTATATTTGTGAAGTGATGCGCGTCAGGCGCATATAAGCAAGCAGCAGTAATAATAGTTATTACACAAAGGTTACTAAACCACTAGGGCTGAGACTTGTTTATTTTGATGTGACGTCTCTATAGAAATATTAAAAATTAAAAATTGCATAACACATTAAAGTTAATAATCATGCCTTAATAACTCTGCATCCAAGATCTAGATCGGATACACTTTGAATCTTTTCATTTTGACCATACCTTTCTGTTACACGTTGTATAAATACACTGGCCTGCAAAATTAAGTATCACACTTAAAATTGCAATAACTTTTTAAGTACACAAGATATACTTTCGAAACAAAAAGGAAAATGTTACTAATGTATAATTTACTTTAGTTTTAAAGAACGCTGATAAAAATTGCTGCAAAACGTTTTTTATTTAAAAATCTTTAACTTCTATAGTTTAGAAAATAAATAAATATTAAAAGTGTAGTACTTATTTTTGCAGGCCAGTGTATATATTATTCAAAAATAAATTTTATATGCATAAACTACCACTAGAGAATTCTTGGCGGGAAAGTAAAGAGTTATGTCTGCGGTTTTGTTTTATTTTCTAAAATTTGTGTTATGTCGAATATTAATGTGAAATAATGGTGGATTATTAACCGTTAAGTGTTCGTGAGTGCGCATGAGTGTTGGCAAATGAAACAAAACAGTGCAACGGCACTTTTTAAATTCTCTCAAGAAGTCTCCGCGTGAGGACTTAGTAAAGCCCCACATCTTTACTGAGATACTCGAGGGTTTGGGGTATATCATATCTCACTTCTCATTTCTATTATCATTCATCATCATTACTGGAAGGAAATATTGTTTATTTATGTATTACTTGTAAGAAAAATTACTTTGAAACTGGCTAAATGTGCTAATTGCACCTAAGCCATCAACTAAAGGAAAAAAAAACTACCACTAAAACATAGTAACTACTTTATTAACTAATAACTAGACAGAGTATTGTAGTATTGTAGTATCGGCCGGTGTAGAATCGGTGGTCTCAGGGGAGTTCGATAATATTTACTTATTTCAACATAAGCCTATTAACAAAACCCTGTTATGCTGAAAACTTTACACATAAATAATAGCACATGGGGTCATAAACCTTTGCGTTAGTCCAACGCGGATTGCCGGGCTTTTATGAGTAGGTACCATCTTACAACAACTAGCTTAAGGCGACGCATCGCTAAACAGTAAATCTCATACGTTTTGATACGAGCGTTTGCGCCCCGTACCATAAGAAAAACTGTTTTTTTTTTCCTTCAAATTAAAACTACAAATTATTTTTAAAAAATGAACTACAATTTTGAAGTGTGTGTTAAGTCTAATCTACTTAGATAATTTTGATGCTTAAATCGGTCTGGTTAGCCTGTTAAATGTGAATCTATGTTTTAAAAGAGGTTACTTTGATATTTTTTCCTCTGTTGTAAAAGTTGAAAAATCGTGTTTCTGCAACTAACAAAATTAAGTCAATTAAATGAAAAATCATGTCATCAAATATCACTTTCATATGTTTTGTTTGTTGTTTGTTTGTCTCTACCACAAGCTAGAACCAGTAATAGCATAACTATCATTATTCACTAACCAAGTTGTGCCGCATAGTTTGTGGAGTATGTTATTGCGAGTTGATAGCTTTTGGCCCAGCTTAGTAAGATGTTCCTTGTATGTAAGCGATCTATCCAAAGTTACACCGAGATACTTAGGAAATGGGTTGAACTGCAGTTTTTCACCGTTGAAATGTATTGCGGGTTGGTAGCTAGCGAGGCCGTTATTAAGGTGAAAGCATGATACCTCGGTCTTGCTAGCACTGGGGATTAGACGCCAGGAATTAAAGTACTCAGAGAGCTTAGCAAGGTCAGTGGTAAGTATCTCCTCGCCAGCTTTCATAGATCTGCTCTGGGCAACGAGTGCGATGTCATCCGCGTATATGAATTTAGTTGCTGAGGTTTCAGGTAGGTCCTGGATGTAAAGGTTAAACAGTTTTGGAGCTAGCACAGACCCTTGAGATAGCCCGTTGTTCAGTTTACGTCTGGGACTTTTAGCGTTGCCGAGATATACCTCGAATTCCCTCTCGCTCAGCATACTTGTTATGAGGTCAACGATTTCCTTGCTGGGGATTATGGTCAGCAGTTTTTTGACAAGGCCATGCTTCCATACAGTGTCATACGCCGCAGACAGATCTATGAAAACCGCTGTCGATTTTAGGTTTCTCTGGTATCCGGCTTCGATGTAGGTGGTAAGGGCTAGCACTTGATCAGTACAGTTTCTGCCTTGTCGGAAGCCCGCCTGCTCGACAGGAGTCGCTGAATCTATGAGTGGCTCTATTCGGGTAAGTAGCATTCGTTCAAGTAACTTAAAGGTACAGCTCAAAAGTGCTATCGGGCGATAATTTACAGGTTGGTGTTCGGATTTACCTGGCTTTAGAATAGCTATCACTTTGGCTAATTTGAACTGTCTTGGAAGCCTGTTGTGCATGAGGATGTAATTAAAGCACGACGTAAGCCACGTCACCGCCAGTGGACCCATATGCCGGAGGAATTCATTGTAGATATTATCCGGGCCTGCAGCTTTGTTATTTTTTAGTAATTTTATAGCCCCTAATGTTTCCCCGACAGTAAAGGGCCTAGATAATTCTTGACCGGATGGACATTGGCGCTTTAGCGTAGCGAGTTCCTTTCTGACTTGCTTTGTGAACGCTGCATTTCTTTTGGTTCTTGTTACCTCTACCATTCGATTTGCAATGGCGTCCGGCTTTTTTTATACTTAGCTCGGCAAATGACTCCATCCCACCTGATGTTAAGTGGAAATGAAGTCCAGACGCGAAGACAACTGGTGCAGCGTGGAAACGAACGTAGCATCAGTCAACTTCACTCTGCCGGCCCACAAGGTGCTTCTTCACGCCTCTCTTGAAGGACCCCATATCATAGGAAGGAGGGAAAACGTGTGCTGGTAGACTATTCCATCTTTTGGAGGTGCGACAAAGAAACGAGTCACCAAATTTCTTTGCGCGCGATGGGATATTTGAGACAGTGAATCGGTGACTCCGAAGAGCAGCACGTGTACTCCTATGAAGAAAGGGAGAAGGTGGGATGAGGTCAAAGAGCTCTTCAGAGCACTCGCCATGGTATAAGCGGTAAAACACGCTGAGTGACGCAACATCTCTACGCAATTGCAGAGATTCGAGAGTATTTACCACTTCTGCATTGCCGATAATGCGTTCAGCGCGACGCTGCAATCTGTCCAAGGCATCGAGAAGGTACTTAGCGGAACCGTCCCAGATGTGCGAGCAATACTCCACGCAAGACCGTACCTGTGTGTTGTACATAAGGCAACTGGTCCGGCGTAAAGAATCGCCGCACTCTGTTCAGAATTCCGAGTTTTCGAGAGGCTGTTTTGATCACGGCTTCGATGTAGTCCCTTTGGTTCAGATCGCAGCGTATCGTCATACCGAGCATGTTGATACTGCTCTGCAGGCGTAGAGATGTACCCTGAAGAGTTGGAAGGGGAAGGAATGGTGACTTTTTTGCCGTGAACGCGCACACCTGTGTTTTCTTGGCATTGAACTCAACCAGATTATTGGTGCCCCAATTAGATATGAGATCCAATACCCGATTGAGCTCAATGACAAGATTAACTCGATTCACTTCGGTTTCGACCTGCCCTACCGCTGGGTGACCGTTATATCCTCCATGAACCGTACTATCATCTGCATAGCAATGAATATTTCCAAGTGGAAGCATATCATTGATATGCAGAAGGAACAGCGTGGGGGATAGAACGGACCCCTGAGGGACACCAGCGTTCACTGACATGAGCCGCGAAGCGCATCCATCAGATATAACACGGATTCTGCGCTCATGCAGGAAGCCAGCGACCCATTTGCAGAACTGAGCAGGCAGACCGTATGCCGGGAGCTTGGAGAGAAGAGCTTTGTGCCAGACCCGATCAAAAGCCTTGGCTATGTCAAGGCTAACAGCCACCGACTCACCACGCTTGTCAATAGCCTCACCCCAAAGATGTGCAACGTACGCTAGAAGATCACCCGTTGACCGTTTCGGCCGAAACCCGTATTGGCGATCGTGAATTATGGAGTGTTCTTCTAGGTAGTGGACAAGTTGTTTATTTAAAATGCGCTCCATTACTTTGCACAAAACTGAAGTTACGGCTATGGGGCGGTAATTCGATGGATCTGACCGATCTCCTTTTTTGGGGACCGGTTGCACATTAGCTTCTCTCCAAGATTCCGGCCTTCGGATTTCGTTTGCCTTAGAGCGTCTTTCAAAAGAACTCGATCACAGAAGGAAGGGACTTCCGAATAAAAAATATTACTTTGATTCCGAACCAAAGTTCCCGCCTTGAGGAATAAAGCACACTATACACACACAATAGAGAATAAACCAGTTTGCCTTATCTTTCCTGCACTCGTGAAGTTTGAATAAAAAATAACGTTGAGTAAGAAAGCCTTTACACATCTCAAAGTGACCGTGATTTGAACTAGGGGTAGCCTCTGATAGCGAGGGTCAATGGATATTCGATACGGCTGCTATCATCCTTTCTTATTAAGAACACTTTTTGTAGCTATTTCTTATATCGAGTTTGTGGATATATTTATTGATGTTGATATTAAGTTCAAATTAAATGTGTTTTCATGTTTAAGCTTATAATAATTTCTTTGCATACGAGTACGATGTATATAATTATTGTTCTGAGACAATGACACTTCTTTTTTCATTAATTTCTTTCTTTCTACGATCGTGGAATAAAGTTACTTTGCTAAGCTGGTTCTTCAGATGCCTTTAGTCTCGGTTATTTTCGTGATACTTGTACTATTAACCTCTGATATGAGCAAGCGATATAACCAAGACCGTGGATTGCACGTGGCCCAGGCTAGCGCAGGATCGAGGCAAATGGCATAAGCAAAGAGAGGCCTATGCCCAACAGCGGGTTGTAATGATGATGATGATGAGCAAGCGCTGATCAGCGCCACCAAACAATTCAAATCTATTGTGTCTGTATTCACGGTAGACGACGGATTAAGCCGCATTGAGTCAGTGTGGTTATAATGATTGATTGCCACCCGATCTCTTCATGTGGGAAGCCTGAAGTCCATAATTGGCACACATAGAGCTGCTGCTCTATGTTGGCACACCATAATTAAATTCATTTATTTATATCATTGGGTTTGTTATAATAATTATGACTAGTTTCGATTAAAACTTAAACATCGGATAAATATTTTATATTCTTCAAAAGTAGCAATAGCAAGCCGCTTATAAGCACTGGAAAGGTTCACAGATAATATAAGGTTAATGAACTGTGTTTATAAAAAGCCTATGAATTACAAGACACGTTTCTAAACAAGTGTTAGGTATAGCTAAATATGTTTAGATATCCCCTGAGGCGCTGAGCTGAACTTTTTGCAAAAACGCAGCCGCTTTATTTTGATGATTGCTTTAGGTCTAGATGGAGTTAAAGAGTAGATAGTCGTGTATTTTTAAGTCGACAAATTCTTGACTAATGTGTTTGATAATAATACTGAAAGAGTAACATGTTTTTTTCTATCATCATAACTATAAAAAAAAAGAAAATCGATAAGTAGGTGCCTACCACAAGCAGTACGTACGTATTTTTTAATTTATCTGTATGTTATGCACATTTATTTTTAAAAAGATATATTAAAATAACATTAGTTATGTTTGTGATACCATACCAATGGGGCAGTGGCTCAGGCTGGCTGGACAGGAGAAGGGAAAATCAAGTGAAAAAGAGGAGGACTTATACTCAGCAGTGGGTAGATGTAGGCTAATAAGCTAGATAGATAGATACCAATACAAATATATGAAAATAATAAATAGGATGATATTCCTCAATAACTTCGCTTTAACACAACTCTTCACTTTCTCAGCAAGAATCTAATAACCTCTTAATTCCCATGATGACGTGAATATACTTTTAGTGCGAGAGTGCCCGGCACCCATCGATCAAGCTATCCGTCAATGTCATCCAATCGCGATCACTTGTTACTCGATCGGTGTCAATATATACCAACTAACTTCATTTATAGATGTGTAACCTAAAATACCTGTTGCTTTAGGTCTTACGTTTTCTGTTCTGCTTTATAATATTGAGATTAGATGCTTTAATCTGGACATTTTATTTGGAAAACCTTGAAACGGATTTTTTGTGTCCTATGTTTACGTCTAATTTGTCATATTTTTTAAAGTAGAGATCTACGAATAGAAATCATTATTAATAAATTTGTTTTTAACTAGCAGTGGGACTGTATAGGCAAATACTTCTACTTACTGATAATTCATGCTTACTGTTATGAACACCTTGAGCTTTAAAGCTGACTTAAAGATTATAGACATACTGCTAGGTAGACTGGCTAAGAATAACTGACATTTGACAGAAAATAGAAAAAAATGACTATTAGCTTTAAAGACTTTCATAGATTTGTTAATGTCTATTATTAAAGTAAAGCGAAATTCTCAGACCTAAGCGTATTAACCTCTTCACTAACTGTGCAATGTCATACAAAAAAATGCTTACACTATAAATTATGCAGAGCAAAATTATTATGCAAACATTTTTGTGCTCGTAATGTGCACAATCGTGTGAACGCAGGACACTCCAGCCGCCTCGAGCGTGTAATTGGCAATCTCCGTGGGCGCGCTCACTCTTAAACGCACGCCTTTGATGTCACGCAAAATAAAATGAAAGGCAGAACCAACTGTCAAAATATGACTCCCACATATAGTTGTAAAAAACCCGTTAGCTACCGTTACTTAACCAAATTTATGGTTAGCTTCCGATAAAATGCGGTTCATCATCATCATCAGCTCATTTTATGTCCCCACTGCTGGGGCACGAGTCTTCCCTATGGATGGATAGGGAGAATGGGCCATAAACCACCACGCGGGCCCAGTGCGGTTTGGTGGTTGTTAACGACTAGTAATGCAGCCGGGACCAACGGCTTTACGTGCCTTCCGAAGCACGGAGGAGCTCGAGATGATAAAGTTTTGGTCACCCATCCGATGACCGGCCTTTGCGAAAGTTGCTTAACCTCAGCACTCGCAGACCGGGCGCGTTGACCACTGCGCCATCGAGCTCCTCAAAAAAAATGCGGTTATTAACAGTTAATTATCCGACTGCGACAAAGAAAAAGGGTAAATAATCTGTCTTTTTATTGTGTAGTCAACTTACGGTTGCCAACCCTACTAAATAATATAGTATCCTACTATTTTAGGGGTCTATCTACTATTATTTTTAAAAAAATTACTATAGTTTTCTGTGATGAACACAAAGTGGTAAGATGAGCACAACAGAGCCAGTATCGGTCTGAGAAAAGCAGAGTTAATGCTGTTTTGTAACTTAAAATTAGATTGTAATAATGGTCCTTAAAAATAGAAACCTATTAATAAAAGCTCAAAACAGCAAAAAATATTCATTTAAGAAAAAAAAAATTTTTTTATATACTATATTTTTTTAATTAATTCCCTATCATAATAATAATAATGTCATCACGGACAGGACTATTTTAGCTAATAGGCCTGATATCGTGCTGAAAGATCGATCGCAACGCCGGGCAATGCTTGTCGATGTCACCATCCCACATGACGAGAACCTTGTAAAGGCCGAGAGCAAGCAAGTACCTTGACTTGGCTCACGAGGTAACCGCCATGTGGGATATTGACTCGACAATCATTGTGCCGATAGTCGTGTCTGCGAACGGTCTGGTAGCGAGGAGTCTCGACCAACACCTTAAGAAACTCTCGCTCAATGGTTGGATCAAGGGTCAGATACAGAAGGCGGTACTCTTGGACACGGCGCGGATAGTCCGAAGGTTCCTGTCTCTGCAGCCCTAACCACCGGCAGCATGAGCCCTGCCCCGTTGCTGGCGGTACCCTAGGCTAGGTTTTTTATAATATTTTTATGTTTTGTATGTGCTTTTGTATTTTACTTTTATATTAATATTATAACAAACCTAGGCTAAGAAAAAAAAGAAATAAAGAGATAATAATAATAATATAATATTAATAATAATATAATATTTTTATGGGTACTGAATCCAAAGTACTATATTTGGTCTAAAAAATGTTGGCAACCCTAAGTCAACTCCTAGGTGAAGTGAAAAGTCGATATCTGAAGGATAAAGATTCCATTTTAGATTTTATAAGTCATATTTAAAGCCAAATATACATAATCCAGCTTTAAATATGAGTAATAGTTATAGTTACATAAATAATTTACGTAACTAAAATATACAAACTAGGTATGTACTTCATAAGCACTTTTTTTTTATTGGTTATAAGCAGGCATTTGACCACACCTCACCTGATGTTAAGTGACGGTGCGGTCGAGGATGGAACATGCCTGCCTAGAAAAAGCCTATTCACTCTAGCCTTGAAGAGGTCCAGATTATACCTTTCAGGGAACACACTCGCAGGCAGCGCGTTCCATTCCCTAGCTGTACGCACTAAGAAAGTTGAACCGAATCGGCTCGTGCGACAAGGTGGCATATCTACAACATAGAATAAGAATAAGAATAAGAATAAATTTATTTGCTGTGTAAAACTTAAGACTAAATACATAAAACTTATAAAATAACATTTGTCTACATAATAATATAATGCATTACAAGAAATCATTGAAGAATATCGTAAAGTTTTAAAATTAAGGTTAGTAGTGCAGAATAACCAGGTGATACCTAAACTAAGTAAACTAATTTACCCGTATCTCAGGCATCTAATCGGTGAGTATGTTAGCGCTTGTTTACATAACATTTTATTAAATAGCAATAAATTATAATATTTTTAATAACATTTTGCTTATGCAGCATGTTGCTGCCATTGTATACCAACTTATGTAATAACTAATAATAGATGTTCGGTGTCATTGTTGGATTTCCCTATAAGCCAAATTTGTATGGTTTTCTTACAATTTATTTTATTCATATGATATATACCTAGTGTTAAATTAAGTTTATTATACAAAAAACTTCCAAGAAAGCAAAAGAATCTGTGAGAGTGAGCTGTACGATTTAGCTCAGTGGAACAAACAATGTCGACTCGCCTTTTGCTGGTTTGTAGTGCAGGACTATAGGGCGTTAGTGAATGTTTCTTTGTTACAGTTAGTAGTATAAACAACTGACGAACAGAAAGGACATTACATTCAGTTAGGAGTTCTGCTGTAGGGAAACGGAAAGGACGAAATGTGCTAACTTTCAAAATGGCTCTCTGTGCTATTTCTAAGTTTAGCATGGTGGTTTTATGAGCGCCTCCCCAAGATGAAATGCAGTACGTTAGCAAAGATTGGCAAAGGGCTAGATAAACCTCTTTTAGGAGTTTTCTAAAATAATATCTTAAATTTTTAAAGACATAGATTAATTTTCGAACTCTAGTAGTAAGAGCTTCTATATGTGCTTTAAAATTTAGATATCTATCTATGATGATGCCTAGGTATTTTATTGTGTTTGTACTACTGAGTTTAGGCATACACAGTCAATATCAGTCGAGTCAAAACAGTGATGTGCCACTATTGCATGTGAGTCATGGGATGGTTGGGTCAGTAAATTATACGAAAAAGTCATGTATTTGGTTTTGTCTGCGTTTAGAGTCAACATGTTTGTTCTAAGCCACTTTGTGACAGAATCAAAGCCAGCTTGGGCTAAACCGAATGTGTCATTCCAATTGTCGGCACTAAATAGTAAGGCTGTATCGTCAGCGTATGATATTATCTGACTATTGTTTTGAAGGGGGAGGAGGCATAAATCGTTATTATAGATAAGGAATAGTAAAGGTCCTATTATACTTCCCTGAGGAACACCATATTCGACTGTTAGTTCTTTACTTACTATACCGTCTATCTTAACTCGCTGGGTCCTATTTGTTAAGTAATCTTTTAAAAGACTATGCGGTATACCTCTTATACCTAGCCTGTGTAACTTTTCCAAGAGGATTGGAATTAAAACTGAGTTAAATGCCTTGGCAAGGTCTAGGAATATAACTAAGCATTTATTCCGGGAATCAAGTTGTCTTGTAATATAATCAGTTAATAGGGATGGAACTCGCGCCTCGCGCTCCGTTAGCGGAAAGTGGATGGTGGGATTAAGTCGTGCAACTCCTTCGCGCACTCCCTGAAATGAATCCTGTAGAAGACCGACAGACGAGCCACCATACGCCGATGTTCTAGATTTTGCAGCTTGGCGTCTATCCCGGCAGGGTTACCAATGGACTCATTGGTGACCCTAAGAGACTTCTCAGCTCGTTTTTCAATCGAGTCCAAAGCAGCCAGATGGTATTTGGCTGATCCATCTCAAAGGTGGGAGCAGTACTCCATACATGATCGAACTTGTGCTTGATAAAGTTGGAGCAGCTGTTCTGGCGTGAAGTACCGCCTGACCTTAGAGAACCCCAAGTTTTTTTGCTGCAGTCTTTGCTTTGGACTCGATGTATTGCCCGAAGCTGAGGTTGGACGAGAGCTTTACACCTAGGAGCTGTAGGCTGTCAGTCATAGCTACAGTCACATTCCGGAAAGTCGGAGCCAGGTGAAATGGGCTCCGCTTAGCTGAGAACAAAAAAGCCTGTGTTTTGGCAGCGTTGAATGTGACCAAATTGGCATCGCTCCAATCGCATACTGCTTGGAGGGCTTCGTTCAAGCGGCTAATCATGGCCTCTCGACAAGAGTCGACATCTTGTCTGCCAGCTTTTGCACTCGACATGTATCTATCCGTAACGGTGCTGTCGTCTGCGTACCCAAAGGTACCGGGCACAAGCAGTTCGTTTATATGAAGCAGGAATAGGGTTGCGGATAGAACCGATCCCTGAGGCACACCGGCATCGATAGCCTTTTGGTTCGATGAGTAGCCGTCTAACAAGCTTATAATGCGGTTAATTAACCGTTAATAACAAAAAATGCATTTTTAACCGCTTGGTTAAAATCGTTAATAACCGGCTTCGCATCTATAACAATTTAGAGATGAGTCGGTAATACTCGACTACATCTTTAGGTTCCTTCTTGTGCACAGGTGTAATGTAAGCCGTTTTCCAAATCTGTAGTACTACGCCTTCAGAAAAAGACGACCAAGCACAACGTATCAGCTTGACCTAGGGTTTTCACTTTACAGTTTTATTTAGTAACAACCTCAATATCTCGACCATGTGGTTTCATTTACTCTCACAGCTTAAAAATCAACTAAACGTTGATAACTAAGTTTACTAGAAACACTGACAAATTAATATGGGTCCTGCCATAACGTTTAACTTTTCATATACCCGATGTGTTTTTGCTTGCTGAGTTTGCTTACAAAAAGCCTTACAAAGTGTTAAAAATCTTAATGAATGTTAACTTCACACTCTTTGGTTATTTTCTTTACTAGCTACTCTTTTTGTTTCATATTATTTTTTCTCTTGTGTGTGTGTAATGTCTGTCTCATTTATTTATTCTTGTATATTATGTATGTGTGTTGTTAAAATGTATTTCTTCTTCTTCTTAAAAAAATAAGGATCTATGTTTGAATTCGTACTGTCAATTTAAATTGGCAAAGTTATTATTAAAGTTAGTTATTTAACGAATCGCCTAAAAGAGTTCAGCTACATACAAAATAAGCATAGCGATCATGTTCTTTTTTTTACTTGGGTACACTTGCATACTTCGTTTAGCATAATATAGTAGTAGTAGTAAACAGCCTATAACTGTCCCACTGCTGAGCAAAGGCCTCCATCACTGAAATCAAGTCATCGATACAATTGATGGGTAATGGCTTAATCACCACGCTTGCCAAATGCGGGTTGGTGATCACAAACCCGGGGTATTAATCGAAAAATCCGAAATACATTTTGCCCGACCTGGGAATTGAACCCGGGACCTTCGGGTATCGGGCCGAGCGCTCGGCCACTCGGCCACCGAAGCGTTATATATCAAATAAAAACCATCAAAACATAAAAGGTGACATAAAAACTAACAACAGATAGTTAATGGAGGGTTTCGCAAGTACCTTGTACAGTTTACTTGGTGGTACTTAAATTATGATAGACGTTATGTTCCAACGAATTTCTTGAGAGACGAGATTCATAAAACAGTTGTTTCTTCACTCACATCTTATTATAGTTGGGTATGCATGCGTACAGCAAAGATTAAGAGTGACGGTACAAAATGGTTTGCTCCAGATTAGCAATTTACTTTTCAACTGTCCAATAAAAATTATGTAAAAGTATGTAATACTGTGAATACTGTAACAGCTTGTTTGAGTTGCAGTGTGCTATTGCCAGTTATTGCAATGCAGAAGGCCCAAGATGGTAAAGATGGCGTCCAAATGAGAAGTAGAAAAATAAATAGAAATAAATAATTATAATTCATAACTTTTTAAACTATTAAATACTATACCATCATGGTCTCTTACACTTTTTACCATGTTTACACCATCTATTTATCATATTTTTACCATATTATATACCATGTTTTATACGGTATACCTACGTCAGTGCGAAAGCCGTATCATCGAATGTTGTTAGTACGAAAACCATCCATCGACATGTCTATACTGCGACGCCTTGTTAAATCGACGTCTTGTTACTGCGATGTTTCGTTACATCGAAAAACTGTACTTACTGCGAACGATTTTACTGCGAAAATTTTATACTGTGATACGTTGTCTTATACCATGTTTTATACCATTTTTTATACCCAATATCTAATAATCCCGATAATAATAAGTTTTCTTACTATCATTTATTGCCAATGAGAAGGTGTAAACCTCATTCTCCTTCTCATTTTAGCAGAGCCATCAGCAGTGAGTGATTTAAGAATGAAGAAGATGTTTGAATAACTTGTTCTTCTCATTAGAAAGCTAATTAGACAAAATCTATATATATAGAAAAATCAATTGTTGTTCGTTTGTCTCGCTAAAACTCGAGAATAGCTGGACTGATTTGGATAATTTTGATTTTGAAATATTTGTGGAAGTTCAGGGAAGGTTTAAACGGTGAGAAACATACATAATAAGTAACGGAAACTACTGAAAACGACAAATTAATATTCCAATACAAAATGTTCTCGATTTGTTTGTTTTGTTGTCATAGAAACTGTCAAAGTGGTTGAAGTCCGCCGGGTCAGCTAGTAAATCAATAAAAACAATAGACTCGCGTTTAAATAAATACATAAGTTATTATTTAAACACGAGTAATTTAACATGCTGACTTGGAGGCGTTAGGATTGGACATAGACAGTCGTTACTTATTAAAGATTTGAAATCTTAATAGCCATTTTTATCTAGTTTCTGCGTTCGATATTTTTTAAATAGAAATTATCGGAGCTAAGTATATATAGTAATAACACTATTATTAAAATTTCGCGGCATGTCTTGGTTTGTCGAAACTTCTCCAAGAAAGATACAGCCAAAGAGTCTATCTTTCATTAAAAATACACGAAAAGTAACTCCCAATGGTTTAAATGTACATAACATTTCGTTTCTCAAATTGTAGTCCGAACGAAACTCGAGAACTCCCTGCGGATCCGGCAGAATTCGTTTTAGTAAAATCAATTACTTGACCCGACATAACGCCATAGCGTCAAATGTAAATATTTAACTTAACACAAACATACGTACAGGAGCTTGACGGCGCAGTGGTTAACGCGTCCAGCCTACGATTGCTAAGGTTAAGCAACTTTGTCAAAGGCCGGTCATCGGATGGGTGATCAAAAATGCATCATCTAGAGCTGCTCCATGCTTAGGAAGGCACGTAAAAGAAGGTCCCGGCTGCAATAGCAGTCGTTACCATCCATCAATCTGAACTGGGCTCGAGTTCTGGTTTTTGATGATGATGAACATTCCATTAATTCCACATTTTATTTAGATAAGATGGTGGTAGCTTGCCAGATAGACAAACAAGCCCTACCACCAACCAAACCGAGTACACAAACATGTACCCCCTCTGGGAATCGAACCCGGGACCTCTGGGTCTGAGACCGCTGGTTTTAACCACTAGACCACAAAGGCGGTTGAAAGCAATCAGGAACCTACCCAGTAGGGTAGATCGCCATTGTATGGTAATTATTTTTTTTTTATAAATCAGGTTTTGCGGGGTGCGGAATAGATACTCTAGATACATACAATTCAGCATACAAAATATCAATTCAAAATTTTGCTAACAAGTACTGCCCCAAAGCAGCTGAAATATTTAAAATCTGGTAAAAAAATGTCTCTTTATAAAAAAGTTTTGTGTCAACACTAAATTATTTTATTTATACTTTTACAGTTCTTAGTGAATGAAAATAGCCGCGCCTTTAATAATAATAATAAAAACATGTAATAATATTTATTTTCCCGCGAATATTTGACAAATTGCTGAGTCCTCTTTCGCGCCTCGCTCGCGCACCGCGCATTCCCATTCGCATGCGCGATAAAACATTAATCATGGAGGAAGGTCGCATTAAAGTTGTGATAGAAGAACATATCAGTCTTTTGAAAGAACCTGGCTCACAATACATTGGCAAACAATAGCTAACAAATTGTTTGCATATTTTATTGCAAAATCCATTGATTTAGCGTGCATCGTGGCTATCGGATGTGACGGAACGGCAGTTAATACTGGAACTAAGTCTGGCACCATTCGACTTCTTGAAGAAAAGCTCCATCGTTCACTTCAGTGGTTGGTCTGTCAGTTGCATGCTAACGAGTTAAGTTTCAGACACCTTTTCGAACACCTTGATGGAACGAAAACAGGTTCTAGAAGCTTTAGCAGACAACTAGGAAAGTTACTCAAGAACTGCGAACATCTTCCTGTGTTAGAATTTCAAGCAATAGAATGCAACTTACCGGACATAATAAAATCCCGTGACGACCGGCACACAGCACAGACCAGCTATTTTTATTGCAAATGTGCCGAGCAGTCGCCAAAGGACGTAACGAAAACTTAGCGAAAAGAAACCCAGGTAAAATCTGTCATTCGCGTTGGTTAACAACAGCCAATACTATTCTCAGACTTTACATTTCAACCAAGAAACCAACAGAAAATCAGGTGATATTGACTGAATTTGTGTTAAGAGTATATGCTCCGATGTGCTTTAAAATAAAAACACAACCTTTGTGTTTACGGGGCGAGACACCTCCACGAAACCATAAAATTGTCTCGTTAGCTTCCAGAGCATTTGAAAAAGGTGGTAGATCCCGTAATTCAACGCAATGGGTATTTTGGCCACAGCGAATATATACTTATTAGTATGCTAAACGACGAACGAAGACACATTAGAGAGTTGGCTCTGAGACGGATTCTAAGTATCCGAGAACGTACGTGTCAGGGTTCTCTCCAATAAGAGTATTTAAGCTACCTATTTTTGGTTTCAACGCAACAGACTATATTGACTTGATCGACTGGGAAAAACCATCAGAACCACCCCCTACAAAACTGCGAGACAATAATTGATGCCATCGCAGACCAGCAAATTATCGAAACCGACATTTTGTCTAAGTTCCGATTGATGCCCTGTCACACGCAAGCCACGGAAAGATGCATCAAAGAGGTAACGGCATCATGCTCTGCTGTTTTCGGACCTGAAAGACGTGAAGGGTGGATATAAAACAAGTTAGAATCTTGTCGAATAATGCCAGTATTCAATTCGAAGTAGGACTATTAAAACACAATTACTTTTATTTGTGACTTAATTTTTAACCTTTTTTGTGATTTTTTTGTGCAACAGTGATTCTTTTATTGTTTTTTGATTAGTAAATAATATTATTATTCAAGGAAAAGTTTATTTTATAAAAATTTTACTACTTTTATTGAGAAAAGACTAAACCCTAAGTTTGTCGCTGTTTTTTAAAATTTAAATTGCTTGGGGCAGTACTTGCACTCGAAATATCTTAATGCAGTCATAATGACTTTTAAAAGTATCCCCATAGAGCATCTATTCCACACCCCGCTGCTAAGAAAAACAAAAAATAAAAAAAAACGATCCACCCTACTACCCAGTCCTCTCAAACAATGGTTGTTTCGGACACGTGTATCAGACAAAAGGGTAGCTTATTGTTACTGGAACAGATCGCTGCGGCGCACAGTAACAAAGACAAAAACCTATCCCGATCTGAGACGTACCTAACAGAATTGAGCAATTTTTCCCCAAAGCCACGTGACTTACTACACCAACGAATTACAAACTTCAATATTTTTTTGTTACTAAACAAAAAAAGAAATGCTGGAACTCCTTTGTTGAACTTCAAAGTTGTTACATTGCCTAATTAACGTACCCTTTACGAAACCTACCTGGGTATGTTGAAATATCAAACCCACGGAGTTTCCGAAGTTTATACGGCTTCATCAACATCAAAAACATAATAGCTGTTTTGAAAAGGGTTGGTTACGTAATTTTTGCTCGTAATTCAAAAATGCTTTTTACGCAGTTTGTACATTTAGCCAAATGTCAGATGATAATGAGTGACAATAGAAATGTGGAATGATTAATAATATTTCCCTAAAACCATTAAATGAGTTTATTTAGTTAAAACGTCCCACGTTTTAACTAAATAAACTCATTTCATTCTCATAAATTTACTAAGATCTCACGCCAGATTCTTGAGAGAGTTTGGAATGTGATGTTACACTGTTACGTTTCATTTGAAAACAGTCAAACCTTGTGATTTATTTTTAAATTTTTGAAATTTAAAATTTTTTTTAAAGTTACCTGCCATATACTTCACTATTTAAAAAAATCCATCCTGTTTCAATGACTCTAAACTGTTTTAGAACTGTTCTTATTTTTATTAACTTTTAAGCACACCTAATGTTTTTATTAGATGTTTATGGCTATATCCATGATTATTATTTCTTCGAAAGAAAGTTTACACATCCTCAGGAATGTCGCAATATATACTAAATATATTAAAAAAGACTATACTTACAGGAATTCAAATTACTTACTGCCGTTTACTAAGACCTCGAGACTTTTGAATTGCCAAAACAAACGTTTTTTCCCCTTGAGTTAGCACTCAGAAATAAGAAAACTCTTTTCGGTTACTTTCTAAATTAAACTTAGATTTTTTTACGGTAATTAGAATTATATTTTAAAACCCCAACTGAAAGTTTATTTACTTCTTGGAAAGAGACATTGCTTTTAGCCTTTTATAACCATCATCATTCATCATTCATCATCATTATCATCATCATCATTATCATCATCATCAGCCTATACTAGTCCACTGCTGGACATAAGCCTCTCCAAGTGCACGCCACCGAGCTCGATCCGCGGCTACTCTCATCCAGCTCTTGCCAGCCACCTTGCGAAGATCGTCGCTCCACCTCGTCTGAGGGCGTCGTACTACGTTTGCCGAACCGCGGTCTCCTCAAGTCTTTACAATCGCAATAGTTAAGTTACATATTATCGTAATTAAGATTTCAGTAAATTAATACTTAGTTATAGGTACATCTTAACTGAAATAGCCTGTAATTAATTTAGCTAATTTATAGCCATGCCGTCTTATGTTGAAACCCGAGTTTTCCAATGGCACTGTTTTCATAATTTTAATTTGCTTTGAATTAGTTGCTATACAATGTACATATTTACTGAATTATGTGACAGAAAATCTTGCCTACGACCTTCGCAATCCTGGCGACTTTGTCCAAGAGTTTTTGCAGTTACGATCTATATATATGCATTTTGAATGCAAAATAATAACTTAAAATAACTGGTATCACTAAAAAATATATATATTTTAAGACGTCTGGTGTATTAATAATAATGATCTTGCTTACTACACCAGAGGTTCATTTTTCAGTATGCGTACTCGTACATGAACAATTTTACCAAAGGGTGACTTGTAGTGAAGCTGACTAGCGCTAATCGTATTTAGGTATATTCAATGTCACATGCAATTGTTTTTCTAATATTGCTTTATGATGTATCTCGGACAACAAAATTTTAAAATTTCTTATAATTTTTTTCTTGCTCTATAAAGTCGTGGACTATATATTATATTAGGTCCTTACCTATAAAATTGGCGTTTTGTATGAAGGTTTTTATAAAATTTTATTTTTAATACTTGCGTTTTTTTTAATTTTCTTAGCATCTATTTATTTTAACACTATAAAAATTTTAGAGTAGTGTGTTTGTTTATCTAGCTAAATATAACATTAAAAAGAAAAAAACTCAAGTCCCTTCAAAGCTACAATGAAACAAAAGGACAATTCGGCGAAAAAAAAGTTAGACAATTTAAAAAAGAAATTGGGCGCTAAAGACACAAAATTAATAATCATTAATCCTAAGTAACTAGTCCTAATTAAAGGTATAGATTACCGGTATTGACTTTTAGAAGTAATATATCTATCAATAAGTAAGAAAAAACGTCAATTTCATAGGTAAGGACCCAATATTATTAGTCCATGATAATGTACATAGTTGAATGTCGTTCCGATTTCAGAACTTTTTCAAATATCAGAGAATGTGCTAAAAATATTTCTACAATTAACGCTTTACGATCAATTCGTCTAAGTAGCAAAATTATTAAACTAATAAATGCGCACATTTTGATAGACATACGATTTTTTTTAAAGATTTAGTCGGTTAAGATGATACTGCTATTTGACTACTTTAAATTTGCTATTTTGAATACAGCAAAGACAGTTTTAAGAAAAACTAAGAATATATATGTAAGTAGATATAATCATCCTATAGAGTTATCTTAAACTCACCTGCGCTCTCTACAGTGGGTGCGCTCAGCACATGACTGAGCCCCAGAAGCAGCATCAACGCCGTTTTGTACCAAACGGACGCCATTTTGATCTGAAATTTTAAAAATAATTTAATAAACACTAATTAGCCACTGTCACTTTTATCTTAATACATTTATTTAATAAAGTTAAGTTAGCCACCGTATTTTTTTCTAAACACATTTAACAAAGGCTGTCTACTGGCTAGTCATTATCATCTTATCTAAGTCTGTCTTGGGTAAGGGTTCTGGGTGAAGTGCGCTTTCTTCTTTGGCTCTATCTTAATTTACTATCAGGTGAAAGGAAAGCCATGAGCATTCCCATTGCGAAAATAAAAGGTAAGTATTATTTACTTTGTCAGTTCAAGACGAAGTTATTATTTTAGGAAAACTTAGACAATTTGTACAGAAGCCAAGAGTCTTCCCAAATGTGTAATGTATTTTATTTTTTATTTTTTTTATTGTATTATCTTAGGAAAGCCAAGGTTTACAAAATTTTAATAGGGTTACAAAGTTTTACACATAAAAACCACTTATAGGTTCGCACCGATAGAGATAGTATTAATTATAATTATAAAAGCCTGTAGTGTCCTGTAATGTATATTTTATATTATTTTTAATTCTAACTGTCTGCCATCATATAACAGCTGTGACTAAAATTAATTGTATATCTAGTCATCTATCTAGGGCTTATCGGTGCTAAGTAGCTAAATTTAAAAAAAAAACAACGGAAGCCCCGTTGATTTTTTTTTAAATCTTTAATCTTCAAACGTATGGTATAATAAATCTATGCGTATAATACCCATGCTAAGTGGTTTGCGTTAAACCTAGGCTTGCCAACCGTCCCGGATTTTCCGGGACGTCCCGCTTCTGGGTCAATTTTGGGCCGCCCCGCCGTGACCCTGTGTGGGACGCTTTTTGTCCCGGAAATCAGTGATAATATGATATAAATATCTATCTCGTACCAACTACCCTCGGGTTAGGCAGTTGGCCCGAGTATTGCGTATTTTGCGTCTGGTCGCGATTTTTAATTAAATGATAAAAAATATATGCAGTTTTTTTCTAACCATTTTATACGTGGTGTGTTGTGTCCCGCGTAATATGCCCAAGTCCCGGATGTCGAGCTGGGTAATCCCGGGAATGCCTTTTTTGGAGTTGGCAAGCCTAGTTAAACCCCTTTAACTTTAACCTTTGTTGAAAATGAAACAAGCAAGTTTAAACGTGTGGATACAAATTTAGAAAGTTTTGAAAAGTCGTAAATTAAACTGTCTAGAACCTGATCTATTTCGTTCGTTTGCATTAATAATTTAGTAGTGAAGTACCACTTAAACGTTTATGTTTACATTGTCTTTACTATTATTGTCGTCGCAATGAAAAGGTCTTTGGGAGCTTGCTGAGCAAGGGTCAAAACCGTGTAGCCGGACGGCTCCAACTAAAACGCTCGTCAAATTCCACCTGCAAGACAAACAACTCGTGAAAACAGTGTTTGTCTAAGGAATAAACATTGCTAGAACAAACAGGGACACTTCCACGGAAGGAGTGAACAAATGGAAGGCACTGACGTCAAATTACTTTAGTTCAATATAATTTGGAAAGTGGAGACGGCGAAGAGGCAAGTTGAGGCTAAAAATAAACGTCAATAGAATTATTTAAAGATGGTAGAGCAATATTCTATTACCTTTGTGTTTAAATTCAAATTCAAATTATTTATTCGGCGTAACAGACTTAGGTTCTAACAATAAAACTGATATTATGTATGCTTCGACGAACTGGCGTCCTCTTTAGTATAAGTTGCAGCTTTAAAAATGTAATGAGGTTTAGTAATTGCAATTAGTTTGAAATGATTCAAATAACAAATCTTACAAAGTTACGCCTGGTTAACAAAACACATTACATAGTTTGTTGTACGCGCAGTTAACGTTACTAATCAATAATACAGGTATATATTATTAAAGCAGTGTTTCATGAAACTACTTCAACTGCAATTATCCTACTGAGGTATACTTTCCTACACTGTTACTGCATTTTTTATTTGTCACAAATCTAGACATCGACAGCAAGACACGACTCGAAGGCCCACAAGTGCTACGTCAGAGCTATCGATTACACACCAAGTCATTGGTCCTATCCTGGTCTAGACAACATCACTACATATATACGAGAATAAGATTTAAAAGCAAACAACTTACACTGTCAGTATTAAATCTTCAATAATCCGGTATTTAATGCCTCCAATGTATGATAATATTGATAATCGTCATTATAAGATTTTGGAAAATATTTATTTATTTATTTATTTATTAAACATAATTAAACGGGTAAAAACCCAATTACATAATTATCTTAAAGCTAGGCACATAAATTGCACTTATAAAAACTAAAAACTAGGTAATTGAACTGGCAACACCTACAGTTTTGTCTAAATGGATCTGATTTATATAAAAACGCAATGGTGCAGGTGGCTCTTTACACCACAGAAACGGTTTTGAAGTAAAAATGTACATAAATACCTAAATGATAATAATGAATATTAAAGAGTTATTGTCATTCCATACCACTAAAGACGACGACGTTTAGCGATTCTATACTCGTATAATTAATTTAAACAAAACAAAAAAAACGCGACGCTGTGCGCTGTCTACGAGACAGAATAGTTCACAATCGCTGATGCTTATGACATCTCGTTAAGACAACTATGCCAAATGACATTAACTGCACCCAGGTAGCATCAAATTAATCGGCGGAATTCAATTTTACAGAATCGAGTGAGTATTCATTTTGAGCTCGCAGTTCGTTAGTAGCTATCAGCGGAAGCTTTGCTCCGGTGACCTAGTTTCTGCCCCCCTCCCCCCTGCCCCAGCCCCGGCTGCAGCAACCAACCTTTTGACAGACACGTGATTAAACCGCAACAGGCTGATACGGGATTAAGGATAGTACTCGTACTTAGTGCAGAAAGCTTGTTGTGGATCGCATTACTAGATGGCGCTATTTGTTGACGATACTGAATCGCGGTGATGAGATTTTTGTTGACAACTACTACCTAATAGTCGTTGTTAATTTGTCAAGTCTTTTTCGATCTGATCTGAACCCCTCGGAGAATCTAGTAGGGCACGAGGTGGGGACACGAATTAGTGCGTGATGCCGTTCCCTCTAGAAAACCTCTTATGACGCTTCGTTTCACACGGCTTGAAGAACCCCTTTAAGATTCTCGCCGCCCCCAAAAAAGTCCGGCGACGCTGAAAATGCCGCTTGAGCAAGTTCTCTCAAAATAAAAATTCAGTCTTATCTATATATTATCTATTATCTTATGTATATTTGAAGCCTTTAAGATAGTAGTGGTAAATTCTACCTATTGGCCGACGGGATGACGAATACAAGTTTGAAAGGTACTACTAGTAAGTAACTAAATAGCCAATTTTTTTCCCTCTGCTGGACAAAAGCCTCCATCATTAAAATCAAGTTATTGCTACAATTCATGGATATTGGCTTAATCAACACGCTTGCCAAATGCGGGTTGTTGATCACAATTCCAGGCTTTTGGGTCGAAAGATCCGAAACACCCTTTGCCCAGCCTAGGAATGGAACCCAGGACTTTTGGCATACCAGCATACCTAATGCGTGATTGCCTTCAGCTGTTTCGCAATCATAACTTTTGGGTAAGGTAGAAACAACATCTTTCACAACTCCCAGAATCAACAGCTTCCATAATTTCCAGAAACAACAACTTTTACAGCTCCCAGAAACAACAGCTTTCACAACTCCCAGAAACAACAACTTTTACAACTCCCATAAACAAAAGCTTTCACAACATCCAAACCAGTTGTAGTGTGGGGCTTCAGTTCGCAGTTTTCCTTTAAGGCGACGCATTAGAAATTTACGTGGCCCCCGCCACGTAAATTTCTCTAAAATCTTGATTTTTCCTAACAACTACAAAACATATGAAAGTGATATTTGATGACATGATTTTTCATTTAATTGACTGCATTTTGTTAGTTGCAGAAACACGATTTTTCAACTTTTATAACAGAGAAAAAAATATCAAAGTAACCTCTTTTAAAACATAGATTTGCATTTTACAGGCAAACCAGACCGATTTAAGCATCTAAATTTTCTTAGTAGATTAGTCTTAACACACACTTCAATATGGTAGTTCATTTTCTTAAACTTGTTTGTAGTTTTAATCGGAAAGAAAAAAAAACAGTTTTTCTTATGGTACGGGGCGCAAACGCTCCGTATTAGATTAATTGTTTAGCGATGCGTCGCCGTAAACACGATTTATGGCATGAAATGTATATTTCATTTCTAAATATACCTACCTACTACTATAACCTTTCACAAACTTCGAAACCAGTTACAGTGTGGGGCTTCAGTTCGCAGTTTGCTTTAAAATGGGATGAAATGTATATTTTATATCAAAATATACCTACCTACTGACCTAAATTTTTTATTAATCCGATTCCGACTAGTGTCTACATAATAAATAAGCTCTTTTAAGAGCGTTTACGCCGCACACTAGCGCCGCCAATGAAAAAAAAAACATATCTAGTAATTAGAGATAGAAAATTAAATTATGCTCGGCGTTATAGTTAAAAGTGGCCGTAACGTCTTATTTAACTAAACCATAACATGTGAGGTGTTAATTAGGTGACGTAAAAATGCTAAATTACTTCATTCAAATAGTTTGTTGAGCATGATTTGATTTTCTATCTCAAATTACTAGATATGTTTTTTTTCA
Organism: Eudonia lacustrata; assembly: GCA_947562085.1. Classification (NCBI taxonomy): domain Eukaryota; kingdom Metazoa; phylum Arthropoda; class Insecta; order Lepidoptera; family Crambidae; genus Eudonia; species Eudonia lacustrata. The sequence goes on along the minus strand of OX387315.1, from coordinate 5,754,923 downwards.
TTAGTGGCGCTAGTGTGCGGCGTAACGCTCTTAAATCTTATAGTTTCACAGTGCTTATTTTATATGTATAAGCTTATATACTTGGACGCCCAATATAACCACATTGCCATAGAACAATTGAATTTCTATTGTGTCTGGTTTAAGAACAACTAAGTCGCTATTGAAAGTTTGAGCGTGAAAATGTTAGCAGATCTAATAAAAATAAATGAAATATAGGGTATTAATTATACCTATTTTGAAATCGAATCGAAAGAAAAAGCGCATCTTGATTGCTTTTGCGTGCGCTCTGATCTGATCACAGTAACTGGTTTTGGTGGGCTGATCAAAAGCAATTTTACCCAGACAATAAAAAAAACGTTGCAAAGACAAAAGAAGATCTGGATGCGATAAGAAAAAATTATGGCTACGCTTCTTTTCGTCCTGTTAGGTAATTTAATAAAGAGCTTAGACGGTAAAGATTTGCCTCAAAAAATGTTTAATAAGCGTTTATTAAAAGAAAAATGTTGACATCACAGTACGTTAGGGAGGACCTTTCATAGTCATTAGGAATCTTGCAGAATTCTTATAATGCCAATAATTTAAGCTACTCTCCGCCTTTGGAATAGTATAGGGTATCTATATCTTATAAGTATACGTTATGTACCTTACATACGTAACGTAATGAAATAATAATAATGTAATGTCCTTTGTATGCACTTTTGTATGATGTACAATATGGTATATTTTAATTAATTTTCTAATTTGACAATTAAGCAGCGGCTATATACATTTTAAGTTTATCAACTTCTTTATCACCTACCTAATCTTTTTTACAACGTACTTCTTAGGACGCTACTTATCTTAGGTTTTCTTTCATGAACAAAGGCACATGAGAAACCAATCCATATTAGGCCAATTTCATATCACATTGCCTTTCATATCGTTATGTGGCAATCTCTATGCCTATCCATAAGCTATAGGAAAACCAATAACACGTTTTTTATTTTTCAATATCCATATTTTTTTTAACCTGTGTTAAGCACTTCGCGACTCGTGTTATAAATAAAACGAAGAAAGCTAACTAACTGACTAAAATTCAATCGACCGTAAACTGTAATTGTAGCGAGACTTCGGTCGAGTTATCCTTTGAAGCATGTAATCAGATGTACCTATTACGTCGTTCAAACGGAAATTATTGATATGCGATACGGTAAAACAGAACTTCGTACCTCCTTGAAAAGCCTATTCAATTTATATACCTATATTAAAAAGTACTTATTAAGCTAAACATTCCTCCACATTCATTTTAAGGCACGCGCATTGCTATGGCATGGCTTACTGCCTGACGTTTCAAATATATTAAAGTAGGTAGCTAATAATTAATCTCAAAATAATTTGCACCTTGTTGGATCTGAATAAAAAAAACACTCTAATTTGGTAACGATATATAATTTTCTAACTAATGAGTTTACTTGGATAAACATTAATTTCATTTTATTACAATTTAGTAAGAGTAAGTACATTGAAATATACAATTTTTCCAATATAAATTGTATTAAAAAAATACCGTGACTATTTTATATCATGACTTGGCTACAGCTCAGTTGCATTCAAACTTTAATTAATCTTATTTCTTTTCACATCACACATCACACACATCACATCACCAGCTCATTTTATGTCCCCACTGCTGGGGCACGAGCCTTCCCTATGGATGGATAAGGAGAACGGGCCATAAACCACCACGCGGGCCCAGTGCGGATCGGTGGTTGTTAACGACTGCTAATGCAGCCGGGACCAACGGCTTTACGTGCACGGAGGAGCTCGAGATGATAAATTTCTGGTCACCCATCCGATGTCTGGCCTTTGCGAAAGTAGCTTAACCTCAGCACTCGCAGACCGGGTGCGTTAACCACTGCGCCATCGAGCTCCTCACATCATTTCACAGATAATATTAAGATAATATTAAAAAAATAAAATAGAGAGAGATTTTAAAATATCTGCTGAAAGATTTCAAGAAATAATATTTTATGAAAACAAGTTGCTAGCTAAGTCTCTACTTTAATCCAAGAGTCTATTGAGAATCGAATGGCTTCGATTTTCATTAAGCTTTGTGTAAGAATACAATAACGCCTGCACTTTTACTGGATACTCAACTGTAGCGTTTATTACAGAGGAAGGGAGGTTGGGCAATATTGTACCACAGTATCATAATATTACAAGTTATAACTATTAAGCTTCTATAAATATCGAAATTCACTTATAAATATGTAAGACTAGCGGCCGCTCGCGGTTTCACCCGCGTGATTCCCGTTCCCGTTGGAATATCGGGATAAAAAGTATCCTATGTGTTAATCCAGGTTATAAACTATCTGTTTGCCGAATTTCATCCAAATCCATTCAGTAGTTTTTACGTGAAAGAATAACAAACATCCATCCATACTTATAAACTTTCGCGTTTATAATATTAGTAGGATTATCATTTGGTAGATGTTATCAATACTCAAGGTTCAGTTGATTTATTTTTGTTATTGCAAAGGTTTTTTTTTACTTATTTAAAAGAAGGAAGCATTTATATAAACATACATAAATCAAATAAATTGTCTTAGTGTTTTTGTTTTTATAATTACCGCCAAATGATTCCATCCCACCTGGTGTTAAGTGGAAATGGCGTCCAAACGCGAAGACAACTGGTGCAGCGTGAAAACAACGCAACATCAGTCACCCTCACTCTGCTGGTTCACAATATGCCTCTTCACGCCTCGTTTGAAGGACCCCATATCTTAAGAAGGAGGGAAAACGTGTGCTGGTAAATTTTCCACCTTTTGGAATTGCGACAAAGAAACAAGTCACCAAATTTCTTGGTGCGCGGTGGAATGTTAAAAACTTTTTAAAAACAAACTTTTATTACTTTTTAATTATAAAAAGAACTAAAAAGTTAAAAATAATTTAAACCTGATAACAAGTTTTTTTTTTATAAATAAAAGCGTGTTACATTGTGATTGCAAAAGAAAAATGATGAAGGTGTACTATAATGTTCAATCAAAATGTACACCGCTTTTATTTATAAAAAAAATTGTTCTTATGATCAGGTTTAAATTATTTTTAACTGTTTTTTTGTATTTTTTTTAAATTAACAAGTAAGTAAAGCTTGTTTTTTTTTAAAAATCTTTTAATTTTATTTTTAAATTGTTAGTATTTTTGTAGGGGGATAAGGGCTTCAATACAACAGGATTCGCCCAGGTACCCTGAGGCGCAACGTTAACGATATGACATATCTAACACCAAAGTACTCGTCAAGGCGGATCAAATGAGTCCAAACTCGATGGGGTTGTATTGTTTAACTACCGAATTCCTATGGCCATCTTCCAGCTCCGTCATCAGGCCCTGGTTACCATCTAGCACCAAAGTACTCGTCAAGATGAATCATACGAGCCCAAACTCGATGGGGTTGTGTCGTTTAATTACCGAGTTCCTATGGCCATCTTCCAGCTCCATCATCCGACCCTGATTACCATCTAGCACCAAAGTGCTCGTCAAGATGGATGAAACGAGTCTAAACTCGATGGGATTGTGTCGTTTAACAACCGAGTTTCTATGGCCACCTTCCGGTTTCATTATCAGCTCCATGTCATAATAATTATCATTGTCATCCGATTTACACATGCATGCAAAATTTCAGCTCAATCGGTAACCGGGAAGTGGATAAAATTTAACTTGCAAGATTTGATTACAGACAAACATACTCAGGAACAGGTGAAACTAAATAAAAGATTGTAAAAATGAGTAGAGTTCTCAATACAAAATTATTAGACTTTTATACCTTCGTCGGAAAATCAACTAATCAAAGATTATTGTTACGGAGAGGAGAAATACTCCTGTGTGAATAAGATATTTTTATATTTTTTATTAACTTTCAACCTTTTTTTTGTTTTCTGTTTACTTTTTCTTGGTATCGTTGATGCCGCTTTCATTTAGTATGTTTTCTTGTATTGTTTTCTTATTTTAATTATTAGTACCTGAATGACCGAGCTTTGCTCTTAATTTTTTTTAATAATATTTTCTGAAAATGGAACCTAGCTAGATCGATTTATCGCCCCCAAAACCACCTGTATACTAAATTCCATGAAAATTGTTGGAGCCGTTTCCGAGATTCAGACTGTATGTATATACATACAAGAATTGCTCTTCTAAAGGTATTAAGGTAGGTGTATCTATACCGCATACGTTTTACTTTGCTTTCTCTTTCCTTCATACAGTCCACCTTTACGTCCTTTCGCCTCCCAGTATTACAACAATATCGTGATAATTAATCACACAAGCTTTTCTACTTTAATAAAATATGCGCAAAGATTGTGTCAAAACCAAATGAAAATTTAATTATTGAGATTAACATAACAAGAACTGCAGAAATCGTTTAATTATTAATACTCGGCTGCCTAGGAACCTTAACTTTTCTAAAGGTTGAGATAAAATTATTTTATCTCATTTACAAAAAATATAAAATACAGTGAAAAAATAAACGCCTACCCGACCCGGCCAGGAATCGAACCTGGGTCTTCCGCAATCCGAGCGGCTGCACTGACCGCTATTATGCTACCAGGAAGGCTGACGCAAGCGCTGAATTTTGTCACTGCTTTTTAAAAAAAAATTGAGTGCTAATAGTGTCACAGTGCGGATTGTGGAAGACCCAGGTTCGATTCCTGGCTGGGTCGGGTAGGCGTTTAATTTTTTCACTGTGTAAATTTTAAAAATATTTAATTTAGCTTCAGTGCAGCAATTAGCACTTCAAAATAAAAAGTAAAACTTACATACCAATCTATCAAAACTTTAAAATAAAACCAAATTGTAAGCAAATCAAAAAGTCAACGTTGATGTAAGTAGTACTTATTTACATTAGAAGTAAATGAGATAAAAATCCGCTCCTTACGAACCGTGTTTTGGCTACAAAACAATAATCATCTATTCCTGACAAAGATGCCACTTATCCTCGCTTTGTCAATATTAGTTTCGCTGTTTGGTTGCAACGTATATTGTCCAACCGAAAGAAGTGGTCGTGAAAGCATTCTGCTTTATCTCGATTCTGTTTTGACCCGATCCGATTCGAACCACTCGGAGAATCTGGTAGAGAAACGTTATGCCTTTAACACTAAAAACCATCTGACAGTGTTTCGATCACACGATTTGAGGAACACTTTAAGTTTTCTTGCCACCCTAAAAATCCGGTAAGTAAAAATAAAAAGACGAACTCTCTCAAAAATAATTATTTGTTTTGAATCGTAAATGAATGTCATTAAACTGCTGGGAATTGAACCCGGGACCTTCGGGTATCGGCTCGGCGATGGAGGAGTGTAAAGTGTTTCTACTTATTTATTTTTATTTACAGCTTTTTGAAATTATCGTGGTCACTTCCAATTATTACGGTAATAATACCATGTTTACATTTTTACTTCAGTAGGTACGTCCGTAGTCACGGCGCATGCAACTATGCCGAATTCGAAAGAAACAATAAAAAAATAAGCCCTGCCCAGGTCCCTCTTTTCTATTATTTTTAAATGGTTGTTTGTAACATTATTATTATCAACTCATAGATATATCTATAATAGGTACTCGGTCAGGCTTTCCTACATAAACAACTTCCCCTATATGCACATGGAAATCGGGCCATATCCCACCAAGCTGACCCGATGCGGGTTAGTGTTTTAACCATTGCCATCTTACGACAATAATCGGGACCATTAACTTATAGTGTCTTCATAGTACGGATGAGCACGAGGTATTGTATTAAATCACCCATCCGTACCCCATCAATGCGAACGTCGCTTAACACGCAAGATCGCTACCTAAACTCGCTAACTACTGCGCCATCGCGCAACTCTTTTCTATTAATAAAACCATGCAATCTGATCTAGATATTTATCCAATACAGTTCATAAACACACATAAACAAATAAACCAATATTCTCCATTCATCCCGTTCTGGTTCTATCGTAGCATCATTATTTGTTCGGCAGACATACCCATTGAAAGTCATCGGTATTATCTACAATAGCTATCAACGTTTTATTCCACAAGCGTAGTGTATTGTGCCCAGTCACCGTTCACCGAGACCCGAGTCCCCACCGACACACCCACACAGATTGAAGAATAATAGAAACTCAGCAGCGCAAGTTTTATATTTAGCTCCGACTAGGGTTGCTACGTGTCTCAACCTTTTCCTTTTTTTCCTTTTTAATTTCAAATCTTTTTTTGTAATTCTTGTTTTTTTAGTTGTTCTTTTTGAGGGTAAAGAACATGGCGTCTTCATTTTGTACTTTAATAATATTGGTGGAAAACGGTGCGGGCTTTATGTAAGACCAAAACAAAAATTAGGCATTATAATATTACGAGTCTCCTTTAAGTATGTGCTATTTGGGAACATCGGTGACAGTGCATGACACTGTGTCAAAATAGCGGATACACCAAAAAAACGTGGTAACAACTTCATTATTAATCACTCTATTTAATATATGTGTTAAGTTTAAATAGTTAAATGTTTTAATAATTAATTAAAGTAGTGGCCAACCAACAGAAACCGCTAAACGACATTTTTTATCTTTTAATCATTTAAAATAGGGGGTCGGCATCACTTTAGCAACCGACTAGCCTAGCTATCACGTAAAAATTTCAATGAAATTCTATATTATTTAAGAGCGTTTACGCCGCACACTAGCGCCGCCAATGAAAAAAAACATATCTAGTAATTAGAGATAGAAAATAAAATTATGCTCCAATTTGAATGGAAATGGTGTAATTAAGCATTTTTACGTCACCTAATGAACATCTGACATGTTAAGGTTTAGTTAAGACGTTACAACTAAAAACGGCCACTTTTAGCTATAACGCCGTATTTAACTAAACCATAACATGTCAGGTGTTCATTGGTGACGTAAAAATGCTAAATTACTTCATTCAAATAGTTTGTTGAGCATAATTTGATTTTCTATCTCTAATAACTAAATATATATTTTTTTCATTGGCGGCGCTAGTGTGCTGCGTAAACGCTCTTAACTGGGTTACTGAGTCGAATACTAGTTGCCTCTAATATGTCACTCGCATAGTCGTTTTCGCACATTGAAAACCGCAGCGTTCCACACTGGCACCGCAGGCATGTAATGTTTGTAGCAAGTGCGCTACAGTATTTCGTAGCTTATATACCTACAGCTAGAATATCGCAACCGCAGCTCTCGTACACATAATGAAACCCGAATGCTTGATTTATATAACCTTACCAAACCAATGAATGTTGAAAATTCTTTATTAAGGTATGAAGTTTAGAAAAAATAATTTCATAGAATTTTATAAAACTTTAGTTTAGTATCCAATACATGCAAGCTATAAAATCCAATGTGCTTTTTTATAATCTCACCAAGAATTTTAGTTATTTAGGTATGGCATAAGTACAAATAAATGTTAAAGTCAAAGTCAAATCATTTAAAAAATTAAAAAAAAACACAAATGTTGAAAAAATTATATAAATATACATATAATAATAATAATATATATATATATATAAATTGTATAAAATGTTAAAAATTATATAAACAAAACAAAAACATTTTATCAAATCATTTATTTAACATAAGCCTTCACAGGCACTATTGACGTCAAAACTAGCAAACTAAATAATAATAAAAAACTAAAAAATTAGTTTAGGCTCAACTACTGAATCTACCACCGGTTCGGATTTCGGGAGAGCCTTCGACCGAGAAGAGCTGGCAAGAAACTCAGGAGGCTTATTTCTTTTCTTGTCAAGATAATCAGTCAATTAACTTCAAGAACTAGTGCGATACCTCGCACTAGTTCTTGAAGTTAATTGCTACCGCACAATTGATATTATAGTGTCAGAAATATTGTAACCATTTCAAAAACCACACTCCTTATTATTATCCTTCTGATAATTTCGGTATAATATCCAATCTTCGACTCATATCTCCAATATATCTACATCATATTGTTTTATTCCCGATGATAGGAGCAATCCCTATTTTCAGGCAATGTAACGCCACGTGCTGATAACTGCCAGGCAATTCATTTCAACGCGTCCCTATACAGCCTTACAAGAATAATAGGTAATACTTCCCTCCATTTATAGGAACGAACGCTCGCAAAAACTCGTTGATATTACCGAACAAAACAAGAACAACATAAAAGTGGCAAACGGCCGTTGATTTGTTTAAAAGTACTCGAATACATATACTACACGTACGAGGGCGACACTGAAAGTTCTTAGAACTAACCACTTATAAACGATATAATAAAAAAATAAATTCAAACTTTGAAAATTTAATTGTCTATGCCAAAAATATTGTGTAGGTATGTATTTCATTAATTTGTCATTTGTTTTACGACTTGGCGGTAAATTGAAAATTGTCTGTGTTACGTCACCATGAATTTAACGCGAGAAAATTTTCGTATAATGGTTTTATATGGCTTTCGATGTCATTTAAGTCACCAAAAAGTTTATAATAGACTTCGATTGGCCTTTTACGATGAAGCCCCATCTCGTGCCACTGTTTACAACTGGTTTAATGAGTTTAAACGTGGTCGCACTAATATCACCGATGATCTGCGTGAGGGACGGCCTTCTATGGCGACGATTGAAGATAACATCAGTGTTGTGCGGCGTACGATAGAGGCTGACAAAAGAGGGACCTATATGCAGATTCGGACAAGCTTAGGCCTCGGTATGAGTCAAGTGCACAAAATCCTCGGTGAGGAAGCTTTGTGCCCGGTGGATACCTCATAATTTGACAGAGGCCCAAAAACTCCGTCGTGTTGATTGGTGCCGTGAAATAGTTCAAATATTTAACGGAGATTAACTCAAATGCTGTGTTCGACATACTTACGGGTGACGAAAACTGGATTTACTGTTATGATACTGAAACTAAACGACAGTCTGCTGAGTGGGTGTTTCCTTCCGAGGAGTTGCCCACTAAAGTGAAGAGAGGTCGAAGCGTGGGAAAAAAGATGGTGGCATCGTTCTTCGGAAGGACAGGTCATTACACAACAATTGTTTTAAAGGATCGAAAAACAGTTACTGCAGAGTGGTACACTAACAATTGTTTGCCACTTGTATTGGAAAAAGTTCGGAAGAAACGAATTCATAGTAGGATCCTCCTTCACCACGACAACACCTCGTCGCACACCGCACAGCAAACGATCGACTATTTGGCGACGAGACTATTTTGAGACCAGGAATTACTGGGTCACCCGCCGTATAGCCCCGACCTCGCACCTTGCGATTTTTGTTTATTCCCGAAAATAAAAGAAAAACTTCGAGGAAAACGTTTTATGGACGCCGAGGAAGCAGTAGCTGCATTTCAAAAGGCCGTCGAAGGACAAGTGGGCAAAGTGCTTCTAGTTTGTTCAGTTTTTGATTATGTAAGATCTTTCAGTGTCGCCCTCGTACCTACACAACGTATAAATACGAGTAGGTACTTTTGAAAACTACATTTACAGATTCTTGAAAGTAATTGGACGATTGACTTGTTAGCTAGCTCAATTGTTTGTCAAAGAAACATTGGAAAATGGACGCGACCGACGACGTTAAGAAAGATGAAACATTTTCATCGGGACTTCTTGTTGGGAAAGTAAAGAATCATGTCTGCAGCTTTGTTGTTTTTTTTCTAAAATGTGTGTTTTGTCAATTATAAATCGAGGAGCTCGATTGCTGATGTTAAGCAACTTTCGCAAAGGCTGGTCATCGGATGGGTGATCCAAAAATTATCATCTCATCATCCCCCGTTGGTCCCGCCTGCATTAGCAGTCGTTAACAACTACCAATCCGCATTGTGCTCGTGTGGTGGTTTATGGCCCGTCCTCTCTATCCATCCATAGGGATGGCTAGCAGCCCAGCAAAGGGGACATAAAATGAGCTGATGATGATGATGATGATGATGATGATGATGATGATGATGATGATGATGATGAAAGTTAAATAATGGTGGATTATTAGCTGTTAAGTGTTCTTGATCGTGGATAAGTGTCGACAAATAAAAACAAAACAGTGTAACGTCACTTTTAAAAGTTTTTTTAGAATTCCGCGTGAGATCGCTCTCTATAATGATACTCACGGGGTTGGATTGAAATATTATTTATCACTAGGTACGCATTTCTATCATCATTTGTTTTATCTATTAACAAACACAATATTGCTATTATAAGTAACTTGTAAGAAAAAATATTTTATTATTTTGTTGTACTTAATACTTCCATTTATTAAGTACAACAAAATTGAGTATTCAAGCCAGCACCACTGCGCACCGTCTTGGGAATTTGGTTGCTTAAATGATTTCCGTAACAAAATTCAATATAACGATTGTAGTAGGCAATACAGTCACGAATATAAATACGTTACCATATAGATAAGTGGTCTTCATAATGTTTTCGCTTCAGGTTGACATAACATTTTTGACGCTAGACTTATCTGCCTCATTCTCTGAATAATTATCATGTAGACAGAAACTTTTGATTAAGAGCGTTTACGCCGCACACTAGCGCCGCCAATGAAAAAAAAACATATCTAGTAATTAGAGATAGAAAATCAAATTATGCTCAACAAACTATCTGAATGAAGTAATTTAGCATTTTTACGTCACTTAATGAACACCTGGCATGTTATGGTTTAGTTAAATATGGCGTTATAGTTAAAAGTGGCCGTAACGTCTTATTTAACTCAACCATAACATGTGAGGTGTTCATTAGGTGACGTAAAAATGCTAAATTACTTCATTCAAATAGTTTGTTGAGCATAATTTGATTTTCTATCTCTAATTACGAGATATGTTTTTTTTTTCATTAGTGGCGCTAGTGTGCGGCGTAAACGCTCTTAAGTACTTTACTGGTGCATATATATGCACCAGTAAAGTACTTCGTAAATCGTCAACAATATTGTTGACGATTTATTTCTAGTAGATAATTTCTTTATACACGGGACTGTACTAGTAAATATAACTTAAAGTATATTAAGGTTTTTAACTAAACTATAATAAGGGTTTTCTCATAAGGAAAGGTAAGGGAAGGAAATCTCACTGGCGCAGCAGTTAAGCAACTTCGCAATTTCTTGGATGGGTGACCATATTGGAACGATCACGAGCATATGGGAAGGAACGTTTTGCCGTTGTTCTTGTTGTTGTAAGATGGCAATCTTTAACACTCCTAATCCACTTTGGGTTTTTGCCTAATCTCCCCAAGCGCTCTTGACCACGTGGGAAGGTGAATTTTGGCCGGATCTCCACGTGAGAAGACCTGAGCCTACAGTGGGATGTTTTGTAAGCTGATAATGATAAGTGATACAGATTGTTCAAATTGTTACAGACAAATAATTCTATTAATAGGGTAGGACAGCTCACATACCTATGTTGAATGATAAATAAGTGGAAAGCTTTTATTGATGACCTTTATTTGATGTCTTATTTATTTAACTAATCTGGCAATCCAGAGAGATAAAATTGCCAGTGTTCTTAGGAACGTTCCCATGAGGCTACAATCTACAATCTTTTTATATTATTGTAATTTGTTATTATGTAACCATCATGAGAAAAATCAGAAAAAAGTTCCATATCATGTTAGTTAGTTAGAATTAGTCTCAAAGTCATAATAAATTATCGTAAGCAAGCCACATCTAGCGGGGCGCTGAGCGTAGTTTGTTTATACATCATTGTTTTGTTATCGCTGCGCCCGATGCCTGAGGCTCGTGTATTTGTTGTGACAATGTTTTAAAACTACCGTCCATAAGTACGTATCTCTAAAATATGTATTTTTTGTTTGTTAATTGTGTTGTTCTCATGTAAGTGAATTAATGTATAATTCTTAATGAGAATAAATGTCTTAAACCATTATATTATTACCTAGGTATTATTATTTGTTTAAATTTCAAAATTTGTCGACTATGCTAGGGCTTGCTTTAAAAAAATGTACTAAAGCGCCATGGCAAGTGCCATCAATAGTTGGCGCCTTTAATCAGGATTCTAAAATGAAAAAAACGAGTATAAAATAAAAAAATAACAATTTTTTTTTTCTGATTTTTTTTCATGATGGTTACAATTCTATCCTATCACCCCGTTTCGGCTTGACGTTGAGTTCTGGGACACTCTGTATACATTAAGTTAATTGTTGACTAACTCGTTAGAAATCGTATTGATGACCCTACCCGTCTGTGAGCGAACAAGAGACAGCGTTGTAGGAAGTAGGCACTTATTTCTACGGCTTCTATGCAAGCGACAGAAGCGAACAAAAGGAGTACCTACAGGTATTCAATGGCGTCTCCTCATTATTTCTTCATAAGCTTAGCGATCCAGAATCCGTGTATTGTTAAACTTCAATGGAACGAATTGTATTTACATATGACGTCTTTTGGCTGAGATGATGATGATGATACCCTTTTTGAGTAGGTTGTGGCACTAGTGGCGTTTGACATTACTTTTCGCTGGCAAAAAAATTTATACAACTTAAGGACCGCTCGCGACTTCGTCCGCTTAAGAACACCCGCATCCCATCATGGACCCCTATAGCAGCACCACCTACCGGGTCCAATTGTAAATCTAAACCATTCTCGAATCTAATTGAACACACAAAAAATTTCATCCAAATCGGTCCAGCCGTTTAGAAGGAGTTCAGTTACAAACAAACGCACAGAAGATTTATACTTATATACTAGCTGACCGGCGGCGCACTTAGTACCACTTTGACAGTTTCCATAACAACAAAACAAACAAATCATTCGTCCGCTTAAGAACACCCGTATCCCATGATGGACCCCTATAGCAGCACCACCTACCGGGTCCAATTGTAAATCTAAACCATTCTCGAATCCAATTGAACACACACAAAAAATTTCATCCAAATCGATCCAGCCGTTTAGAAGGAGTTCAATGACATACACACACACAGAAGATTTATACATATAAAGATAAAGATTATCTTATCTTATTCCATATATAGACAATTTTCGTGTCACATGTGAGTTGCCATACTTCTCCGAAACGGCTCGATCGATTTATATGAAATTTTATATGTATATTCGGTAGGTCTGACAATCGGTCGTAATCTATTTTTTATACCCCTAAGTAGAGATGAAAATGACCAAAGTGACTGAATTTGACTGACTGTCAATTACGGTCAAATTGGTCAAAAACGGTCATTTACTGTCAAAAAGACCATCATTTATGGTCAATATGATCTTTAGTGTTTTTTAATATTTATTTTGAATAAAAATGTAAAAAAAGCGTTTAGCTAGATTTAGGTTTCAAATTCTTTTTATAACGCCGCGTCACGCGCAGTTGATACTTGTCACGACTTGCACCACCGCAGTATGAGTAAACAAAGAGTAAATTGAATTTTCTTTAGCTAATAAATACTTAAATATACTACTTTTTTGGAAACATGACATAAACATCATAGAAACGTACTCCTCCATGAACACAGAATAACAATTTTGTTTTTTAAATAAACTGAAATCGTGTCGCGATGTTGGCGAAATTGGCAGTAATGTAAATTTATTTATTTATTTATTTTGAAAGGTACACCAACAATGTTCACACAGTTTTGATTAAAATTAGATGTTTGTAGTAATAAGATATGTATAACATTTATGACAGGCATACACAGCATTTACAAAAAACATATGAAGCTAAAAACAAAACCAAACAAATTCCAAATAACGTTCTAAAAATAAAACATAAACCAGTTTCGTATACAATGAAATTTTACAAATAACAATAAAAATCCGAAAATTATGTCTATGTTCGCAAACCTAGGCTCGTTAACCAAATCATTATAAGTGCTACACATTCTATTGATCGTATTTAATAGTTGTCACTTATTATATTTAGTCACTTTAACAGTTAGAAATATTAATATGTTTAAGTCAATTTGATTGAATTTGACAATAAATGACCGGTCAAATACGGTTTTTGACAATCGTGACTGGTCAGATTCAGTCATTTTACATCTCTACCCCTAAGTGATAAGGAGGGTCCACACCAATTTTTGGGTTACACGCATAATGACACATTTAGGTAGTCAAGCGCACAATGACACATCGTGTCTACGCGAAATGACAAACGCGAATTGACACATATTCTCATACGCGAAATGACACACTGGAACTACTACTACTACTAACTACCGAAGATCATTTTGACAAAGAAGATACGGAAGATTTGTTTCTATTTTCACAAACGTGCTGCAATATTTGATTGTATTGTTGACATAGACACTGTCAAAGCGATACGAAGTCCGCTGGGTCAGCTAGTACCTACTTATTTATACAGATTACATTGAATTTTTACTTGATGACAGCTAGTAAGCAGATGGTTTGTGTTAAATGGTTTGATGACAGCTAGTAAGCAGATGGTTTGTGTTAAATGGTTTGATTACAATTAGTAAGCAGATGGTCTGTGTTAAATGGTTTGATGACAGCTAGTAAGCAGATGGTCTGTGTTAAATGGTTTGATGACAGCTAGTAAGCAGATGGTTTGTGTTAAATGGTTTGATTACAGCTAGTAAGCAGATGGTCTGTGTTAAATGGTTTGATTACAGCTAGTAAGCAGATGATCTGTGTTAAATGGTTTGATGACAGCTAGTAAGCAGATGGTCTGTGTTAAATGGTTTGATTACAGCTAGTAAGCAGATGGTCTGTGTTAAATGGTTTGATTACAGCTAGTAAGCAGATGGTCTGTGTTAAATGGTTTGATTACAGCTAGTAAGCAGATGGTCTGTGTTAAATGGTTTGATGACAGCTAGTAAGCAGATGGTCTGTGTTAAATGGTTTGATGACAGCTAGTAAGCAGATGGTCTGTGTTAAATGGTTTGATTACAGCTAGTAAGCAGATGGTCTGTGTTAAATGGTTTGATGACAGCTAGTAAGCAGATGGTTTGTGTTAAATGGTTTGATGACAGCTAGTAAGCAGATGGTCTGTGTTAAATGTTAATAAAGTCAAAAATCAGTTGGTGCCCTGTTTTTAGTAACTAAAAGAAAGAGTGTCGATCAGTGGTTCCTATCGAACACTGATGGCACCCTATCTACGTAAAAAAAATTGCCGTACAATTGTACCTTTATACTTACTTATAATAAAAATACTTGAAATTGGCTAAATGCTAAACGCGAAGCCATAATTAAGATAATTAATTAATTACGTAAATAATAAAATTACTGTAATTAGGGAAAAGCTTATATTAGTATTATTAGTTTTTCTAAATTGTCTCGGGTCTGGGTGTTTTCTATGTAAGTGTAATAAGTATGTATTTAAGTATTTTAAGTATGTTTATCCGTTGTCTAGTAACCATATAACGAGTTTCATAACGAAGCTTCTGTTGGGCTAGATAATTGGTGTGAGTGTAGGAAAGTTTTTTTTATTTTTTATTATTTACCTATAAATTGTATTGATAACTTGATTTCAATGATGGAGGCTTTTGCCCAGTTATAGGCTATTTACTTTTACTCATATTATTTTTATCAACTAATAAAACTAATTAACACCACGCTACCACCACACTTCATGTGGGGGCTGCTGCGGTAAGTGCTAAAAATCGCAAACGGCACAAATACGCAAACCTGGGTCCAAATTATTTATTTGTTCCGTTTGCGGTGGAGACATTGGGTCCATGGGGGCCGGAGGTCAGCTTGCTAAAGAGTTGAGTGCTCGCCTTATTGAAGCCTCCAGTGACAAGAAGGCAGGCAGCTACCTCTGCCAACGTATTAACTTGGCAATCCAAAGAGGTAATGTTGCCAGCATTCTTGGAACCGTTCCCATGAGCCCACAGCTAGCTGGAGGACATTTTTTATTTATAGGTTTTATTTTGTCTTTAGTTATCTTAATTTTTTTTTAATGTAGTTAGTTATTGTTATGTTTCATTACTGTATATTAATACTATTCAAATACATTAATTTTAGAAACTCATTAACAATTCTTATTTTGTTTTATCACAACAAAAACTTATTTACTAGACCGGACTCGTTCACTCTGCTTCCACCATCCTTTCCCGAGTAAATCTTAAATTGCTACAGAACCGAAATAGCCGGGGCCACTGCAAACATATTTACAAGTCGTAAACTTAATTTAAATTCATTAAGGCTGTGCCTTCCGACCCTGCGACACGAGTGTCGAGATAAGCTCCACTTCTCTACTCAACATCGTGTTTATTATTATTATTATTTTTACCGTGAAAAATCTGTAATTATTACAGGAGGAGCTCGATAGTTTGGTCTGCGATTGCTAAGGTTAAGCAACTGTTGCAAAGGCGGGTCTTTGGATGGGTAAGCAAAAATGTATCATCTCGAGCTCCTCCGTGCTTCGGAGGGCACGTAAAGCCGTTGGTCCCGACTGCATTAGCAGTCGTTAAAACCACCAATCCGCACTGGGCTTGCGTAGCGGTTTAAGGCCCGTTCTCCCTATCCGTCCATAGGGAAGGCTCTTGCCCCAGCAGTTAGGACATAAAATGAGCTGGAGATGAGGGATTGTACTAACTTGAGTAAACGTGCATGTTAGATTACATGCACACAGCACAACACACCATCTCATTATCATTATCAATTATCAAGCTAGCCCAATGCGAGTAGGTAGGCTTTAATTTAAAAGGTTGGCTGTCTAAGAACTATAACAATTGAAAATCAATTGTCATATTTATGTATCACACATGATTTTTATATGATATAACTTAAATTAACTTTACAATTATTATTATTGTACTGCTATGTTTTGACAATAACCTGACCACCAGTTAACATTCCATTCGAAGCACGAAGGAGCTGAAGCTAATTTAATTTTATCATTCATCTAATAATAACACGGCGTTATGATAAACTCGTAAGATAAAACTTGAACGCGAAACGTTATCGAGCGTCTACCATCTCTACCACACAGTACCACCTTAGTTCAAATCCTCATATAAAATTCTAAGGCACAACGCCTAAATAATTAACACTGTGTGTCATTAGTGTTTCATTAATGAGCCCGTCCTAACCAGTAACGCGCCAGAATAACGTGTTCACGTTCAGCGCAGTGCGTAGCGTAGCCGTAGCAATGGCGATTTTTATCTCACTTGATTGTAAATGGCGATTATGCTAGAATGACACTCTATTCGGAAAAGAGTACTGTGTTTTCTCGTTTTCAGAAACGTGATCGACAACTGAAAAACTCTCACTTAAAGAACTAAAACTCGCACTTAGAGTGTCTAGGGCGAGTTTCATTTGTCAGTCGTTCACGTTAACGAAAACGAGAATTAGTATTGCATCAAGGTGGAAAACGAGATATTTTTTTAAATTTTGCCATACATATTTTTCTTGCTCCATCTCGCACTCAGTAAGCACCCTGCACTCTCGCTATTTTTCCTATAACTGTCGACTCGGAACACAACAATGCTACTATCTTATGCCGATAGATCAGGTAAAATGCATATGTCGTGCCAGCGCTAGGATGTCCGGACTGGCAAGTAGTTCAATCACTTAACATAGAAGTAGTAGAAGGTTTTACGTATATTTCAACCTTTAGAAGCCTTCCTTGGAAGTTTACGCTCTCTATTTTTCCGTTCCTAATTCTGAAACGCGCTAGCTGAAATAAAGATGTTTTTAGGTAAAACCTGTACTGAAGCGTTAATTATAAACAGCGTATTCCCGTTGTCCTCTTTAGGAATACAATCATAAGTTTTGTTCTACATCTGAGCTAGAAAACATATCTTCTTATCGCCTGATGATAAATTATATTAAGTCAAACTTGCGTGTTGCTGGCTCTGAGTTCTAGTTTCAAGCATCTCTAAGGTGTGGCTTTAGTGTTTGACAGAGAACCAGAGATTGTCATTATTTTCGTTTTATCATTAGCTACAAACTTGGGCCTTTAGCAACGATTGAATAAGACTTCTTGGCGGGAAAGTAAACAGTCATGTCTGCGGTTTTGTTTTATTTTCTAAATTTGTGTTATGTCCAATATTAATGTGAAATAATGGTGGATTATTAACCGTTAAGTGTTCGTGAGTGTGCGTGAGTGTTGGCAAATAAAACCGAACAGTGCAACGTCATTTTTCAAATTTTCTCGAGAAGTCCGCGCGAGGACTTAGTGAAGCCTAACTGTTCTGTGGTGAAGCCCCACGTCTTTACTGAGATACTCGAGGGGTTGGGAAGTATATCATTTCTCACTTCTCATTTCTACTATCATTCATCATCATCATACAGGAAGGAAATATTATTTATATAATGTATTCTTTGACACTGGCTAAATGTGTTAATCGCACGAAGCCATTATCTAAAGAAGAAAAAAACAATTGAATACAGACCACTTGCTTCCGAACTGTCATCCCGTAAAATTCTAATGTCTTTGTTATTTTTTGACGGACACTTGTCTTAACGTGTCGAACGATGAGTGTGTCATGCTCTCTTTATTGTCTCTGCGGTGGTGGCGTGTGCGTCGGGTCGTTACGTTCCCTAAAATATGGTTGAGCGAAGCGATGGCTGATTCATATGTCATACTCGTGAACGGGTGCCGCCTGTGGAGGCTGGTCTGCTCTTGCATACTTATCTTATTGTTAGTATTAATTACTATAGTTTGACTTTGTTTTTCAACAATTTATGACTTTTATTAGAGTACTGTAGTGGTACTGTATGACATTGTGGAAATTGAAACTTATACCAGATGTAAATTTGATATATTAGATTTGTTTATTTTTTTTGTTTTTTTACATGTTGTGATTGTCTTCTATATTTTTTGTGTTTATTTGTAATGGAAAGTGTCCTGCTATGATAGGGCATTTTCCAATTTTTATTTTTTTTGACGCTGTAAGGGAGAAAAGAGCTGGACACTTGCTGAGTTTCTTGCCGGTTCTTCTCAGTGCAAGATCTCCCGCCCAGAGTAGACTTACGAACCGATGGCATAGCGACATTCATAAGAGCTACTTGTAGCCTAAACTGAATAAATGATTTTTGAATTTGAATTTGAATTTGATGATGCCACTAAACTACACAGAAATCGTCACAGCAGCAATTGTTTTTACCAAGTTGCCGCATTTGCCATTTTGGGATACGGTGCTGGTATAGGTGAATGCATTTACGCTCCGCTACGAGACTGCTTTAAATGTGCAAAGATATAAACATTTCGTCCTACAGGTATGCAGTAAACGCAATAAATGCATTCGAAACGCTCGATCGAACGTTCCTCACGGCAACCAACAGCATACCTATTTCTATACCATGGATTCCCGCAAAGTAACGCCTTATTCCATTTATTAGTTACATTTTCATAAAAATAGTTTTTAATAAGAGTAAAAAGTTTCTATGCTCGCACGCTTATTCGTATATAGAAGCTTTTTTGAATACTTTTTTTTTATAATTAGCTCGGCAAATGACTCCATCCCACCTGATGTTAACTAATAACTAACTGTTAACTGTTAATTTTGATGAATACTATACTCGTATTGTACTATATTGTAATAGGTCTTAGAGCATATAGGTACTACTTGTACACGTAGATACTAGATCATGTTATGATTCTCCGTGCACCGCACCGACCGGTTCGAACGCAGTCTACGAGATACATTAGATTTATTTGCTGATGTAAAAAACTCAGTTTTTAAAACGACAACCACAACACATAATGATATAGAGTAATTATTAACGGGATTCTTACCATGTATATTATTTATGAGTATCCGATAATTCCGTGATCATGGCGCATGCAACTGTGCCGAAATATCGGATACTCATAAATAATAAACATGGTAAGAACCCCGTTAATAATTACTCTATTGCAAGTGACCATGATAGTTTAAATAGTTACTGATATCTTTTTATAACTATTTTGTTTGTCAGTTGTTCGTTCAAAATAATATATGTACCTACATAGTTTTGATGTTGTTGTATTCTTGAGCGCATTGTTTTATTTTTATTACATCACCATAATTTGTGTTAACGCATCTGTTAGCTTTTAATTTAGTGCTCTCTTACATTACAGTTATAGTTATTTTTCGACGTCTTATATTTTTAATAAAAAGTAAGTAATCTAAAAGGAAGCAAAAATTATGACAGAGATAGAACGTATATCTTTTAACCTTTTTTATTAAAGGCACCTACACTGGTACCTACCTATATACTTCTCTTATTTTTTTAATTTCAATAGTTCCGCGTAAATAAGAACACCGGCATAATAAAGATTCTTCAGAAAGGTAAAAAATATTTTCAATTTAAGAAAACATTCGAGAAGTTGCGTAACTTTTTCTTCGGTCTCTTACAATAAAATCTTTTACGCATTCACTCGGAATGCGATGTGTGACGGCGAGACCCTCAACAATAAATATTGAGGAGCAAAACACGACCACAAAATCGTAACTCATAAAAAGGGGATCGCTAGAAAAAAAGTGTCCACGGTGAAGACGCCGGCCGCCGTTATAATTTCCCGTCGGTAATTATTATTACGTTGTTACTTACCGGTGGTCGGTTTCCCGCGCTGGTCTGAAGTTCACGAGATACGTAAGCGTGCGCCCGCTTAAAGAGCGTGTCGCGTTCTGAATAGACCCTTTGCTAACATCGTAATTGTAACGGCGATGGCGACGCGACGCCGACGCGCATGCGCCACCCAATGACGTCAATGAGTTCGTTCACAAAGCACAAGTCTACAGGTGTTGGTAGGTGTATGCCGCAGCAGCGTGTCAGGAACTCAGGAACGATTGACTTTATGCAAATTTTGAAAGCTCTAAATCGAGAAACAACTAAATGCGCCGTTCTTTATTACTTCAAAGAGCTATTCTGAAGTTTTACCCACTCATCGCAGTTTTTACCAGAATAGTCTAATATTTAACAAAGCGGATACATTTCTCTCGATTACTGTGTACTAGGTACATTAGGTCTAAAGGTTTTAACGTTGTATTTGCAATTTACTCAACGTTATATTTTTTATGCTATGCATCTTATAGCCTCCTTGGTAGTTTTAAAAACTATCTGTCAAATTTATATGCACAGTTCTGAAAAAGAATACTTTGAATGTCATGTCATTGTCATGGAATTTTATTGTAGTTTTGATAATTGATCAGTCTTTCACAATTCTTCAGTATAATAACATTGTTTTATAGTAACATCGATTGTGCAATTATTATTATTTAAAATGTGATTTGTGAAAAACTTGTATATATAAACAGGTTTTTCTGCTTAGTTTTAAAATTGTTCCTGATTAAACATTTACCTGTGGCTCTCCTGAGTTTTAATGGCCTTCAGGCCACAAGGTTATAATAAAAAGCAGATCATGGATCAGGATTTACTATAAAATCACGATAGTGGACATGCTCTGAAACAGCACAACTGAATAAACTTCAGGCACAAAATATGTACCCCAGTAGGTAAGTTTCATAAAAGTGCGCTCGAGCAACGCACACATAGATAACCTTCCACGGATCAGAATCTCGGACCATCTCAAACCAGTCCGGACACAGCTGTTGCGAGACTCTGTGTCCGTGAGAAGTTGTCTATTGTACGCGTTGTTCGGGCGCGTTTGTGAAACTTACCTACCTTCTGGGGTCTCGCTTTATTGTGCTATAGCTTACTGTCGCCATGTTGAATGACGCTTTCGGGAGGCTATTAAAAAAGTCGAAGTATCGAACTGAGCTCGCCGTAAATTGCACCTTCACCGACTCGCGTTGACAATGGTGATGCGAAAACGAGCTTTCCTAAGTACGAACAGGCTTCGAGATTTGATGCAATGTTTTAATAGACCCCTTGCGTCTAAAAGCCGGCTTGCTAACTGGAGCATCAATGGTTATAAACATAAAGTCTGTGAAGATATTGAATCTGTATCTCTATTTCCAGTACATTAGGGAATATGTGTTGGTAGTAGGATCGTAATATCTTTTACTGTCGGCAGTAATTTGATACAGCTAGAAGAAAATGTCTGGGTGCGTACCTTAAGGATTTAGCTCTAGTTTTTATAGTAGTGTTTATTTGACTAGAAAAGATCACGTCGACGGGAACGAGAATTTACACTCTTCTAGTCCAATGAAGCGCTGCTTCAAACAGCCAATAATTCAAAAATAAAAATAAAATTACAATAAATTAATTGAATAGTGTAACATTCTTGAACTAGGCACGGTGAATAAAATCACGTCGTGTCGTTCCGTTGCTCCGTTTTGACGTGACGGATGGACAAACAAACTCCTCCATTTATATTATAACACTAGCTGTGCTCGCGACTTCGTCCGCGTGGAATAGTGACTTTCGGCAGCATTTTTAATTTTTTAGGCTCTTTTCCCGTTTTTGCAACATTTTTCACTGATGCTTCGTTCCTATTGGTCGCAGCGTGATGTTATATAGCCTAAAGCCTTCCTCGATAAATGGACTATCCAACACAAAAAGAATTATTCAATTCGAACCAGTAGTTCCTGAGATTAGCGCGTACAAACAAACAAACAAACAAACAAACAAACAAACAAACTCTACAGCTTTATAATATTAGTATAGATTAGTTTGAATTACACCTTAAGAGGAAACACTAAGGTAGACTGAATTGAAAAATATGTATGAAAAGTAGACAAAATCGACGTTTCGTAGTCCCCTGATTCCTCCTCCAAAACTGGACCGATTTAATTACTTTTTCATTCAAAATTAAAGAAAGGCTTTGGCTGTGTCCCTATGTTTTTCTTTTTCTCTAGATTAATTATCAAAAAAGATATCACCCTTTAAAAACCTTAAAAATTGGCTAGATTTTCCGCTGTGTTTCCCAAATTTGACAAGATTATATAAAAAAAGCAAAACACAAGGACACAGCTAAAGCCTTTTTTTATTTTTTTAATGAAAAAAGTAATTATTGGAGGAGAAATCAGGGGACTACGAAACGTTGATTTTGTCTACTCTTCATACATATATTTCAATTCAGCCGATCTTAGTATTTCCTCTTAATGTCGGAGATATTTTGAGGCATTCTAAACTTGTCGTGCGTAGGCTATTTTTCGGTACTCGTTAGAAATCCCTTGAGTAGGTACATAAATCATAAGGATTCAGGTACCGAAATGAACGTATATTAGCAGTAATTTGAACACTGAAACCACATTAAAGCATTTTACATTAAACTTTGTGATGACAACGAATAATGGGACCACACATAAAAGTTACTTATGATAAAGGTAGGACTCATTTTATTTTATGTAGTAATTAACGTTAAGCGCTGTTTTTATTTCTTAATATAACTAAATACATTTATTTCTATAGTATTAATACACAGTAATGAAACATAACATAACTAACTACTTTAAAGAAAAAACAAAGAAAAAAAATTAAAATAACTAAAGACAAAATAAAACATTTTAAAGAAAGAAGAAAGCATTAGATAAAAAATGTCCTCCAGCTGTAGGCTCATGGGAACACGGTCCCAAGAATGCTGGCAACATTACCCTCTTTGGATTGCCAAGCTAATACGTTGGCAGGGGTAGCTGCCTTCCCAGAGGTAGAGGTAGGTAGTAGCCTTCTTGTCACCGAAGGCTAGGCGCTGTCTATAGGCTTCCGTACCCAAAGGGTAAAACAGAAACCATATTACTAGGACTCCGCTGTCCGTCCGTCTGTCTGTCCGTCTGTCACCAGGCTGTATCTCATGAACCAAGACAGTTGAAAATTCACAGATGATGTATTTCTGTTGCCGCTATAACAACAAATACTAAAAAACAGAATAAAATAAATATTTAAGATGGCTCTCATACAATAGACATGATTTTTTTGCCGTTTTTATAGATACCACAAATTTGATAACACAACGCTATAGTTAATTTTTACTTTTTATTTTATATTCAAGTGCTAATTGCTGCACTGAAGCTAAATTAAATATTTTTATAAACTTTATAAAATACATTGAAAAAATTAAACACAGGCTGGCTGCACTGACCTGATTGCGGAAGACCCAGGTTCGATTCCTGGCTGGGTCGGGTAGGCGTTTAATTTTTTCACTGTATTTTATAAATTTTATAATAGTAGTTTATGCAACTGTCATATAATGAAGGGTATTAAAACACGAGTGTGAGTTTATGAAACGAGCGCAGCGAGTTTCATAATAGTAACGAGTGTTTTAATACCCGTGTTATATGCAGTTGCATACACTACTTTATCTTCACTAATGCAATTAGTCAAACAACAAGAGTAAAAGCTGACAATAGTTTATTTATAATAATTGTTCAAATTTTGGATGGTACAATTTTAAAAGTTAATGTTAATTATTGATCCAGCAGCTGTAGCGGTCGCGGGGCAAGCAGTAGAGCTCGTAGACGGAGTTGGAATATTTATAATTACTTCATTCGTCTTGTTTTCTATACTGTTCAAGATCGTATTTGAGACTTGAATTTTATTCATTAAAGACTCATCAATGTAGCTTTCAGCCACAGTAGAAGACTTCCACCCCCCCGTGTCGTTTCAGTGCGGTCAAATCACCACCGCTATCTATGAGAAGGGTCGCCGAGGTGCGCCGGAAGCAATGCCCCGTGTACAACGCTGGGTTAGGCAGATTCAAAAAACTTGCGATAGTTTTTCCCAGAGCACCAAATTTATTAATACCAGTTCTTTGATCGACGCACTTCCCCGATCTATAGCTCAAGAAAAAGGCAGGGTATCGACAGGGGGTGGGTCGAAGTTCCATGTATTTTTTAAATACGGCATAGCAGTTGCCCGTCACAACGAAAGAACGATCTATTTTCGTTTTTGTTTTCGAAACTTTCACCATGATTGTACTGTCGTCTATGTTAGAGACTTCATCGAACTGGATGTTGTATAGCTCTTGCCTTCGGCATGCCCCCATTATGCCGAAGATTAGTGCAACCTGTAACAATAAACGATATAATAAGCTTGAGGTACATAGCCAAGGCAAAAACTATGATTTATGAAGTAGTAAAGTGTAGGTACCTACTACCTAATTTATACACAAAGCGCTTAAACGGAGTGTCTAGATAACTTGCGTGTGTAGTACGTAAGTACTAGGTAGATTAAATAACAGAACTAAAATACACTTACCTTTTCAAAAAGATACAAAATATCTGGTAAATCTTTCAGGAACATTTTTATTTGACCTGATGTAAACGTCAAGGACTTTTTTTCCTTGTGTCCTTCTGAACTGCGTTTCAGGAACGCTATGACTTTTGAATACTTCGTGATATCAATATTGTTGTAGATACTCAGTGTGGACTTGAGCATAGAATATTTAGCCCACATAGAAGATGGCTTGAATTTGTCGGAGAGGTCTTTGAGATACACAAGAATGACATTTTCAGAAAATGATGAGAACTTTTAATTTGTATTTTAAAAACAAAACACATTGCGAAACATTAAATTCACGCGTACGTGTATTGTCACAGTGAACTTGCCGCCATTAAAATCTAACCAATGAGAGCGCAGCTGCGCGCGCAGGGCCAATCAGGAGCGAGCGCGCGCTGTTCTTTTTTTATTTAATTGGCACAAGATCTTACCAAAGAGTTTTGTGTATGTAAGTTTAGTAGTTTCGACGAAGTTTTCACGTATAACCCAACTGTTTTCAAAAGCCAGCCTAATATCAAAATTTTATACAACTTGTATGGGGATTTTGACATAAGGCTCGCCAGGTTAATTGATCGCGTTTTATTGATGTTATAATGAGATTTTACGATATCGATGTGGATATTATACTATCATGTGAAATTGCTTAAATTGAGTGTTTTGTTGTCTGCGCTATAACAGTAGTAATTATAAGTCAAGTATTGGAAACATAAGTAGAATGTTACAACATTAGTGTAGATAAAAATATTTAATTTAGCTTCAGTGCAGCAAAAGTTATGTAGTCCGTAGCATGGCCGTAGCAAACGAAATTGTTGCCGTAGCACTACGAAGCGTAGCATACTTTTTATTTCGTCTGCCAGTCGAATAACAACGGAGACAGCAATAGGTATTATGCTTAGATTATGTACAAGTGTATAATCTGCTTCTCTACATGATAGGTACCTTACCTATCATGTAGAGAAGCAAGATGGCTGGCAACAGCTAAATGAGAGTAGCCGCGGATCGTGCTCGGTCTCGTGCACTTGGAGAGGCCACTAGTCCACTGCTGGACATAGTCCAGCAGTGGACTAGTATAGGCTGATGACGATGATTTAGAGAAACACGAGCGAACTTTTGTTAATAAATTAGTTTTATGAGCGAAGCGGCTAACGTGGTCGGGTTGCGGTCATGCATGTTATCAGGTTGATCGCCGCGCCGTCGTCGAACCCAGACACAATAGAAATTCAATTGTTTGTCGGTCAAATTGCGCCGTCAGTAAGTGACAAGTGTCATATATTTTATTTGAAATGTCTTCGTCCATATTTATTTGATGCCGCGCGGCCATACTAATTTTGTATGGGGAATTTAACGTGTTAATTTGAGAAATAATAATTTAAAAAACCGCTCGATAAATCGTAAATGTGAGACCGACGATTTGTAGTTAAGACATTGCTGATTGTTTAGACATAATTAGAGGTATAATAATTTAGATAAATTATAAGATGTCAACTAAACGCCGCCACTCGTTTTCATGATTTTTGCCCAAATTTAAATGAAATTGTAGAAAAAACTATAGTGTGTTATGAAATTATGGATAGGACTAATTGTAAACACGTTCCCTTTGATACTAAATATATATTTTGTCTATGTAATACGAAAGTTTTTCATCATATTTCAACTTAACCGTGACTACACTTTTGGCTTTTTTTGGTCGGCGCACCCTAAGGTGTTAAATAACTTTTTAATATGCCGGGTCACCGGATGGATTACCAAACCAAAATATCCCGCGCATCACTGTATTTTAGAAATCTAGTTCAGTAGTTGGTCCCGATCATTGTCCTAAGATGGTAGTCGTTAATACCCACAAACTCGTCTTGGGCCTCGGCACTTTTACTGGCCGGGATTCTGCCCCTAGACCTCCGCATTCTTGAGGCTTCGGCCTTGTATGACGCGAGGAGGGGCAGGTCCCGGGCATTGCCGGAGGACAGGGAGATGGAGGCGCCTGTTGGCTTCGCAGAGATCCCGCACCCCGCCAGGAATGTGGAGAGTGAGTTCGTGGCCCTCGGGGACCAAGAGGCCCTCGATAGGTACGCCGTGCAGGAGGTGCAAGTGTACACAGACGGGAGTAAAATCGACGGAGGCGTCGGAACCTCCCTATCCATTTGGAAGGGGGAAACCGAAGTCAAAGCGATTAAACTCCCTCTTGCCGACTACTGCACGGTGTACCAAGCCGAACTCCTCGCCATATCCAGGGCGACTGCGGAGATCCTGAAGAGGGGTGAAGGGAGCTACGGTATTTACAGCGACTCCAGGTCTGCACTGGAAACTGTAACAAACCGTAGCTCGCTCCACCGCTTAGCGCTCGATTCGCGGGCAAACTTGCAGAAGGCCTCCACGCAAAACAAACATGTAGATTTGTTCTGGGTGAAAGCCCACGCAAGGTTGCCCGGGAATGAGCGCGCGGACGTGCTCGCGAAGGAGGCTGCAACTTCGTCGCGGAGGAAGCCGGTCTATGATCGATGTCCGGTCTCATTCGCCAAGAGATTCATCCGCGATGAGTCGATTGGCGAATGGGCTCGGAGATACGAGGATGGAACGACGGCCTCCGTGACGAAGATGTTCTTCCCAGACGCGGTAGCTGCGTATAGGCTGGTCCGAAAAATCAAGCCGACTGGGGTACTAACCCAGGTGATAACGGGGCACGGTGGGTTTTCCTCGTACTTGAACCGCTTCAAGTGCAAGGATGACCCATCGTGCATCTGTGACCCTACGAAGGAAGAGACAGTAATCCATCTAATCACTGAATGCCCAGTCCACGAGTATGAAAGAATGAAGTATGGAAGAAAGATAGGTATGAAAGTGAATAAAGACAACATTGCGAAATTTGTAAGTAGTAAATACACAAGGCTGATATTTTTAGATTTTGTACCGCGATTGCCTTAAAAGCAATCAAAAGAAATAAGACTTAACCCATAGTACCCAGGTTTTCACCGGCATAGTTGTATACTAGGATTAACCGAGTAAAAGGAAAAAGTCAAATAGAAATGGTCAAAATGATATTAGTATAGGATTCTGTGATATTTATGTGAACTATTAAAGTGTAATGTTTGTTTTCTGTGATATTTATGTATAGTATGTAATAGTAAATGTTATGTGGACGTCAAAATTGTAATAGCTATAAGATAGAAATAAGTGATATAGAAAATAAGACATAGGGCATTTTGATGCAATAAAAATGGAAAATACTAAATAAGAATAGATGGAAATAGGGTCTACCCTATTTCCATCTTACTTATTTCTATACATTTTCATTACATTTATGCTCTAGCATAAATGTAATGAAAATGTATAGAAATAAGTAGGGATAGAATAAGAAAGTAAAAATAGGGCACTAAAAAGTGCAATAAAAATGGAAAAATCTCTAGGGAAAAGTAAGAAAGTATAGTATAGGAAACTGTAAAGAATAGGGCACAAATTGTGCAATAAAAATGGAAGCAATATGACGCTAGCATAGGAAGCCGAAACAAAACGGCTAGGGAAACAGTAGATAAGATCTCCGACATAACCCACGTCGGGGGAGAGGTATATAAAAAAAAAAAAAAAAAAAACTCGTCTTGGGCCAAAGCATGGTGTGCGCAATCTCAATCTCCCAATGAGCTATTGTTCACGTGGGAAGGCGTGTGCCCAGCAGTGGGATGTTCAAGGACTGCTAATGATGGAGAGTCAATGTGATGACATTAAATAAATTATAATACAATGCATTTATTTTTATTTATTCTTAAATATTTTGCTAAGGAGCTTTCAACAACAGCGGCAATGTAAACGTATAAGATATAGTAAAATAAACATTTTTAATTTCTTTTT
Organism: Eudonia lacustrata; assembly: GCA_947562085.1. Classification (NCBI taxonomy): domain Eukaryota; kingdom Metazoa; phylum Arthropoda; class Insecta; order Lepidoptera; family Crambidae; genus Eudonia; species Eudonia lacustrata. Next base: position 5,726,080 of record OX387315.1, on the reverse strand, counting down.
CAATTTATTTTTTTACCACAAACATGGTTGCTCGAGGGGTAATGAATGACTGACGATGATGGTCTTCAAACCCAGGGAAACTGCGAAACTGATAGTAGAAAATCTTTATCCTTTTATAGCCTTTTATCGCAGTTCCATGCGAAACTAGAAGTAGCTTACTAGAGTATGTTGCCACTTTCTAGATTTTATCACTGTCTATTGCTGGACTGTACATCCTCTGCTGCAAGTTAGAGATGGTGCCATCAAAATACAGTCTGGGATTGTTACAGTATCGTATAAATCTTGGTACTGCAATAACCAAATACAAGGGTGCCTCAGTAGCCCCTCTCATCATACAACGATGTCCTAAATCAACAGGAATCGTCAGCAGAAGACTTGAGTATGAAGAAGGATAAGCGGATGGGCTTCCAAAAATGCGACCCAGGCTTCTCATATTCCAACCCCTGATTGAAATTTGCCTTGATTGGTCATCTTCTTTGCTTCCCGGATGTCTACATTCAAATTCAGATACCCTATGTGCAAATCTCAATGCCGTACCAAGTGCGCAAATTGAAATATTTATTTGTGCATATAAAAAAATAACTGCTTATAAAAATACTACACCTCAATGTAGGGGAAGTTGACATTTTTAGTCACATTTAAGCCTGAGGTGCACATATGTGCATGTATGTTTTTTGTAAGATCAAAATACATATAAAAATGTTTATATAATTTTGTTGCGAACAAATTACAAAAACACAAATGTTGAAAAAATTTCCACGAGCAGGATTGATCCACGTCAGGTGCTCTCCCAATTGAGCTATCGTGGAGAACCACGATAGAAAACCAAAACCAGCCCGCCGAAATTATTCAACACTATTTACTTTTTACTTTGAAAGCCAAAGGCGCCCATTCAATGTCAACAATTACCGTCATTAAAAATGTTAAAAAATTTTTTCAACATTTGTGTTTTTGTAATTTGTTCGCAACAAAATTTGCGTTAAAAATTATATAAACATTTTATAAATAGCTTGCCTACTTCTTAACTGATCTTTAGTATTTGTAAAAATATTATGATCAGATGTTAATGTATTTAGAGAGCCATCATCATCATTTAGTGCCAACTTCATACTGAAGTTTGGAGATTAGCAGATATACAAAATTTTCTGTGATCCCATATAGCTTGTTTTAATTAGCGATAACTAAGTCCAGTCCACTTTTTGATACCGTCCAGTCATTTGCGTCGCGGACGTCCCGGAATTTTGCCATCGAGGATTAGCCGTGGGAACTCGTACCTATATGAATTCTCTCTGCATGTGTCCGAAAAAGGCGACCTAGCGTACAATGAGAGCGAGAAAGAGCCATTCAACTTAAAATTGCATAGCTTAGCTGTGTTCAAAACCTATATTTATTTATTTATTTATTTATTTATTTATTTATTTACTTATTTATTTATTTATTTATTTATTTATTTATTTATTTATTTATTTATTTATTTATTTATTTATTTATTTATTTATTTATTTATTTATATATTTATTTATTTATTTATTTATTTATTTATTTATTTATTTATTTATTTATTTATTTATTTATTTATTTATTTATTTATTTATTTATTTATTTATTTATGTATTTATTTATTTATTTATGTATTTATTTATTTATTTATTTATGGACCATCTACAGGTTACATGAAAAAATACAAACTAATAATACAAAGTTATTAGATACATATAACTCTAATTATAGACGGCCTCACCGTGCACCTAATACTAATTTATTAACATAATTATACATTTATACCTACACATCTAAATAAAACAGCTATTTCTATGTCATGTATTGAACCTAACTAATCACTAAATATAATAAAATTACAAAAACAAAATAAGTATCACTACATAGTATAAAACAAAGTCGCTTCCCGCTGTCCCTATGTATGTATGTATGCTTAGATCTTTAAAACTACGCAACGGATTTTGATGTGGTTTTTTTTAATAGATAGAGTGTTTCAAAAGGAAGGTTTATGTGTATAATACATGCTGCAATGCATGCATAATATAGTAGAGAAACACTGATAATTGAAGAGGTTTCACATTTTTTTTGCGCTTACATTGCAAACGCTGGCTGATCCCTACGAGATAGATCAAAATAATGTACTACAGTATTGTACACCTTAAAAAGGTCTACAAAAAAGTCCGCGATGGTATATATGCATATGCCTATCTCTTAGGGATAACCCACAATAATCATTTTTTATCCTTTACTTTTTACGAGAAATAACGGCTTATTTACGAAACAATTTTAAGCAATACAGCATTAATCCTTATCCAATTAAGTAACTTAAATAAATTGTGCATTTACTATAGATCAATATGGCCCTTTAAAGCATGTAATTTAATTGAATATTTTCGAAGATATTACAGATTTAAAATGCAGGGACATAGCGGTTGCGGCGGTACCGGCCGGGGGGCTATTTACGGAGCGATTTTAAGCAATACAGCATTAATCCTTATCCAATTAAGTACCTTAAATACATTGTGCATTTAATATACATAGATCAATGTGGCCCTTTACAGCATGTAATTTAAATGAATATTTTCGAAGATATTACAGATTTAAAATGCAGGGACATAGCGTAGCTCAAGATGAGCACGATTGAACGTCGATCAGAAAAAGTATTCACTACATTACTATCATCAATTGATAACAATGAAGGAAAAATATTTTTCGTTTGCACGCGTTGGCACGCGTTTGCTGGTAAAATCACAAAAAACTTTCATAATAGAGTGCACAATACTCACCGGATGTGGTACCGGAGAAGATGTATTGATTCCCCGAATTCTACTCTTCTACCATCGGATTTACCATTGCAATTTAAACGCCTATAATTTCCGGTAAAGATATATTTGCAATGACCATTAATAAATCGCAGAGTCAAACTTTCAACGTTGCAGGCTTAGATTTGAGCGTTGAGTGTTTTTCACATGGCCAATTATATATCGCTCTTTCAAGAGTAACCTCTAAAGAAAACATGTTTGTAATGTCTAATGACAAAAAAGATGTGAACTTTGTATATAAAGACATTATGTAGTATATTTAGTATCAGCATTGCACCCGTGCGAAGCCGGGGCGGGTCGCTAGTACTTAAATAAAAGGCTTTAATTTTTAACATTTTTAAAATTTGGCCCAATCTATATAAGGCACCAATCTATCTACATCCGCCTGCAAGGCTTTGACATCATGAGCATCATTAATGTTACGCAAAAACTTTAAGTCGTCAGCAAACATAAATCATTTGGAGTTCAAGAAACAATCCTTCACATCATTTAAGAACAAATTAAATAGCAGCGGCCCCAAAACAGACCCCTGAGGAACACCGGATGTTGCCACATAAGGCTGTGAGACATAACCCTTAACTACAACATACGACTGTCTAGAATTTAAGTAGGAAGCTTAGATTAATTATTCTAAGGTAGAAAGCTAATAAGGCCAATAAAGGACCACCCAGATCATACACAGACGATAATTTGACCAACATAAACTGGTGATTCACATTCGAAAGCCCTGGAGAAATCAGTACAAATAACACCGCTTCTGCCAGGTGAGTAACAAAATCTGCCAAGTTAGATGCGGTTGACCGTGAACGTACAAAGCCATGCTGAGTCTCAGTGAGAGCTTGGCTCACATGGCGTAAAATAAACGGATGCAGTAGAGACTCGAAGACTTTCGACAGGGTTGAAAGGATTGATACTGGTCGATAATTTTTTACATCGTCCTTCTATCCCTTTTTGTACACGGGGTAGTTCTAGCCCGCTTCCACACTACCGGAAATTCACCCAGAAAGCAAAGATTGATTGTACAACATACACAAGGGTAACGACAACGGCACTACACATCTGACTATGAATAACGGAGGCAGGTTATCAGGTCCCGCGGCCATAAGTATGTCAAGCTTTTTAAGCTTCGTAAGAACATCAGACCTAGAAAAAGTCACGCAGCAAAGTGAAAAAGCAAAGCTAAGTAAAATTAGCAAAGACGGTCTTTACAGACATCGTAGACGGACACAAAAAAATTGCAAATAGATTGCTTATGTCTGTTCCCTCCTATAGCTTATATCCTTTATCAGACATAAGGAAAAATTGCAGATCATTTTCGCACTTTGTAAACTAACTAAATAATCTAACAGGCGCTTGTCAATTAAAGCTAATAAGGAATGGTTCTAAGGTGTTCTAACCACTAGACTACAGAGGATATTAAATTCTAATCATTTACTATTTAGGTCAAGCAAATGTAGGTAACCCAAATTAAAGTCGGTCAATAAACAAGGAACGGGAACGGGAACAATACCTACTCTTTTCACGGGAACGCTGCAACGCTAGGTATTTATATTAAAAACTTCTTTGTAACTCAAGAAGCTGCATCAAAGGAAATTGTTAATGCAAGGGAACTTTACTTTACGGTTCGCATCCGGACTAAACTTTTGTTTTTCGCCGCGTCCGCGAGTTAAAAGGCTTCTACCGGCTACTTACTGCGGACGACAAAAGAAATATACGCTTTGAATGAACTTGCGTCTTTGTGAAGGGTTTTGTATGTTTAATAGACTTATATAAGGAACTCACTGTTAATGCCGCATTTAGCAAATTGTATTATTGAATACTAGGTATTCAATACCAAGTATTCAATATTACAATTTGCTAAATGCGGTATGTGCTAACTAGTTAGCACCTATGATATTTCATCAAATAATTATAAATTTTGGGGCTAAGTATTACTTATCTGGAAGAGAAGATAATCTGATCTTTGTATGTAGGTAGGTAGGTAGAACTACTAGAGGTACTAGAGCTGGATTGGAGTAGCCACGGATCTTGCTCAGTGGCGTCAGAGTGAACGAGCACTTGGAGAGGCCTTTATCTAGCAGAGGACTAATTTAGTAAATAGTGGACTAATAAGGCATATTATAACTAGTGTAATATAGCGGATTTTAATGATGATAATGATCTACTTATGTTATGCATATTATATGTATGTACTTGTATGTAGAAATAGAAAAAAAAGAGAAATAGAAAAATGTACAAGTAGGTAGGTATATCTTTCTTTTGTAGCGCACATGCAGACATCACAACACAATACACATAATATGTGTATTGTGCAGACAGACTGGATCTCCGTCTCCGTGGGCCTATCTATGTTTAGCGCTTGGTTTTTAAATGCATACCTACGTCAGTAGTACTATTTCTTAGGATAATTTTAAGGACTTGATCTCCCACTTCAGTACTGAACATTTGGCTTTTCGACGAAATGGCCCATCGGTAAAATTACCCATCGGTCATATGGCTCCTCGATGATATGGCGGTGTAAAAGTGGGTTTCGATAAAATGTCTTTCGGTGATCAGATCAGTCCGAAACCCATTAAATCAATAGCTGATCCGGCGGACTTCGTACCGCTTTGACAGTTTCCATGACAACAAAACAAACAAATCATTTTGTAGTGGAAAAATAAATTGTCGTTTTTAATATTTTCCGTTACTAAGATTTATGTTTCTCACCGTTTAAACCTTCCCTGAACTTCCACAAATATTTCAAAATCAAAATTAGCCAAATTGGTCCAGCCATTCTGGAGTTTTAACGAACAGCAATTGATTTTTATTCTTGTAAGATCATTAGCTTAGATAAATGATTGGTCTTGTGCGCTCGACTGTATACCGCCGGTGTACTTATTAAATGCGGCAAAAAATACTACGCCGCAGTCGGCGTACTCGAATCAGTCGCCTGCTGTCAGTCGCGTTGCAAACTGTGTGTGAGGTGCGCGTACCGAATGTTTTGATAAATTTCGGTCATAAACCGAAGTAAAATGCAAGTTTGCGTAGTTAAACTGTGTAAAAATAATACTACAAGAAATAAGAAGGACACCGTTCCTACACACACTACAATATTAAGTTGCCGCATTCACGAAGCTATTGTTTTTAGGTAGGTATTGCGGTATCTAGTCGCGCTCGAGAGACCAATCATTTATCTATGATCTTTGGATTAGTTCAATGATATTATAAACTATAGTTATGTTACGTTCATAGTGATTTGCGTTTTAAATCTGTTCCGAGCATTCCAAAACTGCACACATTGACAAGTTTCACTGATAAGTAAAACAAAAGATACGAAATAGCACGCAAATGAAAGAGCTATAATTTTAATGATTGCACTTCAAATGTTTCTTCTAGATTGCTCTCTTTTTCTTTACCAGAAATTAATTGATTGTTTGGAAAAATAATTTAATTGAATTATACTAAATTAAGTATCTTTGCATACTCACATGTGGTAAAAGAGATCCCTTGTATTTTGTTATCTTTACCATAATTTATGCACTTTCGAAACACACGCCGGCGGCATTTTACTTATTTTTGTTCAACTGTCACTGATGACTTGCTCTGTGGCTTGTTGGACGCAAACTGATGGCGACAGGGCTATAAATGAGTCTTCTCAACGCGCGCGCTTATGACATATCTACTTCTCGTTTTCTATAATATCATTAGATTAGATACAATCCTTTGATACAATCATGCTACATAATAAGCAATAATTTCGTATCATTACTGTTTTTCTTTGTTTACTGAAATGGAACGTAGTTTTTTTATTGACAGCTGTCAAAAAATGTTTATGTCAAAGTTTTTCTTGGCTGGAAAGTGAAGAGTTATGTCTGCGGTTTTGTTTTATTTTCTAAAATTTGTGTTATGTCAAATATTAATGTGAAATAATGGTGGACTATTAACCCCTAAGTGTTCGTGAATGTGCATGAGTGTTGGCAAATGAAACAAAACAGTGCAACGGCACTTTTCAAATTCTCTCAAGAATTCCGCTTGAGGACTTAGTAAGGCCCCACATCTTTACTGAGATACTCGAGGGGTTGGGGGGTATATCATTTCTCACTTCTTTTTTCTATTATCATTCATCATCATCTTATATAGTTTATTACAGATAGTACTAACGAATTTAAGAAACTAATGACATGGCAGCATGGTCTATGATCTTAGCCGGTTCCTCAGGGAACAAACTACACTTTTAAAAAAAGTTTATGTCAAATTTGTCATTTTGATGTTTTCGTCGATCCAATTAAGTTTTCATTTCCAACACCTTGGAATAACTTTGAATATTAATTAATTATTGCTCTTTACATAATGTGCGTAAGTTTATCGAAAATTCTCCAAAGAAATTTAGTAGAATCATACAGTGTTACAAAAGTCATGGCCGCTCGACAATCCAGTGATATGGCTAAGTTCAGAGAAGTTTTAAAAGCTGCCAAGAACGTAGTATTCTTATCAGGTGCCGGTATAAGCGCCGAATCTGGGATTCCTACTTTTAGAGGTGCTGGAGGTCTTTGGAGGAAGTACCAAGCGACGTCTCTCGCCACTCCTGGGGCATTCAGCAACAGTCCAAGCTTAGTATGGGAGTTCTACCATTACAGAAGAGAAGTGGCTGCAGAGTCAAAACCAAACCAAGTAAGGACCGAGTTTTTTATATTGAGTAAGAAGTTAATAAATGTTTGAATGCAACAATTAAATACTTATAATCCTAAAGAATTTATTTGTTCTTCTTCTTCTTCATGTGCCATTACCTATCGGAGATTGGCTATCATTATGCCCAAGCTGATAAATGTTTTTAAAAAGACAAAGCTACCGAGAACAAACAAAATATGACAAACAACAGATCTATATTATAATATTATAAGTCTGAGCTCCAATAGCAAGATTATCACTTTGTTTCATCTTTATTTCAGGGGCATATAAGCATAGCAGAGTTTGAAAACAAATACAGTTCAGAAAAGGCAATAACTGTTATAACACAAAATGTTGATGGGTTGCATGCAAGAGCCGGTACTAAAAACTTGTTAGAACTTCATGGTAGCTTGTACAAAACACGCTGCACTAAATGTAAAGAGGTTTTGGTCAACACTGACAGCCCTATTTGTGAGGTAAGACTCTTATTTTATAATTGTGGAATACCATAAAAAAAAATGAAAAACTTGTTGAACTATATTAAAGAACTAACTACCCCTTCCATGCCCCCATCCCACAGCTTCATACATGTAAATTATATTCTTTTGTGAATTGCTTAAAGAAATAATATTATATTATATTCTACCAGCTTCAAAAGAGGCGTGAAGAAGCACCTTGTGGGCTGGCAGAGCAGAGTGAGGTTAACTGAAGCTACATTTGTTTTCACTCTGCACCAGTTATCACCTCTGGACTCTTATTTCCACTTAACATCAGGTGGGATGGAGACATTTGCAGAGCATTCTATAAAAAAAAATGCCATTTCAGTGATTAAAGAACAATCATCTATATTTTAGTAGGATGAAAAAGTACACTTAAAATTGTGTGTAATACATTAAATATGTTTTAGTGTTATTATCTTATCTATGTCAAGATGTTGCAGGGAATCGGAAGTTGTGAAGAAAATATGGGGAGTCCTTTGCCCAGGATTTACTTAGGTGTCACTTAGGTGTTACTTAGGTGTCACGCGGGCCCAGTGCGATTGGTAGTTGTCAACGACTGCTAATGTAGCCGGGACCAATGGCTTTGCCTTAGTTTCCGAAGTGCCTTCCGAAGCATGGAGGAGCTCGAGATGCTAAATTTTTGATTAGCCATCTGATGACCGGCCTTTGCGAAAGTTGCTTAACCTCAGCGCTTGCAGACCGGGCGCGTTAACCACTACGCCATCGAGCTCCTCAACACAAATAATGCGATAACAATAATATTAATATTTATATTAACCCGGCGAGGATGTGGTACAAAAGAGGTACGTCGAGGATGAGAAGGGTCAATATGACCCTGTATTTCAATTAGGGGTTTTATATTAAAAAATGTTATGTTGTCAATTTCAAATCTTCTTATTATACAATTGTTTCGTGTTTTTTCCATTTTTTTTCCAAAATGACGATGTTTTCTAAGATCCGTGTTTGCAACAATAACACCGACGATGGTGCGAAAGGCCACACAAGCCATATCCCGACGAGCGAGGTTGTGCATTGAGCAAGGTGGAGCTCACTTTGAGCCGATCCTGTAAATTTGACGTTCATTACGAAAAAGTAAGTGTTGCTAGTTTAGGTTTCTTCGTTAGGTTAGGTCTTTTAAAATCTTCCAAAACTCGACTTGTAATATCTATCTAAACGAATTCTGTATATTTTGTTAGTATGTCTCTTTATCATTTCACGAATTAGGTAAAAATGTACATAAACATTCTGCGTAGTTTACTCTTTAATTTTACTGAAATAGGGTTTGCACATCAATGAAAAATAATGATTTTATTTTTTTTGACGGTAAGTCATACAGTTATGGTACGGTTCTCAAATATTGTAAATGGACTTGTTATAAGGCGCTTAACGGGTATTTTTGTAACACCCTGTATACGTAAATAAGATATACCTACCCAGTTTAATCGATTCTGCTAAATAAAACACAGATTAGAATATAAATTCGAATGTTATATTTATATTAAGAAACTTTTATAAAATAACCGTCACTAAAAAAACTCTCCCCTAACATTAAAATATCTAACAAAAAACAGTTTTTTCCCATTCTAATTGTGTCCTGTCAACAGTCATTTACAAGATTAATCATTAAAAATCACTATGACAGGATTAATTCAGTTTTAAGTGTGTTTGGCAGTCGGTTACGGTGTTCTCTGGGTATGTGTTTTTGTAAACAAACTTCACAAATATGATTTGTCTTAGGTATAGGGGCACACTTGACATCTTTTTCGCACACCACGTACTTTGACAGCAGGCTCTCGTGCAGGTTTACCACTAAATTCTCCACTTCTTTTATGTAGCTGGCTCGGAAATAGTGGTGTTTGTTTTCGAGCGCTCAAGTGTTCTTTGATAAGCGCACAACCTAATGATTTTATGTAATTGGAACACTTTTGGTTCATTATGTCTAATATTACCCAAAAAACAACAATAATCAATAAAAATAACAATGTAAACATAGCACAAAAACACTGACATGGCTGACAAACGGTCATAATTACCCTGTGCGATGTTTGCGCACGTTTTTCTCTTTGCGCAGGCGCCGGCTGGTTGTTTGGAAAACGGTGTGTGGCCGGTGAGGGGGACTATAAATGACAGCTACTGAGATGTTCAAAATTGTACAACTGCAGGACAAGAAACTGCAAACGTTTAAAAATGAGCAGGGTCATATTGACCCCTCCTCATCCTCGCCGGGTTAAATTAAACAGTGAAATAAGTGTTTTAATTTTTTCCAGGCTTTAGCAAATAGAGGAGCCCCAGATGTTAATTTAGTTGGTTCCGATATCCCTGTGAAATCCCTACCACATTGCCAGAAACCAAATTGTGGTGGACTACTAAGACCCCACATTGTCTGGTTCGGAGAAAATTTAGAGACTGATGTATTAGAAAAAGCAGGTAAGGAATCCTCAACAACTGAGGCACTGGCTATCTTATTTCTAGCTGCCGATACAACAATGCTGCAAACATTGGTGCCTCTCAGACAGACGCACGCACGCACGCACGCACGCACGCACGCACGCACGCACGCACAATCTTTATCCGCCTTTGTGATCTACTTACAGTAGAATTCAATGCTATCTTCTTACCTTGATACTTATTTATTTGATAGAAGTTTTATTAATTTATTGTTTCAACCACCACAACTAATATAAAATAATACAAGATACCTACTTTTTGATATTATTAATATTTGATGAAACTTGACTTTAACTATGTTGAAAGATTTATTTTATTATAATGAAATCATTACAAATCTACTTGTGTTTATTTTGTACATATTCTCTCTCTTCTCTCTTCCTCAACGTTAATTCACCCATTGTTGGGTATAGGTCTCCTTATGATCCCTCCATTTGGCCCGACCTTGTGCCACTCGCATCCACTTCGTTCCCGCCGTCATCACAAGGTCATCAGCCCATCTGGTAGGTTGACGTCCGACGCTTCTTTTACCCAGTCTTGGTCTCCATTCCAGAAGCCTTCGGCTCCACCTGCTTTCCCCTCTACGAGACACGTGTCCAGCCCATTGCCACTTGCGCTGCGTGACAGATTGTGCTATATCAGTCACACCGGTTCTTTTGCGGATCTCTTTGTTTGGCACACGATCTCGCAATGTAATGCCTAACATAGCACGCTCCATTTTCCGTTGTGCCACTTGAAGATGGTGAATATGTTGGCGGGTGAGAGTCCATGTCTCCGAACCGTAGGACATGACAGGCACCCTGCTACACACTACTTTAAAGTTTATACTGACACCCCCTACCAACCTTCCGGTTACAAAGTAGGTGTCAGACATCCTTACGCAAGCGCAAGTGACCATCTACGTCAGGTCATAACGCCAGATCAGAACACGCCGGTACGCGTCCTTCATCCAGTATCTACTTTTAAGATTATTGTCTCGAGCTAGTTGCCCCGTGGACACGTATAGTCCACTACTTAATATCCAGATAGGTATCCGGAGCTGTAAGCGCGCTCACTTCTCGTTGCACTAAAAGCACAACTCGCAGTATACCACTGCGAGGACATGACAGGCAGTATGCATTGATCAAAGGCACGCCGTTTTAAAGGTATAGGTATCCTGCCCTTGAGTATATCCGACATGTTGCGGAAGGCACCCCAGCCGAGTTGGATCCGGCGTTGTATTTCTCTGACTTGTCCAGCGTTATAATTTAACCAAGATAAACACATATAACATAACATATTGGTCCACTCTTTCTAATCTGTTTCCGTCTACTGTAATATGGTCCAAGTCGATATCCTTCGTCATGATTTTAGTTTTAGAGGTGTTCATTTTAAGACCAATATTAAGAGAGGCCGTGTAGAGATCTTCCACTATTTCCATCAGCTCATCTACACTTTCCGCGACGACCACTATGTCGTCCGCAAAGCGCAGGTGTGTAAGGCGTACTCCATCGATGTTTATACCCCTATCAGACCAATCGAGGAGCTTAAAAACGTCTTCCAAACATGATGTGAATAGCTTAGGCGAGATAGTGTCGCCCTGGCAGACCCCTATTTTCACAGGCACAGGCTCCATGAAATCGTGGTCTAACACGTAGGGAGGCGTTTCTGTAAATTTCTTCAATTATATCCACATATCTAGAGTCCACCATACTCCTGCGCAGGGAGTGCATACAGCCCAGTGCTCCACCGTGTCGAATGCTTTCCCGTAATCGATAAATGCAACAGCAAGAGGTCGATTGTATTCTATGCACTTCTCTATCAGCTGTTTCAAAATCAGTATGTGGTCTAAAGTAGAGAATCCGCCTCTGAATCCAGCCTGTTCCACTGGTTGAGCCTGGTCAAGACGAGCTTTAAGGCGTAGGGTAATCACCTTGGTAAAAAGTAAATGTGACTTAAGAGGGATATTGGTGGGAAGTTGGCTAGTTGCTCCTTATCTCCTTTCTTGTGTAGTAGCACTACGATCGCCTCTTTCCATGCTTCAGGTGTTGCCCCTTCGAAAAGCGCTTTGTTGAATAGCCGCTGCAGGTGTTTCATCAGTTGTACATATTAATATCAGTCAACTGATTAATCTGAACGACAACTGAAATACGATGTTTGCCATGAGAAAATAGATGCACTCTAAGATTAAGACCCTAAGGCCACCAGACCCTATACTTACTTTCTCAAAGACCAAATGTCAAGCCCAAGTAGATTTGTAAAAAGTGCCAAGTTCCTAACTTTTTACACAAGACCTTCATAAAAACTAAAAAGTGTTTTCTAAAATTTATGTGAACACTACATAATAATATAGTGTTCACATAAATTTTAGAAAACAATGTCAAACAGTTTTAGGGTTGATTTTTCTTTGTTTGTTGAGTGTAAAAAAAAAAACTACCAAAATAGCTGTAGTGTTCTAATTATTTGATAAGTTTGAATGCTCCGAACACTTTGAAGCTAACTGCTCGGCCACTAGTCGGGGCAACCGGCGATGCGAGTAGCAAATTCACTCTCCATTGCGCGGTAGAAACGCTCACAGCACTGCGATAAATTGACATCACATGCCATGTATAGGTGAATTCGCTAGTCGTGTGCCGCCCGCGCCTAATGCCCGTCTCCTGGCCGAGCAGTAAGTATTACAGTCATGTATTGTATTACGAATTTCAGGTAAAGCAATGGAGAACTGTGACGTGTGCTTAGTGGTAGGCACGTCGTCGGTGGTATACCCAGCAGCTATGTTTGCGCCCCAAGCAGCAGCAAGAGGAACGATAGTCGCAGAGTTCAACCTGGAAACAACGCCTGCTACACCTGATTTCCACTATTACTTCGAAGGCCCTTGTGGAACCACCCTACCTTTAGCTTTAAAGTGATAACTTTGTTCATAAGTAGGTTTATTAGGGAAACAAGGAAAATATCTATTTTAAACCTCGCTTTTTTTATTCAAAAAGAAGCAGCACTTTGTCTTTATTTCACCTGATGGGAAGTGATGATAAGACCGAAGGTGAAATCGCAATTCATTTCGCATTGTTAGTATTTATTGAGTTATTGAGGAACTTTACGATGTTATCGTTAACTATCTGTACATGCTCTATATTTGTAGTATGATTTTAAGACGACGAGATTAGATAAGGTGGTAGTAGTTTTAACAAGCGGTGTTAAAATAAGCCTTACCACTTACCATCATCCAATCCGAGTATAACTTTTCGATTCGCATGTCTAAGAATCGAACGCGGGACGTCTGGGTCTGATACTGTTGATATATCCAGAAGGCCGCATAGGCGGCGTCCTTTACAAGTTTCCGTTGGTGTGTTGTTATTAAGGCTGGCATTTATTCATTTACATTAAGTATGATAAAGTATCTCTGACTACTGGTGTAGTCTTAGAGCATTAAACTGAATGCTCTAAGGGTGTAGTATACTCGTATATATGAATCATATAGATAGATCCTGCAAATTGAAAACGTCAGGCTACAATAATTATTTGTAAATAGGGCATTTAGTAGGTAAATCTATTAAATGAGGTTCATTTAAATGTGTTTTCTTTAGTAGGTTAAGAAAACAATGAGTGTATCTTTTTAAGCTGTTGTGATGTAGAATAAAATACTGTGTAGTTATATAAAACATTTCTACGTTTACGGATGGTAACAATTTACCTTTAGTTAGGCTGTTTATATTTGTAAAACATTTAATTTATATGTAGAAATAACATCACGAATATAATATATTTTTTGAAAAAGTTTTGTTTGTTTAAATGTATTATTTAATAATGAGCAGTTCTAGGAGCAAAAGATATAAGGTCTTTTCTATTAAATTAATAACTTTTAACTCGGCACAAGATTTTGGTTAGTAAATCACAAGTAAATCATCATAACTAAATGCTAATCAGTTATTGATATATTTGTATATTTGTCTCATTAAAATCTCTTCGCATAAAGTTGTTAATTTATCTGTTAAGTAATACTTTTTGATTATTGTTCCTCTATGGTCGTAAGCCATTTATTTGTCATAATAATTTAACCGTAAAATTAACTAATGAACTTCATAGCTATACTTATTATTTTTAAATATAAAAACTGATTATAAGTTATAATCATCTATTTAGAGCGCTTCGTGTGACCACGAAATACTTTAGTAAAAATGAATTTCAACTTTCATTTAACTTCTCCAAAATGATAGTGCGTCGACAATCAGCCGCTCTGACCAGCGATATGTCTAAATTCAAAGACGCACTCAAAGATGCGAAAAGCGTAGCGTTTTTGTCCGGTGCTGGTATCAGTGCCGAATCGGGTATACCAACGTTCAGAGGGAATGACGCTAACTGGAGAAAGTACCAGGGTTTTTCCTTGGACACCCCTCAAGCGTTCAGAGAGAGCCCAAGCCTGGTTTGGGAATTCTATCATTACAGGCGAGAAGTGGCTACTAAAGCGCGCCCGAATCCGGTAAGCCAAGTTTTGTTATTTACGTAATTGTTTACTTACCTATATAATATCTATGTCGGTAGGTAATAATAAGCTAAATAACCGTATTTATTTTTCACCTTATTTTATGACGTTTCGAACCCGTCGCAACGCGTCCCGTGCTTGATCTTAGGGAGACAAATGTGTTGGAAGTATGAGTATAAAGAATTTAATTTAGTAAAATACTACCGTCGACTCTACCTATTACACTGCCTTACAGTGAGATGCTGGGACTAGGATTAAATTACCTGAATAATGAGATCCCATCCCAGGCTGGTGGTAAATTCCATCTGTCGTCTCTATTGAAATTTTGATGTCTTTACATAAGAGCCTCGCGTATCATGCTAGAGATGAATCTTTGTTCTTTAGCGTATTCGTTTTTTTTTATACTTATTTCGTTGGTTTGAGACTCGAAGGCCTATTGGCACATTGCATAGGTACTAATTTTCGCATTTATGCTTGACCACGGCTATAATTATATACTTTGTTTGCCCGATCTAGAGACTAGCGATTGTAGTTCAGTTTATTTACACGCCATTCCTCTGTGTAGTGTACGCGTTCACGTAAACTTAATAGAGTAATTTACGCCCTAGTTTTGTTACAGGGGCATATTGCAATAGCCAATTACGAAGCTAGACACGGTCAACAAAAGACGATAACAGTTATAACACAGAACGTTGACGGGCTCCACGCTAGAGCTGGTACCAAAAACCTGGTGGAACTTCACGGCACTTTATTCAAAACCAGATGCACGAAATGTAATGAGGTCTTAGTGAATACTGATAGTCCTATTTGTCCGGTAAAAATGTAATTTGTTTATCTTTAAATGTAGGATAAAGGTACAGGGTATCTGTTATGGAACCCAAAGGTAAGTGTAATTATTGCTCTACAAAAACCTCTGGACACATTGCGCCATAAAAACACCAAATGGCAAAATATTAATACCTTTGTCATGGAATAATAATTTTGTGTATCTTCGTAACAATTAGATATGACACTACCGTCATTGGGCGTGAAGACCTTAGCCATGTGCACAAGAGCTTACGACGCGGCTTGTAAATTTCTAGTTTACCTATTACATGCGCGTCTAGTAAGGCAGCCTTAGTTAACGGGTATATAGAAAGAAAGCTATGAACAGAGTAAACGCGCGCAAGCAGTTAATAGGCGTGGCCGAGCGCTAAGTGTTGTCACCTTATTAGTATTGTTAGCGGCGCGCTCCTATTAGTTAAAATATTTTTATATTAATTTGGCGAGGGTAATTCGATGTCACTCCGGCGCACCGTGAGAGCGGCCATTATAACGGCCACCAGTAGTCTGCTGCCAAACGCCCTCGGAGCGACACCGTTTACGCCTCGCGAACTAAATTCCACGTGTTTTCGTTACCACTGGGTAAACGTATACAATCGTAATAAATTGATTAAGCATACAAGGCGTATTCACTCCGACATCACCCAGCACCCGTTACAAGTATACTACTCGTACATACATCATGAAATAAAATTAATCGAAAATAAACCCTTTCACTGGTTCGCCTGAGGAAACATGGGTTTCTCGCCACTCATTATTTTATGCCACAGAGGACAAACAGCAAATTCTTTTTCAAAAAAGAAAGTAATCAGTAATCACCGTGATATTCACCATATAAATTTATATTTCTGTAGCGTCATTATGGAGAGACAAAATGTCTTTAAAAACATCATTTTATAGGCTCTAGCAAACAAGGGATCGCCAGGTAAAGACGAAGTGGATGCTGACATCCCCATCAAGGCTCTACCGCATTGCAAGAAGCCGGATTGCAAAGGTTTATTGAGGCCACACATCGTCTGGTTTGGCGAAGGATTAGAGACTGCTGTATTTGAAAAAGCTGGTAATTATTAGTTAGAATGCTGCAGAAATCGGACACTTGCTAAAATTGAAATACTGTTATTTTACAAATTATCAGGGCGAATGATTAGCAAGTTTTTTTTTTAATAAAAATCGTGGTTCTTTAGTTTCCAGGAGTAGTTTCAGCCGAAAACGTGAATCAAGCACGGACAGTCTATCATGAAAATGTATATAATCTAAGTTCTGACTTCAGAATAGTTTAATACTCTCTCTTAAATTCGCATGCTCGACAGATTGACAGATGCGCCTGATTTCACATCAGGAACCGCCATTGTTGACAGCTGTTGTTTGAAATGATAGAACCAAAATCTTTTTTACCACAGCAACCACAGCAATCTTTTTTCCCTACTTCCTATGATATGGAGTCCTTCAAACGAGGCGTGAAGAAGCACCTTGTGGGCCGGTAGAGTGAGGTTGACTGATGCTGCGTTGTTTTCTCGCTGCACCAGTTGTCTTCGCGTCTGGACTCCATTTCCACTTAACATCAGGTGGTATGGAGTCATTTGCCGTGCTAGGTATAAAAAATAAAAAAAAGCAACGCGTGGTCGGGCTGGTATGATAATAGTAAAGTAATTAGCCTATATACTGTCTCACTACTGGGCAAAGGCCTCCATCTTTGCTTAATCACCACGCTTGCCAAATACGGAATTGTGATCATAAATTCGGGCTTTGCATCGAAAAATCCAAACACACTGCTCGACCTGGAAATTGACTTTTGGGTATTGGACCGTGCCAAAATTCGGTGACGCTGAAGATGCCGCCTGAAGCCCGGAGAACTCTAAAAAAAACAGACATACATAGGTACTGTAGAATCCGAGGGGACTAGGTACTTACCTATCTAAAAGGGGGTTTATCGATATAAAAACAAACTAAACGTTTAAGACGTATATTTAAAGTATTACAATGCCCTATCGAAACGGCGGCGGGCTGACGTAGAACCTCGATCCTCTTGTTTCCTTCCATGCGTGCCTTCTTAAATTCAACTACGTTCATACGCAGAACGCGACGGCTGCCAGTAGGCTCGCCCAACCAAGTAGTCCCGATCACTACAGTACATACATACACTCGAAAACATAACCCTCCTGACGCAGTCGGGTAAAAAGGGCTGAGCTCTTTGCCACTCAGGCGTTTATATAATAACAACGTCTTTTCCAGATGAAGCCATGTCCAAATGCGATGTGTGCTTAGTGATTGGTACTTCGTCTCTGATCTACCCAGCGGCTGGTATGGGGCCGCTCGCCGCCGTCAGGGGCGCTGTCGTCGCGGAGTTTAATATTGAAGCGACGCCTGCCACCACGGACTTTGGTTACCACTTCCGCGGACCTTGTGCTACCACGCTGCCTTTAGTTTTGAACGATTTGTAGTTAAACGTTTTAATTGTCACTTTTGCATAAATCATCATAATTAATAAGTAGGACAAAGTAGACTTACAATTTTCAGGCCGCAGTTTGCTGCTTAATATGGAGGAGCTCGATGGCGCAGTGGTTAGCGCACCCGGTCTGCAATTGCTAAGGTTAAGCAACTTTTGCGAAGGTTGATCATCGGATGGGTGACCAAATATGTATCATCTCGAGCTCCTCCGTGCTTCGGAAGGCACGTAAAGCCGTTGGTCCCAGCTGCAACCAACGCACCGCACTGGGCCCGCGTGGTGGTTTATGGCCCGTTCTCCCCATCCATGCATAGGGAAGGTTCCCCTAGCAGTGGGGACATACAAATGAGCTGATAATGATGACGAGACTTACAATTTCCAGGCCGCAATTTGCCGATTAATGTGCATTGTGAACGACCAGGCGTTGTAGAAATCCTAGGAGGTGTCCTAAGCCTTGCACACTTACACGTAAAAGTCTATCCTTCAAAATGATGATTAACTAAAGATGTAACTGTGATTATGCATCGGCACAGTTCACCGTGTTATAAAGAACGCACAAATAGTTTATTTACTTGTTTAAGAAATAAATAAAAATTTTAAGGCTTCGAGAGTTTAATTTCGTAGAAAGTGTGGTGTAGCTATTTTAGTCCTTCGAGCCAGATTAGTGTACTTTTTTATTATTTTCTCAGAATCGTAATCATTTTATAAATTCAATTGATATGTGTTTGTTTGTCAAGTCAAGTGAAGTCAAATATTTTTTATTCAAATAAACTTTAGAAAAGTGCTTTCGGATCGTCCAAACATTTCTTTTAGCTATGGAGAAGAATGGGCGCAAGAAACTCTACAGCTATATTATATAAGTAACGACATTTACAAAATTATATGCCGTTATCAAGTTATACAAGTTTAAATAACTTAAAACATTTTAAATTAGAAATACCTGTTGGAGTGATTGGAGCATTTTAAATTGTTTTGTTTTCAATGTAATCAGACACTTAAATACTCAAACTAAACTTACTTTTACTAAAGCTTATTATAATAAGCTTTCAATAAAAGAAGTCAATCCTTGTAATAAAAACAAAATATAATTTTAAAATTTAATGAAATTATTTATTTAAGCGTAGGTACATAATGGTATATTCCAGGAGCATTGATTAAAATTCGCATAAATTATGAGGTTTATGTCATATTTTCTTTTCTTTGTGCTTATTGAAGAATTTACTAATATGTCCAATCGCTTTCCCGAAGGTACAATTAGGCAGTAGCGATTTCTGAAAAAAAAAATAGTATTCAATACTTCAATTTCATTTAGTGGATGCAGTAAAAAGTACTAAATATGCAATGTTTATATATTGTGTACTGTAATGTTTTATTAATTTATTTTTATATTGGAAGGAGGCAAACGAGCAGGTGGGTCACCTGATCGGAAGCAATCACCGCCGCCCGCGGACACCCGCAAAACCAGAGGAATCGCAGATGCGTTGCCGGCCTTTACACACATTATACAATATTCCATCTTTCTGCACTAGATTTAACTATGCCAAATCTCACAACTCCGTGCGCGCAAAATGCTTAAAAAGGGGTACAAAGTTTTTTTCTTTACGTATTAATGTATAAATTAAAACTTACTTGTACAAAAGACGGTAGCGCCGACATAGTTTGTGTTCGCGAATATCTTTCATCCACTAACAGAACGTACGCGTAATCGTTTGCGTGACGAACGGCTCTACCTACAAAATGACACCATTAATTAAAACATTATCAACCTACATATTCATTTAAAAATCTGCGGTAAAGCAAAAGTTACATAATGTAAGAGGAGATAAGAGGTATTTTTGTTTGCTTATCCAAATGTAGGGAAATACTTCCACAGCGCATAAAGTTTATATTCCATTGTGACCAAAGACTTAAGTTCTTTTTCTATGTTACTAAGTCGACGCAGTGTTGCAAACTTGACCGATTCCCAGTCATGTTTAGCGGCTTAGGATGAGGTAAAACCGGACAAATTGTTTAATGGCTAATGGATTTTCTAGCGGAAGAACAAAAAAATTTTTTTCTTCGACTAATCCCTAATGTTGAGTGATGATAAGGTCAAAGGTGACACTTTACCCGGAATTCTCAACCACTTGACTGACGAACTGGTTATCTTATTTCTGTATTTTGGGACACTATAATGTGACTGATGTTGTGATTATATTTAAGGCGACGCATTGGAAATTTACGTGGCGGGGATCTTGATTTTTCCTAACAATTACAAAACATATGAAAGTGATATTTGATGACATGATTTTTCATTTAATTGACTTCATTTTGCTAGTTGCAGAAACACGATTTGTTAATTATATATATCTTATAATTATATATATCTTTTATAACAGAGAAAAAAATATCAGAGTAACCTCTTTTAAAACAAAGATTTGCATTTTACAGGCTAACCAGACCGATTTAAGCATCAAAATTTTCTTAGTAGATTAGTCTTAATACACACTTCAATATGCTAGTTCATTTTTTTAAACTTCGTAGTTTTAATTGGAAAGAAGAAAAAAACAGTTTTTCTTATGGTACGGGACGCAAACGCTCCGTATTAGATTAATTGTTTAGCGATGCGTCGCCTTAATCAAGATGGTGGTAGCTAGCCAGGCAGACTTAAAACAAGCCTTACCACCAACCAAACTGAGTACTAACATGTCTGCTGGGACTCGAACCCGGTATTCTAAGTCTGTGGTTTAACTACTAGACCACAGAGGTGGGTAAAATTTAATTTACCTATGCACTGGTTCACTGCTTTCATGCACAAACTCTCGTAGTACATATTCCCAGCGCCCGGACCAATACTCCTGTTTAGATAATTCAGTTTTTCTTGTAACTCTGGAGATTTGATGTTGGGATACGGCATTCCAAACACCATTACACAGCGTCCTAAATCGTCGCTGTAACAAAAAGACGTGTTAGTTCCTTACAAATAAACAAAGAATAAGCTCCGAATAGTTATACCATGTTTGTTCTTGTCATGTAAACGTCATTTTAACATTTACCCCATTACAAATAAACAACGAATAAGCTTCGAATAGTTATTCCATGTTTGTTCTTGTCATGTAAACGTCATTTTAACATTTACCCCATTACAAATAAACAACGAACAAGCTTCGAATAGTTATTCCATGTTTGTTCTTGTCATGTAAACGTCATTTTAACATTTACCCCATTACAAATAAACAACGAATAAGCTTCGAATAGTTATTCCATGTTTGTTCTTGTCATGTAAACGTCATTTTAACATTTACCCCATTACAAATAAACAACGAATAAGCTTCGAATAGTTATTCCATGTTTGTTCTTGTCATGTAAACGTCATTTTAACATTTACCCCATTACAAATAAACAACGAATAAGCTTCGAATAGTTATTCCATGTTTGTTCTTGTCATGTAAACGTAATTTTAACATTTACCCCATTACAAATAAACAACGAATAAGCTTCGAATAGTTATTCCATGTTTTGTCTCGCGGCCAGCAGCCACGGCAGCCCGTACACGGTCACCGCCGCGGTACCTAAGATAGCCATGTAAGATTTGTAATAAACCTATAATGGGCTGATTTTTCAATCGTCAGTTAAGGGTGCGCCGTCCGTAAGTGACAAGTGTCATATGTTTTATTTGAAACGTCGTCGTCCATATTTATTTGATGCTGCGCGGCCATACTAATTTTGTATGGGGAATTTAAGGTGCTTAATAAAAAATAACCACTTGATGAATCGAAAATGTAGTCTAGCAATTTGTAGTTTATCCATTGATGATTGTTTAGACAAAATCAGAGGTACAATCATTTAGATAAACTATAAGAAATCTACTAAACGCCGCCACTCGTTTTCATGATTTTTGCCCAACTTTAAATGATATTGTAGAAAAAACTATAGCGTTTTATGAATTTATGGTTCTGACAAATTGTAAACACGTTCCCTATGATACTAAATATATATTTTGTTAATTTAATACGATAATATTTTCAATTATATTTACTTAACCGTAACTGCATTTTTGGCATTTTTTTGTCGGCGCACCCTTAAAGTTTATTCATTGAATAATTTGACAAAATGACAGATTCTCTTTAGAAAATGTCACAATGACAATCTTATTCTTTGGATAAAACTTAACTGAGGATGAAAAATCGGGCCTTACTCAATTTGAAATGCCGTTTACATGACAGGAACAAAACGCGGAATAACTATTCGGAGCTTATTCTCTGTTTATTTCTAAGGGGGTTAATGTATATGTTGTACAATTCATTTGTATACATATTTTTCACTATTTTGTAGGTAATCAAAGTCAAAATGATTTGAGCGTTCAAACTCGCCAACATAGTATCTGAACATTTAACATAAACCAACTTTATAACAAGACGGTAAGGTGTATTTTTATTTGTTCTCGGGCGTCAATCAAAATTGTACCAATCTGTCATAGACTTAAGTTTGTTTTTTTTGGTAGATATAAACGTTCCAATCACTTTGAAGCTGACTGTACTTTCAATAATTAGAACGATTTCTCACCTAAAGTTGAGACCTTCACTTAATTTTCCACCCACGACACTCATCAATAGAGCACCATTTCGTTCACCGTTCCTATTCCTGACTGCGGCCGCGTACTTATTCAAAACCTTGAAATTGAAACAAACTGAACTTGAAATCTATTTCGAGATAAAGTTTTACTAGACAAAATCAACCAGTCCCAGGAAGCTCGAGTGGGAATCGAACCTACGAACCTTGGGTTACCGGTCCAATGCTCTGATCGCTGAGCCACCGAGACCCGAGTGTGAGTATCTTCCTCAATACATTTTAAACTTTATGTCTATGGCATATGGTTGAACATTTATTAAAGACTAGCGGCCGTTCGCGGTTTCACCCGCGTGGTTGCCGTTCCCGTGGGAATATTGAGATAAAAACTATCCTATGTGTTAATCCAGGTTATAAACTATTTGTATGCCGAATTTCATCCAAATCCATTCAGTAGTTTTTACGTGAATGAGTAACAAACATCCATCCATACTTACAAACTTTCGCGTTTATAATATTAATACAGTAGCATATGTGAAGGGTACAGGCAAAGAACATGCAACGTCACATTTTTTTTTATTTAAGTACCTATTTTAATGGTAACACATTTATTTTCTATGGCCCTTTCATTTTCAATCACAAGATTTTGCAAAATAACAATAACAGGTGTCGCTAAAAATAAGTTATTATCTGCACCCAAGCAAAAAAAATTCTATTTAAATTCTTCTATTCTATTCTACACAACAACCTATTTAAAACTGTCAAATTTCTTCAATAAATGTTCAACCATATGCCGTTCAAAGGCTATTGAGAAAAGGACATGGCTAAATACAGTATGGACGACTGCCCTGAAATGTATAAACATCGTATCTAGTAGTACGTAATGCTGGATAGTTTAATATTGTTATTTCATAAATAAAACGATTCAGAAACTTTTCAAATCTTTGCAATTCTGAAAATAAAGTCACAAAAATTCCTACTTCGTAAATAGGTTAACAAGCTTCAATTAGACATTTTGCTATAAACTTTAGCTAAGCGTTTGTTTACAGACTTTAAAAACTAGGTAAGTCATCATCATCATCATCGCAGGCAAAAGACGTCCACTGCTGGACAAAGGCCTCCTAGGTAAGTACAATAATATATTTTGCTTGGAAAAACTAAATCAACAATGATAAAAATATATTTTCCTTTTTTCTTTTTTTGGAAAACGGAACGTCTTAATCATATTTATGGTTTCATTGTCAAACAAACCCATAAAAACAAGTCTTTTAAATTATTGATTTGTTCACGAAAGTTCTAGGAAAATAATAAACACGTTATTATTAGATAATCAATATTTGAATAATTCAAGCTAGTGAGAAGTTCATATACATTTTGAGGGAAGTTGCTTAGCCATGTCCTTTGACAGTTTGTGGTAATCTGATGTGCAGGCAGGCGTACATAATGTTCTCTAACCTGGTCAACGTCAGCAGCCGATTTCGGTTCACGGAACACAGTTTTCCTTTTACATATGGAGTTCATATGACCTTTCGTTTTTAAATAATCATACAGTGTTTGTTCGTAAGAGTAGGAAGGTAAAAAGCATACTACGCCGCCTGGAACTATATTGCAGATGTTACGAATAATGCAGCCAACTTCGTTTAACTGAAAGAAAATCATTCAGATATTCAGCTTTATATTTTTGTTTATTATTAGCAGTATTTGTACAACTTCGTTCCCGTGAAAGAACAACCACTTACCATAGTTTCATCGCAATCGGATTAATGGTATAGAAAGGCATGCGGAACAAAGAAAACAACATTATTTTTATCATCAACAGCTCATTTTATGTCCCCACTGCTGGAGCACGAGCCTATGGATAGATAGGAAGAACAGGGTGCCTCTACTCTAGCCTAAACTCGATAAAGAATAAATGTAAACAAACCAAATTAGGGTCATCTCAAATCTGGGCAAAATGTTTTTGTGTTTTTCGTATTATTACTTGATTACTGCATTTTACATAAAAGATATTGTAAGACTTATTATTCTCACTACACATCTCACTTAAATCAGTCGCTCAACGCCAGTGTCGGTAAAAACGTTATAATACGAAGAAACTTAAAAAAAACGTTAACTATTTTCACTTGTTAACCCTTTTAAACAAATGTCATTATTAAAATTGAGGTATTCTAAACAATTCCGTCATTATAAACTATCATTCCAAATGAAGATGACACTAGTATCCATATAGGGTTGATTATCTTAACTACCTCTGAAATCTGCAGCGTAAACAGTGCATTTGCAATGCAAAACAAACATTCATGAACAAATTGAATTGACGTTAAAGAAAATTGGATTCTAACAGCAGTTAATTAATTTATGTAATAAATAAATAATTTTACCACAAGTCATTCACAGTATATGCCGCTCGAATGTGGAATAGACTGCTTGCCAGCATTCGTGAGAGTTCATCGGTAGAATCTTTCAAACACAAGCTCAAAGAGCATTATCTGTCTTACGGCTAATCGGTGACATCCCGTTGTTGTAACATTATTAGTTTTTATTTTAATATGTATATATATATATTTATTTATTTTTTCATATAGTTATGTCCTTGGTAATTAGTGTAAATATGTTTATTAGTATAGTATTATTTACAATTTATTAGTCCCGCATACTTGTTTATTACACCTATTTATTAGCTAGGGTTGGCTGGAAGAGATCTCTTCTAGAGATAAGCTCACCTTTGTATATGTCCTGTGTAACGTGTGTTTAAATGCAATTTCTTTGTACAATAAAGGATTAATTATAAATTATTGATTTTCTGATGGCCGCTGGGGCGGGATAGTCCTGGAGTGGCGACCGCGTACCGGAAAGCGCAGTGTGGGTAGGCCTCCAACAAGGTGGACCGACGATCTGGTGAAGGTCGCGGGAAGCCGCTGGATGCGAGCAGCACAAAACCGGTCGTTGTGGAGATCCTTGGGGGAGGCCTTTGTCCAGCAGTGGACGTCTTTTGGCTGAGATGATGATGATGATCTTCAAGTGCAGTTGTTTAATTATTTCAAGGTAGCTAATTCATTCACTCACATAGGTTAAAACTAATCTATGATTGTAATATGTATGGTTTTTTGTTTTTAGTTTTTTCATACAATATTTTCATACCTATCCGATAACCGGCCGGCAAGTTACTTTAAATTTCTTTAAAAAAAAAATACTAATTAATTAAACAATAAATAAATACTTACAAGGTCGTTAGACATGCGATTCTCAAACGTAAAGCTCAAGTTAACATTAGTAGGGCCTTTAGACAGGCACATGGCGACGACATTCTCCGATGGTACCACGTGGTCACATTTCACAATGTTCACCTTTTTAACCGCCTTAGCATCTCCCGTGAGGAGGGTCACAAACTCTGATATAGGCTCCATGGTACCGCCGGCAACGATGACCTGAAAAAGAATTCCGTTCCAATTTAAACTACATAAATCTTATTCGAAATACAAAATAATGTCAATGAAAAATCTGCAAAAAAAACTTTCATGACCTACTCACTCTAGTCATAATATCTTGACGAGAATAAAGGAAGTATCGATTCTTAGTTAGTGAAACAAATTTTTCTTTATATACTTTTTCAAAAACATACTTTAATGCATGACGATAAGGTTAGTTTTTAACAAATTTTAGGATCCTTGGAAGGCCTGAGCCCAGCAATAAGTCGCTTATAAAGATGATGATGATAGTGTTATTTCCAGAGTGAATACTGTAGAGTTTTACCTATACATCATTCAACTACGTTACGAAAACGAGAATTAATTATTTTTATTATAAACAAGCTGACCCGGCGGACTTCGTACCGCTTTGACAGTTTCCATGACAACAAAACAAACAAATCATTTTGTATTGGAAAATTAAATTGTCGTTTTTAATATTTTCCGTTACTTATTATTTATGTTTCTCACCGTTTAAACTAAACCTTCCCTGAACTTCCACAAATATTTCAAAATCAAAATTAGCCAAATTGGTCCAGCCATACTCGAGTTTTAGCGAGACAAACAAACAGCAATTGATTTTTATATACATTATCAGGCAGGCAGTTGAAACAACTGATAGGTGCCTGTATCCTAATATAAATCACTAGTTATTATTATTTTTTAATGAATTTGTATGGCATTGAAGTAGCGCCACCTACCTAGTGGCAAACGCGAAGAGCCCAAATTCACGTGATCGAATGGCAAATAAACTCGCACTAGGAATCCAGTGTTATAGCAAACAGTTGGTGTGACTGTGAAAGATACTGATTCAAACAGCTGTTTTCTCTAAATCCGGAGTGTTTATTGCCAGATACTTATTATCCTCTAAATGCCACTACACCCCACCCGATCCTCTAAATGCCACTACACATTTACAGAATACACTAAACATGCACACTAATTTAGGCCCAAGACACCGTACTCGTAGAACAAGGGTACGAAGAACCGGTCCACACGCGCTCTATACCAGGTACAGACATGTACCTGGGCGTATTCTCCTCCTCCACGGCCCGGTCAACCCGAGCCAAGGTCCAAGCCTTTAGAGGCATCTTTAGAGAGGTTGCTCCGCTCCCCGATCCGATCCGAACTCTTCGGAGAATCTAGTAGGGCACGGGGACACGCACTTCTAAGTGTGTGATGCCGTTCCCTCTAGAAAACCTCCGAAGGTGATTCGTTTCACACTTGAGGTACCCTTTACGTACCTCGCCGCCCCAAAAAAAGCCCGGTGACGCTGAAAATGCCGTTTGAGGCAATCAGCAATCTCTCTCAAAAAAAAGCCAGATACTTACCGACCGACATTGCTTCACGACATCCACAAAGTGCTCAGAAGGGTTTAGTAGCAGATATTTGAGTTGTCCAGTCAGGCCCCTCTGTATTAACACGCGTCCGTACTCACTGCGCTCGCACAGCATTTGTAGGAAACTCAATACCGCATATAAACCGGTGCCGGGCGATGTGTCTGTATGAACCTGACAAGTGATAGATTTTTATGTTATTGGTATTTTTGGGAACCAGTACCATTGGCCTTGGCGTTATACTGGTACCAGACGTCTTAAGTACTTTTGGTATTGGTACCAGACGTAGCACTTTTACTATTACTTTGTAATAAGCATCGGTATTATACCGGTACTAATCTTTGTCGAAGGCAAGCTTTCTTAAACTTTATGCAGTCACGGACCACATTCATAATTTAAACAATTCCGCGGACCCCTGTCAAAGATTATTTTAGGAAAAGAAAACAAGTCTTATTTATATTCAAAAATCACTGTTATTGGTAGTTTCACTTACTACTAAGTTAATGAGAAGGATGCTGCTTGTGACGTGCGTGACGACGATGATGCGTCATCGTCACTGCGCGTGCGTGGCTTAGCCGAGAAATGCTGAGTTTACTGCACAATTTAATGTGTTAAGAGTTTACTGAGCTACTGTGGACCCCTGATACACATGCTACGGACCCTTAAGGGGTCCGTGGACCGCAATTTAAGAAACCTGGTCTAAGGGCACTAGAGCTCTTCTGAAACGTTCCCATATAGGTATCCGCGTAAACCAAAGATGGAGGCCATTTACGTCCAAATTGTAGACGACAATATTTCATTAAATTTTGAGTAACTTCTGCTGCTCCGATTTTTCTTCGGATACAATGAAATGATCCTAACATGAAACAGAGTCGATCTGCATTAAAAAAATAATCAATATAACTCGTTTTAATGTACAACTCTCGCTTGACCAAAAAAAATCGCTATGCCAAAATTGTTTTCACAAAAACAGATTTTATGTATCTTCTTAAGTCCGTTTTTCTGTATCTCTTATGGTTTTGGACGTCTCCATACTGTCCCAGTTAAAATAAACACTTTATACAGTGTGATTGGTACATGACCCGCCACAGCAAAATCACATAATATGGAGGAGGTCATTTGGTAACTATTGTAGCTTAGTTTTCTTAACTAAAGTGTTATAGTTTAGGAGATAATATTTCTCTTTTTTCTAGCGTAATATCTTTTTTTAATCCTTGATTGAGCAAAGTTGCGACGTAATTTGATCACAAATGTGTATGTGCTACTAAAAACAAAAAAAAATCATCAGGACGTTGAAGATAAAAGTTACGACAGCGTTTATCTAAAAATTTGAGAAAATCTTAGAAAAGTTAAAATTAACCATCTCCAAAACTATAGAGCTTTAGTTAAGGAAAGTAAGTGTTAATAGTTAGTAAATTACCACCTCCATATGGTAATTTGCTATGGGGAGTCATGTACCAGTCACCCTGTATAGCAGAGAAAAAGTTTTGAATTAGGAAATGGTAAACTTTCATACTTATGTATTTTTGTTTTGTTGATACTAATTACCTCTGAATTCTGCTTATTTTCCTGTGGAGCTTCCTCTTGTGGTTGGCCTTCAGTCTTTTTAGCAGCAATATTTTTCAAGAACACCTCCAAGGAACTCTTCTTATCCACTGCCGCTTTCTTCAGCTCTTCTTCCAACATTTGCGGTGTGTACCTCATAGAAAAACCGTGGAGCTTTGGGGCTAACCGTGTGGTTCTACAGAAATCTACAGATTTTCTCAAATTCAAATGGTCGATTTCAGCTTTTATCACAAATTCTTCGAGAGACAATATAACTGGGTCATCTTGCTTTTTGTCGTTAACACTTTTTGTTTCAGCTAGTATACCTGGAAGTAAATTATTTTAATGAGGTTATTCATATCTTGTTAAATATCTATCTTATTAAGTTACGTTAATTTACTATTTAATGTTATCTTTGAAAATTTGTCACTAACATAAGAAATATTTTGTTATTATTTACTTTAAACAAACAAGATTGAGGCTTTATTATTTAGTCATATTTATTTATCTAATGTTAATAGCTTTTAAACCACTGCTTCAAAAATGCCTTCCTTCTATTTTCCAGCAGTCTATCTAGAAACATCGTCGGCTTTTCCTATAATTTAATAAATAACCAACTTTTTGGTTTTCCTTAATATAAGTCAAGCTTTCCGAAAACTCTATTACTCTGTTACAGATATCCATTTTTTGGTGAGTTTCGTGTTGGCCTTAAACGGCCTTTACAGCATCACCGGACTTCATACAGAGATCCAGTTGTACGTGGCGCAACCAAATGAAAGCTAATTAATTTACACCTGTTGGACAGTTAGTGGATGAGACGTCTAAGGATGAAGAGATTATAAACTGCAAATACATTTAAATTTGAATAATTTAAGTGCTAATTGCTGCACTGAAGCTATAAATTCTTGCTATCTTACCCAACAACTTCCCAACTATAAACTGCAGTTGATTCAACGACAACAAGTTCTTGCTAGACAATTTCGAGCTGTATCTGTTTATGTACAACTTCAAGAATGTCTTTACAGCTTCTAAGTGCCTCTTAGGGACGGGTGCGCAGTGTGCGTTCTCTAAGGCCGCAGTAAGGCCATGCGCTTCGTCTAAAATAAGCACGTTGTCGCGTAGCTTGAGCGACATACCGGATCTAGCGCCTTCGCTTACTATGCCAGCGTGACTTACTAGAACCACCTGTAACAAACAAAAAAAGTAAAAAATTAAATAGCCTATATAGTTATATAGACAGTTGTCCATCAGCTCATTTTATGTTCCCACTGCTGGGACACGAGCCTTCCCTATAGGGAGAACGGGCCATGAACCACCATGCGGGCCCAGTGCGGATTGGTAACCAGCAACCGCTAACGACTGCTTATGCACCCGGGACCAACGGCTTTACGTGCCTTTTAAAGCACTGTGGAGCTAGAGATGACAAATTTTTGGTCACTTATTATTCGGTGACCGGCCTTTGCGAAAGGCCTTCATTGAAATCAACTCATCACTACAATTGATGGGTATTGGCTTAAGGAAATATAATTTATCGATGGAACAAAATTGCCCTCATAACTACTTTTTACTATATTCGTTATAGATTTGTAGCGTGGCGCTGGGGGCACATCGCTGTCGAAATTGCTTGGCGCTCAAAAGGTTAATCACCAAGTTTGCCAAATATGGGTTGGTGATCATAAACGCAGGCCAGGCTATGCATCGAAAAAATTCGAAACAATTTGACAGTTTCCATGACAACAATACAAAAAAAAAAATTTTTATAGGAAAAATTTCCAAAGACTAAAAAAATGTTTGGGGTGGACTACCCTTATCATTTAGGGCTATAAATAAAAATAGACTACGACCGATTGTCAGACCTACCGAATATACATAGAAAATTTCATAAAAATCGATTGAAGGTTTTCGGAGGAGTATGGCAACTAACATGTGACACGAGAATTTTATATATTAGATATAGATTATAAAGCTGAAGAGTTTGTTTGTTGTTTGGTCTAATGCGCTAATCTCAGGTTCGAATTGAAAAATATTTTTGTGTTGAATAGTCCATTTATTGAGGAAGGCTATAGGCTATATTACAAACACGCTATGACTAATAGCACGCGGGTGAAACCGCGGGGCACAGGCATATGGTAGAACATTAATTGAAAAAAAAATTACAATGCTGTTTGGATAGGTTGATGTGCAGGCGTTTGTACACAATACAACAATTTTGGTTCGATCACCATACCTCACACAAGCTTTTGGATTAGTTAACAGAGCGCCGACTCTAAGTTTTGTTTACTGTCCGTATTTATTCGATTACGTTTACGAAAACAAAAAGTATGCCAAAATTTAACTCTTCTCGTATAAAATGTTTATATAATTTTTAACGCAAATTTTATTGCGAACAAATTACAAAAACACAAATGTTGAAAAAATTTCCACAAGCAGGATTTGAACCTGCACCCTTCTGACATACCGGGTCAGGTGCTCTTCCAATTGAGCTATCGTGGTATGGTGGTTCTTCTCGTATGTCGCCAGGAGGCGCTGCTTCAATGCCATACTAATGTTCCTTTTTTGATAATGTGAAACTCACATTGTCTAATGTGAGTTACACATTATCAAAAAGGACTTAGGACTGTTATTAATGTGTTAATAAATAGTAATCTTTTTTTAAATCAAATACATAATAACGGTTATACTCGGTTTGGTTGGTGGTGCTATAAGTCCGGCGGGCTAACTACCACCATCTTATCTAAATATGTCGCAATAACATCTGTTAATAGCATTGATGTGTTCTAACACTTTGAGATAAGAAAGCCAGTTTCTCAATGGTTGAGGATTCCGGGTGAAGTGCAACCTTCAGCCTTAACTTCACTTCAGTTGAAATGAAGGTCAAGTGCTTACCCGTCGTATTAAATTTAATAAAACGTGGGTAGAGCAACAATTAATCACCTCTGCATCATCCAAGGCCGCTCTACTTGCATAATAAGGGCAAGCCTTCAACTCTTTACCACTTTTCACTATGTCCTCCATATCCATTATGTCAACCAACATCATTTCTTTCAGCTTATTGATATTTGTTTGGTTGTAGTATGGACAAGTAGTACAAGCTTTTGTTTTTGTCCGTTTCAGAACTTTACCATCATCTCCCACTGATGTGGATTTCGATTTAGATTTTTGCATATCAAGACATCTGGAAATATGTAATATTTATTTAGGATCAAATATAATAATATAATAATCATTTATTTACTCACAATACAAAATAACATATTGGTATCAAATATCTAATATATCACACCAACTAGCAAGAGCTGACCTAGGAAATAGACAATTAGAAGGACTTGGGAGAGACCAGCAGTGAAACAGCAAGGGCTAAGGAAAAAAACAAAAACAATGGCACTAAACTAAACAGATAAAACAAATAGACACCTATTTTTTTTATACCATTCTCTGTGTACATGCAATATTTTCTTGATAAATATTTTTTATTGTGCTAATGGAAAATCTATACTTATATTAATATGTAAAGGAAAAACTATGTTCCCCTGAGGATATTTCGCGCACACATAAGAGTGTGAAATTTAGCATAGGTCAAAGTTCATTTATAGAAGATAAAGATTTTGAATATTAATTTTAATTTTAATGAGTGCAGAAAGATATTAAGTATAAACGGTCAACTTGCGACCACTGGATGCACTAGTTATTAATTGATATAAGCCTCTATAATAACAGAATTACACCTTTCATTGATCAGATTGACGTTTTTTAGTTTTGATACATGTGGATTGATGCAATAGTGTTGTCTTGATGCTAAAGTCACCACTCTAGATTCATCCTTAAAAATGGTCCTTTTTATTTCCCCCACAAACTGGGAAAGCTGGCTATGGGTTCTGCTACTTATGTAAATCTGAAAGTAAAGGGAATATTTTTGTTTAATTATATTTTAATTTTTTTTGTGAATAGATTCTTACACCAAATTTGTTAGTTTTATTCTATTTTAGTAACTCATCTTGCACCATTTTAATGTTATGCACAAAATATTTAAGTACAATTTTACTGTCATAGTTTAATATATTAGAGGTTATTCAAGTACTACTGCCCTTTGTGCTTGTGCTTGATCCCTTTAATGGTGCCTATTAATATTGATATCTATACTTTGCAAAGCACATTTTATCCTTTTTAATGTGATTCTACCATTTATGTACAAAGACTTAAGCCCAGCAGTGTAACTTTTGATAACTAATCTATACAGATATTCTTAAATATAACAACATTATGTTTTATACCTTGCTAACACTATCAGTCTCTTCGGGAATTTCATCAGTATCAGACTCTTCTTCATTATCTTCACATTCAACAAGAATAAGATCACAATCCTCCGATGCTACTTCATCCACATTTTCCTTATTGCCATCCAATTCTTTTTTATTTACATCAGTATTGTGATAGTAAACCTTTTCAGTTTTACTTCCAATATTACATTTTAACTTTGCAACCCTAGTTTTCATATCATTTAATTTCTCATTGAACTTTTTAATTTTTTCTAGCTTGATTTGCAATGAAGCAAGAACTTGATTTTTCTGTATTTTCTCATATTCTTCTTGAAGCCAGTCATCATTGCCTTAAAATTTAATTTAATATTTCAAAACAAACAGTGTCATTAGAGACAATCAGTCAGTGTAGCCACAAAAGACTAAGGTAGGTACTTACTGCAACTTGAAGAAAGCTCTGATTTGATTTTATTTATATCTTGTTCAAGATTATCAATAACTTGTCTATTGTAATCACGTAACCATTGTAATGCGGAGCAACAAATACTCAACGATTTTCCCTAAACACAAATAAAATTTATAACTAATTAGGTTCTAAAGTGGTTGAGGTTAATTATCTCGATGTCATGGCAAGCTGATAGAGACGAAAATAATACCTAATTACTTACTGTACCAGTCGGGCTTTCGAAGATACCCGGTTTCTTATTCTCTACAGTAAAATATAGTTCTCTCATGAACTTTTCTTGAATTGCATAGGGTTGAAAGGGAAAAGAAAAGCAAGGCATCCCATTTTTATTATCCATAACGATAAATATTCATAAAGCTTAACTTTTAATTATTATTTTTGATTGATAATAATAGATAAAATTATTATTTCATTGTTGTTACCTACTAACAATGGAAAATATTTTCGCTTCGCGCTCAAATTGTTGAATTTGGTAAACAAAAACTGACAGATTATGACAGCATGTAACATACTTTGGACTTCTTGGCGGGAAAGTGAAGCGTCATGTTAGCGGTTTTGCTTTATTTTCCAAAATTTGTGTTATGTCGAATATTAATGTGAAATAATGGTGGATTATTAACCGTTAAGTGTTCGTGAGTGTGCATAAGTGTTGGCAAATGAAACAAAACAGTGCAAAGTCACTTTTCAAATTCTCTCAAGAAGCTCGCGTGAGGACTTAGTAAAGCCCCACGCCCCACATCTTTACTGAGATACTCGAGGAGTTGGGGGGTATATCATTTCTCACTTCCCAATTCTAATATCATTCATCATCATCATCATATATGAAAATATTGTTTATTTATGTATTACTTAAACTAATGACATGGCAGCATGGTCTATGACCTTAGCCGGTTCCTCAAGGAACAAACTACACTAAAAAAAAAAAAGTAACATACTTTTCTACATTAGGGCAAAAGGTTAAATGACATACAGCCCAGTCTCTTGTTTGAACTTTTTAGTTAAATAGGCATGAAATAGCTGATGATCATGATGATAAAAACAAGTAATTTTATAACCTAACAATTTCCCCGATCCCCGCTTTTTTAGTAAAAATGGGATGACCTTGGATTTTGATTACAGT
Source organism: Eudonia lacustrata (assembly GCA_947562085.1). Lineage (NCBI taxonomy): Eukaryota > Metazoa > Arthropoda > Insecta > Lepidoptera > Crambidae > Eudonia > Eudonia lacustrata. The sequence goes on along the minus strand of OX387315.1, from coordinate 5,691,194 downwards.
CATAAGTCATAAGTTACAGAAATAAGTTAAACAGTAGGCCGAATCGTTCTAATGCGTATGAGACTACTCTCTCTCTCTCTCTCTCTCCATTCTTCAAATTAGTTAAATTTAAAACGTCTTGATTAATAAAATGTCTTATTGCCAATTGAACAAAATAATTGAACTTTGTATTGAAATTAAGAGTGGGCAGTAGGTACTACCCTATCGTTTAATTTTAATTCTGTTTATGTCATTGTCAATGCCATGTCTGTTGTCTATTCATGTCCCATTATTGTTTTATAGTTTTCTTTTTTGGTACACACATAATTTAAATAACAAAACTACTATATTTGTTCTTACTTAATAGTTGTTCTCATTATGGCTCATAAGTAAGTTTTGAAGAAATATCAAATAAATATTACAGAGAAACAAAAAACATGAGTTACTTACCTATTTTTTATTTAACATTAAATTCTTGTAAACGTATTTATTTACATAATTGTTATTTATGGTTTAACATACAGAACATGATTTAGCTTAGAAACTAAAAACTGATTTATAACTTTCAGTATTAAGATATTGCCTGGGGCAACAGTCTGTGAGGATTGTACACTAGAAGGTGACATCACTATTGGTGGAGGTACTGTTATCCATCCTCGAGTTACTATTATAGCAGAGGGTGGCCCTATAATCATTGCGGAGTATTGTATTATTGAAGAATATTCTACAATCATACATAAGTATGTAAAACCATGTAAGAACAATATTTGTGTTAGAATACTTAGAAACACTAAAAATTTCTATATTTTATTCTAGAAAAAGTGATAAACAGGAAGTTCCTCCAAAACCATTGTTCATTGGGGCACACAATGTGTTTGAAGTGGGCTGCAAGGTAGAGTCTCCATGCGGTCACATAGGAGAAAGCAATGTATTTGAATGTAGGTCCTATGTTGGTGTTGATGTTAAAATCGGAAGTGGCTGTGTTATAGGTAATTATTTAATTGTTTTATATTTAAGTCAAAAGTCAAAACCTACCCTGGCCTACCCTCCTACTGAAACAGTGGATAGAAAAGAAGTATATGGAGAGGAAGAGGAGAAGGAGAGGGGAGGGGCCATTGCCATGCAGTGGGCTAAAAATAGGCTGATATAATATATTGGCCGAAAATGACACCGCGGCAGACCTAGATGGAGATGACGGGACGAATTTGTCTCATTTTTGTAGGTATGGTCCCACAAAGATTGGTGAAAACTACAAACTATTTCAACTTAATAAAATTAATTGCTACACAGTTCCAAAATGTTTGTGGTACCCTCTTGTTGAGACTGCAATATATCATTAAAGAAAATTTTACTTAACCTTATTACCGCCAACAACTTCTATAGAAGTTCGAGATTTTCGTGCCGTCCATGCCAGCACTTCTATAGAAGTTCTTCTTTGTACCTACTTTATTAAAATACATTTATACGTTGGCGTACAGCGGGACATCGCGTGCAGGATAGTTGGGCGGTGAAAAGGTTAATACAATAAATATTTATAAAATACAGTAAAAAATTAAACGCCTACCTGACCCAGCCAGCCAGTGAATTTTTTCACTGTATTTTGTAAATTTTATAAATAGTTAATTTAGCTTCAGTGCAGCAATTAGCACTTGAAAATAAAAGTAAAAATTTAATACAATAAGCGAATGGATCTGCAACAATTGTTTAATTTCTTGTGTAGTTTACTAAAAATTAAATGTGTTTAATTTCAGGTGCTGCCTGTCATTTGACTGCACCTCAGACTCTAGCCGACAATACTGTCATTTGGGGTTCAGAGCATCACATCAGGGAAGCCTTAGAAAAGCAGCCTTCTCAACTCCTTCAACTTGACTTCTTGAGTAAAGTTATGCCAAACTACCACAGACTACGGAAACCCAATGTCCATAAAAGACCACCTGCAACAAGACAGTCACAAGAATCATCACCAAAACTTTAAAACAATTTGAAATTAAAAAATTGTTACTAATTTTGGCTCTGCTTGACACTAAATGTTATATTTATTTGATTGTTATATTAAATTAGATAAATAATTAATATTCTTAACTTATTTTGAGTTTTATGTATATATATATTTATGCGAATTATTGGTATTTTATTAAATACCTACCTAAAAAGGATTTGTCATTAAAGTTTTTATTGTATAATTTTATCCCCATAAACTGCCTGTCTTATTTAGCACTGTTTCAGCTTGGTAGCCGAGTAGTAAATTACTCAGCCCAATATAAGCAAGTCCTGGGTTCAATTTCCAAGTCAGGCAAAGTGTTACATATACATACCAACCTTGTTTTAGGAAAGCATAGTGAATAAGCCAATACCTATCCATTGTAGTGATAACTTGATTTGATGATGGAGGCCTTTCCTAATTACTAAACTAATTTTAAAATTTTAAGTTTGCATGCTTTTCCTACACATCAAAACGAATTTCAAGACTAGTTTTAGAATTAGCTGTATGTAGTGAAGCTTGGACCTACCAAAATATTAATACCTATTAATTTATGACAAGCTAGCAAAGAATGTATAAAATGGCCCTCATCAGCTGAATGCTAGTATTTCTTAGAACAATTTTTACCACCACAGTTGTCTAGTCATTAAGACCACCGGTCTCAGAACCAGAAGTCCCAGGTTCGATTACCAGCGTGAAGCACAGCCGCCTGCACATCAACCTATCCAAAACTGTAAAAAAAAAAACTTTTCAACCATATAGACTAATTAAGTGGTCGCCCAGTGGTTGAAATTCGACCGTAATTTTATTAAGGCTGCACGGATTGTATCCTAAGCAATGAAAAATTAAAAAATATAGAATGTGAGTTTGGATTGGCATTGAAAGATTTCGGCCGCGTAGGATATTTCGCGCGATATTTTACTCAGTTTGGTTGGCGGTAGGACTAGCTACCACCATCATAAATTAATATTTTGCTATAACAACAATGTTGTATTCCGACAGTGAGGTGCTCTATGGGGCGCAGTGGTTAATAACACGCCCGGTTTGCAATGACAGGTTCACTGTCCACAGCCTATATGTGGGCTATTCACCTGTACACTTTCTTTACTTTTTTGTGAGGTGGGACTTATAGGGTTTGGAGTCTACAAAAGTGGACTTCATAGAAGGGGGAACAAACTACATATAAGCTACAAAAACCTACTTGGACTTGGGGGCACATCTTACGATTTGGGTTGGACTGTGAACCTGTTAAGCAACTTTTGCAAAGCCGGTCATCGGATGGGTGAACAAAAATTTATCATCTCGAGCTTCTCTGTGCTTCGGAAAACACGCAAAGCCGTTGGTCCCCGTCCCCGCTGCATTAGCAATCGTTAAAAACCACCAATCTGCACTGGGCCCGCGTGGTGGTTTAAGGCCCGTTCTCTCTATCCATCCATAGGGAAGGCTCGTGTCGTGCCCCCCAGCAGTAGGGACATAAAATTATGACGCTGATGATGATGATGTTCTGCTTCCGACGGTTAACTACGAGATCGGATAGCCAGTGCCTCAGTAGTTGAGTATTTCGGTTGAAGTGCGCTTCCACCGTATCATCACAGACCATATGTCTGTGCCTACCTACCTATTAAAAAAAGAAAAAATATTACTAAACTCTATAAAATTCACACATTACGATGCTGACGTGGCGGTAAAATACTCATCATTTTGTTAGATTCAAAATTTAAAATCTGCGTGCTCGCAGTGGGAAATCGAATATTTATAATAAAATTAAAGAAAAAAAACTTTTTAAAAACAATCTTTTATTACTTGTAAATAAAAAAAGAACTAAAAAGTTAAAAATTATTTAAACCTGATAAGAAAATCTTTGCGTTTTTATCACAGACCCATTTTTTTTACAAATAAAAGCCTTCTATATAAACAATTTGTGGGGAGTGATTTCGTGAAATGTGACGGAAGTAGGTGTAACAGTGTGACAGGAAGTCGGGGAAGCGAGTAAGCGCGCGCCATTTTGTAAATTTAAAATCGATAGAACATGACATATTATTATTATATGTGACATATTGTGTCATTTAACTATCAAAGGTCATTTTGATATGTCAAATGTCTTCTAATGAGTATTTACTGCATTTATTTTATCTAATATATACAGGAGCATACCGACAGATTGGAACCAACGATTCTAGTGCCTAGTTGGACCAAAAAAAGAACACAAATATGGCTCGGCAAAGCCTAATTTTCGAGATATTAATTTATTTAAATAATTGACAAGTTGAAAAATCTCAGGGGTAGAACGCCTTTATAATATGACGTAATCACACACACAAGTACACCCGCTATCAATTTTATGTTTAAAGCTCTTTTATTCAAGTGTTCATACTCCACTCGTCATTTATCGTATTTTGTCGGAGTCGTGAAGTTTTCTTTTTCACTCTTTTGACTAAGGTTTCGTTCACAAGGAAGTACTATTGATAATAATTTTTTTTTATTGCAGAAATTAAGTAGGTAAAGGAGATGTTTAATTTTGTATGGAGAAAATGCCAACACCTTGTACATAATACCAAAATGTAGCTTATGCATGGAATAAGCTTATTCAAAATGATTTTCTTCAAATAAATGAATAGTTTTTACGTAAGAAGTATTTTAAATAACAAATAATGGCAAGTTTCGTGATCGCAGGGGGTAATGGTGGTATTCTGTCAATGTCATGTCATGTCAAGTAGCTGTCATAACAAAAGTACTTACCGTATGAATGAAAATTGTTAATGTTAATAAATTAACTTACTTCTGGCTATTACTTTTATAACTTGTAGTTAGAGTAGAGTTAAACTTAAGCTATTAAGTGCTAGATTTCAGCTTTTTATTACCTACTGCCATGTCGCATAGCTGTGAAAGAATACTATCACCCACTCTCCTTCCTTAGTTAGGTGTCATAAAAGGCGACTAACGGACTAAAGACTGCACATACATCCAACATCATAGAGCGGTGCACGCTGAGAACATGTGCAGTCGCTATTTGGTGAAAAGTGGACTATGGCAGAGGACTGCTTTTGATGTCCTCATTGCCTAGTGTCTGACAATGACAAACCCTTCGGGGATAATAGTCGTGATTATATGTATGTATTACTTACTGCTGCACCTACACATAACAGAACAGCAGCTAACCTCGATTGAACTCTATGTACTTACATCAAATCAAATCTTAATGTACATTAGAGAAAACACACAACATACTCGTCCTATTGTAGTAACATGCAGTGAATAATCAACTACCTAGTAAACACACTTAAGTAGGTAGGGAAGGTAACTGGTAGTGATGAAATAAAACAGTTTTATGAAGTTTTATATTTTTATTTATTTCAATTTGACTTCATTCTCTCGCTCCAGCAACATTTTTAGATGGCATTCACAAGAATGCCAAGAACAGTTTTTTTTACCACATATGCAACTACAGTAATACCCTTTTATTACATCTTCCCATTCATTACCTTGTGTTGCTAAGAGGATATATGTGTAATATATTTTTTGACTAAAATGGCGAGATTTTATACGTCCTCTTAGCAACACAGTCTCATGTGATGACAATTCTGGTATGTTAGTAACTTCTAAATCAGTTGATATCTCCACCACAAATGATCCATGTTGTCTCAAATGTTCGCCATAATACGATCTCGCTTGTTTTATTTGGTAGATACCCAGAGCAAATAGTGTGAGATCACTCATGGTCATTCGTGGGAAGATACTTAATTGCTCATTTTCTTCATTTATTCTGTAAAAATGGGCTCGCCGACGGTTAACATTATTTAAGATTATATATTCTGCTAAATAATTAGGCAACAAAATTCTGGTTTTTGCTCTTTCCAAAATTATTTGAGCATCTGGCCGGTTCACAAGGACTTTATGGAAAGCATTTATTATTGCGGCACTAATCCTAAAGTCGTCCATTAGATGCCTTGAAGCCACATTAAAATATTCATTACGTAATAATCTAAAGTCTCGTTTAAATCTGCCATTTACCACTTCAACTACCCATCTACATAACGTCACACATCTTGATTTGTTTGCTATAAGGGTGGATAATTGGTTTTCTCCTTCTTCTAATGTTTCTGGCTTATACACTGCATAATTTAGTGATTCCAGCAGAGGCAGAGCATCACGAAAGCCCCGGTCTAAAATGAAAATATCTTGAGGTCTGAAAAAGTTTCTTAATTCCGCATTTTCATCTTGGAAAAGGGCTTTCGTGATGTCTGCATCTGATGTTGTTGCTGGATATGGCCCCAAAGCATCTATTATATATCCGTCAGTAGCGACAATTAAAAATGGTTTAAAAAGTTTCTATACTTGTGTATACTGTAAGTTTTTTTTTGAAAGAGATAATTAGACGACTTTTGGACGTATATATATGTACCATCACAGATGACAATTGGTTTTCTCTCTGCACTAGGATTTCCGAATAACCCTTCGGGTATCAAAAGATTTCGATTTATAAGGTCACCTCTACTTATGTGGTTAATACCTAAATGTAACGGTACAAAGTCATTTTTTAAAGCTTCTCTAGCTTTTTTTAATAATATTGTCACTAGAGCTTTACTTATTTGAAACAGAGAAGCTATTCTGTCGTGTGACTCCCCTGTTCGAGACTTAATTAGGTAAAGCCCTAGTGCCAAATGTGGACGCTTACATGATTCTTGTAAACTAGGTATTTGTCTTAATATTGATTCATAATTGGATTTCGTGACTCCAGTCCAAAAATGAAAAATATTGTCGTGAACCAATCTATAATTTTTAAAGTTAATTGGTATTCCACTGGCATCCTCTGCCTCTGTGGATAGTCTCAGTAAAGATTGCACTTCATTTTTAGTAAAGGAGTCACTAAATTCGAATTGGTCTAAAATGTCCCAGTCATATACTGTGCTATGCATTTGACAGATCTTTGCATTTTCTGTTACAAACACTTTTTTCGATTGGAGGATTCTCTTCTTTAAACATAGAGGCACATTCAATCGTTCTGGTTCTGTGCAACCTGGTACAAAGCAGTGTGCACTTGAATGTGTTGTATGAGTGAACTCATCTAATTGCATAGTTGTTTCTGGTACTGCGATAATATTGGGGTTCTCTCGTAACTCCTGGACCATTCTCCAGCACCCCATACAAACTAATGCATCCGCTGGAATCTGAAAACACAAAATTATTACCATATCTATCTATACTATTATAAAACACTGAAGATATTTTCGAAAAACTAATAGGGATCGACTATTTAGTGGATTCTGAGCTAAAAACGATATTTTTGTCACCCGTATATTAGAATGAAGATATGGCCCATAGTGTAACAAGGCAATTATATAAAAAGAATTTTGATAAATGAAACTACTTACTTCTCTTGAAAACATTCTTTCTGAGATTATATTTCTCTCAGGACCATCTCCCAGAATATGTGTCCGTCTGTGAAGCAAAGATGATCTGCACCACACGCAAACATTTCTATTATACGTGATTGCTTCATCCTCGCTCCTATCAACAATTCCTTCCTCTATTTGCCTCACAGCATTGTTTGCAGCTTGTCTGCGAATATTTCGCTGAGCAGCAACCCAACAAGCATAGCAAACACGTCCATTATTAGGTATCTGTTAACAAAGAAATCATAAAATGTAAAGTAATTTTTTTAAATTAGATCACTCACTTGTATTTCTTGATAATAAAACTATGAAAAGATACCTGTCTTGGACTAATTCTTCTCGCGATTTCATTTCTTTCGGGACCTTCTGACAATGCATGTGATCTTCTCTGAATTAAAGACCTTCTGCACCATACACAGGCATTTGAGTCCTGTGATGCCAAAGTTCTAGGAGGCCTGGGATTTGGACCCTCATTTTGACTAACGAGGCCACTAAAGTAGACCCAGCATGCATAACATACTAATCCTCCTTCAGGAATCTACAAAAAAGATTGTAATTCAAATCAGTAATTCATAAAAAAATCTTCACTTTAATTATTACTTCAACATGAATTTGTATTATGTATTAAAAGTTAATCAATACCTGTCTAGGATAAATTCTAGCAGCAATAAGTTCTCTCTGAGGTCCTTCTGAGATAGAACGTGTTCGTCTTTGAAACAATGCTGATCTGCACCAAACGCAAACATGTTCTCGGTGGCTAGAAGCTTCATTTTCAGTTGATGACATTCCTACTTCTAGTATTGCGAAACATGGATGACAAACTATGCCATCAGTGTCAACCTAAAATACAAAAGTTTGTTTTAAACTAATATTTATTTTGTCTTCTTGTGAAGAATGTGTTAGGTTCTAATTATTAGGAAAATAAAAATGTAACAAAAATAGTTTTACATAAATACTACATTCAATAACAACTAACCTCATGTCCAACATGTTGTTCCAAGATCATTAGTAATTCTATCCCCAGATTAGATGCGAGATAATGGTTTTCCGAACACACATCTATCTGTCCATCACACATCACACAAAAAGAAGACATTGTTTGTTGGCTGAAATAGATATTTTATTTAGTTTATTGTATTTTACTTTGATTATAGTTATTTCAATAGAGCACTGTAAATATTTGAGATCAATTCCATTACTGTCATAGATAACTGAGTTGGTTCGGAATCTATTTCCTCGAAAAGAAGTGTTTAAAGCATTTTATTAATTCTCTGGTAAATGCCTAATTAAAATACGAAAAACTCACCTGAAAACAACGAATGTAGTAGCAACAATGCAATGGTATCAACAGTAGCAGGGTCAAATGCAAATCTAAGTCCGGGATAGCAGGCAGAAGTCAACAAGTGAGGCAGCAAACGGAAGTCCAGGATAGCAGGCAGAAGTCAACAAGTGAGGCAGTAAACGGTAGCAGGTAATCGGTCCAAATCAGAATTTAAAAACAGCACAGCACAAAAACACAACGACTCAGAATCCACGTAAAAACGGAATGAAAACAAAACACCGGTTTTTTTTTAAATCATGGTGACAGTTGCACTTTTAATTACGTTTTTTACAGCTTTGGACACTTGTGTTTAATCTCAGAAAGACATCTCAAGTTGCCAGGTTATTAAAAATTATGTTTCATTTTTTTATTCTTACGCAAAAATGGTAAAGCATATCGGAATATTAAATATATCAACTAAATACATGTATTTTATACTATTTTTTGAGTAGGTGTACATGGTCCTGGCAAAAAATTAAACATCTCCTTAATAAGGCAGTTTTGGACCCATGTTGAAATAACATTATTTACTCGTAACACCACCAGGAATCCATGATTCAAATCTGTCGGTATACTCCTTCTAGCGTAAGCTGATTTTTGTCCCAGTGATTATGGGACGATAGCTGCACATAAAAAATCGGTTATGGTCTCATTTTGAAGGGTAACCTATCTTACTTTCGAAGCTCTTTTGTTCGAATTTCAAAACTTCGAAAGCGGTTTAACGAAGTTTTGAATTCCAGATATATTTTTTTACATAATATTGTAAGTAATCAATTTATTTAACATATGTTTCATTTTCCAAAAAAACTAATAGCCGATTATCAAAACCACTTTCTTTCTTTTTACAGTGGTTTTGCTTACAATAATTTTCTTTTCTAGATGTATTAAATATCAAAGTAACCTTTCCCCTATTCTTACAAACACACTTATTTATTTATCAACATTATTTATCGAAATAATAACAAGTATTTATGTATCGTCTGATTTATTTATATTATTGATAAAATAAAAAAAATAATTAAGGTTTAAAACATTTATTTATTTAGTGTGACAATAAATAATATTATTATTATGACATAAAAAGTTTTACGATTTATGGTAGACCCTTAATATTGTGCTACAAAAGGTATTGACAGAAGCGAATCGCTGCAAAACCGACTCCACGTAGTCTTGTCTGCCCTACGCTAGAGTGTAATTTAAGCCTGCGTAGGCGCGGAGGGGCGAGGCGGCCCGCAAGCTGAGGAGCAGGTGGTTTTAAAGTTCGCCGCAGCTGCTGAGGCTGGCCGGCTTAGCCGGCCAGCAAGCCGAAGCCGCGGTGGTGAGCGTTAACCATCTGCGACGATACGCTCGCGTGGGACCGCTGGAGCCCCGCAGCGCCGGAGCCGTGACAGAAACCATGCAAGCTGCATGTCTGCTTACAGGCTGCATGCCTGCTTGCATGCTACATGCGTGCTTGCATGCTGCATGTCTGCTTGCATGCTGCATGCCTGCTTGCTTGCTGCATGCGTGTTTGCATGCTGCATGTCTACTTGCATGCTTCAACGTCACTACCACTGCAGCACTTTATTAGATTTATACACTTCTGCGAATTTATCAGACATTTTAGTATAAAATGAAAAAAAGACGTTCTGATATTTGTTATTAACAATTATTGCTACTTATTAATGTTGAGTTTATTGGACATACCTACAAAAGCGGACGTTAGAAATTGTTAAATTATAGTTGGAGTAAGGCGACAAAAGATAAAATTGCTATTATTTTTCTGTTAGGCGTTAGTGTGTTTAGAAACTTGATGGATTGTAAGTATTTGTTATTTGTAATATTTGTCTTTTTATAATATAGGAAACGTTTTTCTGGAAACTAAATCGTCTAACATTAATATATTTATCAAAGATTGAGTAAGATTTCAAAACGTATAGAATAAAAAAATATTTATATTTGAAATTCGGATTATCAGCAATATGTCAATCGTGTTTTCGGTAAAATGAAACTATGGAAAACAAAAATGTGGCCAAACGTTTTCGGAATAATGAAATTCGTACTAAAAAAAATCGGTTTTAGAATAGGTAACCATTTTGAAGAGCTCCAACCGTAGATGTGCAGAAAAATAAAGAAACCTGTCATAGGTTTCGAAATTCCTAAAAAATCTGTTGAATAGACGCGAAGTTTTGCGGGCGACCCACTAGTACCTTTAAACGAGCAATTCTGGTATGTACCTATACATATATGTTTAAATTATATAATCTGAATCTTGGATACGGCTCCAGCGATTTTCAGGAAATTTAGTATGCAGGGGATTTCGCGGGCGATAAATCGATCTAGCTAGGTTTCATTTTTAGAAAATTACCAAAAAAAAAATACCGAGCAAAGTTCGACCATCCAGTAGGTCAATTCTATTAAAAAACTGCAACTGCACGTTTACGCCTGTCATTTGTCGCGTATAGGAGCAGTGCCGTGAAAATAGACGTATTCTATTAAAATTTTCTGCACCGCAACTACACTACAACTGCGCGACTACTACACTACAGCTGCACGAATCCTGCAATAAAACTAAAGTTACGATACGCTAAATACGTAAAATGATTATAATACGCTGTGCGAAAGTTGCTCACGATCTACTTCAATAAACCTGCACCAATACTGCTGTCATTACTACACAAATGTCAAAATATTTTAATGGAATACGATTATTTTGCAGTAAACGTGCAGGTGTAGTGCAGTTTTGTTAGTGGAATACCTATTTGCGTTACTTCTCCGTCCATGCAACACTACGGCAGCAGCGCTGCATAACAGAATACCGAAACGTCAAAATTTGCTCATTTTGACACACGCGACGCTGCAGTGTAGTTGCAGTTATCTAGTAGAATCGGCCTACAGGTACTAGTGACCGTCAAAATCAAATATTTTTATTCAAATAAACTTTAGACAAGTGCTTTTGTCTGTGTACCTGACTCATTTTTTTCAGAATATGATGTTAAAATTGCTTATTTATTAAATCTCTTTATGTCAAATGTTACACATCATATGCGACTACTGTATATGGATCGCTCGTTTTTTTTTTAAATATTTTTCAACATACATAACATGGCGGACTTAATGCCTGAGACAATATCTGACAGTCAACCATAGTTTGGTGCAGATTGTGTTTTGCATCTCAAAATACTATAGAAAAATTACTTTATATACATTTTATATTATTAAAACCTTATTTAAGCCAAAATTTCAACCATCAATAAAAATAACCAAAAGTTCTTTGGTTATTTATAAATTTATTGATCTGAGCGATAATGTTCACAGACCACTTATACCAAGATAATGTTCAATCACCACGGGCAGTCCATTCGCGCCACTCCATCACACCAAATTAGAGATGGATTTTGGAATGATTAGAATTTCAATACTGAGCGATGCTATGCAATCCACGTAGTTAAATGGGCCCAATTCACGGGCTCTTATTCGCGACACTCCATATCTTCAAATTAAATAATGTTGGAATGTTTGGAAATCCAACGTTCGGAGTGATACCAGACCACGCAATCCAAGTAGATAAATGATTTAATTTTAAGCGATGGAGTGGAGTGCTGTTGCTTATGGACCAATATGATTAAATTTGGAGTGAAGTGGAGTGCCAGTGAACGGAAGCCATTAGAGTTTAGCTAGCAAAAGTAGACACTGGAAAAAGCAAGAAATAAAAAATAAAAGGTTATATGGCAATTCCAAAATTGTTTTAAGAAAAATGTTATAACAGAGGACAATGAGTTTGTATGGAAGGTTGTTGCCTTTTTCAAAATTCTTGCGCGCGAATAGGACTTTATTTTATGAATAAAAGTCTTCGAGATCTATACGAAAAATACTTGCTATGACAAGCTCGCTCGAATCGAAACCGTATCCATTCGGAGATACGAGTGAATATAAACTGGATTATGTGAATAACTGATTTTACTGACTAAAAAGTTAGAAAATTATCACTGTCCTTTAGATTTTCTTACATTTCACATTGCTTCAGAGAATTTGGTTAACAAATAAAAATATATATATTTCATATTTCTTTTATGAATTGGTTCTGGCCCCTTTTTCCTGCTCTAAATTAGTAAATTTTTTCAACAGTTCTCATTGTTTCATCAACGCCTGCTATTTTGTTTTAAAATGGCAATGACACATTTTTCTATAAAATTATAAAAGGAACGTGTTGTTTAAAACATGAAATGAATCTGTATTAAATTTAAAGTAGACCGAAATTTTTAAGTAATAAAGATAAATTTCAACCAAGTCGTATAAGTACTTTTCTACTCTTAGCCCAAGAACTTTCCGATATTTTTGTAAAAAACTCAATAACAGGCCAAATTTTTGTAAACGGCCATTAAATATAATTATAAGAGACTATATTTTAGAATCCAACAAAATCTCGCATTGGAAGGTATCGAAAAAAAGGTAATACCCCGAAAATGGTGCAATTTTACAGCACATATGCTATCACCGGTTTTATCGTGAAAAAGTGTTTATGTTCACCTTATCTAAGCACCAAAGTTGAAATCCATAAAGATATACCACGGGATACTAATACTTTAGGAAGAAGTCGGTTGTTTCACTAACTGCACAAGCGTGCGTTACCCCAGCGGAATGTTGTCGAATTTCTTGGATTCTTGATATAGAATAATTAGTGCTCCATCTCGTGTAATTGTGCGCGAAATCTTAAATTTGTGCGTCCAGTAGTTTTTGAGATATTCGCGAAAAACAGATGCCACTGGGGTAACGCTACCCCAGCGGCACATTTTTTTTCCTGTGGACTTATAAAAAAAAAAGTACCCAGGAAGATAGATCTTGGGGCGCTGTAAATGTGCGTGTTAGTCTGAAATTTGTGCGTCTTATAATTTCGAAGTTATTCAAAATACTGCTGGGGTAACGTTTGGGTGGTTGCTGTATCTCGCGAACGGTGAGGCGCACAAATATGATTTTTTTTACACAAAATGTAATGAATTTGTGCGTAATTTGAGCAAAAGCAGAAATTGAAAAAATGCACCGTTCTGAAGATATATTTATTTTGAAGAAAAAGGATAATCGGTCCTAGCTCCTTAAATACTAACCTTAGAAACTAACTTCTGATGGTGATTCGTACCTTATAATACCCTACAACGTCTATTAAAATCTTAAAAGCTTACTGCAAGTCGTTAATGAGTTATGGCACTTTAAATGTCACTGGCCCGTGAGGTATTTTGGTCGTCGCTTACATGAGTTTGGTATGGACCAGCAAATTGCTTATTAAGCAAATAATTAGTGCCTTTATTCGACTAGCCATTTGAAAATTTTCGGCCCAATGCACTTATTATTTAAAGATTTATAGTAAAAATGGTAAATGAAGCGAAATACAGTGATAAACCGACCAAGTTAAGATGAATATCAAAAAGCGGCCGCGTCATACATGAAGCTAACCATGAAATTAGTCTCTTAGGTTAGTATTAAAGGAGCTAGGACCGATTATCCTTTTTCTTCAAAATAAATATATCTTCAGAACGGTGCATTTTTTCAATTTCTGCTTTTGCTCAAATTACGCACAAATTCATTACATTGTGTGTAAAAAAAAAACATTTTTGTGCACCTCACCGTTCGCGAGATACAGCAACCACTCAAACGGTACCCCAGCGGATTTTTGAATAACTTCGGAATTATAATTCCGCACAAATTCAAGACTGACACGCACAATTACAGTGCATCTATCTTCCTGGGTACTTTTTTTTTTTTGATAAGTCCACAGGAAAAAAAATGTGCCGCTGGGGTAACGGTACCCCAGCGGCATCTGTTTTTCGCGAATATCTCAAAAACTACTGGACCCACAAATTTAAGATTTCGCGCACAATTACACGAGATGGAGCACTAATTATTCTATATCAAGAATCCAAGAAATTCGACAACATTCCGCTGGGGTAACGCACGCCTGCACAATGTACTCTAAAAAAAAATAATAGCAGATTTTTCATTATCATTATATAATTTAAATTGGATTTAGTACATTACGTGTTAATGGAAGCAAATGAAACAAAAGTAATTAAAAACTGATCTGATAGCATTTTTAACATAGTTGTAATGCCACTTTCGAGTTTACGTAGAGTTTTTTTAAGTTTATTTGTTTTTCATTTATATTTATAGGAGGATTGTTAAATTTTACGAAAGATAACTAAATTATATTAAAATATTTATACCATTTTCGCCCATTTTTTATAGATTTTATAAAGGTTGGTATTTGTTTTTTTTAATGTCGCTGTCACAAATATTGGTGGATTACTAATGAATTATGTAATAAACTAGATAATCATTTTTTTATGTTAAGAAAATACAGATATAGAATTATTGTTGAGTCTCCATATAGCGAATTAGTTTGGCTCTCAGGCTATCTTTGATTGGTTGGAAAACGTTAACATCCGCATTATAGTTGCCACGTAAAAAGTTTGCAAATAATTATTGAATCTACTTTCGGAAGCCAAACGCTAGGAATAAAAACAGTAAGTATAAACTAAGGATAGACCTTTAGGTCTAGACTATATAGTGATATATTAATCAATTTTTGTGTAACTTTGATGAGAGCTTTTGCTTGTGCGGACCTTATAACAATAACTTGTGGACTGAGAGTAATTACATCGTAGATAGATCTAGTAACGGGCACTCGGTACGTAGAAGAAAAAGAAACGTCGCATAATTGGCATAATTGTTTTTAACTTCACTGGCCAACAAACTACGGTCCATATTTTTAGTAAGTTAAAACAATCATCATCTCAGCCTAAAGACGTCCACTGCTGGACAAAGGCCTTCCCCAACAAGGATCAAAACAATAAATTTACCTAAATATGACTTTTGATGAGCGAGGTGATTAAACCATTACCCATCAAATTGTAGTGACTACTTGATTTTCTTTGCCCGCAGTGGGACATAGAAAAAGGTTATTTACTTACTTTTTTTATGACCTATGTTAGAGTTTGTCTAATGAATCGAGTCACTCGCTATTTTTTGAAGAATTGAAGAAATAATGGCTAACCAATCTAAAGTACCACAAGAAAACTGCTTTTCACTATGATAAATAAATACGAAGATGTAAAGAGCGATTTAAACTCAAATTGTGAGTTGAAAATTCTACAATTAAATGAAATTGCCCCGCTTCCAGGTTAGTTTTTGTGTTTGGATCAACGACGTTTAATACTTTATTTTTATTTATGTTGTTATGTTAAAATGGCTTGAAGAAAATAATATTAACTTTGAGGAGTATCATACAAAAGCAGAATTAATGTTAAGTTAAGTTTTGTAAAGGGCAACAAAACTACACCTATTTATGAAGCACATGAGATTATAAAGGAATATAATCATGAGGTTCTAATGCTCCCCCCCTACCATTGTGATTTAAACCCTTTATAGCTGGTATGGAGCCAAGCAAAAAGGAAGATTGCAAGTAAAAATATTGGAATACCGGCTTTCGAAATGGAAAATCTGATAAAAGAATGTTTCAATACAGTTACTGCCTATGACTGGAATGTTGATCACGTATTGAATGTTGAAAACAAATTAATATAAAATAAAAGATGATATTAATGACAATGAAGAAAAAAGGTTTATAATAAAATTAATGTTGGGGAAGACAGCAGTGACAAACATGACGATTCGGATTCCATTAAATCTGGCGTAGAATACTTAGAACCCGATTTTGATTATGAATCCTCTTGAATGATGTTAAGATACAATAATTATGGTATAGTGTTTTTTAATGCGACAAAAAAATATTTCCTAAAAGGAATAAAAAATATACAATAGTATTATTTTCTTTTATTTGTTATATTTTAATCTAGAAAAATATATAGCTAGTTATATGAAAGTATGATGTTCTATCGCCAGTGAGAAAGGAGACGTTTTAAGAATGTAAGGGTACGTTTAAATTATTATCTGTGAGTCTGAGTGTACTTACTGTATGTCTGTCAACAACAGCTTACATACTAAAAGACAACTTACAAATTGTTTACATTGTTTCTGTAAAAAAATAAGAAGTATCAAATTGGTTTTTCCAACAAATTCAATGTTTACACCTAAAAGATTTTTGAAATTGCCGCTCTTTTCTAGTGCCACCTTTCAAGAGTCATACTCTAAAATTAAAATAATAAAAAAACGAGCGAGCTTTACAGTAGCCGCATTGATGTGTCGATTACTACTACTTCATCATCATGGTTGAATTGAATTAAGTTGAATTGAACATATGACATCTCACCTTAGTAATAAGCAATTTTAACAATTTATTTTGAAAAAAACGGGTCAGGTATCTATAAAATAAATGCAGTAAATACTCCTAAGACATTTGAGATATCAAAATGACCTTTGATAGTCAAATGACACCATAGAGCAACACGGACCTCTGGCGGACCGGAGAATGACACAATATGTCACAAAACATAATAATATGTTATGTTCATAATATCGATTTTAAATTTACAAAATGTGCGCTTCCCCGACTTCCTGCCACACTGTTACACCTACTTCCGTCACATTTCACGAAATCATTCTCACAAATTGTTTAATAGAATGCGATCGGAAAGATGTTACAAATCAATAATTTTAATAATATAACTTTAACTTTTATATAGATTGTTGTTTGGTATTTGTAATCTATTTTTGGTAGTAATAATCGATTGTTACATCACTATCAAACAACCAACGACGCAGATAAAAAAAAATGAAAACAAGATGTCGTTTTTGACGAAAACCAATCGATTTCTATAATTTTGGGAAATTTGTTTCTTTTGTTACGTCTGCACTTATTATTAATTTATTGTATTGTAAATCGTTTAGAGTGTTTGTTTTATGTGTTTTCAAGCAAAATTATTGTCATTTAGTTGGCCATTATTTTGTAGGACACGACTGACAAATTGGTTTTACAGTGATAACAAATTTTGCTTTTTATAAACAACATTTTCTAACGAAGAAATATTAATATTTGGCCATTATTGCTAACAATTATATGCGGGTGGGCTGGGTGTACGTTTAAAAGTTTATTTAGACGCCATGTTGGCAATGTTGTTATTTACCCGTTGATTTTGTGAAGGGTGTAGTGTTATGGGTATACTGTTTTGTGCATCAACCACCACAGTGTGAGCATGTTGGAAGATGTACCTGTTCATGGAAGCCGCTGCGACCCAAAAGTCACAAAAACCCCAACGCATCAACGAAATCTCAGTTTGGACTTTAGGTATGTTTTGAACCCAATTCTTAGATTATAATTAGCCCTATGATTGACCACACCACCACCACATTCTTCAGATTTATTGTCAGCAGAAAAATCCTTCAGCTATGTGTATTTGAATTTGAATACAAAACACTCTCTGACTTAACTCGTCTACAAACATTCACCAGATATACTTTAATTAATCAATATAAATTATGATAAGGTAAGGTGTAAATCAGCTGCTTTATAAATGTAAAATATTATTATTATCAAGTATTTTGCTATTGACACAGCCATCAACTGAGAGGTAAGTTTATTTTGGATGCTTTACCAAGTAAATCTGATCACTGCTCTGAGAGTACCTTCCAAAATCCAAGCCCAGTTGTGGTTTGGTAGTTGTAACACTAATTTTATAATAATGAAATTTTGGGTACAGAGCTTAATTAATAAATTATTGCCTAAATTCTTGACATTACATCATATGGTAAAATTGTTATATTAACTGAAAGCACTGTTATTATTTCAAACTGTTAGAAGGGAAGCGCAAACAATATCTATATTTTCCTTGTTGCATGTCATGCATTTGTAACACATATAAGAATGTTAAAAGTGCTGTGAAACAGTAGACTAGTCAAGAGGCTAAGAGTTTGGTAACTTTCAAGGCTCTCATTATATGTTCAGATAGAGTAAAATGAAACTACGCTTGGCACACTCTGTTATATATAGTTGCAAAAAATAAGCAATAGAGTGGGAAATTTGAGTTGTGTTATAAACTGTTCATTTTTAATTTTCAAATACTTGAGTGTATTGTACAAACTTTAAACACAAATTAAAAAAGCACTATATGAACTACATTTAAACATAACTAAGTAGAAAAAAAACAGCAAAGTATTCCCTCCCTACACCTTTTTCACATCTTTTCACTTTTTTCAAGGTCGAATCGCTATCATAACCACCATCATTTAGAGTAATATAGAAATACAATTTATTAGATTTAATAACTGAAATTTTGAAATTTAATTTATTTTGAATGCAAATAAATGAATTGAATTGAATTGAGATGAATAATTATTCATCTCAATTCAATTCAATTAAGTTAATATTTAATTAATTAAGTTGTACAAATTATTATTTATTCTTAAAAAATGTATTCTGCAAAAAATAGACCATGCTAGGAATACTTTTAGACTTTATGCAAACACTACATACTCAACTAACTACACACTAAGTTAGGGATGTCTAGAGAAGATACCCCTTGCTTAATGTTATCTGTTATATCTGTTGTTTTCTTTGCATAGTAAGTTATTTATCTATAAATCTTATGTTATATTAGCATTTCTGGTTGAAGTTTAGAATGCAATCAATATTTAAGCATCTATTTGGCGCCATAGATAATATTGCGTTAATTACATGTATGTACCATGTATTGGTTGGAAAGTAACTAACTTTTATGAGCAATAAACTTTTATTGAAATATAAATTTGAGCACAATAGAATGGGTTATAGTTTTATGAGTTTTAACTTTTTATTACCTACTAGCCAGCCTAACGGCTACTAAATTTATACACAATAAATAGAACACTTTTAGATGTCCTTGACATGGTTAATATTTTCTTTTAAAATGTTCTGAAATTATAATTATGAAAGTGTGTTTTAGTATCTTTCTTCACGTCGGAACTGAGCAATGTTTCAACAGTCTTTTTTTGCATAGAGGTGGGAAATTCGAGAGTGCCACAGGTTACTTTTTATTCCAGTCATGTCTCCTGGGACATGTGTAAACATGTGTCCGACTGAATTCCTTGCAAAAGCGGCCAGTAAATATTTTGAGTGCTTTCGGAAATTACTCTTTCTAGAAAAATATTAATTATGTCCTAGTACAACACTCAAAACTAAGGTAGCCCATATTAGAATTATTAGAAGGGATATCAAAAAGATGATGCCAGTAAAAGTTCTCAAACAAGTTATAATTCCTTATTTATTTTCAGAAACATTGTTCATAAATGACTTGCTTTAGCAAACACCTGCATCCAACAGAGCTATGCATATTTGCATTTAGATGGTAGAAAATGTGTAATCCAATAATTAAATAGATGCCTATAATCAGAATAAAGAATAGATTCTGCATATTATCAATTAGTAGGTATGATATCATCTAATTATATCCATTATACCTATCCTCTTATTAAATTGTTTCACATTTATTAATTGTACAATATCATATAAATTACACATTATTATGACATTAGTGCATTACACAAAGAACTAAAAATATCAAATAAAGTATTTTCTATTTGTATTTTTGATAGGAATTTAACAAACCAACATAAATGTTTGTTTTTACCTCATTTATTATAATTGAAATATATTGTATTAATTGTATATATATGTATTATGTGTTTAAGGATAATATATTTTATTTTTATCACTTGCCTTTTTGTCATCCATCACATATAAAATTGCACCTACCATGTCATTTCTGCACCACCATATGGTTGACTGACAGAGAATGCCTCAGGCATTACGTCCGGCATGTAATTAATGTTGAAAAAGTTGTGGCTAAAAGAATGTTTCCTATTTTTTATTTTACTAATGTGGATGGCAATTTTTTTCAAAACAACTAAAATGGCATAGCCAAACCAGTTAGTTCCCTATAAATTGCAAAACTCTTTTGCTGGCGCTAGAATAGTAAAGGCCTGTTGTTATTGTAAGTGCCATTATTTTTAGAAAAAAATCTGCTTAAATGCAAAAGTATAGACGACGCGCCGAAACAGAATAACAAATAACTAAGTAACTGAATACAAAGGTAGATCATATAATGGCTTGGATACCCACACAGGATATTTTTCTCGTTTTTTTCGTTCAAGCGACGAAGGCTGGTTGAAGACTAGCTGTGCTCGCGACTTCGTCCGCGTGAAATAGTGACTTTCGGCAGCATTTTTAATTTTTTAGGCTCATGTTCCCGTTTCTGCAACATTTTTCACTGATGCTTCGCTCCTATTGGTCACAGTGTGATGTTATATAGCCTAAAGCCTTCCTCGATAAATGGACTATCCAACACAAAAATAATTTTTCAATTCGAACCAGTAGTTCCTGAGATTAGCGTGTTCAAACAAACAAACTCTTCAGCTTTATAATATTAATATAGATTTATCGTTGCAGTGAACATGATGTATTCTCAGTAGTTAACGTGATCGAATGGTAAGTAAAATTCGCGCTAAACACCCTGATCTAGTCGCGAGCAACGGCTGTTTTCGTGTAACTCCGAACTTGATAACGAGAAGGATGAAGTTAACGTTGGAAGCAATGGAATCTAGGGCATGTTTTCGAGCGGCTCGGCCAGGTGAACGGACGGGGCGAAAGTAAAAGTGGACGACGACGCGGGCGCCTTGTAGACGACAGCCGGCGATTTCCTGACGAGCTAACTCTCTGTAATCAAGTTGCACGTATGTAAACGTTAGCTCTATCTAATTACCTACGCTGCAGCTAGCATCCTGGAATGCCATCTCATGGTGCGTTGCTACCGATTGGAAAGCTGTCACAGAAATCTTACTTAACCTTTGTCATCTAAGTATTGCCGACAATGTTAAATTCAAATGGCTGGCTATATTAGTGAATATGCAATATGAATGAGATAACTAACTTTTGGTGTTCTTGCAGATATTAACATAGGTACTACTTTATCGGATAATTTCTGCGATTTTATGAACTTTGAAAAAGGACTCAGAAGGAGAAGTTCATGTTCGCTTAAGCGTAAAAAGGCGTTTTAGATATTATCTTAAGCCTACCTACCTACTTACAAACTTTTTGATTTAGGGGCTTTATCCTACAGAGGCAAATGACCCTCAACGAAACTATATTAATCCTGAGTACATGAGTCAAAGGTTTAACTTATTAATTAATGTTTTCGTAAATTAGGTAGGTAGTTCTTAGATTTCTTTTACCATCTTTGGAACATTAGGCTAGAGTTATTGTTGTAAGATCTAGTTCTACTGAAGTTTTTTTATGTTGAAAATGATAAAACGCTGTCCACCTTTTAGAAAAAAATGGAGAAGTCTGAAAGCGTTTTGTTGTCCCTTTAGCTAGCACAGAGCTTGTTAAGGCGGTCATTATCATTAACCATCGTCGCCTTTCATCCTCTCAAGCTTGCATTAATTTTAATTTTGCTGTTTATTTTGTCAGTACCGTATTGTTGCTACATTGCAGAGTCACGTCGTTAGCGTCCAATTAATCACTAAAGAAAGTGTTAAAATCTCAAATATTAATGTTAGATGGATAAAGCTGAAAGTTGTTGGGCAGTTATTCCTTCACAAATATTGGGGTTTAAATTAATTGATCAATTGAAAAACAATCGATTCTAGAATGCGAGTGGCCTTCCGATTCGCCGGTGCGCGGTGGAGCGACCAAGGCAAAGTATTCAGGATTTGTGTTGTGTGCCCTAATCGTTAGAAGTGCCACTGCACTGTCACGAGACGTTACGACAAGGTTGTTATGTTAGCGACATCAATCAATATTCATCTCTTCTTCACACTCCGTCAAAATATAATTGAAAACTTTTTTGTTCGACTTGTTCTTGCAGCGAAAATTTATTGACAAAATCACAAAATGAGTTTCATTCGCTATTTGATCGATCACCTTAATGAGTTTCATTCGCTATTTGATCGATCACCTTAAGGCCCCTATTACATTTTGACTATGATTTTTGCGTAAAATGGCCATTTTTGGCGTTCTCGATATCAGAAACGAAAATATATTAACAATTTTGCCTTATTGAATAGTGTAGATTAGCTATTGGCATAGTTTGTAGCGGCCTCGCTTTTTGTAAATTTTGCTTAACTTTTTAATGAAACCCAAAATAGCAGAGAAAGATTTTCATAAAATGCGCGAAGACACTTTTGAGCTCCTAGATTGAAATACTGTTCTAAACAAATGAAATAAAAAAATAGAATGTTATCTCTTCTAAAGTCTAATAGTTCGTAGCGGCCTCGGAATTTTAGATATCATTGATTTTACATAGAAAAAAAATCTTATTCTAAACCAAAAAACTTCGAAAATCGCTTTAAGATCGCTGTGAATTTCTCCTATCTATGATAATATTATTGAGCAAAATTTATACCAGAATAATTGTTACTTCATGAGGAATAAATATGTTATAATTAATTTATTATCCTATTTCGATAAAAACGATAAATACAACTGCAAAATTACTACAAAATGCGATGCGCCGGCCGTCCGAGCTCAGCTTTTCCTCGCAGAGTGGAAATTTGAAATACTAAGCATAAATTTATTATCCTATTTCGATAAAAACGATAAATACAACTGGAAAATTACTACAAAATGCGAAAATGGGCATTTTACGCAAAAATCACAGTTGAGATGTAATAGGCCTCTTAACGAAAACGAGAATATGTATGGCAAAATGTTAACTCCTCTCGTATGTCGCCAGGAGGCGCTGCTTCAATGCCATACTTATTTTCGTTTTCGTAAACGTAATCGAATGAATACGGATAGTAAACAAAACTTGGCACAAAACAAACTAGGCACCCTGTAGATAGCTTCCGAGTTGGTATAAAATTTTGTCTCCAGTATGGTTTGTCATTATTAAGAGAATTCACCACATAAGTGGCTTAGAGAGCGCTCGAGCCGGGTACTTCGTCAATTAGTCCAATAATAATACTGACCCCACAAATGGGAATTAACAAAGGAATTGGTAAAACGCGACATTCCAGTCACGCTAGTAGTCTCGCTCGCCACAATGGCAATTAATAATCGGGTTCAGTTGTTTCAACCAGGATAACTAGACTGGACAGTAATTATCACACTTTATGTCAGTCATACTAACTCAGATTTAAGTTGCTGAATTACCATTGCTATTCACAAAATATTGCACTTTCTCATTAGAGTTCAGACACGTAGCTGCCAAGTCAGTCCTTTCTAATATTTTTATCTGAGGCCATAATAAAAAATCGTAGAAATCTCATCGTACTTATGAACATTTTTTGACCAAATATCAGCAAAAGTAAGTAGGTTCCTGCTATCCTACGCTACGCCCCGCCCGCCCTCCACACTGTTATGCCTCTAGACTCTAGATCCTTGAAAAAGAAAACTAACTTAACTAACTGCTCGGAATTCGGAGAAACCATAGGTGCGGTCGTGGCCATACCAAAAGGTTTACCGGTCATAATCTAAAGGAGATATTTTATATTTATGTGCTACAGACACAGTCACTAATAAACACTAATAAAATCACTAAAACGCTAAACATTTTAGTACCATATCATAATAACTTAACCAGAAATTGAACAAGCGCCCCTTAGAATCTCAAATTATTTTGTTACTTTGACAGAGTAGTTTAGTGTTGAGCGGGTTTCGTTGCAGACTGTTTTTTAGTAGTTTATGCCAAAAGATATTGGTAGTTAATTTTTCTGTACTGGCACAGATTAAATAAAAAGTTACTAGTACACTGGTTTGATTTCAATTGAAGTTCAAAGCGTCGCGTCCTCGTCGGTCGCTAAGTGATATAATTGACTATTTATTCTAAAATAGATTGGCTTAGTAATGCTCTATAATAACTTCTCAGTTCCAAAGTTCTTAGTGTTACGACACAAAATAAGGAGACTGCAGAAGGTATGCTTCATTCAAATGCGCACGCGCAACGCACACATAGACAACCTCTAATAGACACGGAATCTCGCAACAGCTGCGGACTTTTCAGAGCTGGGGCTCTATTTTTGATTCCTTCGCCTCGAGTCGAGAGCTTGGTTTCTAGTTTCTACTGATTTTCGTTCGACATTTGACTTTCCATGTTTTGAATCGCTCGACCGCAACGAGTGTTCTCTTCTCGCCACTCATTGCAGTCGAGCGACACAAATAAATTGATAGAATAACCGTCAAAATCAATGCGTTGTGTCAATGTCATGTCACTCGTTTGTATGTGTCATTGAAAATTTTAAACTGCGAAAATAAGTAAATACAAAAGGTTTTTTTTTAAAAGCCAATAGAAACATGGATATTACATTCCGTTTCCATTGCGGTTGTTACCGGTTTTCTCTAAATTCTGCGTGGAACGAATAACATCCAACATTTCGTATTATGGTGACAGCACCGGAAACGAACGATTTAAAAATTCGGAAAATCGGCGTCATGCGACTTGGAAGACGAGTGTGACTTAAGTCGCATACGTGCGATTCAAAAATAGATCCCCTGTTCCGAGATTTCGTGTCCGTGAGTGGGTCTATGTGAGCGTTGTTCGCACACGGTATGTAAAAGCTTACCTTCTGCGGTATAATTAATTTTGTGATGGTTGCGGTCCGTTCGCGTCCTCTACTGATAAACCAGTGCACGCGCACCGAACCAGCAGCCGTCATTCACCCAGCCACTGCCTACGTAGTAGTTGTTGATTTCATCATTTATTATTTGGGTACCTATTAGTGAGTCCGGTCTGCGATCGTTTAATATGATTTTATGTGTTGTCAACTCTTCCAAACGTACAAGTTTAAATTATGTGGGAGTCTGTAACGATATGACGGCGAGCTATTATTGCTTTGATTTTTATAACACTACCAGTTTTTTTTTTTATGGATGTGGTATAAGTCGTTTGGTATAAGAATACAAATCATGCTGTGCAGAATAAGTCTATATACTTACGCAAGGTACTTAGAACTGCAGCACAAAATATGGAAAGCCCAGATAGTAAGCATAATATTAGGTCCTTATATGAAATTAAAGTTTTGTATGAAGATTTTTTATAAAATTATATTTTTCATACTAACGTTTTTTTAATTTTCTTAGCATCTATTTATGTTAACACTATAAAAATTGTAGAGTATTGTGTTTGTTTCACTAGCTAAATATAGCAGACTTTAAAAAGAAAAAAAATCAAGTCGGAAATGACCTTTTGTTTCATTGTAGCTTTGGCTACAATGAAACAAAAGGTCAATTCCGCGAACAAAAAAAGAAGTCAATTTAAAAAAAAATGGGCGATAAAGACAAAATGAATTAATCATTGTTATTATTACTGAAGCCTAAGTAACGTAGTCTTAATTAAAGGTGTATAATAATATTAACAACCGGTATTGACTTTTAGAATAATACACCTAGTATTTAATAAGTGAGAAAAAAATGTCAATTTCATAGGTATAAAGACCAAATACTTACCGCGCTCTCGAGCTACGCATACTTATATAGACTTTTTCACGGACACGGAACGTCGAGCCATCTCAGACCAAGGGATCTATATTTGAATCGCACGTATGACACTGTGTTGTCGCATTCACACTCGTCTTCAAATTCGCATGACTCCGATTTTCCGTATTTTTTAATCGTTCGTTTCTGTTGTTGCCAACATAATACGAAAAGTTGGATATTATCCGTTCCACGCAGAATTTATTTAGAGAAAACCGATAACAACCGCAATGAAAACGAAACGTAATATCCATAAAAAAAACACAAATGTTGAAAAAATTTCCATGAGCAGGATTTTTTCCAATTGGAATTGACCCGGTATGTCAGAAGGGTGCGGGTTCAAATCCTGCTCGTGGAAATTTTTTCAACATTTGTGTTTTTGTAATTTGTTCGCAACAAAATTTGCGTTAAAAATTATATAAACATTTCGTAATATCCATGTCTCTATTGGCTGTTAAAAAAAAAACTTTGCTTTTTAGAAAAGACTGTCAATGTCACAAACAAACGAGTGACATGACAGACATCTTGGCGGGAAAGTGAAAAGTCATGTCTGCGGTTTTGTTTTATTTTCTAAAATTTGTGTTAAGTCGAATATTTATGTGAAATAATGGTGGATTATTAACCGTTAAGTGTTCGGGAGTGTGCATGAGTGTTGGCAAATGAAACAAAACAGTGCAACGGCACTTTTCAAATTCTCTCAAGAAGTCCGCGGAAGGACTTAGTAAAGCCCCACATCTTTACTGAGATACTCGAGGGGTTGGGGGGTATATCATTTCTCACTTCTCATTTCTATTATCATTCATCATCATCCTATAAAGAGTTTAATTTTGAGAAACTTATAAATTAAGTTTTCGACTGAAAGACTAGTATCCGTGGTCATGAATAAATAAAAAAAAGTGACATGACATTGACACAACGCATTGATTTTGACGGATATTCTATCAATCACTTTGTGTCGCTCGAATGCAACGAGTGGGTGAGGGCACTCGTTGCGGTCGAGCGATTCAAAAATATGAAAAGTCTGTCTAACGAAAATCAGTAGAACCAAGCGCTCGACTCGAGGCGAAGGAATCAAAAATAGAGCCCCTGTCGAGCGCAATTGCTGCTTATGAGATTCCGTGTCCGTGAGAAGTTGTATGTGTGTGTTGCACGAGCGCTTTTCTTTTAAGAGAGATTGCTGATTGTCTCAAACGGCATTTTCAGCGTCACCGGGCTTTTTTGGGGGCGGCGAGGTACTTAAAGGGTACCTCAAGCCGTGTGAAACGAATCACCTTCGGAGGTTTTCTAGAGGGAACGTAAAAGTGCGTGTCCCTGTGCCCTACTAGATTCTCCGAAGGGTTCGGATCGGATCGGGGAGCGGCACAACCGAGGGCGCCTCTAATGGCTCAGACCTCGGCTCGGGTTGACCGGGCCGTGGTGGAGGAGAGAAGCGCCCAGGAACATGTCTGTACCTAATATAGAGCGCGTGTGAACCGGTGCTTCGTACCCTTGTTCTACGAGCACGGTGTCTTGGGCCTAAACTAGTGTGCATGTTTAGTGTATTCTGTAAATGTGTAGTGGCATTTAGAGGATCGCGTTCGCAACTTTTATGGGATTGTCAGTGTCATTTAGGACGTGTTTAGGACGTCTAGATGTATACCGTCTTATTGGTGGAAGGCCTCCAACATTATAGTTGGCGGCCGCCACAACAAGCGGGTTAGGGTGGTTGCTCGAGCGCGTTTGTTTGTATGAAGGTTACCTTCTGCTGTCTCATTTATTTGTGACTGCAGTGTTAACCTCACAAATTGAGTCTGCTATACTAATATTATAAAGAGGATAGCTTTGTATTTTTGTATGTACGTATGTTTGTTGTTTCCCTGTGTGGTGCCGGGGATAAAGAATTGCACCACCCCATCTCAACCCGTGGGTGTCGTAAAAGGCGACTAAGGGACCATTCCAGAGGATGGGCAGCAGCATCTCTCTGAGGTTACTTTCAACCTACTGCGATCGCCAACCCGCCTGCCAAGCGTGGCGATTATGGCAAATACCCCCCATCTTGGGGGAGGCCTTTGTCCAGCAGTGGACGTCTTTTGGCTGAGATGATGATGATGATGATGTATGTTTGTTACGAATGAACTCAAAAACTGCTGGACCGATTTAAAAGATTCTTTCACCATTAGAATGCTACATTAGCGCTGAGTAACATAGGCTATATTAAAAAAAATGTCTACGCGTCTGCGAAGCAGGGATGGGCCGCTAGTATTTTATAAACAACTTAACATTCAAATAGTATGTAAGTGCGTAGGTGCGGATACATATCCGTAAACACGAATGGGTATCACCCACTGCCGACAAACGGAAGATGATTGTAAAGTCTGCTAAATTATTGTTACCTAAACCGATCATAATAAAGTGCCAATGCCTACCTACCTATTGAATAAGGAATTGAATCCGAGCTAGAAAATAAATTGCAATAAAATTGTGATTTCCTGTTTCAAAATAATTTAATATACCTACCTACATGATTCTATTATGATTTTAAATAAGTCTTATGAATTTGTTAAATTGTTTTTATTTAAATATGTAAAACTAACTTTTATAACTTGCATATTATATGCCTACATAGGTAATAATAATGCTACTTATATTGGTGTTATGGCGAGAGACGTAGACAAGATGGTGGTACAAGTACAAGCACCAACCAATCAGAGGACAATATATCCCTCCTCTGGAATCGAACTCAGGATCTTGGTACCTGACCAGACCATTAGTGTAAGCATTAAAATAATTAATGAGACTGTAAGTAATGCTATCAGCCGATGCGATCGGTGTTTGAATGAAGTCCTTAGTTGACGATTGAGGTTACATTTCCGCAACGTCCAGCCAGTCACTATAAATAACTTCTTTGGAACTTGACTCACGCATGAATGAACTTTACTCAAAGACTGTAATGATAAACATACCATTGACAATGCTGTCGATTGCAATTTAGCAACATGAATCATTTCATTCATACAATGCTAAATAGGTATGTTTGATTTGATCAATTTGACTCATTTTTATGTGTAGTCGACAACGAAATTGCTTTACCACCGTAGAAGTGAATTTTGTTTGCATATAATAAAACAGCAAGTTCTATTTTTGTTTAAAAGACCAAGTGACAGATACGTTGCCATTATTGACAATGAGCCTTAGCGACATTTTATTCTAATGGAAGTTTTTGTCAAAAGTGATAAAGCAATTTCATGGTCGACTATACAACTCACACTTGACCAAAAAATTTGCTATTCCAAAACGGTTTTTACTAGGAAGACTTGATGGTTCCTAAGACAGTTTCTCTGTATCTGTTATGGCGCCTGTCTTCCTCATGTCCCAGTTTAAAAAAAACATTATTACACGTATACGGAATGAACTAAAAACTTCGTGCAGTACTATTCAGCAAAGTTCCTGTTTAAATCTTGTTTGTTTCGTTAAACAAGAAAATAAGTTAGGTAAGTAAATATCCGCTTGGTAAGCTACCACAATTATATCCAAGCTTGTCGTCATAACAATGGTAGCATTATTGTCAGTAGACTGCTGACAGTTAGAGTTAAGACAACCAGTTTCACGGCTGAGGGATCCGGGTGAAGTGCCCTACTATTTTCGGAATTATCCTCACTTAAAATAGTATGTGAGGATAAGTGGTAATAACCTATATCTATCAATCATGTGAAAATAAAAAGGCTATTTATTATTGCAGGTGTGAAGAATAAGTTATTGTTGAGGTTACAAGACACTTCCTTGGCTTCGTGTTTCTATTCTTCCTTTCTTAAATAAACGAACGTAATGTCATGTACCAAACTCATTCGGTGGCTTTCATGGTAATTCGATAGGAGAAACGAATGTTGTTTCTAGATAATCGTAAGTCGTAATCCAACATTGTTATATATGACTATATAGTATCATTTAACTTTTAACAAAGCTGTTGTTTTAAATGAGCTACCTACAATTTATTCACATTGTTTCAAGTTTCACATGCCTCTATAATGTTTTACAAATATAGTTATTATTTTGGAAACAGTGTTGTTTTGTTACACTCGTTTCCTGATCTTAAGGACTTTCCAAGTACACTAGTAAATAAGGAAAATTATTTACTAACTAGGTATATTGGTTTTAATTATGTATGAACCAAACAACAATAAATAGTTATAAAAAATAACTGCCTTTTGGCAGATATAATAACCATTTTGTGTTATGAGGTTGGCTGGTGTCTTAATGTTAATGTACTGTGTTATTCACTCACTTTTTATAGCATGCTATTTTTTTTTACCGTGATTGTCGTATGATTGTTTTGAACGTACAAGAATGCAAATCACTGATCATCGGTCTCAATTGTTTACTTAAGTGTATCTATTATACAGCAGTACTCACATTAGCATGTATCTCATGGGTCTCATAACGGGGCTTTATTATGATGGGTGATACCTCGTTGTGAAGAGAGTTAGCCATTATGTCTTCCCACGGATTTGTATCGAGGTCGTTTTCGCGCCCACTGAGCAATATAAAGGTCGCGATGTAGTCATAGACACCGGTAGTTTCCTTAGATTAATAATTAGTAGTCGTAAAACCTCTGTACTTTAAGTTATGACTCACCTCACCGAACTATCAAGGTCGTAAACTTTAGGAACTTTGTTTTGAATATTTAGTAGTTGTGTCTTGGGAGAAACTAAAACTCGCCGCGCGTAGGTACGATGCCATTAGGCCATCAGCGCAGTCATTAGCTGTCTTTTGTTGTAGTTTACCATACAATTTGGATTAGACATATTGAATAGAAAAAACCCATTGACATGTAGGTGAAGTTCTATGCAATTGTGCTGTTCTACAAACCTACATTGACAATGTCGAAGAGTAATGACCAGTTTAGTTAGTGGTACCGTCTTCTACGAATGAGTAGACAGATCGTGATCTAAAATGCAACCAGCTTGGTTTAGAAAACAACATTGTTCTTTTTTTTTCAAATTATTACTCTATTCCAAAAGAACTGTTAAAATAATGTTCTTTTTTATACCTCCTTCTCTTTTTCACTTCATTATGTAACAGGATCACTCAAACTGCGTGCAACCACCAAGATTTTTGATTCTTTGCTCAACTAAAAGAGCTCTATTAAAGAAAAGATTAATTGTGTTTATCTAAAATATTGACTAATAAGCTTTATCGTCGTCGTCGTCGTCGAATAAGCTATCGTCGTTTGACACATTCCACATTTCTCAGCATACCTATAGTGAAGAAAAGACTAAAAAACTTTTCTAGAAAATAATCTAATGGGGTATTTGACAGGTTTTAGAAAATATGTCTAATGGTTCATTATAGCATAATATATTTGCAATTTGATTAATTCGTTATGAATTTCTTTATTTTTTATGAAAATCGCCATTAAAATTCAAATTATTAAAATAGCCGCCAAAACGCTGAAGACGCCATGCATGCAGGTCACGTGATGTCGTGACGTCACCTGCTTGTAAGCAAACTTTTAGCTGTCAAATTAAACGTACAAAACTTGATTGACATTTACTGTAAATAAGCTGGTGACGTCACTCCAGATTCAGCGTCATCCCGTGCGTTTTTGATCACGTGGTCAATCATAAAAAAATTATTATGTTATATTAATGATTTTTTATAAAAATCATACTAATTTTAAAATTATGTGCTGGCTAAATTAGTTTAAAAACATGTTTACTATTAAGTTAACAACAGTTTGATCAATATTTTCATTGTAGTCAAATACCCCATTGCCGTATCAATAATAACGCCGCCTTAGCCTTACCCACCAACCCTCAACAACAACCGATAAAATTGTTTTAAAATTATAAGCTTCCCGTCATTCAGCAAGATATTCTTGAATTCTACATCGCATTATGGTGTCTGATGACGTAAATTGCGTGCGTTGGGCAGACGCCATATCTTTCACAGAGCCTGTCTGCGTCATTGTCGCGAACAATAGAATTACGAACACATTGCAGTATTATTTTCCTTTTAAATTCCTGTGGTCACAAATTTATATATATTTTCGCATTACACATAACTATCCAGTTAAACATAGCTTCATGTTTTAGCTTTTACATATTTTTGGCCATTAACCCAAAACAGTATATCTACTTTAAAAGTCGGAAGTGTTTTGTTGGTGGATGACCCCGATAATGGGGACGCCCCACAAACCCCATGAAAGTGTTGTAACCTATAATGGTGTTAGAATCGAGATCGAGACACCTACCCCACCCTAGTATAATGGAAGTCGACGACTTTATGTTACCGGGTTAGTTTCACGTTATTTAGTAGTCTATAAAACAAACATAATTTGTGTCAACTTTGACTTCTAACAAGTTAAAGAGAGATCAAAGTTTCGTGCTTAACCCAAAATATTATTCTACATGAATGTTCACATGATACACCCAGTATTTTTTAAGGGTGATTTAGTTTTATCGGGTGTATGTATGTTCAAGTAAAATGCCACTTGTATCGCTGCGGTCAAATACAACATTGAAGTATTACGTGGCTGGCGCACGCACACCGGGGTGTATAAAAGGGAATGACACAATGGACGGAAATCATCAATCAGTGGTCTTCAACCACAACGAGAGGGTCCACGTTCTCTACAATAGTTGCCTACGGAACACAAAATGCCCCCCCCTTTGATTGTCTCAAGCCATCGGATGCAGAGGCCAATGCATTGCAGAAACAACATCTATTTTGAGACGCTCAAATGATGCTCAAATATGCCATGTGAAAATCGACATATTACATCAAATCTGTTACGTGGTTTTTTTTTCGCATCCCAATGTTTCCGTCTCGTATAATATTCAGATGAGATATTGCATTTGCTGATTTCTTCGTTAGCTATTCCACTTTTATTACCACGATCGAGTGTTTGTTTATTATGATTCTGTAAATATTAAAAACTATGAATGTGCAAAGTGTTGTCGTTCAGGTTGAATGTTAATGGAGTCATATAGCTGTAATGTTTTACGGTGCGCGCTGGCCAATTGGTTCACATTTCGGCAACGCCTGTACTAACTCGACGGCCTCGCTCGTTTGGTTTCGGAAGTACCAATTCATAGGCTTACGTCCTAGTATAAAGCAAGGACAAACAGTTTACCCACCGAATATAATATAACTTAGAATGTAAACGCGTATTCCTTTTACTCGTCCAATTAAATTTTATTGCCGTTGCCTTAGGACTTAATGCCCCAGTTTCTAAATTTAGGTGAATATTTCCGTTAAACGCTGCGGGTGAAATGGCTTTTTTTGAAACTTCTTCTCATTGTTAGGCTTAATATAGGGAAATGTAAAAATACATATATACTATTCTAGCAGTTATTTTCTTTGTATCTTTAAATACAATTAAGTACTTTAATAGGCCTGATGACTGATTTTGAAAAACTGTAATATAACTTTCTAATGCATCTAATATTTCCATAAACATTATTTTTGTGAAAAATTAGTTTTTTTTTTATAAAAAAGGCTTCAATTTTTTTAATTCCAAATTCGCGCTAAAACGCTCTCCAGTGTCATGGCAACTGCTTGTGACGTCACCTCTATGTAACTCAACAGTAAACAGTAAGTACCAGGATGACGAAGCTTTGCTCGTTATTTACTTTTTATAAAGTTTTCTAAAAATTAAACCTATCTAGATCGATTTATCGCCCCCGAAACCCCCTATAAAATTTCATAAAAATTGTTGAAGCCGTTTCCGAGATTCAGATTATATATAATACTCGTATATATATACAAGAATTGCTCGTTTCTTAGGTATTAGATTACGACCGTATAAAACAAATTCGTTGTTTTACTTGTTAAATATCAATTACAAAGTGTAAAAGTGGTGTGCGGTTCCTCAGTGCGTTAGTACATCAATAAAAACTCCTAACAAATTATTTGTTTACGTTCCTCACGACAAAACAGTGCGGAAAATGTGGCCTAATCTTGCACGAAGAGATCCATCAGCTGTTTGTCTAAATTCTCCAATTTATTTCTGTGAAGATCATTTTGACGTAAATCTTTACTCTAAACAAGTATAATGTGTGAAATGAAGGTGAAATTTTAACAATCAAATCAGAATCTAATTTTGAGGTCAGATTTCAAAACTTATACAGTGTATGAAAAAACCCTTACCGAAGCCCTTACCGTATATTACATATACGCATAATGTACATCAATCACTAACATTAAGAGCGTTTACGCCGCTCACTAGCGCCGCCAATGAAAAAAAAAACATATCTAGTAATTAGAGATAGAAAATCAAATTATGCTCAACAAACAATTTGAATGAAGTAATTTTGCATTTTTACGTCACCTAATGAACATCTGACATGTTATGGTTTAGTTAAATATGGCGTTATAGTTAAAAGTGGCCGTAACGTCTTATTTAACTATACCATAGATATGTTTTTTTTTTATTTGTGGCGCTAGTGTGCGGCGTAAACGCTCTTAAGTAAAGATGATTGCTGGGAAACGACTTTTATTTTTTACCCAAAAATAAAAGTCGTTTCCTAGCAATAATTTTATTTTCAAAAGCAGGTGTTATTTATGACACGCCATGGAACGCGTGCAACTTAGTGAGTGCGTGTAGCGTACGATACGAGGCGGCCGGCCGCGAGCCGCATCATTGTGTGCCTTCGATATTCATTGCGGTTTGTAACTTAAAACGTCTCTTTTTTAATTGAAAATGGAAGAAAAATGCTAATGTTCCTTTAGAAAAAAATTTACTAATAACCTTTTACAACAGATTCCGCAAAAACCGTAAAAAAAAGTTTTGACTTTGTTCCTCAATACCATAGCCATACCTGGGAACCTGATAGTTAAGGATAACTCCTTAACTACTTAACTTAACTTGTATGGCTACATTCAAGAAAATAATAGTAATGAAGGGAACAATCCGTACTTTTCGTTTTCGTTAAGCTTCTTTTCATACTCAGTATATTGTATAGTATACATTAACTATTTTACAAATCAACTCTAGGCAAATTAGAGCTATTTGCCTTTGTAAATCCTTGTTCCATGACTAGATTTTACTTCCAAAAACACTAAACTAGACAACTGATCGCTAGGAGCCACGAAATACGCTATAAATGCAGGTAAAAATAATAAATCAGCGCGGGATAGTCAAAGTTCGTATGAAATAAAGTGACATTTCCATCGGCGTACACGATGACG
The DNA here is from genome assembly GCA_947562085.1 of Eudonia lacustrata. NCBI lineage: Eukaryota > Metazoa > Arthropoda > Insecta > Lepidoptera > Crambidae > Eudonia > Eudonia lacustrata. Next base: position 5,655,978 of record OX387315.1, on the reverse strand, counting down.
GATATACGGAGATGACGTAATTCGATCTGATTGGTGTTCAACTTATCATGGCGGATTGCTGTAATTTGTAGTTTTATTTTTTATAATAAATTAACAATCTCGCTATGAATATGAAAATATTTATTTATTTAATTATTTTTATTATATTATTTAATAATCTATTATTTCTGTTACATAAGATAAACACATAATTTTAGTGACTTGGTTACTGTCATCATGCCTATTGATTGGTTCAGGATAAGATATAAATGTGATTGTCATGGAATCACAGCCTAAAACGTCCCATTGCTGGGAACCAACCCATTGCTCTGTATTTATTGTAATGTTGTATATATATAATATATATATATATATATATATATATATGCTCTTGGTAAATAAATAAAAAAAAATAGTACAGACGCCTGCACATCAACCTATCCAAAACTGTGAAATTTCTTCAATACATTTTCAACCATAAACTTAAATAAAATATAAAGTTCAAAGTCTTGACAGTTTGTGGTAGGTTGATGTGCACTTAGAGTTGCCAACCATACTGTAAAATAACGTATCCTACGTTATTTTCCATCCCCATACTTTATTATTTTTAATAAAATATGGAAAATACTTTATTTCCGACTAATGTGTGCGTTGGAACGGAATATTCCTGTTGACTTAATTTCTGAACTACTGAATGATACTACTCAGGTGAAGTGAAACGAAACGCAACGCTTAAATAAGTGAATTTGGAAATACAAATTTTTTCTTCAAATCCTTTTTTTTATACTAGTTAGTGATAGATTTACTTTAATTTTCTGAAAAATAGTTGGCAACCCTATGTGCACTAGTGCAGGCGTGTGTACAAGACGAGGTCGGACCATAACCCACCACGCTGGCCCAATGCGGATTGGTGGCTTAACGGCTGTTATTTTACAAAACGACTTGGATGAGCTTCAGCATATTTTTTCGGCGGCGGCGTGGAAATCGTGTCTGTGTCACCCTTTTTTATAATTACCGTCTTGTCATGGCTGATGCTTTTTACGTTCTATTGTGTGCTGAGGAAGTAATCTAATTGCCCTTTATTGCAATGAAAGGAAGAAGCCGTTTTTTGAGTGCTTAGGAAACTCCATTGTTTCCAGAGGCAAACGAATGATACACGTTCCCATAGTGGCGTTGCGTTAATGTGTTTTCTGTTTTGAGACCAGTTATTAATCATTATCGGTTTTGTTTATTACTAAATGTTACGTGTTTGTATTTTCTGTAATGCTTGTTATTAGGATTCTTGTCATCTTTTGGCAGACCGCCCACTTGAATTACTTACTTTCCGGGAGAAACAGTTTTAGAATATATTTGTCACTATCACAAGTAGGTATCACATATAGGTACGTATTCTTTTAGTAAGATTAAAAACTTGTTCACTGCTTTATTTATGTTTTACTCGTATATGCTGGTTAAAGTTAAACATAGGTATGGAAGAATGGAAGAATAATGGCATGGCAATAGTATAAAATAAAGGTATCATGATTTTTAGCAAAACGTGTCATTTTATAATGTGTTATTGTTTCATTTCGTCATTGTGACTCTTATCATGTACGTGGTTTTCTGCAAGCAGTGTAACAGCGCATTATGGCATTGTTTTTCTCTTTCGTCGGATTTTTATTACAAAATTCCTATTGTTGCCATCCATCGAAACGTGCAGTTGTTCAAGCATTAAGGTTCATTGTAATATTTTCTGATTCTCATTTCTTTTCAAATGAATTCTGTCCATTCGACGACCATACGTTTATTATCTTGGTGAAATCAAGCCGGCACCGGCAGATGTTTCGCTGAACATGGCGGCCCTCTTGCAACTTGCGTTGCGACCAATCAACGTTATTGTAGGTCTTAAACAGCTGCTTTTGCGTACAAATTTTTGGTGTATATTTTTTGATGGTTTGTTATTTTGTAAATTATTTACATTTATCCTGTTTTTGACTTATTCTAAACTCTCATAACATTTGTGTATACATAACCACTGGGAAATTCCCACGAGACGACTTAATCGATTTTTTAATAGCTCGGTCATCTAGGTTGATCTGCTCTTGGTTTGTAAATTTTCGGCTTATGCCTCATTTCAATGACGCCTTTGTTGATTTGTAACCGCGCGATTGTTAAATCTTTTCCGTTTTGTGTGATTTGCTAAATCGTATTGTTGAAACGCTTCCATTATAAATTATGTTGACTAAAAACTGCATTGATGTCAAGCCGAAAACGTTGCGATTATTACGTGGGAGCAGATTAACCGGTTTTATCATTAGAACGGTTGAGGTCACCAACTAAACTGTTAAGGCAAGTTGTTTTGATGCTAGATAGTTTTTATTGCATTCAGTTTGTGTGCTTTTAGTACCCTTTCCGATTTTGCCAATGCCACTAGGACATACACTACTCATGCACAGCACACTAGCATTGATCCATGACAACGTGCTGGTTGTTGAAGATTACGAAGACCCGGTTCACACGCGCGCTTTACCAGGTACAATAATATGACTGGACCCACAACACGGTCAATCCAAACCTTTAGAAGTGTCTCCGGGTTTTAAGCTCTAGTAGTCCGACTCCAAACCTTCTCATAATTTAGTAATAGACGGGGACACAATAGCGTGATGCCTGCCCCTAAAAACCTCCAGAGATCGTTCGGTCCGTACGGCTTGAGGAGTCAAGGAGAAGTTGAGGAGTCAGGAGTACGGCTTGTCAAACGCCATCTCTATACCAACATCGTATTCAGCTAAGGTTGCCAGATGTCCGGGATTTCCGGGATTGTCCCGGAATTTTACGTATTGTCCCGTGTCCAGTAATTCGATATATTGTCCCGGATTCCGAAAAAATTAAACAATTAAAAAAAAATAACAAAATATGACACGGCAGGCGGTCATATAATAATAAAAGTATACATTTTAAAAATAAAATGTATTTTCCTAATAAATACAAATATAAAATTAAATATTCCGTAATTAATATTTATATATTTTTTTTACATATTCACAGTCATAGCCACGGCCCGACATGGAATTGTCCCGGACTCGGTAAGTTCCGATCTGGCAACCTTATATTCAGCACACTCTAGGAGCGGAAACGGACTGTAATTAAAGCCTGGTATTTTGTTACAAGAAGAAACCATTAAACAAAACAGAAATTATAAGACCACAACTTTGTTGGTTATGGATGTAAACAATTCATTTTATTGTATTGTTTGTTGAAAGTTGTAAATGTTCGCTTCATTAATAGAAGTTAAATTATTGTGTCTGGCGCTACAAGCTACAATCCTTTCCCAAGGTTCACATGATCTATTTTATAATCGCCAGCGGGGTGTTTACTTAAGACTGCATAAAACCAGCGTTAAAGAAGCCATGTAGCGAAATCAGGGTGAAGTAGGTTGGACAGGCTTTAGTATTTATTAGATTAGCACCCGCTACATCGCCACCCTTATGGTGCGCATATGCGGGCATTGGTTACGGACTAACGGACACTAATTTATTGACGAAATTGAATGAACACGTGCTTATAATGTGATTGGGCCTAGTCTAATTTATCAAGGCATTTATTGGTATTAAATTAAAGTTTATTGGACTTTGTTATCTAAACCCTGTTATCTTTGTTGCATACGGCGCAGCGTCCATCACGTTCGCCGCGTGTCGTAGTCGTCTTAATAACTCACAGAGAACCTTTTGAACCTTCCACGTTAATTGCAGTAGTTTTCAAATTTATATGACGTTTATTTGATTTTAGATGTTTTTTTGTCTGTGTAGCCTGTATTATGTAATATGCTGATCTTCTAAAACTGTCGGCGATTGTGTGGATACAGAGGTGGTCGAGATACAAAGTTGTTTATTAATGAACCCGTTATTTATTTATTATTGATTGTAAGTACTGTTTGCTGTGCTTACGATTATGGCTTTCTTATCTGAGATAATAATTAGTTATGGAGATTATAACAATTCAGACTTTATATAAATATGTAAATCAAGCCCACTGTATATTTCAATTAGACTAAAATTTAGGTTGGGGCGTGCCTGATTGATACGTTAAATATCATCATGAAAACAGAAATTTTCCCTAGTGCAAACTCCAAATGTAATTTTGGTTAAGTGTATTGGCCTCTATTGATTAAAGGAACAATAGAGCAAGCCGGCCATGGAAAGAGTTCGAGGCCTTCGTAGATGATTGGTATAAGTATTGTTTTTTTTGCAATATTCTGTACTCCACACAGGTTTAATAGAAAGGTTGGTAACAGTTACTTATGTAATAAGATATTGCGCTCCAAGTCCAAACCTTGGTGAACATGGTTGTTGCCTAACCTCATATTTGCAGTCCACGTGGTGCTCGTCTCGCATGTCAATGTATATGCAACATTCCATTATGAAATTAGTCCGTATGCGTAATTAATATTAAGCAAAGATAACGGATAGGTATAGTATTGTAATAATTTGTAATGTCAGAAATAACTTCTTTGATTTAATTTTATAACTGTATTTTTTTAAATTAGTATTTATTCAATCCTAGCTGACCCGGCGGACTTCGTACCACTTTGACAGTTTCTATGACAACAAAACAAACAAAACGTGCAACATTTTGTATTGGAAAATTAAATTGTCGTTTTTAGTATTTTCCGTTACTTATTATTTTATGTTTCTCACCATTTAAACCTTCCCTAAACTTCCACTAATATTTCAAAATTAGCGAAATCGGTCCAGCCATTTTCGAGTTTTAGCAAGACAAACGAACAGCAATTGATTTTTATATAGGTAGGTAGGTATATAGGAGAACTTTAACAATGAATTATCTACCTATATCTATTCAACATCCATTAAATACTAGTTTAGATCTATCATCAAATAAATGCTCTGCTCGCTCTAATGTTAATAATTGACCTCTAACCAAACGAAGCAGTTTGTTTTATGATGGATATTAGATACAAATAAAAAATCGTCATCCTTAATTATACCAAAGTTCAATAAACTTTGAGTTTTTAGATACGGCATTACTTTTCGAGACTTTTTTTAAAGAGTTTACTTTGTATGGCACCAGGAAGTAGGATAAAGAGGAAACTTACACTGTTTTGTTTTGTCGCCTTTTAACCAGGTCACAAAGTTCAAAGTTCAAACATTCACTGAAGCCGAATTTGTGGGTGACGACTTTCCAGGGAAACCTCTGAAATGTTGTTGATCACGGTGTAGGTAGCACAATGACATTTTGTTTATAGACGACCTTGTTGTTTTTGCGCTCGGTGCTGATTATCATAATTTATATTTATACGTACTTCCGAGGAACAAGTGAAAATGTTTACAAAAAGTAATTTGCAAAGCATAAATTAAAAATGAATTCTTGAATTAAACCAAGGCTACAATCTTTTAACATCCAGTAAAGGAAGTTGCTTTCGTAGAAAAACTTGATTTCGTAGTTTTAAAAACGGTCTCTTCTGAGTTTTAGATCCAGAGGTCCTGAGTTCATTGCCGGCTGAGTAATCTTGTGCTCAGTTTGGCAGGACAGGATCTAAGATACTATTATTTATTCTGTGATCTAAGTCCGCTTTGTTGAATTTCTATTAGTATATTGTCGTGGTACGTCAGAGTTAGGATAATTTCAATATTTTGTTTTATACTTCAAGTTAATTTATAGACGTTTTTATATAGAAATATAGACTAAGTAAAGATAGGGAAAGCTTTCATAGCTAACGTTTCTAACCTAATGGGTCGTCGGTTAATGCATCATAGGAAAATGCACTTTCTCCGCTGGCTAGTGCATCTCCATCTCCATTAGATGTGATGACATTATATCCGATTCAAATGGATTGAAATTGATTCGACACATATGTATAATATATAGATACGTTATTTTATGAGTGATAGTATACATATTATCACAGACTTTTCCAATATTTAACTGTAGAAAACGCTTTCAGTTCAATTTTATGAAATCTTAATTCTATTACCTACTGAAAATAAAATTGTATTATATGAGATATAGTGATGATGAGATATATGCGATATACCTAGTGAGCAGATTTCTTCGGTATTCTGATAAAACAATATTTGTTTTTTTTTACACATAATTACAATATCGTAAATAAATAACTACAACTTATTCACACGGTCTTACGGAAGTGTCAAAAGATGAATGCAAATACCTATATCAGTTCAAAATTTAAAGAATACGTTATTAATTAGTAATCACTTACAAAAATAGATGAAATAAAAGTATGCAAAATTTATAATACTTTTTCAATGAAAGTAAAATGATGTATTTTACAACAATTTCTTGGATATACCCATCAGCATTTGTCTAGGTGATTCTATTTTTGTTTAAAATACGAAGAAAGTAGACGCTCCAGAACACAAGTAACATTCCTAATAATCTACCAGTAAGTAGAGTAGTGGTTGTCTCTTCTGAGAACTTGAACTGTTGTAATTACTCCGTGAAACTCGAAACTTTGTATTTGTCAGTTTTAGTGTAACGTGTGAAATTGTACACGGCAAAGTATAAGATATACCTCATATAAAAAGGCAAGGTCGCAAGAGACGTTCACTTTCGCATCTACGATTTGGTAAGCACGACTCGGCTCGGTTAACAGCCAGGCGTGTCGTCGGATACACTAGCCACTGCGCCACTTGCGGACTTTCTGTAAGGTAATTATAATTATTTCTTTCTCGAAACAGCACTGGCTAAAGATTACGTGAATGGTTTCTTAGAGTGAAACGTGATGGAATCTCATACCACTGCTGGTGTGACTTGCAAAATATGAAATATTACCTAATGCCTAAAGCCGCTACTTTTCACCAAGACTACTTTATATGGCTACACACAACACAGTTATTTATTCCGAACATTTCGTACTCTTACCAACTAACAAACGGCATGAAATTTGGTTTGTGCCAGTTTTTTTTAACGCGTGTCACCGGGATGATTGTAAGTGACTGGGATAAAAAAGCCTATAGCACTTTCAGGCCCTCCAACTAGGTTATAGCATAAATATGTAAGTAAGTATCCCTGTAAAAAATACGTCAATACTTGGCTCCAGTTACCACGTGAAGAAAGCACAAGTCGCAACTCACAACCAATCGCATTCATTAGTAATAAGGACGAAAGTAGAGCGCATGTTTGTTGAGATCTTAAGTATGCTGTGGCCTCGGTTTTACGTAACAGATTTTGTTGAAACATTTCCTTTTAACTTTGCATTAGGAAGCTTATCGAAATCGGTTTGCTAGCTCATGCGCTATCTCTGTTTACAAGCAAATATATTGGCCTTAATTACATCAATATTTTTTTACACTTAAAATTTAATTGGCCACCGAAAATTGTCGCTGCGCCTCGTAGCCTTCACTTAATTTTGTACATATTGTAGTTATAAAACTCCATTAACTGTATCCTTGGAATGAGATTGTGGTTCTTCGAAGTCATTTACGAGGGCGACACTGAAAGTTCGTAGATAATCAACATTTATAATGTTGCTGACGTCCATGGGCGGCGGTAACCGCTCACCATCAGCCGACCCGCCTGCTCGTTTGCAGACTGACAATATAAAAATATCAAAAACTGAACAAACTAGCAAGTATTAGTATTAGTTTGATTATATATTTTCAAAATAGTGTCCATTCACATCAATACACCGCTGCATCCGATGGAACCACTTTGCCCACTCATTCTTAGGGGTCTCTTCGACGACCTTTTGAAATGCAGCCACTGCTTCCTCAGCGTCCATAACACGTTTTCCTCGAAGTTTTTCTTTTACTTTCGTGAATAAATAATGTGCGACGAGGCGTTGTCGTGGTGAAGGAAAATCCTACTACGAGGTCGTTTCTCCCGAAGTTTTTCCAAGACAGGTGGCAAACAATTGTTAGTGTACCACTCTGCAATAACTGTTTTTCGATCCTCTAAAACAATTGTTGAGTAATGAATGACATGTCCTTCCGAAGAACGATGCCACCATCTTTTTTCCCACGCTTCGTCCTCTCTTCACTTTAGTTGACAACTCCTCGAAAGGAAACACCTACTCAGCAGACTGTCTTTTAGTTTCAGGATCATAACAGTAAATCCAGCTTTCGTCACCCGTAACTATGTCGAACACAGCATTTGAGTCACCTCCGTTTAATCTTTGAACAATTTCACGGCACCAATCAACACGACGGAGTTTTTGGACCTCTGTCAAATTATGAGGTATCCACCGGGCACAAAGCTTCCTGACCGCTAAATTTTTATGGAGGATTTTGTGCACTTGACTCATACTTACCGATGCCTAAGCTTGCCCGAATTTGCTGATAGGTCACTCTTTTGTCAGTCTCTATCATACGCCGCACAACACTGATGTTATATCTTCAGTCGTCGCCGTAGGCCGCCCCTCACGTAGATCATCGGTGAGATGAGAGCGACCACGTTTAAACTCATTAAACCAGTTTTAAACAGTGGCACGAGATGGGGCTTCATCGTAAAAGGCCAATCGAAGTCTATTATAACTCTCATATAAAATCATTGTACGAAAATTTTCTTGCGTTAAATTCATGCTGACGTAACACCGACAATTTTCAATTTGCCGCCAAGTCGTAAAACAAATGACAAATGAATGAAATACATAGGTACCTACACAATAATATCAATAATATTGGCAGAGTTCCATTTTCAAAATTTGAACTTATTTTTTTATTATATCGTTTACAAGTGGCCAGTTCTAAAAATTTTCAGTGTCGCCCTCGTAGTATTTTTATTTTTATCAAACTAAAACGTGGTATACCTTAAATGCTTGTTTGCTGAAGCCACTCGTATAGCTTTCACCAATGATGTTCACATTAACAATAACGCAATATGGTGTCGAGTCGAATCAATTCACTATTGTTTGTTTTCTGAATTACTGACGTCAACAGCCTTTTCACCACTGCGCTTCTTTGGTCAATCACTAGTACCACATTTGACATTCCATACATTTGTTTAATAATAAGGTAAGCTGTATATTATTTTCTAACTTTTGTCTGAAATAAATAAGAATTATTATTGTTATAGTGACAAGTGACAACCCCAATATACATTGTTCTGATCTTATATTGACGTGATTGAAGCGTTTGTGTTCTGTTTATTAAAAACAAACAGAATGGTTACCCCCAAGGTAAATTCTAAACCGTAATCTTTGACATTGCAGTTCAAATGTACTAGCCGGCGCAGCTGTTCGAATAACTGTCGATAAAATCGACCGAACTCATTGTCAATTGATTTGTTTGCATAATAATACGAGAATAGACAATTTAAATCAATGGAAACATCTTATGTCGCATATCAATTTACTAAACTACATGTCTATTAGCTCTAATTTAAGTCAGGTCATTCAGCACCGGCGTCATATCTGAAACAAGGTCTTTCAATAGAATTGTTTGTAACATACTGTTATTATTTATTATTAGAGACAATAATTGGTGCGTTTTTGCAGACAATTTGGCGTGTTTATTGAGCATTATGCAATGGCTAGGAACGTTTCTTACCTGTTCGGCACGCGAGGTCACCCAATATGTGCCGAGCTCATCGATTGTGACCATTTTATCCATATTTACATAGCTGACCATGCCGCTATTGCTATTTGAATGTGTGATATGTCTCTTTTCATTATACGCATTTCCCTATACGTATGGGACGTAAAGGGAAATGCGTATAATGAAAAGAGACGGAGAGAAGAAAAGCATTTTTTATGTTATCTGTCGGTTCTTTTTATTACCAGTACTTTGATCCGTCCAGATCAAATGAAGTTGAGTCAAGTCACTTATTGCACTCATGTGGTATTGACAAAATTTCAAAATATTAGTGAAGCCTGTTAGCTAGCATTGCAATTTTCTTATTAGTAATAAATAAGCAAGCACCTTGACAATAGAGAATTTTTTTGGCAATCAATAAATTCACTAGCTAAATTAACCGATGACATAAGAGAGACTATCCTTATACATGTAGTGGTTTATAACAAAACTAAATACTTCCCTAAATATATTTGAAGTAAGGTTTTATAATTTATTGAAATATTACAAATACCTAGTAGGTAATTACAATGAGAATAAGTAGAAACTTTGCGCGATACAAACGTTTCTAAGGAATACTAACGCGTTAAGACAATTTTTACGTCTGGTTTGTTTGTGTTGTGAAAACGTCTTGAACGTATTGGAAAGTAATGTTTTGGCGTGCTTCCACGAAGTAAATGTGTATACAGGAACTTCATCGTAAGAAGTTGATTGCGAGAATAAAATCTTCGCAAGTGTTGTTAACATTTTAGTACGAGACAATCATACACATGAAATTATTTTTTTATACAGTTAAATCATGAAAATTAAAAAACTTAACCAAATTTTTGCCGACATACCTAAATATCGGACTAAACTAAAACCTAACCTAAACCCTGATACCTAGGTAGGTATATGCGAAGTATAGTTTGTTTTAGTATAGCTAGTAGCCACATATTGAATGGAGCTATACCGATTCATTATCTGTATTATATTATTATAAAGCTGAAGAGTTTGTTTGTTTGAACGCGCTAATCTCAGGAACTACTGGTTCGAATTGAAAAATTATTTTTGTGTTGGATAGTCCATTTATCGAGGAAGGCTATATAACATCACGCTGCGACTGATAGGATGGAAGCATCAGTGAAAAATGTTGCAAAAACGGGAACAAGAGCCTAAAAAATTAAAAATTCTGCCGAAAGTCACTATTCCACGCGGACGAAGTCGCGAGCACAGCTAGTATTTAATACGGCCTGTATTACAGCATTACTATAAGCTGATGATGATGAGTTTAAAAGATTTACTATTGTATTGAATTAATTTATTTTATGTAGACACAATCACTGAATAAGTGTGCGCCACATTGTTTATTTAGCGTGGCCCTTTGAGCGCGCACTCAAATATTTTCAAAATAAATAATAATATAGACTAATGGATGTGCTCTCCCTTTCAATGGTGTGCCGTTAGCTCGTCATCGGCACATCTGTTTAGCGGCCGAACACATGCTACACTCCAGATAATGGTCCAAAAATAAACGACGCCGATTCGTTCGCCACTCACGCTCGCGAGGAATGCTCAATGAATGCCTTTGCCTAACACACACTTCCACTTCCTCCGGTTTCCTGATTGAGTGAACGCGCGGCTGTATTGAGAACGCTATCGATACTTTTTTGACAGTGCCTTTCTTGTTTCGTTATCAGTTTATCACTTAAAGAAAGAGTATAGTTCATTATTAACGGGATTCTTACAATGTTTTTTTGTGAGAATACGATACTTATTTCGGCAAATCGGTAAGAATACTGTTAGTATTACTCTAATTCAAGTGACTATGATGGTTTTAAAAGTTATATCACTTAAACAAATTTGAAAGTGCAATATTTTTCAAAACCAATAATCCAATAAAAAAAAACTTTGTTTATCTTCCGAAAATACAGGGTTAGTTAAATAATACACAATTAAACAAAAACGTGTATTCAACAAGATTTTATGCAATTTAAACTTTCCACGGTGGACTTTAAATCGCATAAATTCAGTGGAATAAACGTATTTACAATCTATAAACTAGATCTCTGTATTTTCCTTAAAGGTAAAAAGTTTAAAAAATCGACTTGTTTGATAAATATTAAACTTTGAAGTTTAAATAGTAAATAGAAATGTGTAAAGGCTCATAGACGCGCAGTGTATATGGTTATACTGTGATTGGTAGCTTAAGTGCTGATGGTGATAAAAAACTTTCGGGTCATCATCCGCTTTCTCTGAGATGGTATGCGTTAATGTTATATCATGGGGCATGCTTCGCCGTTGATCGTAAACAGACTTGCCTGAGAAAATACTCGCTATAAAAAACGTAAATGAATTACTGTTACGCGCGCATAAGAAAATAAAGTACATGTTATGATTATAACTGTTCTATCCACATTACTATTCTTAACCGCATGTAACTAATACGCGACGCAGTCCCATGAGGAACTGTGATTTAACTAGAATGAATACAAATAGCGTCTACGACGTCCTTTCATGTTGCCTTTTGTTCCATTGAAAGGCATGAAATCGAAGGTATGGCTAGGAGTTGGGTATTGACTGTGTTACTAACGTAACAGGCTTTATACCTACGTAAATCTAGACATCATTCATTCATACTTACGTCTATTTGTACAAGTGCCATGCACTCTGACAGACGAACAATGTACTAAAACTGGTTAGTTCCACGTATATGAAAACACATATTCGTTGGACGTTCGGTCGCAAACTCGGTCGGGGAAATCTTTGGCCTGGATATCAGCTTAGAATCTTTGTTTACTGTTTCGTAGTTGTTTAGTTGCGTTTTGGCTGCGTAACCGAGGTGATCCTTATTCGAATGGTATGCGGAGCGGCGTGCTTGTCTGTTGCGTAAAGGCAGTCTGCTCTACGACCGCCGCGCGGCTGGACGTGTGCGCGCTCGCGTAGTGTTCGACTTTTAATTAATCGTTATGATTAATTGCGCGGCTGTTCGCATTGTTTAACATTGAGCTCGTGCTCAAGCGTACCATGTTTCTGTGAGGAGGCTTTATAAATATTGTTCTGTGTTTTGTGATTCAGTGATTGTGGTTATTAATCATAGTGTATCTAGCAAAATGGTTAGGAAGATAATCGTTGTCGGTATACGGCACTACGAGGATCCTTTTTATAAGTACGTACACAGACGACCGTCTAGACTTAGCCTTAACCTTGTACGGGGATTTCCTCTTAAATAGATGTTTAATAATAGAGAATTTTCCTCATGTAATGTTTTTATTTGTCCTTAGACATGTGACCGGGGCCAGCGGGCCGCCACCGGGATGCGGCCACCAGAGGAACAGGTCCTTGGACTCTGTTCTTCAGAGGATACCAGAGGACATGACACCGACGTCGCCGGAGGGTGCGCCGCTTCGATTGCCAATGGAAGCGCCCGCACCGAGGCTCGCCCTGCCGCCCGAGGTGCCCGCCGGCTCCGACGACTCCGGCATCCACACACCCCCCGACGGCGACGGCAACGACGACGACCGGTCGCCCGCACCCGCCGCCGCACGCTCCAGGGAAAGTCTCGACTCTGGCAATCCAGAAGACACAGACAAACCACCGGACCCACCCGACACAAACGTAGAAACAGTTATTAAGTTAGAAGTTTCTGCCGCGGAAACATCGAAAAACAAAGACTTTCTCCTACGGCTATTCGAAAGTAAACTCTTCGATATGAGCATGGCGATATCATATCTTTTCAACTCCAAAGAGCCCGGTGTACAGACTTATTTGGCTAACAAACTATTTTCATTCCCTTACGAAGACGTTGACTTCTATTTACCACAATTAGCGACCATGTATATAGAAATGGGTGATGTGGCGGACGTGCTTCGACCTTACTTAGTGTGCAGGTGTAAACAGAGTGCACAGTTTTCGTTGCGGCTCGCGTGGTTGTTGACTGCGTTTGGTGGTGACGTGAAGAGATCGAAAGCGATGAAATTGAGGGACTCTATCCTAGCGGAGGAGATAAGGCCCGCGGCGAGGCGGGGTCACCATAGATCGCAGTCCGATGCTTCGGCGTTAAGGCTGGCCACGCCGTCTGGGAGGCATTTAGGCGACTTGGCGTCTGGACGTGCCTTCGATAATGGATGCCTTTGTGGCGAACAATGCTCCTGTGGAGCGCCGAGGCTAGCACCGCAGACTCAGGTAAATTCCATTTTATTTATTTTCCTTAAAATACTAAACTCGTTAAGTGCCTTATTTCCGTATAGGTTGTCAGGATTTTAAATGTCAATAATGTAAATGAGTAGAAAATTGAACTTAAATGGCAAGCAAATTAACGGAACATTATAACAGTTAAATAAGTAACTGGATATGTAAAAGATAACTTGCTATAAACTTGCTATCTATGTATATACCGAATGGTTATTTCCCAATATGAAATGGTTATTTTTAAAAACAACAATGAATCACGTCACTGTTAAATAATCGCGGGTATGTTATTCCCAGACAAGGAGTTGGTTTAACTAGGGCATGTCCCGCAACTCCCGTATACAGGGTGTGTGCGTATTATTAAAGTGCCGATGAGCAGGGGAGTGACCGACAACACAGTCCGACACGCCGCTGTAACCTTTCACACGCAAGTTGTGTGTGCGAAATAATCCCACAGATACATGATACTCATTATTTGTATAAAGATAAGATTAATGCACTGGTAATCGAGGGTTTCATTTTACTGATAACTTCTTTGTGGAATATAATGAGAAGAGTTTCCTGATATAAAACATTCCAAAGTAGTATCGGCCTAGGTTTTAAATTACAAGGATCTAAATCTGGGAGACTGATGTCTAACTAGCGTTCTAAGCGAACTATAGAGTTCTACGAACGCTAGTTAGACAAAGGGCTTTCACTATGAAGTTTTTTCCACCCTAATATAATATCAATACGTGAAGCAAAAACTTTGTACCCTTTTTTTACGAAAATTGCGCGGACGGAGGAGTATGAAATTTCGCACACTAATATTTTTTTTTAAATTATGCATAAAAATACATTAAATTAAATAAACATTTTTTACATATGTTTTTCATAAATTTCAAAAATGGAAGAGGAGCGGTCGAAATCTGTCAATGCCAATCCAAACTCACATTCTATCTTTTTTTAATTTTTCATTGTTTAGGATACAATCCGTGCAGCCTTGCAGCTTCATCATTCAGCTGAAATAGTAAAACAGCTTTTTATAAAAATTGCGATCGTATTCCGACCCCTGGGCGACTACTAGTATACATTAATTTGACATGAAATATTAATTTCAAATATTTCTACATAAAACTTTCTATGTCCTAAAATGTTTATATAATTTTTAACGCAACTTTTGTTGCGAACAAATTATGATCAGATGTTAATGACGGTAGTTGTTGACATTGAATGGGCGCCTTTGGCTTTCAAAGTAAAAAAAGTAAATAGTGTTGAATAATTTCGGCGGGTTGGTTAGAACCACGATAGCTCAATTGGGAGAGCACCTGACCCGGTATGTCAGAAGGGTGCGGGTTCAAATCCTGCTCGTGGAAATTTTTTCAACATTTGTGTTTTTGTTTCTATGTTCTAACATTTGTTGTAGTAAACGGGGTTCATAGAATATGTTAGCCTAAAGCATAATGCCATCTTTAGTAACATTATGGTTGGATGCATAAAAAAATTGTTGACGGTTGCACTAAAGATTCCAATGGGTCGAAGTGCGCTGCGAAATAGAGACCCTCAACCCTCACAACGACACGATATACCCTCTGCTGCGTAATGAGCCCGTAATGACATACTGACTCAAACCGTTTCGCAAATATAAATGACGTCATTAGCCGTGCGTGTCATCTTTTCGTCGGGAGATTCAAAAGTCAGCAGAAGCTGATTAACGTTATTTTTTTATTAAGATATCTATTTTTTAGTTTATGATTTCTCTACATAAATATTTTGTGTTATGATCCGGCAATATGTAACGATTCTATGAATGTTTGCTAAACATTCATAGAATCTTTGTTGGAGATAATATTCTCGTTGAAGAATTATTATAAGATTAGTTATCTGTAGTGATAGATAAGATAAACTATTCAACAGTGATAATATTATTTGTAACTCATTATTATTATCTAATACCTACTGACACAAAACGCTTACAGCCAATGGAAATTGATTCATTGGCTTTTTAATAGATGACATCTAAGAACTTGGTATCTTACTCCCTTTTGTCCGGGTCTGCCTAAAACGCACTCTGACTAATTCGCGTTATGCCTAGACCAATTGAGAAATAGTCGAAATAAGACTTAGGCGTAATGAGTTTTTGTCCTAAAGCGAACTTGGCACATTGAGAATCGGATGTATTGAGATTTAGTGCAAAAGCGAATTTGTCAGTGTGAGAATAAGACTTATTACGTATTGGTCTAAAAGCGAATTTGACACGAGAGCATTTTTTAAGTCATGATTGAAAAAAGTTTTTATAAGATATTCTTTTTTTTTTTTTTGTTTTTTTTTTTTAGCCATGGTGAGCGATATTGTGTAGGTAGTGGATTGATCGGTTTATATAATTTCAAGTATGTTAATTTTATTATTAATGATGACTATTTTTATTTCCTTTAACCCTTTTCCAGGCATAGTACGCATACACATAAAGTAAAATAGATGGAAAAAAAAAACAAATCCTTAAAAAATAGTAACTTCGATCAATGTCTATAGGATAATGTTTATAGGATAATGTATTTAGTAAGAGAAGGGAATAAAACCATTGACATTCCATAGTTTATAATTTTAATAAAAAATAACTTTGAAACATAAATAATATTATGCAGCTTCTTGGTTATAAATTAACTAAGTTATCGGTGTAGAACAAATAACAAAACATAAACTTATTTTTTATAATTAATTATTATTATAATGGCACAATAATTCCTTTTTAATGTCGCACATCTTCTGTAACAAATAAAAGGCTGAAATTTCCCCATCATGCAAGTTTTTTAATTTTTTGTTATACCTTGAGTTAAATACTATATCCAACTTCCTTCTTGAGTTGCCTTCAAAGAGATTTTGTCTAAGTTTTAGATTCTGCCATTGTGATTCTTTTTTCAATTTCCACAAAAAATTGATGAAGTTTGGCCTGCACTTCATTCGAGAGTTTAAACGGCGATGCCATCCCTCTAAGCTATTATTTGTTCGGTGGATTTCATTAGCACAACTAATTATGTTATTAAGTTCGTTGATCCAGTATTTTTCCACGTAAGAATATAGAAACTTATTCAATTTTACCTGATTTCTACCTTGTGTTAAATGTTTAATTTGCTGCCAAACTTCGGATATGTAATTTGATGGAACAAGTGGCAAATTAGCACAAAGTGTAGCTACTGTATTTCCTATGTCTGTACTCAGTATTTCTGATTTCTCGGCTCTTTTCCAAACAGCTCTTGAATAATGGAAATAACATCCTGTTAATGATATTTCCGGAAAAACGGCTTTTAACGCTTGAATCTGAGCAATTTCATAATCGGTTTTGAATTTTTTAAATTCAATGCCAAAAACATTTTTTATTAGCTGGAACAGCCTTACGTAGGTTTCCTGCGTCTTATTCGGCAACAGACAATATATTATTGGCAGAATATTCACAGTGTCGCTGTTGCCCTCGTTCAAGTTTATATGTACCGTGTATAGCTGGTAAAATAATGGCACTGATTTGAAGGTCCCATCGCCATAAAATTGCGAGTCTGCTTTTGCCTTTAATGTTTTCATGGTTAATGGCGAGCTAAAAATCAAAATCTTATTGCATCCGTCGCCGTCATCACAAACGAGAAAATTTTCAGCTATGATACTTGGTATCACTATGTCATTTAAAGTAACTTTGGTATGTTTTACTTTCAAAAAATTACTTCTAGCCCTGTACAAAGAATCCTTTTTGGCTTTAAAAATAGCTGCCTCGTTTATACCTTCTCTTGCAAGCAGTTCGTGTTGCTTCAAAATAGCCTTTTCTACAATTTTCGGCACGGGTCCAAAGGTTTTACACACATCCTTTTTACAAGCATCGATTAATACAGAAATTGCATTTTTCGCGTGATTCGGTGTGCATGTGTGGTCATTAACTCGCAACACCACATTGTTGGAATTAATTTTTATGGAAGCACTGCATTGATTTCGGTTACCGCACCGCCAGAGCGAGGACCCGTCAGCGTTAGAACAGTTTTTTGTATATTGGAATCCACTGTACAGTAAATTACAGCGGCCTTTTTTATTTTTTACAAATACAACACTTTCGTTTGCATCCATTGGTAGTAAAATAAATTATCTGTTTATTAGGTACCTACAACGCGGACTGCACACAAAGATTGGCACTAAACGTCATGTTATAATTTTGAATGATTTACAATACTTCAGTTTCAAGTGGCCAGTGAAGAGGTAAAATGTGATAGGAGTTCGTATGGAGAAATATATTAAATACGTTATTTATGATATAGGTGTAACGAGTTTTAGGCTAACTGATAATTAGACGTAACGCGAAATGGACAAACAGCGACTTAGGCGTACTACGTTTGGGGCAGATTGCGAAATAGGTAATAGAAGAATTAGACGAGTAGCGACATAGTATAACAGCGAATTTCAAATGACGTTTAGGCATAACGCGAATTAGTCAGAGTGCGTTTTAGGCAGACCCGGACAAAAGGTCTTACTCTACTAATTATTTTGTGTATATGAGTCACTTGCTCTCGAACTCCTAAAATGACTAACAGATGGAAATGTTAGTTTTATATATTTTTTGTTATTGTTAAAGATAAACACAATTTTTTTTTGTTATCTTATTTTACATCTGACGTTCTACTGACATTAATTAGCATTATTACAATTAAAAAGTCCTTGAATGGCTTTTTCGGTATCTAAAACACAGTGGCTAATTATAAATTGTTGTATTTAGATGACTGCATAGGGTTTTGTTCGAAGAAGGGTACAAAAAATACAATTAGCGTCTGGGTATTTTTGGAAAAGATAATTAATTTTACGGTTTGTTACTCTTTTGGATAAGATTTACTAGACGTTATTCTTGATAGCAGTTGGTTTTGGAGTTGTATTAGAAACATTATTGTAAATTATCATCATCATCATCATCAGCATCAGCAGCTCATTTATGTCCTACCTGTTGGGGAAAAGGCCTTTGTACGTATGTACGAATAGTATGTATGTACGAACGGAGTCAATGCAGCACCTACTGTGTGACTGCGACTCTCTGGCTAGGAAAAGGATGGGACTTCTGGGGTCGGCCTATCCGAAACTTCAGGCTCTTCGCTCTTAAGGACGTTGCCAAGTTTATGGCATCTATCTTTACAGAGGAGGAAGAGTAAAAGGATGGGGTTGCACAAAAGATCCCAATAAGTCGAAGTGTTACTGGGAAAGGGAAACCTCAGCAGGCCCCACTAAGATAAGATAAGATGCATGTACAAATGTACGAACATCATTGTACGCTGTTGAAAATGTATATCATCGTCATAATTATTATTATTAGCCAGTTACAGTCCATTACTAGACATAGCATTATCATCATACATAGCATTCCAATGCATATTCTGAGCCTGATCTTTGGTTTTTCTCATTCAACTGCCTCCAGCCACTTACACCAACTAATCGGGGGTGTACTACACTTCGAAATAATAACGCAAATTTTTACTCTCAATACGTATATTATTTTGAAATGTGCATTCACAATGTACAAGATAAAATTTGACTAGAATTTTTCCTAAAACAAAATATGATAAATATCAAATATTTATAACTTTTGTACCTCCTGAACCAGTGACCATGGAACATGCAATTGTGCCGAAATATTTGATACTCAACAATAACTGCTCTCATATAAATAAAATAATAACTACATCTGATGCAAGTAATACGAGCGCGTTTAGGTCTTTTCTATGAGATCGAAAATATTATTGAAGTAAATTTAATTATTAGATTTCACTTTTTCTACCTTTCTTGGTAGGAGACCACATGCTAGGATGGTACTGCGTTTTAAGAGGGTGCTGGGTATGCTACCCTGCGCCCTGTCGAACTTCATGTAGTCGGGTAGCGAGCAGGGGGTGCCCCAAATAACTCGCTATACAATGCTTTCTATCGCAGTGTAAAAAAAAGGTAGACCACGTTTACAAATCCCACGAATAAGTAAAACATAACAATAATCGGAAACTCAGAAAGTCTTTATATTTCATTATCGTTTTGGTTAATTTTCGATTTGCTATACCGTTACTCTAACGATAACGAACCGTTACTTTATTGCTGATAATTATAATGCATTTTTCTATTTACAATATATGTTTGTACATGCGATAGTCAAAGAATTTCTGTACGATAAAATTACGCCAAATGTATCGTTATTGTCATTAGTTGATTGATGTTTACTACTTAAGTCTCATTCATAAGTTAGTACCTAGATAATTTATGTTATTGTTCAGCAACAATTAGATAAAAAAATATCTAAGTAACAACTCTTACTTCAAAGATCTTTATTCTCATTAAGACATTTGTAACTTACATGAGACATAACTGTATTAAAAGAGGACTTCTTGGCGGGAAAATGAAGAGTCATTTCTAAAATTTGTGTTATGTCGAATATTAATATGAAATAATGGTGGTTGTAACCGGTACGTGTTCGTGAGCGTACATGAGTGTTGGGCAAATAAAACAAAACAGTGCAACGTCACTTTTCAAATTCTCTCAAGCAGTCCGCGTGAGATCTTAGTAAAGCCCCACATCTTTACTGAGATATTCAAAGGGTAGGGGGGTATATCATTTCTCACTTTTCATTTCTATTATCATTTATCATCATCAACTTCAAATAACAATTTATGAACTACTTTTATGAATCGTGAAACTATAATCATAATTGGTTATTATTTTAGACTCGAAATCCAGCTTTGTTCCTATTGTGTATTGTATATCGACGTTTATGGTATTCTAAATCGATGCGTTTATGGCCCGTTCTCCCTATCCATGCATAGGGAAGGCTCGTGCCCCAGCAGTTTGGACATAAAAATGAGCTGATGATGATGATGATGATATATTTATTAATATCTTATGGGTACGCTCTTGGCCTTCATCTCACCTGATGTTAAGTGATGATGAGGCCGAATGTGCAAGCGCACTTTATCCGGAATCCTCAACTACTGAGGCCTAGCTATCTTATCTCTAGCTGCCGGAACCGAACAATGATACTAACATTGTTGTTATGGAGACATATCTATATTAATATTATAAAGCTGAAGAGTTTGTTTGTTTGAACGCGCTAATCTCAGGAACTACTGGTTTGAATTGAAAAATACTTTTTGTGTTGGATAGTCCATTTATCGAGGAAGGCTTTAGGCTATATAACATCACGCTGCGACCAATAGGAGCGAAGCATCAGTGAAAAATGTTGCAGAAACGTTCCCGTTTCCGCAAGAGCCTAAAAAATTAAAAATGCTGCCGAAAGTCACTATTCCACGCGGACGAAGTCGCGAGCACAGCTAGTATTTAGATAAGATGGTAGTATAGCTAGCCCTACCACCAACCTAACCGAGTACACAAACTTGTGCCTCCCGCTGGGAATTGAACCAAGGACTTCTGGGTCTAACACCGGTGGCGGTGGTCTTAACGCAGTGGTTCAATAACCAAAGTGGCGGTTAAAATCTATCTTTTTGCATAAAACCTATCTGTTTACTAAGCTGTCGATTTTATATTTGTTTGATTATATTACCGGTAGTAAAATATGCTATTAACGTAAATTTTATTATTTGACCAGTCGTTGTGATCAATATAAGGCAATGGACGTTTCTAGATTGAGATGGTGAATATCTAACATTCGATTTAGTGTTAACGTAGCCCCGCTCTGTGACTTTATAAATATTTCATGTTGTATAAATCCCGAAACTTCCGGTACGATATCACTCAAACTGATAACAACTAGTGTTTAGCTCAACTACAGATGTTTATTGGAGTTCGAAACCTAAAAAACTATGTATAATAAATACTTAGCATTAACACGTTAGCCTTGCCCGAAAACTGAGCTACAATTGGGTGGATAGAATAATATAAGTACCAAGAAGTAGTCGTTAAGTATATTATTATATCATTGAAACTAATAGTAATCACATGATCAATTCAGACTTCAAAATAATGATTTCAACATTCGTTGATCTTAAATACCCATTAAGATGGGTAAGGTATCCTACATAAGTGTAGGATACATTGATGATACTCTTAATTATTAAAAAAAAGAGTTTTTTGTTTTTGATACATACAAACCTTGCAGGTAAAATAAGTAAAAAGAAACATATGCATCGTGATTTTAATATCTTAGCACAAAGCAACTGCTAATAAAATCGCTTTGACTTTTTATTTAAAAAAAATAAATATTGTTTTATGGTAATTAGGTTTTGATATGATTTTATTCATTTAGGTAGACTGTTTTGAGTTTATCAACTCCAAATATTTCGACAAATACATGCGAATGTGGGCTAACAATATTTTTTTCTGTTTTATCTTTATTTAAATTAGTCTCAATTAAACGAACGACTAAGTATATTGTTTTCTAAAGATTACGCGAACACTACACATTGAAATGAAACAACTTTTACGGATCTACTCGCGTTTATTTTACACTTTTGCAGTGTCAAGTTTGCTTTGCAGGGTCCGTGGTCACAGGGAGTCTCCTTGTGACCACGGACCCTGCAAAGGGTTCGAAACGTCAGGATAAACATTAAATAAGTAATGTGTAAAATAAACGCGAGTAGATCCGTAAAAGTTGTTTCATTTGAACGACTATTTAGCTATTTTTGAAGTGCAATGTCTTATATCCGGGTACTAATTGAAAAAACACAACAACAAAATAAAAACCATCATTTACCCTCTAAAATATCAATACGCTTATCGAACATTTGTCATTCATATTGGTTGATAACATCTCTTATCGTTGACCCGCAGTTCCTGAACTCGCTGACGAGTATAGGCCGCCGTCTGGCCGCTGTCGCGGACAAGGAGCGCAGAAATGGGAAGTTGCGAGCGGAGCTGGCAACACTGGACCTGAACCTGCCTGCGCGCGTGTGGCTGCCCCTGCACCATCGGCCGCATTATGTGCTGAGGATACCGCCGCATGCCGCCGCTGTACTCAACAGCAAGGATAAGGTACTATCATTTTTAAGATTTCTTTATTGTGCTTGTAACACATATTCGCCGTATTAACGATGAATGCAGTAAGAAGGCCTTCTTTCTGCATTCTTCGTTAGGACGGCTGTATAGCAACTGAGTATAGTGAGATGAGATTACGATTTTGACAAGCAGTTTTATTTTCATACTTTTCTCGTTAACTCTAAGGCTGAAGCTAACTGTTAAGACGACGCATTGGTAATTTACGTGGCGGGGATCTTGATTTTTCTCAACAATTACAAAACATATGAAAGTGATATTTAATGACATGATTTTTCATTTAATTGACTTCATTTTGTTAGTTGCAGAAACACGATTTTTCAACTTTTATAACAGAGAAAAAAATATCAAAGTAACCTCTTTTAAAACATAGACTCACATTTTACAGGCTAACCAGACCGATTTAAGCATCAAAATTTTCTTAGTAGATTAGTCTTAACACACACTTTAAAATTGTAGTTCATTTTTTTAAAATATTTGTATTTTTAATTTGAAGGAAAAAAAAACAGTTTTTCTTATGGTACGGGGCGCAAATGCTCGTATCAAAACGTATGAGATTTATTGTTTAGCGATGCGTCGCCTTAAATGGGTTCACTACGAATGGGTTCACGTCATTAGTCTTACGTGGTTTTAGGGATAGAACCACGATTTATTGTATTTAACACCAGCATCTCGCAGGTGTTTTAGGCGGCGACTCTTAAATTCTAATCTTAATTAATGAAAAGTAGACCAATTTACCATAATTTAAAATCGTCATCAGCTCATTTTATTTGAAATATTTTATGAAAAATCTCAGTAAAAGGTATCAAAGTTAGCTTGTGCTTCAGCAGGCCCGTATTTGCCGAATTAAGTACCTATTTGGTCCCGGCAGCTATCTCATAGGCGAGCTATGTTATAGACTCAAGGCCGTAGCGGCACACTGCACGAAAAAAATATGTTGTCGCTCAGCAAAAATGAATAGCGAGTGGGTGAACTGAGCCTACGATTTTGACCACGCAGCTTTTCGTTACTATATTTTTACTTGCTTAATTAACATTGAGGCCGGCTCTTGATGCTCATGAGTGGCATATAAAAACTCTTGACACCAACTAAGGGTTTTTAACGGGTTGAAAATATTTTCCTTTTTTATATTTTTATTTTAGAAGCAAAGCAATTACATACATACATCTTACAAGACGTACAATTAAGTATAACATAAATCAGTGAAGTTTCCACACAAAACAAAAATAAAAAATAGCAACTTCAATATAAAATATTATAAGATATCGTATTATAATAATAATAGTTTTACTAAAACTTATAGAACGTTTGATCGTGCAAAGCCTTGCGAACCTCGTTATCGCTGCAAGCGGTAACGTGCACAACACAGCTGTTCAAGGTATATTCGTTAAATTGTGATTTCAAAACTTCGTTGTCTAACGAGTAAACTTACTCTGAATAAAACATAGAAATCAGAAGTTGATTATGCCGACACGTAGCTCAGTAGGTATAAATCACTAAGGGCTGATTTTTCAATCGTCAATTGAAGTTTATTCATTGAATAATTTTGACATAATGACAGATTCTCTTCAGGAAATATGTCACAATGACAATGTTATTCTTTGGATAGAACTTATCTGAGGATTGAAAAATCGGTCCTAAATCGTTAAACCACACACATCTATATTAATATAATAAAGCTGAAGAGTTTGTTTGAACGCGCTAATCTCAGGAACGTTCGATAGTCCATTTATCGAGGTAGGCTTTAGGCTATATAACATCACGCTGCGACCAATAGGAGCGAAGCATCAGTGAAAAATGTTGCAAAAACGGGAACAAGAGCCTAAAAAATTAAAAATGCTGCCGATAGTCACTATTCCACGCGGACGAAGTCGCGAGCACAGCTAATAGTCGTATAAAGCGTGTTGTCTATGACACACTCTGTGTTTACAAATTTTGTCACGGAATTGAGACCAAAAGAACTCGGCTGAAGTACAGACGCTTGCACATTAGCCAATCTAAAACTGTCAAATATCTTCAATAAATGTTCAACCATATCCCAAAGTCATAAAGATCAAAGTCTATTGAGGTGACGGTTAGTGGTAGTTTGATGCACAGGCGTGTGTACAATAGTGAGGGAATGTTCAAATTATACTAATTCCTTTTGTTTGTTACGAATACAATTGTCTACGCTTTTGGGGTATATTTTGTGTTATCATAACTTCTATTGTGTCTCTGGAATGGCTTTAATATTTTGGGTAGGCGTTTGTCTGGCCTTCATAGCTCAAATTCCTCGTGCGATTCATTCGCAAGGAATGTAGTGTAGTGGGAGATCTGAATATAATTATGATGGTGACTGAAATTGTATGAAAACTAAATAATTGACATTGTATTTTTTTATTATTAACTAGTTGTCGCCCGCGAGTTCGTTCGCGAAGACTACACTATCCCACAGGAACCTGCTACCGGGATAAAAAGTATCCTATATCCTAGTCCGATCATGGTCTGTCTATGTGCAAAGTTTCATCCAAATCCGTTCAGCCATTTTCACGTGATGCGCGGTGAAATAAACAGATAAACACAAACAGACAAAATTTCTAAAAACTGTTGGAACGTGTTCTGTTATCGGTTCTAAATATCCCCAGCCAACTTTTTTCGAATATCTTCCATGTACAGACTTTCGACTCTTTAGCTTTATTTTATTGTATAGATATTGGAAGCAAAGAAAGCTCGTTATTGGTAACTCAGATATTTCTAGATTTGGCTGGAGAACGGTTCAAGTTTCTACTTTCAAACGATTTTTTTATCACTATCAAATTAATCAGTTCTGTAACATTATTAGGAAGCAATTTTAAACAGGTACCAAAAGTTTTTGTATTGTAGTTAAAATATATTTTAGATACACTTAAAACACAATGCCCTTCTTATTCTTATTCACGTAACCAACAAAGCAATTTGATATAATCAATGACATGTCAAGACCAATTAAAAACAGCACAAAATGTAACTGCGGAAACAAATGTATTAAAAGTTTAAAAAAATGATGCAACAACAATTTATTTGCATTTTTTATTAAACTTTCGTGCATAATACGACCTTGATAGATTATAAACTTGACTAGATAGGTCGCTGGTCGGGTAACAATTCATTGTCAATGGTATTGTGGGTGTGATATGAAAGGAATAATTTAAAGCTGAGCTGCAAGCTGAGTTGGTATTGCGGATATGTTGGATCGATTAATTATTTGGGCGTATTAAAGGTCGACTGTTACTGGCAGCGCGAATAAATAAATCTGTAATATATTATGATATGACTTAGTACAGGCGTGGTAGCTAGACACTGAAGATCCCAATAAATATTATAATATAATTATAATGGTGCAGATTAACCCTAATTCATGAAAATCGTTTTGTTAACGATGATAAGATATTTTTTATGGCTGGCTACTTTGTATATTTATTCATGATTAATATGTGTTGTTTCAATCAAATAAATCAGTTATACTTTTAATCAGTCATGGTTTTCCTTCACGAGTAATGCTTTACGTACAACTTACGGATGCCCTAAATCTGTCAATACTAATTTATTGCGAGCCTTATTTATAATTGTGATATTTTTCTCCTGTAATCGTTTATTATGTTTAAATCCAGACTCCAGCTACACGAGGCACAAGCATTCTCCATTCCATTCAATTGTTGAATGGCTATTATCTTTAAAATCGACCTTCTAGATTGCCACAGATAGGATTTCACAACACGAATAAGCGTATAAGCACAGTAAACAATGGAGTTATCGCACAACAGGATCTAATACAGCCAATCGTTCTTGATTAATTTGTACTTGGGATTCCGGTCCAGTTTAGATAACTTTAGCGGAGCACTCACTCGCCAACTCGAAATTGTTTGAATCTGGTTAATTAAGCAATTACACGCTAACGAAGCGTCTTGTACATTAAAACAATGACTTAGCTTCTTTTTTTAAACGCAATTAACAGTTCGTCTTTATTTAATGCAGAGTATTTAGTGTTTTACTTTTATCATATGATGGTTGTTCATAAAGCGAATAGTGAGATCAGGCCATTACTCATCATCCGGTTCCCGACATTGAAAGATTGCCTGACTTGCAAGTGTATAACCACATTTACTAGAAAAATTAACTCATTAACTGCCATAAAAATAAAGTCTCTTATGTAGATATATCAAATCATAATAATCAAATAGGTTATTAATACACGTTATTTATTCTGTGCTCTTATCTTGCTCTTAAGAGTCGCGAATTAGTTTCTAAAAACCTTATAGTCTACGATTGACATCATTCGACGTTTTTCCTTTTGTATATAAAATTTAAAATAATTAAACATACATAAAATGACAAGGCAAGAGCGAAGACAAAGGAATTTGCTCTGCAGTTTAACAAAATGGAGTGATATATTATAATATTTATTGTAATTGCATCTCAATTTCTTTAAGCGTTTCATAATAACGTCGCCGTCGTCGTGTCGATAGCCGAACGGATAGATGTTCGGGGTTGAATTCTAAAAAAGACTGACAATCCCCTAGCTCTGTTACGCCCGTTCCCAATAATCTATCTATCTGTTGTTTTGCCTACTATAGATACAAATTTGACATAAGTTCCATACAAATTATGTCAAATTTCTAACTCCAGTAAGCAAAACAACAGACAGATAGAATATAGGGAACGGGCGTTAAACCACTGACGTGAACCCATACCTAAAAACGAGCGTACCTATAAGCTTTATACACTTTTAAACTTTCGCGTTCCATTTTAAATAAAGTTTTATGTAACAGGGTTAGTGCTAATTACTTATAATGGTATCGTTTTAGCTTTTATGGATGGGTGAACGGAACAATTATTTAATGTTTTTAAAGCGCATTAAAATACATGTTATATTAAAATTTAAAAAAAAACCATTGTTCATTGTTTTTTCCCTATCAACTGGCACCCATACATAATGCACGTGTACGTTTTGAGATTGAAGAGTTCGTGCCCAGCATTAAAAAAAAACAAAAAACAATAAAACTACACTTCAATTTCTAATACGCTAGGTTTTCCGTCACCACAGCTCATTGTTTCAACGTTACCAACAGGCACCATTCATAATGTACGTGGAAGTGCTGGAGACTGAGGGCCACGAGCCGCTGCCTCCACGCCTTTTACCGCCCGCGCCCCCCGCGCCTCACTCCCCCCCTATAAGACACACCAAGAGCGAAGAGAACCTGGTGCCTGAGTGGCCGGCCCTCTCGCTGTACTCGGCCCTGGATGATAACGACGCCGGTGACTGCTGGAGCCACGACGACGAGGATTTGGGATCGCAATACGCGCCGAGAGTGATAGCGCCCGACTGTTTGTCGCAGGTATGTTTAAACTCATGTTGTTTACATACACATTTTTATTTGTTCTTACGTGTAATCGTTGGCTTTCTTAGCCTTCATCTCACATGGTGTTCATCGTTTTTATTTATTTAATCTTTATTGCACAATAAAATAAAATAAAGTACAAAAGGCGGACATATAGCATTCTTTACCAGTCGACCTAAGGGCTAGGCAGAAAAATTGGTAAGCGGTGCGAGAACGTAAATGAAACATATACTACATAAATTTATAAGAACTGAAATATACATATTAAGTTTATTAAATTAAATGATAATAATATAGTACGAGTATACATAGGTACTATAAAAAAACTTAAGTCAAAATAGACTACATAAACATAACAGAAGAAAAAATGATGGGAATCTCTTACGTGGGTGTTGATTCTTGCAGAAACAGTTTATGCACCATTGTTCTAAAGACCAATTTACTTGGAGCTTGTCTGACTTTTTCGGGGAGAGCGTTCCATAATCGAATGGCCTGAACCGCGAAGGAATTTGCGACGAATCCTGAATGATGCAAAGGAGTGGCGAGAAGATGATTATTTGATGAGCGAAGTTGGCGGGCATGAGTTGAGCTAAGGAAACTGAAACTACATTTTAAATAAGAAGGAGAATTAGGATCATTTAGAATAGAAAATAGAGTTGTCAGAATTCTGGACTTACGACGTTGCGGGATGGTGAGCCATTTAAGCTGAAGACGATATGAAGATATAGGTATGGTCGTATTTGCTTAAACAAAAAATAAGGCGCATTAAAATTGAAAGCATCATCTAAATTCCTTTCCGGTTTATGTAAAAGCAGTTCACGATATCTGTAACGGACGATGGACTGTAATGTGAAATAAAGATTAGATCAGATAAATACACTTTATTGTACTCCAAAAGACATTCTGACAAAAAATACATAAAAAGTACGTACAAAGGGCGGTCTTATCACTAAGAGTGATCTTTCCAGACAAAATTTGGGTGGATAAATCGCTGGTTCGAGGGTAAAGGGTAATTTATAATTATTTATACAGATAAAATACGATAACGATACAAAAAAAAAATCAGTGCAACTTAAAATAATAAAAACGTCAATTTGACTATGCGTGGCTTAATAAGAATAGAAACTCTAAGCTCAAATAAAATGTAAAATAAATGCGAGTAAGGCCGTATGAAGTATTTAATTTCGGAACAATAGGAAACTTAAGATTTACATTAATATTTCAATGGCGCTAGATGACGCAAGCTACCGACAGCTGCAGCCACAACTTCTTTTGTTTGAACTATAACTGATTATGCTATTGTGTGCCGTACTGAAATTCAGCCTTACCTGCTCGAAATAAGATTAAAAAAACATCGAAAAGTTCATATAAAACGACCCGGTCATTTGTCTGTCTATGTGCAAAGTTTAATCCAAATCCGTTCAGCCATTTTCACGTGATGCGCGGTCAAATAAACAGACAAACAGATAAACAGACTAAGATTCTAAAAACTGTTGGAACCTGTTCTGTTATCGATTCTAAGTATCCCCAGCCAATTTTTTTCGAATATCTTCCATGAACAGACTTTCGACCCTCTTTAGCTTTATTATTATGTATTCAAAATTCAAAAAAATTCAAAATCATTTATTCAGTTTAGGCTACAAGTAGCTCTTGTGAATGTCACTATGCCATCGGTTCGTAAGTCTACTCTGGGCGGGAGATCTTGTACTGAGAAGAACCGGCAAGAAATTCAGCAAGTGTCCAGCTACTCCCTTACAGCGTCAAAAATATTGGAAAATGCCCTATCATAGCAGAACACTTTCCATTACAAATAAACACAAAAAATATATATAAGACAACCACAACATGTAAAAAAAAAAACAAAATAAAAAATGTAAGTTAACAAATTTACATCAGATAATTATGTAAAGGTTTCAATTTCCACAATATCATACAGCACCACTACAGTACTCTAGTAAAAGTCAAAAATTGTTTAGGTAAAACAAAGTTCAAACTATAATTAATAATACTAAAAATAAGATAAGTATGCAAGAGCAGACCAGCCTCCACAGGCGGCACCCGTTCACGAGCATGACATATGAATCAGCCATCGCTTCGCTCAACCATATTTTAGGGAACGTAACGACCCGACGCACACGCCACCACCGCAGAGACAATTAAGAGAGCATGACACACTCAAGATACTCTAAATAAAAACTTAATGATTTATTTAACGCAACGCTGTTTGTTATCTGTAGGACAATGCTGATAAAGGCTGTCATATCAGTATAAAAATTATAAAAAATAATTTTAATAAATTGATTCAAATATAATATGTGATTTTTATTATAACCAGGCTGTTTTATCATCTAAATATTCTTTGACTGTATAATAACCTTTTATAAGTAATAAAGACTTCACATGCTTTTTAAACTTATCTAAAGGTAAATCTAGTACAGAATTTGGTATTTTATTGTAATAGTGTATGCCTTGCCCCAAGAAAGAACCAAGTACCTTCTGTAACCTGAACAGTGGCATTACAAGTTTTGTCTTATTTTTAGTATTGAAATTGTGTACGTCACCGTGTTTAGTAAAGGAGTTGATGTTGCAACGTACAAAAACTATACAATTATAAATATATTGAGATGCAACTGTCAGGACATCAATCTCCTTAAAAAGATTTCTTAGGGAAGTTCGTGATCCTAGTTTATAGATTGCTCTTATTGCTCGTTTCTGTAAAATGAATATAGTTTCAATATCAGCCGCTGTTCCCCACAGTAGGACGCCATACGACATGACACTATGAAAATAACTAAAATAAACTGTTCTAGCAGTTTCAACATCTGTTAACTGCCTAATTTTTCTAATGGCATAAGCAGCAGAACTGAGTTTACCGGCCAATTTCGATATGTAAGGATTCCATTGAAGTTTTGAGTCAAGGGTAATGCCTAAAAAGACTGTAGAATCTACCAAATCTAATTGATCACCGTTTATTCTAATATCGGTTGGTTCATTTCTGACATTTGGTAATATAAATTTAATACATTTTGTTTTCTTAGCGTTAAGCTGTAAATTATTAATAGTAAACCAATGGAGTACCTCTGAAAGAGCTTTATTTACATTTTCATAATTAGTCCTACACCTAGTCACATTAAAAATGAGTGAAGTATCATGTGCAAATAATACAATTTCACAGAAATTCTCTACAAAGAATGGCAAGTCATTAATATTAATCAAGAACAGAAAAGGACCAAGAATCGACCCTTGTGGAACTCCCATTTTTACATGAGAACCAGATGATTTAGTACCATTTATATCGACAGTTTGAGTTTTAGAGCTGAGATATGACTGTATTAAATTTAGTGCAAAATCTTCGAGACCGTAATAATGTAGCTTCAACACCAGAGTCCGGTGCTCAACGCAATCAAAAGCCTTGGACAAGTCGCAAAAAACTCCAAGAGCATTTTGAGACTTCTCCCAGGCATCAAATATTTGTTTTTTTAGAGCAACGCCTGCATCAGTAGTAGAACGACCCTTAGTAAAACTATATTGCTTACTATGTAAAAGGTTGTTTGTGTTAAAATATGACATCAACTGTTCGAGTATAATTTTTTCATAAATTTTACTTAGCGCTGGTAATATTGAAATGGGCCGATAGTTACTGGGGTCTTCTTTGTTTCCTGATTTGAATAAAGGTATAACTTTACTAAACTTCATAAGATCAGGAAAGATTCCCTTATAGACACAGTTATTAAAAATTTCAGCAAGATACGGTGCAATAGAATAAATAATATTCTTAATTACTTTAATAGATATACCCCACAAATCACTCGTGTTTTTCATTTTAAGTGATTTGAATGTTTTAATAATATTCATTGAATCAATGTATTTAAATTGAAAGGAAAGATTACATTTTGGTACATATTTTTGGAGTAAAGTTTGTGCAGCTTCCGGTGATGAATCTAAATTTGATGTTGTTATTACAGGTATATTTACAAAAAAAACATCAAAAATATTAGCAATTTGTGAATCTGAATTGACTAGGTTGTCGTTTACTTTTAAAATGAAAGTATTATACCTTGGTTTAAATTTACCTGTTTCACGGTTTATGATGTCCCAAGTGGCTTTGATTTTATTGTTAGACTTTTTAATTTTTTCTTTAATGTAATTAGATTTTACAAGCTATACTATTTTTGAAACACTCCACTCGCTCTTTTGTAACTGGTTTACAGTTCACTATTTTTGGTTCATCCCTAATATCAATATTGACTATCATGTTATTTGTTATTGTTTATTTTTATCCGAACTCTGAGAGTACTGGGGTACGGGGATACGTTTTCGTGATGCCCTGCCTCCCCTATAGAAAACCCTTTGACGATGTTTCGATCACACGGTTCGAGGAACTTTTTAAGTTTCTCTCGCCGCTCACAAAATGTTCGGTGAAAAAGTTTCTGATCATAATAAATTGCTTTACATAGATCTAGATCATGAAGTGCAATTAAAATCTCTTTATCACTTGCGAGTGTAATGTACTTATTTGTGCTAAATGATTAATAAACGATTGCATCGTGCGTGCCGTGTGTGACTGATAAATTAAATGTTTAAGTGTATGATTGTAGATGATGACGTCATGGCTAAGAATCATGGCCTTTTTCGCAAAGAGTCGCGGCCGCATTGAGCGGGCACGAGTGTACCGCACGTGTTGTAAGCACGTGTATACTTTACCTTCTAATCAGCCAATAGTTAGGAAGTAATAACACACACCTCTGTAACATACAAAATGTGCAGGTCGATACTTCTGTTATCTTTTTTCTCTGTTGCAATGTTTGAAAAGCGTGATGCCTATTTGTTTTTGATTTTTATGCCACCCGTTTACAAGGCGAGTCGCTCGTAAACTTTTAAATGTGTTCACGTTACGGTATTGTTGCACCTGCGTTTTGATAAGTTACTTACCGCAAACGTAAAGTATGAAAGTAGGATGTTGCAATGCTTTCTTATGCGCGTGGTATGTTGCCTCCATATATTGAACCTTATGCACTTGAATTCCAATGAAACTTTCTATGTATTAAGATAATACAAGATTTAGTGACTTATCAGGGAATATTTGAAAGAAATCCTAGTTCAAGAACGTTATAAAACTGTTCATAGTGAAATCACGAAAATGTTTAAAGTTTATGCCGTTCAGGTTCATAATGTCCCTCGGTTTCAAAACCTTTCTCGAAAAGGAAGTTTTGGTGAAGGGACATTTCGAGAAGTGGGCAATTTGAAACCGAGGGACAATATGGAAAAGGGACATTATGAGCCTGAACGGTTTATGCGATTTAAAAAATCTATAGAGGTTTTTAATTTGCTATAATTTAGTTGAATATACGTTATTTATAAGTTGTCTCCCCTTTCTTTATTTTTCTTAAGTATAGAAAGTATTAATGAAATTTTGAATTGAAAAATATATATACCTACTTTAAAATTTGTATGGGACCTCCAAATTTATGTACAGTCGAGTTCGAGTTCGATATGTATACACTTTTGACAGATGTTGAATCTTATTACAAGGTAAATAAAGGTTACTAACTGTCAAAAATGTATACATATTATTGAACTCGACTGTACAAGTAAAAAAAATCTTTTTTAAAATTGTAAGCATTTTTGAATCGTCCAAAATGTCTTTTCCTCCTATCTGCTTTATATAAAAATTCATCATCGAAATGTATATTTGGGTCCAGGTATCAGCAGTGTCAGCTTTATCGACGTCGTCGTGCGGGTCGCGGGAGTCCGTAGCAGTGGGTGCGGGCGAGGTGCGTCGCCGTTTAGCGGATGCCACCGCCGCGCCGCCTCCCAACGCGTTCAAACACGATCCGGCCGACCCTTCTGCCACTGCGCTTAAGGTAACCTCCATAGACGACACAATAAATATCGAAAACTCAGGGAAATTAATCACCAAGTACCACCGCGTCTGGGGAGACGCGGATAGTTATGTGGGTCTCTCCCCCTAGCAAAGGGGGCCACTAACCACTAAAACTAGCACTCACTTGCCGCGCTAACCTTGACCAATATTTGTCGCATCACTACTAGTTTTTTTTATAATTTGAGCGTTTGTTTACAAACAACCGTGCATCATACGAGCAAGCATGCAAGCTACCATTGCAAGTGTGCACCAAACCAGCAGTGAGCACTATTTCGCTTTGCGCGCTCCGCTGCCATGTCTGACCTAACCTACCTGGCAGCTGTAATTTTTGTATTCTCAGCTTATCTTTATAGAGGACCTCGGGCTCCCCGATCTCTTTTTTACCCTCTTAAAGATGAAAAGGCTAGGCTAAGGCTATGGCAGAATAACAGGGTTTGTGGGTCTCCTGCAATCACTGAGCCATGGACCCTTTTGACTCTAATCTGTACTCTGCTTGGATGTTACCCTTTCTGTAGACTGTGTTTTTTGTTAGAGGCAAATAAAGTTATTTATTATTATTCTCTTTATAAAATATATGTCTTTAGAATTTTTTTACAAAATTTTATAAAAAAACATATTTACAATATAAAATATTATAAAAAAAATTAACCTAGGTTGCCATCGGCAGCGGGGATAGACCCAAGCTATCGGTGGTTAGGGCTGCAGAGTGAGGAACCTCCTGACAATACGTGCCGTGTCAAGGAGTACTGCCTTTTGCATCTGACCCTTGACCCAACCTTACAGCGAGACCTCTCTAGGTGTTGATCGAGGCTCTTGGCTAAAAGACCGCTTGCCGAAACGACTATCGGTACAATAATGGTTGAATCCACATCCCACATGGCGGTAATCTCGTGAGCCAAGTCAAGGTACTTACTGAGCTTGTCCTCCTCGGCTTTCACGAGGTTCTCATCATGAGGTATGGTGATATCAACCAGTATTGCCCGGCGCTGGGATAGGTCGACCACCATGATATCATTATTATTATTAAAAGTTGCGTGTTCATTATCATACATTATCATACATCATCACCAACTCATTTTATGTTCCCACTGCTGAGGCGCGAGCGTTCTCCATAGATGGATAGAGAAAACGGCCATAATCCACGCGGGCCCAGTGCCGGTTGGTGGTTGATAACGCCTGCTCATGCAGCCGGATTCAACGGCTTCAAGTGCCTGGACGCAACGGAGGAGCTAGCGAAAGTGGCGTGTTCTATTATTTAAACGACGCATTGGAAATTTACGTGGCGGGATCTTGATTTTTCCCAACAGTTACAAAACATATAAAAGGGATATTTGATGACATGACTTTTCATTTAATTGACTTCATTTTGCTAGTTGCAGACACACGATTTGTCAACTTTTATAACAGAGAAAAAAAATATCAAAGTAACCTCTTTTAAAACATAGATTCACAGTTTACAGGCTAACCAGACCGATTTAAGCATCTAAATTTTCTTAACACACACTTCAATATTATAATTCATTTTTTTTTAATAATTTGTAGTTTTAATTTGAAGGAAAAAAAAAACAGTTTTTCTTATGGTACGGGGCGCAAACGCTCCGTATGAGATTTATTGTTTAGCGGTGCGTCGCCTTATTAAAGTTATATCGTTTCAGGAATCATGGGAGAACAAACTAGCCCGCATGCGATCCACCTCCCCCTACGGCGCTCTAGCCGGGTGGCGCCTGCTCGGTTGCATAGTGAAGGTGGGCGACGACCTGCGGCAGGAGATGCTCGCGGCGCAGCTGCTGCGGCGATTGCAGGCCGTGTGGACGGCTGAACGGGTGCCGCTGAGGCTGCATCCCTACGAGATCATATGTCTAGACAAGGAGTGCGGCCTGATACAACCGGTAAGGGTTTTTGGTGATCAAGTTTGATTTTATAGTGTGTCTTCAAAACTACAGCCATAAAAAATTAACGTACTCATAGCATTCTAGCACGTTCCAGCTGACCCCTCATATGCCTGGACAAGGACAGCGGTTTGATACAACTGGTAATGAATTCTGGTGCTCAAGTTTTAATGTATAGTGTTTTTGATTCTGCAACCATTCGAAATCATATGCCCGGACGAGTAGTGTATAGCGCCCAACGTCTTCTAGAACGATCCAGCTGACTTCTCCGTAACTACGCTCAAGGTAACCACGTCCGCAAGCGCAGCTGCTGCTCACTTGTTCATATAGGTTTCACGAGGGTCGCATGACTTTGTATGGCAGTCTTCAATCACGATCAGCTGACCCCTCCACTGCGTAAAGGAATACGTTTCTTTGGTGTCCCGCCAGTATCAGCACGGTGCTTTAGCTTGAGTGAAGGTTGGCGACCTGCAGTAGGAGATGCTCGCGGCGCAGCTGCTGCGGCGGCTGCAGGCCGTATGGACGGCTGAACGGGTGCCCTAGAAGCTGGATCCCTACGAGATCATATGCCTGGACAAGGAGTGTGGCCTAATACAACCGGTAAGCGTTTTTGGTGATCAAGTTTGAATGTATGTAGTGTCTTTGAAACTTCAACCATACGAAATCATATGCCCGGACGAGAAAAGTGTAGCGTGTGCAACTGACCCTTCCGCATCAAGCTCAAGGTAACTACGTCTAATAGGTAAATCTGCATCTATATGTTCATAAAGATGTCACAAGTGTTGCTTGAATCGGTATGGCAGCCTACAATCGAGACCCAGCTGACCCCTCCACTGCGTAAAGGAATACGTTTCTTTGGTGTTTCCGCCTATCAGCACGGTGCTTTAGCTTTAGTGAAGGTGGGCGACCTGCGGCAGGAGATGCTCGCGGCGCAGCTGCTGCGGCGGCTGCAGGCTGAACCCTTGAGGCTGCATCCCTACGAGATCATATGCCTGGACAAAGGGTGCGGCCTGATACAACCGGTATGGGCTTTTGGTGATTATGTTTGAACTGTACTGTGTTTGTGTCTTTGAAGCTGCACCCATACGTGATCATGTACCCGGACGAGAAGAGTGTAGCGCTCAACGCCTTCTAGCACGATCCAGCTGACCCCTCATATGCCTGGACAAGAAGTGTGGGCTGATTCAACCGGTAAAGGATTCTGGTGATGAATGTACATTGTTTTTGAATCTGCAGCCATAAGAATGTGTTGTTTGTTGTTTGAAAGTGTAATATGTATATCCGGACATATTGGAAAAATACGATACATGCTTATACTCAAGAGAGTTTGCAACTAGTATTTTCTCTTGTTGTATTCCTTTCAGGAAACTGTGCCGAAATAACCTGATAGAAGACTAGACAAGATATCAAAAAATGGCATATATTTTCATTTTTTTTGAGTTAATGTATTTAAAAGTTTATATTCAAACAAATTTTAAAACGCTGCAATTGGGGAACATTGTTAGTGCATTATTAGTGTGCCATTAAACGAGTTGCTGTGTAAATAAGTGATGTTAGTCATTTCACAGTAATCAACATATGGAATGGTCAATACTTTTCATGAACAGTGTGTCCTTGTAGCGGCATTCTGTTATTATCACACATTGTTATCAATGTGACTCATCAACATGTTTGTTATGATTCGAATTTTCATAAACACAAAACAGTGTTTTATTTGTTGCTGTTCTTCGAATATTATTATATTTTTTTCCAATTATTAAGAGATGAGAGAGAGAGATGATTATGTGCCTTAAATATAACGAAGTGATATTTTTAAATGGTTTTATTAATTATTTATGTTGATTTCACTTTCTTATCGCTTTTATTTATCATAGTTGCATGCGATAATGTTCCGTTGATATGTTTAAGTATAGCTATAAAGTATATACATTGTGGAAGACCGTTCAAGCGTTGTTCGATTAGCTAGGCTATTGCGTCTTATGACAGCAGTCGTTAACGTCCACAAAACAATTCGCCAAAAAACCACCAAGAGCTTTAGCCCGATACACGTAATAGAACTATATCTACAGTATAACTTTTTAAACTATCATGGTCACTTACATTAGAACAAATATTATTAGCGGGATTATTACCATGTTTATTGTCGTGTTTGAGTATCCGATATTTCGGCACAGTTGCATGCGCCATGATCACGGATGTACTCGGATGTACATCCGTGATCATGGCGCATGCAACTGTGCCGAAATATCGGATACTCAAACACGACAATAAACATGGTAATAATCCCGCTAATAATATTTGTTCTAATATTTGTTTATATCTACAGTCATTAAAGATTATATGTATCTTTTTATCTTATCTTATCTTATCTTAGTTGGGCCTACCGAGGTTTCCTTTCCTCTGTAGTTTTCCATCCTTTCACTTATTCGTCAATGAAGATGACTGCCACAAGTTGGGTAATTTCTTCGATCGAATAGCCTGAAGTCTTTTAGTTTCTTGCACTGTGATATGGTTTTCAGGCCCTGATGTCAATTTTGAACCTAAATAAATAAATGATATTATTTTTTAAAGTTTACGCCAACACTACATTTTTTTTATTTTGAGATCTTTAAACAAACCCAAAAAGTTTTTGATATTTTTATACAGACTAGCCCAACTACAAACCATTTTTACATACCGATAAGTACAACCACTAGCTAAACTTTTCTCCCTTTTTTTTCTAGGTGGTAAACTCCGTGTCACTACACCAGATCAAGAAACAGTCTGGCAAGACGCTCCGCGCGTGGTTGGAGCTCGAGCACGGCCCTCCCAACAGCGAAGGCTTCTTGCGCGCGCAGAACAACTTCGTCGAGTCAGCTGCGGCGTACGCGCTTACTAGTTACCTGCTACAGTTGAAGGATAGGTGAGCTTGTAGTGAACTTTTAACCGGCAAACGTACGTCTTGTTGCTCAAGAATAAGGTTCAATTTCGTCAACACCACCAGCTAACTTTTTGCCCCACTGCTAGGACTCAAGTCTACTCTATAGATGGATAAGGAGAACGAACCATGAACAACTACACGGGCCCAGACAGGATTGGTGTTTCTTAACGACTATAAGCAACCGCAACCAACGATTTTATGTGCCTTCCGAAGCGCGGAGGAGCTCGAAATGATAAATTTTAGATCGCCTATCCGATGAAAAGAACTTTGCGTAAGTTGCTTAACCTTAGCAATCTCAGGCCGGGCGTTTACTACTGCGCTAATGAGCTCTTCAATCATCATCATAAGGTTCAATTTATGATGCAGTAATTACTGATGACTTATAAAGTTCGTCGAGTCTGCTGCGGCGTACGCGCTATATCGAAAGAGTCTCAGCAACCAATATTAGGACCTACAAAAACTTATGCGAACAGCTGAAATTTATCTTGTATCATTTTATCAAATACATTAAATCCAAGATACAAAAGATAACATTCGGCTAGTTATTAATAAAATTAATTCTATATCTTTTTATATTATATGCAATCAGTGATATAATAATACGATATGTAAAAATGTTCGTACCAGGGAAGCCGCAAAATAAACTTATTGAACCAAATCAACGAGTCTTGCCATACATGTTAATAAAACCAATTTAAATATTAACACGATATCACGTCATCCGTTTTATTACAGTTTATATGCCATGATTAAAATGACTTTACTTATTGTAGTGTTAACAATATTCCCCAATAGATAAGCGCGTGCGCCCTTATATATAGCGATGATAAATGTCACAGCTGGAAGCGCACTTCACGCGGAAACTTCAACTACCAAGATTGCCAGTTCCTCAGAACTGGCAATCTTATCTCTAACTCGGATCACAATGATGTTAGTAACATTGTTGTTATGGCGACGAGACTTAGATAATGGTGGCTAGCCAGGCAGACTTAAAACGAGACCTTCTACTAACCGTGTTTTTTTTTGTTGTCGCAGGCATAATGGAAACATTCTGTTGGATAGTGCAGGCCACATCATTCACATCGACTTTGGATTTATTTTCTCAATATCGCCCAAAAATTTGGGATTCGAAAGCTCACCATTCAAGGTAAGAATGAGAAAAGTTTTTTTCCTATTTATTGATACAGTGATATAGGTTAGAAACTTGTAGTAGCGGGTTATTAATCATTCTATGAATTGATATAAAAGAAAATTAATTGATGTGCAGTAAAATATTTGAATTTATAGATTGTAATTGTAGACATAAGTAAATTTTATATAATTTTTGTTGCGAAATTAAAATAAATTGTTGATGGCGTAGTTGACATTGAATATGACTCCTGTGCCTGTGTAAGTAAGTAAGCGTTGACGGTATTGATAAAATTGCACGGGTCAGTGTGTCGAGAGAGTGCGGTTTAAAATTTCGCTGATGGAAATATTTTCAATGCTTTTGCGAATTATAAAAAAAAAACATCGGTATCATCGTCATCATCATCAGCTCATTTAATGGCCCACTGCTGGGGCACGAGCCTTTCTTATCGATGGATAGGAAGAACGGGCCACGAATCACCACGCGTGTCCGGTGCGGGTTGGCGGTTGTAAACGACTGCTAGTGCAGCCGGGAACGGCTTTACGTGACTTCCGAAGCACGGAGGAGCTCAAGATGAGATTTTTTTTAAAACCTATTCGATGACCGGACTTTGAAAGTTGCTTAACCTCAACACTCGCTCGAATATTGATATTAGTAGGTTGTATTTAGCGTTTTATACAGGTTGTAAATTAAGTCACCAAAGTAATTTACAAAAAATAATAAAGTGCATTATGTTGTTTGCAGCTAACGCAAGAGGTGGTAGAAGTGATGGACGGCGAGTCGTCGGACATGTTCGGCTACTTCAAGATCCTGATCCTGCGCGGGCTCATCGCCGCGCGCAAGCACTGCGACCAGATCATACACATAGTGGAGCTCATGCGCATGGGTCAGTGGCTACTTTGCTCAGTTACAAGCCTAGTAAGCCCGACCAGGCATTTGTGCGTTGTAAATGAAACTCTAAAAGTATTATATTAAAGTCATCATCGGTCAGCATCTATATAATACTTTTAGGGGTGTTATAAAACCCTGTCGGAGCATTATGGGTTGGTAACCTGGTCTTCAAATTCTGCCTCGAATCTGACCGAATGGCGACCAACTTAATACTTGTTTTTGAGGCCAAGCTGTGCAGCTGTTTATAGAATACTACATTTAGTGAAATTACAGGGTATAAAGAACCATAGGAACTGCTGAACTCTGAACAGTTACAGGATCGGTAATATGCGTGTGATACCGTCGGTGTTGCAAGCAACATTTTAGGTGTGGTATACTATGTTATGTTACCTTAGTATCCTTCGGCCTTTGTACTGTTTTTATACTGTGAAATAACGATTTATTCAATAACTAACGCGTTTGTGTATCTCTGCAGGCGGGCAGCTATCCTGCCTTCGAAGCAGCAGCGCAGTGGCGGGTTTCCGCGCTCGTTTCCACGCGGGTCGCACCGAGCCGCAGCTGCAGGCGCTGGTCGAGCGGCTAGTACGCGGCGCGTTGCACTCGCTGTCCACGCGCCTCTACGACAACTACCAGTACTACACCAACGGCATCCTGTAGCCGGTGAGCGCTACGGCCGGGCTCACTGCTACGAGCGCTACGGCCGGGCTCACTGCTACGAGCGCTGGGCCACGCGGCCGCACCGACAGTACTACAGGTATTTGTAGCCAGCCTGTGTTACGGCACAAGAGGACGACTGCGTGGAAACTGCTACGAGTACTATAACAACGGCACTCGGGTATCACTTGCGTGTGCGGGCGCGTACGTAAGGCTACGAATACTACACCAACGGAATTCTGTGGCCGCCCACCGCTACGGGCGCGTACGTGACAACTACTAATGATAACTAAGCAATACTAATTAAGCTCCATACTCATAGAAACTTAATGTCAGTAATTAATAAATAAAAATATGTATTGTATTTAGTATAAATCCCTTGGTTTTACTAATATAGTATGAAGGGTATGAGTAGCTCCATGCCTGAAAAAAATATTTTTATTTTTTGTATTGAAAAAAACACTTAAGTAGTTTTTTTTTTTTAAAACAGAATAGAATTGAAGGGCTGGTACTCAGATGAGCTATTGCACCATACACGGCGATCAAGATGACATACAATTCTTATGCCTTTCGGTGCCGCTTTGCATGTGGCAAGCTTTGGAAATTTTGAATTTTCGGTATGTGATCTTTCAAATCTTTGATGTTATTTTATGAAGTTATTTACCGCTTTCATTATAAAAATATTATTGAAATTAATCACGGATAAGATAAACAAGGTTGGAAAGGCCCACATTGCGTGACAGGCGCGCTGCTACTATGATTAGACAATCATACTTCAACTGATTCGCTTGCAGTCGTGTTTAGAGTGCGTTGGAGAACAGAGCTGCGCTAAATATTGCTTAAAATGCCGTGTTGTGCAATAATTACATGTA
Organism: Eudonia lacustrata; assembly: GCA_947562085.1. NCBI lineage: Eukaryota > Metazoa > Arthropoda > Insecta > Lepidoptera > Crambidae > Eudonia > Eudonia lacustrata. Next base: position 5,613,724 of record OX387315.1, on the reverse strand, counting down.
GGACAAAAAGTCAGACCTCAAGTATTGATCGAGGAGACATATCTTTTCATCGGTAGGTGAAAACAATGTTTAACTAAAAAGTGTGTTGAATACTATGAAATTCCTTACTACTACGACATTATTGAAAAAAGTTCAAAATAATTATACATTGCTTGCTTTGCATGCGTGAGTCAACGCAACGACCGTGTTTATCCGAAATGTATTGCATCCTTTACAATTCACCCACTGTCGCTTTGTTGCTTGGCTCTCGTATTGCATTACTTATCGATAATGTCGTGCTTAATTATGGTTGGACAAAATTATCGATACTGTATTTTATAATAATGATTAGGCGCTTCATATATACGTTTAATAAATATTGTTGTATGTTTATTACTGTGTCTTTATAACTTAAACATACATACTTAGTTATTTTTATTAATTAATTTTTATGTATAAAGTTTTACTCACGTTATTTATCTTAGGTTTCCCAAAGAACCTAACGTAAGGGAACAATGGATTGACGTTACCGGTTGAGAAAACTGGATTCCGACAAAGTCGAGTACTATTTGTTCCAGACATTTTAATGAAAATGATTTCATAATAATAAAACCCGTTGGTGAGAGGTCACGCACACTTAACCGTGCTAGTAGTAAGTAGTGTACCTGTTGCAGCGCGCTCTAAGGATGCTTTCACTCAGTTCGGGGGGTATATGTACTCTGGGCTATGGTCACCTCATGCAAACATTTTTTTTTTGAAAACGGTCCAGCTTCTATTTTGTTGATAGTACATAATATCATTTTTCATTTGCAAAATGTTAACATACACAAGGCGCTTCGCTGTAGGGTGCTATGATTAGCTCCTTTTGAACTTGCATGTCCTGTGAAGCGCTATGATTCGCTGCGTTTTAACTTGCGTATGTATGCGTAAGCTTGTGTCTATTTAGTGCAAGAGTGGTAGTGCGGCAAGCCGGCGACAGCGGTTCTCGTACAAAATGTGGATGATCGCCTTTCTAACCTTATTTAACTGTTCTGTGAAATAAATACTCATGTAACTAAAATAAATTAATAAACACTAATTAATAAACACGTACTAAAAATATTATTTTAAATAATTTTTATTTTGAAAATTATATGGTTTAACCATAAAGAAATATTGGAAAAAATATAAAAACATGTATTAAATAGTTAATGTAAAATACATTTGTGGGAACTAATAATGAAATACGTTTATACTAATACATAACAACAAAAATTATGTGCAAGAAAGACAATAACAGTAAAAGTAACGTCAGAATTGTACGTTAGTTAATTTAAGACTAATAACTATTTACAGCTCCTATATAACTATGATATATTAAATATTACTATTTACTACTATTATAATTATTTTCTATAACTACTTATACAAAAAACGACTAGCAGAGACCATCGTCAAAGTCCTATTAATCCGAGTTCAGCATTGACGCGTTAAAATCAACAAATTCAATATTCCCTTTGTCTATATCTGCATCGTTAAGGAGACCATTGAAAATGTCTTCGTTTGTCGCTTTTCGACAAAATTTGCGCGAATGCTGTTCTCGGATTTTCTTGAAGTCTTTGCCTCTTTCTTTTTTTTCTTCGTGTTTTCTTGGCTTCCGATGCCTCTTCAGATAATTTGCCAGTAGGCATAATATTGAAGTGTTTAATAACTTCAGCACCGTACAGTAAAAGATTGTGAACACTCGAAGGCATGTGATACCAGCCATAGAGCTCCGCATACAATTCTGGTGTTTGGCGCGCATGGTTTTTAAACGCCTCAACATTTATGGGGTCCCCACAGGCCATCACACGCAAAAGTGTTACAAATCTTTGGATCAAATTAGGATCCAAGCCTGTAATAGCTGCAGTTCTGGCAGGATTACCAAAAATGTCCTCGCTGTGTTGTCATCGTTTGTGTTTGTGGTTTCGGAACCTGAAACAAAAATCATAAATTAATCAAAACTAATCCACAACTTTGCAAAGAATAAAACTACCTAACGTTATTTGAAAAAAATAAGGTTTAAGAACAACAACTGTTATCATAACTCACCTTGTTCAACGATGTCTACTAGGAGGCCCATTTCATCACGGAACTTCTGCTGTATGGTTTGTTTTCTACTCTTCAAAGACTCTTTGCTGCATCTCTGGTTTGGCATGTTTTAAAGTCCAGTCTATACGAAATATGGAGTAGGCACTCCAAGCATGAAGTGTAGATAAACCATCCTGATATAATATCTGTTGAAACAGGTCATCTGAAAAGAAAGCGAATTAATAAATAAAAAGATACACAGCATTACGGTAATCTAAAATTAATTTATCAAATTATTCAAAACTTACTCGTGAGATCTTCTCCAACTTATTCATTTCCGAAGGGGTATGAAACAGGTTTTCTGAAAAGAAAGTGAATTAATAAATAAAAAGATACACAGCATTACGGTAATCTAAAATGAATTTATCAAATTATTCTAAACTTACTCTGAGATTTTCTCCAACTTATTCATTTCCGAAGGGGTAGGCTTTACAGATGTTACAAGTCTGCGTTGAGGTATTTGACAGTTGCTAAGTGATTTTACCATCTATCATGGTCATAAGCATTGAGTGCTTAACAGTATGACTTCCTTCCTTAATAGACGGTTCCAGTGCTGTAATCTCAGCTTCGATCAAAGCCTGTTCTTCCTTAATATTTAATTAATTGGTTTTCATTTGCAAATTTGAAATAGAGCGGTCTGCAGAACAATGTGGAAGATGGCTTTGAATCCTCCCATAACTTTTCTTCGCCACAAACTAAGCGCAGAGACACAAAAGAACACATAAAATTGCTGGAATCATATTCACCCACCATAGTTTGTTTGTACGAACTTTGCCCTGAAGCACCATTAAAGCCCCCACTTACATATCAGTGTTAGCTCTTTGCCATCTAGCGAAGATTCCAAACGCAGGAATTTCCCAAGTCTAGGAACAGTTTGGTCCAAAATCGCTTGAAGCTTTACTTTCACCCCTCTTTCGGTGATTTTTATGGTGTCTTTTGGTGGGTAGCAGTCCTTCTTCGCCTCTAAGATAGCAGTATATGAAGGATATAGCGGTATTCCATCTTCTTTTGTACAAGCTCTCAATGTTGTATACTGCCATTTTGAAAGCTTCAATATAGTCAGAATACCTAAAGCTTTATCAGCGGAATATATGGGCATAGTTTTCTTAGACTTCAACAATTCCTTTATTTTTGTAGCCTCTTCGAGATGCTCTGTAACCAATTTTATTATATCTGCTACATTCTTGTTAGCTGCACTTTATCCAGTTGATTATGCAAGCCTTTCAGTGCTATGCGTTAGGAGGTCTACCACTCTTATTCTCTTCTGTAGCTGGCTTAGCTCAGAGAACATTTTTTTTGGGTCACAACAGTTGATGTTCCAACACTGCACGTCTCCCGTTTCTATGATGTTGATGCACCTTCACTTACACCGAAGTCAGAACTGAATGGTTGCTGCTCTTCTAACACTAAACATGGTGTCATCTTTTCCTTCATGAACTCAGGCCATTTTATGTCTTCTTGTAGCCATGTCTCATACTTTTTTATGAATGTATGTCTCGTGCGATTACACGAGATCCATTTGTTCCTCAACAATTGAAACAATTCTGTCAGACTTTATGTGTGTACATAAGTCTGACAGAATTGTTTTGAATTCTTTATTTTCATTTTCTGACAAATCAACGGCATTGAGAAAAACTTCAAATAATACACTGGGCTGTGAGAAACCGCCCTTGTTTGCCACAAACATAAAAATATCCAAATTGGTACTAAAACCTTCCACCATAACACGAAAACAAATCGAACGTAATATGTATAGTAGTTAGCGCGCACAAGTGCAAAGAGCTACTAAGTGAAGTTAGCTTAAACGTCCCTATTTATATTACTACTACCCTCATTAACGCTCGCTATCCCATTAGGGCTTATGTTATTAGTACTTAATTAAAACTTAACAATAATGACGTTGATTAACAAATGAATTACTTCGTGAAATGAATTTTGTAGTAAAATGTAAATAATCAATATCGTTTTTTATTATTTTCATTATAAAAGTCATTAGCAGGTTAATAACTAACGACAATATCAGTTACTGGTTGGTTACTTCATTTAATAGAATAAAATTTTAACCATATAATTTTCAAAATAAAAATTATTATTATCATCATCATCATCATCATCATCATCAGCCTATACTAGTCCACTGCTGGACATAAAATATCCGTAGTACGTATTTATTCCTAGGTATATGAGTATTAATTTACATACTATTTTCATATTGAAAGCGGTAAATTAACTTCATAAAATAACATCAAAGATTTGAAAGATCACCTACCGAAAATTCAAAATTTCCAAAGCTTGCTACATTTAAAACGGCACCGAAAGACACAAGAATTGTATGTCATCTTGATCGCCGTGTATGATGCAATAGCTCATGTGAGTACCAGCCCTTCATTTCCATTCAGTTTAAAAAAAATCACTTTAAGTGTTTTTTCCATACAAAAAAAATATAATACATATTTTTATTTATTAATTTCTGACATTAAGTGTCTATGAGTATGGAGCTTGATTTTTCAGACAACTGTGCTACGGCCACGAACGACTAGTACGTGACGTATATACGCTAGCAAGACAAATGTAATGTGTGAGTTGAACTTTTGAAAGGAGAAACCTCTTTTTATTCTTCTCGGTTTTGTTATCGGCATCAGATTCGAATATCGACAGTTACGTCTAATGATAATCTTTTTTTTCTTTTTTTCGAAAAAACAAGGCAAACGTTAGTTGTAAAACGACCGAGAAGCTTAAACCTAAGTGAGCGGCATTAAAAAACTCAACCGCCAGGCTGACCGAATACAGGGCGATTTTTAATAATTTAATGTATTATTAGGTTATGATTGTAATTCTACTCAATAAAACAAACAACTTTTAGTGTAGCAATTAAAATGGCAAAAATTGTCCCACGGTTAGTTGTTTTGATGGATATCCAAATCACTAGCGCCAAAAATAGTCCAACCGTTAATAAAGCATCCTGTATTTATCTCTCCTAGGCGCATTAATCGTTGGCTATATTGTTGTCTTTAGTTGAGTTTCTACTGCGACCAATACGATAAAAGTATTATCGCCAATAAAATAATTTTAGTTTTACTTGGACTAGCTAGAAATGTATATTCCTATGAAAGGAATGTGTCAGGTGTTATTTAGTGAAGTCAAACAAATTGTTACTCTAAAAAAAAATTGAGAATTTAGATAGTGTGTGTGATCTGATTTCAATATCTTGTAAGTACTCAAGAATCCTATAATTCATTTATGCTTTGTAAATAATTGTTGTCACTGTTTTTTAAATAAAATGTAACGTGAAATTACTAAAGGCAGCTGTTATTGCTAAGAAAATAATATTAAATCATACAAAAAATTACATCACATTTTTTTAAGGCTTTTGTTAATTTCTATTGTTATGTCAAAGTCGGTACCGATATAAAGAATATATCAGACAATACCCAGAGTATTGTCTGTTCTATGTGATAGGTGATGTAGCGAACAGAATACCGATAATGTTTAGTGCGTAAAAAATTGCTTTGTGTAATTTACAATTGATTAGTGCCATAACCCGTCGTCACTCGCTGTACCTTTGAAATAAAACAGCTTAATTTGCTCAATCATGCCGACAAGTCATGCTATCGAATCATTCTTCTGACCCGTCCATTGTAGTCACCCTGTAGCCACCTCTAAAATTCTGACTTATTTATCACAAATTAATTTCATATGTAAAATTTTAGTGAGCGCGAAGGAATATTATACGATATTCGGAAATCTGTAATGTAAATATTTAATTAATTAATGTGTATAATTTTCGCAAAGAGAAGACTGATTGTTCAGGCATGAAAAAGTGGGCTAGTTTTAAGTTTCTTCTTATCTTTTTTATTTTAAGTTTTGCCCTGTATATTGAAATTAGTTGTATATTATAAAAGATCTACTGTTTCAATATGCGCGTAGGAGAAATGCCAAGACGTCGAAGGAAAGTGGCATTTCTATATTATAATTTTGAATTTGTTTAATATCCGCTAGTTAGGCATTTGAGACACCAAATAAATTAGGTGCGTCTATGGAAATTGAACAAGAGACATATTAAGTGAGTTTTTAAATAAATTTATCTGTGTTGTATGAGACGTGTTGTTTCGGTGTTGTAACGCGCTGGCGGCGAGAGATTGTTATAGGCTGTCGCTAGATAAAGGATAAATACATTAACTGTAATTATATTAACATTATTATGGAACCAAAGAGTTCCGCATGTTGAACGAATTAATTAAAGTTGACTAAAAGTATAATTCAATATTCCTTAAACGTGTAACGCGACCTGGTTAAGATAATCGTATGTATTTGCTTAGAGTAAATGGAGTGAGAAGTTTGTTGCCAAATTTTAAGCGATGATTCTTACGTACGTACGCTAAACAGAGCTTCTATTTTTCGATCTACTCACGATATTCTGAATGTTCACTTTTTGTAATAGACATCCCGAATGAGGAAAATAATGTATCTGGATTGTGATTCTAAGCCGTGTCCTTTAATTTTTATTATGATAGTATAAAAAGGAATAACCAAAAATGACACGCTGGATATTTTGTAAAGCGTAAACATTTTTTTAACTTCCGAATTTATAATAATTGTTAGTAAATGTGCAGAACTTTTTTACTATTTTACTAGCTAGTATAATCACAACACATTCTTCGGTTTCGGTTCCTGATTATGTAATACAACTTTGTGACGTTAGAAAAAGTCTAATTGCGGTACTCAGAGACGTCAATAAACATTAATATTACTTAGTGTTTATAACGTGTCATTACAAAAGAGTGCTTAGGTTAAAGACTATATTACAATGAAAAAAATGTAATCTTCATGTCTATTGGCCTATCCTGAGTGCAGCAGTAATACTCTTCTTATTTTAAAACGCTAACTAAACTTGATTTAAAATTGATGCTATCACAATCAGAACACTGTTAATCAAGGCAGATAGAACCAGGTTTAACTTTAGCCGTTGTGGAATTACACGGTATGTTGTTTCTGTCTATAAATGGATTTGTGCTATCTTATTTCGTTTTGTGATGATTGCTTTGAGCTATAGGTACGTTTTTATTTCTTTTAGAGATACTCTTTGTCTTGAATATAATCTGAAATATCCATGTGTGAGTAACGTTATGCGGCGTGAATGATCATTGTGAGTCGTTAATAATGGATATGTAGATAGGTTATGGTTATATCTGATGTTACCTTTTAATATTTCATTCTAAAAGGTAATTTATAGTCGCACGTATTGTTTGCTAGTTAAATAAAGTTAAATCTGTAAATAAATGTTTTCGCTTATATAATTCACGATTATTCCGGAATAACAAAATATATTGCCTCCGATGTCCAGAAATTGATATAATATCCTCAAAAATTAAACTTATTTATCAACATGTGTACAGGTAATTGTAAGTAGGTACTGTAATGTTTATCTTAATTTTTTTTAAATATACATATATCATGATTTTTAATTTGTATTTCTATTCCAACTCTTCCGATCTTCTATTGCAATTAAAAAGTAAGTATTAGTATTTATACACTTTATTACATGGTACTATTTCCTCTTCTTCTTTCCAGATTTCGTCTTGTGTTTGAGTTTCTGTTTAATCTTATCTTTGCGGAGTCGTTCCTTCACAATCTGTTGTTTGTTTCGGAACTCCTTCGATGAACCTTCAGCCTTCTTTTTGGCAATGCGCTCGTTGTGTTTCACCCAGTGTGGACGGAACTCTGACACTGCAATATAAACCATTTATAGTAAGTCAATAGATAGCTTGCAAAGGAATTTTGAGAAAGGCAAGTAACTTATTCTATTAAATAAAATGTAGATAATAATAATACATATAAACACAACACAATATTATGATTGGTAAAAAAGGTAGAATAATTGACCAAATATGCATTTAGCATTTTACTTTGTGTGTGCCTTTTTTTGTGGCACATACACACTGAAAAGTAGATAGATTTGCCAATTTATGAAGAAATGTTCGTTTTTAACAAATTAATATTCGTATTTAGTGATGCAACAGGTTTTCATTGTTGACCGCTATTCTATTTCTAGTGAAAATATTTTTTCACTCATCGACGTTTTTCTCCGTATACCCTCAAAATAAAAGTATGTAAATAGAGAGGAGTGCGCAGACCACGGACTTTTGTCCGCTTGTTGTGCTACTTTCAGTTCTTCGTGTATGTGCGTTAGTCGATAAAATTGTAAGCGATGTAATCGGACAAGAAAGTTCGCGGAAAAAAGTCCGTCGTCTGCGCAATGCTTATTATGTATTGTTTTACTACAAGACATTCATCTCACCTAATGGTAAATGACAATAAGACCGAAACTGTATACGCCCTGTACCCAGAACCCTCAACTACTGAGGAGTTGATTTATAACATTGTGTGATTGATGCTACAGCGACATTTTAAAGCCCTTTCACATTACCAATTTTTATTTGCTTTTCAATCTTATTACAATGGTCTTGCGTGGAGTATTGCTCGCACATCTGGGACGGTTCCGCAAAGTACCTTTCGATGCCTTGGACATATTGCAGCGTCGCGCTGAACGCATTATCGGCAATGCAGAAGTGGCAAATACGCTTGAATCTCTGCAATTGCGTAGAGATGTTGCGTCACTCAGCGTGTTTTACCGCTTATACCATGGCGAGTGCTCTGAAGAGCTCTTTGACCTCATCCCACCTCCCTTTGCTGCTCTTCGGAGTCACCGCTTCACTGTCTCAAAGTTCCCATCGCGCACAAAAAATTTTGGTGACTCGTTCCTTTGTCGCACCTCCAAAAGATGGAATAGTCTACCAGCACACGTTTTCCCTCCTTCCTATGATATGGCGTCCTTCAAGAGAGGCGTGAAGAAGCACTTTGTGGGCCGCCAGAGTGAAGTTAACTGATGCTACGTTTGTTTCCACGCTGCACCAGTTATCTTCGCGTCTGGACTCCATTTCCACTTAACATCAGGTGGGATGGAGTAATTTGCCGAGCTAACTATAAAAAGTAATAATAATAATTTGGTGGTTAAATAGCTGCCATTGTCTTCGAAAGGTTTTAACCTGAAAGTGGTTAGAGATAGACTAGAGGAACTCTACCACTTCAGCTGTGAAGCTGTTACTCACCCGGTTTCTTAGTGTTAGCAGAGCGGTGTGTCTTTATAGTTATGGTCGGGCCGAGCATTCCGCTTGCGCCAGTCGTCGTAGACTAGAGGCAGTCTATAGACTACAACGGTAAATATTCGGTTCTAGTTTCGATACGAACTCTTCGGGGAATCCAATACAAACCATCTGACGATGTATTGATCACACGGCAAGTTTGTCCCTCCAAAAATGTCCAGTGTCAGCAAACTACGAAAAAAACAAGCATCGGTTAAACGCCATCACTCACCGGGTTTCTTAGTGTTGGCAGCGGCGTGAGCGTCTTCATAGTCGTGGTCGGGTTGCGCGTTCCGCTTGCGCCAGTCGTCGTAGCGGCCGCTGCGGAACGAGGCCGGCACGCGGCCGCCGCTCTCGGTGCGGATCATCTTGCGCCCGCCGTCCTTTGAACGTAACCATTATAGTTAATACAAAATGTTTTCATACAAAAGTAGTTCCGTTTAATAATCACAGATGGCGTTGCGATGTATGAAACTGAATCGCGCTATCAAGATTTCTATAGAATTATATAACTTATGTAAAAATGTTTTCGATCACTAATATAAAATCATACGTTTACAACGGAAACTTTGATTTGATTGAAACTCCACCCACACCCACAGCTACCTATTGTTCTATACAGGCAATTCAGACTTTACATTTCATGTCAGACTGCGTGCTGCCGTACGGTTTCATATGAATCCTTCTGCTGTGAATACAGACAATAGAAATTTCATTGTTTGTAGAACGGATCTGGCGACGCCAGCTGCACGACTGTTTTAATATGGAACTCAGTGCAAACGTGCGGCAGCCGTCCGACAACAAACGTCTAAATTGAAAAGCCCTAACCCTCTTACCACAAAACCACCACAAAACTACTACCACAATAGTGCCAATGCCAAGATGAGCCACGCCACACTAACTTTAGCCATCGTTTATCCCTTAGAGATAAGCTCACCTTTGTATATGTCATGTGTAACGTGTGTTTAAATGTAATTTCTTTGTACAATAAAGGATTAATCAATTAATCGTTTTGTGGTAAAGCAGAAAGTGCCTAAAGTATGTAAAAAGTGGTAGTACATACCGGGTCGTGTCGCACCATCTTCTTGCGCTTGCGGTCCCAGCGCAGCTGGTTGGTGCGCGCGCGCGCCGCCTCGCCGCTGTCCGCGCCCATGTCCATCTCCGCGGAGGACGCGCCCGCGTTGAAGTTCACCGCCATGCTGCAAAACAAACGATTTTTAAATTAGACAACATCACATACATTGTTCTGATCCCAAGGTAAGAAGCTAAAGCACTCGTTTTATGGAAATCCGAAACGACGGTATGAAAACCCACACAGACCCGACACAATATCGAAAATATTGTTTTCGACATAAGGGTTTGGCTTTTGAGGTACTCCCGGGTCCGGGTTTGGCTTCTGAGGTACTCCGGTCCGATTCCCGGTCGGGTGACCGGGAATCGAACCCGGGGGTACGTCAGAGAGAACCTCAGAGTTACCGCACACGGCTACGGGGAGGTCGTCAAAATTGAAATGAAATGATATTAAATATATTTGTTACAATTTAATTTTACGCAAATAAAAAAAATACAATTTGAAAAAAAAACAAGTGTTGAAAAAAAACAAAATAGGTAACTATTCAAAACTTATTCTTTGTTTATCTGTAAGACTCATAATATACAAAAGTATAGTTTCTTATAATCGTTATTGTTTGCAAATCTTACTGATTGTCCGCATTTATTATCACTCACTTTTTATATAATATAGCTGTGCCCCGCGGTTTCACCCTCGTTCTATTAGTCATAGCGTGATCTAATATAGCATATAGCCTTCCTCAATAAATGGACTATTTAACACAAAAATAATTTTTCAATTCGAACCAGTAGTTCTTGAGATTAGCGCGTTCAACCAACCAAACATACAAACAAACTCTTCAGCTTTATAATATTATTAAGTATAGATGAAATTTATATATAACATTGTGTTGTTGTATGTTATGTGAATTACGGGTGAATTTCGACCAAGTACCAATAGAACATATAAATTGAGCTTACCCTGTTTCTGTATGTAGATCACTCGCTTCATGAGGTATATAGTTCTCGTCGCGAACGACTTCTTTCCTCTTTTTCTTCGATGTACCGTCGATATTTACACCTACCAGTTTACCTTCGGCCTAAAAAAAACAATACATATGTCAAAACAGAATTATCAAGACACCTTAAAAATAGCATCTGATCAATATTAAGTCTTTATCCGCCGTGGTGGTCACTGACCGGTGACCGACAAACAATACATTTTCTATTGTCTGGTTTTGCGGAAGTCAACGTGTTAAATTGATTGATGCAACGTGGTTATAAAAATCTTATTGTTAAAGAAAAATAAACCTAATTGTTATGCTGTTAGAGTATTTTTTTGACTAACCTAAATAAATAATTTTAAATTAACCAAAATACTTAAATGTGATTGTTTTTTGATTATTGAATAAGCTTTAATTTGGTTACGTACCTGAAGTTTTTTGTTCTCTCTTGTTTTTTGGACAGCTATGCCGTGCGCACGCTTTTTCGCTTTCATAGCTAAATACATGGGTGAATCGTTCTTCGTCGACAACTCTAATATTGTCTGAAATTAAAGATATGAATTATGTTATAAGGTGGCCATAAATTAATTGCATATGAATATAAATGTTATTTACTTAAAAGTATATTTTTATTATCATTAATCAGTCAAACAGTAAAGATAATTGTCAATTTATACACTATGTTTTGAGGAATTCGGAAAGTTAATTTCCAAAATACAGAAGCAACATGATACAATACAAGCTGATTACACAACTATTCTGTGTGTTTTTATACATTTGCGAGACTGAGTGATTTTCAAGTTATCTATAGTATGTGCACACAGATCTAAGTCACCCCCTCAGGCGTGCAGATGTTGAACTGCTTAGCTAAGTCGAGAAGAGGCTTGGCCTAAAAGGAACGGGTACGTCTCAAGGGCGGATTCCTAGCACTTGACATATTGTTGACTTAATATCAGCGTATCATAGAGTTCTATTGAAAAAAGCAACATTAAGAACTAGAAGAGAGTAACCGCGGGTCGTGCTCATTGGCGTGCACTTGGAGAAGCCTATGTCCAACAGTGGACTAGTGCAGGCTGATGATGATGATGATGTTGGGAAAATGAGCTAAATGAAATGAAAAATGTATTGAAATCACTTACCCCCTTAGGCGTGTAGTTCTTCAGCTGCTCTGCTAAGTCGTTGTTGTTGTTCCCGGATTCGTCCAATAGAAACGGGTGCGTCTGCGTGGGCACAATCGTAACTTTGGCGCGCTTATTGGCCTCAGCGGACGCGGACTCCCGTCACTTTGTGTTGTAGCTTGATACCACGTGGCATACAGCGATCGAAAATAAACTATTTACTAAAACTTACCCCCATAGGTACACCCATAGGCGTGTAATTTTTCAGCTACTTGGTTAAATCGGTGTCATTCTCTGCGGCTTGGTCTAGATGGGTACGTACGTGACTTTGGTGCTTTGTTAGTCTGAGAAGGCGGATTGGCGACTAAATACGGTGTGGAATATACCAGTCGACCAGCTAGTATTGGGAGAATGAAAAACGATTTTTAATATAAAAAATGGGAAATACAAAAAAGTGTTGAATGTTGTAACCCACCCCCTTAGGCGTGTAGTTCTTCAGCTGCTCTGCTAAGTCGTTGTTGTTGTTCCCGGATTCGTCCAATAGGAACGGGTGCGTCTGCGTGGGCACGAACGTTGCTTTTGCGCGCTTATTAGCTTCTGCGGACGCGGACTCCCGCCATTTTATGTACTGCTGCCAACCGCGGGCGCAGGTGCGAGCTGCCTCTTCCTAGTAAATTCAAGTATTAGCTTATTACTGCTGTCCCGAAACATGACTAACCTCGCCGTCATCATTAAAAAAAACGATTGCGAAATGCACGTTGGTGATAAAAAACCAGCCCCCCGACCGCCTAACCGATCGCTTTGACTACGCGTATAGTTTATGACGTCATCTTGCCATCTCGCATCACTTATGAAAGCAATATCAAAAGCTAAAAGCTATAGCTTTCGATATTGCTTTCATAGGCGGCACGAAACGACAAGATGACGTCATAAACCACACACGAAGTCAAAGCGATCGGTTAGGCGGTCAGGCCCCAGTGCTTTGCATTGAAAAATTCAAAACACACTTTACTTGAGTAAAGTTTTGTCGATTCCCAGGTCAGCCTAGGAATTTAACCTAGGAACTCTGTCTATCAGGCCGAGCATTTTGCCCCTCAGCCAGCGACTTTTTTTCGTCTTTCTTTTTTTTTGTTATAGTAATGTATTCGAACTGGTAAACACGTCAATGACATATTTTATACAAACTATGCCAGCCACTTGTGTGCAGGTATTTGACCAGTAGGCCTAGCACGAACTTCTATCGAAATCGTGTCGTTGCGTAAAAGAGGAATGTTGTATGAAAATAGGTACAGCGCCACAACTTTCGTAAATGGAACTAACAATTGACAGACGTCATTTTATAATTATAAATTCACTCACATTGCAAGAGTTAACGTTTACTTCGAAGAAGCAGAATAGTGCTAAAAATAATGACCTTATTTTCAAGAAGGCTTGAAAAAAATATGAAAAATGTTTATTTCGCTATCTTAAACATTTACAATTACATTGGGTTGGTTGGAACCTTTGCTATACTTGCAAAACTTTTGCTCAAGATTCCGCTCTTCCATGGATTAAAAAATAATGTTTGTAGATAACAAAAGTAACATGATACTAAATGAACTTACGATCTCCGAGTGGTTCTTGTCCCACGCTACTACGTCTTGATGTCGCAGTTCCAGTTGGCCTGTAGGCAGCGAGCCCCAAACGCCACTGGGGCAAGCCTCTCCTTTCTCGCTCACCTAAAGAAACAACTAGCTTATAGGACTTCTCGGCGGAAAAAAAGGTTTTGGTAGAATCAACAGCTAATTTTAAACCTTTATCCTTGTAATACAAAACAGTGTTTAAAATTAAACAATGGCTTAATACGTGTTTAAAATATTGTGTCTCTGTCTAATAATACCAGGTAAAAAGTGACAGCATCTGTGCCCGTCCAGTCCCGCGCCATAGGTATAAACGTTCGGCGACCTTATGCACTACCGGTAGTGCATATGGCGCGCGAGGAGTGCATTGTCTAATTTAAGCTATCGTTTTGTGGTAAAGCAGTAAATGTCTAACACAAAAATCAATTCAGATTGTAAAATATTTATAATTTAATATAGTGATTGTCATCTCTAATTTTAAAGAGGATCAAAATATAGTGTTTTTTTTACTTGGAATGTTTTTGAAGCGCTCGTCAGGAATCTAGTACTATTACTGATCGAATTCACAAACCCGGGCTATGCATCGGAAAATCTGAAACACATTTTGCTCGACCTAGGACTTTCGGTGATCGTGTTAAGAACCCGATCCGATCCGAACCCTTCGGAGAATCTAGTAGGGCACGGGGACGCACACTTTTAAGTGTGCGATACTGTTCCCTCTAGAAAACCTCCGAAGGTGATTCGCCCCCAAAAAAGCCCGGTGACGCTGAAAATGACGTTTAAAACAATCAGCAATCTCTCAAAAAAAAAGTGTTAAGTACTTTGTCAATCGGCCACCGAGGCGTTAAAAAACACAAGGGACATAGTAAAACATTACACTGTAATATCGTGTAATAACACAAATAAGTAATAAATGGTTTTACTTGTGAGGGAAGCGTGAGCTCGGCGCCTAAGAACAGCTGCAGATCCAATAGGTGAGCGACGTCCTCCGCCGACGCTAGCGAGAACGCTCGCCCCGCCCGCCCCGCGCGCGCGCTGCGACCTTACGTACACATTAATTAATTAATTATCTTAATTAATGGCTTCACGTTTAGCATTTAATCAACTTCAAGTATTTTTTATTATTAGTAGTAACCCTACAATTGTACGGTAGATACAAATCAAAATGGAGTCTCACAACACGTGTCGTGTTATTACGGGAAGAGCTCGGGTGAAACTCCCGTACACACATACATTAATCTCAGATTTAATATTTAAATTGTTATTTCATTTTTAATCCTCTTTCTACTTATAAGATTAGGAGTAAGAAACATTCGGCTATAAACATTAAGACAAACATGCAAAAAAAGCAAGGAAAGTTAATTTTTGCTTCAATATTAAAAAAAATATCTTACTTCACTTGACTTTTATTTGTAGGGAGCAATTAAATGAAATACATTATATTCTGCGTATATTTTTAAAATATTTTTGATTTCATATACAACCTTATTTTTAGTTAATACGAAACCGAAACACAATCAAATATTTTCATTTAAAGAATCCGTACAAAAAAAAAAAAAATATCTTGAAAACTCACGAAGTTACAAGCTTTTTGTGCTGCCCCGTTGTGTGTTTTTAGTAGGGAAACTAAAACTAACATTGTATATGACGCCCTCAGACTAGGTGGAACGACGATCTTCGCAAGGTGGCTGGCAAGAGCTGGATGAGAGTAGCCGCGGATCGTGCTCAGTGGCGTGCACTTGGAGAGGCCTATGTCCAGCAGTGGACGTGTGTAGGCTGATGATGACATATATTTTCTAATTCAGTTCTGAATTTAATGAATCCTTGCCATCATTTATAAAATGTTCGGTTTAAAGGTATCCTGCACCAAGTCAGCAAGGAAGCGACTAGAGAGAGAATATAATCTCCTATAGTAATAAGGCTGCTGTCAACTTCTTACAAAGGTATGATGTGGTATAAAAGCGTTAGTATATACGTGGTATAAACGTGTAGTATAAGCGTGTGGTATAAACTTTCGCTTTTGACAGTACCAGCTTTCGGCAAACTTTTACTTAACCTCTTCACCACGAGCCTTTCCTTTTATGGATAGAAATAATACATAGAGAACGGGCCATAAAACACCACACGGTTAGGACCGTGTGGTGGTTTATGACTGTTTCGCGCGTATTAGTGTTTGTTAATGACTGCTAATGCCGCCGGGACTAACGGCTTTAAGTGCTTTCTGAAGCATGGCAACTTATACTTATCTTTTACTCACCCACTCTATGTACGAAGAGCTTAGGTTTTGCTGGAAAGTTGTAGTTGATAACAGTGTCGAGTGCAGGCAGATCCAATCCTCTTGCCGCCACGTCGGTCACTATTAGCACAGAGCACTTTTTGTTTGTGAAGCGGCCCAAAGCTATTTTACGAGCAGACGGGTCTAATCCGGAGTAGGCATAGGTGGACGATATGCCTGCCTTTTGGAGGATCTGTAAAATGTAATTATAGTAGATGTTTAGTGCTTGAGTATAGTTTAAACTATATTTTTTTATAAATACCTATAAACATTCTGCAAATAAACGGTATCTTTTATTTGCAGAATTGTGCAAAAGCACATATCGTTCCATAAACCACGAACATTTTATATGTGAAAGTATAAATGTTGAAATTTGTCCTCCTTTCACATAGTGAGGCAACAAGCATGAACGCAATTTCATAAACAGTGTTATAGTTTGTTGCAATAACAAATAAGAAGCAATAAGATTTACTTTATTTTGAAAAAAGTTAGTTAAGTTTTTATATATTTATATGCTTCAGTGGTTTATATTACACAATGTCTGTTGATAGAAAAATATGACTTTTTATTTTTCATTTAATAAATAAACAAAAGTAAAAATGTATCTCTCACCACTTCCAATTGTTTAGGGAAACAGCTCTGTTAAACTGTTTCTAAACATTGTAGCATCGACTTTCAAGACACTATAATATTAAAATTACGAATCTAAGCTCTTACCAAATGTAAATATTCAACATGGTGTTTAGTAGCAGCAAAAACAACAGCTTGAGGAGTTTTCGGTGTTAAAACCTTATCCAGCAACAGTAACAGAGCTGCCGTTTTCAATTCTGCCCTGACTGATATCCATCCAAGCCACAGAGTAGACGGCAATTTCCAATCAACATCCAATCTTATCAGTATAGGGTCAGACAGGCCGGCTCTAGCAAATTCAACTAGCATTTTGGGCATTGTTGCAGAAAACAACAAAGTTTGACGGCTGGATGGCAATCGAGCCACTATTTCTTGCAATTGCTCACCAAATCCCAGCTCAAATAGACGATCGGCTTCATCAAACACTACCACTTCTGTAATGGCAAATAATATCTTACAGGATTAACAAATACTTAGATAATATACAAGCTTTTGCTTTTTTATTAAAGCCATTATGTTGCTTATGATTGATTATATGATTATATGATTAAATTGAGGCAATTTTTTATTTATTCATTTTAAACAATGACATATTAAAACAAGGTAAACATAACAGAATAAAATAAAAAGTTGAGATGTGAGTGTGCAAGAAAAGTGAAAATAATAATGAACTTTTGTGAGGGAGGACTTTTGCTAATAAAGCTTACTTATGTTATCAAGTTTCAAGCTCATCTCAATACAGATGTGTAGGAATCGCCCGGGAGTTGCAACAACTATGTCTGGTGGTGTGCCAGACATCACACTGAATTGTTGGTCAATAGACTCTCCACCGAGAATTGCTGCCGATGTCAGGCTAGTGAACTTTCCCAGCTCCCGAACAAACTTGAGAGTCTGTGAAAATGCAAGATATTTAACAACAAGGTAGTAAATGTCGAAAAATATTAGAAAAATTCTCATATTAAATATAACTTAATAAATAAAGCAGTAATTGCACTAGTAGGAAACCACAAATTTGAACTATGGCTTTGGATCGCATTTAAAAACATATGAAGGAGATATTAAGGCACTTCATTGTTTCAGACAGTCACTGCTGGGTATAAGTAAAATCAAAATCATTTATTTCAGGAAATAGGAATTCTTAATTTGTATCTACAAAAAGAAAGTACTTACCTATTTTATGATAGAAAACAATACAAACACTGCATTACTTATTTTTTATAAACCTTCTTTTAAGACTTCTTAACAATTCTGTGCAAATTCTTAAAATAAATAAACATTAAAAAAACAATAAGTACCTGTAAAGCCAGTTCTCTAGTAGGAGACAAAATGAGAGCTTGAATATTCTTTCCCGGTAATGGTTTGTTGGTGGGTGCAGTGAGTTTCTCCAGTATTGGCAGCACAAAGCAGGCTGTCTTACCTGACCCTGTTCGGGCCATGGCCACCACATCTTTGCCAGTTAAAGCAAGTGGTATAGTCTGAAAAATAAAGGAGAGTAAATTCTTGTCTTTAAAATACTATTGACAAATAAATCTTTAAACAAAGTGGCAGAGATTTGTCTCAAATAGTAAAGCCTCAAAATTGCTGATCATAATTTATTATTCTGTTTGAAGATTCATTCAAGGGCCGTACATCTGTTGAGATACGAAAACACATGAAGGTAAGAAGCTAAAAGGTACACTGTTTATAACCCTAAAAACAAAAATAGAACTAACCTTTCTTTGTATAGGGGTTGGTTGCTTATATCCTCGTTTGGTTATGCCTTTTAAAACTGGAAAACCGAATCCCATGGACTGGAAACCACCAGAGCTCTTTTTCTTTTTGGATTCTTTCAGGGTATCGTTTACTGATACATCTTCAGTAGACGGTGCATCAAAACCTGGGAGATCATCTCCCAAATTTTTTGGCTTTAACATTTTGCTAAAGTTTTAAGCAGTATTATTTTAAATAAATTAAATTAAGTTAAAAAATTTACCACACGCCACTTAAACGCACATGTCCGTGTTTTGACGTGACAATGTGACATGAACATGACATAATTATGTTTTTTTATTATCGTCATAAAGGCAAAAGGATTATTATCATACAGCCATGTCTTCAATATTTTTTAAATTTACATTTAAAACCCTTTTATGCTGACGTTCACATTGGTTGTAAAATGAATAATAAATGATGGATGTGGTCATTTATTGGTATAAAAGATGATATGTCCTTGATACCTGTAAGTTTCAGATGGGTATTATCGATCACGATGGTGCATTTCCTGCACAGAGTGTATTTTCCATGTATTTACCGTCTTATTATTATTTTATAAAACAATGTTATGGTTATTACTTGTTGGGCTTCTAAGTACAACGTACAAGTACAAGGCTAGAGTGAATAAGACCTTTTTTGCTAAGCATGCTACCGTAGACCTACCTTGACATCAGGTGAGTTTATAATAAAACATAAAACTTACCTTTTTGATAAAAAAATATTTAACACTCTTTTTACCTTCGACTTTTTACTTTAACAATATCACACTTTTGAAAATCATTTTTATTATTCTATTGATGAGAATACGGTTGTCCATGAATTAAAATTTGTTACCTACCTACTTAATTCTTTCCATCGAAGTAAATAAGAGGGAAGTGATATTTTTTTTTAACATGGTTAATTACATTGATTGATGTTCGCCACAACCCCCTGTTAAATGATAAATGACCAATTTCCCACAGCTATTTCCTGTTTTCCATTGCTTTGCCCAACGACATAGTACGTCACAGTCGCTGCTCATGTCCAAGGTCTAAACCGGTTTGCTAAAAGGTAAAATACCTGTGCCCGAATATGAGTATTTTATGTTCGACGCTTAACGGTCTGTCATAAATTATTTGACATACCTATAAAATAATCAGTCGACTCCAATTGTATACGTTTCAATGCCAATTCATTATAATACAATCGAGTCCAATAATATTAAAACAGAATAGGACTCTGTCGCACTATTGTATTACAAAGGTTGACATGGCATATAAGTTAAGTGAAGTTACTTTGACAAGGTATGTATATAATGCTTATATTATTGGACTGTAAAACTTTAGTACTCCAAGCCGACTTTAATTGGGAACAGAGGCGACGAGTATCTTTCCGAACATGTAGATTCATTTGTTTTGTTCCGTTACGCACGAAAGGCGCTACATTATTCGTCGGGAGATAAGGCTTTTAAGCTCGCTCGTTTTTTGTTTCGCACGCAAAGTTAATGTTAACGTTTTGTAATATTAAATTACTTTGTGGCTTAGATAATAGTCTACTGGCAGTTAGTATGCGAACGACGAGGTAGCAGTTACTATAAGTTATTGTGAGATGATACTACAGTCACAGATTACCTACATTTCATAAAGTTATTTCATCCAAATAACAATGTTTTTTGTTTCGCACGCAAAGTTAATGTTAACGTTTTGTAATTTGTGGCTTAAAGTCGACTGGCAGTTTGTATGCGAACGACGAGGTAGCAGTTATTTTTAAAATAAATGTCGGTCACTGGTTCTTGTTGATCACTGCTGCAACTATTTTGGTAAAAAATACTTTTCCTATGTATCATATCATATCCTATTTATTTATTATTTTTTTCTATTATTTAGAGAATCTAAATATAGAACCATACAAACTTACAAAACTTGCTTTAAAACATATCAATACTTTATTCATAATGTTCATGCTTCGACTTCCGTATTAAACCAGTTCATCAAAATATCTAATAGGTAGGTCATCGGTACCATTCTGAGTCTATATGGTTTGATTAAACAATATTATATTGAAATGAATCAACTTTTACGGATCTACTCGCGTTTATTTTACACATTACTTTTAAATAATGTTTATCCTGACGTTTCGAAACCTTTGCAGAATATTATATTCTCAAACGGTACATCATTAAATAATTTATTTATTTATTTATTTATTTATTTATTTGATAGGTACAAAAACAGATAACAAACAGAAACATTCAATTGGTCATACATTTAAATTTTGAGTTCTTTCTAAATTTGTTAACCTAAATATTGTACACGGCATTAAAATAAAAAATAAAGTCCGTTATCAACATACAGCATTAAATACAGTGTTTTAGTTAATAGTAATTTTAAACAAGTTATTCCTAAAGCAATTAGCACTCTGATGAAAAATATCGATAATATTGATTAAACCACAACTTCGCAGTGACGTACGTGTGGTTTGATTGGAAGTTCATTGTAAAATTATCTACCGGTTATAAATAGCATCAGAGTGCCTAGTGTAAGTTTCTTTTGCCACTCGATCACGTTAGCGAAAACGAGAATATGTTTGGCAAAATTATAACTCTTCTCGTATGTCGTCAAGAGGCGCTGCTTCAATGCCATACGAATTTTCTATTTAAACGACAGTAGACCTAACTCATACTAGGCACCCTGAGTGCCGAGAAGAGTTACAATTTTGCCATACAAATTCTTGTTTTCGTTAATGTGCTCGAATGTCAAAAATTACTCACACTAGGCTCTCAGAAACAAAACTTAAATAAGATAACCCTATTAATCTTTATTGAGTCCTTTTATTGTGTCCTTTTATGATACGGCATTTTCCAATATTTATGACGCTGTAAGGGAGAAAAGAGCTTGACACTTCTTGAAAGTTTCTTGCCGGTTCTTCTCAGTACAAGATTTCCCGCCCAGAGTAGACTTACGAACCGATGGCATAATGACGTTCATAAGAGCTATTTGTAGCCTGATTTTGAATTTGAATTTTGAAATCTGTTCATTTAGAAGTCCTTTAATTCTAGAAAACTAACGTTACTTTACTTATAAATGCAGTAGGTATCCTATTTTTATTTTTAGCACACGTGTGCGCACGTTGGACTTGTCAGGACACCTTGTAACAAATAACTGTTAGATGCTATCTGCTAGTCAGCAGTAAACACACGCGACTAGATATACGTTTTAACGCCTCTGTGGTCTAGTAGTTAAAACCATAAGTCTCAGACCCAGGTTTGATTCCCATTGGGGGTACATGTTTGTGTACTCGGTTTGGTTGGTGGTAAGACGGCTTGTTTGTTCGCCGGGCTAGCTACCACCATCTTATCGATGTCGCCATAACACCAATGTTTGTAGCATTGTTGTGTTCCGGCAGCTAGACGCTAGCACGTCTGTACAATGTTATTTTTAGTTTATACGAAACCTGAAAACTGTTTGTTCAGAATCAGTAATAGAAACGTTTTCAATATTTTTTATACCATGTTACATTTTGACCAAATAATATTTACAAAATCTCAAATAAAGTATACCTACCCTACTAAAAACACAAACACACAGCACAAAATGCTTGTAACTTCGTGAGTTTTCAAGATATTATTTAAATTTTTGTTGTACTGATTCCTTAAATGAAAATATTTGACCAGTGTTTCGATTTTCGTATAAACTAAAAATAAGGTTGTATATGTATAGCTGCCGTAGCATGTAGCTCACTATACAAGATAAAATGCAACGCACAAAGAATTTGCAATGCATTTGAATAATTACATTAAATTATTGAATATGCTTTGGCTTGCACGAATTGATTATTGAATGTGCAAGTGCATTGGCACTTGGCCTTTCAGTTTTAGACGTTGTACTTTGGTCGTTAGTTTTTAATAAACACAGTTTCCAATATAATAAGTTTTGATTTCATCAAGCTTATAACAAAAATATAATGGACATTAGGTACAAAAATCAAAGACTAAACGCTCCTTTGAGAGCTTAGAGCATTAATTTGAGAGCATTAAATTAAGTAAACCATAGAGACGAGTTTTGTGCTCATTCATTATAAGCTCATTCATTGTAATTAATACTCATATTGTCTCGCAGCTAAAGTAGCTTACAGGTAAGTTCTTTTCCGGATTTTCACCATGGCAACAGTTAAGAGCCGAAAATCTATAGATTACTTATCGTCAGCTGCTTATGATTAGAAAGTACACTGCCTAATCTTTTAATTTCACAACAGTTTACTATAAATAAATACATTTCCTATTTTATTTTTTATTTAACGCGACGCGTCTTTGGTAGCGCACTTCACCCGAAATCCTCAATTACCGAGAAACTGACTATACATCTTATCTCTTATGGTGGCACTTCACATGGCTATTTGTATTCGCGTATTTGCCATATTTGGCAAATATTTGCCATGTGTTGTAGGGCAATTATTTGCCAAATATGGCAAATACGCGAATACAAATAGCCATGTGAAGTGCCACCATTAGCTCGAAACGCAATTTTCTATATTTTCACGGGTCTGGGTGGTTGTGGTACCGTCGCGTCGTTGTTCCTGATATCCATAACATAAGTGCTTAAGCTACTGTCTTTGGAGTCAGAGCAATGTAGGTATGCGATATACCTAGTCCATTTTTTTAATCGACACCGTGATCTCTGGGCTTGAGACGGTGGTCTATCCACAAGACCACGGAATAGAATAGAATAAAAATTCTTTATTGTATAAATGTGTACAATATAGTTCTGAAATATTAAATAATATTATCAACAGTTTGTCCATTTCGGACGCGGTTAATATAATATCGATTCTGAAACGTATACTACCTATATCATGGTCTGTTAAGGTGCCTAGCTTTTGCAGTGGGAAAAGGGAACGGGTGAGCCATCACATAACCGTGCGGCCATATTGGTGATCGGTATCAATAAAGAAGACTCTTTGGGTAAAAAAGCGGGATGCAAAGCAAACCAAGGCTTGATACCGTTTTATCAAATTCCCACTATAAGTACCGGTAAGTTACGTTATTTCTTTAAAGGTATTGGTGCCAGTAATGCAGGTAACGTTATCTAGAAAAGTATCGCTACTTTTTTGTTGTTAAATATTGCGCTTTAGCCAATCCGCGTAGAGCGGTTAGTTAATTTACCGGTAAAAATGTCACCCAGGTATCGATACCAAGCTTACCGGTATTATTTTTACCGGTATCTTCGTTTGACAGAAGTATCGCTATAAATTTTTTGACGGTATTCAAAGCCCTGAAGCTAACTCTTTACTAAATCAAATCAAATCTTTTTATTGAAAATCACATTTCAATAAATAATATGGAATATTTTGGCAGGTTTTCATGTGACACCCTGCAAAGGCACAGCAAAAGCATCAGAGGGCTAACTTATTATAAAATGTATTTATCTAATTTTAGTTAAAATTATTCTGTTATTAATAAAGGTACCTAATGAATTTATTAGCAATTTTAAACAAGTTAATGTAACAAATACAATAGAAAAATATATATAGTAATTATTTAAAATGTCATAGGTTGCTAAATTAAAAGTAAATAGGTACCTAATTAGAACTAAATAACAATATTACAAATAGAAATAAGTTTAATTAAATTTATCGTCAATAAATTCGTTTAAATTATTATAACATTTACTAATTAGAAACAATTTCAATTGCTTATTTATTTGATTAGGTATATGGTTAAAAAAATTTATTGACATGATGTGAGGGCTCGAGGACACTAATGCCATTTTAGTAAAAGGTATCCCAAATTTATTCAGATGTCTATTGTTTCGTTTTACACTTACTAGGTTCAGATACAATGGTTTAGTCAACATATTATAAGAAAGTTGCAGTTTCCCGTCTGAATACCTGAATGCATTAATGTTGTTAAATGATAATTTTGACAGTGCCTAACAATGTCACTAATTCTATTTTTAATTGCCAATTTTTTAAATTTATATTAGATATTTTGCATTCAAATTTTGTTATTTTACATACATATAGATTAATTTTCGTAATTAGTGATATAGCCGTCTTAATTAAATAAAAAAATCAATAATATATATATATATATATATATATATATATATATAAGTCTGCCTCTTTATGCAAAAAAAAACAAAGTTGTATCTGTACAATATCTGTTTTTGTTTTGTTTATAATTTTTAACGCAAATTTTGTTAGTTTAATGACGGTAGTTGTTGACATTGAATGGGCGCCTTTGGCTTTCAAAGTAAAAAAGTAAATAGTGTTGAATAGTTTCGGCGGGCTGGTTAGAACCACGATAGCTCAATTGGGAGAGCACCTGACCCGGCATGTTAGAAGGGTGCAGGTTCAAATCCTGCTCGTGGAAATTTTTTCAACATTTATGTTTTTGTACTATATATATATCTATAATAAAGCTGTCCGAATAATAACATAAATTGTTTTGCGTGAGCTATAATTAATCTGCCGTTGTTGTAAACATCCTGTTACAATAAGATCCAAATACATCTATGCTATTTTTAGCGATCAACAAAAATCATTGACGTCTATCTATTTAAGATGTAGCTGATTCATGATTACCGGTGGGATTTCCAACCGTTGTTGGTGTATGTGGTATAATTAGCAATGCTATGGAAGATTCCTTACTTGGTGCCAGCTAAAGGCTACTAAGAACGTCTAAGTCAACACAATGTGACGCAATCAGCATAAAATAATTAACAACAATATTGCCAAGGATGATATTGTTAGATTATGATTTAATTTGACGTAAGTACTTGAAGATAATAGATATTACGGACTGTTTGTTATATTGATAAGAGAAAGGCGCTAATGTATCTGGGATAAGTAAGTTTGTAAATGGATTTTTATTGAATATAGAAATGGTTGTTATTTTATTTATTTTATGTAATTTTGTTTTTTGTTAGGGTTCCGTACCCAAAGGGTAAAACGGGACCCTATTACTAAGACTCCGCCGTCCGTCCGTCTGTCTGGTTGTCTGTCCGTGTGTCACCAAGCTGTATCTCATGAACCGTAATAGTTAGACAGCTGAATTTTTTTTAGATGATATATTTCTGTTGCCGCTTTAACAACAAATACCTACTAATAAAACAGAATAAAATAAATATTTTATGTTTGTTTGCTCGTTTTTGCTCGATATTGATAACGGCAACAGGTAGACGATTGAACTATTCACAGAATATTAAGTTATATATTCACTTTAAAAATAATTAATTAAATTAAAATAAAACCAATATTTAAGAGGGGCTCCCATACAACAAACGTGATTTTTTTGCTCGTTTTTGCTCGATATTGATAACGACAACAGGTAGACGCTTGAAATATTCACAAAATATTGAGTTTTTGCAATTTATTCGCAACAAAATTTGCGTTAAAAATTATATAAACATTTTATATTGAGTTATATTGTTCACTTTAAAAATAAATAATTAAATTAAAATAAAATTAATATTTAAGGGGGCTCCCATACAACAAACGTGATTTTTTTCAAATTTTTTTCTCGGTCTTAATAACGATAACAGATAACATAATGGTACGGAACCCTTCGTGCGCGAGTCCAACTCGCACTTGGCCGGTTTTTCGAGCTAACAGCAGCAATAATTTTTACTCGACATGTAACAACTTATGAGCTAATAACAAGCTACCATATTTAAAATTTTTTTTCAATAAATAACCATGCTGGCAGCTTAAGTTTAAAACTGTGTTGCAGGTGTTATCCACATGCCCACCTACAAACAAAGACAACAATGTTACTTAGTAATAGTTTTTGAGTCAGTCATTTCATTATTTTTCTGTAGTTAAATGATTGTCTTAGTACCTTTATTTATCAAAATACTTTGATAGAGTTCGTTTCCAAATTCTAATTTTATTGACAAAATTATTTCACGTTCTTATAATTTAACATCCATAGATTTATACATTACTTACCTCCTTCCTTGATTACAGGCATCACAAGCTTGCTACAGGTAAGTAACCTCGTTTTCTCGTTAAGTTTCTCTCCCCGCTCTCTCTCTCTTCTCTTGAGTAGACATTGACATTGATCTCAAGATCTCTACAATCCAAACTTAAACTAACACATGAAGATCGCATCTTGGCGTTGCGTCGATAATTAACTCCCTAGTTGCAATTTCTACCCCCGCCCCCCTCCAGTAATCAAAACATTCAATCAAGCTGCATCTGCATCGCCCACAAAGATCCGCCTCGGCGTTGTATAACAATGCCCTTGTTGCAATTCGAACTTGCCCGCATGCACGCAAATTACATCAGCCCGCGACGCGTGTGGCCGAGACATGTGACAAGTCCGTAAACACAATTATGATCTCGAATTCTCGATATTCTCGATTTCTCACCTTCACTGTTTACATTTTAAACCAGTAACCCTGTCGTCAGTGGTAACCTTGATGATTAATCGTAAAATCCCTCAGCATTTCTCGGAGACGCCTTTATAATTTATTTAACGGCCTTTGTGGTCTAGTGTGTAGGTAGATTCCCGGTACCTCATTACCAGTTCCGGATTCGATTCTAAGGGCTCTACGCCTAACCCTACTCGGTTTGGTTGGTAGAAGAGCTTGCTTGCTCTGCTGGCTTACCATTACTACCAAGAAACTAAAACAAGAATTTAATAGATAGCCAGTTCTTTCAGTATTTTCGGCCTTATCGTCACTTCATGTCACAAGTGGGATGATGGGACGATGGTTTACTAGCTGTGGTATTTAAAAATACCTATACTTAAAAAGTGTTCGGAATCTTTTTAATCACACGCCATCCTATTTGTCGTAATGTAGTTCTCACGAGAAAAGCTGAGACAATAGAGGTGACAACATCAACATCAATCCTACTATCCTACTAATATTATAAATGCGAAAGTTTGTGTGTATGTATGTTCGTATATTTGTTACTTCTTTACGCTGCAACGGATGGATGGATTTGGATGAAATTCGGCATACAGATAATTTATAACCTGGAATAACACATAGGATACTTTTTATCCAGATATTCCCACGGGAACGGGAACCACGCGGGTGAAACCGCGAGCGGCCGCTAGTAATATTATAAACGCAAAAGTTTGTAAGTATGGATTGATGTTTGTTACTCTTTCATGTAAAAACTACTGAATGAATTTGAATGAAATTCGGCATACTGATAGTTTATAACCTGGATTAACACATAAGATACTTTTTATCCCGATATTCCTACAGGAACGGGAACCACGCCGGTGAAACCGCGAGCGGAACCTACAGCTACCATCATGTAACAGTTCTTCAAAAAATATCACTTATTGTATGATTTGACCCAAACACGAATTACTGTAACTTAAAAAGTGACAAAACACTCAATTGATAGAACATGATAGTGGATTCATAGTTCGGTATCCTCATACACTTTCTATGAAAGAAATGGATATAATGTTGTTTTGGCATGTGCTAAAAAGTTTCTCAATTGACTAATAACCAGTCACCTGCCCTATTGATGAAGGTCGTATAGCTGAATAGCGATGGCATGATAACCTTTTATGGCTTAAATCATAAAACATTAAGTGGTGCCTGACCGAGAGTTATTACAAGACACAGCAGATCGATTAACTGTATATTCCCAAGTGCCACCATAAACGGCGAAGATCCTCTAGTCACAATATGAGGGAATTGCAAAAGGTCAGCTTTATAATGTTTATACTAATGCGTTCGAGTAACGCACACATAGACCCTCTCACGGACACGAAATCTCGGAACATCTCAGAGCAGTCCGACTCCAAGCGTAGCAGTTGAGGAGCCCTATTACAAATCTCCACCACAATACACATAATATACGGTAGTTCGACTTCATACTAAGCGCCCGAATCGACGCACGCATACACAGGCGTCGTTTACACGGCCGCTAAGCTATTTTGGAGATGGCAAAACTCCGCAGTGACTGCCACGCCGCGCGCCGGCGAGACTGGTCGAGTGAACTGTCGGTTTTTTTTTTTTTTTTTGAGAGAGACTGCTGGTTGCCGAGGGGCATTTCCAGCTTCACCGGGCTTGTTTTAGGGGCGGCGAGGTACGTAAAGGGTACCTCAAGCCGTGTTGAAACGAAACACCTTCAGAGGATTTCTAGAGGGGTACGGCATCGCACACTTAAAAGTGCGCGTCCCCGTGCCCTTCCAGAGTCTCCGAAGGGTTCGGATGTGTCGCGTCGTCGCGTCGTCGCGTCGCTCTGCTCGCGCGCTGTCCGCCCGCCCGCCTTTTTTAATAACGTAGTTATAATGGCGGCGTCACGACAATATTATACAAACTGCTGTTTTCGGATGCCTAAACACAACAGTGAACCAACAATGTAAATTTTTGAACTTCCTGCTGAAACACTTTTCTGTTACAAACTTATTAATAATGTAATTAATAAATAAATATGTTATTGAATGTTATTATGTACATTATGTTTTATTCCTGAACCTAAAACTCCACACATAGGTACTTACAATACAAATCTACACACGCCTGCTTTATTTTTGTAGGCGCCAACCCGGCTGCCCAAATTCAAAATCTAGTAACAGGTGATTTGGGAAAAAACCGGTTTTTGGCATTTTTCGACTTACTAGACGGTATCAAAGTGATGTGGACCTTAAAACACCCAGTTTCATACGTAATTTTTAAAAAATAATTTAGCAAGTCTGGCAAATTTGGCATGATTACGAAAATTTCATTGAAGTACAAATTCTAAACTTAGTATGTCAGAATACAAATTTAAAACCCTAGCAGCTCAAGCGACTTACTAAGTTATGAATTTGAAATACCAACTTGCTATGTTCTGAATTTGGCGACGATTGAAAAATCAATGAAATTTCGTTTAGTAAGTCCAGTTTCTAGCTGAGAGTAGCCGCGGATCGTGCTCGGTGGCGTGCACTTGGAGAGGCCTATGTCCAGCAGTGGACTAGTATAGGCTGATGATGATGATGATGATGATGAAGTCCAGTGTCATCGGCACACGAGTGTTTCGCTTCGTGTTAAAAAATAATAAAATGAGTTACAAGCAATTTTAATATATTGCGTGTTTTGCAGAACGAAAACGAATGCAGGTTAGAAATAACTTATTCATTATAGTTACGAAAATGTAAAAGAAACGTGACATAAACCTCAAAATAGAATTGTCGTTGCATTATCTTCATAGTAAAGCTAACAAAAGTAGTATATTGTGTTGGCTTTTGTGTAATGAATGTGCAAAAGCCGATTTTGCTTATTTTAAGGGTGTGTTTTACTAATTATCCCCTGAAAATGTTAAGGTTATATTATAACTTATTTACTACCTGGCTATTGATTGTGTTGTTGTAAAATATTTCATGTGTTGTAATGAGGGAATTGTGTGTGTGTCTCACTTAGGAGTTTTATATTTTTATTTAACATGTATCATCAATATCATCATACAAGATAAAATAACTCAAACTATCTTCTATCACTGTTTTTTGGGTAGATTCAATTGTGTTCTATAAAGTAGGTATTTAATACATTATTGCTAGTTTTGTTTAGAGTAGTGCAAGATCAAGTGTAAAAAATTAGTGATTCTGGGTTAATGTGATACCATATAAGAAGTTTCTAATTAAAACAGTAATGAACATACAGGGTATGTTTATGACAAAAGTTGCCACTTTTCATTAAAACACGCCCTATGTTCTATCAAAACATACAAGAAACATTTTTATCGAAGTGCCCAGTTGTGGCCGATTTTTAAATTGAATTGTATTTACAGAGATAATAATTTTAACTAGTGTGGGCGCCACTAGCGCCTTTAACCACGCCACTAACTTCTTGCCCTATAGAACAAAACGGGACTTTACCAAAATAATTAAAGACAGTTTTTTTTCTTTACCCAAGCTATTTAACTAATACTTACTGCCTTATTATTTGCCTTTTTTGTTTTCGGTGTTGGTTGCGTGTGTTTAGCTTGTTCTTTTTTCCGCTTTTAGAGCAAATAGGCAAATTGATAACCTAGTAAGCAGACTTACTAAGTTTTGATATTGTTTTTACAGTCATATTTGGGTAAATTCACAAATAAAAATAAAGTATGAGCGATTCAAGTGTAACTATACTCCAAAACGATTACGAGTATTACAAACTAAAATGTCAACAATATAGCACAACTTTTCGCGAAACATCAAAATCGCTATCTCTTCTGGTTTCTTCTGGCGAACGATACAAAGAAGCCGACCTGTTTTTTGGCTCTCCTGAACATTTTTGTTGGAACGAGTTACTATGTTTTGATTTTAAGCAGCCGAACCCTAGCGCTCCGCCTAGCCGTAGGTATTTAACTCAAGAATACGGCCCAGTTAAACTACTGTATATTATGTGTATTGTGTCTCCACTCTGCGAGAATAGGTATCGTTCGGACGGCCCGGCGGCGGCCCGGCCGGCGCATCGCATTTTGTAGTAATATTGCAGTTGTATTTATCGTTTTTATAAATAAATAAATTTTTCCCACACTCACACCAATTATCTAGCCCCAAGAAAAGCTTACTGAAACTCGAATAATGGTTAACTAGACAACGGATACATAGGAAACACCTAGACCCGAAGCAATTTAGAAAAACAGGTATTTCTAAATTGATCCGACCGGGGATCGAACCCGGCACGTCAGAGATGGCTACACCATGAAAACCGGTGTACAAGCCACTCGACCAAGGAGGTCGTCGTTTTATCGAATTGGATAATAAATTAATGCTTAAAAATTATAAAATCTTCATTCCTCATGAAGTAGGTACCTAACAATTATTCTGGTATAAATTTTGCTGAATAATATTATCGTAGATAGGAGAAATTCACAGTTAACTAACTTACTTAAAGTGATTTTCGAAGTTTTTTGGTTTAGAATAAGATTTTTTTCTATATAAAATCAATCATCTCATCATCTCAGCCAAAAGACGTCCACTGCTGGACAAAGGCCTCCCCCAAGATGGGGGGTATTTGCCATAATCGCCACGCTTGGCAGGCGGGTTGGCGATCGCAGTAGGTTGAGGGTAACCTCAGAGAGATAAAAAAAATGATATAATGATAAAATCAATGATATCTAAAAATTCCGAGGCCGGCGGCGGCCGCTACGAACTAAACGACTATCTAAGAGATAACATTCTATTTTTTTTATTTCATTTGTTTATAACAGTAGTTCAATCTAGAAGTTCAAAAAAGTGCTTTGCGCATTTTATGAAATCTTTCTCTGCAATTTTGGGTTTAATTAAAAAGTTAAGCAAAATCTACAAAAAGCGAGGCCGCTACGAACTATGCCAATAGCTATTCTAAACTATTCAATAAGTCAAAATTCTTAATGTATTTTTGTTTCTGAGATCTGGAACGTCAAAATTGGCTATTTTACGCAAAAATTACACAGTCGAGATGTAAAATAGTCGGCCTTGGGACTGAATCTATACTAGTATTATAAAGCTGAAGAGTTTGTTTGTTTGTTTGTTTGTTTGTTTGAACGCGCTAATCTCAGGAACTACTGGTTCGAATTGAATAATTCTTTTTGTGTTGGATAGTCCATTTATCGAGGAAGGCTTTAGGCTATATAACATCACGATGCGACCAATAGGAGCGAAGCATCAGTGAAAAATGTTGCAAAAACGGGAAAAGAGCCTAAAAAATTAAAAATGCTGCCGAAAGTCACTATTCCACGCGGACGAAGTCGCGAGCACAGCTAGTTGAAAAATATGTATGAAAAGTAGACAAAATCAACGTTTCGTAGTCCCCGGATTCCTCCTCCAAAACTGGACCGATTTAATTACTTTTTTCATTAAAAATTAAAGAAAGGCTTCGGCTGTCCTTATGTTTTGCTTTCTTTTATATAATCTCGTCAAATTTGTTTGCTGGATGTCTGAACACAGCGGAAAATCTGGCCAATTTTTAAAGTTTTTAAAAGTTCAATATCTTTTTTAATAATTAATTAATGAAAAAAAGCCACACATAGGGACACAGCCTTTCTTTAATTTTTAATAAAAAAAGGAATTAAATCGGTCCAGTTTTGGGAGGAGGAATCAGGGGACTACGAAACGTTGATTTTGTCTACTTTTCACATTGACCTATTTAGTAAGAATTGCTCAATGACTTTCATACATATTTTTCAATTCAGTCGACCTTAGTGTTTCCTCTTAAAGGTTGTTTATGTGAAAATGGCTCAAGCGCGTTTGTCTATAGCTTACCATCTACACTCCTCTCATTTTGTGCTCGAGTCCTGAATTCAATAAATAAGATAAAGTCGTCAGAGTTGTTAAGTCACTGCCCTTGCCTACCGTTCGAGGTTGTTTTGTAAATAAAGGCAGAATGGCAGTCCGGTTTTTTGCTAGTAAAAGTAATTAAATAGTAATTGCTTCATAATGTACAATTTACGTACCTTGTATCATGCATGTATAGGTACATATTTTTGATTGAGGTATAAAATCTTTAGTTAAGGGTGCGCCGACCAAAAAATGCCAAAAATGCAGTTACGGTTAAGTAAATATAATTGAAAATACTATCGTATTAAATGAACAAAATATATATTTAGTATCATAGGGAACGTGTTTACAATTTGTCAGAACCATAATGTCATAACACGCTATAGTTTTTTCTACAATATCATTTAAAGTTGGGCAAAAATCATGAAAACGAGTGGCGGCGTTTAGTAGATTTCTTATAGTTTATATAAATTATTGTAATTCTGATTTTGTCTAAACAATCATCAATGGATAAACTACAAATTGCTAGACTACATTTTCGATTCATCAAGTGGTTATTTAAATAATTATTTTTTATTAAGCACCTGAAATTCCCCATACAAAATTAGTATGGCCGCGCGGCATCAAATAAATATGGACGACATTTCAAATAAAACATATGACACTTGTCACTTACGGACGGCGCACCCTTAATGAACTAGGTTGTCTTACTTATAAGTTAGGTGCATAGGTTGTTGTAAGTAGTGTAATATGAATATAATGGGGATAATGTATTAAAATAAAATAAATAAAACTAAACTTTCCTACACTCACGTTACACCAATTATCTAGCCCAAGAGAAGCTTCGTTATGAAACTCGTTAACCTTTTTACCGCCAACAACTTCTATAGAAGTTCTAGATTTTCGTGCCGTCCACGCCAGCACTTCTATAGAAGTTCTTCTTTGTACCTACTTTATTGAAATACATTTATACGTTGGCGTACAGCGGGACATCGCGTGCAGGATAGTTGGGCGGTGAAAAGGTTAAAGGTTACTAGACAACGGATAAACATACTTGAAATACTTAATTATACATAGAAAACGGCTGGACCGATTCGGATGAAATTTTTTGTGTGTGTTCAAGTGGATTTGAGAATGGTTTAGATTTACAATAGGCATGATGATAGTAACCAAAAGTGACTAAAATCATGTGTTTATCTAATGTAACAGAAATAATAGATTATTGAATAAATAGTTATTTTCATATTCATAGCGAGATTGTTAATTTATTTTATAAAATAAAAATACAGCAATCCGCCATGATAAGTTGAACACCAATCAGATCGAATTACTTCATCTCTATGTACGCCGATGGAAATGTCACTTTATTTCATACGAACTTCGACTATCCCGCGCTGTTTTATTGTTTTTACTGCATTTATAGCGTATTTCGTGGCTTTCGATCAGTTGTCTAGTTTAGTGTTTTTGGAAGAAAAATTTACTCATGGAACAAGGATTTACCAAGGCAAATAGCTCTAATTTGCCTAGAGTTGATTTGTAAAATGGTTAATGTTTATACAAGACTTAATTTATACTATGTAGTGAATATAGACAACTTTGTATTGATTATGAACGAGTAATAATAACATATTGTGACGTGTCTAAATATAAATATTTATTATTAAAAAGTTATATTAATATTATTAGCAATTCTGATAGGCATAGTCTAAATATAAATTACGGTACTTATGTAAATTTACGTTTTATATAATAGATAAACATTAACTTAGAAATATTATATCCTTCTAAATATTAACGGTTCTGATCAAACAGAAAGTTTTTTAATTTGCAGGTTTCTGTAAGCAACATAAACATTGATTGATTGATTGTATAAAGAACAAACAATATAAATGTTATACGCACATTCTAGGGTCTGATCGAACGGAAATTGTTTTTTTGTTTAACAAGGATAACCTACAAATTTAATGGTAATAAATCAGTAGCATAATTTACAAAAGAAAAATACTTAACAATTGTTTGTAAACAACTTTAAAGCTTAGTGAAAATAAATAACAAACGTTAAGGAAAAGGTCAAAAGAAAACCTTTTTGTTTTGTTATAACAACTTAATTGTTTAAACCGGTTTTTGTCTTGTTTTTACCTTTTAAATTCCAGGAACAAAACGTGAAGTTTTGTTCACCCATTAAATGTCGATGTAATATATTGTTCAAAGTGTTAAAATAGTGACGATAAAATATACTTATTATGAATACTTATATTGAATTTTGTTTTGTTTGTTGTGCGCCAACTAACAACTAACTCTAACCACCTCTGTGGTCTACTGATAAAGACCACCGGCTTAGACCCAGATGTCCCGGGTTCAATTCCCAGCAGGGGGGTGCATTTTTGTGTACTCGTTTTGGTTGGTGGTAGGGCTTATTTGTCCGCCTGGGTAGCTAATACCATCTTATCTAAATATATCGCCATAACATCAATGTTTGTAGTATTGTTGTGTTTTGGCAGCTAGAGAAAAGATAGCCAGTGCCTAAGTAGTTGAGGATTTAAAACATATTTCTTTGTACTATTCTGGCACTATCTAATATTTTTTTATTGTTATATAGTGAGTCATCATTCAGTAGTTCAGAAATTAAGTCAACAGGAATTAGTCGGAAATATATGTAGTATTTTCCATATTTTATTTTTATTAAAAAGAATAAAGTATGGGGATGGAAAATAACATAGGACACGTTATTTTAAAGTATGGTTGGCAACCCTGTTAACTGAGTTATGTTGTGTAAGCTGGTGGAGGAATGTGGCTAGGTCTGCTGATCAGGCTTTCGCAATTACACTTCCTCTCAGTGCACGCGACGCGACGTTAAGCTGAATACTAGGTATATATACTGTTGTAATGCTAGGAACAATTATTTTAGAAATAAATAAAAATATGACGGACAAAATTACAAAATTAATACTTATTTTTTTTGTTAAATTAAAATATAGCATGTTACCCGCAAGGACTGTATCATTATATCAGTGAAAAATTTTTGGAATCTGACCAGTAATTCCCGAGATTGATCAGTAATTAAACAAACAAGGTCTTAAATTCGAGAAAAAAATGAGGGATGATATGACGAATGATGTAAATAACAGTCATAAACATGACTTATCATAAGCTTGAGCAATTAATATTCAATAAATGTTTTGTGACCAGATGTGTCGTTATTCGAAACGTAAAAAAAATTAAGCTGGATGGTCTACCATTACCCACCATCAATGCCTAATCACACTAATATTATAAATGCGAAAGTTTTGTGTGTATGTATGTGTGTATATTTGTTGCTTCTTCACGTTGCAACGAATGGATGGATTTGAATGAAATTCAGCTTACAGATAGTTTATAACCTGGATTAAAACATAGGATACTTTTTATCCCGATATTCCCACGGGAACGGGAACCACGCGGGTGAAACCGCGAGCGGCCGCTAGTAATTGTATATACCTATTAGATCTCTACTTATTAAAAGTTCTCTCCATTTGTTAGATATATTTCAATGTCCATATATTATTGATGTTGCAACAAAAGTATTGTAATATGTTCTGATGTATTTCTTTTAAAAACTGTGATTACACCTACACACATCAAAAGCGTCTTGGGATCAAGTACATTTTAAAGTATCGTTGTGTTATAGAATTAATATTTTAACTTTTTTGGATCGTTATTGATTCTTTTTAGTGAATTTCACGATATGAAAGAAAAAAAAAATTTTTACATTGTTTAAATATGGAAAATTAACTGTCAATCTGAATTCCTATAAAAGAGCGTAGTGGCAATTTTACAAAAGCAGTACAAATTCTGCACTGGTAGTGAAAAAAATTGCAACGATATGAAGCGACGGCGTCATTTGACAAGGGATATTGAGAGCCGTTGGAATGTTGGAAGCTGGTTCCAGGCAACATACTGTGGCTACCGTCATTGGCACTACACAGTGTCATAGGCCGCCTCTGGACACGCTATCGTCTCACGGGCAGCGTGGCCGAGCGACATGGAGGAAGATCTCGTATCACCACTCGAAGACAACACCGATACATCCAAAATACTGCTCGACGGAATCGTACCCTGATCGCCATGATGTTGGCCACAAGGCTCCACAGCGCTTCAGGCTTGCTGATACCAAGCCATCCGGAATCGCTTACGCGAAGTGCGTCTGCGTTCCCGAAGCCCGCTGAGGGTTCCATCCATGGCACCCCACAATCGTAGGGCCCGTTTACAATGGGCTCGCCAACACCGATATTGGGAGGAAGAAGACTGGCGCTGTTTGTTTGATGGATACCGTGCACAACCCACAACAACATATTTTTATATTTTTTATTCAGGACAATAAAGAATTACACAATAAAATATATGTCATACATTGTTATAACAAAATGGATTCATTGTGCAACCAGCGACATTTTCCACAACAGAGGTAAAAAAAAAACAACTCCAATTAAGACAGGAACATTAAAATGCAACATGAAAAGACCTGCATAAAAAATATAAAATAAATCCACAATGCTATTATATTGGTGACATTTAAATTGTGCTTTGTGTAAAGAATTGTATAAACAATACGAATTTGTATATCCAGTGACAGGTCGCCGACACACAAGAGTATTTTGAAAAACTTTTTGACGTGTAGAAAGAATGTGGGCAAATTCATCAAAGTGATTTGGATGAACTAATTTTAAGCAAAAAAACAAAAAAAAGCATGCCAAATCGCTGTGCTTGTGTGGTTTGTGTGAATGGTAGAAATACAGATTTTTATTATTTTACATTTACAATAAAATTTCAAAAAATCAACCTTGTTCTTGGTTTTTTGCCAATTGTGACGACTTTAACGTAAGCAAATTTTCCCCAATTTGTTTAAATTGTATTTTTTTTTAATGTTTTCAACATAATAGAGATAACATTGTTTACTAAAACAAAAAATAAACCAAGAAGCCAGTCTGGAAAACCAGATTAAGTAAATATTATTAGAAAAAAAATATATAGCTAAAACTGTACTTGACCCTTTAGACATTTTTGATGTGTGTATAAAAAAACAAAAGAATTTTTGCCACAAAATGATGTGATTAATGAAACATGACATTAGGCAGCTTACATCCTTCTCCGCGCGCGCCCCGTTACGAACATGTATTTTTTGTCCTTTGTGTTCGTGGATTTTCTAAGGCACATTAGGCCGTTATTGATCTAGGTGGTTGTCGTAATATGACCGTCATCGTTAAAATCCGATATTGTGCATAGGCTAGTTTTGGATTATTGTCCCATCACATTATGTGCTGTTATTTATGACACCTATTCCATCGAGGCAATGCTGATTGTATATGTATGTTAGTACAAATTTATTGCTATAAAATCGTTTCTTATTAAAAGTAGCCTTAAAAAATAAAAAAATAATCATATAAAGTATATGTGACCCTTAATTATTTTAATATCCAGCTGCGTTGTTGTCTCAACTCTCAAGGTTCAAGTGGTTTCAGTAAACATCCTAACCTGTTTGCAACAAAACAATGCATTTTTTAAAAAGTACAGTAGCCTGCACGTCGGCCTATCCATAACTGTCAAATTTCTCCATTAATCGTCAACCATATGAATAAGGTTCAAAGTCTATTGAGGACATTTGACAGTTGGTAGTAGCAGACGTGCAGGCGTGTGTACATACGTACGTATTTTTAAATGTTGAAATTGAAAAGTAATTTAATAAACAGTACCTATATGTACCTCTTTAGTTGGACAAATAAAGGTTAACAGTTGAAACCGAAGGCTGATATAAAGGGAAGAGCCTATTTACATAATTGTGGCCGGCCCGTGACCTTGCCTGGATGTGTCGTGCCCACTATATTCAGTCATTGACCGGTTCGTTTGTGAAAAGCTTATTCGAAATTAACGTACTTTTTATTAAGAGGTTGGATTTAATTAAGGTAAATTGGACGGTTCAGCTGCCAATGTCATCGTATCAATGTAATTGGGTAACTATAAAAATTCTTTTGAATATTATAGAATGTTAAACTTTTTGTTGAATTAATTTCGTTCAGTTGAAGTGTTGTTGGAAATTATCCAAGTAAAAGTTTGTTTTCAAATATTTAAAAATAATCATATTTTTTTTTAAAGTTGTCATTGAGTCTACAGGGCTTGAGTTTTCGTACTGAGAAGTACTGGCTGAGAAAGTCAGCAAGGGCTTTTCTTTTCTCCGTTTTTACAGCGTCAAATATTCCATTACAATAAGAAAAAAAAACGAACAAGCCTTATAGTATTCGCCTCTGATGTGTAACATTTGACATCTCATCTTAGTAATAAGCAATTATAACATTATATTCTGAAAAAAAAACAAACAAAATATTTAAACAAATGCAATTTTACATCAGCTACCAATACCTAACCTAACTTAATAAACTTACGTCTGTAAGTAACGCTTTCTTTTATCGATTTGAAAGTTTTTGTTAATGCGGAATTTGGCTGCATTGATGATATCCTTATGATATCACCCAAGTTATATAAATATATCTTACTTACTTATCCTACTTATAATTATGACTTTGACTTTAATAAATAATTGATAATGCTATTATAAAATCAAATTTAAATTGATTGTAACTAATTAAGTTCTTCTTTATATATTAGGTAATATGTATAAAACAGGATGTATGAAAGCTGACTGAATGTTTATTTTTTTATCACTATTTTATTTATATTATATAATTTATATCTTATATTATATAATTTATCAAAGGAATATTTTTATACCCAACTTCGCAATATTCTATGATTTTTTTTTTACTTTTATTTAATATTCTTTCTTTTGTGACAATTTTATTTGCTTTTTAAATCGTATTTAATGCTGTGCTTTTGCATTTTGGGGTTCGATCCTGTTTTTAATTTAGCTGTTACTGTTATTTTAAATATTATTATTTTGAGAGCAGTACCAATCCGCACTGGGCCCGCCTGGTGGTTTATGCTCATGGTTAGCAAACTTCAGAGAACAGCTTGTCTGGCAATCACTGGTGACTTTAGAACCACTCCAACGGCAGCGCTGGTGGTCCTCACAGACCTTTCACTTCTGCACATTGTAATAGAAACAGAGGCAAAGAAAGCGATACATAAATAAAGGTGGACGGACTGTGGGACGCTTCTAAACCTCTGACTAGACACACACTCAGCAGGCCCTAAGATAAGAGCAGTAGTGTTGTATGGCAACGGACAAGTGATTAAAAGTAAATCTCAAAAGCCATATTAACAATAGGAATACCGATAGTATCGATAAAACTGTCGATATAACTATATATATTCTTGTTATTAGTTGGCTATCAATAGTCGACTATCGGTCTATCAGCCTGTTCTTTCGCGGCATACATACCTATGCCGCAAGGTCTCTTGCCTGGGTTATTTAATATAACCGCCATTATTAGTATTATCTACATTTATTTAGTCATTACAAACATAGTACAACTACTGTTGTAGAATGTAGAAACATAAATTATAGTGACACCCTCTCGCGTTTGACAGAGAAGGTACTGAGATAACGTAGTGTCTTTATTTGTACTGTGGTTCCGGGAGCCGAGATTATATTTTTTCGGAGATTTTCCAGATTGCCTTAGACAGTATTTTCAGCTTTACCGGGCTTTTTTGGGAGCAGCGAGAAACTTAAAAGGTTCCACAAGCCGTGTGAAACGAATCAACTTCGGAGGTTTTCTAGAGGGGCATTACGCACTAGTGTGTTTCCCCGTGCCCTACTATATTCTCCGAGGGGTTCCTAGCGGATCGGGTGTAATCGAGATGGAATGCCCGGGTTTGTTGATGACGCAACGACGCAAAGTTCTTAATTCACCAGGATACAATGACTCCTATCGCCGAGCCAGAAGTCGCCGGTCAATATAATATCGCCAAAACATTTTGCTCTTTATGAGTAAAGCTATGAAAGTTTTGTTTTAAGTATATCGATAAAGTAAGCTTTGTCGATATACTTAAAACAAAAATTTCGTCGAGCGTAAGTTCTAAAGCAGGGATGGGCAAACTTTTTTTTTTTTTTGTATGGCTTTGCACAAGGGCAAACTTTGACATTCGTGTGACAATATTTACTAACAAAATATATGGCTATAATAATATAATAATTAATATATTTTTTTGTGAAATAAAAATATTGATACAGAAAATGCATACCATTTTCTGAAACACACACGCACTTGAATTTTTGTTTGATGGTCACGGGCCGGACTTCGATCATTCGCGGGCCGGAGATGGCCCGCGGGCCGTAGTTTGTCCATCCCTGTCTAAAGAGATAGAGCAACATGTAGGTTGCTGATCCACCAAAGCTGTGCGTGGTGGTTAAGCGGTGCCGCAAAGAAACAATCCACAAATAGCATTACAGTGCTTCTATTTTCTGAATGTCTCTCGGTCATCATCAATTATGCTATTTCCGAATGCAATCAAATATTAATTTCCGTATCTATTAATATAAGTTTTTTTTTAAAATATTTACATCAGTCTGCAAACGAGCAGGGGGCCGCCTTATGGTGAGCGGTCACCGCCGCCCATGGACATCAGCAACATCAGAGACGTTGCTTTTGTGTTGCCGACCTGAGAAAAACCTCTTTACACTCTCTTTACCTCTTTACAGATTTATCATGTCTTTATCATAATGTACCTATTATAATTTGAATTCAAAAGAACGAAATTTTTTGTTTTGTTTTGTTTTGATTTTTCGTGTAATCTATAAAGAGCTGTAAAACTGTAAATCGTAAATCCATCACGTACGATACAATAGTATTCTTATTCTAAAATAAATTTATAATAAGTACGAGGTCTATATCTAAGACCACTTATGTACCATATTTTAAGCGGAATAAAAAGTTCTGTGTCTTTGTCTTTGATGAGTAGTAGCAAATCTAAGGGCCTGTTTCACAATGTCTGATTAGGAGATACTTGGCAGTTAAAGTGAAGGTTTTGTATGGACTATCTGTCAAGTAATCGCTAATGGGAACTTACTTGTAGATGGTGAAACGGCGGCTCTAACTCTAAAGCTGATAAAATCCGACGTCAGCCGAAACGCGAAGTTTGCCGAGAGACATTTAGAAAATAGATGCACTGTACTCCATTTTACATGTCAATTAAGGAAAGCAAACTATCATAATGGTAGATTTTTCCCGGTTCACCGTTTAGCTACCTCGCACTTGAAGTGAGACAAGATGTATGACGTTGTCGCCCGACCTCGCCCTGCCCTCCGATTCTCACAACAAAAACCGTAACGATATCGTAGCAACGGAATCATTTGCATACTAACATCCAATCCATCGTCCATTATGGAATAGTCTACCAGCAGAAGTTTTCCCTCCTTCCTATGACATAGGGTCCTTCAAACGAGGCGTGAAGAAGCACCTTATGGGCCAGCTGGGTGAGGGTGACTGATGCTGCGTTGTTTTCGCGCTGCACCAGGTGTCTTCGTGTCTGGACTCCGTTTCTAATTAACATCAGATGAGCGGAGTCGGCTAGGTAAAAAAAATAAAAAAACCCGATGTTATAGTCGTTCGAACGAAATTCCGACTATCCGTATACGGTAGATATGAATACGATGGGTCGGCGCTTCGTTCGAACGAGTTTAAAATCGGCTCGATTGACGGATGGGAATACAATAATAACCCTCCTTCTGACGCAATCGGGTAAAAATAGTTTCAACGACTTAGTCGCTATGATATCATTACGGTTTTTGTTACTAGAATCAGGGCACTGGCATGTGACGTCACATGTTGCGAGACATTTGAACTTTCTCAACTCTTACCGTCTGAACAACGGGCATTTTTGATCTTGAAGCAGATTTAGTTGATTATGTCATATACCCGGATAGACTCTGCTAGTATCGGCTGCCATGCTGGTACAGCCTTTAGAAATATGTAAAAATAGTGGCACATACATGCAGACTAATGTTTACTAATTGCACTACACAGCTCTTTGAATCCCCGCTTTCATAGAGTCGGTTTGAGACCGTAATTTTTGGACACCCATCTCAGACCAGGCCTTAGTGAAAGCCGCGTGCCTATTTGTTAACTGTCAGTGATATGAAAGATTAATTGATACGTTTTTACTTGAAAGTCGTTAGTGCGGCCACTGACCTAACACACTGACACAAAATTTTATTTAACCCACTTTCTTTATCACTGTAACACCATGGCGCTGGTAAATAAACTGATAGTCATTGACGTCAATATGTCTACAAAACACTTTTTGTTTGAGAGTTTGGTGATTGCCTCAAACGGCATTTTCAGCTTCACCGGGCTTGTTTGGGGGCGGCGAGAAACTTAAAGGGTTCCTCAAGCCGTGTGAAACGAATCACCATCGAAGGTTTCCTAGAGGGAACGGCATCACGCACTAGTGCGTGTCCCCGTGCCCCACTATATCCTCCGAAGGGTTCTTATTGGATCAGTCAACAAAACAACTCGGCAAGGGCTGTCCCTTGCCGAGTTTCTTGTGGCTTCTTCTCGCTATAAGGACTCTACCGTAGGGTTTGCGCAGCCATAGCTTAGATTTGACGTTAAAAAATAATTATTAAAATGTTCAACGTGAATAAAATTAGCACATAATAGGTAACTAAAATACAAATGTTGGAAAAAATTCCACGAGCAGGATTTGAACCTGCACCCTTCTGACATACCGGGTCAGGTGCTCTCCCAATTGAGCTATCGTGATTCTAACCAGCCCTCCGAAATTATTCAACACTATTTACTGTTTTACTTTGAAAGCCAAAGGCGCCCATTCAATGTCAACAACTACCGTCCATCCGATCATAATATTTTTACAAATATAAGTATTTGTCAAGAAGAAGATCAGTCAAGAAGTAGGCAAGCTATTTATTTTTTTTTTGTTTTGTTGCTCGCAACAAAATTTGCGTAAAA
Source organism: Eudonia lacustrata (assembly GCA_947562085.1). Classification (NCBI taxonomy): domain Eukaryota; kingdom Metazoa; phylum Arthropoda; class Insecta; order Lepidoptera; family Crambidae; genus Eudonia; species Eudonia lacustrata. The sequence continues at coordinate 5,569,972 of OX387315.1, read as the reverse complement.
AATTATATAAACAAAACAAAAACATTACATAATAGGTACTTAGATTTGTTGCCGTGTAAAAAGTTAAATAACTTAGTAATATTGCCGTGCAGTCTTAAAGAAAGAAGCATCTGGCCACTTTCTGAAAAACAAGTTAAAAATAAAAAAAATATGCTAACTACACAACATTTTTTTTACTATAGTAATTGCTATGTTTTGTAGACCTACTCGAAACGCAATTAAAGATTTAAAATGAAATGTTTTGATGTTCTAAAAGGTATTCGCACTCAATAGAAAATATGTATTTGGTCGGTTCCTTTCAAAATTCAAAAAATTCAATTCAAAATTCAAAATCATTTTTTCAGTTTAGGCTACAAATAGCTCTTATGAACGTCATTATGCCATCGGTTCGTAAGTCTACTCTGGGCGGGAAATCTTGTACTGAGAAGAACCGGCAAGAAACTCAGCAAGTGTCCAGCTCTTTTCTCCCTTACAGCGTCAAAAATATTGGAAAATGCCCTATCATAAAAAGACACTTTCCATCACAAATAAAAACACAAAATATAAAGGACAATCACACATATAAAAAAAAAAACAAAAGAGAAGATATTAACATTAAAAAAATCATCGTTTAAGTAAAAGAAAAGACGTAAACTGAAATTGAATTAGTAAATTCAAAGTCGCTTTGGTTCTTTACATCTATTCATCTTAGTAATTAAAATTATTAAATTAAAGGGTTGGATACAAGTGACGTAAAGCATTGTTGCGTTAGTTAATTAACAATTACAGAAACACAAATGTTGAAAAAAAATTCAAATTTAATTAATTAACACTTACTCTTACTCTATAATTACGTCATCAACATCCGATCTTAATATTTTTACAAATATTGAAAGGTCAGTTAAGAATTAGGCAAGCTATTATGTGCATATATAACCATAATCTTATAAGTAAAGTAATTATTAACGGTATTCCTACCATTTTATTATTTGAAGTTATCAAATATTTCTTAATGTCCATATCCGAAATATCGGATCATCATTATCATCATCTCAGCCAAAAGACGTCCACTGCAGGACAAAGGCCTCCCCCAAGGATCTCCACAACGACCGGTTGTGTTGCTCGCATCCAGCGGCTTCCCGCGACCTTCACCAGATCGTCGGTCCACCTTGTTTGAGGCCTCCACGCCAGGCCATTCCAGGACTATCCCGCCCTAGCGGCCATCAGTCCTGCGAGCAATGTGCCCTGCCCACTGCCACTTGAGCTTAGCAACTCTTCGGGCTATGTAGGTTACCTTTGACTTCTGCGGATCTCCTCATTTCTGATTCGATCACGCAGAGAAACCCTGGAAATATTGGATACTCACAAATAATAAACATGGTAAGAATTCCGTAATAATTACTATAACCTATAACGCAAGTGACCATAATAGTTTAAATGGTTCTAAATAACAGTAATTCAGAAAAGTATTGAAAAAGATTTTCTTTAAACCGCACTCTCTGAAATTGTTGACATGCTTCCTTTGACTTACAAAGTAAGTGTAGAGTTGATATTGCACGTGTTGGGTACCTGCAGCCCATGTGCTACATAGCCATAATAGCATGCACTTGACCCGGTACTACGTCAGAGGGCTCGGGTTCAAATCACGCTTATGTAACTTTTGTAACGCTTTTACAAATTGTTATTATTTTGTTTGCATTTGCGTTTTATAAATAGCCATATTTACAAATAACAGTATTCAAAGAATTGGACATCTCTGTGATTTTGTCTAAGGTCAATTTAAATTTCTTCCGTATTAATGAAACTCGCTTCGCGTCATAGTAACGAAGGACGATAGATTCTATTATATATCTAATTGGATTTATTGGGAAAACAGAATGCTTCTTGCTACCTACAATTAATTACGTGTGCTCTGACAATAGCTTCACGTTTTCTCAGCGTGACGATTTTCTAGAAAAACTTAATGGCAAGTGCGAACGCCAACTCATATTTAAGAGTTCTATCTAGGCTATATTTTCAATTTGTTATCTTTTATTTTTTGTTTTTTAATACGCACGCCAGCTATTGCTATGGAAGAGCGGGGCCTCCTGAGACAGGTATTATTATATCCTTACTAGGATGGTCCCAGCCTTAGATTATTGTTTGTACTGAATTTGTATGAAATAAAAAAAATATATACTCTTAATAGATTTGCTAGTCGATTTCCTACAGCTCGCCACCCGCGGTCACGATGGTTTTGAAAACCTGTGTTTAGTGGGTATATGCCCCTTCCTATTGCTCCCTTAGATGCTATTTCTTAGACTCCAGGCAAGTACGAGAGACGGAAGAACCGCAACATAACTTGCCCCCCCCCCCCGCCCCCTCAAGGGGTTTGGTATCCCAGTAACGAGGATTTACAGGGTTAAAAAATGGCTTATTATATGCCGATATTCTCGCGCTTTCTTCTCGGTACAAGATATTTGACTATAAAAAAGTACTTTGTATAAAGATTTGAATACAAAAAGCTTTTGGTTTTGTGTTAACAATGATTTGCATAAATCGAAATTGAATATAGCACTTGAATAAAGATGGCTAGTCCCAGGTGGCTGAATAGGGCTTGGTAAATTTATAAGGGTCGGTACGATAGCCTAATTGGTAATGCACCTGATCCGGTATTTAAGAGGGTGGAAATTCCCCCTGTGGAAATTGTTTCTATACATTTTCCGAAATGTAATTTGTTATGCAACAGTTTCAGTAAAAACGTACCTATAAGAAATGCTCACTATAAAAGTAGTTTGTTACGAATCGAAAACTATTTTTTTTTAATAATTTTTTTTGACTAAATTGAGTTAATTACAGCCTTCTAATGCCTGTACAGTTAAAACATACTCTAAGGTTAAAACATACAAAGTATCTATATATTAATACGTGAAGCAAAAACTTTGTACCCCTTTTTTACGAAAATTGCGCGGACGGAGGAGTATGAAATTTCGTACACTTAAAGCCCTAGTCAAACAGACGGATAGGATCTTAATATTTAAAAAAAAATGCATAAATACATTAAATCAATAAAACAAACATTACACACACTACCATGTATTTGACACACACGCATATGTACCTATTTGACACACACGCATTATACTCTTTTCAAAAATTTCAAAAATGGAAGAGGAGCAGCCGAAATCTCTCAATGCCAATCCAAACTTACATTCTATCTTTCTTAATTTTTCATTGTTAGGATACAATCCGTGCAGCCTTAATAAAATTACGGTCGGATTTGGACCACTGGGTGACCACTAGTCATAAATTAATTTTAAACAGATTTAAAAACAGAATTTGATTCTATAGATCCAATTTTTCATTTCATTTATGCAGCTGCTTTTGCTTACCTTTTAATTTCCATATTTATAACCCCTTTTTTCTGTTTGAACCCTAAAAATAACTAACCAGCAATTTGCGTCAAACACCTTTGCATAGTCTGCGGCTTGCCACAAACTAAATAAATGCATCAATTAGTAGCGCATGCAACTTGGACACAATGCATCTTAATTATTCGTTCTCGGTAGAAAACCCGTAGGAATTCTATGTAAATAGTGCTGACGTAGAACTCCACTTATTAGCTAACAACATCTGTGTAACCTTTGTTTTAAATACTAATTTATAGACTGAAATATGCATAAACATTTGTATAAACATTATTTATGTGCGATGAAAAATACCTGTTATTAAATCAATCGGTTATTCTAGGTTTCGCCAGTAAAGTATATTCAAAATAACTCCCTTTACAGTTTGCAATTGCTAAATTAAATTATTTGTTCTCAACACACACATAGCGTACACAAAATAAGAAGAGAGACTCCTTATTTTGGGGCGTAAACCACCCGCTGTTACATACGATTTAAGCGTTTCCACTCCCATTTCGGTAACAGGAAGCCAGGACATTGGAAAATTCAATTACAAGACAATTGTTTGCAACAAGATGGTGGTGATAAATCACGTGCCGAACCGCGCCTTTCACAATGTGAGTGGTTCAACAAACGAAGGAAATTAAGTAAATTAAGTAAAGCATGCGCAATATATTCACGTATAGTCTAGTATAGTCACGGCCAATAAATAGGGAGCGTTGCCAGAACAAAGGACAATGCCCAATTGAAACTAATTGAAATTTGGGACGTAGATATGAAACTGCTTTGAACTAGTATTCAGTTTTTACCTTATAAAAAGGTATTGCATGACATTGTAGAAAACTCATCCCCGCCCGATCCTCTAAATGCCACTACACATTTATAGAATACACTGAACATGCAGACTAGTTTAGGCGCAAGACACCGTACTCGTAGAACAAGGGTACGGCGAACCGGTTCACACGCGCTCTATACCAGGTACAGACATGTACCTGGGCGCTTCTCTCCACCACCACGGCCCGGTCAACCTAAGCCGAGGTCCGAGCCTTTAGAGGCGCTTTGGGTTGTTCCGCTCCCCGATCCAATCCGAACCCTTTGGAGAATCTAGTAGGGCACGAGGACACGCACTAGTGCGTGATGCCGTTCCCTCTAGAAAAGCTCCGAAGGTGATTCGTTTCAAACGGCTTGAAAAAAAGCCCGATGAAGCTAAAAATGCCGTCTGAGGCAATCAGCAAGTAAGCAGCCTATAACTGTCCCACTGCTGGGCAAAGGCCTCTATCATTGAAATCAAGTCATCACTAGAATTGATGGGTAATGGCTTAATCACCACGCTTGCCAAATGCGGGTTGGTGATCACAAACCCGGGATTATGCATCGAAAAATCCGAAATACATTTTGCCCGACCTGGGAATTGAACCCGGGACCTTCGGGTATCGGACCGAGCACTCTGCCACTCGGCCACCGAGGCGTTCAATTGCAATCAGCAAACTCTCTCCAAAAACAAAAGATAATAAATAATAAAATGTAGATAACTTACAAAGTTCTTTACAAAGTCCTCGGGCAGACATCTTGAGAGAATTTGAAAAGTGAAGTTGCACTGTTTTGTTTCATTTGCCAAAACTCATGCGCACTTACGAACATTTAAAGGTTAATAATCCACCATTATTTCACATTAATATTCGATATAACACAAATTTCAGAAAATAAAACAAAACCGCAGACATGACTCTACACTTTCCCGCCAAGAAGTGACTATGGTCACCTCCTCCTCCTCAGGTATGCCTTTATTATTTACTAGATGGCCCGGTGAACTTCGTATCACCTACATGTATTTATGAAAAATATGGTCAAAACTTAAACATTATCGGCTGGGGTGGGATATTACTCTAAACATTTCATGATCAACATGAAAAATATTATATAACAATTGGTTTCAAATGACGTCGTTTTGCGCAACGTATACGTACAAGAAAATTTCATGCCCACTTTCAAGGTAACCATTATTGTTTTTGATAAATTATTAATTTCGCACCCCAGAAACTAATGAGCGTAATGGATCTGGTGGTGGGACCAATTGTGGCAATTTTACTTTACCACCACCACACATAATCCAGTAGATTCACCGCTGTATTTTAACGCTTTACAATATTGATAAATGGTTGTCATTTCCCCAATTGTTACGGCACAATAACCTATTCCCGGGTCGTAGTGGAATGCTACTCGTCCCAGGTTTACAGGAACACTGCGTTTGCGAAATCGCTCTTTTTCATTGTGTCGTGCTCGCTGTTGTTGTGTTTGGTGTGTCCGAACTCGTTTCATTCTAAGCCTACTTATCTACCTACTTCATTATGTATTATTCACTGTGGAACGCAATTCTGCCATACTTAGACCTATACGAATGTTATCATTATCTGTCTCTCGCTGGTCGTCAGTGCGGTTTGCACGTGAGGTAACGTCGCACAATTTTGATTGGCTTCGACGACCTAAGTCCGGTCCTCTTCTCCTTGGCATTTTAAAACAATAACAGTAAATAAAGTTCTCGCGTACTGACAAATCGATTCATCAGTTGATGATAGATTTTAATAATCGTCTTGAAATTTATTTATATTTTCTTTTTACGTCAACTAACTGACACACTTTTACACATTTTTTATTTCTGAAACAGAACTGTTTTGTATTCCAACAAAACAGACCAAAGAGATCGGACCTCATCTACAGCTATGAAACATACACACTTATAAATATTTCACAACCAAGTGACAAAAGACATCAAATGTTTCACAGCTAGGAACATTTTGTTGTACGTACCGCTTTGACAGTTTCCATGACAACGAAATAAACAAATAATTTTGAAAATTAAATTGTCGTTTTTAGTATTTTCCGTTACTTATTATTTATGTTTCTCAGCGCTTAAACCTTCCCTGAACTTCCACAAATATTTCAAAATCAAAATTAGCCAAATCGGTCCAGCCGTTCTCAAGTTTTAGCCCGACTAACGGACAGCAATTGATTTTTATTTAAATAGATAATATATGTTCGGGTTAGGGTTGCCAACTATTTTTCAGGAAATTAAATCTATCACTAACTAGTATAAAAAAAAAGATTTGAAAAAAAAATAAAGTGTTTCCAAATTTATTTATTTAAGCGCTTCATTTCGTTTCTCATCACCTGAGTCTGAGTAACATTCAGTAGTTCAGAAATCAAGTCAACAGGAATATTCCGTTCAAACGCACGCATTAGTCGGAAATAAAGTACATATTTTACATACTTTATTTTTATTAAAAAGAATAAAGTATGGGGATGGAAAATAACGTAGAATACGTTATTTTAAAGTATGGTTGGCAACCCTAGTTCAGGTGCGTCCAGACTATTTATGACAAAACATGATAAAGAGCAAGTTTTACTAGTGTGGACGATAAGTGACAGTAAAAACCTTATACTTAAATCAGTTTTTGGGTAAATACTAAATAAGACACAAACAAAAAAGAAAACCATACATTTATTTCAACATAAATAAACTTAATTATACTCTTAATTACTTTAAAGCTTTCAATGGCATCATAGTAGTTTGCGATAAGACAAAACACTATGTTTCCATAACCACATAAAAATAACAATTTGGTAAGTAGGTACTTATGTGAAATTTCTATTAGGCGCACGCGCCTGCGCATCAAACTGCCACAATCTGTCAAATTTCCTCAATTGCCTTGGAACTTTAAGTCTTAGACATATCATCATCATCAGCTCATTTTAGTCCCCACTGCTGGGGCACGAGCCTTCCCTATGGATGGATAGGGATAACGGGCCATAAACCACCACGCGGGCCCAGTGCGGATTGGTGGTTGCTAACGACTGCTAATGTAGCGGGGACCAACGGCTTTACGTGCCTTCAGGAGCTCGAGATGAAAAATTTTTGGTCACCCATCCGATGACCGACCTTTGCGGAAGTTGCTTAACCTCAGCACCTCAGCATCGAGCTCCTCAGGCAGAGGCATATGGTTGAACATATATTGAAGAAATTTGACAGATTTGGAGAGTCAGACGTGCACGCGTCTGTACAAAGCATGTAAGGAACGAAGCAAAGACAGTGATAATCTTAACAATAATATTACACGATCATTGTTTTGCGGAAACGTTTAAAGTATATTCTAGAGTCATACTTATATGTTTAGCAATTAAATGTACTAAAAATAATAGTGCACGTATTTAGCGATTATGTATAATAAACATTGTAGGTATTATGTTACCAACTATCTCAGAACTGCGCATAAACTAATATTAGCAAGATTTCCTTACTCGTATTACATTTATTGTTACACGCATCATACGACTTCATAAGGATATTGTTATTTCCGTTGAACAACATTGTTTGGATTGGAGTACTGATTATCTGTGTTTAGTTAGATACGCAAGTAGATTCTGATTCCGTCTGGCCTAGGGCGTAGAGGTAAACATATATAGGTAGTATCCAATAAGGGTGCGGTTCCATTGAGAGCTATTAACAAAGTCAAAGTAATTTTTATTTTATTCTAAATAATCGAGAAAAAAGTACTTCTGAATCGTCCAGACATTTTTTATCTACTACCCATTCAGGACGTCTATTTTTTAGATGTGGAGAAGAATAAAAAAAAGAAAGAAACTCCACAGCTTTAATAGAAGTAACGACATTCTTACAAAATTATATGCCGATACAAAATTGTACAAGTTTAAATATTTTAATTAACTAGCAGCTAGAAGCTGTTTCGTAGTTCAAGAAGAGATAAATTGCAATTTGATTTACAAGTTTAGACAGAAATGGCAATATACAGTACCTACAGCTAAGCTGGAATTTTAGTAGCTAATAATGTGACCCGAAACCTTGTAAACTATTATTATATTTCCATTCTCTAGCTCTTCTTGGAGTAAAAATTAGCTCGTAGCTAGTTACTAGTTTATAACTCTCAGAGGAACCGCACCATTATGGTTGTAAACACAGAACAGTAAAAAAGGTAAATAACAGAGTACAGTTAGCGTCAAATTTAACCATGCAAAAAAAGTGTTTTTATAAAAAATAAGTATATGAAAATTTAAATAAAAAAGTTACGCAGTTTGGGCATTTTTTTAACAAACTCTGTCAACATTTTTGATTTGATACACATTCAAACTTATTACTCGAAAATGTAAAGATTTTCTTGATCGTTTAGTATCTTGATCTATATAATTTTGTCTCTACAGAAAGTCAAAAATGTTTGGCCTAAAGCCTTAATAAGCCCTACCATGAGTTTACTTATGTAAGTACTTGCTAGTGATGTGGCGTAAATAAGTAACATAGTAGATAATATGTATGCTGTAAATCAGACTTTATTACTTCATCATTCTGCGAGTGTTTAGTAATACAGAATGTGTTTGCGCTCGAGTGACTATCAAAGGTAGCGGACAAAATAGATGCAAGTGCAGTCCCTTTAAACCCACTCTTGATATACCTAGACACTTGCTTGTAACACGGAGTAACACGCGAAATAATAATAGTTTGTTCCTTCATTTGTTTCCCGTGTCAACTATCTTTTTAACTCTTTTTAAATCTTTTACCTCTTTATAACCGACTACTTCAAAAAAAAGAAGAGATTCTCAATTCGGTTGTATGTTTTTTTTAAATGTTTGTTACCTCATACATAACTCCGTCATTTATACACCGATTTGGAAATTTCTTTTTTTTGAGTACCTATGTATTTTTAACTGATTGTGTTTTGTTTTTCGTTCGAAACCTCTGCGTTTGCAAATCGTGACTCGCGTCAGTTGACCACAAAACATATTTTTTATCTGTTAATTAATCTCCATCATTGTAGAAGTCATTTCCATTCGCCGATAGCTAATGCGTAGCGTTTTATTCTTAGAATAATAAGTAGCTTTAGTTATTGTTCTGAGGTTTTATTGCGATGATACACAGTAGTATTTTTACACTAGATGGCAGGCTATGTAATATTTACATTGTGATGAATAATAACACTTTCATTAAAAATTATATCTAAGTCCCTGCACTGAGTTATTCGGAAATCGGAAGAAAATAAGGTGGTTGTATTAATTATTTTTACTTGTCTTATAAATGTTTAAGTAAAGAATTTAATAAATATATTATGGGACGCAGCTCCACAGATATAAGCTATCAAAGTAATTGTGAAAGTAAACTCTGGTAAGGCTTAAGATTTATTTCTATCCTATGAAGTAGATAGTGAAATATCTTGATAAACACCATGATCTTAATAATATACATTTAAAAGCTGTATAAGGCTATCTGCCATGTTTATATACTCGTATTATGTTTCTATTATCATCATTACATTGCTTTTATTCGGTTGCTAAGATATTTTGCAACCATCTATTGCCAGTATTTCCTTACATCCAAGTGTGGTTTTCCAGGCCAAGAAGGTATAATTTCACATCTGAAACAAAACAAAATATATATAAGAAATATTGATAAAATAAAAGTTAAAAGTAAAGTAAAGACAAGATCGTTTAAATAAAGTATGTTTAAAAGGATTTTAGTAAAATTGGCTTAAAAAGTAATAAAAAAAATTCTTATCCAAGACAGAGATATTTTTTTTTTATGTATTACCCCCCTATTAATAAACAAAGTGTAAGCTTGGAGTAGTTACTCCGTGTTTTGTTCCCGTCATGTAAACTTCATTTCATATTAGAGTAAAAGAGACCAAACACGGAGTAAATTAATAAACAAAGTGTAAGCTTGGTGTAGTTACTCCGTGTTTTGTTCCCGTCATGTAAACTTCAATTCATATTAGAGTAAAAAGACAAAACACGGAGTAAATTAATAAACAGAGTGTAAGCTTGGAGTAGTTACTCCGTGTTTTGTTCCCGTCATGTAAACTTCAATTCATATTGGAGTAAAAGAGACAAAACACGGAGTAAATTAATAAACAAAGTGTAAGCTTGGAGTAGTTACTCCGTGTTTTGTTCCCGTCATGTAAACTTCAATTCATATTAGAGTAAAAGAGACAAAACACGGAGTAAATTAATAAACAGAGTGTAAGCTTGGAGTAGTTACTCCGTGTTTTGTTCCCGTCATGTAAACTTCAATTCATATTAGAGTAAAAGAGACAAAACACGGAGTAAATTAATAAACAGAGTGTAAGCTTGGAGTAGTTACTCCGTGTTTTGTTCCCGTCATGTAAACTTTAATTCATATTAGAGTAAAAGAGACAAAACACGGTGTAAATTAATAAACAAAGTGTAAGCTTGGAGTAGTTACTCCGTGTTTTATTCCCGTCATGTAAACTTCAATTCATATCAGAGTAAAAGAGACAAAGCACGGAGTAAATTAATAAACAAAGTGTAAGCTTGGAGTAGTTACTCCGTGTTTTATTCCCGCCATGTAAACTTCATATCATAATAGAGTAAAAGAGACAAAACACGGAGTAACTACTCCAAGCTTACACTTTGTTTATTAATAAGCCCCTTAGAGAATAAGTTCCCACACATAGTCATATAAGTAACCGTAGTCGTATACTAATTACTGTTGTATTGTTTTTGTGCGGTTTTTATCACCGCATATAAAGTATAAGTAGGTACCAACAGTTTCACTAATACATTGATCCACACTACTACGAGTATAATAATGATTATGCTAGTCGAAGAGTACATGTGCAACATTATGAGAATTAAAACCGAATTATGTTTAGCACGAACAATTATTAACCTTGAATTGTAATACGAACCGATTATGAAACCGTTCGTTTTATAATAGGCTAGTAACTATTTAAAGCGTGTTTCGTAATGGGGGCGGAGGAAATTTCGTCGTTTCCTCTGAAAGACCTACAATTTTAGATTAAAGAGGAGCGTTGAGGAGGTGGAGATTGATGGTGAAGCGGCTTGCACGCTCGAGTTCCGATCTTGCAAGTGAAGCAACTTTTGCGTTGTCGTTACACCGGATGGGTGGTCGAAATAAAATATCCAGCGTTTCTGTGTTTCAAAGGCATTTTATACGTAACGTATGTAAGTGTTCGACACTGTTTTCCCTCAATAATTCCAAAATGTGGGTATGTAACTGGTTTTGATGTGAAACATCTATAGCTGCGGGTAACACCGATTGTTGGCGTTGCGACGCATGCTGTGGCGACGCGTCGCCAGCGCCACGCTATGCGATGGTAATACAACGTGTAACAAAAATGTGTGGTCAAAATGAAAAGATCCAAAGTGTATCCCATCTAGAACTTGTATGTGTGTTGTTAAGACATAATTATTAACTTTAATTTGTCATACAATTGTTAACCTTTTCACCGCCCAACTATCCTGCACGCGATGTCCCGCTGTACGCCAACGTATAAATGTATTTTAATAAAGTAGGTACAAAGAAGAACTGGATTCTATAGAAGTGCTGGCGTGGACGGCACGAAAATCTCGAACTTCTATAGAAGTTGTTGGCGGTAAAAAGGTTAATGAAATATTTATATTTGTGAAGTGATGCGCGTCAGGCGCGCATAAGCAAGCAGCAGTAATCTTAACTAACTTGTATTGTATTGTAACTTTAAATTGTTGCCTGAAAATAAACGAATTTATTATTATAATAACTGTAATACACAGAAGTTACTAAACCAATAGGGCTGAGATTACTTTATTTTGATGTGACGTCACAATCGATATATTTAAATGAAAATTGCATAACAAATTAAAGTTAATAATCATGTCTTAGTACCTAACTCTGCCACAGAATACATAATAGGCTTTTGGCGACTAAGGACCATAAGAAAAATTACTAGGCATAACAATTCATAACATTAAATTGTCGAAGTATATTTATACCGAGATATAAAAATGTCGATACGTACAAGACTCTACATACAAAATGTAGATCGGACACACTGTGAATCTTTTCATTTTGACAGTTCACCTTTCTGTTAAATGTTGTATATTTACGCTGTACTGTATTTATAAGTTATCTTGATAATGTTATGTCCAATACTTTTGTAACATACTCATCGTTTTCTAGAAAAAAAATCGTAATATTATTTTGTTTCATTATGCCATACTAGCTGTGCTCGCGACTTCGTCCGCGTGGAATAGTGACTTTCGGCAGCATTTTTAATTTTTTAGGCTCTTTTCCCGTTTTTGCAACATTTTTCACTGATGCTTCGCTCCTATTGGTCGCAGCGTGATGTTATATAGCCTAAAGCCTTCCTCGATAAATGGACTATCCAACACAAAAAGAATTATTCAATTCGAACCAGTAGTTCCTGAGATTAGCGCGTTCAAACAAACAAACAAACAAACTCTTCAGCTTTATAATATTAGTATAGATTTAGTTCCTGTCGTAATCTGTTCGCATTTTACTTTTGTACATGACGTACGTGACGGCTCACAATTTTTTTTCACTTTAGTAACAGTTGAATACAAACCATCTGCACCACTTAGCTCCTTCACTCCACCTCCACCTAGCTGTCATCTCGTAAAATTTCAATGTTAGTTTTTATTTTCTTATATAGTTGATGGCTTCGTGCGATTAGCACATTTAGCCAGTGTCAAAGTAATTTTTCTTACAAGTAGTATTACTTGTAAAAAAAATTACTTATGTATATAAATACACAATATTTCCTTATATGATGATGATGAATGATATTAGAAATTGGAAGTAAGAAATGATATACCCCCCAACCCTTCGAGTATCTCAGTAAAGATGTGGGGCTTTATTAAGTCCTCACGCGAGCTTCTTGAGAGAATTTGAAAAGTAACGTTGCACTGTTTTGTTTCATTTGCCAACACTTATGAACACTCACGAACACTTAACGGTTAATAATCCAACATTATTTCACATTAATATTCGACATAACACAAATTTTAGAAAATAAAACAAAACCGCAGACATGACGCTTCACTTTCCCGCCAAGAAGTCCTCAATGTTAGTTATTGGCGACGAATACTGTGTCAAACACAGGCTTAAAATGTCGAACACTGGTGCCTACCTTACCTATATTCGTAAAGAGAATGTCGAATAGCGTTGTAGTTCTAATGTCATGGTCAACAGAAATTTGCCAAGTGAGAATTTAAATGGCTGATTTTATAGGGACTTGTGCGACCTGCGTGGGTGGTAAGTACGGATCAGAATTTTAATGACAGCGCGGGTCAGACACAACAACGATAATGTAGACACCTCCATGCATCCAGTACCGGATTAAGCTGACCCCCTCGGAGAATGCGTGCGCGCGTGCGTGATGCCGTTCCCTTTAGAAAATCTCTGACGGTGCTTTGTTTCACACGGCTTGAGGAACTTTTTATGTTTCTCGCCGACCCCAAAGAAGCCCGGTGTTAAACTGAATGCAAAAAGGGCACGTGCCTATATGGGCCCCGCGTCGTTTTGAGGCCCCACGGTCAAAGAAAAATAAAGTACTTTCCTAAAATTTTCCAAAAAGGCAAGGTAGAGTTCAGAAATTATTTACTCCCAACATTTTAAAGTACCTACACCTTGCTCATTTAAAGTTTTCGATTGATAAAAAAACCTCGGAATAGTAAATATTGAATAATGTTTTGATGATAAAAAAACACGATAAATTAATTACAGGTAAACGACTCAGTAAATTTTTTTATTTTATTAAGCCACGTTTTTAATCTAAGCCTATAAGAATTTAAGGGCCGCGAAACATGCAGTGCCTAGGGGCCTATGCATGGCTTAATCCGGCTCTGCGTGCAACTACAAGCGTAACTATAAATCAGCGTCTTTGATGTTTTGTTAGAGATTCCCGCTTCACATGTAATATAGGTCGAGCCGTGTCTGAATCTGTGTGTCACGGACGCCGGACGCGACCGTGACAAAAGGGCACACCGCTATCAATGGACACGACAAGTGGTATATGCACCGCGCTTGTATAGGTAATATATCGAATTTTTTTTTTATATATTACGGGTAAGCATTACGCCTTCATCTCACCTGCCCCCCGATTCTCATAACAAAAACAGCAACGGTTTCGTAGCGACTTTGACGTTGAAACCATTTTCATTACATCCGATTTTAAAGTCGTTTGAATTAAGTTCCATCCAACCGTATACGGAAGATCTGAATAAGGTTGATAGGAACTTCGTTCGAACGACTTTAAAATCGGCTCTATTGACAGATGTGAAAACAAAAATAGTTTCAACGACTAAGTCGCTGTGTTATCGGTAAGTACCTACTTTTTCGATACGGTTTTCATTACGGAAAACCAGTACTACCACTTACCAAACCGAGTACACAAACATTTCCGCTGGGAATCGAACCCGGGACCTCTGCGTCTGGTCAAACACTAGGTTAAGACCACCACCGGTTTCAGACCCACAAAGGCGGTTAAATCTACTTTTACAAATCAATTTATACAAAATTGAGAGCACATAGCTGCATTAAAAAAAACAATGTATTAAGTTGACTTTTATTAAAAAAATAACATATTTTTTCTATGTGACAATGTAGCTACTATTCATAATGTATGAATAACATGTTTCATTTAATTATATAATAGTAAGTGTCGGTACAATATTTTGAATAAAAAGTTTTCATTGATTTCCTCGAAAATATTAATTTTACACATAATGACGTTTTAGATTTGCAACGACGATAAAACGCTTTCAGCATAGGTAGATATAAAATACTTCTAGTCGCGTTGAAACATTTTATCACGTTGTATGTAACCGCTTTTATTGAATGTTTCATTTATAGGCCTCACGTTTCGAAGCCTTTGTAAACAGAAATGTATACTTAGTGTATTCGCGTAAATTTAAGATAACAAGAAACTCACTTATATGAAAAAAGACAAAATATTGAAAAAATCCACGAGCGGGATTCGAACCCGCACCCTACATTCGAATACCTACATACCTACATTCGAATTATTATATTGTAGTTTTATTTTTGTACTACATTCAGGAAAAATAAATATGCGGTAAGTAGGCGGTACGAAGTTCGCCGGGCCAGCTAGTATATTATAAATCTTCTGCGTGCGTATGTATGTGTTAATGTATGTTATTGACCTCTTTCTAAACGGCTGGATCAAAATTTTTTTATGTGTTCAATTGGATCGAGAATGGTTTAGATTTACAATTGGACCCGGTAGGTGGCGCTGCTATGGGGGTCCATCATGGGATACGGGTGTTCTTAAGCGGACGAATGATTTGTTTGTTTTGTTGTCATGGAAACTGTCAAAGCGGTACGAAGTCTGCCGGTCAGCTAGTATTGCTTTAAATATGTGGGGCTTTATAACTTTGTGCAACAAGTAGTAAATTATATGTATATTATTGCATGACAGTAGAATGAAAATGAGTGTATGTCATTAAAACCAGAGATTACGTAAGACATGGTGCTGTCATATACTTAAACGATTTAACCCTTCGACTGGTAAGGCTTGATTTATTTTTCTTTGGTTTTCCATCTTGTTGCAATTACGTTAGGTTTAAATTATGATGGCATCTATATTGCCGCCAACATTGAAAAAGTTAACCGATGTAGCTTGTTAAAGAGGTTGTACAATATTAGGTCACTTGTTATAAAAATGTATAACTTATAAATGCGATCAAGACATAGTCATACTTTTTGCCCAGACAAAAGTAACCTACTTACAATTTATATTATTAACGTATTTTGAGTTATATAACGAGCCTCAGTTTTGCCCAGACAAAAGTAACCTACATAATACAATTTATATTATTAACGTATTTTGCGTTATTTATCGATCCCCAATTTTATACATTAAGATATTCGTTAGGCGTCTCTTGATGTATGTAACAAAAGGTTAGTATCAATCACATATAACCAGCAAAAGTATTCTTCATATAGATAATATTATTTTTAACTGCAGTTTCTCAATTAGACCGTATACTTATAATATATATTTTTTTGTGTGTTCGCGGATAACATTTAGCATTTAGCATTTAGCATTATCATAGCATTTTTTGGATCCCAAGGGTGATATCATGATAAGGAAACCAGGATATTGTATTGTGAAGTAAGAAGATCGGCCCGTCTGCGAGCGCACCAGCGCCGTTCCAACTAGGAGTCAAAGTGGTCGCCCTGACCGAAATCGGTCGGACAAATCATCATCATCATCATCATCATCATCATCACCATCATTGTGAAGTGCACACATTGTCTACCTTTCTTTGTGTCTTTCATTCCGTAGTTCTCAAAATTTCTTTCAGCAGCCCTACGCGGCTGCTGAAAGAAATTTTGAAATAAGCAGCGCCCTTGTACTTACTTGATTATTCTTTTTATGTTGCCCCCTTTCGTTTGTTTGTGGGCATAAAATATATATATATTTTTTTATGTAATACGGGTTTGGCCTTCATCTCAACTGATATTACCTAAGTGCTGGTAAGGCCAAAGGTGGAAGCGCACTTCAACTGGAATCCTCAACTAGTGAGGCACTGGCTATCTTATCATTAACTGCCGGAACACAACAATGCTACAAAGTACAAACATTGATGTTATGGTGACATATTTACATAAGGTGGTGGTAGCCAGGCGGACAAACAAGCTCTACCACCAACCAATCTGAGTACACAAACATGTATATGCTGGGAATCGAACCCGGGACCGCTGGGTACTAAACCGGTGGTCTAAACCACTAGACCACAGAGGCGGTACAAACATGAGCACTCCTTAACGGGACATGTTGGGTTCTCGGTATATTTGCATAGGTTTAAGGACCCTATTACATTTTGACCGTGATTTTTGCATAAAATGCCCAATTTCGGCGTTCTTGTTCAGAGAAACTGAAACCCTTAGACAATTTTGACTTAATGAATAGTGGAGAATAATAGTTATTAGTATAATTCGTAGCAGCCTCGCTTTCTGCAATTTTCCCTTATCTATTTATATAAAGCCAAAATTCCGAAGCTAGTTTTCAATTATATACGCTGACGGCAATTTTCAAGCTCATGGATTGAACTACTGTACTAAGCAAACGAAATGAAAAATATATTATAATATCTCTTAAATAGTGGTTAAGTTCGTAGCGGCCTCGGAATTTTGAAATATGAATGGAATTTCTACAAAATAATCCCATTTAAAGCCATAAAACGTTCAGAATTAGCTGTAAATATCTCATTACTTCATTAATAAATTTTTACTTTTTATTTTCAAGTGCTAATTGCTGCACTGAAGCTAAATTAAATATTTATAAAATTTACAAAATACAGTGAAAAAAAACGGTTGCAATGACCGTTGGATAGATGGCGCGCTGCGCCGCTATTAGCACTCTAAAATTACAAAAGCAGTGACAAAATTCAGCGTCTACGTCAGCTTTCCCGGTAGCATAGCGGTCAGTGCAGCCTCCCGGATTGCGGAAGACCCAGGTTTGATTCCTGGCTGGGTCGGGTAGGCGTTTGATTTTTTCACTGTATTTAGTAAATTTTATAAATATTAACTTCATTAATATTATTAAGTAAAATGTACACCAGAATTAACGTTAGTTTATAAGATTTCAAATTATATACTTTTTTTTTAACGATAAAAAATTATCAAACATCAAATTAATGTAATTACAACTGCACAAAATGCCACTTTGGCGATGCGTGTGTCGGCCGCTCGTATACTACTGAGAAAGCGCGAGCGCGCGCATTTTGTGATAGGCCTCTTAAATGTAAGGCCCCTCGCCCACGGCGACTTTTTGTAGCGATGTAGTAGCGATGCTGTCGTGCGTTCGGTTCGATACACTCGTGATGCGGTCGCTAGCTGTTTGCCCTCGTCCACATAACCGCGGTTCAGTCGCGATGCAAACGCGATGCAGTCGCGATGCAATGCGATTCAGTCGCGATGCAATCGCTCGGTTCTCCACTCACGCGCCACCCTCCCTCCGTTCTCTCTCTGATGTCGTCCGACACGGTCACGCGTTTGCGTCGATACAGTCGCGATGCTGTAGCGCGTAGTAGCGCGTTGGGATGCCAACGCATTTGCAACGCGCTACAGAAGCGATGGCTTCCGTAGCGCGTTGCAAATGCGACTAACGCGCGACTGCATCGTACAAAAGGAGGGCCCTAATCGGCGAATCATTTGCGAGGCAGCGCCGGAATAAAGCCTGCACGTTCGGTTTGAATGTTCTTTACACAGAAAAGAATATACATACCTACATGCTTCTTTGTATAACATTAATAACAGCTGAACTACTTTTTCTACACACCATATAACATTTTGTTCTATCAAACTTTTTGACAAAATGTGTAGGTACTACCTCGATCTAAACTGTTGCTAAATTTTTGTATGAAAAGGTTTTTTGTGACTTTCCAAAAACTGTAAACAAATAATAATTAAGTACCCACGTTTTGTAGAATACCTGGTAAAGAGATTTAATAATATCTTTTCCACGTATTCGTTAAAAACATTAATATGTTTTACAAAATTACACAGTATATGAGATAGAAAAGCAATATCAACCTATTTTCTATGTTGCATAAATTTATATTTTCCTAATTAAAACTTTGCCCTGATGTTACGTAATTATAGTAATATAAGTAATATTATCTTGTTAAGGCGAATTATAACATAATAAAATACGTTAATTAATCAAATAACTAAGTAAATGTATTACGTAACAAATTAATATAAGAGATTCGTAACTTATTTACTTAGTTATAACGTAGCCGGAGATTTAAAAAATAGAAAACTTTGATTAAAAATAAAATAGAGATACAAATCACAAAAGATAGGACAAATAAAGTTAAAGTGAAATCGTTTAAACAATGACTTTCATAGGCACTTATTGAAGACAATAACTATAAAAAAATGTTATATTTTCAATTTTTAAAGTTTAATTTAAGACAAACTACTGAATCAATTACCAGTTCGGATGTTGGAAGAACCAAAAATGCTAGCACGAAACGCAAGAAAGCTTTTTATTAAAAGGAGATATATGACAGTAAACATATATTAATACGTGAAGCAAAAACTTTGTATAATACCCCTTTTTACGAAAATTGCGCGGACGGAGGAGTATGAAATTTCGCACACCTATAGTTTATAAAGAGAAGGAGCGCAGAATGCTAATATTTAAAAAAAATATGCATAACAAATACATTAAATTAAATTAACATTGTTTCAAACATATAGATTTATCTATACATAATATATATAAATATAATAAACTAAAAAATAAATAATTGTGAATACGAGCATAAGGTGACTCCTCGCCTCTCCTACTTGCCGTGCCCTACAGGGTCCATAAATGTGCCTACTTATATTTCTAACATCTTTGTAACTTATGGAGTGCAATAAAGATATAAATATGTATATGAACATTTTTCAAAAAATTTAAAAATGGAGGAGGTGCGGCCGAAATCTGTCAATGCCATCCAAACTCACATTCTATCTTTTTTAATTTTTCATTGCTTAGGTAGGATACAATCCGTACAGCCTAAATTAAATATTGTTTAGTTAACAGCTTTTTATAAAATTTCGACCACTGGGCGACCACTAGTATATGTAGATACTCACGCCTGCATATCAGGCTACCACAAATTGTCTGTATGTTACTTAACACTATTTGAGGGTTTTAAAATTACCAACCAACTATTTGGCCGAAAATAAAATTGTAAGTAAAAAAACTATATCTAAGAAAATTAAGTACTAGAAATAAGAGCCTATGATAATTAAGGCTGAAAGAAAATACGGCAAACAACCGGGAAATAATTATATTATATTGATTAAGAGCACGAGCAGCCGACCATGAATAGAAACAGTTTTGTAGCATAATTTTCTCGAGTGCTTATGAGAGAAAGCGATTTAATTGCTATCATTAGTTCTGTGTTGTTACGACAAGAGTGGCAAATTTTTTGATGGCCCCCATTATAATTTAATTACTCTCATTAGCAACACATTTTATGATAGGTAGGTACAGTGGCCCAAGAAAGTGGTGTACCAGTTTTGACTTAGTTTCCTAGTCATCGAAAATTACAATAATGACGTAAACCTAATTAATAAGTTTTCATACGTCGTAGGTCAAATAAAATAAATACATGACATTTTAACCTTTCTTACAAATGGATAAAACATTAATTACTGTAAAGAAAATATAAATTTTCTAAACAAAAGTAATAAAACCTATTTATATAGACAACCAAATTCTATTTGATAAAAAGAAAACTGACAATTGACATTTTATAAATGTTTAATAATTGACATTTTGTCAAATATATTTTAGTATTTTTTATTATTTTCCTCAGAAAAATCGATTTATATTCCGTATTATTTTTTTACTCAACTGCATATAAATAACATCTTCAATGCCTACCAACTTGACTATTGCTGAAAGGGCGCAAGACCACTTCTTAAATGTAATATCTGTCTTTACTTTTCTTTTTAGGTATACCTGCCTTTCTTTTTTTGAAATATTAGAAAAAGTTTGTTGTAGGTACAACCATGGCTAGCCACACACACACAATATTATTGGCAATTCAATTTTGACCATAATAATTATTTATCATCCCCCAGCCATTGATTTTACGACGTCATTGTTTCCATTAAGTTCAAACTAAGAACAGCTGTCACGTAACAAACAGTAATCTAATCAAATAAGAATAGAAGTTGTCAGATCGATCTGCAAGCGAAACTAATCTTTATTGCCTATAAATCTGCCATGCGACATTCAACCTTAGGGTGGTAAATCAATTTTTTGGGCGACCGTACCTACTAACTGCATTAACTGTCTTACAATATTTTTATTTTTTTATTTCGCAATAGGAAAGCGTTGGGCTTTCATCTCACCTAATAAATAACTGTCTACAATATCATTCATAATCTTCGATCAGTTATGTAAAGTGTGGTAAAGCAATTTCATTGTCGACTATACATCCTTGTAAAGAAAGCGATTCATCTCAATATCTACCTAGCTTTTAATAATGCTACTTTTGTAGTATGTCAAATCCAATTTAAGCCTTTCATTAATTATTAAATGCTGTCGTTTTTCAGGTAGGTTTGTTGAATGAAACCTAACCGAAAACACTCCACCGCGCAAATGGATACGCCCACGAGTAATTGTTTCATTAATTGCCCAACCACATCATGTCGCCAGTGAAATACGAAATTCACGTTTAAAAGTTGGTAGTACATTTACTGATTTTATTTAAACATGATGCACTTCCCATGGGGTCATAGCGCTCTTTCGCATTTTTTTTATAAGGTGCTAACAAAAATGAAATAAGCTTCACTTATGCATGGTTTAAAAAATCGACTTCAGAAAACAGTAAACTTAAAAAAGTAAAAACAGCTCTAAAAAGCAAGAAATAATATTGAAATCATTTTATTAATTACCTAGATACGCATATCAGTTTTAAAAGGTCTATTGAAATCAAAATTTTGAAGTCGGTTAATAAAATATTCTATGGGTTATTCGTGATCCTCAAGAAAGTTTTAACGTTCATTTCACATATTGTTTTCTAAAGTTCATTTCATTTGATAAAACGCTATTTTTAAGTTAATACTTTTTAATAAGGAAAATGGAATAACACTATATAATAAGTATATAGCACGCCAAGAAAAATATATATCTTTTTTTTATATGTTATTGTTTACAAAATGCAGAATTTTGAAATGGTCCGAAATTCTGTGTCCGTGAGGCCACACCACCTAGACCCAATGTGTGTGGTGGTCGAGCGCGGTAGGTATGCATTAAGTTTACCTTCTCGGGTTTTCTTATTTTGAAGCCTAGCCAGGCCTAATGTGAGTCTTGTTTACTATCCATATTCATTCGATTACGTTTACGAAAAGGAAAATTAGTATGGCATTGAAGCAGCGCCTCCTGGCGGCATACGAAAGGAGTTAACGTTTTGCCGTACAAATTCTCGTTTTCGTTAACGTGATCGAATGGCGAATGAAACTCGCATTTGGCACCCAGTTTTCTTGCTAAGAGCGTCGCTATACAACGAGGATAAAAGACGCCTGGATCTGATTCTCATCAAACATACTGAACAAGGTTTGGTTGGTGTTGGTGGTACAGATATAGATACAAATCCTCTTTTATACGTGATTGAATGGTTAATGGAGCTCGCACTAGGCATCCAGAAATAGACTAAGTGATTTTACTTGTATAACATGCTCGTTATAACGTTTAATACATTTGCTAGGCCATCACGTCGCAACGGCTGAACGGATTTGAATAAGGATAGATTACACCAGTCAAGCCGCTAATCCTGAGATTAGCGGCAAAAGCGCTTTTTGTCGAAGGGGCGTTATATGCGCTTGTATATAAATACGACCGTAAATAAGGGCGAGGTGTGACCGGCATTTTGACATTCTTTTGTTATTTATATTTTCTCATGAAACATAAACAGCAAGCTATATCTACTTTATTTAATCTTTGATATGCGCGAGCGCTGATCAGCGCCGCCAAACTATTAAAATTCAATTATGTCTTTATTCTACTTTCCATTTAATTCATGTGGTATCGATTTTGCGGGTCTATTGATGATATCTTCTAAAAAGGGAAAGGGTGACCGCATAGCAAAAGGCTATCTTTGCGTATTCGTATGCCTTGCTACTAAGGCCCTACACTTAGAGGTTGTCAGTGACCTTACCACTGAAGCCTTCCTATCATGCCTACGCAGATTTGTATCACGTCAAGGCAAACCCTATTCGATCTATTGCGATAACGGCAAAACATTTGTCGGGGTCAACAATGAGCTAGGAAGAGTCATACGGTCCAGCCGTCAACTAGTCTCGGATATAATACCACAAATAGAGTCACCTTTTGTGATGAATGAGTGATATTGTGTATAATTTTAATTCTTACTCTACCCTGATCAAGGACTAGGGCCGGCACTGGGGCTAGCGTAGTGGGTTATGTCCCAATTTCCCTATTGGCTACGTGAGAAAACTTAAGCCCAGCTGTGGGATGTTTACAGGCTGCTGATAATTTATTTATTTTTGATTATATACATAAAGTTTTACGCAAATATTGTTGCGAACAAATTACAATTTGAAAAAAGACAAAGTGTGAGACAAAGTGTGTTGGCAGTACACCTGACCCGGCATGCATGGGGTGTGGGTTCGAATCCCGCTCGAGGATTTTTTTCAAAACTTTGTCCTTTTTTAAATATTATTTTTTAAATTATTTCACAATTAACATAAATGATCATTTAATCACCTCAGTTATGTCGCATCATCACATTTAGGTACTATTAGTTATGGTATTTTTATGTGTTTGAAGCATGACCTCGATTCTGCTTTTTTTTAAACGTCCACCACAACCGTGTTTTAGATGCCTAATGTTCATTTTGCCACCTCTGTGGTCTAGTGGTGACCACCAATCTCAAACCCAGAGGATCTGGTCCCGGATTCGATTTCCCGCGGAAGTATATGTTAATGTACTCGGTTTAGTTGGTGGTAGGGCTTGTATAATCGTCTGGCTAGCTACTACCATCTTATCTAAATGTTGCCATAACACAGATGTGACATAACATCAATATTTGTAGTGTTGTTGTGTCCCTGCAGCTAGAGATAAGATAGCCAGTGCCATCCAGAGAACGGCTAGTGAGGCAGAACCCTGCTCTACTCCTCCTCGCATTTGTACTCTTATGCCTAATTTCACCATTGACCCCTAAGTTTTAGGTGACCCCTAAGCCATGTTAGGTGACAATTGTTGGAGCAAAACCGTCACCTTAAATGGCTTAGGGGTCACTTAAAACTTAAGGGTCGATGGTGAAAATGTCTTAATGATTTTTAGGGTTTCGTACCCAAAGGGTAAAACGGGAACCATATTACCAAGACTTCGCTGTCCGTCCGTCCGTTCTTCCGTCTGTCACGAGACTGTATCTCATGAACCGTGATAGTTAGACTTGAAATTTTCACAGATGATGTATTTCTGTTGCCGTTATAGTAACAAATAAAAAAATATAAAACAGAATAAAATAAATATTTAAGGGGGCTCCCATACAACAGACATGGTTTCTTTGACGTTTTTATAGATAATGGTACGGAACCCTTCGTGCGCAAGTCTGACTCGCACTTGGCCGGTCTTTTAGTCTTAACATCAAAATCAGGCTACCGACACACTATTGAGGGGTTATTGAATTAGTAGACTTGACGCGTAGTCTTAATGTGTATTCCGCTCTAAATGTTACGGTATGCCAAGTGACAGGTTATATACGGTGTTATGTGTAGAAACTTCATTAGTACTAGTTAAACCATGGTTAAACGTATACAATGCCAATATTGACGTCTTAATTGTTGACGTGTGTTTTGACCGGAATTGATGGCTGCAATGAAAGCGGCACGTACTAATTAGACGTTATATGTGTCAGCTCTATACTTATCCCATAGACTGTGAAATATGGGATTAGATTAACTGCATAATGATACGGTAATATACACGGTACACATAGTATAGCCAAAGAGATTTTATAACAAATTCATACATAGGTACTAATATGCGAAAAGACTTTTTCCCTTATAAATCTTCTGTGCGTGTGTTTGCAATTATTGAACTTCTTCTAAACGGTTGGGCCGATTTTGATGATTTTTTTTGTGGATTCGAGAATGGTTTAGATTTACAATTGGACCCGGTTGGTGGCGCTGCAATAGGGGTCCATAATGGGATAAGATATCGCTGGGGTAAACGTGTTCTTGAGTGGAGACCAAGACTCGGTAAACGTAGTGTAGGACGCCCTCCCGCCAGGTGGGATGATGAGCTGCGAAAGATGCAGGCAGATGCTGGATGCGTCAAGCCGAGGACAGGGCGCTATGGCGCTCATTAGGGGAGGCCTATGTCCAGCAGTGGACTAATATAGGCCGATGATGATGATGATGATGATGGGATAAGATACGGGTGTTATTAAGCGGACGAAGTCACGAGCGGGCCACTAGTTAATTATAATCCTATTTATACTACTAATGGTGATCATTAAATAAAGAAAAGGTTTTTAAAATGTTTATATGATTATTAACGCAAATTTTGTTGCGAACAAATTACAAAAACACAAATGTTGAAAAACCCGTGCGGGTTCAAATCCTACTCGTGGAAATTTTTTCACTTACCTCCTATTCAGGACGTCCTTCTGACATACCGGGTCAGGTGCTCTCCCAATTAAGCTATCGTGGTTCTAACCAGCCCGCCGAAATTATTCAACATTATTTACTTTTTACTTTGAAAGCCAAAGGCGCCCATTCAATGTCAACAACTACCGTCATTAACATTTGATTATAATATTTTTACAAATACTAAAGATCAAGAAGTAGGCAAGCTATTTATAAAATGTTTATATAATTATTAACGCAAATTTTGTTGCAAAGGTTTTTATTTTTTTATTTAGGAAAATTTACAGAACATCTTCACTTTAACTTCACACACTACCTAACCTATTTCATTTTTTACTACTCATCTGTTCTTTTTTTTCTCTCTGTCTATCTGTTTTTTTTATTGTTGTATAATTGTTATAATTAAGTGTGTATGACAATAAAAAAATCTATTCTATTCTATTCTATCATCATCATCATCATCAGCCTTTACTAGTCCACTGCTAGACAAAACAGAACATACCTTCATGCAAACAAAAGGTGCACTAAAATAAGGCTCATGTTAAGTTATATAAATTGCTAATACGACTATGGCAAACATTATTATAGAATGAATATTTGATTTTATGCAATATTTTATAATATAAAAAAAAATATTTTAAATATATTTAAATTATAGAAACAATAGAAAAAAAGAAAGCCTAAACGATTCCACAAATACTTTATCTTTTTAGTACGTATAGAAGAGCACAATTTAGTCCCTACTTAGCAATGTATTTCGACTGTTGAAAACATTGTGTTG
This sequence comes from Eudonia lacustrata, assembly GCA_947562085.1. Classification (NCBI taxonomy): domain Eukaryota; kingdom Metazoa; phylum Arthropoda; class Insecta; order Lepidoptera; family Crambidae; genus Eudonia; species Eudonia lacustrata. Next base: position 5,543,853 of record OX387315.1, on the reverse strand, counting down.
CATGAATATTAATAATCAGTTTTTACATAACACATAATGCAAGCAGAACTAGAACTTAATTACCTACTGTACCATATTCAGTCACTGACCTTATTGTATTTTTAGCAGTATTTACTAGTTTTACAGGCGCTAAGTAGGTAGATAATTACGCTTTACGCGCAGGTATGAAAGTCATTAAAAAACTCACTTCAATGTCCAAATGTCAATGTCCTAAAATGTCACCAGCCAATTATTAATTACGAAACAATAATTCAAAACTTGGGACACAACGCGTTACAGCAAGAGTTGGGCACCCAACCCGACCATTTTTTTCTTTAATTTTATAGCCGTGTAAGCTCTCATTTTAAGAAGAAAGCCATTGTTATTTTATTTATTTAACCATTATTTGAGCAATAAAGCCTTACTGATAAATTATATATTGTCTGCGATTTAAGATATTAGTTTCAGTAGTTTATACCCGCTGTTTTGGTTCAATCCCGGGTTTAAACCCGCTGCCCATCTGTTACAACACACGACAACAATTAGCTATTAATTAGTTCTTCGCGGAATTGTTAACTTAGTGGGGCTCTGGTTTAATATGAGTCATGCACAATCTGTGATGTGAAAATATATGTATTGGTCAAAATTGAAGTCAAAGTCAATAATTTTTATTCAAATAAACTTATGAAAGTGGTTTTGAATCGTCCAAACATTTATTACCTCCTATTCAGGACGTCTATTGTTTAGCTGTGGAGAAGAATGAGCGCAAAACTACAAAGCTTTAATAGAAGTAACTGGTCGAAATTCGACCGTAATTTTTATAAAAAAGCTGTTTACTAAACAATTATATATTAATAGCGTAAGCCGATTTTGTCCCAGTGATTATGGGACTATAGCTGCACATAAAAAATCGGTTATGGTTTCATTTTGAAGAGCTCCAGCTGTAGATGTGCAGAAAAATATAGAATCCTGTCATAGGTTTCAAAATTCCTAAAAAATCTGTTGAATAAACGCGAAGTTTTGCGGGCGACCCACTAGTATTTTATTAAGGCTGCATGGATTGTATCCTAAGCAATGAAAAATTTAAAACGATAGAATGTGAGTTTAGATTGGCATTGACAGATTTCGGCCGCTCCTCTTCCATTTTTGAAATTTTTCAAAAATGTATGAAACAATGTTTATTTAACTAACTAACTAACTAGAATGGCGCAACGACGCAATGTTTATTTAACATAGGTAATGTATTTTTATGCATAATTTAGAAAAATATTAGCATTCTGCACTCCTTCTTTATGGTATAATATATTTTTTATAGGTATAAACTATAAGTGCGAAATTTCATACTCCTCCGTCCGCGAAATTTTCGTAAAAAGGGGTACAACGTTTTTGCTTCACGTTGAGCTTCACGTATTAATATTATGGATATTATTACTATTATTGTGTGTACTCATGTTATATTATAATACATTTGTCCTTTATTTCTAAGACATGTATCTACTCGACTTTCATAAGTTGCCTAATCTGAATATTTTTTAATCATTATTCATGTATTTTTTTCATGTACAAAAAAAAAGTATGTCGTCACCAAATCATACAGTATTATAATTCAATACATAAACAATTAAAAACATTCAAAAGCCCGGAATCAAAAATAATGATAATGGTGGTGTAAATGGTACCTAATTATCGATTACTGACTTGATGTTGATTAGCTTGATAGGTATGGCAACATCTGAGGAATATTACAATAGACTTTAGCATGACTGCATCAGATGCAGCCATTCAAGTCTGTGGGAAGGTGACTCATAGATTAATTAGATCCCTTTCATTAGAATAGGGCTCCTTCGGCTTACGGAGTAACCCCCTTATTCATAAAAATATTTAAGCATTATTTTGTTAAATATTGTTTTGTCAACGTCACACAGACGTTATTTTGAATTTGAGAAAAAGAGACAAAACAATGAGTAACTAAATAATGCTTAAATAGTTTTTATGAATAAGGGGGTAAGAGTAGATAGTGTTGATTAATTCGGCGAATTGGACAGAGCCACGATAGCATAGTTGGTAGTGCACCTGACCCGGCATGTCATGGGGTGTGGGATTGAATCCCGCTCGTGGAACTTTTTAAACACTTTGTCTTTTTTCTCTTTCATTAGTGTTAAGGTTCGTTATTAGGTTCCGTCATTAATTAATTCAATTCAATTTAATCATTTATTGCTCTCCATTTACGGGTTTTTTATGTCTATGCTTAGGATGAGGACCTAATTAAGCTAAAAGGACTCAAACCACAAATAGCTAGTTTTAAGATATTTGAATTTTAAGTTTAGATAAAAATTTAACAATGATGTTTTACTCGATTTTTTTTTAAATAATTGGCATAAGTGGGCAAATATACTCATATTTAAATGTGTCTAGTTGTGTTACATGGATAGACCATAAGAGGCAACTAACGTTAATTCTGGTGTACATTTAACTTATTAATATTATTGGAGTAAGGAGATATTTACAATTAATTCTGAACGTTTCATAGCTTTGAATGGGATTTTTTTTGTAGAAATTGAAATGAAATGATCTATTCTTATTTCTAAATTCCGAGGCGGCTACAAACTTAACCACTATTTAGGAGATATTATTATATATTTTTCATTTCGTTTGCTTAGCACAGTAGTTCAATCCATGAGCTTGAAAATGGTCGTCAGCGTATTCAATTGAAAACTAGCTTCGGAATTTTGGCTTTATGTAAATAGATAAAGGAAAATTTCAGAAAGCGAGGTCGCTACAAATTATACTAATAACTATTCTCCATCATACAACAAGTCAAATTTGTCTAAGGGTTTCTCTGAACACGAACGCCGAAATTGGGCATTTATGCAAAAATCACGGTCAAAATGTAATAGGGCCCTTAAGAAAAATATGGATTTGAGACGTTTCTTATAAATTAGTTTTAACATTGACGAGGGTTTTTTTAAATTTCTCAAAAAGGACCGAAGTAATAAAATATTATAAATAATTTGGCACTCAAATAAAAGTCATATTTTTTTAGCAAAATGTGTAATAATATAAAAAGTACAATATTCTTATAACCTAGTTATTATTAATTCTCATCATTCAGCTCCTGCTCTACATCAAAATCCAATTCTACTCCGAAACCATCGACATCCTCCGAAAGGAGATGTTTAATTTTATGCCAAGACCCTGTAAATTTACTAAAAAAAAATTAAAAAATACATGTATTTAGTTAAAATAAGTAACGCTTTATCGTTTAGCAAAAATAGAAAAAGAAACTGAAAGACATACGTTGTTCTGACAGCTACTTAGTTGACAATGGCAAAATAGCGCTGTCTTCACGAAAGTTGATTTATATAAGTGTTTCAGATACTTCTGACATCAAAACTATTCATTTATTTGAAGAAAACCATTTCGAATAAGCTTATTTCATACATTAGCTATCTTTCGGTATTGTACAAGGTTAAATAGTCAATAGTCAAATAGTCAATAGTCAAATAGTCAATAGTCAAATAGTCAATAGTCAAATAGTCAAATATTTTATACTCAAATAAACTTTAGAAAAGTGCTTTGGAATCGTCCAAAATTTTTTTTACCTACTACCCATTCAGGACGTCTATTTTTTAGCTGTGGAGAAGAATGGGCGGTGTTGGCATTTTCTCTATACAAAATTAAACATCTCATATGTTTTCTTTTTAATGACTTTTTAATGACAATTTAGAAAAACTATAATTTCTAAATTGACCCGACCGGGGATCGAACCCGGGACCTCAGAGATGGCGACTCCATGAAAACCGGTGTACAAACCACTTTACCAAGGAGGTCGTCGACAATTGCTTTAGTTTTTGACCAATTTACTCTTTCTTTTGTCATAAATGTTTTTATGTTTTTTTTTTCAATTTTGGATGTAGACAAAAAATCACTCTGTTTTGCATCCTGTAAACTTGAAGGGGATTTTTCTTTTTGCAGCTTTTCATTACATTGATGTAATCTTCGGCAGTATAGATTCGTTCATAATATCTAAGTTGGTAATATATTTTAGAGAAGTCCGTATCATTGTCTTTTTAGCTGAATGCGAAATTGTTTTGTTTCGTTGTAAACCAATACATCAGAAATGACCCACATAGTTTGGGTCCTTTCAGCTGAGTGTGAAATCGGCTTGTTTCGTTGTAAATTAATATATCAAAAATGACCTACACAGTTTGAGTCCATTTAGGTGAATAAAAAAATAGGCCAGTTTTTATGAAAGTAATGTAACTGTAACAACTCAGATGGTTTGAGATAATTCTGTTGTAATAAAATGTAGACTTGTTCGTTGTAATTGGATTAGTCAGAAACGATTCAAGTAGGCTGAGTTATTACAGTTCTTTTTTAAAGAATACCTATTCTTAATGTGGTTTCGTACCCATCATTCAATTAAGTACCTTATCTTTATTCAATTACGGATATTTTTTGCTGAGTGAAAGAACTACTAACCTTTAGGACGTGTTTGGTAAGTACAACTCATTTTTGACCATATTGTGGTTTGAGTCCTTTCTGCTAAACTATGTCCATCATAACTAATCTTTCTATCAATAATGATGACATAATCTATAGCTAAACTCCTTTAATTAAAGAAACATTAGTTATGACTCTCGAAAACAGCTTGTAGACGTGGCTTAGAAGTGAGATGGGCCTGTAGTTCTTCAGCAAGGTTTTGTCGCTCTTTTTAAAGAATAGTACCACCATACCTTTGTGCCACGTCTCTGGCATTCTGCCCCCTAGTACGACGGAATTAAATAGCTTCTGAAGTGTTACGAGTACTGCCGGTCTTCCGCCTGCTTTCAAAAGCTCGATCGTAATTCGGTCAGCACCTGGTGCCCTGCCGTTTTTGATCTGTTTGAGAGTCATACTTATCTCGTACAGGCTGATGTCCGGGATGTCTTCCGTATAGTGCCGGGTTAACTTAGCTCTAGGGTTTTTAGCTAAGCTTTGTACAGGTGGCCGTGTGGATGTGTAACGCTGCCCATAGAACTTCTCGACCTCTCTCATAACATCGGACCTGGTCGTGACAGTTCTGCCGTCATCTGTTTTTAGCGTGGTCAGTTGGCATTGCCCAATACCCAGATCTCTTGCGAATACTTTTGAGCCTTTGTTCCGCTCAATGGCCTCTTTAATACGGTTAGTATTAAATCGGCGCGTGTCGCGAGTTATAGACTTCGAGATATGCCTATTTAGCCGGCGAAACTGAGACGTATCACCTGAGGAAAGCAGAACCATTGCGAGCAGTTTTTCCATTAGTTTTAGGGTCTGAGATCTTTTTGGTTCCTTTTGCACGGTGGGTTTTAAAGAACTTGGACCCAACTGTTTGGACAGTTTCCACAAACCTGTTGCTGTATTCGTTCACATTTTCGCAATCAATTAGGCACTCGAAACGATTCTGCAATTCGAGCTGAAAGCTAAAATCTCCCATGACAACGGTGTAATGAGTTTTGGAGGATTGTATGGCTCTAGAGATGTCCTCATACGTAGCCTCCACTTCATCGACAGGGTGTGTCGTAGTAGGAGCATAAACCTGTACGACCTTCAACGAATACCGTTTGGTTATTCTGAGTATAAGGTACGCTAGTCGCTACCCTAGGTGACACACTCCCGGTCTCGACAACGTTGTTCACGAGGGACTTGTGGACGATGAACCCGACACCTCCTTGGGACAGTTGTTCGCCCTCCCGGAAAAAGAGTAAGTTACTAGACTTGAGGATTGTCGAGTCCTCCCTATCTCTTCGGACTTCAGATAATCCAACTATGTCCCACCGTATCTTGCTCAATTCTTCCTCTAGTTCAAAAATCTTCTCGTTAGTCCGCAATGTGCTCAGTTGCCAGGGCCAGAGTTCGTCGTTAGCGGTAGCCAGATCTCTGCCAGAGATTCTTAGCACCCCCTGCCCCATCGCTGCCTGGCCGCTACCGTAGCTAGGGCGAGCGGGGCCGCCGGGGACTAGGGGCCGGTGTTTCGTGGTATGCATCATGAGGGGATTTGTCATAATCGCCACTCTAGGCAAGCGGGTTGGCGATCCAGATTATTAATGTTATTTGATAGCTATAGAGATTCTTAATACTATTTGCGTTCACAATTATTTTTCAGATTACTAATGTAATTATTTAAATTAACAAACTACACTATTTTGTTTTCTTTCTGGCTAGGTTATCTGTTGACTGGTAGGAAGTCAAATGAGAAACTTTTACGCATCTGCATATACAATATTGATAGCTCTGTAACGTCATTCATTGTTATGTTCCATTAATTGATTGTTTATTGGTCACTTTTTAGATTTCCGGAATACGTGTGAAGGTCAAATCAATAAAATGGTTAATCAGCAGAACTGTTATGTACATATGTCATTTGTTTTAGAATTAATTGCTATTTTTGCCAAACTTTTATTTGTTTTACACAGCCATCTGTCAATCGTTAGTTAATCCTTAGCTTACGTAATTTTTGTTTCTATATTTAAATCGCTCCGGTCCGGAAGCACAGAGTAGATATTATTAGGATATTTACTCATGTGCCGGAAGTGTCTATGCCGTTGATCGAAGATACATGATTACTAAACAAACAATACAATTGGCACACCAACATAAATAACCAGAATCATAAAAACAGTAAGTAATTGCAAAGATTTTCTTTCATGCAATTCCATGTTATATTTAGACGTGTTCTACATAACTTAACATAATAAATAAATATCGATGTTTAGGACATTAGATACTCTGTAGGTTTTTCGATATTTTGGTCTTTCGATGTTACTTTTGTAGATAATTAGATATTCGATATATTGAACATCGATATTTTACACGTAGGTATTTTAAATTTCGATATTCAAATATGTACCCGTATCGACCATATACCCAAAAAGGCGTACGATAGATACTAAATAAAAACGAGCAAGACTTACAGTAGTCGCATATGATGTGTGACATTTGACATTTCACCTTAGTAATAAGCAATTTTAACATTATATTCTGAATAAAATGGGTAAGGTATTACATCACTTTATAATAACTATAAAATAAATGCAGTAAATACCTACTCATTGACATTTGACATATCAAAATGACCTTTGATAGTCAAATGATACAATATGTACATTATGTTTGTATTATAATAATTTGTCATGTTCATAATATCTACTTTAAATATACAAAATGGCGCGCGCTTGCGTGCTTCCCCGACTTCCTGTCGCACTGTTACATTTCACGAAATCACTCCCACAAATTGTATACATAGAAGGCGAGCGGAAAGATGCTACACATCAAAAAGATAAACACAACTAGATAAATGTCTATGTATGAATATGAATCGATCAACGCGCCTCTTTGATTCCTCGCGCCAGTCAACTGAAATATTATGTCGAGTAATGTTACGCTCTAGAAGCTGGGAATATGTTTTATGTCAATTGACATTAAGCCTTTTATCCTAAGGTCTATTAGCCAGTGAGCTCGGCCATACATATGACATGAGGTAGGTATATACATTGGTCAAAGAATTTTCTCCACCTCAAGAGGGAAATCTAAAGCAGAGCGGTATTTCGGACGGAATAATTAATTTGATATCTTAAACCAGTGCAATATTTTGTTGGGTAAATTAATTTAAAGGTCCCTCTCGAACGCCGAGGTAAATATTACGGGTAACCTCTTTTTTGACATTAAATCAACATCTGGTTAATACTTAGATTTTATGATTCTCAAAATAATTTTTCAGCCAATATGTCAATTTCGAATTCCGAACAGGGCGTTTAAGTTTTTAATTAAACAATTAAAACAATAAGCCTCTAAAAAGCAACACGAATGAGTGAGGTTTTATTAAGAAAAAGCTTAATACTCCTTGCAGAAACTACACATCGTCGACCACAGATTAAAAAGCTAGTGGAATGTGTGGAGTTTCATTAACAAGAAGTAAATAGGTATTTATAGAAACAACACAGCGTCGATCGCTGATTAAAAAGCTAGACAAATGAGTGAGGTTTCATAGGTGTCATTAACAAGAAGCAAATACTCTTTGCAGAAACACCAGAGCGTCGATCGCAGACTAAACTATCATTCTGCTAGTGTCGTGCGAACATTAAGCCGCAGCGCAGGTGTGTGTTTCCTCGGTAAACAAGCCGGTTTGCCAAGACATTGCATTGCACACTGTTCTGGAAATTTCTGTGCAACCGGCGTGCAGCGGCCGCTGGTTTCGAAAGGCTGATTTCATACGTTGTTGCTCGAAATAAACCTCTGTGAGCACGCCGCATAATTATTAAATCGCTGCGGAAATGAAGATCAAGTATTATAAGTGTTTCTTATTGGAGGAATCGGATAGCGCGGAGGGTTGCGCATTCGGATTGCTTTCTTAAAAGTTAAGCAATGTTCGGAATCTCATGTTATTGGATGGGTGACCAAATCAATATATGTCGAACTATTTCGTACATTCTAAAGGTGGCTGTGGTTAATACCCACCGCATCATCAGCACCATCCGCATTTGGTCTGTGTGGTGGTGTACTGCCCGTTCTCCAAATATGTTGGAACGTTGTGGTATGCTGAGCTCAGCCGGTGACGATTATAAGCTTATGATAATGATGAATTTAAAGGCTGATGACGATGAGAAGATTGCGGGTAGCCGCTTGTGCGAGCAGCACAAAACCGGTCGTTGTGAAAATCCTTGGGGGAGGTTTTTGTCCAGCACTAGATGTCTTTGGACTTGTAATATAGACATTTTAAATAAAATTATCCTGCCGAAATATCGGATATTTAAAGACAGCAAAACATGATAATTATGATGTTAATAATTACTCTTACTATGTTTTTTATGAGAGTTTGCTGATTGCCTCAAACGGCATTTTCAGCTTCACCGGGCTTGTTTGTACAACTACAACATTCTGTCGTTTGCTATTCCAAGAGATGGCACCTCCGGCAAACATGCAAAGAATGCCTGAGGTTGATCTTCCAGTGTTAACATCCCCGCCATGATCAGCGTCACTATAGCATTTCAGGTCAGGTACAAAGTTTGGTTTGTACTTGATGCCATGATCAATAGTCCCTTTGATATATCGCATGATCCGCTTTACAATCTGCACATCATCTTTGGTTGGATTGTTTAGATTGCGAGATGCCACTGATACGGCATAGGCTATGTCTGGCTTCGTGCCGGTCATTAAATAGGCAAGGGCTCCAACTGCTTGGCGATATGGAAATGTATCGACTTTGACATCTTGGTCGTTATACATCGCCTTCATATCTTCTGCCTTCAATATTGGAGTTGCCACAGGCTTACATTCCTCCATCCCAAACTTCTCCAGTACACAGCTGGCATACGTTTTTTGGTGAAGCAGTATCGAGCCGTCTGACTGTCTCTCTATTTCCATGCCTAGAAAATAGTTGGCAGGCTTGGTGGTGAGCTTAAATCTCATCTTCATTTCATTTTAGAAATGCTCTGTCTCCTTTTCGCTGGACGATGTTATCAAACCATCATCAACATATAGGGCAAGGATTATCTTCTCTTCCCCTCTTTTTCTTGTAAACAGACAGGGATCTGATTTACTTTGCGTAAAGCCAATTTTTACTATGTAGTCTGTTATGCACCTATTCCAACATAAGGGTGCTTGCTTTAGCCCATAAAGGCTCTTATGCAGCTTAAATACTAGCTTTTTATCATTTGTATAGCCTTCTGGTGGCTTCATGTATATCTCTTCATCTAGCGTGCCATATAAGAATGCTGTTGACACATCGAACTGTGCTAGACTTAGCTTCTCTTTTGCTGCAACACTTAGTACTGCTCTGATGGTGCTACTCCTCGCAACGGGACTAAAAGTCTCGTGATAATCAATATCCTTCTTTTGTGAGTATCCCTTTATTACGAGTCTGGCTTTATACTTATCTATAGTACCATCCGGGTTCGTTTTTATTTTAAATATCTATTTGCAAGGAATTGTTTTTCTGCCTTTAGGTAACTCCACTGGCTCCCAAGTTTTGTTTTCTTTTAGTGAATTTATTTCACTATCTATGGCTTGCTGCCATTTTTCATGCTCTGAAGAGTTCATTGCCTCCTTATAGGTTTTTGGTTCAGCCTTACTGTTAGCCTCTACTGCCATCACATAATCTTGAAATCGAATTGGGGGTCTCAAGGTAGATTTATCTCTCAATATCCTCTGACCTTCTCTTTCAATTTCATTAAGCGAAAGGTTTGAATCATCAGCAGGCTCTTCAATATGCTGTTCCTCATCATCTGAATGAGCTGTATCATAATTTTGATCAGTATTTGTATTTTCACTTTGATTTAGATTGTCACCTTCCTGTTCATTATCAGCGTTATTCATCAAATGATTGACATCATCAATATCTCTTGACGATGAAGGTTTATTATCATTCAAGTGTATATCAATTTGATCTTGATGGCTTTCCTGATTTTTCTCCTGCCTCTTATCATCAGCATTTCTCTCAGTGCTTACATCTCTGACATTTTGAATCCATGGAAAGATCCATTCTTTGGAAGTCATAGGCTTTTGTGAGATATCATTGTCTTTTTCTGCAGGTTTTTCTAGTATTGGTCGCTCATCAAACGTCACATCTCTAAACCTGATCAGTTTTGACTTTTCTTTGTTCCAGATCCTGTAGCCTTCATTCATAGCCAATCAGTATACCCAGCTCTGCTTTATTTTCAAGCTTCTTTTTCTTCTTAACACTGTCTACATACATAAAGGGCCAATCTTCTGTTAGCCAAAAGGTCACTTTTTGTATATTTGTGTATATGTCAATTTTTGTGTGAGTGCCAATATTTTTTTCTGTTCTATCCTATTTTAATTTAAAACATGTTGTGATATAAAAAAAAAAAATCAAAAATTCAAAATCATTTATTCAGTTTAGGCTACAAATAGCTCTTATGAACGTCATTTTATGCCATCGGTTCGTCAGTCTATCTACTCTGGGCGGGAGATCTTGTACTGAGAAGAACCGGCAAGAAACTCAGCAAGTGTCCAGCTCTTTTCTCCCTTACAGCGTCATAAATATTTATAATTTGTTGAGGAAGGAATTTATTTATTTATTTATTTTGAAAAGGACAGCTAACAAAACATACACTTCATGAGTAAAATTAATCATACATTAACCTCTAAAGCTGAGTGCTGTCTCAATTATAAGCTGCCACGGCATGCAATTTTTAACAACAGCGTATATGTATATAAAAGGAAAAAAAAGAATCTTAACTATTTATAGTATTTACAGTATTTCGATTCTATAAATGTATATATCACTGAGCCAGAGACCCTTTTGACTCTAATCTGTACTCTGTACCCCTTGTGTGCAAATAACGTTATATTTTTTAAGAGTTATTCCGTTCAGAAGCTGCTATATATATCTTTTACTATCGGTTGGGATCAGATGGGAACCACTTTTTTATATACATGACTCATCAATAAAACGTCTCGCTCGGCTCTCGGTATGAAAAGCTGAAATATTTTTGCTTTATATTAATGTCCCATATTTCTTGGACAGCAGTTGATACTATAAACATAATTATGTTGTTACTTGCTACCACATATGATAGGCCTGAGCATAAACTCAAAAGGAAAATCACTAAAATAAAGACTTTGATGTTATTCAATACTTATTCAATGTTCGTAAATATAGCACAAACAATCTTCTTTCGTGTAACATAAAGATAATAATTGAGGTCGCATAGTGTACGCAAATATATAAATTAAGTGTTCTAATTTGAGCATATTTATTAATATAATATTGAAAATTACTTTTATAATAATTATACTATTTGTTATACAGCCATCACTTCTTAATAGAAATGTCATACTTACTAAAGTACTTAATTGTGCAAGGAAATAGGCTAATAACTAATATAAATGCTGGTTTTAATTACATACATTATCTTATAGAAAATTATGTTTGTAATCAAAATCTACATCATCGCATCGATGGATATACAAGTATAACAAATCATCCTAGGATAAAAAGTCTCTTTAATAAGTAAATAACTAGGTATATTATATTTTTGTTGGTCAAATTAGTGATTTTGATGCTGTGTCTAACCCTTTTATGTATGTATGTATAACGAACGCGCGCACAAAATATTTTGTATACCTATATGAAATGGCTGTAATCGATTCAGTATTCATTCTTAATAAACTAACTAATTACTTAATTAACCTAATAACTAATACTTTTAGGATGTGCGTTTATCACGGGTATGTTGCATGTTGTATATAATAAACGCGAGTAGAACCCTGTAAAATGTTTCTTTTCATTGTGTAGGGCTTAGATGAATGATAGGTCTCATCACCTATCATTCATGTACGCCTAAAGGTTTGCATAGAAACCTTTAGACGTAAAATGCCGAAATTGGCTACCTATATACTTCATAAGCAATCCCTGGCGTCCGCTTTAAAATATGTCTAACATTGATTTGCATAGCCGCCCGGCTTCTGTTCGTGATAAGTGGATTTTTGTGTACATGTATTTATTGTATTGTGTATTGTGTATTTTTTTGTGCAAATTTCGTATGTTGTCCTCGTCTTTTATAATTAAGTAATATACTCATCGATTATTTTTATTGTTATTGGTTATGGCAGAATAACAGAGGCTGCGGTTCCCCTCCAAGACCGTTTTGTCTTAACGTCAAGTTATGTTGGTCAAATAAACATTTTTTTTTTCATTTAAACTTTAGAAAACAAATTAATGATAGTTGTTCCCAGCGACGAAGGTACATAACCTTCTTGTTTTCAGCCTTGGAAGATTCTTAAAGTTCGGACCCAAAATAAGGAAACTGTAGAAGGATAAGTTTCGTATAAACCGCACTCGAACAACACACAATAGACCCTCTCACAGACACGGAATCACGTAACAGCTGGTTTAAGATGCTCCGAGATTCCATGTTCGTGAGACCAAATATGTGTGCGTTTTTTACTTTTTATTTTTCAAGTGCTAATTGCTGCACTGAAGCTAAATTAAATATTTATAAAATTTATAAAATACAGTGAAAAAATTAAACGCCTACCCGACCCAGCCAGGAATCGAACCTGAGTCTTCCGCAATCCGGGCGGCTGCACTGACCACTAAGCTATCAGGAAGGCTGATGTAAGCGTTGAATTTTGTATGCATTGTTCAAGCACGGTATGTATAAAGCTTAACTTCTGCAGTCTCTCTACTACTCTACTTTGTGGTTCGGATGTTGATGGTTGGGTCGCAACTGATTCCGAATTGGTATCACAGAATAGGTATACACCCTGCTACAAAAGTAATAAACTTTAAAGTTTATATTGACACCCCCTACCAACCTGATGGTTATAAAGTTAAAGGTATCAGACATCCGTGCTCTCAAGCACAAGGGACCATCTACGTCAGGTCATAACGCCAGATCAGAACGCGCCGAAACGCATCCTTCATCGGGTACTTTTAAGACTAGTGTCTCGAGCTAGTTGTCCCGTGGACACGTATAGTCCACTACCTATTATTCAGATAGGTTACCAGAGCTGTAAGCTCGCTCACTTCTCGTTGCACTAAGAGCACAACTTGCAGATTCTACTGCTCGGGTCGTCAACTCTAAAGTCGACTACCAAATGTCCTCTTTGGCGGAGTTGTGAGCCCACTCACTTCTTAGTACCCATCCAGGCACCACATCAGTTCCAAAATCCTACGCGGTTGATTCAACCGGAGACATTGCATCTAGCGGGCGCCTCTACTAGTTCTCCAAACTAGTGCTGGAAATGATGGAAGCCTACTCAATGAAAATCACCGAGCAGAACAACCAACTATATGGACAACTCACGTGCCCCGCAGATCCTTTCACTTCAAGCCCCCTCCGGACCGCTACTTGGATGGGTCCAAGTGCTCGCTGTGCACGAAATGGAAGCCTGGCCAGATCTCAACCAGGCAGACGAACATTTCCACTTCTACAGCCACCACGAGTCCAACCCACGTCCGGGACCTGCCGGAGACGCCCGCGAAGGCATAACTGGCAGGGGTCTCGGGTCCGGAACTCCCGTGGTACTCTTGAAAAGACAGCCGGACCCGTAGTTTCAGCTGCCATACCCTACCTATCAGGGTCAGTAGATAGGGAATAGGTATAGAGATTGCTGATTGCCTCGGACGGCATTTTCAGCTTCACCGGGCTTGTTTGGGGGCGGCGAGAAACTTAAAGGGTTCCTCAAGCCGTGTGAAACGAATCACCTTCGGAGGTTTTCTAGAGGGAACGGCATCACGCACTAGTGCGTGTCTCCGTGCCCTACTTGATTCTCCGAAGGGTTCGGATCGGATCGGGCGAAAGTCTACGCGGTAAATGTTACCGTTATTCATGCGACATGCTTTCGCCATTTGCATTTTATTAAAATGAAGGTTACGACAACGAAATGCTCGCATTGACAAAAATATTTGGTTTCTTTAGGAAAATACGTAAAGAAGCCAGAAAGAAAATCGACGCTATTAGTCTGGCAATCCAGACAGGTAATGTTGCCAGCATTCTTGGGACCGTTCCCATGAACCTGCAGTTGGTAGAAATCTTTTATTTATAGCTAGTTATTTAATGTAAATTAGTTTTTTTAAAGGTGTTAATTATAGTTGTTTCTTTTTTTTAGTTAATAAGGTTTGTTTTGTCATATGATTTTATAATGAAATTCGAACTTGAATATACACGTTATTATATTATTATTTAATATTATACATTTAAATATTTTAGAACAGTCAAAAATATACCTACCTTTACCAGTTTTAGAGACGATTTTTCTAACTTTAGATACAACTTACGTCTCTTTTATATTATACTACAGCCACTTTGAAAGAGTGTTGACATTCTCCGTGTTTGTATTGTCTGCGGGGACATTAACATTTTGATAGGGTAATACTTTAACAGATTGAACGCAAAATTGGTATCGAGAATTGAAAAATCTGGCTATTCAGTAGATGTCAAAATGTAATCTATTTTGTATTGAACTCAGTGCACAGTGCAAACAACTTACAAGTCTTATGCCTGCTAAACAGGTGAATGAACTCAAGATATTATAAGTTCATCGTAAATTCATCTAGACTGTTATCAGCATCAAAATATGGTTTTGAGCGTGTCTTGTTAGTCTTGGAAACCAATTTTGGTTCAATAATTACTTTATCTAAGTTTGTATGGATCCACACTGGTATTGAATACGGTTTCAAAGTCAACATATTATGGAAACGCTGTAAAAACACAAATCTTCATCTAGCTTTTCAAATGCTCCACAACTTGTGATTTTAATTAAATTGTGATCAGCGAATTCGTCTTCACAATTACTTTTGTTATATACAGTCGGATAATAACATAAGAACAATTGTAAGCTTGTATGTGTTCTATATTAAATAAAATAGGAGAGTAGTGATGCCAGGGTTCGACAGGATCAATACATATTTTATTTAACCTATATTAATACGTGAAGCAAAAACTTTGTACCCCTTTTTTACGAAAATGCGCGGACGGAGGAGTATGAAATTTCGCACTCTTATAGTTTATATAGAGAAGAAGTACAGAATGTTATTTTTTTAAAATTATGCATAAAAATACATTAAATCAATAAAACAAACATTACACACGCTACCATGTATTTGACACACACGCTTAAATACTCTTTTCAAAAATTTCAAAAATGGAAGAGGAGCGGCTGGAATCTGTCAATGCCAATCCAAACTCACATTCTATCTTTTTTAATGTTTCATTGCTTAGGATACAATTCGTGCAGCCTTAATAAAATTACGGTCGTATTTCGACCACTGGGCGACCACTAGTAATTATAAATAGTGGTCAGCAAACAGTTTTTTTGACTTTAGCAACAATTGAATTGAATGCACAGACCACCTACTTCCTAGCTATCATCCAATAAAATTTTAATGAAACTCTATGTTAGTTTTGGAGACGAATACGATAGTATATGACTGTTATTGTACACACGCCTGCACCTTAACCTACCACAAACTGTCAAATTGCCTCAATAGACTTTGAACGTTATGGTTAAGTTATATGGTTGAAAATGTTTTAAAGAAACTTAACAGTTTTGGATAGGTTGATGTGCAGGCGTCTGTACTTTATGATTTTTTGAATCCGAAGTGTTATAAAAATTAATCGGAAATTAAAAACGTTATGTATGGACGAAGGCGACAAACACCGAACGACAACGTTTCCCAAGCATTAACTAATAGATAAATAACGTTGAATTCAACACAGAACCCACCGCCATCGCTAGATGTACCAACATTTTGTGTAAATGCTCATAATATTATACTGCTAACTTGAAATCAACTCGTATATTAGCGCGCACTGTTGCAACGACCGACGCGATAAACAAAACCGGTTTAAAACATAGTGTTTTGCAAAAAATAACTGGACTAGCACCCTTATGCATAAATTCGGTTGCGGAAACATAATGATAAACCTTCGAAATGACCTTCGCTGTTAATCGCCAAGTAGATGCAGTATTTAAATTAGCTCCACGGTTACATCACTAGATTATGTATGATTAAACATCGATAAATAATTATAGATACTTTTTTATGGTGGGAAAGCAATGTATTTTTGATGGGCTTAAGATCATCTCTTGTTTTACTAGTCCTTTCTGTTGTTGTAATGAAATATTTTCTCACACTGTAGGCTTTTTGGAAACCACAGGACACCTTCGGGCATCTTGGACCCAAAACCCAACTTTCTCTTCTACTTCTTGTTTGCCAATAATAAATGGGGTTTAGCGAGCTACCTACCAGATTTCATAAGAATACGTCTATTTGAAAGTCGATAATTTCGCGCAGAGAATACACAAATTGAATTTTGTCTGTAGTAATTACATTACTCGTTAATCAGTTAACGTTTATTACAATTTGGGGATGAAATTAAATGTAATTTTGAATAATTAATTGCTTACTTTTGAGCGGTCATAACAACGTCGCTAACAGTTTACATATTTTACGAACAAAATGTCGTAAATATGTTGCCTACGGGAGCTTAGATTTATAATTAACGACAACTTCTATTACGCTTTGACGATTGCTTTTATTGTAATGACTACGATTGGTTTTTGTTTAACGACACATTAATAATTTATGATACTTATTAATAATGATATTAATGAACTTTGAATACAATTTAGAAACATCAGAAGACGTTTAGAAAACATTGATATGGGTAATAACTTGTTTGCGTAAAAGGTGCTACTTACCTAAGTTTTTCGTGAAACAGGTTGACTAGTAGACTGGAAAACAACATCAGTCTACGGCTACACACTTTGCAACTTATAAAACTGTCACTTTCAATTCGATTCAAGAGTTCTGAAGCGAGGGAACTTTCGACTTGAGTTGCTCGTATCGCTGGAAGCGGACGAGTTTGAGCACGTGGAGCTGTTGCTGTCTTGTCTTTTGAGCGTGTTTTTCGGTTTCATTGCGCGCGAGTCTTTGAATATTCTATCCAGTACCTGTCTGATCGTCGAATGTTTTCTGTCGAAAGGGTTTGGGTACATTTTGGCGGACTCGTGCGTTCGGTGCCGCGGATATTGCAAGAGTGGCTGCAGCGCCCGCGCCGGCAGCGGCAGCGGCAGCGGCGCGTGCGCCGTTGGGAAACGAAAATTACGCTTTTAGGGGTCAAGTTCAAAGTCTCGTGTGATGCTATAGTGTTATGAAAGGTGTGGTAAGATTTAACTGACCGATCCGGCTGTCTTCTGTGTTGTAATGAAGTTCTATTGCCGCCTTCGTTGGCTAACCTTTTGGGTGCATTTGCACAACCTTCCTTGACCATATCCCAATATATGAAGTGACACTTGTTTGAAACGTGATCACACTTTTAATGGATATATTCGTTGAGTTGGAATAACTAAGTGTTTAGTAGTGATACCATTTGTTTCTTATTTAATAAACACAGTGCCTCTTCTTAAATTGTTAGTATTCTTTTAAATTTTAAACTATATTTAGATAGTTTATTAACGACTTAGTTGTTCTAAAACCAGACACAATAGAAATTCAATTGTTCTATGGCACTGTGGTTACACTGGGCATCCAAGTATATAGATTATAAAATTATTTTACAAAACATGCAAAAGTTTTTTCTGAAAGGCAATCCTTTAACTTGCTGATGACCTTTGATGACCTTTGTTTAAAGTATGAGGCAATCAGCAGTCTCTCTCAAAAAAAAAAAGAAATGAATGTGCATTTAAATATCTTCATATAAGTCTTGTTTTCAAAGACAGTTTTCGTGTAGATATAACGATTAAAATAGTATCTATTGTCCTCTCTGAATCTCAAATATCTATTCTTGTGTAAATAATATATTTTAAATATGCTAATTGTAAATATAACTACTATAATATATATATATATATATATATATATATATATATATATATATATATAACAACTATTTATATGCTTTATTATTAGGCTATTAATAAGCTTGTCATATGCAAAACAATAATTAGGTGCGATAAAATAAAATAATCATTATTTCAATAAATCAGATGTGATCTTTCTGTATTTATTTCTTGCAAGTTACATAATTGATATAGATATTATAACTAAGTACATGTTGCAGACAAAAGAACCAGTTTTGGTAACGCAAGACTGTTAATTTGGTAAAGTTTCGCTCTGACCGCTTTTGTAGTAACAAGTCCAACATAAACTAACCTTTTTATTATTTTAATTTTTGTATTAACAATGTTAAATGTAGCTACAAGATAAAATAATAATAAAAAAAAATTATATTTTTTTTTCTTATAAACTAACCTGTCCGATTCGATACCTTTGACCAGATATTCCCCCTATCGATCTCCCAATGCTACTACACACCCACATGCATGTGTAGTATGCACGCTACACGTGCACACTACACGTTCACGCTACACGTGCACACTAAACGTACACCAAAGACACCGCATTTTCTCCTCACCACGACACGGTCATCCTCAACGGTCTAGCCGAAGTCGTAGCCTTCAAGTGCTCTCAGAATTTCTGATCTCGTCATCCATCTTCTACACCCTGTAGAATACATATAAGGAATAGTAAAACGTATCAATAGTAAAAACAAAAAAAATGTGTAAAAGAAAGTGTATTAGTTATAAGTTTTAGAATGTAAGGGTAACAGTGTAGGTGGTACGTAAATGTTGTGTAGATAAAACTAGTATTGTAAATAGGTTATGATAACGTAATTAACGACTTAGTAGTTCTAAAACCAGACACAATAGAAATTCAATTGTTCTATGGCGCTGTGGTTACATTGGGCGTCCAAGTATCTACGCTTAATACATTGTATAGACTTCAAAGATCATTTTTATTTAATAAGAAAAGAGGCGCAAAAAATGAAACACCTTGGAGAATCTAGTATGTATGTATTGGAACACGCGTGAGTGTTGTTTTGATACGATTTTTTGTTATCATTCAATTACTTACCTATTTAAGTTCTCGAAACTATTTTTGCGTCGTTGCGATACTATTTTTAGATGCGTATGTACTATTTTTATTCCGTCTATTTATGTATACCAACATGAGACCATCTAAATAGATTAGATATGACTACTTTAGATAGCAAATGGTTTGTTTAGTGGTTACATTATATATAAAGGCTTTTATATTTAGTAAGTAATTTTCTGTTTAAACATTGTTATCTGAGTAGAAAGCCTGAGAAAATGTACTAAGGCACACATGTCTGCAATGGCAAATTCCCTCAACTAAATTAATATTTTGGTTGAACATTGTTTGAAGAATTCCGAAGTTTTGGAAAGCCTGATGAAAACCTTTAGACTGTTCATCTAAAAGAGATTAATTTGTCTCAATCAAAATATTAATGCATTATTGTTATTGAAACAAAAAGTTATGAAAAAACGCATGAGTTAATTTCATTTCATTACATTTTCAAAGAACTAATTGAATTAGTATCGCTACGAGATTAATGTTAACAGTCACCTTTTGTGGAGGAATTAATCTGGAGCTAAAAGAACATTTAACGCGACAGTTACTAAATCAACTTTAATTTTATATCTAAACCTGTTTTAATTATTTGGGTTATTTTTATTTAATTTATTAAAACCTTACACTACCGTTACAGGTTTTCTTAACCTAATGCGATAGCGTGGCTAGATACTTGTAAAATAAACGCATACCTATTATAATATTTATTACCTAACATAACTTATTATATACAAAGTAAATTTTGCGAGAACACTCAAGTGACCCCCGAATACGTCCAATTTGGTCATGATCATGAACCCTGTTTACGGCTCGGTGTCTGTGCTAACAGATTGGTCCTGGCGATGGCGCTGGACACGGCCAGCAGCAGCGGGCAGCGCCGCCTCCACACGTACCGGTCGGGAACGTCGGGCACGCCGTTATTTCTGAGCAGTTATCATTACAAATTAATTATAAGCTATTTGAAATATGGTTCGGAAGAAGTAACCTAGTAATTTTCTAGCAAGCAAGGTATGCCAACCAAATAACGACCGCTTTCCAGACATAGAGGTACCGGGTTCGATTCTCATAGCAGGCGGTAGGTACATGTACTTGGTTTATTTGGTGGTATGGCTTGTCCTAAGTCCGCCTGGCAAGCAAGTGCTTTAGTAGCAATATTATGTTCCGAAAGCTAGAGATGAGATAGCCAGTTCTTAAATAGCTTCTTACTACCATCAAGGGAGACCTCAAGCGGATTTCACGATGTGCAGTAAAAAAAACATTTAATAACGTCCCTATCAACCCCTGGCGGACAGCCAAAGCTTCAAAGTAAGCCCGTTTATATGAAATTATTACGGTGGGTTTATTTCATTGCACGCAAATGTATATTGCCTTTTAACGATAATAGCAGACTTGTTTTTGGCCCGATGTTTTGTTACCATTCCGTTATTTTTAGATCTAATATCGGTATTTGCGTCGTTGTAACACAAAATAAGGAGAGATGTTAAGCTTAATAATAATAATAATATCTCGACTTAGCACACGAGGTTGTCGACATGTGGAATGTGGATTCGGCTGTCATCGTGCCGATTGTTGTTACGGCCAACGGCCTAATGGCCCAGAGCCTCGATCAACATCTCATGAGGCTCTCATTAGGCGGCTGGATCAAGGGCCTGATTCAGAAGGCAGTTCTCCTCGATACGGCACGCATTGTGAGGAGGGTCCTGTCTCTGGAGCCCTAACCACCGGTAGCTTGGACCCTGGTCCCGATGCCGGCGGACCCATATTTTTATATTTTTAAATGTTTTGTCTGTTTTGTTTTTAGAAAACATTTAAAAATGTAAATTAATATGTGAAAAAATAAATAAAGGAAATAGTAATAATAAAAATATTAATAAACTGAAAGATTCAATAACCCCACACCATATACCTACATCTCACCCATAGAGCAACACAGGCCACCGGCGGACCGGATCACACCACATCCTGTAAGTATTTGGTTTATATCCGTAATTACAGAGACAACTAGTTTGTAGCTGAGAAAAAAAACACACTTGGCCCGATTTTTTAATCCTCAGTTAAGTCTATCTAAAGAATAAGATTGTCATTGTGACATATTTTCTAAAGAGAAACTGTCATTATATCAAATTATTCAATGATTAAACTTCAACTGACGATTGATTAAATTTTAACAAAAAAAAAAACCGACTTCAAAAAATTTGACTGATAAAATG
Organism: Eudonia lacustrata; assembly: GCA_947562085.1. Classification (NCBI taxonomy): domain Eukaryota; kingdom Metazoa; phylum Arthropoda; class Insecta; order Lepidoptera; family Crambidae; genus Eudonia; species Eudonia lacustrata. The sequence goes on along the minus strand of OX387315.1, from coordinate 5,522,238 downwards.
GCACTAAAAAGTAAAAAATAAGCGTTAGACTTATATAGACAATAACTTTATTAAGATAAAATATAGGTACAATTATTGTTATTTTTGGGGCCGGTGCCAGCCAACGAAGTTTTTAAAGCCGGTGCCAGTCCGCGTTTGTAGTCAAAATTTCATGCATAAGATTGAATGTACTATTATGATTATAATATAGTATGTCGTTAAATGTTTATGTTAAAGTTACCTTGGCTGGCACCGACTCCAAAAGTAACAATAATTGTACCTATATTATATCTTAATAAAGTTATTGTCTATATAAGTCTAACGCTTATTTTTTACTTTTTAGTGCCATTTTATCAGTAAAATTTTTTGAAGTCGGTTTTTTTTTTGTTAAAATTTTGGTTTATTTCTCGCTTTTTAGTGATTCGTTTCGACCTATTTATCAAAAGCGAATATGGCTAGACCTAATAAACACGCTGCTCGTATGAGACAGCGCCGTTTAAATGAGACAAGCGAAGAAAACGAGAATTTATCTCAAAGTAGGAAATCAAAAACTGAGTTCCGATGGCTGTCTTCTTTTGCTTCGTCATAGTCGCTTAACTATCTTAATCGAGATATTTTATCGCCACCCATGAAATACTTATCATTGAGGAGTTCCGATGGCAATCTGTGGTCTTTTTCATCAGTTACACTTCATCAAATGATACTTTCTGAATGTAAATGCTTGACTTATTTCTGAAAATACCAAAATCGCGATAGGTATGCCTACAATATTCGAGGAGTTCCCTTAATTCCTTGAGGATCCCATCATCAGAACTGGACCAAATTAAAATGGGACCAGACGGGAAGCACCAGCTTTCAAATAAAGAAAGAATCATCAAAATCGGTTCACTCAGTCGAAAGTTCTGAGGTAACAAACATAAAAAAAAAAAAATACTGTCGAATTGATAACCTCCTCCTTTTTTTGAAGTCGGTTAAAAATTCAGCCCTTATAATAGTAACTAGTGGTCGCCTAGTGGTCGAAATTCGACCGTAATTTTATTAAGGCTGCATGGATTATATCCTAAGCAATGAAAAATTAAAAAAGATAGAATCTGAGTTTGGGTTGGCATTGACAGATTTCGGCCGCCCCTCTGCCATTTTTGGAATTTTGGAAAAGAGTATATACGTGTGTGTCAAATACATGGTAGTGTTTGTAATGTTTGTTTTATTGATTTAATGTATTTTTATGCATAATTTTAAAAAAATATTAACATTCGGATAACCTTCTCTATATAAACTATAAGTGTGCGAAATTTCATACTCCTCCGTCCGCACAATTTTCGTAAAAAAGGGGTACAAAGTTTTTGCTTACTTACGTATTAATCTAATATATAAAATTCTCGTGTCACAGTTTTCGTTGCCATACACCTCCGAAACGGCTTGACCGATTTGATGAAATTTTTTGTGCTTATCCGGTATCTATGAGAATCGGCCAACATCTATTTTTCATCCCCCTAAATGTTAGGGGTAGTCTCCCCCTAAATGTTAGGGGTAGTCCACCCCTAAATTTTTATTTTTATTTTTTAGACATAATTTTTAATTTCTATTTTTTTATGATACAACATTCAAAAATACATACAATCCTCAATGTTCACCCTTCTACGATCAACCCTTATTTGTGGTACGAAGTGCGCCGGGTCAGCTAGTATATAGATAATATCCTTTAATTCAGAAAATAAGACTTAAAAATAATATTTAGTGTTATAGGTATCTACATTTGTATTTTTTTCTATTGTGCTAGGAGTGACCACCACGATAAAGGGTTATGGCAAGCGTTTCCGACTGTGAGATTTCCAAGGCGTTCCGCTCGGGACTGAATGATGGCGCGAGCGTCGAATTAGGCAGTAATGTGGATTTTATTGAACGTTTACTTATTATTAAAATTATAATGGCCGACAACTATTACATATTCAAAGACATTTGGTTTGGTATATTTTTCTTTGTCTGAAACTGTTGTATAGCCTGAATAAAACGATATTTAGTTTATTAATAAGACGTATGTTTGATATTATATTCGATGCAGGAAATTGTAAAATATCGTGAAAATAAAAGGCCAATGCCAACATATATATTTTTTGGATTTAAAATTCTAATACATTTCGAATAAAACTCATTTAAAACACCGGTTTTTTTGGAAACCCTCGCCTTAATACATATCGACCAAGAGCAACACACACGGTATTTAGGAACATCTTGCGAGACTCCGTTTCCGTGTGAGGTTGTCTATGTGTTTTTTTTGGAGAGAGATTGCTGGAGAGAGAGAAATTTTCAAACCGTTATCGCCCTAAGTATGAACAAAATAAGTTCGTTTCTGTTTCTTGAAACCGGTTTCGAGAACGTTATTTTCACAATAAAGTTTTCGGTTACGTTTGCGTTCTTTACCGGTTAATACAGTTTAATACTGGTTTATATCATTTTAAGTCATCTTTGAAGTAAACAGCAGAAAGTACCCGCGCATTCATACTTGTCGCTGCAGGTTTGGGCCTGACGCGGGCGGGCCGCGCGCCCGGGGCTTAAGCCGGTTTAATTCGGTTAAAGAACGAAATGGATTTCGGTTTCGCTCCGAACGGAACGGAATTTGCGGAAAACGTTATATGTAGAACATTATTAACCGTTATTTTTCAAACCGGTTCCGAGCCTTAGGCTCGGACTTCATGCATCCGGAAGCAGTCCGGCCCGGGAAAACACCCAATTCGGCAAGTAATCGACTACACGCGCTCCGTTTTGAATCCGGAGAGAAATTTACTCAGTCGGTCGCTAGCATTTGCGCTGAATAGTCGTCCAGTTGACAATGGAAAGTTTAACTTTAGTTGATATTGTATGCTCCGCTGTGGCCGTTAAGAAAAAAAGGAAACAGAGGAAAGAGGAAGAGGAAAGTGAAAAGATATTGGTTTCATCCTTTTCACGTAGACCGTATAACGGAAGGTGTATTCCACAAGTCTTATACAAAAATTAGGTTAAATCTTAATTATTAATTATAAAATTAGGTAAAATCTCAATCATATCTAGAACTGAACAGAAAACTAATGAAACCTAGTAACCTATGTACTAAATTAAACTACACTACGTACCTACGAGTACAATGAATAAAGTTAGGTACCAATTTACATTTAACAGTTTTTTCTTGTGGGCTTAGCAAAACCCAGTTCTCTATTAAATCATCACAAACGCTATTCCACGACGTGTCCTTCAAGTTTTTATAGTGGTAGTCTTGTATTGAAGTATTCCAGATACATTGATAATTTTGAATCACCATAATGAGGCGCTCAGAATCAACCATTTTGCAGTTTTGCTTGCGCACGCGACGCGACCGACCGCTTGAGCGTCTGTCATCGACTAGCGCGCAGTGTTGCAAAAGTCAAAAATTAGAAATCGGTAAATTTTCCAGGCAAAAATCGGGACAAAACGGGAGATTTAAAAAAAAAAATTTTACGTTAATTACTGCCTAATAACAGCGTTGAAACCAGAAGAAATATTAATATCTTTAACACAACTTTTGCAATTTGCGTAGTTTTTTCCTTTCAGACTTTTTTTAAGCCACTTAGAGCATTCTGGTCGTGATTCCCATTCGTCTTTATAATTTTGGGAGTATTTTTTTCGTTTAGTTCCAGTACTAGTACTTGGGGTGTTCTCATTCGAATCATCGGAATCGGACATTGTTAGTAAATATAAAGTACCTAGGTAAAGCACACCAAAACTAGTGCACTTGCGAACGAACGAAACGATAATAAAGTGTAAAACATCTCAGTACATTTGCCAAACATTTTGTACTTGAACATCTATTTTTTAGGGAATTTCCCCCATACACTCACCAAACAATAATGAACCTTATTTTAAAGTCATTTCGATATCCCATTGCATTGTTTTAGTGTTACCAGGTTAATTTTAGTGTTGTCTTAAGAATTGTTTGCCACCTTAGTAGTAAAAAAAAAACAAAATAGAAATTCGGGAGATTAGGTCGTGAAATCGGGATATCGGGAAAGAAGAGCCGAAATCGGTAGATCTGCCGATAAATCGGGAACTTTTGCAACACTGCTGGCGCGTGATTCGGACCGGACCGGAACGGACGGTTCTCTTGTGGCCAGCTCCATACAACTTCATACGATATTGATAGACCCCGCCCCCCGTGCCGAAAAATAACGGACCGGGTACTCGGAGACGTCCGGAGCATGTTCCGGTTGCTTCCGGGTGAAAATCTGAAGATTTTCACCCGGTTTTCATTTGCAGCTCAAACAAATATATGAATTTTTGCTGCATCGACTACATGTGATCTGGATTGAATCCGGGGCCGTGTTTTTTCGGGTCTGTGTGATTCCGGATGCATGTAGTCCGAGCCTTACATTGTACCACTTCAAATGAGGTTGTACAATGTTACACGAATACATGTAGGTATTAATTTCAAAATTCAAAATTCAAAATTATTTATTTAAGTAGTTTAGGCTACAAATAGCTCAAGAACGTCATTACGCCATCGGCTCGTAAGTCTACTCTGGGCGGGAGACCTTATACCACAGAGTAGATAAAATTTACTCATGTGCTTGTACTGAGAAGTACCGGGAAAGAGTAAACTTCACCGAACCGAACCGACACCGACCGATCGACAACACGAGAGTCGAGACCGTCTCAGTAAGAGTAGAATATACAATTTTCTTTATGGAGTAGAAGACACAGACCGCGCACATTCACGCGGCCGCGCTTTCCCGCTCACTCGAAAGTGAGTGTTGCACTCGTCGCCCGCTCACCTCGGGTTTGTTTGTTTTTTGTCAGAATGAAGCGGTACAAAATATTTTTTGAGGTGTTGGGACATTAAATCATTTTGTATGGGACATTTGAGGTACATCTAGGGTTGCCAACCATACTTTAAAATAACGTATCCTACGTTATTTTTCATCCCCATACTTTATTCTTTTTAATAAAAATAAAGTATGGAAATTACTTTAATTTTGACTAATGCGTGCGTTTGAACGGAATATTCCTGTGGACTTAATTTCTGAACTACTGAATGACACTCAGACTCAGGTGAAGTGAAACGAAACGCAACGCTTACCGCGTTAGTGATAGATTTACTTTAATTTTATTTTTTCCTGGTGGAAATCTGCTTCCAGATCATCCCACGGGGAGCAATGGGTATCGGCTCGACCCGTTTTCGGGGTATGTGAGGATGGGCGATAACGCCCGACTCACTAAAACCACCGGGGTTGCCCGCCTTCCGCACACCACGTCGTCCCGGGCAATCGTCTAGCGACTCTACCGCAACTGCGGGCGAGGCCGCGGCCGGTGGAATAGTAAATAATAAAAATGAAATGTATTATAAAATATGTACCAAATTCAGCGAAACTCGTTAAATAGACGTTACTCGAGTTTTATTCAAAACTCGAGTTAGGTTGGTTTACGAGTCAAATTATTTTTAGACTCGAGTCTGGGCTCCGATGACTCGCACTCGACTCGGTTCGGAACTCGTGAGTGTTTTACGTCACAGAGTTCTGCAAAATTGAGTCAAGTTTATAAGATAAAATTTTACTAGAAAAAATCAACGAGCCTCAGGAAGCTAAGAGCCTCAGAAGGACTCGTTGAATTTTTCTAGTAGTTTGTGATTTACGCTGCAAGTCAGCGGTATTACGTCACTGTGAAGTTACTATCCTCACAGTCGAAAGAACACTTTTACAAATATTTAACAATCGATAAAGACGTAATTTCTTTAAATATTTTTTAATATTTTTGAATTTTGCATTACCTCCTACATAGTTTCAAGATAAAATTTTACTAAAAAAATCAATCAGCTTCAGGAAGCTCGAGTGGTCAAGTTTATAAATTTAAACTCCCCGACTCGAGCACTTTACAACACTAGTTATGATTGTACTGATTGGTCGGTCGAATAAACGGGAATGGATGTTACGAACGGCGTTAGGTCAATTGGTTCTGATGACGCGGTCGGTCATTTGCTTCACAATGATTGAAGGAATTATCCTTTGGAACTGTTGTTTGAACATCTATATTTATAAGACTAGCTCAACACCGCGGCTTCACTCGTTTGTTATTCCATTTATCATAGAAAAGATTTTACATAATATGCTGACCACTGCGGTAGCACAGAATGAAAAATTAAGTTATTACATAAATTATTTATTGCATAAAACATTGTTACATAGTGGTGTTAGTATTTATTTCCTGTGATAAAAAGGATAAAAATACAAAATGCACTCGTACAAGAAGCAGGAAAGCGTCAATAGCTGGTACGGACAGAAGTGTCGATTGTATATATTTGTATAAGTTTAGTTAGCAAGTAAAACGGCATAGATGTAATACGGTTAATATATTTTCGTAAATTAAGTTTTTTATGTTATTGATATTAAATGATTATTCTTTTGTGCTTTTTATTGGCAAAAAGGTAAAGGTTTATGGGTTAAAAAGGGCCACGTAAACGTGCCCAGGGGCCTAATGCCTCACTTTAGTAAAGTTAATTAAGTTTTTAATGTAAGTACTTAGAAATTATAAATATTTAGGGTATCTAGATTACGAGAGACGATGTTAATGCATAAAGAAAACAGAGATCCGAGCGAAAGGGACATCTGCATAAATTACGACGGTTCTTGTGGGTAGTTGGTTAGGGTAAAATGTAAAACTACCTACATGGGCCGGCAGCTGTACCACAACATCGCTAGTTCCTGACCCATTATGTGTGTAAGTCACGGCCGATCAGAGCAGAATTTTGTAAGCTCTCCGGACCTTAGCAAGAAGAATAAAGAAGCAATAATCAAGAACCGAGCTTTAATACAGTCCACATCAAAGCACAACGGCCGACCTGTAGTGCCTACAGCCAGTCACGAACACAAGCATTTCACCAATCTAAATATTAAAAAGTTAAATAAAAGCTTTTAATAAGTTTTCCTTTTAACTGTTACGATATCGAAAATTGCTTGAGGTTATTGATTCTGATACTGATATAATCCGGTTAATGTGGGAAGGCTTTTGTTGAGCCCAGCAGCCGGATATTTATAGATATATGTCGTTTTGTTACTATTGTTTACAACAATTGAAGATATAGATACCTGAAGCGTAGGTTTATAAGCGTAGGTTATAAAAAAGCGTAGGTTATTAAGCGTAGGTTAGTGTGTTTGTTTGGCCTTTTAAGGATATCATCAATAGATATCATCAATAGATGATATCCTTAAAAGGCCAAACAAGTGTTTGTTGTTGTTTAAGTGTGTCTAACCTACGCTTTTACGTCTAGTGAAATGTATTCTATGAAAACATTACCTCATATCCTTTCAAAGAAAATAGTTGTTTGGTATGTATTTACTTCTTACAACAAACATTGAAGTTTCCTTTGAAACACGGAATTTGTTGACGGATATATCTTGCGTCTTGAGATCATCTAGGTATGGGAAAAATACAGGGTAAGCATAGTCTATATACATATACTGTCCACTCTTGTGTTCTGTGATACTGTTCACTCTTGTGTTCTGTGATACTGTCCCACTGCTGTGCAAAGGCTTCCATCTTTGAAATCAAGTTTCCGCTATTGTTAGTTAAAAAAACACAAATGTTGGAAAAATTTCGACGAGCAGGATTTGAACCTGCACCCTTTTGACATACCGGGTCAGGTGCTCTCCCAATTGAGCTATCGTGGTTCTAACCAGTCCGCCGAAATTATTCAACACTATTTACTTTTTACTTTGAAAGCCAAAGGCGCCCATTCAATGTCAACAACTACCGTCATTTATTGCATTGTTCACGTTTCCACGTACCATCCGATCATAATATTTTTACAAATACTAAAGATCAGTTAAGAAGTAGGCAAGCTATTTATAAAATGTTTTTGTTTTGTTTATTTAATTTTTTACGCAAATTTTGTTGCGAACCAATTACAAAAACACAAATGTTGAAAAAAATTCCACGAGCAGGATTTGAACCTGCACCCTTCTGACATACCGGGTCAGGTGCTCTCCCAATTGAATTTGTTTGCAACAAAATTTGCGTCAAAAATTATTTAAACAAAACAAAAACATTCAATTGTTAGTTATCACAAACTCGGGCTATATGCATTGATAAACCAGACACACACTTTACCCGACTTGGAAAACGAACCCAGGACCTTCTTATATCGTGCCAAGCGCTTTGCCATTGTAGCTACATGTTGAACATACTTTATCCAATGAAATAAAAGTATCATCCTGTCCAATGTTTTATAAAACACTACAAAAGGACAATGCCTGTTCTGTGAAACTGTTGCTCCTCCTTCATAATTTCATACCGTTTATTGCATAATATAGTAAGTAAACAGCCTATAGCAGTCTCACTGCTGGGCAAAGGCCTCCATCATTGAAATCAAGTCATCACTACAATTGATGGGTAATAACCACTTAGCTTAATCACCACGCTTGCCAAATGCAGGTTGGTGATCACAAACCCGCCCCCCGACCGCCTAACCCATCGCTTTGACTACGGGTATTGTTTATGACGTCATCTTGCCACCTCGCACCGTCTATGAAAGCAATATCAAAGCTAAGACTTTAATAGCTTTCGATATTGCTTTCATAGGCGGCACGAAACGACAAGTTGACGCCTAAAACCACACACGAAGTCAAAGCGATCGGTTAGGCGGTCGGGGGGCCGGACTATGCATCGAAACTCAGCACCACAACGGCACAAGCTGAGGCAGGGTCCTGTTTGGCCTTCACACACATTCATGCTTCCTTATTGTTGTTTATTTTTTATTTTTTTTAAATGTTTTCTTATTCACTGTTTTTTTCTGTAATGTCTGTGTGATCGTCAATAAATAATTTTTTACTTACTTCTTTCATTCTTTGCTTTCTTTCGAAAATCGAAAAATCCGAAATACATTTTGCCCAACTTGGGAATTGAACCCGGGTAACTTCGGGTATCGGGTCGTCGAGCGCTCTGCCACTCGCCAGCCACCGAGGCATTGCATAAGCCATTTAAATAAAAATGAATGTTGCTAAGCGCAAAACTCGAGAACGGCTAAGCGGATTTGGATGAAACTTTGCACATAGACAGACCATGACCCGGACTAGGACATAGGGCTGTTCCTGTGGGATAGTGTAGTCTTCGCGAACGAAGTCGCGGGCGACAACTAGTATATAATAATAATTTAATGAATATGTGGCAAATAATGAAATTATGCCATGTGGTCTATCTAAATCTGCTTGTCATTATAATGATCATTAACAATAACTTCTTATTTTCTGTTATTTACATACTATGGGCAATACACTTCTCGTAAATTTTCATTAAATGAATTCCAAGTGCGTATGTTTCTCACACAGTGGTTTTAACGCGCCCGCTGGTCTGCGATTGCTGAAGTAATCAAAACTATTGCAAAGGCTGGTCATCGGATGGGTGCCCAAAAATGTACCATCTCAAGTTGCTCCGTGCTTCAGAAGGCACGTAAAGCCGTTGGTCCCGGCTGCATTAGCAGTCGTTAACAACCACCGATCCACACTGGGCCCGCGTGGTGGTTTATGGCCCGTTCTCCCTATCCATCCATAGGGAAGGCTCGTGCCCCAGCAGTGGACATAAAACGAGCTGGTGATGATGATGTGAGGTTTGATAGAGTTAAGACCCTACTTTACCACCACGATTCTCGGTAAGGATTTTGTTAAAAACATGAACATTTTTTTATTTTCCTTATTCGGTGTCAGAGCACTTTGATTATTCCAGTGTCCTTGTTTTTGTTTAAAAGAATCAAAAATCCTTGCATAGCAGTAAGGTAGTAGATTTTTTTTTTGAAAGAGATTGCTGATTGCCTCAAATGGAGTTTTCAGCTTCACCGGGCTTTTTTGGGGGCGGCGAGGTACTTAAAGGGTACCTCAAGCCGTGTGAAACAAATCACTTTCGGAGGTTTTCTAGAGGGCACGGCATCACGCATTAGTGCGTGCCCCCCTGCTCTACTAGATTCTCCGAAGGGTTCGGATCGGATCGGGGAGCGGAACAACCCGAGGCGCCTCTAAAGGCTCGGACCTCGGCTCGGGTTGACCGGGCCGTGGTGGGGGAGAGAAGCGCCCAGGTACATATCTGTACCTGGTATAGAGCGCGTGTGAACCGGTTCGTCGTTCCCTTGTTCTACGAGTGCGGTGTGTTAGGCCTAAACTAGTGTGCATGTTTAGTGTATTCTGTAAATGTGTAGTGGCATTTAGAGGATCGGGCGGGGACGGTAGTAGGTACGATAAAAGTAAATTCTTAATGTAAAGACAAAGTTTTAAAATTTACAGTTTCATTAAACGTGTCTGGTATGTGATTGTAGGCAATTTACGAGTAGGTTTACTGTTTACATTACTTCTTATGTAATAGCAAAATGTAAACAATGTTGCATCTGGCAACAGAAAATAAGAAATTTGCTTATGTCAAATTACTTATATAAATATATATTTTTTTATTTTTTTCTAGGATGATTTACAGACAAATTACATCTATAAAGTTAAGGTTAATAAATAGACATTATGCTACTAACAAATCTTCACAGTTATATAAACAATAGTGTTCAGTTAACCAGCTTTATAGACTATGTTAATTTTAGAGTAATTATTAACGGGATTCTTACCATGTTTATTATTTATGAGTATCCGATATTTCGGCGCAGTTGCATGCGCCATGATCACGGAATTACTAAAGTTAATGCGGGTGAGTTTTTTATGAGCAGACAAAACGATCTACCCTCTTCCTTAGTCGTTTTTTGCGCTCGATGCCCGTACCACAGATTTCTAAGTCACTATTCACTCGAAATTGCTCACGACACACTACACTCACATTATCAGCACGCGAAACGACTTTTTTGATGTTTTTGCAGTTTTTAAGAAGACTAACCACTGGGTTCCAGACACGCGACAGTTTGAATCCATCTTCACGATTGAAATATTTGTATTTCGTAATTTCAATCGCTTCTCTCACCAATCTAGGTACGTAGTGGCGTTCTGTCGAAATTATCTGAGGGTTGTAAAACTGAATCCAGTGATTAGGACCCGACTGGATCAGATGTTCAGCAATGGCCGATTTTTGCGTATCGTTGTTCTTGACAGCTTTGGTGTACTCCTTAATTCGGCAAGCAACTGTACGTTTCGTTTGGCCAATATAGGAGCTACCGCAGCTGCAATCGATCTTATATACACCCGGCTTTTCCAAGGGAAAACTATCTTTCGGCGACCGTAAACATTGTGCTACTTTTCTAAAAGGAGTGAAGATAGTATTGATTGAGTACTTATTAAGTATGTTTGAGACCTTATCTGTCAATCCCTTCATATACGGCAAATATACTGGTTGCCTGTCTACCTTGTACTTAAGGTGTTTGAGTCTGTGTCTAAATGGTACTATCTTCCCTTTATATCCATTTTTCTGTAGAACATGCCGGACATAGACTAATTCATCGTGCAAAGTTTCATTACCGCACAAGTCGTATGCACGGATACCCATAAATAATAAACATGGTAAGAATCCCGTTAATAATTACTCTATTGCAAGTGACCATGATAGTTTAAATAGTTATATGTTAATTTTAGTTTAAATTACAAAGGATAATATATGAAAATACGATTTTAAATGAATGAATGAGACAGAAACCGTTTTCAGGGCACACTTTGTCTCATTAAAGTTTGGTGACGCTAAAAATATTCAGAGACAATCAGCAAGCAGCAAATTCTCTCCGAAAAAATTAATACTTTTTGAAGTGAAAACTTCTTTAGCGGCGTTGTACACTTTTTTTGTAATGGGTAAAAAATGTTAAATTCGCGTCAGGACACGTGACCGTCAGGACACGTGACCTGATCGAAAATTCGTAAGACGGATGACAGCGTAGGAGAGGAAGTATCCCCCTCTCTTTCTACGGCGCGGCGAAAATGTATGCCTGCTGTTTCGTTTAGGCGGCGCAGGGCGCTTGCGCGAATGTTCGAGTGCTTTTTAATGTAATATAAATTGTCATGTTTGTGTACGATAGCGCAATAAATAAATGTTGTATTCTACAACAAAAATGATAGTACTTTTATACTAATAATTGAAGCAATTCGTGCAAAATTATTCCCTAACCATTCCAAAATATCAAAAATGCACAACGTTAATATTCAAATTTTCACTTCTGCCGGCACTTCCGGAGTGCAACCCGTCGTTTTTTTATTTCTCATACCTATCATCCACAGAGATTTTCCAGTTACCACAGTCTGTACTCACCCATAATCAAGCCGAGCATTATGCTCGTGTACCAATTCAGAAAAGTAACCGTTCGTATAATTGTATCCAGTGGAAATCTAAGCGATGCGTGTTTTCGTGTGAAGGTCTTGCCAGCGAACTGGAACGTCCGCTTAAATTATTGGTTAGTGCAACCACTTACCCGTTTTGTGGTATTAAGTGAATCCATTAATTTAATGAATACGGGATAAGTCAATGATATTAGGTAACTGTATAAGTAAAAAAGGTACATTGAAATGAGACTACTTTTACAGGTCTACTTGCGTTTATTTTATACATTAGTTTTAATAAATGCTTATCCTTATTTTTATATTATTTTATTTATTTATTAATTATTAAAGATACTGTAAGCTCTTTCTGCGTAAGACGGAATGCACGTGATTAATTTAAAATGAGGGTGTACAAGCTACCAACTAATTATGAGACGACCAACACCTGTCTCCCTGTGACCACGGACCCTGCAAAGGGTTCGAAACGTCAGGATAAACATTAACCCCCCTTATTCATAAAAACTATTTAAGCATTATTTAGTTAATCATTGTTTTGTCTCTTTTTCTCAAATTCAAAATGACGTTCGTGTGACGTTGACAAAACAATATATAACTAAATAATGTTTAAATAGTTTTTATGAATAAGGGGGTAAATAAGTAATGTGTAAAATAAACGCGAGTAATCCGTAAAAGTTGTTTCATTTCACACCGTATCATGTTTAATTCCACTATTTTACGAGTAATAGCTGCATAATAATGAAAACTGTAGTGATAAAAATAAACTTCAACTATGCTTTTCATCATTATCAGCTCATTTTATATCCCCAATGCGGATTGGTGGTTGTTAACGACTGCTAATGCAGCACCAACGGCTTTACGTGCCTTCCGAAGCAAGGAGGAGCTCGAGATGATAAATTTTTGGTCACCCATCCCGTGACCGGCTTTTGCGAAAGAGGCTTAACCTCAGCACTCGCAGACCGGGCGCGTTAACCACTACGCCATCGAGCTCCTCAATTAATCCTTTATTTAAATTGTCACTAATTAATTTACATTTTTTATTTATTTATTCATCTAAATATAATTTACAGAAAATTTAAATTATCATTTATCATCGTTATTATTAATTATTGTATACATTTTGAATTATTTATAATATGTTTTTAATATTTATGATTTATGATACCTACATTACCGATCGATAATTTTGAAAAATGTTATCGTTTTCGTTAACGTGATTCGATGGTAGGTACAGTCACGAGCATTAATATTAACTTAAACAATGTAACTCTTAAAACAATGGAATATGAAACACAAATATTGAAAAAATTTCCACGAGCAGGATTTGAACCTTCACCCTTCTGACATACCGGGTCAGGTGCTCTCCCAATTGGGCTATCGTGATTCTAACCAGCCAGCCGAAATTATTCAACACTATTCATATTTGCGTTAAAATATATAGTATAAACAAAACAAAAACATTTTATAATGGAATATGAGTCAAAACTAGTCAAATATGTATATATTTTAATGCTCATGACTGAACGCTGCTTGCTTTGTCCCGATTTGAACGGTAGAGATCGCTCAAAAGTAGTCATGGAGGTATAGTGATTAGCCTCAGGGTTGGAAGAGCGTAAGTGAGACATGGTGTTGCAAGCATGGGCTGCGGTCATTGCTTTCCATTTAGTGGGAGGCACTTGTTTGCCAGTTCAGTTGAGATATCAAATATTCTCGAGAATATAATATTGGGTCCTTACCTATGAAATTGACGTTATTTTCTCACTTATTTATAGGTGTATTACTTCTAAAAGTCAATACCGGTTGTTAAAATTATTATACACTTTTAATTAGGACTATGTTACTTAAGCTTCAGTAATAACAATGATTATTAATTTGATAACTCAATTTAAAAAAAAAATTGACTGCTTTTTTTGTTCGCGGATTTGTCCTTTTGTTTCATTGCAGCTTTGAAGGGTCTCGATTTTTTTCTTTTCAATATCTGCTACATTTAGCTAGTGAAATAAGCACGCTACTCTAAAATTTTTATAGTGTTAACATAAATAGATAAAAAAACGATAGTATGAAAAATATAATTTTATAAAAAATCTTAACACAAACGTCAATTTCATAGGACCTAAGTGGGGAAATGAGAAATGCAAATTCCATACCTTTATGTCTTAATGTTAATAGAACCTGAGACACAAAATAGGGCGACTCCAGAAAGTAAGCTAATACATACCACGCTCGAGCTACGCACATACAACGTTAGTCAGAACGAGGGTACTAAGCCGAAAGGAGGGTAAAGTATACATGATAGTGAATAACTTCTTTTTTTATTATTATTTTTTAACTTTTTTTTCTTTTTGTTACTTTTTTTTGTTTTTTGCGTATCTAGGTAATTAATAATATGACTTCAACATTATGTCTTGCTTTTTAGAGCTATTTTAACATTTTAAATTTACTGTTTTTTGAAGTCGGTTTCTATTTTGTTAATAGAAATAAAAATAGAAATTATATAAAAAAAATTATAATATTATTTTTTATTATAAAAATTATTTTATTTTACGATTTTTAGTGATGGGTAGACGTAAACCTAACAAGAATGCTTCTCGAATGAGGAAACGACGGCCTAGTAGGTAGTGGTATTCCTATGTAAAACTTCAATCTTAATTAGGTATTATTTTTGTACGTACTGAACATATTGCAGGCATATTGAACCGTATGAAGTAAGCCCAACAAAAGGTAACTGCTGTAAATCCTTGAGGAATTCTCTCGACTGTCTATGGTCTCTATCATCAGACCTGTAATGGCGCTTATAACCCATAATGCAAAGTTCTCATCAATAGAAATGAATTAAGGCCAACCACAAGTTAGCTACTGTAAAACGTTGAGAAGTTCCCTTGACTGTCCTTCGTCTTCATCATCAGACCCCTAATGACAGTCACAACCCATTTAGGTGTAAAGTTCTCATCAATACAAATTAATCAAGCCCAAACACCAGGTAATTGCTGTAAATCGTTGACGAGTTCCCTCGACTGTCTTTCGGCTCCATCGTTAGATCGACTCCAGACCATTAAATAGTAGTGCTTTAAAATACTTAATGAAAACATTAACAAACGCACTAGTCGCCACTACGATTTTCGAAGATTTCTCTAGGATGCCATCATCAGATCCTGGTTTCCTTATCATGGTACTACTCTTGAGATATCTCCTTTCCAACAAAAAAATAATCATCAAAATCGGTTCATAAACGACGAAGTTATCCGCGAACACACATAAAATATATATATATATATATATATATACGAGTCGAATTGAGAAACCTCCTTTTTTAAAGTCGGTTAAAAAGTAACTGGTAATTCATCTCTAAGCTTCAACAACATTCACGTTACTTATCAAATGATTTTTAAGTTTCGATTTGATATTGTCCGTTGCGAGGTTCCGTGTCCGTGAGAGGTTGTCTATGCGTGCGTCGCTCGAGCGCGTTTGTGTGAAGCTTATCTTCTGCAATCTCCTTATTTTGTGCCATAGACCCAATGACATTATCCTACTAATATTATAAATGCGAAAGTTTGCGTGTATGTATGTTCGTATATTTGTTTCTTCTTCACGCTGCAACGGATGGATGGATTTGGATGAAATTCGGCATACAGATAGTTTATAACCTGGAATAACACATAGAATACTTTTTATCCCGATATTAAATCTGTTCCGACCAGAGCAATCCAAAACTGCACACATTGACAAGTTTCAATGATAAGTAAAACAAAAGATACGAAATAGCACGCAAATGAAAGAGATAGCTATAATTTTAATGATTGCACTTTAAATGTTTATACTAGATCGCTCTCTCTTTCTTTACCTGAACATGACGTCTTTGCGTCAGTTATTTGATTGTTTGGAAAAATAATTTTATTGAAATATACTTAATAATCTAAGTCTAAATCTAAGCACACGTGATAGAAGAGATCCCTTGTATTTTGTTTACTTTAGCGCCATCATTTGTGCACTTTCGATACACACGACGGCATTTTACTTATTTTTGTTCAACTGTCACTGACGACTCGTTCTGTGGCTTGTTAGACGCAAACTGATTGCGACATGAGACAATTGGGCTATAAATGAGTCTTCTCAACGCGCGCGCTTATCGTTTTATATAACATCACCACTACAAAATCGAGTTACAGGTTCTCAATAACTATTCCTAATTGTCGATGCATTTCGTGTGCCATATTTTCGTGTTGGAATAATACCGTAATTAAGTTCAAAATATTTCTTTGATGACTACATTAAATTAATAGGTATTTAATTGCGTTGTTCAATAGAATTGTTGTTTATTGGCCAAACATGAAACAGGATTTAAAATGTTATGATGCGTCAACTAAGCTGCATTGCGAAAACACCTTTACAATTTAATAATGTAATTTATATACCTGTCATAAAATATTTCTAGAAGTCGTTACTCTTTAGCTGTTAATAATTCAAAGTGACTTTGATACACGAGTACACGAGCTCGGGTAGGTATACACGAGTGCGCTAAACTTCGATGAGCTAAATGATCGGTACCACAATAGTTTATGTGGAATTATTTACTGAATTTTTACTTGAACTTGAACTGTCCGTACCGTAGGTGCTAGGCGCCGAGTTTTTCTTAATTAGTTATTGCTTTTATTTATTTTTAAAGCCTTTGTATTCCGTTTTACGCAAAACGTTGCTTGCGGTATTGTTTGGTCCCGCGGTAAGTTTTGTGGATTTATTACCTGTCAGACGGGATCAGGTGGTATTTTCCATCTATGTTTTTAGAAATAATAAGCTGCAGTGCTAAAGGCGTATCGTAAACAGCCATCATCATCAGCCATATGACGCCCACAGCTGGGCATAGGCCTCCCCCAAAGGTCGCCACAACGATCGGTCCTCATGTTAGGGGGGGTTGCCATAATCGCCATAACAGCCATATAACACTTAAATCATGTTCTCATCGCTTCTATCGAGTTCATACCAATAGCAATGACCGCGAAGTAATAAATCGAGTGGCTTTGTGTGCAAGATCAGTAATTGACTCTTAAATAGAAATAATGAATATAATGTACAGCCGCCAGCACATCAACCTATCCAAAACTGTCAAATTTCTTCAATACATTTTCAACTATATAGTTAAGGCATAAAGTTGAAAGTCTATTGAGGAAATTTAACAGTTTGTGGTAGGTTGACGTGCAGGCGTGTGTACTTATACAGTAAGAAAGGAGATATATTTTTGAAGTCATAGAAATTAAAAATCTGCCTCCATAACTCTATAGCTGTGGTTCGGTTCAATAAAGTAATATCAGCTTTTAGTTCTACAAAATTCAATGTTCCAAATTGAAATCTGTAATAAATGAACCGCTGGAAGTTTAAAGTTCGCCACCGCGAAAGTAATAATAGGGCCGCAAAGGATATTGAACCTTATGTTAGGCATTTTAATGGAGAGAAACGGGTTGCCAGCAATTTGCCAGTTTGATCACTTTTGAACTTAAAGTAAAAGGTGGCATCAGCTTAACGAAATTTCAGTTTAACTAGAAACAATTATTCTTATATAGGCTTTACTGTTATCGTTACGGAATCACATAAAAGTCCATTAAGTCAATTTACCGCGTATGTAGTCTGGTGGTAGCCAACCAAGTCTCATATTACAAAGATCAAACACAAAGTACAAAGATCAAAAGGTACAAAGATCGCGATTGTCCATACAGTACTGATTACAACTCCCGACTTTTACATTTTAAAATGACATCCTTGGTTAACAGACGTAAACTCTTGGACCTAATGACGCTGCACAAACTTCTACACGGGAATTTATTATCCCCAAATCTTTTGCAACAGGTTAACCTAACCGTTCCTTACCATATCCTTCGACATCCTTTATCCAACATTTTCTATTAACCCCTTAGTAGAACGAATTTGGGGAAGTTCGCTCCGCTACACCGGTGTATGCGGACTTATAATGACTTAAATACCCAAGCTATTGATATCTTTAATGATACTGAATGCCTTTACAAGAGGAAGTGTGTGGCAATGTTAAATTTACTACCTACTTAAAGAAGTCGTGTTTTTTTCTTGGTGAGATTAATTCAAAAAAGATTTTTAAATTGTTAATTAATATATTTATTTATTAGTTTTAGTTTATAACCTTTTTTTTTATTGGTTGCAACCCAATTTTTGAAGGCTGTATACGCCTGTAAAGGCATGTCATTAAAAATAGTCCCTAAGTACTTACCTTTATTACTGTGTAGAATGATATTGTCGATGGTGTATCTTATCAAATAAATAAATAAATAAATATTCAGTGGACACGGCTTCAATTCCCAGGTATAGTGAATGTTTAAAATTACACAACATTTATATAAAAATAAGTTGTCATTTGATTGATCAAACATGTTGAGAGTGTAAGTGTCTGAAAAAGCTTACATAATCTAAACACAAAAGTGCCTTACAAATAAACAAAAAATAAGCTTTAAATACATATGGCGCTGAGACGTGGACATTGACAAAAAGCCTCGTTCATAGATTCCAAGTCACACAGAGAGCTATGGAGAGAGCTACTTATGCTCGGAGTCTCTCTAAGGGATAGGATCCGAAATGAAGAGATTCGACGGAGAACTAAAACCACCGACGTAGCAGAAAAAAATAGCAAGCTGAAGTGGCAATGGGCGGGGCATATTTGTCGTAGAGCCGATGGCCGTTGGGGCAGACGTGTTCCCGAATGGAGACCACGCTTAAAGCGTCGTGTGGGCCGGCCACCCGCTCGCTGGACCGACGACCTGAAGAAGGCGGCGGGAAGTGGTTGGATGCGAAAGGCGGAGGACCGAGTGTGGTGGCGATCCATGGGGCCTATGTTCAGCAGTGGACCTCTGCGGGCTGAGGATGAAGCTTTAAATATAGTTATTCCGTGTTTTGTCTCTTTTACTTACTTTAAAATGAAGTTCTCACGATGGGAACAAAACACGGAATAACAGCTGCTTATTTTTTGCTTATTTGTAAGTCCCTAAGGTTTTCTCTCTCAATGTTAAGACGTTTATGACCACTCACGTCGCAATATAACTTTTTAAGCTATCATGGTCACTAACTTAGGTACACCCGTGATCATGGCGCATAATCCCGTTAAGGCGATGCATTGTAAATTTACGTGGCGGGGAACTTGATTTTTCCCAACAATCACAAACCATATGAAAGTGATATTTGATGACATGATTTTTCATTTAATTGGCTTCATTTTGCTAGTTGCAGAAACACGATTTGTCAATTTTTATAGCAGAGAAAAAAATATCAAAGTAACCTCTTTTAAAACATAGATTTGCATTTTACAGGCAAACTAGACTGATTTAAGCGTTCAAATTTTCTTAGTAGATTACTCTTAACACATACTTCAATATGTTAGTTCATTTTTAAAAAATAATTTGTGGTTTTAATTTGAAGGAAAAAAATAATAATTTGTGGTTTTAATTTGAAGGAAAAAAACAGTTTTTCTTATGGTACGGGGCCGCAAACGCTCCGTATTAGATTAATTGTTTAGCGGTGCGTCGCCTTAATAACAATTACGTTACGTTGGTAAATTTGATGGCGTCAGAAGTATCATAACATATTGTGCTTGGTTTGGTTGGTGGTTCCAACCAAACGTCCTATAAGTCCGTCTGGCAACATTACCCATGAGCCCCACAGTTGGACATCTCTTTTTTATATGAATTTAATTTCAATTAGATATTTTTTATTAAGTTATGTTTCTTGTACATATTATTAAGAGCGTTTACGCCGCACACTAGCGCCACCAATGAAAAAAAAACATATCTAGTAATTGGAGATAGAAAATCAAATTATGCTCAACAAACTATCTGAATGAAATAATTTAGCATTTTTACGACACCTAATGAACACCTGACATGTTATGGTTTAGTTAAATATGGCGTTATAGTTAAAAGTGGCCGTAACGTCTTTATATTGTTATTATGAAAGATTTTTTTTTATTTGAACATAGACACAAGGCATGAAAATAGAAGGAGTTAACAGTAAAAAGAAACAGGTGTCATTACTAAAACACTATTATATCTTTAGCGTATGTCGTAGCAGTCATCACATCATCATTATCATCATCATCATCATCAGCTCATTTTATGTCCCCACTGCTGGAGCACGATCCTTCCCTATAGATGGATAGGGAGAACGGGCCATAAACCACTACGCGGGTGTAAGTATATATTCTTTGACGCGGGCCCAGTGCGGATTGGTGGTTGTTAACGACTGCTAATGCAGCCGGGACCAACGGCTTTACGTGCCTTCCGAAGCACGGAGGAGCTCGAGATGATAAATTGTTGGTCACCTATCCGATGACCGGCCTTTGCGAAAGTTGCTTAACCTTAGCATTCGCAGACCTGGCGTGTTCAGCACTGCACCATCGAGTTCCTCGACGCAGCAGTAGGTAAACTAAAAACTTATTATTTATTTATAACGTGCGCATGACGTCAAAGTGTACTGTTTCCAAGAATGAGCAATGTGCTTGAATAAGTAATAATGAGATATTAATGTTAGAGCTAAAAATAGTAAGTTCAATTCATATCCATTAAAGAAATCGTATACAATGAATAATAGCTATTTAAAAAACAGTTATATACTCGTAAAAACCGGACTAACATAAAAAAATTACTGCAAAGAGAAAAAACTGAAAAGAAAAAAACAAGCTCTTCGATCCCAGAATTCAATTTGAGCAATGTTGAATGCAACGTGAAATATTTCCTTGTCCGATACCTATACTTAAATATTGATAGCTGTCGCGGACGGGGACAATCATCAACCAAGCCAACAGTTTTTGAGGTCAAGATTACTAATAGCTAACACGATTGTTTAAGAAATAAGTAGGTATACCTAATTAATATCATCCAATAAACTCGTTGTAATTATTTTAAATATAGAAAGAAATAAAATAGGAGATTTCTTCTGATTCCGTCAATGTAGGTATTTACATAAGCCTTTCGTCCTAGCGTCTCGTAAAAGCCGACTGTGGGAATGTATTTGTTTTATATTGGCAACACTATCACCTTGTACTCCTATTAGCCGCGTTCGGTCTTAGGTTTGTTTACTCGGTTTTTGTTTGGGCTTATACATAGAGGGAGGGGACATATGCAGGTGCTCGCTACGTTGTACACGATGGTGTCGGTACCGGTACTCTTACGTGTCATATTTTGTGAGCGCCGTCACTCGTCTTTTTCCCGTTTCCACACTCCGGATTTTTTATAGCCTAGGTCACTCCCACAGTCAAAACAAATCTAACGACACCTCATGTTAAAATCCACCATGCCGTTTGGGCTGTAGAGCGTGCCAAAGAAATAGACATAGGTACATAAATACATACATACCTATATACATACATACATACATACTTACACCGAAAAACATAACCCTCCTTCTGACGCAGTCAGGTAAAAAGGTGTCACATTGCAATATAAATCATACCTATGATGTCTATTGAAGTGCGATTTGCGTAGATCAGATTAATCACTACCTATCATAGTCCTTTAAAATGTTTATTTAATTTTTGTTTTTTTTTATTTGAATTCGTTACGAAAATCTGAGTGCTTAATGCGAGTTTTACATAACATTCGAATTCAACCAATCGCTTGAACGAAATCGAGATTTCGTTCAACCGATCGCTTGAACGAGATCGAGAATTTGTAGTAAATTTTTACCCTATACAATTATAGATCTAACTAAAAAAAAAAAAACCAAAAAAAAAAAGCTAAAACCATAGCTTTTACTTCACTTCGATTCATACGTGTAAATACGTAAGTTATAACACTTATTAATTTGGATAATTTAGTATGCGTCGCTTAGTTACCTAGCGCTCGAATAATGATCGCGTTAATTTCGTGTGACTTCATCGGATCTTGTCATGTAAAATTCCGCCGCCCGCCGACAGCTCGCATCAGCTCGCATAACGTCAGCAGTCAAAATATTGACGCGACGACCGACGAGACGCGAAGCGCGAGTCGTCCGACAACCTAATGACGTCACGCCAGGCGCATGCTTAGAGCATATGGTTGAATGCTCTAAGGGCGCATGTGGTTTGTACGGCAAAAAAACAACTACTAAGTGATCGAATGGTGAATAAAACTCGCACTAGGTTCTCAGGAGGCCGATTCTACTAAATAACTACAACTACACTGCAGCGTCGCGTGTGTCAAAATGAGCAAATTTTGACGTTTCGGTATTCTGTTATGCAGCGCTGCTGCCGTAGTGTTGCAGGGACAGAGAAGTAACGCAAATAGGTATTCCACTAACAAAACTGCACTAAGCCTGCACGTTTACTGCAAAATAATCGTATTCCATTAAAATATTTTGACATTTGTGTAGTAATGACAGCAGTATTGGTGCAGTTTTTGTGCAGGTTTATTGAAGTAGATCGTGAGCAACTTTTGCACAGCGTATTAAAAGCATTTTGCGTATTTAGCGTATTGTAACATTAGTTCTTTTAGTTTTATTGCAGGATTCGTGCATCTGTAGTGTAGTTGTGGTGCAGAAAATTTTAATAGAATACGTATATTTCCACGGCACTACTCCTGCACGCGACAAATGACAGGCGTAAACGTGCAGTTGCAGTTTTCTAATAGAATTGACCTCCAGGTGAGATTTCATCTCACGCTTACTCATAGGCGTATGAGCATACGCGTAAATAAAAATTCAATACAATACAAAATAAAGCTGGTGTTTTTAGTGCGCTTACCCTTGTATTCTTTCTAAATTGATTACTTTTTGGGATCCTTGGTCCCATGTGAAAGGGTTAGATGTTGCCATGCGCTTGCTTACCCGTTAGTGTGCACAAAAAAAAATAATTATGATGTGTCGGTTGGGAGTTTCACCCGAGTTCTTCCCGTAATAACACGTGTTGTGAGGCTCCATTTTTATTTATATCTACCGTACAACTGTACCCTTACTACTAATAATAATAAAAAATACTTGAAATTGGCTAAATGCTAAACGCGAAGCCATTAGTTAAGAGAATTAATTAATGTATCGGTTTCTTTTTAAGGTTCTGTCGAGAGTCGAGACGCGTTTGTAGTTCAAAGTCCAACTTGTGGTCCAACTATTTGTAACCGACGACCGACATCTAACGTTTTAATAGATGTTGTTACGTAACTACAAAACTGAGACGTCAAAGGTGAACGAACTGGTTACCTTCATGTGTTTTTTAATTTGCACGCCTATGGATAGTGTTATCTGCGATTTATGGTGTTTCGACTTTGATCAGTGTGCCAAAAAAATGCATAAAATAACAAGAATATTATTATATTGGACATTAAGAAACTGCCATAGTCATATAAAGCAGCGACATTGTTTATAGCTGTATGGTAAGTTAAAAAAAATTGCAAAGAAAAATTACAAAAAATATATGACACCTATCTTAGACTATTGTTAATAATGTCCTAACCTTACCGAGTCCTTTGCAATCAATCCATTCGTTTCACTGGTAGTTTTATTAGTAGCGTTGGACAATTTTTAAATTTCACGTTTCTTTTCATAAATAAAATGTATAACCCTATCTTTAAACGTTGGGAAATTTAAAAGGTAAGTATGCCTATCATAACTACTACCGTGTCTCTATAGCAAGTAAATCTGTAATTTTATATTTAATTTTATTTCATACCTAGTACACTGAGTAGTTTGCGTTTTAAACTGTTTAATAACTACGTAAAATAAAAAAATAAAAGGTTGCTTAAAGAGATAATGGTGAAAGTTACTTAAATGTTTATTTGCAATGTATGTGGTACATAGATCTTGATTGAACATATTATCAGGTGCTTCATTACTTAGTGACATTGTACAGGTATAATAAATGTTTAGTAAAGGACTTCCACTTTTTTGGTTCAAATATGAAAGTGCCGACCATAAAGAAAAATTGCTGTATTCTGTTAAAATTTGTCCGTCTAAGTATATATTAATAATTCAAATTCAAATTCAAAATTCAAATTCAAAATCATTAATTCAGTTTAGGCTACAAAAAGCTCTTATGAACGTCATTTTAAGCCATCGGTTCGTAAGTCTATCTACTCTGGGCGGGAGATCTTGTACTGAGAAGAACCGGCAAGAAACTCAGCAAGTGTCCAGCTCTTTTCTCCCTTACAGCGTCATAAATATTGGAAAAAGCCCTATCATAAAGGACACTTTCCATCACAAATAAAAACACAAAATGTAAAGGACAATCACAACATGTAAAAAAACACAAAAAATAAAAAATAACTAAATAAAATATTTAAGTCAGCAAAAACATAATTTACCAGTTTAATTTTTTACAATATCATACAGTACTAGTAAAAGTCAAAAAAAACTATAGTTAATAATAATAAAAATAAAACTAATTGTAATGTTCAATGCAACGCTATTTTGTTATCTGCAGGACACTATTTATAAGTAGTATTATGTATATGTTTTTTATTATAGCCAGGCTGTTATATCTTCTAAATATTCTTTGACTGTATAATAACCTTTTTTTTAATAAAGAAGACTTTACATGTTTTTTAAACTTATCTAAAGGTAAATCTAGTACAGTATTTGGTATTTTATTGTAATAGTGTATACCTTGCCCCAAGAAAGAACCAAGCACCTTCTGTAACCTGAACAGTGGCATTGCAAGTTTTGACTTATTTCTAGTATTAAAATTGTGTACATCACTGTGTTTAGCAAATGAATTGATATTACAACGTACAAGAACTATACAATTATAAATAATAATAATAATAATTAGATTAGATTTATTGGATTAGATTTTTATAATGTTTTATTGTTTTTATATTAAAATATTGTAAAAATCTAGTTTTAAGAAAGAAAATAAATATGAGTATAATAATAATAAAAAGTTTATTTTCTCCACAAAGGTAGTTACAATTAAACTTACTAATAATTAAATTAACGTATGGTTCACATAACCTTTGTGAGAGCTGGAGTCTATACCTGGTTTCATACAAAACCTGTGTTACAGATCACCAGGCTCTCTGCCACCTCGGAGTGGTCTAGTGTATGATACTTATAGTCATATATCTTATGATTGAGTGTTAACTACATAGTAGAGAAGACTACTTTAAAAAAAGAAAAAACAATATTTATGTGTGTGTGTTGTGTCTGCGAAAGCGTGTGTTGTGTTTGTGAACCTGAGCTGTATATGTGAGAATTTGTGTTGTGTATGTAAGCTAATTATCTATTATCATGGTACCAAAACTGTAAGGCTAATATCCTTGGTTCTATTTAAGTTTGAAGATGTGATATTTTCGCTGGATTGAAAAAAAAAACAAATGAATAGTGTTTGTTTCTGAATATCTTTTAGTGAGTAAGCTACCGTAATTCTTAGCTCATTTTTGACATGCTATCCTTGTATTGAGTGTTTTTGGGGATTATAAATAAATATATATACAGGGTGGAAACTTTCAGCGGGGCAGTAAGGGGAAGTACCTTATCCGTTACAGCTACACGAAAATGGTCTTAGGAGACTATCCATAATTTTTTATGGAATTTTGATCCCCATTCAAAGATTTTCAAAAAAATGTACAGTTAGCAAGAAAATAGCAATTTTACACAAAAACATTTTTTGATGCCAATCGATCCTGTTTCTAATACTGATCAAAAACTTCTATGGGACCAACCATCGTTGGAGTACTCAAAAAGTCACAAATTGCAAAAAACTTTTCCCTTACATTTTGTAAAGAATTTGTGTAACTGAAATACATAAAATAAAATATAAGACAAATGATCACGTAGAATTTTACACATATCAAAAAGAAGGCGTATTAATTTTCTTTTTTTATTAACTAACAATAACTTGATGATGTTATTCACAACACACTTAGAGCTTTTCTGACGCCACAAACTGTCAAGATTGTCTTTTATTTATTAGTAACGAGTTCCAAATTTGAATTGTTTTAAACTTATCTTTTTATTCAGTCAACAAAAAGATCTCAACCGTCACTAAAAAAGCTTTTGCGTAAAATTTTCATACAAAATATACGGGAAAAGTTTTTTGCAATTTGTGACTTTTTGAGTACTCCAACGATGGTTGGTCCCATAGAAATTTTTGATCAGTATTAGAAACAGGATCGATTGGCATCAAAAAATGTTTTTGTGTAAAATTGCTTTTTTCTTGCTAACTGTACATTTTTTTGAAAATCTTTGAATGGGGATCAAAATTCCATAAAAAATATGGATAGTCTCCTAAGAGCATTTTCGTGTAGCTGCAACGGATAAGGTACTTTTCCTTACTGCCCCGCTGAAAGTTTATTTTAATTAAATAAAATACATTCAAAAGTAAAAGAAATTTAAAAGATGTTCAAAATGTCAAGTTATTTTAGTTAGAATAGTGCATATGTTTTTGATAATTGAATCCAATAAAAATGTATGAATATATAAAATTTTCGAACTTAAATACATTCAAAGGTAAATGTCCTCCAGCTTTGGTGCTTTAATAATTAATGCCCAAACGGACAAGTTCTAACATAATATAGCATTATTTTCTATTAGACAGCACTATCATATTTTTGCCAAAAATGTATGAAAAAAAGTTTATGTACTTTATTTATATAAACTATGAAATAATAGGTAGTAATAATACTGCTATACTTAAAATGTATCAACTAAATTAAAGAATTAAATTATATTAGTGGTCGCCCAGTGGTCGAAATTCGACCGTAATTTTATTAACCTTTTCACCGCCCAACTATCCTGCACGCGATATCCCGCTGTACGCCAACGTACAAATGTATTTTAATAAAGTAGGTACAAAGAAGAACTTCTATAGAAGTGCTGGCGTGGACGGCACGAAAATCTCGAACTTCTATAGAAGTTGTTGGCGGTAAAAAGGTTAAGGCTGCACGGATTGTATCCTAAGCAATGAAAAATTAAAAAAGATAGAATGTGAATTCGGATTGGCATTGACAGATTTCGACCACTCCTTTTCCATTTTTGATATTTTTGAAAAGAGTAGGTCACATACAGGTGTGTCAAATACATAGGTATGAGTGTGTGTCAAATACATGGTAAGTAGTGTGTGTAATGTTTGTTTTATTGATTTAATGTTTTTTTTATGCATAATTAAAAAAAAAAATTAACATTCCATACTCCATCTCTGTATAAACTATATGTGTGCGAAATTCCATACTCCTCCATCCGCGAAATTTTCGCAAAAAGGGGTACAAAGTTTTTGCTTCACGTATTAATATAAAGATTATCCACACCGTTGAATTTATAATCACAAATAAACATTCCACATAATTAAGTATTCCTTGCTCCTCGTTACTAGTTATATTGGATAAATTGGTTGCTAATCGGCCTTTATTAACCTTTAACTAGTAATAAATAAAAAAAGTAAGATGTATTTAAAAAAAAGTAGCTATTTAGGTTTTTGGTGTTCTCGTGAAAGTTTGCAGTCCATATTTCCCCAGGCTATTTAGACCACGACCTCGATGCCACAAAGCGATAGTAAAACTTCATTAGCACACGGGCGGGACCACGATGCAATTTGCTTCGTGGGCGGGGGACTTACTTAGCTGTCATTTCACCTGATCAGCAACACAAAATAAAGAGGCTGCAGAAAGTACATATAAACGCTCGAGCACCGCACACATAGACAACCTCGTTGCTCTGAGAACCTTTTTTTTTTTTTGGAGAGAGATTGCTGATTGCCTCAGACGGCATTTTCAGCTTCAACTGGCTTGTTTGGGGGCGGCGAGAAACTTAAAGTGTTCCTTAAGCCGTGTGAAACGAATTACCTTCGTAGACTTAGTGCGTGATGCCGTCATCATCTCAGCCAAAAGACGTCCACCTGGACAAAGGCCTCGCCCCAAGGATCTCCAAAACGACCGGTTTTGTGCTGCTCGCATCCAGCGGCTTCCCGCGACCTTCACCAGATCGTCGGTCCACCTTGTTGGAGGCCTGCCCACACTGCGCTTTCTGGTACGCGGTCGCCACTCCAGGACTATCCCGCCCCAGCGGCCACCAGTCCTGCGAGCAATGTGCCCTGCCCACTACCACTTAAGCTTAGCAACTGTTCGGGCTATGTCGGTTACCTTTGTTCTTCCTCGGATCTCCTCATTTCTGATTCGATCACGCAAAGAAACCACGTGTTCCCGTGCCCTACTAGAATTCTCCGAAGGGTTCGGGTCGGATCGGGGAGAGAAATATCCCGAGGCCGGACGTCTCTAAAGACTCGGACTTCGGCTTGGGTTGACCGGGCCGTGGTGGGGGAGAGAAGCGCCCAGCTACATAGCTGTACCTGATATAGAGCGCGTGTGAATTGGTTCTTCGTACCCTTGTTCTATGAGTACGGTGTCTTGCGCCTAAACTAGTGTGCATGTTTAGTGTATTCTGTAAATGTGTAGTGGCATGTTCCGAGATTCCTCGTACCTACGTGAGAGGTTGGAACTTGAGAGGTTTGATGGGGCTTGCTTTCTGCAGTCTCCTTATTTTATGTCAGAGTGCAGACCTCGGAACATAGTACATAGAAAATTGATTTTTTTCAACTTTAACTTATAAAGTATTTTAAGTATGTTTATCCGTTGTCTAGTAACCATTAAACGAGTTTCATAACGAAGCTTCTCTTGGGCTAGATAGTTGGTGTGAGTGTAGGAAAGTTTATTTATTTATTATTATTATTAAAGAAAACAATAATTTATATGACATTTTGCGATGCTTTAAGCAATGCCTTCTGGTGAAAAACAAGGAGAGTAACTTAACGTTAACGTAAAGTAACTTTGTTATGCCCAATAATGCTGCTTGACGGAAGAAATAGGTATGGCCCGGACTCCACTCGACACTCCACTAAAGCGGAGAAGGGCGGAGTGGAGAGATGTGACGTAATTAACCAACAAGCGGAGAAGTAAGGGCCGAAACACATAAACACGATACGACGTCGCACCGCAAAAATAAGTGTTGCGCCAGACTGGTATAAACCTTGTTGCCTGTCAAATACTAGACAGACGCCGCATCGTGGTACGACGCGACGTCGTATCGTGTTTATGTGTTTTGGCCCTAAGTGGTACCTTAACCTTTTTGGTTCTTCATGTCACATCCCCCTCCCTTCTCTGCCTATCTTCACTTGCAGTCCGGGCAAGGCTGACACTCCATTGAAACAAGGAAGGGCAGAGAGGAACGGAGCTGTGTAAAAATTTTCCAAAAGTTTTTTTTTCAAAATTGCATGCTGTGTACACTCGTTTTGGATTACCGTCTAGCTCAGGGGTCAGCAAGTAGTTTTAAGTAGGGTCCTGATACTGTTGAAAAATGTTATCGAGGTCCAGAAAAAAAAACTGATACTTAACTGAAAAAAAGAAGTACTATTTTTTATTGTTCTTTCACTTGGCTTTCAACAGAATGAATATAGGGTTAGTTATATGAAAATACTATTTAAATAATGTAAGTATAACAAGATTTGGCGGTCCGAGATTCGACCTTCCGCGGTCCGGAGGCAGACCGCGGTCCGCCTGTTGCCGACTACTGGTCTAGCTAATAAGATTAACCAAATATGTTATTATATGTTGTTATTAACCAAATATTGTAGGCATTGATTGTAATGTATGTGTACCTATAGAAATAAGGTAAAAAGTAAGTAAATAGTAATTTTTTATTTTTTCCTTTTTTTTATTTTAAGTGCTAATTGCTGCACTGAAGCTAAATTAAATATTTATAAAATACAGTGAAAAAAGTAAATGCCTACCTCACCACCATCACCACCACCATCACCACCACCATCAGCTTATTTCATGTCCCCACTGCTGGGGTACGAGACTTCCCTATGGATGGATAGGGAGAACGGGCCATAAACCACCACGCGGGCCCAGAGCGGTTTGGTGGTCGTTAACGACTGCTAATGCAGTCAGGACCAACGGCTTTACGTGCCTTCCGAAGCACGGAGAAGCTCGAGATGATAAATTTATGGTCACCCATCCGATGACCGGCCTTTGCGAAAGTTTCTTTACCTCAGCACTCGCAGACCGGGCGCGTTAACCACTGCGCCATCGAGCTCCTCCCTAAAAGCCTACCTAAATTATGGAAATAGCCTATAACTGTCCCACTGCTGGGCAAAGGCCTCCATCATGGAGGTCAAGCCATCACTAAAATTTGATCAAGTAATAAAGAAATAAAGTAAAATAAATAAAATAAAATAGAGTTTCTTAGCAGAACGGAAAAGAGCCGTTATAAAATAGAACTCTATTGGATAATTTTCACACAGTTCCGCTACACTCCGCTTTAAAGAACTGTCAGTAAGGGTGGTTGGTTACCAATGTTACCATTCATTCAGATTCTGAGCAGTACCCCACCACCTGTCATTTGACACTGGTAATGTGTCATGTGTTTAGGTGAATGTTTCTAGTATGCCTACGTAAATATTTATAAAATACAGTAAAAAAATTAAATGCCTACCCTACCCAGCCAGGAATCGAACCTGGGTCTTCCGCAATTTACGTCAGCCATCCCGGTAGCATAATGGTCAGTGCAGCCGTCCGGATTGCAGAAGACCAGGTTCGATTCTTGACTGGGTCGGGTAGGCATTTAGTTTTTTCATTGTATTTTATAAATATTTAATTCAGCTTCAGTGCAGCAATTAGCACTTAACACAAATACGTAACTTACTACCTTCGTAACTTACTACCTACGCAAATACCGCTCTACCGCCTTTTATTCACAATTTAACGTCACCTTCATTTATTTCCATTTGAATAAAACTTCCCATCGTTAATGACAGTGACATTATTGCGTTGGCCATATTTTGAATTTAAGGCTGAATTCTTCATGAATAATTGAACATGTTCCGGTGTTAACGAACGCTTATGACCCCATATTATGGGCATGAAGATGTCTGGCAGTCTTTCAATTATTTGCCGGGTCGCCTGTTCAGCTGTGTTCATGTATGTATTTTTTAGTGTCTCCCGGCAAACTTCGTGTTTCGGCTGTTTTCGTGTTTCTATTAGTTATATTAAAATGTATATTATTATAGAGTTGCTACTACTCAATTTACTTATTATAAATTAATTTTAGAATGAGGGCATATACTGTTGTGTCATACGTTATTAATTTACGATTTATAGTTTTTACGGTTCTATATAGTTCACAAACAAAACAACAATAAAGTACGTTGTTCTGAATTCAACTTATTATAATAAATCTAATTATACCTAATACTTAATAAATGGACATGGAAATTAATATTCCATTGCATTTGAAAATGCGATGATTACCGAAAGACATTAAGAAAATAGAAGCATTATACTCTACTCTTGTTCTTTAAAAGGTTTCAGGTGTTTTAAGTTTTAGGCGTCTTGTTTAGTAACGCATTGTGTTAATTTGTTCAGCAAAAGGTCCCTACCAATGACGAGCGCAGCTAGTAGGGCCTTAAGCCTATTAATCGATAACGTCTCAATAGTGTGTCGGTAGCATGCTTTTTAAATTAGGACTATAGGAGAATTGACAAATTAGGTCACCGACACAAGGATGTGTACGTCTATAAAATAGTAGAATTGAGACCCTGTTTGTCTACAGTCAATGTTTTGCCAAGCTGTAACCTTTTTGTGACAGCGAGTGCAAATGTAGTTTAATGCCGTGTTTTGTTTTGTTTTCTTGTGGTTAAAAAGTTAAAAGTGAACAGCCTATAACTGTCCCGCTGCTGGGCAAACCTCCATCATTGAAATCAAGTCATCACTACAATTAATGGCGAATAGCTTAATCACCAAGCTTTTTTCTTGTGCTAATAAAAATAAATATTAATTTCTTTCTTTACTTTTCTCTATTACAGTAATATTATTCCATTGTCGTGAGTGCCGGTAGCTGGTTGCACTGTATCACACTCTAAAATCTCATGTCTAAAACTTAATTTTGCCCTTCCAACTTTTATATAAATTTGAAATGACAGCTTTATGTTTTAGATTAATAATAATAGTAATTGTGTGTTTTGGTAATTTTGCTCAGAGTGTAAGTTTAAAAACTGATGCTGTCTCTTTGTCTTTTATAACAAATATGACAACATCAGTTTTAAATAAGTATACCTCATTTTTGTTTGACTTTAACTCTCATTTTGGAATCAGAAAGATAAAGTATAGAACGTGTTAAATTCATAGCAGCACAGATATACAGGTATGTATGAAATATATATTTGATTTTAAATTTATATTTTGTACAGTCTATTCTGCCTAAAATTACTTGTACTACAAGTATACTTGCGTAAGGCTGTCGATCTTGTTAACGCTCGCCTAAATCTAGATACCACAGTCTACTTCTTTCTAGTCGGCAAACGTTGCTAATCTCATTTAGACGACCCAAATTGTTTAATTAAATGATGGGTTACTAATTACCCGCTCAGTGTTGATAATATGTTTTAATCATTATGTATATGCTGTTTACAATCAACTGTTATTATTTATAGTGTAGAAACAAATCAACAGTTGGTATACAAGCAAAATGTTAAAAAACTTGAGTATTTCAAAACAATCTTCTATTCTGTTCAATTCAGTTTATATCACTCTGAAATTCTGAATGCGTATTTAATAAGGGTTTTCCTTTAACAGGTTAATATTTATCTAATTAGTGGTGTTATCAAAGGAAACAAATTGTTTTAGTTATTAATATAATGTATTTTAAATATTATTTTCCACGTTTAACGTTTAAGTTAATTAAGCGTCTGCGTCCATTTCATGCTGTGACGTCATTCGACCGGTTTTGGAAATTTGCCACTCGATCTGGGAACAATAAAAAAAAACATTTATTAAAAAATCATATAGATTATCCACCTATTTAAAGAACATTTGAAAGGTCAAACGGTATTTAAATGAACGGAAATTCGTTTTAATGCAAAAATATGTGTGTGGTTTATTTTAATTTAATTTATTGACTTCGAAGTCGATAAATTATAAAATTTATAGGTTTATACTCTAACAACAACATCAAATAATTAAAAGAAAAACTTAAATAAACGTGTTTTAGGAATAATAAATGAGTTTTGTCTCTTTGTTTCAAAAAAAAGAATATCTGAACTGACAATCAAACAAATTACTAAATGTCATTTTTTTTTTTTTTCAAATTAAGAATTTAGCTCGACAGAACGATAATAAGACAAAATAATAACGTCTAATTAAGTCTTCAAAAATTAAAACTTCAACATTTGTATGACTTTATAATGCAAAAAAAACCCGTCAATAGATGTTTGCGTTTTAGGCAACCGTTTAACTTTAATCGAATTTTACTATTATTAGTACAAAAGTTCCTTTTTTATATTATTGTGTTCTAGTTATGCATTAGGTCCCCAATAAAATATTATAACAGTTATTAAAACAATATATTAGTTCTTAACATTCCTCAAGCTCATTATTTGTTGGTTTTCCATAAGTAACCAATAAATCTGTCATACATAAAGTCTGTGTACATACAAAAAAGGCATACTTTTTTATGTTAATGAAGTAAGTAGAAAAAGATTATTGTCATTGCTGAGGCATATATCAATAATAGGCTGTCATTATAGCAATAAAGTTGTCTAAATGTTTTCGAATAAATAACTGATTTTCGTTAATTCGCTTTACACTTAATACTTAAAAATTTACGATTAAATAATATATCAATTTCATGATAGATCATTTGATCAAATATGTAAGAAATATAGCCAATGCATTTATTAACATTATTACATAAAGTAGGTAATCATATTTCTGAATTCAAATCTCACTTGTGCTGTTTTGATTGTGTTTGATAGAGTTTTAGTCACGTTTCTGTGATATAAAGTTTGCTTAATCAAGAGTTTTATTCAAATTCGTTATGGCAACATGACAATTATAGAAATAATATGTGAAATAGTGGATGTGTCCAAGGCTGACTTTGGGAAATGGCAGAAATAAGCAAAATAGGAGTGTGTTTCATAATTTTGGGTTAGATGAAGTCGCAATAATAACATTTCTACCTAAATATTATATTTTAAGTTTAAGTACTATAATTTTATTTTTATTTTTTTATTTAGATGCTGTACATAATCCGTGAACAAATCAATATAATAATGATCGTTAGGTAGTACTTTCGTGTAGTTTAGTTCTTTTGATCACATATTAAAGAGTGTAGCGTTTTATATACTGTCGTATGTACATCACGCGATATCATAAGACTCCCAATCGCTTATGAGTTATGACATAAAATTTGATAACTTCACTATAGTTATGTTTCAGACACGTACAAAATACTATCTTGATCTGTGTATTATTGCATTTGCTATAGAGTGTATCAAGTTAAGCATGAGAATTTTGTATAAGACTAGAACGAGCATGTTTAAATATAAGGCGATGGTGGTTTTATGTTATTATAATAAATTTACATTATGATCGCTACTACGTCCGTGTTAAAGAGGAAGTATTTAAAAAAAGTAGTTTTAGCAGATGTTTAATGATATTTCGTTTTGACATAGAGATCAGTTCGATATTTTGTACAGTAAGCAGTAAGTAATTCTCAACAAGTCTTTTAAGACTTTGTATATTAATTTCAAATAAACAAGGATCATAAACTTTTTCCATCATGTCAGAAGTATACACTTAGTACTTACTATGTAAAATAACAGAGAACAAGATAATAATATTTTTTTTAATTATTGTTAAAAAAGGTTTGTTTAAAAAGAAATAACACCAACCTTATTTCAGAGTGGAACTCGCTTGAATATCACTGGTAACCACACACTGCACTGCTCCCTTCATCTCTTGCCGTTGCATCCCGGCTTGTATTGCAGGGACACAAACGACGATGACGATGACACTGAGGACGCACTGCTGTTAGCACTGCTCCTCTTGGCAAGGTTGATCTTCTTCCTGAAGCTGAGCCGCGTCTCGCCAATGAAGCGGTCAAGGGTCTGCATCAGCGACGAATGCTTTCTCTCAAACGGATTGGTGAACATTTTGTTTAGTAGTGCGCAACACGTCCGCTCGCGATGACAATCCAAGAAGGTCTGACGTTGCGCCGCACCTCCCACTCTTGATATACCAAGCGAGCATGCGCGTGCGCATCGGGTCAATCATTTGTTGACCGACAGACGTCACCCAGTATAACATGTTTCACGTTGATTAATTGAACCTCCATTGACGTATGTGATGTTTGCTGGCGGATTTTTAACAATACGTATACATCCTCTTCGAGTGAGAATGTATGTACTCTCTTAATGGGCCATTCGTTTTATTTGACACCTGTGATAATGCTAACTCATCTAATGGAATTAACCAACTTTGCAACGATGAGAGACCTTTCTTTATTCGACAACAGGGAAGTGCTTGGCCTTCTCATCTGATGATAATTAACTGTAAGCCATGTATTAAGGCTGAAGCTGGCTATCCACTCCACCCGGAATTTTGTTTATTTAGGAACTGGCCATCTGTCACTTTCGAAACTAATTACATTATTTTGAACCTGTCATCTGTGGCGAGCACTGATCAGTGCACTACAAGTAAAATTATATTGCGTCTGTATTCACAGCAGATAAGAAAATCAAATATGAGTAAACCAATGGATGCGTGTGTGGAGCCTCCCCCCAGTCCAGTCGATGTAACACATTCTCAATAGTTCCTTATGCCCA
Source organism: Eudonia lacustrata (assembly GCA_947562085.1). Classification (NCBI taxonomy): domain Eukaryota; kingdom Metazoa; phylum Arthropoda; class Insecta; order Lepidoptera; family Crambidae; genus Eudonia; species Eudonia lacustrata. Next base: position 5,486,448 of record OX387315.1, on the reverse strand, counting down.
TTTTTATACAGGAGAAAATGCTTTGGCATACCTTTGCGCTCGGGGAGAGGCAGATGTTTATGTGGGACTGTCTCCCGGACCCTCTCAAGGGGGAAGGAGGGCTACTGGCTACTAAAAACTCCTGCACTTCTTCTCCGTTCTGCCAGGAATGCTCACTTCCTCTATTATGGATGATTTGGTCGATGCTAGAGAGCTGCTGACGTGGCAGCTTTCTGGTTTGAAATCATTTCTGATGATGTCACTGACATGAAAAGAAGAACAAGATTTATTAGAGATGTCTAAAGTTATGATATTAATTGTTCGATTATTGTTATGGTATAAAATTGAAAAATATCACACTGACGCACGAACACTCGTAATTAACGTTAATAATAAAACGTAAGCACAAAAACTGAACTGGGATACAAACAAGTAGGTTTTGATATAGAAAAGCTATTTAATATAATTTTAGGGTATTTTTATGGAAAGGAGTGAGTCCCACATTACCAGTAGATTAATCACCCACGGGCGTGCGTCATGCATATCCCCCGTCAAGGGTAATGATCGTAAAAGCTAAGAAAGTAACGCTTATTCAGGTCTCAAAGTTCTTCTTGCTTCAGAAGGCACGTTAGACCGTTGGTCCCTGGTTGTTATTATGCCTGTGCTCACAAACTCTTTAAAGATATTTCTATTAAACTAGTAGAAGCCACCGGGGACCCCAGAGCTAGCAGCTACTTGGGCCAGCGTATTAGCATAGCTATCCAACGTGGCAATGCTGCTAGCTTACTAGGCACTCTGCCTGATGGGGATGATTTGAGACAAATTTTTTATTTATAGTTAATAGTAGATATAGTTTATAGTTTTTTGTAAGTTTAATTTTAAGTAGTTTTATTATTATCCTGTGTGTCTAGTGCAAGTTTTATTTGACATCCCCAATCTCGTTAACAAAAACAAGAATTTGTATAGCATAAAATATGTCATATACCGTGATCGAATGGCAAACAAAAAACGCACTAGGTCACCTTGGTAACAGCGCGCAATCTTCTCTTGTCATACTATCCTGCTAACGGGCTGATGACGACAATGACACCTACTGGATTATGTTTTTATTTGAAAATGCAAATTAAATGTTAATAAGTTTATGACAAAGTATTTGATTATTCAACTCGTTTTGGATGAAACTTCGCTGTAGGACCGTATCATTTTAATAACAGCTTAACTTGGCAAAAGCACTGTGCTCCTGACCTTACAAAGGTCAGACTAAATTAATATGTTAAATAATCGCTAGTAGGTAGTGTCTGGCTAACAACAGAAGAGAATACAATATTGTTTGAATTTGACAGATTACTTTTTGTTTTAATAAACAACTAAATTCGCTGTTTGACCTCTGTCCGTTGTTCCGCGACAATAGATTCAAGAAATAAAACTATTTAGAAGCAGGATGATGGATAAGGAAGTCAACAAATTTGTAGTCTATGGTCTGTCTTATCTGCAGCTGGTCAGAGTCTTCATGCAGTAATTAAGCGCTAATCATTACGGAGTAGACAGAAACATAGTTGACAAAAAAAATGTAGAAACAAACTAGTTTAACTTCGGTAAGTTATTAAGTAAGCTATTTATTTCAGGAAATTCTTATATCGGTATATAAGAATTTCCTGAAATAAATAGCAACGTTTTCAACACTTTGTCCTATTTTCAAAATGTTTATTCATTATTAATAAAAATGTTTGAGGTATAAGCATGATTGATATTATTATGGCCAGACATTGAATCCCTAACATAAATATTTTCAAGTTACTAATGGAAAGCTAAACGCGGAACGAGAAGTTTGAGATACCAATAATTGTTTTTGTTATTGCTACTTATTGAAATAAAACACGTTCTACGTTTCGACACACTGTTAAGATTTCGAAACGTCAGAATAGAATTTAATAATAATATATGCTAAATTTTGAAGAGTGTACATGCGTATTTCTTTTTGCAAAATTAATACTTTTAATATATTTTTCTGTCAACTGTCAACGCTATTTTGTTTTTCTTTGCATTATGTGTTCATTTATTTGCGTTGGCAAGTTTTATTAATTTCATTTCATCTCTTTTAATTACTTTACTAAAATTCTGTATATACGAGTAATGAGCAATAAAACGTTTTATTATCTCTATCCATTCATCATCAGCTCATTTTTTATGTCCCCACTGCTGGGGCACGAGCCTTCCCTATGGATTGATAGGGAGAACGGGCCACAAACCACCACGCGGGCCCAGTGCGGATTGGTGGTTGTTAACGATTGCTAATGCAGCCGGGACCAACGGCTTTACGTGCCTTCCGAAGCACGGAGGAGCTCGAGATGATACATTTTTGATCACCCATCCGATGACCGGCCTTTGCGAAAGTTGCTTAACTTCAGCACTCGCAGACTGGGCGTGCGCCATTGAGCTCCTCGCTCTATCCATTATCTATCTTCTTTGCTTTGCACTTTATACAGACCATTATTATACCACTTTATATAGGCCTCGGTAACAATTTTTTACATAAATGGTGAAACCCAGATTTTTAGTGTTAAACATGTGATGGACAGTTCTGCCTAGAACGTTTAATATTGACGTTTTACGTCTTTAGTATACGTCTTCTAGTATACATTTTTAAGGATTATGCGAAAAAGGTCTACACAGAGCCTTTTCACATAATCCTGACAAGTCTTGTGGTACCACCAACGCCGCTCATTTTTCTTTCATGCATCACTTATTTATTAAATACATTTGCCTCGGATTACTGCGAGGAGTAATAGCTCACTTAGTAAGGATCATTGTTCTGATCCAATAAATTTTGTATATTTTGTTTAGTCTGAATATCAATAAAAAAAATGAGCGAGCTTTACAATAGTCGCATATGATGTGTAACATTTGACATCTCTTCTTAGTAATATCACAGAATAAGTAATAGTATACTTTGTAATTGTAACATTATTCTGAAAAAAATGCTCAGGTATTATTTGAAATGATTTTTCATAACAAAGAATAATTATTATAATGAAAAATGTATTTTATTTAATTGACACTAAGTCAATAAATCTGCTCTGTTTCAGTTTTTTATGTAGTTCGTCATTTAGATGTCCGCATCTTCATCATCATCATCATCCTTAGCCAAAAGACGATCACTGTTGGACAAACGCCTTCCATAAAGATTTCGGTTCGGTTTTGTGCTGCTCGCATCCAGCGGCTACCTGCGACTTTTCCTAGATGGTCGGTATTATTAAATTCAAATTCAAATTCAAAATTATTTATTGCATGCCACATTACTGTACATAGAAATTAAATGAGTAGGTACAAAAGGTGTTAAAATAAACAATGTATTGGTATTATTCTGTATGTAATTAATAATTTATATGAATAAGAATAACAATAAGAAATTATTTATTGACGATCTCACAAACATTATAGGAAGGTAATAAAATGAAGAAGATATAGAGAAAAATTATAAAAGAAAAAATAAGTTGGGGTGTCTGAGGATTTGCGCTATTTCTATAACACGTTGTATACTATATGTATTAAACAACATCACATATATTGTTCTGATCCCAAGTATTATGGAAATCAGAATCAACGACAGTACCACAACCACCCAGACCCGACACAATATCGAAAAGTTCGTTTTCGACATTGACCGGACCGGGAATCAAACCCGGGATCTCAGAGTTAACGCCGCCCAAAGTTCGGCGTGCAAGCCACTCGGCTACGGTCGTCAAATAAATTTATTATGAGTCACCTTTATTACCACTATATAATTATGACGTTTAAGTAAAGTAATGAAAGTAGAACTGTACATTTGTGACCTCATTAAGGCTGAATTACCAATGACGTCCTGGACTTCGTTAAATACTTTTTAGTGTAATTAAGTGACTCATTGTTCAACCCACAATAGGACTTCTTGGCGGGAAAGTGAAGAGTCATGTCTGCGGTTTTGTTTTATGTTCTAAAATTTGTGTATGTCGAATATTAATGTGAAATAATGGTGGATTATTAACCGTTAAGTATTCGTGAGTGTGCATGAGTGTTGGCAACTGAAATAAAACAGTGCAACGGTACTTTTCAATTTCTCTCAAGAAGTCCGCGTGAGGACTTAGCCCCACATCTTTACTGAAGATACTCGAGGGGTTGGGGGTATATCATTTCTCACTTCGCATTTGTTATCATTCATCATCATCCTATATAGAGTTTATTACAGATAATACTAATAAAATTAAGAAACTAATGACATGGCAGCATGGTCTATGACCTTAGCCGGTTCCTCAGGGAACGAACTACACTTAAAAAATGACACTCGGACCAAAATCTACCCACAACAGGTACGTACCTAAGTTTTGTATTTTCTAAGACACAAACGTCGACATTCTGATGTACCTTTTCTTAATATGAAAAGGGATTTTAACAGACTTAGGCAGGGCTTATAAATTATTATTACTTTACAATTCCACCATGTCCGTTAGTCTGTCTATCAAATCATTTTGTTCGCAGACATGACGCGGTAGTAAGTTAATTTTCGTCATAAACACCAAACTCTATGTTCTATTGAAGAAAAAAACATGCATATTTAATTTTGGAAAGGCCTATATCCAGCAGTAGACTAATATTTAAGGAGTCGAAGTTTAAACCTTTTCACTTTCTTTACAGTCGTCTTTGCTCTTGCTAACCAGATAACTAGGAAGCAAAATAATTTGTATTTTTTTAGAATAAGTACTTTTTTTGACCCGAGAAATTTTTGAACCTCTGCAATTAGGTAGGTACTTACATTTTTATTTTGTAGTAGTTGTTAGTAGTTGTGCTTAATTTTATCTTTACCATCTTATTAATAAGAGTTTTAAATCCTGTTTGCCGGTAAAAGTTTTTTTACGTTGAACAACAAGATACAATACGTAAAGTAAATATATAGCCTATAACTGTCCCACTGCTGGGCAAAGGCCTATATCATCGAAATCAAGTTATCACTACAATTGATGGGTAATGGCTTAATCACCACGCTTGCCAAATGGGGGTTGGTGATCACAAACCCAGGCTATGCGTCGAAAAATCCGAAACACATCTGGGAATTGAACCCGACCTTTGGGTATCGGGCCAAGCGCTTTGCCACTCGGTCCCTGAGGCGTTACGTTAAGATAAAAATAAGGAAAACGTATTCTGTTTATGTATAAAATATTGGCGGACATAATAAATTAAAAAAACACAAATGTTGAAAAATTTTCCACGAGCAGGGTTTGAACCTGCACCCTTCGATAAAGGTTTAGTTGAGGAGACAAGGGTAGATAATCTACATCCGCTGTCTGAACTGTAATTGCCGTCGTAATTGTTCCAATCGAACAATCTCTGTAGGTCTGGGCAACATAAATGAGTTATAAATTACGTTACGCACTTCCATTTACATTAACTTATTAACCTTCCTGTAATAAACACAACATAACGATAATTCCTGCGTTCCAACAGCTATATTTACCGCGACTTCGTTTGTGTTATCTTATCAATCAGTCTTCTTTGTATATCTTCTAAATAAATAAAAACAAAAGCTTTTCTTCGGTAAGCGCACCTTAAGCGAAAGACTAAACATATTTGAATGAAAGTTTTGCACACTGACAGACCTTGACACATACAGACAGGCTAAAGGATACTTTTTGTCCCGGTAAACATTGTTCTTCGGTAAGCGCATACTAAGCGAAAGACTAAACATATTTAAATGAAAATTTTGCACACTGACAGACCTTGACACATACACACAGGCCAAAGGATACTTTTTATCCCGGTAAACATTGTTCTTCGGTAAGCGCATCCTAAGCGAAAGACTAAACATATTTGAATGAAAGTTTTGCACACTGACAGATCTTGACACATACACACAGGCCAAAGGATACTTTTTATCCCGGTAAACATAGGTTTCCTTGGGATAGTGAAGACCTCGCGAACGAATCCACGGGCAATAGCTAGTCACGAGTAAATAAAAAGCTAGGACGCTAGGGTGAACACTGGTGACTGCCAAACCGGTGATCCCCAGTCATCCTAGCGGCACGTGAAGGGGATGTACAAGGGTTTTTAGTGGGTAGGCCCTTCTCCTCCCGAATCCCTGTCGAGACCCTCGGGTCTGGGCAGGGAGGCGGGAGCTGGAGGTGGTAATCGGATGACGAATTTTCCACTGTCAAAAAAAAAAAAGGAGAAACTGATACCTACTCAATGTATTAGTTTCTCCTTTTTTATGACAACTATTCTTCTTAAAAAAACTATAGACAACTGACCACCTAGGTATTTGCTTTTTTTTATTATTTTAAAATTTTGAATTCACAATGCTTTAGAGTTACAAGATAAAATTTTACTAGAAAATTCAACCAGCCTCAGAAAGCTCGAGTGGAAATCGAACCCACGACCTTTGGATAACCGGTCCAATGCTCTGACCACTGAGCTACCGAGGCCCCAGGCCTCGTTGGTTTTTTTCTAGTAGTTTGTAATTTATTTATTTATTTATTTAAACTTTTGCAACATAAGTATTACATGGCGGACTTAATGCCTGAGGCATTCTCTACCAGTCAACCATAGGGTCACCACCCTATGGTTGACTGGTAGAGGATGCCTGAGATAACATTGGTACTTAGGTGCAATCAAGATATATTATAAATAATTTAAACGTTAGTAGATGATTCTGCCATGATTCTATCAAACAAAAGCTCGCGGACTTTCTTTTTAAAAGCGTCACGACTCGTAGCCATCCTGATTTCGAGAGAGATTTACGCTTCGATACTAATTTGCTAATTGTCAATTTTTTAGAGTAACTAGATTTGGAGCCATTGATCCAGCTTGTCTCACCTTTGTCCAGTCTTGGACACACATAGGTTGAGTTTATGTAATTGTTAGGTACTTGCAGCGATGTTGTTAACGTGTCGACATTAATCTACGCTCTTGATCTAGGCGACCTAGTTAGAAGGCTGGTGGCATTAAGTATTATTATCAATTTGCTACATTCGTTTATTTGATTATAGCACTACATATTTATCAATCTATCTAGATATATCGTGCGCTTGACTCTATTATATTCACTTTTGAAAATGATAAATCAATCAATAAATTGTGTTCTAGTATTTAATTGCCAAAGGTTTAAATTAAAAAGGTATAACAGTCAATTGTCTGTGGAAACTGTAATATTTAGTATAATCATCATCATCATCATCATCTCAGCCAAAAAACGTCCACTGCTGGACAAAGGCCTCCCCCAAGGATCTCCACAACGGCTGGTTTTGTGCTGCTTGCATCCAGCGGCTTCCCGCGACCTTCGTCAGATCGTCGGTCCACCTTGTTGGAGGTCTGCCCACACTGCGCTTTCCGGTACGCGGTCGCCACTCAAGGACTACCCAGCGGCCGTCAGTCCTGCGAGCAATGTGCCCTGCCCACTGCGACTTGAGCTTAGCAACTCTTCGGGCTATGTCGGTTACCTTTGTTCTTCTGCGGATCTCCTCATTTCTGATTCGATCACACAGAGAAACCCCGAGCAGCCCTCTCCATTGCTCTTTGAGTGACCTTGAGCCTTTTTATGAGACCCATAGTGAGCGACCACGTCTCAGTCCCGTATGTCATCAATGGCAACACACACTGGTCAAAGACTTTCGTCTTGAGACACTGCAGTATATTGGACGTAAAGATATTTCGTCGCTGCCCAGCCTAATTGGATTCGGCGATTGACCTCTTTGCTGAAGTTGGACCTACCTAGCTGGACCGTTTGTCCCAGTAGTTGGTTTAATGTATTTTGTTAAATAACTTCCATTGTGATCTGGTGGTTCATCGGTCGCGGACCATTTTCTGGGTTCAATGCCAACCGGTACACATTATTGTTTTGAATTTCGGGCAAAGTGATCTTCGGGTTTTGCAATGCTTGACACGGGCTTGGTTGTGATGGAGGAGCTCGATGGCGCAGTGGTTAACGCGCCCGGCCTGCAAGTGCTGTGGTTAAGCAACTTTCGCAAAGGCCGGTCATCGGATGGGTGACCAAAAATTTTTAATTTCGAGCTTCTCCGTGCTTGGGAAGGCACGTTAAGCCGTTGATCCTGGCTGCATTAGCAGTCGTTAACAACCACCAACCCGCACTGGGCCCGCGTGGTGGTTTATGTCCCGTTCTCCCTCAGTGGGCACATAAAATGAGCTGATGTTGATGTTGATGGTTGTGATCATAAACCCGCATTGAGACAGCATGGTAGTTAACCAAATACCTATCAAATGTAGCGATGACTTGATTTCCTTTTCCAGCCGTGAGACAGTATGTAGGATATTTACTTTTTTATTCATCATCCTCATTATCTCTAGTTCTTTATATTTCCCCAGTCCCCAGTAGTTCCCACTGCTGGTGCCCAAGCCCTGCGGGCCATAAACCACAACGCTGTTTGTGGACCTACGGCTTTACGTGCCTTCCGAAGCTCGAGACGATAACTTTTTGGCCCATCTGAATATCGACCTTTGCGAATGTTGCTTAACCTTATCAATCGCTAAACAAGCGTGCTAACCATTGCGCCGCGCCGCCGTCGTTTTCTTCTTTTTATTACCTTTTAAATAAATAACATAAAATTTGTTTCTTCCAATTAAACGGTAACCTTTTACGTTATAACATTTTGCTAATTGTTTAATTTGGGACATCTATATTTTGTCAACAGCCGTTTCCTTAATAGCCGTGGGGTCTGTTTAAGGGTGGGCCGACCAAAAAATGCCAAAAATGCAGTTACGGTTAAATAAATATAATTGAAAATACTATCGTATTAAATGAACAAAATATATATTTAGTATCATAGGGAACGTGTTTACAATTTGTCAGAACCATAAATTCATAACACGCTATAGTTTTTTCTACAATATCATTTAAAGTTGGGCAAAGATCATGAAAACGAGTGGCGGCGTTTAGTAGATTTCTTATAGTTTATCTAAATTATTGTACCTCTGATTTGGTCTAAACAATCATCAATGGATAAACTACAAATTGCTAGACTACATTTTTGATTCATCAAGTGGTTATTTAAATAATATTTTTTTATTAAGCACCTTAAATTCCCCATACAAAATTAGTATGGCCGCGCGGCATCAAATAAATATGGACGACGACATTTCAAATATAACATATGACACTTGTCACTTACGGACGGCGCATCCTTAAGAGGTCCTATTTCATCATAAAGGTAAACAGTAAGTTGAGCAGTAATTATAAAGGTAACCGTATACCGTAACGTATTTAATTGTCCTGTATCAAACCCATATCAAATTTGATATTCTATCATCTTAATTAATTAACTATAATATCATCATCAGTATTCAAACGTCTCACGGCCTTCCCACATGAATTGATAAGGGTCTCCCGTCTGCTAATTCAATAGCGTCTCAAGGTTTTTTTTCAGCTTCACCGGGCTTTTTGGGGGCGGCGAGTAACTTAAAGGTTTCCTCAAGCCGTGTGAAACGAAGCACCGTCTGAGGTTTTCTAGAGGGAACAGAGGGAACAGCATCACGCACTAGTGCGTGTACCCGTGCCCTACTATATACCCTTCTACTATAGATTCCCCGAGGTGTTCGGATCGGATTGGGGGATGTCTCAACCAGTGTGTCGGTACCCTGATTTTGTCATTAAGACTATGGGTAAAATGATACATTCAGGCCACCGACACACGATTGACATTTAAAAATTGCAGAATCGAACCCAGGTTATAATCCTCAATGCTGGCCAGCGGAACTATATTTTAAAAGCTCGGAGAAGCTCGAAACATTTCATGTGGTCACCCATACGGTAACCAGACCTTGTGTAAGTTGTTTGACTAAAAATATCGCAAACCAAACATCCCACCGAATTCCTCATGCCTACTCGTAATAATTTCAAAATGCTGTTTCTTTTGCCATAACGAGATTCGCTTCCACTTTCGTGTTTCTTTTATTTTTCAATGGTCCATTTGTAACAAAACGTATTTTAAACTGGTTTGCGATGACGTCTGTGGCTACAGGGAACTGGCCCGAGTGGATTCGAAACGACGGGATTAAAAAATAACGTATTAAATAAACTTGAGCAGGATCCGCTAAAGTAAGTATTATCCTTGTAATGTGTTGTTTCACGTTTTCGTTTTTTCAATTGATGCTATAGTAAAAAATCAGTCGGTTTGGTATCAATTATTTCATAAAGATTATATTAAATTAATGCGCAGTAATTACAATCGTGAACGGATAAAGTAAGGAATGACACCGTGTTGCAAAGGATGAACAACAGCCTGGAACTCCTGAAATTTATAAAACGGGGGAAGATGCAGTATTTTGAGCACATTATGCGCGGAAATAAGTACAGTCTCTTACAGCTCGTACTGCCATAAAAAACAAGGCTAGAGAAGACCAGGCCGTAGAAAGGTGCAATGGCTACAGAACCTCGCCGAGTCAGAGCTTTTCCGAGCCGCAACATCACGGGCCCAAGTGCTCATAATGACAGCCGACTTCCAATAGGAGATGGCACATGAAGAAGAAGAGTAACAAACGATCCTGTAAACGTCCTAATAAGGGTTCACGTCTGTTAGGGTTGTTAACCCTACTATCTTTATGTAGGTATATAAATGTTCTATGCGTGTGTATGTTCTTGAACTCCTTCTAAACGGCTGGACCGATTTGGATGAAATTTTCTGTGTGTGTTCAAATGGATTCGAGAATGGTTTAGATACCACAATTTGACCCGGTAGGTGGCGCTGCTATATGGGTCCATCATGGAATACGGTTGTTCTTAAGCGGACGAATGATTTGTTTGTTTGTTGTCATGGAAACTGTCAAAGTGGTACGAAGTCCGCCGGTCAGCTAGTATAATATAGTATCCTATTATTTTAGTCAAAATCGGTCTCTGTTATCTAAAACTGAACACGCCCTTATTATCATAGCTTATAAATAAATAAATAAATTTTCCTACACTCACACCAAATATCTAGCCCAAGAGAAGCTTCGTCATGAAACTATGTTATATGGTTACTAGACAACGGATAAACATACTTAAAATACTTATTATACATAGAAAACACCCAGACCCGAGACAAATTAGAAAAACAATAATTTCTAAATTTACCCGACCGGGGATCGAACCCGGGACCTCAGAGATGGCGACACCATAAAAACCGGTGTACAAACCACTCGACCAAGGAGGTCGTCAAATCTTATATACTTATTATACTTCATCATCATCATCATCATCAGCCTATACTAAGTCCACTGCTGGACATAGGCCTCTCCAAGTGCACGCCACCGAGCACGATCCGCGATCTTATTATACTTATTATAGCTTATATATTTATCATATTTTATTTCTTAAATATTCATTTATAAAATAAAATAAATATTTTTTAATTAATTCCCTATCTACTATGTTTTTATGGGTACTGAATCCAAAAATACTATATTTGGTTAAAAAAGTAGTCTAATGGAGTTATGGAGATTGAACCATGATTTCTCGCATTATTTTACTTTGCCCTTGACGCGCTTGCCCCACCGTCCGCTAACATTGTAAAAATATGAATCTACACCATTACATATAAAACTTATTTACATGATTGGACGTAAAAATGTCGGAGTTGTTGTGTGCAAATAAAATAAAAGTAAAGATGCAGGTATCTATTAAAAAAAACATGTTTGTTCCTCGCTACAATGTGAAGTTTCTTGTGACCAAGTCCTTTAAGGGTGCCCAGTTCGATATTTATTTGACATTCAATCACGTTAGCAGAAACAAGAATTTGTATGGCAACATTGTAGCTTTCCGTTTGTCATCGCAGCTTCTATACCATACAAATTATAATGTATACAAATATTATAATTTGTATAAACAATATGTTGATTTGAATTCGCGCCATATTCATAGCAGCAGTCATATAGCGTATACCTACTTAATAAAACTAATTTATTATAAAAAAATATAAAAAACGACGGGTTGCACTCCAGGAGTGCCGGCAGAAGTGAGAACTTGAATATTAACGTTGTGTATTTTTGATATTTTGGAATGGTTAGGGAATAATTTTGCACGAATTGCATCAATTATCAGTATAAAAGTACTATCATTTATGTGGTAGAATACAATATTTATTTATTGCGCTATCGTACACAAACATGACAATTTATATTACATTAAAAAGCATTCGAACATTCGCGCAAGCGCCCTGCGCCGCCTAAACGAAACAGCAGGCATACATTTTCGCCGCGCCGTAGAAAGAGAGGGGGATACTTCCTCTCCTACGCCGCGCCGGCTGTCATACGAATTTTCGATCAGGCCACGTGTCCTGACGGTCACGGTGCGGACCAAATCAACATATTGTATACTAGCGGCCGCTCGCGGTTTCACTCGCGTGGTTCCCGTTCCCGTGGGAATATTGTGGAAACCAGTGGATATTATTTTTAACTAAAGAACATATTTCAGATATATATAGTGAAGTAAGTGTTAAAATATTATATTTCTTGAAGTAATCTCTACAACTAGTCATGGAGTCTATGTTGGCAAGAATTCTGATGCATTTCTTTTGCAGCACAAATATTTTGTTCACGTCAGTACTGTTACCCCAGAGTACAATTCCGTAGCGGAGCCAAGCGTCGGCGTGTGCGTAGTAGGCGCAGGAATAGCGAATTGTAATGATGGTAGAGAATGCCTCAGGCATTAAGTCCGCCATGTTATATATGTTGCAAAAGATGAAAATAAACAAATAAATAAATAGCGAATAAAACTCGCACTGGGCACCCTGAATACTGAGTGTGAGTTTTGTTTGCACTCGTTTTATGGAAATCAGAAACAGCGGCGATGGTACCGCAACCACCCAGACCGACCCGACACAATATAGAAAATATCGTTTTCGACGTTGGCCCGACCGGGAATCGAATTCAAATTCAAATTCAAATTCAAATTTCTTTATTTGCTAGAATGCATGGTAAATTAAGATGGTAAAATTATTTACGTACATCATGATTCGCCTAATCATTAAGCATGCAAATACAATTCGACATTGTTACAATTTCAATTGAATTAATTAATAAGCAACTAGGTATAATTAATAAATTATCACACAAAAATTAAATTAAATTATTAAATTGCAATCTGAATATCAGGATAGTAGATTAATATAATATTCCCATAATTTCTATTAAATATGATGTCTTTTATTTAAAAAATCCTTTATGTCATAAAAGTTTACAGTCAATAGCCATTTATATAAACAATTTTTAAATTGATTAATATTTAATGATTTAAGATCGTCTGGTACATTATTAAAAAAATTTACACTCATAGTAAGACAGCTCTTGGAATACTGCAATGTTTGAGGTTGCTCTCCTAAATGCTCTCCTAAATAGTTCCTTATTTTGCATTACAAATACACATACTTCAAATATGTAGAGCGATGACAGAGTTAATATGCCTAGGCGCGGAAATAACGCACGACAGGATGTAAGTGGAGGAACACCACATATGGCTCTTAAACATTTCTTCTGAGCAATAAAAGCTCTATTGACACTTGTACCATTACCCCAAATAATTAAGCCATATCGTAATAAAGACCCTACATAGGCATGGTAAGTAGAAATGGCTGTTTTTACATTTGTAACATTCTTGACTTGTTTCAGCGCATACAAGAACTTATTGATTCTTACACAAACATTATCGATATGAGTTTTCCAATTTAGGTCACGGTCTACAGTCAATCCTAGAAATTTCGTCTGCTTTACTTCTTCTATTTTCACATTTTTATAATTAATGGCAAGCTTGATACTTTTGTGATTATTGAATTGGATATAGTTAGTTTTAGTCAGATTTATTTTTAAATGATGCATGTCAAGATAATCAATTAAATTATGAATAGTGCGATTAATATAATTTTCATGTTCGTTGTTTGTACAATTTTTATTATTTGATGTCACTATAATAGAAATATCGTCTGCAAATGCAATACATTTATGGTTGGTTACCTGTGTGATGTCGTTAATATACAGAAGGAATAAAATTGGACCTAACACGCGAACGCGAACGCGGGACCTCAGAGTTAGCGCCGCCCAAAGTCCGGCGTGCAAGTCACTTGGCTACGGAGCCGGAGGTCGTTATATAACATAATATAATTATAAATAATAATAACCTAATATAAAAACATTTTTAACAAAAAATAACCGACTTCAAAAAACAGGAAACTAAAAGAAGTAAAGTTATGCATATCAGTTTTAAAGAAGGTCTATTGAAGTCGGGTGGTTGGTGGTCGGCTGGGGGACAATTTTGTTTCATTGAAACTTTTATAGTTGTTCCATTTGTCCACTTTTTTATTGTAAAGCCTTACCCGACTTCAACTGACCTTCTTTAAAACTGATATGCATATCTAGGTAATTATTAATATGATTTCAATATGTATTAATTCTTGCTTTTTAGAGCTGTTTTTACCTTTTTAGTTTTCTGTTTTTTGAAGTCGGTTTTTTTTTGTTAAAAATATTTTATTTTACGATTCTTAGCGATGGGTAGACCTAACAAGGATGCTTTTCGGATGAGAAAACGACGGCCTAGTAGGTTGTGGTATTCCTATGTAAAACTTCAATCTTATTACATTACTGAACATTTTGGCATATTGAACCGTATGAACAAAAGGTAACTGCTGTAAATCTTTGAGAAATTCCCTTGACTGTCTATGGTATCCATCATCGGACCTGTAATGGCGCTTTTAACCCATAAGGATGCAAAGTTCTCATCAATAGAAATTAATTAAGTCCAAACACAAGGTAGCTACTGTATAACGTTGAGGAGTTCCCTTGACTGCCCTTCACTAATTACACCACTAATTAAAGTCACAACTCATCTAGGTGTAAAGTTCTCATCAATACAAATTAATCAAGCCCAAACACCAGGTAATTGCTGTAAATCGTTGAGGAGTTCTCTCGACTGTCTTTCGGCACCATTATCAGATCGACTCCAGATCTTCGTAAAATAGTAGTGCTTTAAAATACTAATGAAAAAAAAAATATAAACGCACTAGTCGCCACTGATTTTTGAAGGTTCCCCTCGATTTCTCTAGGAAGCCATCATCAGATCCTGGTTTCCTTATCATGGTACCACCCTTTAGATATCTCCTTTTCAACAATAAAAAGAATCATCAAAATCGGTCCATAATCGACGAAGATATCCGCGAACAGACATAAAAAAAAATATACGGTCGAATTGAGAAACCTCCTCCTTTTTTGAAGTCGGTTATAAACTTTTACATAAACTATTAAGTTACTAGCGGATAACGAACGATTAGTTGCAGTGACTAGTAAAAGTTAAATCCCATACAAATTGTAGGCTAGATCGATTGATGAAAAGTCTTGCATTCAGCACTTTTGACGATAACTCAGTAAAAACAATAGGGTTACTAAATGCCACATTACATGTTGTAGGCATCGATTCGATCGATCGATGGTTGTAGGTATACGATTCTTGAACTTTGGTCACAAAGTAGAGAAGTGCTTTGGTGATGAATAACGGCCGTCCACCACAAAACGGTTTATGTACCTATTTGCAATGTGTCAGTATCAGAGTATCAATCTAACTTGTGTAATTTGGTCTGTCTCAAAGTCTTTATCGTGAGTCGTGTGCCCCGGGTGTATTCGACCGGGATAAACGGTAAAGGTAGCTTATATTACTCAGGGATAGAGTAACTTTCCAGTACTGAATTTTTGTTGAGAAGTTTGCATACTAAGTTTAATTTATTTATATAAAATGACAATACAAACTTACAGGTATATGCTAGTATGCTAGGCTATTACATTAATCTCCCTCTCACAGAATATCGGCGTGAAACGATGGCACTCGTGTTTCGTCCGGTGAGTGAAAGTACCAGAGGCCCATCTCTCAACCCTCCCCCCTCCCAATTCCTACTCCTTCCTCAAGATCCTACTCTTTCCTCAAGGCCGGCAATGCATCTGCGATTACTTTGGTTTTGCGGATGTCCATAGGCGGCGGTGATTACTTTCCATCAGATGACCCGCCTGCTCGTTTTCCTCCTTTAGACATAAAAAAAATAATAATAAACACTAATACATTTTTTTAATAGTAAGGTTGGCAAATGGGTCTACTCTGCCTGATTTTAAACATAAGCTGAGTCCAGATGCGAAGGCAACAGCTAGCAAATGAACATAACAAATTATTGTGACTAAAATAAATGTTGTATTTCTTTAGCAGGTCGGGTGTAGGTATATAAATATATGACTATGGACAGCCCCTGCAAAAACATCTGATCATTGGTGAAAGGCATTACGGCGTTAGATCGTCATATATATGTATATATGACGATCTAACTCGGTATAAGTATGTGATAACTTGTGGCCGGTATAAATATCGATTTCGGAAATAGCATGCCTAAGTATTTGACACTGGGCCGCTTCAAAATATCTGATATTGCACAAAATCAAAATTGTGTAATCCACTATCAGCATAAATATCTATTCACTGTGAACGAATAACCATCGGATCACAGGTGGCATAAATATGTAACACGATACAAAATCGAAAATATATAATCAATTTGCAAATATGAACTTTATCTTGTTGTCTTTCGAAAATATTTTCAATACATCGACCTGACGTTTCATGGAAAGAGTGCAGACTTGTCAGTGCATATGTCCGTCTCACGTTACAGGCTATCGCAAGTTTGACAGATTCCACGCTAAAAAAATAAAATTGCTAAGGGTCACTGTCCATGGCGCGTCATTTGATAAATACATGACGATTGGGAACTCGGACATTGCCGCTCTGTGGACACTCTGTCCAGAATTCCAAGTTTTCGTGAGGCTGTTTTGATCACGGCTTCGATGTAGTCCCTTTGGTTCAGATCGCAGCGTATCGTCATACCGAGCATGTTGATACTGCTCTGCAGGCGTAGAAGAGAAGAAGAGAGGAAGGGGAAGGAATGGTGACTTTTTAACAATACACAGTAATAGTACAATAGTACAATAATAGTACAACAATAGTAGTACAATATTAAGCGCTTTGCTGCTTTAGGACAATCCAGCTTTTTGCGTTCCTTCCGCCTAAGACGTTTTGCATTGCGTTTCAAGATATTAAAAGTACTCAATTACATAACAAAAAACATATATTTTGTTGATGAGCATGTGGACTGTATAACTACGAAATGGAAAACCGATGGTGGTTAATAACGAAGTATTTATCTATACTAATATTATAAAGCTGAAGAGTTTGTTTGTTTGTTTGTTTGTTTGAACGCGCTAATCTCAGGAACTACTGGTTCGAATTGAATAATTCTTTTTGTGTTGGATAGTCCATTTATCGAGGAAGGTTTTAGGCTATATAACATCACGCTGCGACCAATAGGAGCGAAGCATCAGTGAAAAATGTTGCAAAACCGGGAAAAGAGCCTAAAAAATTAAAAATGCTGCCGAAAGTCACTATTCCACGCGGACGAAGTCGCGAGCACAGCTAGTTAATAATATTATAACTAAGCAAAAATACAAGAACGTCAGTAGTTGACGGACACAGAACAGCACACTTTTATTAAAAAAGTATAAAAACAAACCATAAAAGAAATTATCAAAAAAGGTTTAACCACAATACTCCAGCCAGTCGCCAACATTCCGGGCCGCTAGTGGAACACTAAACCCTGGTGACAACTGGCTGGGGTTCGGCTACCAGCGGTAGGAGCTTGCGGACGGGTCGGCGCAAGGTGCCTCCTTTAGTGGCCACGTCGGCGACGCGCACCACCCCGTCAGGTCCCTTAAAAGTTTTGACTACCCTGCCAAGAAGCCAAAGACCCCTTGGCAAGGAGTTGTCCGCGATCAGGACTACGTCACCTTCTAACGCTAACTTTAATGTCTCTCCTGCTGCGCCCACGTGGAATCAACGTTGGCAGGTATTCTGTGAGCCACCTTTTCCAAAAGTGATCCGCCAGCCTGAGAGCATGCCTCCAGTCACATCTGCGAAGCAGGTCTTGGTCTGAGAGCTTGACTGGCCATGAAGCCACCGATGCGGAGCCGAGGATAAAGTGAAAAGGTGTCAAAGCTTCTGGGGCGTTTGGTGAGTTTGTAACGTATGTGAGAGGTCTGGAATTAACTATGGACTCAGCCTCGATTAGTAACGTGTTAAAAACTTCCTCGCGTGGGGCTCTATCTTTTAAAGTAGCGCGCAGAGCTGTCTTTACTGATCGCACCATACGTTCCCACGCGCCTTTCATAAACGGAGAGGCGGGCGGTATGAACCGCCATGATATTTTGCGGCTGGTCGCAAAGCTCTCAACGTCTTCATTGTAGAGCGATACAAGCTCGCGATTGGCGCCGACGAAGTTGGTTCCATTATCGGAAAATATCGTTGACGGAGTTCCTCGCCGAGCTATCAAGCGTCTAAGGCTCATGATCGCTGAATCTGACGACAGAGATGCAGCTATCTCCAGGTGTATGCACGTACCTTTTTTCCCGTCGCCGACCTACTGCCACTTCTACGGGGCCGAAGTAATCTAAACCTACATGCGTAAAGGGTCGCTTGTGATGGTCGAGGCGTTCAAGTGGTAAATCCCCTGTGGTTGGTGTCAACAGGCGGCCCTTCTGCCTTCTGCAAGGTAAACATTCCTTGACAACGCTGCGAATGGTTGTTCGTGCTCTTAAAATCCAAAAATGTTGTCGCATTTCGTTTAGCACCATCTCATGGTTACCATGGCCAGCTTCGTTGTGTTTGTGCAGAATTATAAGATGTACAATTCGATGACGGCCGTCCAGAATGATTGGCGACTTAACACTCTCTCACCTCAGGTACAGATTCTATGCGTGAGTCTAATCTTATTAAACCGTCCTCGTCAAGAATAGGGGCAAGCGCGGCTATTCTGCTACTTTTAGGCACTGGTTGTGAGGCTCTCAGCATCTTCAGTTCTTCTGCAAAGCTGTCCATCTGAATTCTTAGGAATAGCATCTCCTCTGCTCGGAATATGTCTTCGGTTAAAAGTTGCGAAGGGGACGCAGTAACGTTAGCAAACCTGGTAAGCAAACGCGGTGAACGAGATTTGGACACAAATATTCTAACGGCCTGGACAACGCGAGCAGATGCTCTTAACAATCGTACCCATCTGCTAAAACGTGATGGATCTGGTACCGGTGGTGCAAGTAATGGAGTGAGTATACTTAGAAGCCCCACGAACTCAGGTTTTAATTCAGAAATTTGTGAAACTTCGTAGGTAGTGCAGTCTGGTTCGCGTGGCCATTCTTTAGAGTGGTTGAGCAAGAACATAGGTCCTGTGAACCATCTGTGTGATGAAGTGAAGTCCAAACATTTTGGCTTTGTAGCGTCGTCAGCGATATTAAGTTTGCTAGGAAGCCATCTCCAGTTTGATGGATTTGTAAATTCCAAAATTTCGCCTAACCTGTGTGCAACAAACGCTTTGAACGTTCGCGCATCGCTGCGGATCCATTTTAAAACTGTTGTGGAGTCAGTCCAGTAAAAAACGGCGGAAGGTTGTGACCGGTGCCCATTCAAAATACTTTGTGCAAAACGCGTCGCGACGAGAGCACCTTGTAATTCGAGACGTGGGATGGAGAGCGGCTTCAGGGGGGCAACACGTGCTTTGCTGCCAATTAAAGCAAGGTTGACTGAGCCATCAGTGAAAGTGTAGCGCCAATACGCAACGCAAGCATAGGCTTGTTCCCTCCCATCAGCTATGACATGAAGTTGGGTGTCACACTGGTCTGCTCTGCCTACGTACCACCGTGGTATACGTAGACTGGCAGCTGGTGCGAGTTGTTCAAACCAGGATTTGCATTCGGACACGTATTTTGAGGGTATTGGTGAATCCCAGTCAGTACCCTCCCTCCAAAGCTTTTGAATCAAAATCCTGCCTTGAATTACTACCGGCATGAGCAAGCCTAAGGGATCGTAAATACTCATTACGCTAGAGAGTAAACTTCGTTTAGTTAGTTGCGACTGTGCGCCCGTGAATTTGTGGCCTGTTCGAAAACCTAAGGTGTCATTCAAAGGATTCCACTTTACACCTAATGCGCCTACGTCATGATCAGGAGGCAAGTCAATATCGGATCCTGAAATCATTTGATACCCAGGAACGCATCTCGAAGCCACCCGACTTGTGGACTGCGACTATTTCGGAAGCCAAACGACTGGCATTATCAAGGTTAAACTCGCTTCCGATATAGTCGTCCATATAATGGTCATAAATAATCGCGTGAGTGGCCGCGGGATACTTACCCTCAAACTCTTTGGCGTTCTTATTTTTAATATACACGGCTATGAAAGGGCTAGAAACCGCACCAAAAATTAAAGATGACATCCTGTACTCTTTTACGACATCTTTAGAATTGCCGTTGCGCCATAAAAACCTAAGTGCATCACGATCACCTTCTTTTATTTTTATTTGAGGAAACATTTCCCTAATGTCGGCATTAAATGCAATAGGCCCCTCTCTAAAACGAAATAAAATATTCAATAAGGATTGTAGTAAGTCAGGGCCCTGCAGCAGCATATTGTTTAAGCTGACACCCCTGGTAGTAGCTGCAGAATCATGCACTACCCTCAACTTGCGTTTCTGCGGATGGAATACACCAAAATGTGGTAAGTACCACCTTACAGACTCGCCAATCGAGGATTTTACATAATTTTCGTGATACGAAGATAATTCACGTTCTTCAGCGTATCCCTTTTGAACAACACCGTCTATAAAACCTTTTTATGCTGACGCAAATGTTTAATCTTTGGCCATCTGCTTTTCGAGAGACTTAAGGCGAGATAAGGCTTGCGGGTAACTGTTAGGCACGTTATTTGTCGCTTCTTTTTTCCAAGGCAAGCCTACCTCGAAACGCCCAGTACTTAATCTCCGAGCTGAAGATTCTACTAAACTTACTGGAGCGCCCCAGTACCAACTCCTCTCATTTGACCGCATTCAACGCAGAGCTGCTCGAGTTGTCGGCGACGTGGTAACCTCTGGTCGGCTCGATCCACTGGCCCTTCGGAGAGACGTTGCATCTCTCTGTATATTTTATCGCCTTTATCATGGGGAGTGCTCTGAGGAATTGTTCGGTTTGATCCCTGCCGCTGATTTCCTTCACCGCACTACACGCAATCGACTGTCTTTCCATCCACACCATCTTGATGGATGGCGATCTACTACTGTGCGTTTCTCACGTAATTTTTTACCACGAACTACAGTGCTGTGGAACCAGCTCTCAGCGGCGGTATTTCCGGACCAATATGACTTAGGAATCTTCAAGAAACGAGCCTATTCCTTCCTTAAAGGCCGGCAACGCATCTGTGATTCCTCTGGTTTTGCGGGTGTCCATGGGCGGCGGTGATTGCTTTCCATCAGGTGACCCGCCTGCTCGTTTGCCTCCTTCTAGTATAAAAAAAAAAAAACTTACCGCTCGTGCGTCATCACTGTTTTGCCTGGTCACATGCTTATGGATGCCTAAAGAATCTATTTCGTATTGTTTCTTTATCAGCGCCTCAAGAAAATTATCAGTTTGTGATGCGTGGTCGGTTTCGGCATAAGTATGAACAAAGTCTACAGGCCTAGAAACTGTAGAAATGGCACCGTGTAGAACCCATCCTAAAAGTGTTCTTGATGCTACAGGTTCGTTCTTCCTACCTACGCGCATCTCACGGCTCAAAGACAAATACCAATCTGCGGCTCCAATAAGCACAGTTGGCACGGCGTTCTGGTATGTCAGCATATGAGACAGGTCTAATAGATGGTCGTATCTCGAAATTTCGTCCATATCTATAGTTTGAGGACTAAGGCGAAGAGGGGTGATGCTGCGTGCGCTTTGGATTAAGTGATGTTCAGGTAAGTCGCGCCCCCGTATGTGAAAGTTTACGTAGCATACCTCAGTATCCAGGAACATACCACCTACGCCTGTGACAGTAAGTTGTTGTCGGCCGGTGATCTCTGCCCCAATACGTGTAGCTATGTCGCCGTCGATAAGTGTGGCGGTACTGCCCTCATCAAGGAGCGCGAAGGTGTCGATGGTGCCGCGCGGTCCCTCCAAGATGACTGGTAGGATCTTGAGTAATCCTCGGACGTCCGTTGCAGGTACACCGCATGTATTAGCCACGACGACGTCGCCAGCTTGATGAGGCTCAACGATATTATGTGTTGCTTCCTGGGATGAATTGGGAATATTAGTGGATGCTTTATTTTTATCGCTTTGCATTGATGTATCGCCATGTAGAAGGGCGTGATGACGCCTGGTACAGTTATTGACGCCGCAACGCTTCGCTCGGCAGTCGTTCCATTTATGCGGGTTAGATTTCAGGCACCTATAACAAGTTTTGGTTTCTCGCACCCAACGCCATCTGTTTTCGACAGTTAGAAGTAGAAATGTCTTACATATTTTTACTGTGTGTGTGCCTTGTTTGCAATACGTACACTCAGTGGGTTTGTCCTTAGAATTAGTGACGTGGACATTTAGAGAATTCGGGATCTTACTACTTGAAGAGCTTTGGGCCTTACTATGTGATGAAATTGGTGACACGTCAACCAGAAAGTTGTAGTTAAGTTGTCGCTCCGCTTCAATGACCAAAAACCTAGAAAGTAGCTCTAGTTTAGTAATTGTAGGCTTGAAAGGCCTGTATGTGGCAGCATAGTCAGTAAAACGATCTCTGGTGTGCTCGCTAAGCTTTAAAAGCACCGTGCGTAGCAGTTCAATCGAGGACAGATACTCGGTTTGCTTAATCCATTTTATGGTAGCAACACAGTTCCTAAGTCTGTTTGCCAAAGTGTTTAAATGTGCTGGACTACTTATCTTTAAACTCCGAAGGCCGGCGATCTCTTGTGCGACCAACAGCTCTGGCCGCGCGAAGTTCTGCTCTAAAGCAGACATCACCTCCTCGGGTTCTTGTGCTTCACACAAAACAGACGAAATAGCCACCTGGGCCGCACCGCGGACACTGGTGGTAAGGCGGGCTAAATTCTCTACGGGGGAAAAGAAGGTTTTAGTTCGCTCGTAAGAACTCTTAAAAGCTAGCCACTCAATAATGTTGCCTGAAAAAGGAACTAGCTGAAGCCTTTTCTGACGGTCGGGCAGTGAAGAAATGGCCTTCGCTAGTTGTAAAATAGAGTCAGGTTGAATGACAGCTGACGTAGAAGTCGGGACGTTCACATTCGGTGCGTGAACGTTGTTTGTCGGTGCCTGAGGATCTGGGTCAAGTTGAAGGTTAGGTATGTTTTGATTACCCACCCATGTTTTGACACGTTCTTTATGAGAACTACGAGAAGAGATACTACACGACTTATCCGAATGTCCCTCTAGGGAGGCAAGTTTCGCACGCAACTCTAACTCGTCTGCTTCTTGTTGTAGAAGCGCAAGTCCACGCTCACGTTCGCGCTCACGCTGTTCACGTTCGCGCTCACGCTGTTCACGTTCGCGCTCACGCTGTTAACGTTCACGCTCACGCTCTATTAACTCACTTTCACGCTCGACGCGCCGTCGCTGAATTTCGGCCTGGGCCATTGGGCCAGTTTTTGTGCGAGTACAGAAGAAGTGCGCGAGTGCGTAGTACTGTGTCTGGACTGGCCTTTGTTGAGTGGCCTGGTTTCGACACCGAAGCTCGTAGGGAATACTCTTGTTTTTTGCTGGTGAGCAACGGTTCTGATACTTCCCTCAGGTTGCGAGTCCTCAGTCGCGGTGGTCGCTCGGTTAGTGCCGCTCCCACACGGCGTTGGCTGATCACAGTCGCGGAAAAAAACTGGAGTACTTTCTTCGCGATGCGTTTCAGCAGGGTCTTGTGCCGTAGGGTTCACAACTGACTTAGTTTGACTACGTGTAACCACCATCGTAAAATAATTGTGCGCTAGATGGGATGGTAAAATTTAGGCGATGAATGGATCAAAAATGTTGATGAGCATGTGGACTGTATAACTACGAAATGGAAAACCGATGGTGGTTAATAACGAAGTATTTATTAATAATATTATAACTAAGCAAAAATACAAGAACGTCAGTAGTTGACGGACACAGAACAGCACACTTTTATTAAAAAAGTATAAAACAAACCATAAAAGAAATTATCAAAAAAGGTTTAACCACAATACTCCAGCCAGTCGCCAACATATTTATAAAGAAAATTTTGCGATTGCAGGATTAATAGAATATTTTCTGTGATGTGACCGTCAGACAGCTAAATACATACTAAATACACGAATAACAATACAAACGAGAACAATAAATGTCATCGCTATCAATAGAGTGACTTAACCCATTAATTACAGTACTGTAAAGTAAGTAAGTAAGTCTTCATGACCTAACTTCATCACTTAACATCAGATGAGATGCAGGCCTAATGCTTACCCGTAAGAAATAATAATTAGATAATCAATTTAAGACTAGCTTGTGTTTTTCTCGTTCAAACCATTCCAATTAAGGGTTAAACAATGATACACACACACATAGACATACAGTCCGGTCATCGGATGGGTGACCAAAAATGTATCATCTCGAGCTCCTCCGTGCTTCGGAAGGCACGTAAAGCCGTTGGTCCCGGTTGCATTAGCAGTCGTTAACAACCACCAACCCGCACTGGGCCCGCGTGGTGGTTTATGGCCCGTTCTCCCTATCCATCCATAGGGAAGGCTCGTGCCCCAGCAGTAGGGACATAAAATGAGCTGATGGTGATGATGATGATGATGATGATGAGTGATAGGTGCTAGTCGACGCTTGATATGGGATCTTGGGACCCTTGTCCCTATAAACTACCTATATATAGCTTTGATTATTGTCCCGAGGGTTAGGATTTCAAAAAGTGACAGTTCGGATACATATCTACAGCTAGGTAGGTATATAATTATTGGCATTTTTGTTTTGTTAACCCTTAATACGCGAATATCTCTTTAGCCACCTATGTCAATGTCAAAGAGTCGATTCCCTCGCCGACAGAATAAATGCGGTGATTTATTTATTGTAACGTGTCTGGCTCAACATGATACCAGGTGATTATTATTGATAAACAAGGGCATAAATATGTTGCTACGAATATAAGGGCATTTAAGGGCAATCAATGTGTCACTTTTTAAATATTGTATTTGCCTACGTATTTTAATATTTCATTAATGCTTCAGCTAAAACATAGACGTTCTGAATGGGTAGGTACTCGGTAATAAATGAGATAATAAATTTGAGTAGAGACCGCCGTTTAGTCGCAGAATGTCCAATTTGCAAAATGTCAAGTGGTAGCAAAATGTCAAAGTCACATAATGTCCAAGTCTCAAAATGTCCAAGTCGCAAAAGGTCCAAGTCGCAAAAAGTCCAAGTCTCAAAAGGTCAAAGTTTCAAAAGCAATTGAAAACTTTTTTACTGTAACAGTTTTTTTATTAATCAGCAAATATAAATACGTAAATAATGCACCTTTTTAAAAATATTTTTTCGCATTTTCATAGTATTAGCTGTGGTATTAGGAACGGTTAGTTATATTCCATTAGTGCTACCGCTTTTAATGGTCACAATTTTAGTATGAATAAACCCATTACGAATCAACGTACATTTACCTTTTTGACTATCAACGAACTCAAATTCTTTACTCATTTTTTGATTTAAGAATACGCACTTGACATTAATACTAAATTATCGAACAAAACACGATTGAAATATAACAGTAACGATTTCACACATTAATAATTCAGATGTCAAACGCTAAATATTATTCTCATGCTTTATCAAATACTACCCTCATTATTTTTAATTTTTACTTTTCCGAACTACGTTCCGTTTTATGGTAATATTGTAAATATTCAAATCAAATTAATAAACGATTCAACTTAAAAAGTAAATATTTAAGGAAGGAAACTACTTGTTATTACCTACGTAATTATAAATAGATGTATTATCGTTAACAAAGTATGATTTCCGAAGCATGCAATTAGGAATAAAAAGCGCCTTCTAGTATATTACCATTGAACTTTTATCTTTTCAAACCGTTCCTAATACCACAGCTAATACTATGTAAATGCGAAAAAATATTTTTAAAAAGGAGCATTATTTACGTATGATGATATTTGCTGATTAATAAAAAAACCGTTACAGTAAAAAAGTAAAAGAGTTTTCATTTAATTGCTTTTGAAACTTTTGGACTTGGACTTTTTGCGACATGGACCTTTTGCGACTTGGACATTTTGAGACTTGGACATTTTGAGACTTGGACATTTTGCTACCACTTGACATTTTGCAAATTGGACATTCTGCGACTAAACGGAGACCGCGTATCGGCAAACGTAGTGTAGGATGCCCTCAGACTAGGTGGAGCGACGATCTTCGCAAGGTGGCTGGCAAGAGCTGGATGAGAGTAGCCGCGAATCGTGCTCAGTGGCGTGCACTTGGAGAGGCCTATGTCCAGCAGTGGACGTGTGTGGGCTGATGATGATGATGATGAGGTAATAAATGTTTAGACGATTCAAAAGTACATATTTTAATGTTTATTTGAATAAAAAAATTTACTTTGACTTCGGAAAGTAGGTTAAATCGTTTTGGTCCCAGTTGTTATCGTAAGATAATAGTAATTAAAACCTACCCCCATTGTGTCAGTGTGGGTTATGGTCTTTTTACAAGCTTTTATGTGGCCTTTGATTATAAAGGTACGTGGCGTAGAAATCTTGCAAGCCTAATTTGACCCACATCCCGGTGTACGATTGAGCTGAAATTTGGTATGTAGCTTGGCGATTGAGCTGAAATTTGGTATGTAGCTTGGATGACAATGCATTATTATGGTACCATGGAGCTGGTCTGATGATGAAGTCGGAAGGTGGCCATAGGAACTAGTGAATGCAATAAATTAACCCCACCGTGTTTGGGCTCTTTGAAATGGTCTTGCCGAGTACTATATCCCTATATAATATTCAAGGTCTGATGATGATGATGATGACAGTAGGTGGCCATAGGAACTCGGTAGTTAAACGACACAACCCTATTGAAGCACTAGGGTGTTTAGTCCAACCCAGGTTCAGAAGAGAGATTAAATAAAAAGAGTGTGAACTGTTAACAAACAATTTATTCCCCAGGGGATTCCGTCACTTAAAATTCAGTACTGTCGCGCGGATTTATAAGGGGACTTAGCTTCTTGCGGGTAAGGGTAAGCGAGCGCAGGTCGGCGCCTAGGCCAGCCTAGACCCGGGCCGTAGTCTGCGCCGGTGGAATCTGGATCCCGGTGTTCGGATCCGCCGCTGTTCTGCCCCGGTGGTGTAGACGGGAGTGCGCGCTCTGGTCTGCCTGCCGTCTGGCCACAAAAGACGGTAGAACCTTCTACCGTCTTTTGTGGCTTGTGTGGATACCCCAGCCACCTGGCTGGGGTATCTGCTGCCCAGGTGATGTAGGTGTCGGGTACTTCTGCCCGGTAGATGAACCCTGTTATACACAATTAAGGTATGAGCCATTGTGCACTAAACCCGCCGCCACGCGGTCTGGAAATACAGTACAAGCTGCTGCAATTGAACCGACCACTAACGGTTAAGCAATTGCAACACAAAAAAAGAACTAACATTAGGTTTAGAGAATCTAATGGAAGTCATTTAGTAGGGAGACAACATCTGTGGTTAATTAAACCTTAATTGACTAGTAAAAACTCCCAAAGAAATAACATTTACTAATAAATGTTAATTATAATATTTATGAAGGTAGGTACCGACGCCATAGTAAACGGCTACTCGGACAAATGAAATTTAGTAAAAACTAAGAACCGTTAGGGATTCCTACATAATAAAAGTAAATGTTAATTGTATTTTGTCCACGGGATCCAGTGGGAATCACGCTTCACTTCAATACAATTATCAAATCATGAAAACTACAATTGAACGATTCAACTCATAGGAGCATGAAATCGTCATTAAAACAAAAGGAATTAGAATAATAATAACAACATTTTTCAACCATTGTAGGTCACAAATAATAACTTGAACAGTAAAACAGAAATATCAAAATCTAACAAAGCTAAACGAAAATACTTTGACGAAAGAACACTTACCCAAGATAGGGGATGTAGTATATTTAAATATTAATTTCAAAATTGCACAACTGAATGACTGAAGACTGGCTTGTTGATGTGATGGTGATCAAAAGAGGACGTTAACCGCCACCTAACCCTCTTTTATAAGTTTTTCAAAATAAACCAGTAGTATGTTCAAGAAACTTCCCCTACCAAAAATAAATAAATGTTCCATAGAGCTGACGATTTACGAAAAGAAACATAGACACGAGTGGAACAAACAGTCTAAGGTTTCACTCAACCACAAATACATTTTAAGTAAATGTATTTGTAATTAATACAAAAAAGAACAGTGTATTTATATGTACTTGTTATATATATTAATTGATCCTTATTTTTTTTCTGAATCCCTATTTTCAGAATTTATCACAGCAACTTTAGTAAAGATATTACTGAATGAAACGTAGACGTTCGGTTCCCGAACGGAATGGCTATCAAGCGCATCTGTCACCTAGTTGTTTGTTTACAATGTATGAGTTAAGGTTTTTGTTCATATTTATTTATTGTATTAAATGAATTATTATTAAAGGAATGACAGAAGTAGTATGGCAAACGGTAAGTACATTTAGTTTTACAAAACACGACGTTTCTTAAGGTTGAATCGGCGAAAGTGTTACACCATCGAGTTTGGGGCTGTTTGATTAGTCTTGTCAAGTACTTTGGTGCTAGATGGTAATCAGGGTCTGATGATGGAACCGGAAGGTGGCCATAGGAACTCGGTAGTTAAACGAGACAGCCCCATCGAGTTGGACTCGTTTGATCCGTCTTGACGAATACTTTGGTGCTAGATGGTAACCAGGGTCTGATGATGGAGTTGGAAGATGGCCATAGGAACTCGGTAATTAAACGACACAACCCCATTGAGTTTGGGCTCGTATGATTCGTCTTGACGAGTACTGTAGTACTAGATGGTGACCAGGATCTGATGATGGAGCTGGAAGATGACCATAGGAACTCGGGAAAATAAGTTCGTTTGTTCGTTCGTTCCGTTTGTTATGAATGTGGATTCTGTCTTTGATTAGATGGATTCGATGGATGACCCAATGCCAAGGTGAGCACGTGCCGAGGACTAATTGGTATGAGGGTGTATAAACATGTCATATCGCTAACGTTGTGCCTCAGGGTACCAGGGCGAACCCTGTTGTACTGAAGCCCCTACCTTATACTCCTACAAAAATACTAAAAAGTTAAAAGTAAAATTAAAAGAAAAAAACTTTTTTAAAACAAGCTTTTAATATTTAACTATCACAAGGCAGAAGAGAGCTAAGTTTAAAAAATTATTGTTTCAACCACCTTGTCATAAAGATATCTAAAAGAAAAATATTGTTAATATGTGCATAATCATTTATAATAAGATTCCAAATGAAATAAAAGAGCTGCGGAAAATAGTTTTAAAAGAAAATTTACTGAATGGCTCATCTCAAATTGATTTCATAGTGTTAAAGAATTTCTGGATTTTAAAATTGGACATACTTAGCTGTATCTTATTTGATTGTAAATTTTATTGTGAATTTTAATAATTAATTTCATTCTTATTATTACTTTTTTATAATTTTAATCACTTAGGTATATTAACATTTTGCACGTCTGCACGCAGGCTGACTACAGTGAAACAAATGTTAATCTTAAAATCACTATTATATTGTACTTTACCTGTAATCTGGCAAATAAATGATTTGATTTGATTTGATTTAATTTGATTTGAAAAAAAAAGAACTAAAAAGTTAAAAATAATTAAATCAGACCCAATTTTTTTAAAAATAAAAGCGTGTTACGTTTTGATTGCAAAATAAAAATAATGAAGGTGTAATATGCTAAATGTTTTTTAATGTTCCATCAAAATGTAACACGCTTTTATTTATAAAAAATTTGGGTCTGATTTTTTTGAAACTATAAGTAAAACACATTGCGCATACACCAGGGCTTGGGGTGACCCCGGATTATGTGGGACACTCCTCCTCTTCCTCGTCCAGCTACTAAAAGCTCGACGAGGAGAGGGGAAGTACACCCACTAAAACCCTAGTACCATCCCTTCTCTGCCGGGATGGTTCAGGATTACAAACGGCAATCACCGAGTGTGGTGGGTTATGGGTTCCTCTGCCCATGTGCTTTTTGTTCATGTATGTGATATTTTTCGAATTTACTCCAAAAATTTGAGTAACAAACCTATTGATTGTTATATAAATAGCGTTTTAGCTAAAGGTAATGTTTTAAAATGTCTTAACAGGTTGACCGCCATCGTCGGTCCCCGACACAATAGATATTCAATTGTTTGTCGGACACATGGCGTTTAAGGTGTTAAACCTTTTAATAGTGCTAATAGGAATGGCAGAGGCCAGCAGTTTAAACACATGAGTAGATATATGTATTCACTTACATCTACTCATGTGATTTAAAGGCTGTTTTATTTATTTTGTGGAATTATTTTAACCTTTGCGGTGTGTCTTAATCTCAGAACAATAACTAATATTATTCTGAGGTCTTAATATTAATAACTTCATTCAAAAACTAAAATTATTGATATAGCTTTATTTGAATACGAACTTTGATATTAGTTTTTAGTTACCTATTTTACAGGCTAATTTACATATCTACTGTGATGAATTTATTGCTGTTTAATATTGCATTTTGATCATTATACAGATACATTATTTTAATTGAGAACAGTATTTTAGTTTAGAACGTCAATACTCTACTAGATTCCTTATATCGTAACTGGGTTTATGGGCGGTAGGAAACTTATGGTTTTTTGAACCTTAGTGGACTGAATTATTCTCGAAGAATTGCTCTAGGGTGTTTCTAGATTCTCCGAGGCGTTCGAGTCAGGTAACGATGACTGATCCCGCAAGTTTTACGGTTTCTATCACGAATAACGAGAAATCTGAATCAAAATCATAGGCAAGCTTCGTAAGGTTTAACAATAGTTAAGATATCTAACGTAATACGTTTGTTTTCAAACTATATAATATGGAAGTTGCGACGCCATTAATCGAACGATAAACACACTTTATTTTTAGCTCTACACACAATGTCACGTTCCTCAGATAATAATATCGACACAACACAGATGGACAAACAAATGAGTGTGCTCAAAACAAATGATCTATGTAAATATTTGCAAATGATTATGTTCATTAATCAACTTCTGGCATCACCCCATTGTGCTATGTAAGTTGTCACGTAGTTAATACTGAGAGCTTAGTGGCGCAGTGGCTTACACGTTCGGGTGTCTCGTGCAAGTTAAGCCACGTTCGCAATGCCGGGTCAACCATTGGGTGACCGAATTAAAATGTAAGAATAAGAATAAATTTATTTTTTGTGTAAAACTTCAAACTTACAAAATAAAATTGCTTTAATAATAATATACCTACTGGACTGTAGTTGAAGAAGTTGTGGTTTTAAAATTAATAAAATCGAAGTGATACCTAAACTAAGTAAACATGTTTACCTGTATCTTGGGCATCTATTTGGTGACCATTCGACTCATATAAAATATTTCCTCATATTGAATTCAAAAATAAAAAAATCCCTAGAAGAACTATGGTTACCAACATAGCCCGATGGCAGGTCACATCATCAGGGTACATCAGGGTACATCGCTTGTAGAACAGTGCTCGATTGACGACCACGTACTGAAAGAAGCAGTGTAGGCAGACCTCTAACTAACAAGGTGAACAGGGGATCTGGTGAAGGTCGCAGGTAGGTTAGATGCAAGCAGAACTGAACCAGTCGCTGTGGAGATCCTTGGAGGAATGCCCTTGTCCAGCAGTGGACATTTTTCGGCTGAGATGATGATGATGCACAAAGTAAATACAGAATGTCAAAGTAAATACCTACAGAATGTACATAATAATATAGAATGTGTTCACGTAAATTAAGATACGCATATTATACGCAGTTAACAAAATCTTTTACGTCGTTATCATTACATAATTAGCTACCTGATATACTTAAATAGATATTTTTTTTACTTAATGATTTGTTATTGTGTTTAAATTGAGATAAATTATTGGTCTACATTTAAATATTTTGTTGACGGGCAAGAACGTGACTGAAAACGTGCTACGCCGATCATTAAACTAACTTGTTTGATAAAAATAGTTAATCTTAAAATATTACGTTCTTTGTTTACATGAAATTGTCACAAAATACCGATATACAGTATGTTTAAGCTTTAAGCTGTCAAGATGATACAAAGAGACATCAAGGTGGGCAATAACTGTCACCTTCTTTGATCGAAACCTCCTTGGTTATGTTAAGAAGGCTACGTCTGGGCAGTCTGGGTCAGGTTTATCTGTTAAATCCCTGAAGGATTGATTGTATGCGTTAATAAAAAAAAAAACGAGCAAGCCTTACAGTAGTCGCATATGATGTGTAACATTTGACATCTCACCTTTTAAAACTTAGAACAATAACTTATTCTCATGCTCGTAAAGTTGTTCTCTATATGTCGAGAGAAGGCTGCATAAAATGGGTTTAACTTACAAACCATAAATGTCAATGTCAAATTCAAGAAAAGAATAGAATAGCTCTTTATTGCTGTAAATATGGTAGGAACAAGTTCTTACATACATTTAGCATCTCATATTTAACCAAAAATTGGTATGCAAATACAGAGAGAGAACTCTAGCTGTGCTGTTATACAATTAAATATTACAATCATTTAAATAAAGTAAAATAAAATATATTAGTTCCTTGTTAGTGTTTTGCTAACTACTTCATATGAAGCAAAAAAGTACTATTTTCATGTACTCGTAATGTACCTTCTTACCTTTAACATCAAGTCAAGTAGTCTGTCACCATAACAGTAATGTTAATTGCATTATTGTGTTCTGATAGTAAGAGTCCGCAGTGCTTGATGATTTCGAGTTAAGGCGACGCATCGCTAAACAATAAATCTCATACGTTTTGATACGAGCGTTTGCGCCCCGTACCATAAGAAAAACTGTTTTTTTTTTTCCTTAAATTAAAACTACAAATTATTAAAAAAAAATGAACTGCAATTTTAAAGTGTGTGTTAAGACTAATCTACTAAGAAAACTTTGATGCTGAAATCGGTCTGGTTAGCCTGTAAAATGTGAATCTATGTTTTAAAAGAGGTTACTTTGATATTTTTTTCTCTGTTATAAAAAGTTGAAAAATCGTGTTTCTGCAACTAACAAAATGAAGTCAATTAAATGAAAAATCATGTCATCAAATATCACTTTCATATGTTTTGTAATTGTTGAGAAAAATTAAGATCCCCGCCACGTAAATTACCAATGCGTCGTCTTAAGTGCGTTTCCACCTTCGTCATCATCCCTTGCCATCAAGTGAGATGATAGCCAAGCACTTCCCCATTGTGAATAAAACTTTATTTGCAAAAATGAAAAGTGCCAACCCTACTTACTTCGAAACATTGAATCCCTTTAATTAAGCTTTTCATCATATTAATGAGTTGACAAAATTAAAGTTAATATAATAGGATAACTTAGCAGCAACTGCTAGTAGTTTCTTTTTGATGACTCATGACTCCATTGTTCCTCTAATTACAATTTTAATTCAATAGAGAATCATAAAATAAACCCCGACTGGGCCTTTCATCTAAAATTTCCAAATCAATTTGAAGCGATTAATCGAGCCCAATCTGTATCAAATTAATTCACATCGAACCTGCTACGTACAGACAAAGCGAATGAAAAAGCTTAGAACATACGGACATTGAACTCTATAATACTTTGCAAAAGGTTAAAGCTGAACGCGAATAATCGAAGAAAGACAAAGCTAAAGTTCCTCTTTGCAAAATAATTATTTCTAAAGTAAGTAATACTAGATTTTTTCATTGATTTGACGACCTCCTTGGTCGAGTGGTTTGTACACCGGTTTTCATGGTGTCACCAGCTCTGAGGTCCCGGGTTCGATCCCCGGTCGGGTCAATTTAGAAATTATTGTTTTTCTAAATTGTCTTGGGTCTGGGTGTTTTCTATGTATAATAAGTATGTATTTAAATATTTTAAGTATGTTTATACGTTGTCTAGTAACCATATACGAGTTTCATAACGAAGCTTCTCTTGGGCTAGATAATTGGTGTGAGTGTAGGAAAATTAATTAATTAAATAATTAATTAATTATTTCATCATCAGCCCATTTTTATGTCTCTACTGCTAGGGGCACGAGCCTTCCCTATGGATGGATAGGGAGACAAGGTCATAAACCACCACGCGGGCCCAGTGCGGGACCAATGACGGCTTTACGTGCCTACCGAAGCAAGGAGGAGCTCGAGATGATAAATTTTTGGTCATCTATCCGATGACCGGTCACTGCGAAAGTTGCTTAACCTAAGCACTCGCAGACCGGGCGCGTTAACCACTGCGCCATCGAGCTCCTAGATTTTTTTATATATTAATATAAGTTTTAAGACTTTAATATAATTATGAAAATTAAAAAATTTTAACAAAAAAAAAAAACCGACTCCAAAAAATTTCACTGATAAAATTGCACTAAAAAGTAAAAAATAAGCTTTAGACTTATACAGACAATAACTTTATTAAGAAAAAATATAGGTACAATTATTGTTATTTTGGGGCCGGTGCCAGCCAACGAAGTTTTTGAAGCCGGTGCCAGTCCGCGTTTGTAGTTAAAATTTCATGCATAAGATTGAATGTACTATTATGATTATAATATAGTATGTCGTTAAATGTTTATGTTAAAGTTACCTTGGCTGGCACCGACTCCAAAAGTAACAATAATTGTACCTATATTATATCTTAATAAAGTTATTGTCTGTATAAGTCTAACGCTTATTTTTTACTTTTTAGTGCAATTTTATCAGTGAAATTTTTTGGAGTCGGTTTTATTTTTGTTAAAATTTTTGTTTATTTTTCGCTTTTTAGTGATTCGTTTCGATCTATTTATCAAAAGCGAATATCGGTAGACCTACTAAACACACTGCTCGTATGAGACAGCGCCGTTTAAATGAGACAAGCGAAGAAAACGAGAGACGCCTATCTCAAAGTAGGAAATCAAAAACTGAGTTCCGGTGCCTGTCTTCTTTTGCTTCGTCATAGTCGCTTAACTATCTTAATCGAGATATTTTATCGCTACCCGTGAAATACTTATCATTGAGGAGTTCCGATGGCAATCTGTGGTCTTTTTCATCAGTTACACTTCATCAAATGATACTTTCTGAATGTAAATGCTTGACTTATTTCTGAAAATACCAAAATCGCGATAGGTATGCCTACAATATTCGAGGAGTTCCCTCAATTCCTCGAGGATCCCATCATCAGAACTGGACCAAATTAAAATGGGACTACACGGGAAGCACCAGCTTTCAAATAAAGAAAGAATCATCAAAATCGGTTCACTCAGTCAAAAGTTCCGAGGTAACAAAAAAAAAAAAATAAAAAAAAAAAATACAGTCGAATTGATAACCTCCTCCTTTTTCTGAAGTCGGTTAAAAATGAATATATTTGTGTTATAATGATACTGCATTTTTTCTTAGATCCCATTTTGCCACAAGTTCCTTGTGTATTTCATTTTAGAAAGTCAATGGTCTATTAACACATAAATATAAGTCCTACAGTCAAAAGTATACTGGAGTTATGGGAAAATGGGGATTTCTCTCATTAAACACAAGCATCAATCATATAATAATATAAAAGCATTTCTATATAATAAAGAAAATCACGATGCGATTGATTGGTTCGATTTGATTTTAACATCAAAGATGAATGCGGAAGGGCTTTCAGGCTAAATTCTAAACAAATATAATCTTTCCTGCAATGCTTAATTAATTAAGCATTGTAGGAAAGGTTATATTTGTTTGCTTCTATTAATAGAAGCTCGAAATTTGTAATTTTCCCTTACAAAATTTGTAACAAATTACAATGTTTACAAATCACATTTCTAACTGAGGACAAGAAGAAAAAATACGCCTCTAGGAGGTTTTTATGAAACATTAAAGTTAGGAATTTAACGAATAATTTAAATATGAGTATACAAGAAAAAGACAGTTTTAATAAATCGATCTAAAATAAAAATGTCTAAAGAATGATCAACATTGCATAGCTGAAACTTTTTAGGCTTTGACAAAAGATAAAAAAGATAAAAACAAGCAAAGATAAAAACGGGATTTTCCGAAATTACCTCGGGGTCACGGGACACGGGTGTTTACAATTATAGGAATGGGGTACTTCCCTTCTTAATACTTAGGTGACCTGTATAATCCCGAATATGACAGACTAGCTGTGCCCCGCGGTTTCGTCCGCATTAATTAGCTCTCAAAAAAATATTTTCCCGTTTTTGCAACATTTGTCATTGCTGCTCCACTCCTATATGAGTCATAACGTGATGTAGTATAGCCTATAGCCTTCCTCAATAAATGGACTATTCAACACAACAATAATTTTTCAATTCAAACTAGTAGTTCCTGAGATTAGCGCGTTCAACCAAACAAAGAAACTCTTCAACTTTATAACATTAAGTATAGATAAGTAATAGATTTAGGTACTGTGTAAAATATGTACATGCTTATCGCACTTCCAAAAGATGGAATAGTCTACCAGCACACGTTTTCTCCCCTTCCTATGACATGGGGTCTTTCAAACGAGGCGTGAAGAGGCACCTTGTGGGCTGGCAGAGATGGTGACTGATGCTGCGTTGTTTTTAAGCTGCACCAGCTGTTGTCTTCGCGTCGAGCCTCGGGATTGGAGTCACTTGATTACACGGTAATCTATATAGAAATGAAACATCATAATTATGGCCGATGTATTGAGGTTGTTCAAAGCAATGGAAAGCATTTCGAGAAGTTGGCATTGCAAGAAGTTGGCATTTCAAGAAATTGGCATTTTGAGAAGTTGGCTATTTGCGAGCGGTTGGCATTCCGCGCAGTTGGCATTCTGAGCTGATACGAAATCGTCTACCCTAGATCCAGCTCATACATTGTGTTTGATCGTCAGTCTTATCGTCCAAAAAATCAGTAGTCAAAACGTGTCATGGTTTAACAAAAATAATGTAATAAAGTTAATTTGAGTAGTTATATGGAAAAGTTATTCTACATCTATGGTTTAGCAGATTATCACGGTGTTCTTAATTCATGGGTGCATGGCTATGTTTCAGGATTATAAAACTATTACCAAACATTCTGTATACAGTCTTACTTTATATCTGAAACATGCATATTGTATTTGTATGGTTAAGGTTCCACTAGCAAGTAGCTATGGAACGCTTCCTTAGGTTATAAAATAAAGCCTAAGGGGTGGATCACTTATTGAGCTGTAGTTTAACTAATTATTTTTACTAGATGAAATATGATATATGAGTGGACTGTATTTTTTAAGAGGTTTGGTTCAGCTCGGATCCACAACTAAGGTAATTAAGCCTCGTTCAGTAAAACCTGAGATTAATTAGAAAACACCAAAAAACATCATGGGCAAGGCACTTGTACCAAGATTTAAGGGAAGGTTATATGGGAAAAAACACTCACTGTTGCTGCAGATGAGATCCAGTTCACCACTCTTCACAATTACCACAATCACAAGCAGGCCTGCTGTATTTAGTGTATCGATATATCCAATTATAAGAATAAAGTGTTTTTGGAAGAAGATTAGCTTGATTTACTTAGATTTTTAAAACACTGTCGCGTAGGCGAGGTCAGCCATTGCAATCTGTTCCACACGGGGCGACGGACCGAGACGTTATTTTGTCAGGAGAGGGTAGGAAGAACCTCATACAAGTGCGTAGGATCAAAATATAATTAAAAATGACGGTATGCTAAGTAATTTATGAACGAGACTCAACATCCCCCTCGCCTTGAAGGAACCCCTTCAAATTAAAGCAAGTTACTATCAAAAATATGAAACTAATAACTAAAACTACGACTAAGCTTATGTATGCTGATTATACTATTGCGAAGGTAACGGACATAATTTTACGATAGGTCGTTTGAGCATACCGCTCTTAGTTCTAACGTCTGCAACGCGTACGACTCCGTCTCTACCAGGGTGCAACCCTGTTACAATGCCGAGAGGCCACTGTAGAGGAGGCGCGTTATTACACATAATTATAACAACCGTACCTATAGTTATAGGGTTGGAAGGCGTATTCCATTTCTCTCGCAACTGCAGATTATGGAGATACTCCGTCCCAAATCGTGTCCAAAAGGATTGGACCAAAGAGTCTAATAAAGAATAACGAGTGAGAAGATTAGTCCGTTCACTACTAAGATTAGTCGCGGGAAGAAACGCTAACGATGCGCTAGATAAAAAATGTGAAGGAGTTAACGCGGTAGGATCTGAAGGATCAGAACTTAATAAGTAGAGAGGGCGACTGTTTAAAATCGCCTCTATCTGAGTCAATACTGTAAGAAACTCTTCATACGTTAATAATTGAGTACCTATTACTCTAGATAAGTGTGACTTTACACATTTAATATTAGCCTCCCATATGCCCCCAAAGTGAGGTGCACTGGGCGGATTGAGTTTCCACTCGATACTAAGGTTAGAAAGCTCATTAGAAAAAATTACAAAATAATCGTCAGATTTTAAAAAGGAGTGAAGCTCACTGAGATAAGATTTAGAAGCTATAAAATTAGTACCGTTGTCGCTGTAGAGACATTGACAAGGACCACGGCGAGATATGAATCTCTTTAAAGCGTCCAGAAAAGAAGCAGAACTAAGATCTGAAGCAAGTTCTAGATGAACTGCTTTAGTAACTAAGCAAATAAATAGGCACAAGTATGCCTTCTGACTGCGAACTCCGCGTTTACGTGTCAAAGTAATAAAAAATGGACCGGCGTAGTCTACACCCGTGTGTGAGAATGCTTTACTTTGCTCCACACGACACTCGGGAAGGTCGGCCAAAAAGTAAATATTTGGAAAAGTAGGTTTTGGATTAAGCCTGAAACAAGTGTTACAGCGGTGAATACGCATACGTACAATACGCCTAGCAGATATGATCCAAAACCTTTGTCTTAATAAAGACAATAAAAGCTGAGGGCCAACATGACAATTCCGTTTATGATAATTATCAATAATTAATTCTACAATATGTCCATTGCGTGGTAACAAAGCGGGATGCTTGTTTGTAAAGTTTAGAGACGAATGAGAGAGACGTCCCCCGACACGTAGAATATCGTTATGTAAAAACGGAGAGAGCTTTCTTAACATAGGTGAACAAGTTTTATTATGTTAAAGTTTATCTAAATCTTCTTTAAAATATGATTGTTGGACAGCTTGTATCACTGCTAACTCAGCAATATCTAAATCTGACGCGGTAATTACGTTATTACGAGGAAGCCTTTTTATAAATCTTAAAAAATATACAACAGAGCATAGGTATTTATCCCAGTTAGGAAAAGCTAAACTTAAAGTTATAAGTGGATGTTCCGTTTCTGGAGAGCTAGTAGCTACGTGCGTATTTGTCTTCTCCTCAGGGAGCGCTGAGGGAGAAGGCGAGAAATCGGAAACCGGCCAGTCACTTATAGGAAGAGACATCCACGACGGTCCCGTAAACCAAAGTTCGTGGTGTATCACCTGCGAAGGCAAAGGCCCACGCGACACACTGTCCGCGGGGTTTTGGCTCCCAGGAACAAAACGGAAAGTTTCTTTAGGAAAAAGAGACTGAATTTGTGCAATTCGATTTGCGATAAATGTATTAAATCTATGTGGGGACGAGTGCACCCAACATAGCGCTACTTCCGAGTCGGAAAAAGCGTATACGTCCGATATAGGGAATCGCTTAGACATAAGGTCATAAACAACGCCTAAAAGCTTCGACATCAAAAGGATCGCGCAAAGCTCTAGACGAGCGATTGTTATGGTTTTGATAGGTGCAACCTTTGATTTTGAGCACAATAAACGTATAGTGTGCTGATTATCATTAATAACATATGCGTATATTACGCAACCGTACGCTTTTTCAGAAGCGTCCGAGAAAGCTACAAGATAAAATTTAGAATTATCATGAATGCCTAGATGGCGCGGAAATCTCAAAGTAGATATTAAAGGAAGTTCCTTTATAAAAGTAAGCCATAAATTTAAAATAAACTGCGGCGGCAGATCATCCCAATCTAGTTTAAGAAGCCAAAGTTCTTTAATTAATAAATTAATAAATTGATAAGTTTCGATGGGATCATCTGTTGAAAATCTATATAAAAACCGTTGATAATTACGGTGCGCGAGATGTACTTCTATACATAAGTACATTTGCCGAACGTCGGCGAAAAAGGCTACTTTAAAAATACGTACATTAGTAAGTATATTAAATATATCGTTCTGTAAATTGCACCCGGTGTGCAAAACGTCATTAAGTGAAAGCCCGGAGTCGGTTCTAGCACTGGCGTCCAGAACGATGCGAAGTTTAGTAGTATCCTTGTCATCACGTATGACAGGATGATGCGGCAGGTAGAAGCCCTGCGACGAAGTATCGTCATTAACTAAAGAAATGATATTTTTATTTAAATAATCGGCAACAACATTATTATAATTTGTACGTAGGTCGGGTGATCTTAAAAACTTATTTTCGAGTGATAAAAAACGTCTATGAGCATTAAGAAAAGAATTACCCAGTTGGTCTAAATTATGTTTAAATGGCAAACTAACAGAGTAGGTACCGTCAGCCTTGCGAGTAGTGGTAGCCACATAATTATCCTCACAAGCTTGTGCATCAGGCGATAAAAAGTTTTAGAAGGCACCTCTTCTAATTTCCAAAATTTTTCTAATATTTCATAGACCGGTTCGCGGGAAAATGCACAAAGGAATGTGTGGAAAGATAATTATAAGTTGGGATATTACCCATTAAAATATAGCCTAAACTAGTTTCCAAAGCGGTAGGTAAGTTGTCTCCAGGTATAATTTTGTTAAACATTAAAATTTCACAATATAAATTAACACCAATTAACATTTCTATAGGTCCCGGCAAGTTAAATTCATCATCTGCGATAGGTAAGTTATCCAAATAATTTAACATAAAAGTATCGACGCGGGAGTCAGGTAGCTGTGACGTAATCTCCTCGACAACAAGCGGTTGAGATAAGTAACTATTCCCGCCATCAAAGCGCAATGTAAACTTAACTGTAGTTATACCTATAATACGCTGAGATGTACCACCTATACCTTGTACTTTAGAATATTTATTTTGAGTGTAGATAGGAAGAGATAAGCGTTTACAACAAGATGTTGTTATATAATCGCTCTGCGAACCCGGGTCAATTAAACACCTAACATAATGAGCGCGGTTATCAGTATTTATAATTTTAATTTTCGCGGTCCCTAATAGTGTAGTGAACGAGTGACGATCACCATGATCACGTGAAATGTTACAAACAGATGCATTAACTGAACCATTAGAAGGTTGAGCATTAGAAACTTCGACCTTATTGCAAGAGTACGATGGTTCATTATCGACCGTACAACGGTTATTACTTGAAGTGAAGTTGTTGCGATTTACCACTAACTGCGAAGTCGCAGTGGGCACATGACTGACGTCACGTTGTTTATATAAATGCAAGTTATCAAAATGTAACATGGAGTGATGATATTTAGAAGAACAAAAACGACAAGTACTATTAGAAGTGCATGTATTTAGCGTATGTTTATTACTTAAACAATTGTTACAAAACGCGTTGGACTTAACAACATTAAAACGTTCGCGTGGAGTCATTTTTATAAAAAGCGGGCAAAAATATAGTTGATTATTGTGATTATTATTTTATATTATTAAGAAAAGTTTTTTTTTTTTTTTTTTTTGGATTGCTCATCGGTAATATCTTGTATACATAAGTCATATATAGATTGCATACGAGTAAAATATGCATTGCGTTTAGACTCCAACAATGCCAACTGCGTTTTATCATCAATCTCCGACATGTTTGATAACAAAGGAACAAGATGTATATAGAATATGATGTAAAAATATTAAATGTAAATATATAACGCCGATGTGTCTTGTCTATTGTAAGTATTTACTATAAAATGCCTAAGTAGGCTCGAAAAGGTTTCTAAGTAAGTACCAGAAATAA
Organism: Eudonia lacustrata; assembly: GCA_947562085.1. Lineage (NCBI taxonomy): Eukaryota > Metazoa > Arthropoda > Insecta > Lepidoptera > Crambidae > Eudonia > Eudonia lacustrata. The sequence goes on along the minus strand of OX387315.1, from coordinate 5,444,485 downwards.
AATATAAAAATAACTAAATAATATACACGTATAGCACGGTATGTTATATCTCCTAACACAGTGTGTAGGGGCGTTGCGGTGAGTATTAACTCTAATAAGTACAAATTACACAACGAGTATATAAACTCTAATGTAAATAAGCGGTGCGTAAAAAACCTAATACAATCGTAGCCGATGTATATTAGGCCTCCTAATATTAACTATATAAAGTTATAAGTATATTAGGGGCGGTGCGGTGAGTATTAACTCTAGTAAGTACAAATTACACAACGAGTATGTAAACTCTAATGTAAATAAGCGGTGCGTAAAAAACCTAATACAATCGTAGCCGATGTATATTAGGCCTCCTAATATTAACTATATAAAGTTATAAGTATATTAGGGGCGGTGCGGTGAGTATTAACCCTAATAAGTACAAATTACACAACGAGTATATAAACTCTAATGTAAATAAGCGGTGCGTAAAAAACCTAATACAATCGTAGCCGATGTATATTAGGCCTCCTAATATTAACTATATAAAGTTATAAGTATATTAGGGGCGGGAGTTCGCAATAAATAATATTAGATATAAGTACCTAACTAGATATTTATGATAAGACGCGGTGCAGAAGTATCTGCGTTTGACTGACAATGTCAAGGTCAGGCGAGTACCTGTTAAGTAGAAGTTCTACTATTAGTTAGCTAGCGTTAACTAAAAGACAAGACATTAATTTATAAAATAATAAAGCGGGTGGCTGAACCTGCGCGCGCGACGAGTAGTTACAAGAGAAATGGAATATTACGCTATAGAAACGTTATAACAGTTATGTTTACTTGGGTAATTATAAACTGCGTTTAGTAACAATTTAGGTTATAAGTAGATTAATTCCCTATCTAGGTTTAGCAAATCAGCATAAATAAGCAAGTACGTAATTTTTATATGAGATATACGAGTAATGAATTAATCTTGGAATTTACTGTTTTGACATAAATAGAAAATATCTCGTAGGATCAAAAATGTATGATCCGTTCGAAGTGACCAAAAATGTATGGTTAAGGTTCCACTGGCAAGTAGCTATGGAACGCTTCCTTAGGTTATAAAATAAAGCCTAAGGGGTGGATCACTTATTGAGCTGTAGTTTAACTAATTATTTTTACTAGATGAAATATGATATATGAGTGGACTGTATTTTTTAAGAGGTTTGGTTCAGCTCGGATCCACAACTAAGGTAATTAAGCCTCGTTCAGTAAAACCTGAGATTAATTAGAAAACACCAAAAAACATCATGGGCAAGGCACTTGTACCAAGATTTAAGGGAAGGTTATATGGGAAAAAACACTCTCTGTTGCTGCAGATGAGATCCAGTTCACCACTCTTCACAATTACCACAATCACAAGCAGGCCTGCTGTATTTAGTGTATCGATATATCCAATTATAAGAATAAAGTGTTTTTGGAAGAAGATTAGCTTGATTTACTTAGATTTTTAAAACACTGTCGCTTAGGCGAGGTCAGCCATTGCAATCTGTTCCACACGGGGCGACGGACCGAGACGTTATTTTGTCAGGAGAGGGTAGGAAGAACCTCATACAAGTGCGTAGTATCAAAATATAATTAAAAATGACGGTATGCTAAGTAATTTATGAACGAGACTCAACAGTATTCAATTAAAAAAAAAAAAACTTTCCTACACTCACACCAACTATGTAGCCCAAGAGAAGCTTTGTTGTAACTCATTAAATGGTTACTAGACAACGGATAAACATACTTAAAATACTTTATTATTATTTCTCATGGGGACGTCGCCAGCCGGACGGACGATCCGCCCGCATTGTTGCAGGCCACTTCATCCTTTTCCCCGTTTTCCCTATATGAGGGAGTTAAGGTTCATCCAGCTTTCACGTCGCCCCGTTAAATCTTTTGGTCTCTTTGGCAAATCTTGCTATCTGCTCCACCTTCAGATCCTTTAGGTCCTCTATGTGTATTGTGTCCGACCCCCAGAGCTCCCATCTAATCTGTGAGTACATGGGGCATTCAGCTAGTAGGTGGAGGCTGGTCTCCTCGCTTCCCAAGCACTCCGGGCATAATGGGTCGGTTTTCACTCCTATCACTGTCAGATGTCTGTTCAGCCGACAGTGTCCTGTTATGATTTCTATGACTAGCCTCGTGTTCTCCCTAGAGAGTCCCATTAGTTTGCTAGTCTTTTTCTTATCCATTCCTTTGATGAAGATTTTCGACTGTCTCATGCCTTTTGAGGACCTCCATCTTCGGTTGGTTTCCGATGTTATTCTGTGGCTGATTACTCCCTTGGTGATATTGTGCGCTATTGGCAGCCGGGGTTCCGGTCCCACCAGGTTTTCCTCTGCTCCCTTTCTGGCTAGTTCGTCGGCCTGTTCGTTTCCCGTGTTTCCCTCGTGACCGGGAACCCACGCTATCGTCAGGTCCGTCCTCTCAGCTAGTCTTTTTAATGATACCTTGCATTCTTTGACAATTGCTGATGTCGTTTCTTCCCTGCCTAGTGCCTTCAGCGCCGCCTGGCTGTCACTGTAGATAGCCATCTTTCCTGTAATAGTAAGGTTTTCGGCCATCTCAGCGCATGCCATTATTGCGTATATTTCCGCCTGGAAGACACTGGCGAATCTACCTAACGGTATCGACTTGTTTATCTCCGTCCCGTCTGCACATTTAATGTGCACGCCGGCCCCGGAGAGCTTTGTCGACTCTTTTCTGGAGCCGTCTGTATAGCAGGTGGTGTTACCAGTTTCCATTCTCCAATTTTCTCTTGAACCTATGTGTATTCTATATTTCTTGTCAAAAATCCTTTCCTTCCGTATTAAGTCGTTGTTGGAGAGGATCATTGACAGCCTATCTTCATATTGTTCGCCTACACTGGCGTGCCCCTTGTCTGTGAAATTCCCAGTCCAAGAGCCAGTACTTCTTAGCTTGAACCATTGTTCCATGGCTCTTTTCTTAATTTCTAGGTCCAGAGGATTCAGCCCCAGCAGGATCTCCAGCGCGGCTGTAGGTGTTGTCCTCATCGCGCCCGTAGTCACTAGGGCTGCCAGCCTTTGGACCTTATCTAACTCAGCTTTGTTTTTCCCTACTGCGGCTCTGTGCCACCATACGATGGCCCCATGTAGGATTCTTGGCACGATTATTGCCCTATATATCCATAGTGCCATCGCTGGTTTCATGCCCCAGGTTCTGCCGATTACACTTTTACACTGCATCATTGCCATCTTTGCCTTCGAGCAGGTGTTACTAATATGGGTTCCAAAATTAAGCTTGCTATCCAGTGTCACTCCTAGATATTTGACTTCCTTAACTGTTTCCAGCTCTTGGCCGTCCAGTGTCACTGCTGCAGCGCGCCCTATCTTTCTTTTCTTCGTAAAAAGTACTAGTTTGGTTTTTTCAGGGTTAAGGTTCAGACCTTTGCTCCTACACCACCCTAGGGCTTCCTTTAGGCCCCTGTTCATGATTTGAATCATGACGCTGAGGACTTTGCCTGAAACCAGGAGCACGCCATCATCAGAGTACACCTGTGTGTATATATGCATCCTGTTTATCTTGTTAACTAGTTCGTCTATAAGCAGGCACCACAGCAATGGCGACAGGCACCCCCCCTGGGGGAATCCTCTTTTCGCCACCACCGTGCGTGTTGTTCCTGCTATCTCTGTGCGTATCAGTCGGTGTCTCAGCATGTTTTTTACCCATTTTGATACGTCACTGTCTATTCCTTCGCGGCTAAGGGTAGCCTCTATTGAGTCCGGGGTCGCTCTGTCAATTGCACCCTCCACGTCAAAGAAGCAGCCCATTGCGTATTCTGCGTTACTAACTGATCTTTGTACTCTTATCACCAGGTTGTGGAGGGCCGTTTCGGTGGATTTGCCCTCCATGTATGCATGTTGATTCTGGTGTAGTGGAGATCCGCTTTTCTCAATTTGTTCTCTGATTATTCTGTCTAGAATTTTCTCTAGTGTCTTTAGAAGGAATGAGGAGAGGCTGATGCATCGGAAGGCTTTGGCTTCCTGGTAGGATGCCCTGCCAGGTTTTGGAATGATTACTGCCTTCACCTCCCTCCATTTGCTCGGTATATGCTTAGTACTGATGCTGCCGTTGTACAGGGCCAGCAGGTCCTTACTTATATACTTAATAGCTGTTTGTAGCATTTTCGGGAAGATTTCATCCGGTCCCCCTGCCTTGTATGGCTGAAAGGATCGAATGCTCCACAGTAATAGCTCCTCAGTGATGATTATCTTTGGTTCCCGGTCCACTGTGGGACCGGGGGGGATTAGTATATCATCATCTTTGTATTCTTCACTATCTGGGAAGTGTGTTTTCGTCATAACTTCCAGTATCTTTTCCGGATCCGTTATTAGTTCTTCTCCGTTCTTAATACTTTCTAGCCTACGCGTGTTGGCCTTGGAGAACGTTTTTACCAGTCGCGCCGCTTCAGGGTATCTTTCAACTCCTGCGCAGAACGCCTTCCAGTTATTCTTGTTCTCCCTTCTACATTCTTTCTTATATAGGTTTCTTTCTTCTCTGTATATTTGCCAGCTCCCATCGTCGTCCTTCTTTAAGGCCTTGTTGAGAGCCCGCCTTGTCTTTTTCCTCTGTTTCCCCAGTGCTTTTGTCCACCAGGGTTGTCCTCTATCTGGTCTTATCTCTCTTAGGGAACATGCCTTGTGATAGGCATCCCTTAGAGCTTCGTCCAGTCTGTTGGCTTCCTTTTCTATTTCCAAAGCGTCTACTAGGGGAGTGTCTCTTCCTGGGACCCACTTCTCCAGATGGTGCTGGTACGTGTCCCAGTTTGTTTTCCTCGCATTTCTTATTAGAATCTTTTCAGTCTTGGCCTCCAGACTGAAGGTGATACGTCTATGGTCTGACATAGAGTCACTTTCGTCCGTTTTCCAGTCCCTAATATGTCGGCTTATCCTATCTGTAGCGATAGTGATGTCCAACACTTCTCGTCTTGACCTGGTGACGAATGTGGGCGTGTTGCCCACGTTCAATATCTCCAGGCCTGTTTCGCTTATGAATTCTAAAAGTAAGTCACCCTTTTTATTACAGTTAGTGCTACCCCACACCACATGATGTGCGTTGGCATCGCACCCTAAAATAATAGGAATATTCTTACCTTGGTATTTCCTTACAGTTTCTTCCATTTCTCGGGATGGCGGCTCAAAGTCCCCCTCGCTGGGCAGGTATGCGGAGACTAGGAGCACCCTTTCTTCTTTCCCTGCACCTGTCTGTATTGTTACTACAACACTTGCGAGGTCGCTGTAACAATCTGCTTTTATTAGTCCTAGTGTTCTTGCTCTGCTGCTGGCATATATACATGCTCTTGGGGTTAACTCACCATCCTCATGGTATATGATGTTCCTCCCCATAGAGCCGAGCCCTGCCACACGTCCGTTTAAGACGTATGGCTCTTGCAGCAGGGCTATGTCTATTGTCTCTTCCACTAAGTATCTGCGAAGCTCCGTCATGGCTTCAATACAGTGATGAAGATTCACTTGAACTATCTTTATTTTTTGTGTGTGTATTTGTGGTGTGTTTCTGTTTGTGTTCATATGGCAGTGTATGAGTGTGTGTTTGTTTGTGTGTTAGTGTCCCTGTCCCCTCCCTATTTGGGCTCCGCCTCCGGTATCGACCCCCCGCACCAGTGCGGCTGCAACTTTGCAACGCTCGGTGGGGGTGTCCGGTCCTTCGGCTTCGTCGTTACAGGGGGAGGGTCTGTCGTGTGATGCTGTGGGGGCGGGTCCAAAAGGCAGGGCCTCCGAGTCTCAGTGGTGCCCTCCTTCGGGGTGCCTGACTGATTGTCGCCCCCCCCGCCTATGGGCCGTTCCTTCTTTGTGTAATGCGCTTGTTGTGTGCTGTTCAGGTGTGAGCCTCCCTGCACCGTCTTGCTCCCTTCCGCCTGGCTTCCCATAGTGGCTCCAGGCTGGTTGGTCGACCGGTTCACGGCAGGCTCCCCACCCCGCGTCTTTGAGTCGTGTACTGGGCATCCTTTGCAGGTGCACTTCCCCTCGGTCTGTGCTGGGCTCTTCCCGATAGTGCGGGCGTGCACTATTGTGGCCTGGTAGTGAAGAGCTACCCCGCCCGCTGCTTCCACCTCCTGGGGGACACCCACTACCAGTCTTACCCCTAGGGGTAACACCTCCCTGCGGACGAGTGTCCACTCTGGCATCCGTAGCTCTTCCCTATACTCATTTTGGACCTTGATGAACTCCAATGGGTCCACCAGTAGGTCCTCCGTGCTGCCCGGGAGCCAGACTGACATCCGGTGTCTCTCGAGCCTTTTGACTTTTAGAGGAATGCCCTCCCGGTCGCCGAGGCCACAGTTCAGCAACCATGTCATTGACTCCTCGGTAGCTGCTGTCACGAGGAAGTACCCCTCAGCAACTAGGCCCGAGGCGTCAAATGCCAGGTTGCGGCCTCGTACGCCGCTCTTGATGGCAGCCCCTATCTCCTTCGTGAGCTTGCTCCTAATCACGGCAGCCGTAGCTTCGTCCACCGCCGCCCTGTCCACCCGCTCGATTACCACAGCGAAGTCCGGATTCTGGGCAGTTGCCAGACTCCAGCCTCCCGGCTCGTTGCGGGTGCCCGGGCTCTGTCTGTGTCGCTTCGGTGGACGCTGCTGCGTCCGCTCCTCCGGATCAGTGCCCTGTCTTTTTATTTTCTGTGCCCTCGGACCTGCCTTCCCCACTGGTTTCGTCGCCACACTGGTTGAGGCGCTTACGGGTACGGTCTGGTTCGTGGCTTGCTCTAACTCTCTGCGCCTTCGAGCTTGGGTCCTCCTCCATCGAGATCGAGGGATCCACTCGCCATCGCAGTTCTTGTTGTCACTTTCCCCAATGCTCATTTGTGTCAGGCCTTCCCCGAGTGTCTCCGAGAGAGACCTTCCGGGACGCACCTGTCCGCATGGGTTCTTTTTGGTACTTGTTTTAAAAGTCAGCGCTGATTCGCCCCCCCAGAATACGAGGGGCAGCCTGGGCCACTAGATGGATGGCCCAGGGAGGGATTCTCCGGCATTGCCGGTACCCTCCTGGGGTAGTTCTATTCTATCCACGCTTTCCATTTTGGTTTGGTTTTTTTTTTTTTTTTTTTTTTCCGGGGCTGCCGGGTTGCTGGGTAAGGATGTGGTATGGTGGATTGGATGGGGAGGGGGAGAGATGGAAAAACATTTGGGATTGGAAGGGAGGGTGTGTTGGATAGAGAGGGGAAGGGTTTGGGCGGGGGATAGAATTTTCGACTAGAGGTTTTAGTTACGTCTGCTTCTTAGGGAATCAGACCAATAACAGGCGGCAACCACGTGAAGGATAACTCTCTAGTCCTGCCATGGGGATCTACACGACTTGCGCTCTCCCCCATGACCGTCCGCCAGACTCAGCACTGGACAGATGCTGAGAAGAGGGGTAATACAATCTCGGGTACAATTCCCGTAGATTGGACCGCCCCCGCTACTTAAAATACTTAAATACATACTTAATAAACAACGAAAACACCCAGACACGAGACAATTTAGAAAAACAATAATTATTGTTTTCTAAAGTTTACGCGAACACTACACATTGAAATGAAACAACTTTTACGGATCTACTCGTGTTTATTTTACACATTACTTATTTAATGTTTATCTTGACGTTTCGAACCCTTTTGCAGGGTCCGTGGTCACAGAGAAACTGAGGTGTTAGTCGTCTCATAATTAGTTGGTAGCTTGTATACCCTCATTTAAATTTAATAAGGTGCGTTCCGTTTTACGCAGGAAGAGCTTACAGTATCTTTTGGTCTGGCAGTATTTTGTCGGGGCTGGGATTTAATATTTAGTATGATGGGATCCCATCATACAAAATATTAAATCCTAGCCCCGACCCAGCACGGACCCTGCAAAGGGTTCGAAACGTCAGGATAAACATTAAATAAGTAATGTGTAAAATAAACGCGAGTAGATCCGTAAAAGTTGTTTAATTTCTAAATTGACCCGACCGCCGGAGATCGAACCCGGGCCCTCAGAGATGGCGACACCATGAAAACCGGTGTACAAACCACTCGACCAATGAGGTCGTCAAATTAACTAAAACCATCTCTTTACCACTTTTGTAGTCTCGTCGTGAAACAACCGATCTTAAATGTAGGGTGGTACCTCTGGATCAAAGATTCCTATTAGGAGGCATATATTGGCGTACTCAGTTTATTCGGTGGTTGATTGTAAGTCCACCTGGCTAGCTACCATCATCACAATATCTAAATCTGTATCCATAACATGTTCGTAAAATTGTTGTGTTCCAACATTTATGGGCCGTTTACACGTATTAAGTGACGAAGTAATTAACAAAATTTTAACAAAATTAACTTAATTCTTGCGTGTAAACAGTCACTTAAAAGCTCTTTGGTCACAAGTGGTAAGTAAACGATTTAGTGATCAAGTTAACAAGTAGAATAGAATCGAGTCTATTTTTTGAGTAAGTAACCGCCCCTCGAGATAAGATAACCAGTATCTCAGTAGCTAAGGATTCCGGGTGAAGAACGATTGTACCTTACCTTATGCCTTATCTTAGGCGAAGAAATAATATTGATTGTTATAATACGCACAAATACAAAATAAATCCAATCGAATCGAGATAACGTTATTTAATATGTATATTTGAAACAAACGATTATTGTAAATATTACGTAGCTGTATACTGATATGATTCATTAAGAATTACAACTAAGATAATTAGGATTGTAGAAAAGGGGAATTACTGCTCCCATATAAAATCTTCGCTGCAATTTTCCCTTTTGATATAGGTATTATTTTATTATATAAGTATGGTTTATATTAATAAGCTTTATGTTTCTGTTAGTAAGGGGAGAAAAATTCCAATTGTTTTCAAAGGAAAACATGCTTTTGTCCATGATCGTGTTTTTTCAGCAAATATTTTAGCTATAGTCTATGTTATGTGATAAATAATAAACACTTTCACTTTCTTTATTATCATTTATCAAGATATACAGTTAAGAACGATGCAACAGTGTCCCTGTAATAGTTGTGTGTAATTGTGATTCATAATTAAGTTTATAAATATACTAGCAGTTTGCCCGCGACTTCGTTCACGTAAATTTCGTATTATTACGTACAAAAATAAATATTAACTACGTTTCCCAAATCAAAAAATAGAATCATTATAGAGACTGTTTCTTTTGGATATTCCGCATAACAAAACACGGCGGTTATGTGGGACTTCCACTCCCCCAAGATGGTTTCAGGAGGAGAAAGGGGGGGGGGGGGAAGGCTACCCAAAACTAATGATGGATCACATCGATCATCATCATCATCATCATCAGCTCATTTTTGTCCCCACTGCTGGAGCACGAGCCTTCCCTATGGATCGATAGGGAGAACGGGCCATAAACCACCACGCGGGCCCAGTGCGGATTGGTGGTTATAAACGACTGCTAATGCAGCCGGGACCAACGGCTTTACGTGCCTTCCGAAGCACGGAGGAGTTCGAGATGATAAATTTTTGGTCACCCATCCAATGACCAGCCTTTGTGAAAGTTGCTTAACCTCAGCACTCGCAGACCGGGCGCATTAACCACTGCGCCATCGAGCTCACATCAAATCACATCACATCCAATAATCTTTAACTCTTCCCAAAATTACCCATCACATAGCGATGCCCAGATAAGACCTTTCTTTACTACACTGGCTAGCGAGAGATCAGAGCCAATCACCGTCGTTAGGGTGCGGCGGCGTTACTGTTCCCAAGTCGTGCACTCTTGCAGGCAATATTGAGCAGTATCTGTGGCAGTATCTTCCGGTATAATAGAGGCACAATGGGCTTGGCCTTCTCTAAGCGATCTAATGCAGGTACTTCAAAAAACATCCGTGTCCTGACAGTGCCTGCACCAGACGAAATGTTAAGAGTTGCTACTTACATTTTCCACATATTTTAGTATTTTCTATTACTTACTTAAATAATTCATATTAGAAAGCTTCTCTATTATCAATGTTTAATGTTTCTTGTTTGGTAAAAAAACTATGATAGCATTCGGGTTAAGCCAAAATAGCTGTTCGAGGGAAATGCACCCTTTTCTCAATTCGTTACCGTTACGTTATTTTTGTCGTGTTCGAAAAGAAATTTAAAGTTTATGTTGCAACTAGGGACGAATGGAAACGAGGGCCACTGTCTCCGGAAAAAGTCAGCCTAATCTGGTACACCGACGGATCAAAAATGAAGTCGGGCACAGGGCCAGGCGTCTATAATAACGACTTCAAGCATAGTCAAAGCATGGCAAAATTTGCTACTGTTTACCAAGCAGAAACTTTCGCAATTCACCTATGCGCAAAGCAGAATATAGAGTTAGCTATTAAAAAGCGCAATATATTCATCCTGAGTGACAGCCAAGCCGCGCTCAAGTCACTCATATCGCCCCGAATAAACTCTGGCCTTGTTCTGGAAACCACAAAAGCTCTAAACAAGCTAGGTGGGCATAACAAGGTGCGATTGATCTGGGTCCCAGGCCATATGGGAATCCACGGCAACGAGATGGCGGATGCACTTGCCAGCGACCCAGCTTATTGGTCCTGAGCCGTTCGTGGCACTTGCTCAAAGTACCATCAACAAGGCCTTAACCTTTTCACCGCCAAACTATCCTGCACGCGATGTCCCGCTGTACGCCAACGTATAAATGTATTTTAATAAAGTAGGTACAAAGAAGAACTTCTATAGAAATGCTGGCGTGGACGGCATGAAAATCTCGAACTTCTATAGAAGTTGTTGGCGGTAAAAAGGTTAAAAGATTACATCAAAAACAGGCACGGCATCGAATGGAAAGAGCAGCCGGGTATGAAACACTCCAAAGCCTTCCTAGGCGAAAACGCCTTAGGACGGAGTAAGTTCATATGCGGAGGCAGCAGAAGGCAGGCCCGATTAATCATCGGTGCCTTGACAGGGCACTATGCCACAAAACAAATGCTTCACAGAATGCACCTTTCAACAAATAGTTTGTGTAGGGCATGTGGAGAGCAAACCGAGTCAATGCAGCACCTACTGTGTGACTGCGACTCTCTGGCTAGGAAAAGAATGGGACTCCTGGGGTCGGCCTTTCCGAAACCGGAGGACTTCAGGCTCTTCGCTGTTAAAGACTTTGCCAGACTTATGGCATCTATCTTTACAGAGGAGGAAGAGCGAAAGGATGGGGTTGCACAAAAGATCCCAATGGGTCGAAGTGTTACTGGGAGGTGAAAACCTCGGCAGGCCCCATTAAGATAAGATAAGATACGTTATTTTTTAATTTAAAAATAGAAAAAAAAGATCTCATTAAGAATATGCGCTGATCAGCTGATGATGGTGCTGATGATGTTAGAATGATCGCTACGATTAAATTGTCTCGCAAAGCTTTTTTTAATAGTCATGTGCCATTACTTACACATATTAATAATTAGCACTATAATATACTATTCCACTGCTTGGCAAAGTCCTGTATCATTGAAATCAAGGCATCGCTACAACTGATAGGTATTGGCTTAAGGCAACGCATTGTGGCGGGGATCTTGATTTTTCCCAACAATTACAAAACATATATTATGAAAGTGATATTTGATGACATAATTTTTTATTTAATTGACTTTATTTTGCTAGTTGCAGAAACACAATTTGTTAACTTCTATAAGAGAGACAAAAATATCAAAGTAACCTCTTTTAAAACATAGATTTGCATTTTACAGGCAAACCAGACCGATTTAAGCATCTAAATTTTCTTAGTAGATTAGTTTTAACACACACTTCAATATGCTAGTTCATTTTTTTTTAAATAATTTGTAGTTTTAATTGGAAGGAAAAAAAAACAGTTTTTCTTATGGTACGGAGCGCAAACGCTCCGTACAGATTAATTGTTTAGCGGTGCGTCGCCTTAATCATAAAGTTTCCGAAATGCGGGTTAGTGATCACCAACGGAACTACGCTGCCGAAAATCAGCAACACACATTGCCGACCTAGAAACTGAGCCCAAGAGATCTAGATGATACTTGGCCTCCGACGATATAGGTAATGGAATATATTGCGTCTATAAGATGTAGGTGAGATGTAGGTGTGCTTCGTGGAATACTTTAGGTGTGCTTCGTCTGGGTGGGCTTCGTTTGGATGTGCTTCGTGGAATACCTCGATGTTCCATACCTACTATGTAACTACTTTGCGAGCCAATCTATTGTCCAAGTAAGAACAGCAATCGCCTCTGCGGTTTACTGGCTATACAACCCGAGCTAGAGGTCTCTGTTTCGATTTAAGGTAGGGCTTGTTTTAAATGTGTAAGGCTAGTTACAACAATCTTATCCAAATATGTCTTCAACACATCAATGTATTACCTAGCGAAACCTTTTTTTTTCTTTTTTCTTTTTTGCTGTTGATCTCAAGGGGATCTTAGAGTAAAAAGCGGACTGTATTTCAATAGATATAATATTATTAGGTACAAGCAATTCGTGAGTCCGTACAAAAGTAAAATCGGCCGGTGCCTAAGCTGTAGCTAAGTGCGGCGGTGTGCGGCGGGCCAGGGGTCCGAACCTGTTGCCACCGCCCGCCGCTACGCCGTCGTGTCGCTGAGAGCGGCCAAACGCCACTCGCGCGCCGACATGCTCCCCGGGTTGAAGTGGGAAGCGAAGAGAAGACTTCAAAGTGACGGAAGTGGGCAGAAGCAGTTGAAGGCTCGCCGAATTGTCCCCTTCTTCGTCTTGACCTCAGCCACCCGCGTGACGCCGTCCACATCAGGATACGTCTTCGTCACTCGCCCTAAGCACCACAGCAGCGGTGGCGTAGTCCGATCTTTGACGAGGACGTGTGACCCCGCTTTGAGCTCGCCTGTGGATGAGTACCATTTCGACTTGTTCTGCAGCAGAGAAATATACTCGTTAGTGAATCGTCTCCAGAAGTGCTGCGCAATGTACTGCGTTCTTCTCCATCTTTCCAGGCGGGAGATGTTGACGTTGATCACCTGCGGGTTTGGTACGGATAAAAGTGGTCGTCCAATTAAGAAGTGAGCGGGAGTGAGTGCCGAAAAATCATTAGGATCTGAAGAGAGAGGAGTGAGAGGGCGAGAGTTGAGTACTGCCTCTATTTGATTTAAGCAAGTAGTCATCTCCTCGTAGGTAAGATGAGTGAGATGAAGAAGTCTTTTAAGATGGTGCTTACAGGATTTAACATTGCAAATTTTATTAATTTTATTAATTGCATTCTTTGAACATCTACTTAAAGATAAGATATGATAAGGATCTTAATAAGAACATAGAGAGATACGTCATACCTTTTTTTTTCTTTTTTGCCAATTTTATTATTTTCCTCTTTGAACATCTGCTTAAAGATAAGATAAGATCATTTCCCTCTTTGAACATCTACTTAAAGATAAGATATGATAAGGATCTTTTTTTATCTTTAAGTAGATGTTCAAAGAGGAAAATAATAAAATTTGCAAAAAAGAAAAAAGAAAAAAAAAGGTATCACGTATCTCTCTATGTTCTTATTTTTGATTTATTTCGCTATATTTCCAAAACTAAGCGACCAAATTAGACGTTGTCAAGGGCTTTTATCGCCATGAAATTCCTCGGGTGATGAAACTATTTATTTTTGTAAATATTATTATATTGTGGCTAATAAGTACACTTAACAATCACCTTAAAAAATAAAATGAATTTTTAACATGAAAAACGATATTGTGGCTTAAATATAAAAGCTTAGGTATATCGTGCCGCTGATTTTTTTGATCTAAAATGAATAATTTTTTTTTTGTACATTACTGTCATGTATAAGTACCTACTCAACCGTTTGGTCAGCGCATAAAGCAGCCAAGCTGCGCTTCTTTTTTCAGACTTCATTTAGAAATTTTAAAATTTGGAAGTGTAATTGTTTATCAAATTAAAATATAGTTTTTATGCACCCTGAAGGTCCATTTAAAATATTGGTTAAATAATTTTTGAATTCGGATCAGTACTTTTGGTGATTACCTCCCAATTTCAAATTTACAAATTTATATGGAAAAAGGGGACGGGAGAGCCGCAACTTAACCGTGCTGGCCCCTTACGAGTACCCTTGGTATTCCTAGCTTCCATGGGCTGCAGCTTGTAGTAGCCGCCAGCTGTCCATCACGCAGGTTTTATGCTCGTTTGCCGGCTCAGTGACAAACTTAAAAGATCTTAAGTCATCGTAGAAGTTTGTTTTACTGTTGTGATAAAAGGTGTTTCATTTATTTTTATTTTATTTTATTTGGAAAACCAACAGCTTTATGAAATTTAATACAATAATGTTATAAACATTGATAGCCAATAAGAGGTCTTCGCTTTTACAAAACAATGTAGATCTAATTTTTAGTGAGAACATTAACAAACCTAACCTAGTACTTAGAACAATATAAACACACAGCAACATGTGATGCGCTACAGTCATTTAAAAACATACTCAAATAATAAGACGGAGAAGTTCTTGTTAAGTTTCTTGGTTTCTTTTCTGTATACAAGTCCTCCTAGAGACTTGCAAACCGATGGCGTGGAGACTTTGACTTTTAATATAAGAGAGTCATAATTTCTATTGTGACGTCACATCAAAATAAACAAGTCACAGCCCTAGTGGTTTAGAAACCCTTGTGTATTTAGTGGTCGCCCAGTGGTCGAAATTCGACCGTTATTTTATTTAGGCTGCACGGATTGTATCAGAATTTGCTAATTTTTGATGACACTATGTATAATCATTTAACCGATTAGAATTCAGTGTGACGGATATAAAACTTAATCATTTGACAGAGCATTGCGAATGTCTAGTGGCCGCAATATTATGATAATACGTACCTTACGTGTGCAATACTAATAAAAACAAATAACATATTATAATCTAGGTTTCAGGGAAATACCGATAGCTGCTTCAGACACTATAAGGGACACGATTCATATTTTATTGAGCGCATTAGTTGGGAGCACCTCGTTCGAGCCAGTCATAAATTGTGATGTTTTATTTTTTGTATTCTCATTACTCAGTAATGTTTGTGGTTTTTGCAATCGTTTTTGTGAGCATTGTGGGTGGTATGTATTTCTTAGTTTTTTGGAACAAAGGTTCCGGGTCGATTCCCAGCGGGGATTCATAGAATTTCAGTATTTAAAGATAGCCAAGATAGTGATCTTTGTTGGGTTTTCTGTTTTTTGTTTTTTGTTGTGACGTCACCGATTAGGCCCCTCCAGAATACCAGCGTTGCAGCGGCCTCATGCCGTTGTAGCATGTGCTGAGGCTGGGGCCTAGTTGGCCACACTTTGTCTCCTGTTTTTGTTTTTTTATTGTGAAAGCACATTTTTTTCAATATACCAGATGTTACAAAAACGCCCGTAAAGCCGAAAGAGGGTTAAGTGGTGCCTTATAACAATTCCATTTACAATATTTGAGAACCGTACTACCACTGTATGACTTAACGCCAAAAAAAATAAAACCATTATTTTTTTCATTGATGTGCAAACCCTATTTCAGTAAAATTAAAGAGTAAACTACGCAGAATGTTTATGTACATTTTTACCTAATTCGTGAAACGATAAAGAGACATACTAACAAAATGTACAGAATTCGATTAGATAGATATTACAAGTCGAGTTTTGGAAGATTTTAAAAGACCTAACCTAACGAAGAAACCTAAACTAACAACACTTACTTTTTCGTAATGAACGTCAAATTTACAGGAACGGCTCAAAGTGAGATCCGCCTTGCTCAATGTACAACCTCGCTCGTCGGGATATGGCTTGTGTGGCATTTCGCACCATCGTCGGTGTTATTGACGCAAACACCGATCTTACATCGCGAACACGATTTAAATTGCTATCTTCATGGCCTACGCATAACATCATATCGTAATATTCTGAGTTAGAAAACATCGTCATTTTGGAAAAAAAATGGAAAAAAACTCGAAACAATTGTAGAATATCGACAAGAATATTTGAAATTGACAACATAATTTTTTTCCGTCTTGACGTTTTTGAAGCCAGTACTTAAGCATAATGACATCATAGACTATCGATTCTTTGTGGATAAAAACCAGAAAAACCATTAAAGTTGACAATTATTAAAATTGGTAGGTAGGCCTCTCTATTAAATAATCTATGCTAACTCCGGTTGCCTGACATGATATGCTTACTAGGGTTGACAATATGTTTGGCTTTGATAAGTTATTATATTTTTGCGGGGTATTTTGTAACACCGTGTGTATTTTATTTTTTGTAAATGTAATTAGTTTTGTTGTACAACAGTGCGCCAATAAATGTATTTCTTCTTCTTTCTATTTGTCTAAGAAGGAAAGGAGGTCATTAATTTTGGGCTTAAAAGTCAAAGTGGCGGCCAGTAAAAAAAAGGAGTTATTATTATTGGGGGAGGCAGATCGAGTATTTTTTACTATTTGAACATATTTCTACTAACATTCCTTCTCCTAATAATTGAAGTAGAAAAATCTGATTTTTAAACATTTTACTAATAAAAATATTTCATACTATGAAGTCGTTACGATTTTATTATATTGCCCTAGACACTAAACTAGAAACTAAAAAATATTAAACAATTCGATAAAGTCGTTCTCAAGTTAAAGCGCGCGCGTCTAAGGTAAATAGGGATTTTTATGTAAGTCGTAATTATTTTGTGATGTAATCCATCTCTTTATGTATGTTATTATATAGCTAGCTTTGTTGATGTTAATAAAAGACTGAACTGCAAAATATTCCTTTATTTAGCTCTTGAAAACCCATCTACAACCTACTTCATTACTTTTTACGCCAATACAATGAATATATTTTTAATTAACTAAATATAAAAAAAATAATATATTTACTTCAATTATCAGAACTAGGACTAGTTGTTGAGGTTTACTGTCATAGTAAAAAACGTTCGGAATTACTCTCCCAACAATAATAACCCATTTTTTTTCGTTGGCCGGCACTTTGACTTTTGGTTCCAGACTTGTATGAAACGTGAATGACCTCCTTTAAAGAAAAGATTATATGAGCTCGAGATATTTTTTATTTGGTCATCCATCTGGTGACCAGATTACAAGTTGTTTGACTTGGAAGATCGCGACTCGAATCATCTATTGACCAGCTCATTTTTTATGTCCCCACTGCTGGGGCACGAGCCTTCCCTATGGATGGATAGGGAGAACGGGCATAAACCACCACGCGGGCCCAGTGCGGATGGATGGCGGTGGTTAACGACTGCTAATGCAGCTGAGACCAAACGGCTGTTTGTGCCTTCCATAGCGCGCAGAAGCATAATGTGATACATTTTTGATCACCCATCCGAGGACCGGCCTTTGAAAAAGTTGCTTGCTTGCTTTCATACCACTGACCTAAATGCGGTAACCGCTGAATATAAGCCGCCAATAATCTCAGGTTGTCGTCAGACTAAAAATAATAGGTTTTTTTTACAGCAAATGGTCTTCAGCTTGTATCGATATTAGAATGGAGTGGCAGCAAGTCAATGCGGAAGGAGCTCCTAAAGAACCCCGTGAAACTAGTCATAGTCCAGCACACGGTCACACGCGAGTGCAATACCGACGACGATTGCGTGGAATTACTCAAAAACATTCGGAAATGGCAAATCTCGTCGGGATACGATGACATTAGCTACAAGTAAGTACAACGAACTTTACTATTATAACTTATTGTAGGTACTTTTAGAATGTTCCGAAAAAATATGTAGGTAATAATAGGTTTCCGAATTTCGATGTGGCATCATCGGCCCCTCGTGGCTTCATAATAAACATAATTATAAGGAGATCGGGAGTAACCCGCTGTAACATTCAGCTACGTCATAGTCAATGTAAATTCAAGGGTCAGATTGAGTGTCCAAGGTTTTACATACACGGGCTGCTCCTCGCCGCAGGATACTGAAACCACTGAAGCACTGGGGTGTTTAGTCCACCCCAGGTTCAGAAGAGAGATTAAATAAAAGAGTGTAAACTGTTAACAAACAATTTATTCCCAGGGGTGGGTTACGTCGGTCGCTTACAATTCAGTGGTGTCGCTCGGATTTATAAGGGGACTTAGCTTCTAGCGGGTAAGGGGTACGCGAGCGCAGGTCGGCGCCTAGGTCAGCCTAGACCCGGGACGTAGTCTGCGCCGGTGGTATCTGGATCCCGGTGTTGCCGGATCCGCCGCTGTTCTGCCCCGGTGGTGTAGACAGGAGTGCGCGCTGTGGTCTACCTGCCGTCTGGCCACAAAAGACGGTAGATGGTGTGCGGGGGTAGCTCTGCCCCGTAGATGGAGGTGTCGGGTAGCTTCTGCTGCTAGTGATCAAAATACACGGACCGCTTGATCAGTCGTAGTGAAGCTGCCATTTCACCGAGCAGTTCCATGTATGTTTGTAAATAGAAGACAGTAGTTCACTATGCAGTTGCAGCTTGAAGCAGTCCATCCTGAAAGCTTCAAGTTGCCTGTGTATTGCCGCCCTAAGCCATGGTGGCGTTAAGGCGACACTTGGAAAAAATACATCAACTTTCTTTAAAAGTTGTAAGAGTATGACAAGACCAACGAATCTGAAATTTTGATATATATTAGATAACTTCATGCCTTTGTCTTTAAAACCTGATTGTGCAATTTTGACTCGATCGTAATTCTTTACGAAAACACATCTACAAAATCATTAATGCTATATAATTACTTAGGTAATATGTTTTGAAATCACTCAAATATATTGATAACATCATTATTCTTAATTTGATTGCTGCATATTTTGATAACTCAAACCAATAACTTTTTAAAAATACTTTTTAGATTTTTTTTCGATTGCGGTCTCAATTGTCGCAGGCGCTACGTGTTTTCGACAGCGCCCGTAAGGTTCAGCCTTTTTGAACATTCTCAAATCGAGGTGGCGTCTTAAGCATCAGTTAGCCGATCGTATAGATGCTCGAGTTGAATACAAGGAATCGCGGCTTAATCCCCATAGCTTCGTTAGACTATAGCGTATAGTCAAAAGCTAACATAACTGATGATTGGTTAAGTTTCAAAATATGAAATCAAAACTTTTTAAACGCATATCGAAAAACCTTCAAGTGTCTACTAGTACCTGCAGACTTTGAGTGTAGTTATGAAAATACCGACTTACACTATTGTAACTTCATTTTGAAATCTAGTAAACATCATCTACTTTTGCTGTTGACTGTACTACGACGTGAACCCATACCTAGAAACAACCCATTAACTTTGTGTAAGGGTTAACAAAATGTTTGTTTGTGATGTTTTAACCGCCTCTGTGGTCTAGTGGCTAAGACCTACGGTTTTAGACCCAGGGTTCGATTCCCAGCGGGGGGTACATGTTTGTGTACTCGGTTTGGTTGGTAGGGCTTGTTAGTCCGCCTGGCTAGCTACCACCACCTTATCTAAATATGTCGCCATAACATCAATGTTTGTAGCATTGTTGTGTTCCGGCAGCTAGAGGTAAGATAGCCAGTGCCTCACTAGTTGAGGATTCCGGGTGAAGTGCGCTTCCATCATTGGCCTTCTCATCACTCAACATCAGGTGAGATCAAAGCACTGTATAGTTTACCCGTAAAATATTTAAAAAAAAATGACAAAACTATTATTAGTTTATTAATAGTGCATTAATACAAATAAAAAGAAATATATATAAACCTATAATTATATGATGATATAAGAGTTGAAATGAATTCTCCAAAATATAAATCACACACTGTTTTATTTGTAACAAAGGTAAATTAAAAAAAGTCGTATTTACTATGATTGGTTAGATTTTGATGGATTAGCCGTGCAAGAAGCCGTTACAAGAACGACTATTTATAACGAGTATATACGGTGTTACCCGCTCTAAAAATAGGACTCACCACCAGCTTAATAAGACCCCGCTGCTGGGGCACGAACCTTACCTATGGATGGATAGGGAGAACGGGCCAAAACGCGGGCCCCGTGCGGATTGGTGGTTGTTAACGACTGCTTATTCAGCCGGGACCAACAGCTTTACGTGCCTTCCGAAACAAGCATGAGGCTCGAGATGCTCAAGATACATTTTTGGTCTCCCATCCGATGACCGGCCTTTTCAAAATTGCAAACCGGGCGCGTTAACCACTTCGAACTTCTCATAAAATGTTAAAATATAACTACAACATTCTATATCCCCTAAGTCAAATTAAATTATTATGAAAATAATAAAATAAAAAAGAACAAACACAATAAATATTTTGATAAATAGCAAACTAAAGTGATCGTTCGTTAATATATTATTTATTATAACGTTACATTTAGCTCAATGTTTTCGTCGTTAGATTAAGTTCTCATGTAAGTGACTAATAATAATCTTAACGAGAGTACATTTATTTGAACTGAAGTACCTATGAAAACAAATTGCCATTGAAACAAATTGGTTTGTTCGTATTGGAATATTTTTTTGACAGTGTCAAATAAATAGATGTCGCTTGACATGCCAATTTATAAAACCTATCTAACATATCCATTTTGATATAAATCGCAATGTATTCTGTTGATATGTCTAAAAAGTATTTTTTTAATTTTGCTACAAAAGTTGGCAAGCTTATTGAGCAGAAACTATATTTTTTCCACAAAAAAGCGTACGCTTGACCTATATCACCTAACGGTAAGTGTCGATAGGGCCGAAGGTAGTACAATTTACCCAGAACCCTCAACCACTGAGGATTTGGCTATCATATAACTGTAGGAAGAAACACAACAATATTAACATTGTCCGTGGTCACAGGGAGACTGAGGTCCCTGTGACCACGGACCCTGCAAAGGGATCGAAACGTCAGGATAAACATTAACCAAAGTGATGTGTAAATTAAACGCGAGTAGTTGTTCGCATAAACTTTAGAAAACAATATTATTGTTATGATGGCAGACTTTAATAAATTTTCCGGAAAAATAAATAGAACGGACCTCTTAAGTGCTAAACGGTTTTTCGGAATTAGCATGGATGGGGTTATTTTTTGCGAATGAATTTCCCAAAGGCCTCTTCGCACTGGGCGCACTCGTACTGTAATTAACTCAACCCAGCAGTTATTCGGCGGTGCCGGACGGTAGGGGTGGCACCGCCCAAAATAAAACTGAAAGATACTGTAGAACGGGTAGTTAACGAGCCCGGTCTGCGATTGCAAAGGTTAAGCAACTTCCGCAAAGACCGGTTATCGTAAAGATCAAAAATGTATCATATCTCTTCGGAAGATACGTAAAGCCGTCGGTCGCAGCTGCAATAAAAGTCGTTAACAACCACTAATCCGCTTTTGGTCCACGTGGTGGTTTATCTCTTTCAGGGTCAGAGGCATGTATATTCCCACCACATTTTGAACTTTATGGGATTGAGATAAGATTAAAAACCAAATGAAATATGTGGTCAAAAAATCAACCACCATGCCTCAAAGAGTTATGACTGTTCTCCCTATCCATCCATAGCGAAGGCTTGTGCCCCATCAGTGAGGACATAAAATGAGCTTTTGAACAGACTGTAGAGCAGTGAGTGGTTCTGACGTAAGAAGTGAGTACCAAAGTGGGATAGACATCCCACTTTGGTACTCTTTATATAATGCAACTGTTAAAAAGATCATAAGCCTCCATGTGTGAGTAATCCTACACACTGTAGATAGTTTTTGTTATTTACCGTCCGGAAAAGCTTGTTTGAGCAACCCTAGGCAGACGTAGCAGTGCGCTAGAAACTTTACAATGAATTTAGGACGACGACAGCGGTAGCTTTTTCCACTGTCTTTTTATTTGTGGCCCTGAATTATTTATCAAATTGTTAATTGAAAAACTTTGTGACACAATAATCACGGTTAATAATTTACTGCCACCGAAAATAACTTTGAAACTCGTCGATTCCAAGCGTCATTAATTATTCACCGAAAATTATTTCAAATCTGATTTTCCGTAGGAGAGAAATGATGCTTATCTATGTCGTTTGTAAGATCATTCATTAATCATAATTCTCAGTTGAATCTGTCGATACACGGAAGAGTTTGAGTTTGAAACAGTTGCTTATAGTATAGGGTAACGGGAGGACATTTTTGTCCTTTATCTTACTTAATGAAAAGTGACGTTAAAGCTGAAGATGGAATCGCGATCACCTGAAATTCACAACGACGATTGCCTGAGAGACTGGCAATTTTTTCTCGTAACTTTCGAAATAAAACTATGCTACTTACATTGCTGTTATTAGCAGTAAGTCAGTGGTTCTCAAAACAAACCTCAGTAACAACCAAATCGAGAATAATTTATCCCCACTGGCAATTGAAGTTGGGACCTGTCTGTTACATTTTTCAATTAGGTATAAAATATATGTTTAGGTGAGTAAGAAAGCAAAAAAGTGAGACTTATAACTGTCAAAGGCCTATTTAATTGAAATTAAGTCATCACTACAACTGAAGGGTATTGGCTTAATCACCACGCTTGCCAAATGCGGGTTGGTGGTCACAAACCTAAACTATGCATCGAATACACTTTGTCCGACCTGGGAATTGAACCCGAGACCTTCGGGTTTGGGCTGAGCGCTTTGCCACTCGGCCACTGAAGCGTTTAGGTAGTACAACATTTACACAATTTCAAGTTTTGTGTCAATGTTTTTATTATCTAAATTAACATCACACTAAAAAATTAATATTACAAAAAAGTACTAAGAAACTGTTGTTCATTCATTCTGTAAATGCTTGGAGATGCCTCCAACATTCAAATTGCTTTCGAAATGAGTTTTAGTTTCGATTCAATATTGACTATCGTGAACTTCTTCTCTACTCGTATTGAACACTTTTGTTATATAACGACTTAGTTGTTCTTAAACCAGACACAATAGAAATTCAATCGTTCTATGGCACTGTGGTTACATTGGGCGTCCAAGTATATAGATATCGCTATATCTCAATAATTTACCTATATCTTCGAATTTGGCGTTATTGTTGTTTCTTCGAAACCCATATCACTGCGATCTACAACGCCTACGCAAGTTTGAAACTCGTTACAATTATCTCAAATTTAATCTAAAAAAATAAAAATAAATCTGTCTTTGTGTAGATTTTTTAACTAAAATTCAAAAACACAATTATAACGTCAAATAATTTATTCGTTCATCCAGTTAGTCTGTGAAACAATTAATTAAGGTTTGTACTAACTTAAGAATGTAATATTCTCAAAACGTGCGCACAAATATGTGACCTGTTAAGGTAAATAACAACCTTCTGTTTATTAAAAAAAAACTTCAAACGTCTTTCAGAACAAATGAAAAAGCACCCCACTTAAAGCTAAAAAAGAATTAATCAGAGACCTATATTAACATAGATCACGCAAGTACACCTACTTCAAACGTTTCGAATGAGCCCATCTGTGCTCCTGGCCGCTCTGCTTATATTATTCAGTCCGCGATCAACATTTACCCAGGAAGAAATCACTGTCAAAACGCGAAAAATGCCTCATTGTTTTGTTAATTGTAAAAACACTTCATCTGTAAGTACCCAATAAGTAGAACACGGTGCCTTCCACCGGAAAGTAATTTTATGATACAAAAATTCGTAATAAATTTTTAAATGATTTATTTTGTTGAAATGAAACAACTTTTACGGATCTACTCGCGTTTATTTTACACATTACTTATTTAATGTTTATCCTGACGTTTCGAACCCTGTGACCGCGGACCCTGCAAAGGGTCCGTGGTCACAGGGATCCGTAAAAGTTGTTTTCTTTTCAATGTGTATTGTGTGTTCGCGTAAACTTTAGAAAACAATATATGATTTGTTTTGGTTTTATGACAGTTTGAGAAAAGCTGGATGTCGCATGTATGACAACATTGCGGCTTAACTTAGCTCTTTACATGTGGGTATATAGTGTATTGTGTCAACGGGCAATGAATATCAAACTATCGTTTCATATGTACTTCGCGTCACTTTTCAGTAAAATTTTCTAATTAGTCTATTCGATTCTAATCGCTTACGAAGTATGATGATTGGAAAGAAAATATAGTTTAAAAGTAATTCAAAATCTCTAATGCTACGGCCACACTATCGCGATAACGCGAAGATTTGCGTTGTCGCGACACGTCTGGTCAAACAATTCATCCTATCGCGAATCATCATCGCAAATACAAATGCACTTCACGCCGCTCGCTGTCGGTAAGTTGCCGCACATCAAAGGGTTTTATCGCGACAAAGTTCGTGCGGTTGTCTACACTTCCGCGCGCTTAGTTGACTGCGAGGCGCCGAGTGGTTTGAACGTGTTTCATAATTATTGTGATTTGTGTTAATTATGGATTGGAGTAATGAAAGAATGTTAGAATTAATAGTAAATAATGAATCTGAACCTTTTATTTCTATTCTTTACCCTTTTATTTTTTTTGTTCAAATAATAAAATTGCAGTAAATAATTACTTGCTGGTGACATGTAATATAGCGCAACCGCCTCTTCCATTTTTTTCCGCGAAATGAATTATCGCGACGTAGCAAAGTTTTTTTTGATGTGGCCAAGCACTTCTTCGTAGATCGTAGTTTTATCGTGACAATGCGAACACGAATCTTCGCCTTCAAGTGTAACCGTAGCATTTTTAAACCTATTACCCCCATATAATGATATCCAAAAATTCTAGCGACTCTTTTTACACAACATATTTAAATATTTATAAAATTTATAAAATACAGTGAAAAAACCAAACGCCCACCCGACCCAGCCAGGAATCGAACCTGGGTCTTCCGCAATCCGGGCGGCTGCACTGACCGCTATGCTACCGGGAAGGCTAACGTAAGCGCTGAATTTTGTCACTGCTTTATAATGCTTTTTGAGTGCTAATAGAGGCACAGCGCGCCATCTATCCAAAGGTAATTGCAACCGATGGCTATGCAGATTCATCTTTGCAGATGAAATAGCACAAATTTGATAACACAACGCTATAGTAAATTTTTCGTTTTATATATTTTTTATTTTCAAGTGCTAATTGCTGCACTGAAGCTAAATTAAATATTTATAAAATTTATAAAATACAGTGAAAAAACCAAACGCCCACCCGACCCAGCCAGGAATCGAACCTGGGTCTTCCGCAATCCGGGCGGCTGCACTGACCGCTATGCTACCGGGAAGGCTAACGTAAGCGCTGAATTTTGTCACTGCTTTATAATGCTTTTTGAGTGCTAATAGCGGCACAACGCGCCATCTATCCAAAGGTAATTGCAACCGATGGCTATGCAGATTCTATTTAATTTAACTTAGCTATTAATTTGCTTTGCTATTTAATTTAGCTTCAGTGCAGCAAATAGCACTTGAAAAAAAAAATACACCACATTTAGGTAAAAAAAATCGAATTAAAAATAAGGTAAATTAAAAGCACGTTACGTATTAAAACTGTTTTATTTCCGCAAGAAATATATAGTTAAAATCGGGAAGTTATTTTGGCATCGACATTATAATTTGTCAGTCGTTGGCCTAATGGCAGTTTTGTGATTATTTCCTAATGCCGTATGTTCAGAACAGACTGTTAGACTGTATGTCGAAAAAGCCAGTTTCGCGTTGCCGTAAAATAAAAACAAAAATGGCAACCGGAAGATGACAACTGACAGATAGATTTTTTGGCGGGAAAGTGAAGAGTCATGTCTGCGGTTTTGTTTTATTTTCTAAAATTTGTGTTATGTCGAATACTCTCAAGAAGTCGCGTGAGGACTTAGTAAAGCCCCACATCTTTACTGAGATACTCGAGGGGTTGAGGGGTATATCATTTCTCACTTCTCATTTCTATTATCATTCATCATCATTACTGGAGGAGGAAGGAAATATTGTTTATTTATGTATAACGTGTAAGAAAAATTACTTTGACACTGACTAACCCTCTTACAAATAAACACTATTTAAGCATTTATTTAGTTAATCATTGTTTTGTCTCTTTTTCTCAAATTGAAAACGACGTTTGTGTGACGTTGACAAAACAATGATTAACTAAGTAAATGCTTAAATAGTGTTTATTTGTAAGGGGGTAAATGTGCTAATCGCACGAAGCCATAAACTAAAAAAAAAAAAACTGACAGATGACAGTTAACATTGGGTCGTGTAATTTGGCGCGGTCGATAACCTCTCGCTGGAGAGTGAATTGTAATTTAAACAGAACTTTTGAATTTGAAATTTTAAAAAATGTGGCACGCTTGGTTTTTATACAAATCGTGACACATGCTTCGTCTATCTAGATATTTGGTCTGTGGAATTAATAGAGTTATTAAAAGTACAGTTAGAAAATAAGTGATTTTACAAATAAATAGTTTTTTTTTTTTATTCTTATTTTAATTTAAGGACTTTTATCGATTACGATATGTCAGTCCTATCGGACCCTATGCTTAATTTTACACAGAACATTAGAATTAACCAAATGCAGGTCGCGGCTGGTACAAAACATGATACAAGTTCTTGGCTTCTTCTGACAATGGTTGAGCCAAGATCTCATGAAATACACCAACATTCATTTCATTTACTCTAAACCTAGACATAAACGCTCTTCGTTGATCTTGGTAACGGACACATTCCACCAACAAGTGTTGTATATCTTCAAAGACGCCACAAATTTCGCAGTTGGGTGATTCTACTACTTTCATAAGGTATCCAAACTTGTTAGATGGATAGTGTCCAGAACAAAGTCTATTCATAAATGTTATGTACTGTCTATCCAATTCATGGCTATAAAACCAGGGTATACGAAGAGGCTGACACTGAATAGTTTTGTACCAAATTCCCTTTTCTTTAGATCGTTCATCAAAATATTCTTTCCAATTAGCGTAACAAATAGTTTTATATTTATTCAAAAGTTCGGAATAAAATGGTTTGACTAAAATGTGTTCTCCTTCTGTTATTGCCAATTTCGCTAAGCGGTCAGCCTCCTCGTTACCTTTTATACCAATGTGTGATGGGACCCATTGCAATCGCAGACATCTGTTATTCATATTAAGTTCATTAACCCTTTCAAGTATTTCATAAGCAATCGAAACTCCTCTGTTTCCAGAGGCGCATCGTGCTAAATGGTAAAGGGCGCTTTTGCTGTCTGTGATAATAACTATTTTACTAAATCTAGCACCAGTTGCATATATCATAGCTTTATGAATAGCGACTAGCTCTAAAGACATTATGGAAATATCAGAATAATTTTTAAAGCCTGCTTTAGTTCTTTGAGCAGGACAGACATATGCTGCTCCTTGTCCTTCAGCAGATTTTGATCCGTCTGTGTAAATTTTAGTATACCCTTCATATTTTTTATATATCTCTGTTAAAATATCTAGTTTCAATGTACTTGCTTCATGATTACTTTTGGCTCCCTTCACACTTATTAGATCTAATTGAATTACATTAATCAAATTTACACGCGTTACCCATACATTTAAAGCATACATTTCCAAAGGGTTAGCTGAAAAAATGTCGTTACCCGCCGTTTCATTTACAATTGATGCTATTAGTGGTTTACTTTTGGTTGCCCAGTACGTACATGATAAATGCTCATTAAGTTTAATTAGTAACTCTATAGTAACATTGTTTCGCCACGACCTTGCCTTTAAACAATATTTAAAAGCGAGATATTTCCTTCTTATAAACAAAGGAGGGATTCCGAGCTCACTTTGCATTACATGAATAGGTGAGCTTTTGATGAAACCGCCGACAATTCTTAATGCTTGGTTTTGAATTTTGTCTAATTTATATGAGTGAGTTTTGGCGCAATTGTCATACAAGAAACATCCAAAATCGAGTCGGCTTCTAATAAGCGAAATATACAAGGTCCGAAGATGTTTAGGGTGAATGACCCATCCAGAACCTGCTAAAACATTAAGTAAATTTAAAAACTTTCTAGTTTTCTCAGCAATTTCGTTAATATGTTTCCTCCAGAGTAGTGATCTGTCTAACCATATCCCAAGATAGCGTACATTTTCTGATAAATCAAGTGGACAACCATTTATACTCAGGTTAACCTGTTGTCTTCTTCGTCCTCTGCTAAATAGACAAATTTTAGATTTTGTAGGTTCTTTACCTAAACCAAGTTCTTTTAATAAAGTTGTTACTACATCTAAAGCATTTTGCATGTTCGTCTGGCAGGTATATTAATACCTGCCAGACGAAGTACCTGTACGAAGTACCTGTAAGACTTGTAGTCCTTATGGCTTATAAACATTATGAAATCATCTGCGTACTGATATATTATTGCTTCTTGAATTTGATGGCATATTTTATATGTTGCTATATTAAAAAGAAGTGGCGAAATTGGGTCCCCTTGAGCTAACCCTTTATCCGTCCATCTAATCAGCTCATTACTCTCATAAGACTTTTTAATTCTAAGATGTCTCTCGCTTAAGAAGGACCACAAGTAACTACAAATAGTTGCTCTAACTTGAAGTTCATCTAGTATTTTAGTAACACTATTAACGGAAACATTATTGTAAGCATTTTCTTCATCTAAAAAACACGCTAGTGTAGGAATATTCTTAGTGTGACCTATTTGTATTTGAGTAATAAGACGTACTAAACTATCTATACACGAGTGACATCTTCTAAAACCCGTAGTATTAGGTGACAAAATTTTACGTTTTTCAATAAACCATTCTAAGCGTTTGGAAATCATCGTGTGGAAAATTTTACATATACACGAAATGAGAGAAATAGGCCTTAATTTTGGATTGGAACTAACATTTGAATTTGGTTTAGGTATAGGAATTACTATTATATCGCGCCATTGTTGTGGAATGTATCCTGTATGAAAGACATCATTGTATATGTTCAAGAGAAAATGTTTTCCTTCATTAGGGAGATTGAAGATCATCGAATAGGTCACGCTATCTTTTCCGGGAGCCGTATCTTTCTTTTTAAGGCAATGTAATAATTCTTGTAAAGTAAAATCAGACTCTAATAAATTATTTTCTGATTTAAATGTTGGTCTCTGAACTAATGTTGAATCAGGAGTTAAAGAACATAATAGTTTATCTACTTCTTCTTCAGGAGGGTAATAGTTTGCTTGACGGCGGCCTTTCATCCATCTCATTCGTCGCCACATGTCCGAAACAGAGGTTGCTTCATCACAACTTGAGCAAAACCGCTGCCAAGAGAGAGCCTTAGCCTTTTTTATGAGACGTTGAGATTCATCGACTTTATTTTGTAACCTAACCAAGTTTTCAGGAGTCGGATTCTTCCTAAATTGTTTTAATGCTAACCTACGCTGAGCAACCGCGTGAGATAGGGATGGATTCCAGTATTCTTTTGGCTTAAATTTCGTTTCGGGATCAGTGCAAATTTTTTTGTAAGGAATGTTTTTATTGGCAGCTATTATTATCTGGTCATGAAAGTAATTGTACATCTCTTGAACATTATTGTTGACATTTACGGAATTAAACTTGAAAGTCAATTCCTTTCTGTATGATATCCAGTTCGCTAATTAAAAATTTCTTTTTTTAATAAAGTTCTGTGGATATGAATAATTTGTAGTAAATTTTATTACGAGGTAGTCGCTTCCCAAATTTTCGTTTGTAGTGTGCCAGTCAAATTCTGTAGCGATATCTGAAGTGGTGAAAGTAATATCAGGTGAAGACTGTGTCAAAACATTATTCGTTAATCTAACTCTTGTCGGTTGTCCGTTATTAAGCGAAATAAAACCATGATCGAAAGCCGAGTCGAAATCTGATTTCCCCGCATGTCCGTTTTATACGACCAATTCGTGTGGTGGGCGTTAAAGTCACCTGCAATTATAGACTTCTTTGTAAATCTTGAAAACATCTCGTCCCAATCTGACGCTGAAGTACGCACTGTGGACGGACAATTAACAGATAATATGTACTCTATGCTTTTACAATTCAATAATTGAACACCCACTATTTCTATACCTATATTTGTAAGGGAGATAGGGTATGCGCGAGAATTAAACGATTTATGAATTATTACAGCCACGCCACCATAAGCATCAAACCTATCTTTTCTAAATATATTATATCCACTCAAATTTAGTGATGTCTCATCTAACCAAGTCTCACTAACTAACGCAATATGTATATTTTCTTGCATTAACATTGCACCAAAACTACTCAATTTTGGTCTCAAACTTTGCGAGTTCCATTGAATTATATTAATAGCCAAATTTACTGTATCATTGTTACTATCCATTAAATATACCAAAAAAGAAATCTATTAAACTACTCCCTGTGATAACACTCATAAAAAATAACTTAAGTTCTTCGTAAACTTCGTTCACAATTGAAATAAATTTGGCTACCAACGCCACTAAAAGCTTAATAAAGATCTGTATATAGCGAAGTACACTTTGATTATAGTTTCCTGATCGGTGGCAACGGGGTAGTGTTTGAAGGCGCCGGCTGGCGGCTAGCTGGCGCGCACACTCGAGGTTACAACAACAAGTCACTAGGAATTGGTTTTATTGGCGATTTTAGGGGTGAGTACAATTCATCATCATCATCATCAGCTCATTAATGTCCCCGCTGCTGGGGCACGAGCCTTCCCTATGGGTGGATAGGGAGAAACAGGCATTAAATTACCACGCGGGCCCAGTGCGGATTGGTGGTTGTTAACGACTGCTAATGCAGCGGGGACCAATGGCTTTACGTGTTCCCGAAGCACGGAGGAGCTCTAGATGCAAAATTTTTGGTCATCCATCCGATGAACGGCCTTTTCAAAAGTTGCTTATCGTCAGCACTCGCAGACCGGGAATGTTAACCACTGCACCATAAGCTCCTCAATCATACTACAATTAATGCATAGCAAACCCCTTACTCACTGGACAACTCGACTTAGTGAAGTCTGCTCTATAGATAGATAGATAGATAGATACTTTTATTGCAATACTCTGAAACATAAACATGAATAAAAAATGTAAATAACTTACAAAGTTAAAATTTGGCGGTCTTATCGCTTTAAAGCGATTTCTTCCAAACAACCAGTCGGATGGAGAGATCTAATAAACTGGAAGATAAGAGGTGAAACTTTTAAAACATACTAGAATAGTATTTATGTACTTTATAAATGAAGCAAAAATAAAAATAATGATAAATATACAACATTAAGTTAAATAAGTAACCCTACATAAACTTAATAGTAGTCATAGGTAGGAAAGTAGCGGATATGCTTTGTAGCATGTCCGCTACTTTCCTAGCTTTGTAGCAGGACAGGGTTACCTAAATGGAAAGGTAGAAGAAGAAGTTTTTCACGAGTTCCTTAAATGTTCTAGAGTTCTAGAGAGGACAAAGGTCCACTCGTTGCAGAGATTGATGCAGATCAACCAACACTGCAGCGGTGGATAGCAGCTGATACTAATACTCACAATATTTAATCACCTATGTGGTCTAGTGATTAAGACCACCGGTTTAGACCCAGAGGTCCCGGGTTCGATTCCCAGCGGGGGGTACATGTTTGTGTGCTCTGTTTGGTTGCTGGTAGGGCTTGTTAGCCCGCCTGGCTAGCTACCACCATCTGATCTAAATAAGTATGTTGCTTTAGCATCAATGTTTGTAGCATTGTTGTGTTCCGGCAGCTAGATATAAGATAGCCAGTGCCTCAGTAGTTGAGGAGGAATCCTTCCCTTATCATCACTTAACATCAGGTGAGATGAAGACCAAGGCTAACCCGTAAGATGTGTGTGAATAAAAAATTTCGACTTTCCATACTAACTTGATCAGCTGATGGGTCATTTTGTATG
Source organism: Eudonia lacustrata (assembly GCA_947562085.1). NCBI lineage: Eukaryota > Metazoa > Arthropoda > Insecta > Lepidoptera > Crambidae > Eudonia > Eudonia lacustrata. Next base: position 5,412,857 of record OX387315.1, on the reverse strand, counting down.
GAGAGTCGACATTTTTTTTTTACAATTTTCATTTTCTGACGTTGGTATTTTAGTATTTATGGACATGTTAACATGAGTACGTTTCGGGAATATACACATATTTCCAAACATACTGTATATATATAAGTCCCACTGATTCTAAGGCGAGCCTAGGCGTCCATCGACTAACATCTTACGACAACAAACGGCTTAACTTTATATTAATTCCAAGGCGCGGATGGAGTAGCTTAGTAGCCAAAATATCGAATATTCGACTAACGAACGAACTTCGACTATCATGGGTATCATGATAGTTAAAAAGCTCTTATAGCAAAGACACCAGGGTGCCTAGTTTGAGTTTTGTTTACTATCCGTATTCATTCTATTACGTTAACGAAAACAAAAATTAGTATGGCATTGAAGCAGCGCCCCCTGGCGACATACGAGAAGAGTTGAAATTTTGTCAGACAAATTCTCGTTTTCGTTAACGTGATCGAATGGCGAATTAAACTCGCACAAGGCACCCTGAATGAAATCAAAATAATAAGATAAGATAAAATAAGATAAGATAAGATCATCATTTATTGGTCAAAAATATGGTAATTTATAGTTGGTATACACTAAGGTATGACTAGCCATTTAAAAATAAATTGTTTGTTTTGCAGAGAAGCTGCCTACAACTGAGGCATTGCAAGCAGCTAAAGATTTGTTAAAGTACGGCGTGGAAAAACAGCACATCTCGGGAGATTACCAATTGGTCGGCCACCGTCAACTGACCGCTACTATTAGTCCCGGAGATACTCTGTACGCCGAGATACAAAGTTGGCTACAATGGTCTGACTACAGTAGTGTACACGGAAAAAAAAAATTTCTACAATACTACAAGAACGTATAGTAAAAAAAAAAACTGTTGTATCTACGAAAAACGGGTTAAGATAAATAAAAATTTTGTATCATTAATCTAGAATTAAATTTTAAGACTTGTAAACAATATCTTATGATTCTAGTTAAGCATGATTTTGTAACAATTACTTTTAAATCGTTTTGATTAACCACTAAATATAATTATAACAAATAGTATTGTAAAATTTATGATTTACACATTTTACTTGTCGTAATCAATCTTGAGACTTCAGTATTGTACAAAGCTCTTACTGTCTCTCGTAGCAATAACGATATAATTTTACTTTATGTTCCTATTTTATAGATCATAAATTTTCGTAGGACGTAGGCGACGTTTATAGTATGACCGGATCTTAATTATTTAATACCCAAGTCTAGATCGACGAATAACCTCGGATGTAGGTAATCTATTTAAGACGTAGGCGTCTTTCCCTCAGGTGTAGTGTCTATGTCTTAACTGTTTAATACAAAGATGTATGGAGAAAGTAATAAAAGTGTTTAAGAGCATTTCGATATCCTACACAAACTTAATAGTTATAAGTATGCGATTTAAATTAAATTGAGGGAAAATCGTTATAATAAGGATGTATTTTTGTCTATATTATGTGGAGGTTTGTTATTAGCTTGTACTAAGCTTATTAGTTGTACAATTACCAATATTGGCTGTACACCTTCCCTTTTTTTATATTAGAAGGAGGCAAACGAGCAGGCGGGTCACCTGATGGAAAGCAATCACCGCCGCCCATGGACACCCGCAAAACCAGAGGAATCACAGATGCGTTGCCGGCCAGAAAGGAGGAATAGGCTCGTTTCTTGAAGATTCCTAAGTCGTATTGGTCCGGAAATACCGCTGCTGTGAGCTGGTTCCACAGCACTGTAGTTCGTGGTAAAAAATTACGTGAGAAACGCACAGTAGTAGATCGCCATCCATCAAGATGGTGTGCATGGAAAGACAGTCGATTGCGTGTAGTGCGGTGAAGGAAATCAGCGGCAGGGATCAAACCGAACAATTCCTCAGAGCACTCCCCATGATAAAGGCGATAAAATATACAGAGAGACGCAACGTCTCTCCGAAGGGCCAGTGGATCGAGCCGACCAGAGGTTACCACGTCGCCGGCAACTCGAGCAGCTCTGCGTTGAATGCGGTCAAATGGGAAGAGTTGGTACTGGGGCGCTCCAGCCCAAAGATGGGAACAGTATTCCATATGAGGCCTGACCTGTGCTTTGTAAAGCTGTAAGCGAAAAATAAAAATAATAAATAAAATAGATACCTGGTGACTTTGGATATTTTTTCTATCGAGGATATTTCACAATTTGGCTTTTTAATAACATTGCTGCAAATATAGCTTTTTATTTTTCTTGGTGTTGTATACGTTTTACATGAACCATGCATAAAACGTATTTCATAGTCGTCAGCGCCTTTAATGAATCCACTTCGGTGCAAGCCGTGTCTCAATAGAAACCGTAGTGTTGAGCGTACCGGCGTTGCTCATGTGTGGCTGGTTTATAAGGAAACGTATCCGTAACCGCCTCTGAGTTCTAGTGGTAAAGACCACCGGTTTAGACCCAGAGGTCCTGGGTTTGATTCCCAGCAGGTACATGTTTGTATACTCGGTTTGGTTGGTGGTAGGGCTTGTTTCGCCTGGCTAGCTACCACCTTCTTATCTAAATATGTCGCCATAACATAAATATTTGAAGCATTGTGGTGTTCCGGCAGCTAGAGATAAGATAGCCAGCCTCGTAGTCGAGGATTCCGGATAAGTGCGCTCCCACCTTCGATCTTATCATCACTTAATATCAGGTGAGAGGTGGATGTAAAAAAAAATGTAGCCATTCATAGTATACGCCGCACTGGATTCGCGCCTCGATTATACTCGTAAGGTCACTAAGTCAGCGGTTTGTAAGTCTATAAAGGGACAAGTTAGATTCGTCCAAGATAACCACCGAGCAGCACACCAATTTTGGACGATTCAAAAGCACTTTTCTAAAGTTTATTTAAATAAAAATATTTGTTTTTGACTTTGACGCAGATGGTCCCTTGTGCTTGCGTAAGGATGTCTAACACCTAACTTTATAACCGTAAGATTGGTAGGGTGTTAGTACAAACTTTAAAGTCGTGTGTAGCAAGATTTGTGAGTCTCTCTGTTACCCGGCGGGTTAAAAAAGCCCTCCTGACATTGGTTCGAAGGAGGCCTTCACTGACCAAATGCATCGCAGCACCTACCATCCTCTCGTGCTTTTTTTTTTTTTTTTTTTTTCTGCTAGCTTTCTTCTCCCACAGGATGGGAGGCATTATATTCTATTTTTTCTTAAAGCAACAGCTTTGTCTTGTTTAAGTGCTGTGTTAAGGTTGCTTCGAACATCTACTGCGAGGGGGTGGAGGGAATTTCCGCCGGTGACGGCTTGCAGGGCTGTCATAGAGTCGCTTTAAACTCCAAAAGAAACTTCCTTCCTACTGAGTACTACTACCGAAACTTTGTGGAGTGCTAGCAATTCGGCCTGAAAAACTGTGCTGTACGACGGCAGTGCAAGTTTGAACGTTCCAATCTCGGCAGCGCCCCTCCGAAGAGATAGCGCGGCTCCAACCTTCCCGTCTATCTTGCTGCCGTCGGTGTATATTTGTATGTCATGCGTGTTCATGTGTATTTGTGTTTGATCTGTGATGTGAGTAATGTCTCGTGCTTTGGCTAGTCCCGAAACGCGACCGACAAGCGGTCACTTGACGGGTTTTTACCATGCATACCACCGTACGTGATAGGGCTTGGCCAGTCTGGCCTGTAACCACCGTTACGGGCCAAGCCCTATCACCAGTTGAACATAATACTGGAAACTCGAGAATCCGTTAGTCGCTTCTTACGACGCTCACCGGAGAATAGGAGCGGTGAATTGTATTCGTTCTCCGTCACCGCACGAATAAAAAACAATAACAATGCACGAACAATAAATAATACGTAAGTACCTAACAAGTTCAATGCTAAAAACAAATAACAGATAAATCTGCTTCGAGCACAATAAGGGCCGCGATTCATATTTGTAAGCATAAGATGGGAACACCTCATTCGAGCCAGTCACAAGTTGTGATGTCGTATTTTTTAAAATTCTACTTATCTAGAACAATGTTTGTGGTTTTTGCAATCGTTTTTGGGAGCGTTGTCGGTGGTATGTATTTATGTATATAAATATTCTTATTTTGACCACTTCTGTGGTCAAGTACTCAAGTGGTAGAACATCGGTCTTAGGAACAAAGGTTCCGGGTCGATTCCCAGCGGACATTTATAGAATTTTGGTGTTTGTCTAGGTAGGTAAATTAACAAAACTGGTTATAACTGAGCTCGAGATTTTTTTTATTGGGTCACCCATCCTGTCACTAGATAGCGAAAGTTGTTTGACTTGCAATATCGCAACCCAAACGCGGTAGCCGCTAATTAAGCCGCCAATAATCTCAGGTTTCATCATCATTATCTCAGCCAAATGACGTTCACGGCTGGACAAAGTCCTCCCTTGGATCTCCACAACGACCGGTTTTGTGCTGCTCGCATCCAGCGGCTATCCGCGACCTTTATCAGACCGTCGGTCCACCTAGTCGGCCCTTCTTGGCCTCAGGTTGCGTTACTACAAAAATATTTTTTTTCAGCATGGCGTTTTGAGTTTGTACCGATAGTTCAATGGAGTGGCAGCAATTCAATGTGGCAGGAAGGTCTAAAGAATCCTGTGAAATTAGTGATAATCCAGCACACGGTCACATTTGAGTGCAATACCGACGACGAGTGCGTGGAATTACTCAAAAAAATTCGGAACTGGCAAACCTATTCGCTATTGTACGACGACATTGGCTACAAGTAAGTACAACCAACGAACTTTTACTATTATAACTTATTGTACTTTTAAAATGTTCCGAAAAAATATGTAGGTAATAATAGGTTTCCGAATTTCGATGTGGCATCATCGGCTCCTCGTGGCTTCATAATAAACATAATTATAAGGAGATCGGGAAGTAACCCACTGTAACATTCAGCTACGTCATAGTCAATGTAAATTCAAGGGTCAGATTGAGTGTCTAAGTGCAATTCACTGTGGCAGGAAGTTCTAAGGAACCCTGTGAACTTAGTCATAATCCAGCACACTGTCACCCAAAATTGCAATACCGACAGCGACTGTGTGGAATTGCTCAGATACATTCGAAAACCGCAAATCTGGTTAAGAGGATACGACGATATTGGCTACAAGTAAGTACAACGAATAAGGTATTACATATTGTATAATTTGAATTCAATATAGAATGTCCCAAATATACAACGTGTATCAGGTAGGTCGAATCGGGGACGTCTTGAGAAAAGGCCAGGTCAAGAGTACCCTCAGCCGAAGAGCATGTATGAAGGAAATAATGAAAGTGGACGAAGCGAAACAAGTATGTATGGATCGTAGCAAGTGGAAAGAAGTGGTCTCTGCCTACCCCTACGGGAAAGAGGCGTGATTGTATGTATGTATGTATGTATGTATCAGGTAGGTGTGGTCACAAAGAAAATACCTAAAGCGTATCCAATCTAGATCTTGTACGGAGAGTTCCATAGACTTAATTTTTAAATTTAATTTGTCATGCAATTTTTAATTAAATATTTCTATTGTGACGTCATGACCCAATTCGTTCAGTTACCTCTGTGACTTACATTTATAACCACTGCTGCTTTCTTATACGCAACTAACGCGCATGACGGCGCCTCGGCGCCTCGGCGCATCGATAGCCAAACAGATACGAAAACAAAATATTTCAACTTTATTACCAATAAAGTATTTTTAAATAAAATTAAGTTTACATAAACAAAATTAAGTGACATTTACAAGAATTGCCTTTAACAACACAAAGTCAAATTTTAGTGGTCGTTAGAATATTCTAGTTGGTATTATTTTAAAAACAACACAGTACACTTTTATAATTTGTAAACACAAATATACAATACCCGTACTGTGCCATTTTAAAATGATAAAGTTGATTTTAGTCATTGTTGGCAGCATCTATCTTAACTTCACGGAATCTCCGGTCCTCAAATAATCTTCTCCTTCACTGTCCTTCCCATACCTACCATCTGGTTTTGTACATTTTTTCTTGCACATTTAATCCATTCTCCTGTGGAACGCGCTGCATCTCTAAATCAGGATGGCTACGAGTCGTGACGCTTTTAAATGGTTAATTAATAAGTTATTTTACAAGGTTTTGAGTTTTATACTAATAGTTATTGCAGAAATAAACATAACTACAATTATCTACCTACTAAGTATACACATCATCATCATTATCAGCATAATACCCATCCTGAGCTTAGGCTTTCTCTTCTTAACTATAACTTATAGTCATGATAACAATCTAGCTTTAAGCCAGTAAATTTTATTGTGTCACTCTCTTTGATTGTAATCTGTTTTGTAGCTTTTTTTTAAATAAATAAATAGATAAATAAATAAATAAATACATACATAAACTTATTAAAATGGTATGATCGGACTATAATTTTTTTTTATCAATATTAATATTAAATTTATTCAATATTTGATTTCAATGATGGAGGCCTTTGCCCAGCAGTGGGGCAGTATATAGGCTACTTACTTACTCTTATTAATATTTAACAAGATTTATCAACGTTCTTTGGGCAGTGTGGTAGGTACGTCAGTCAGATGTCAGAATTTTTTTTTTTTGGTTATATCTTAGTAAAATAAATATTTCTGACATCTGACTGACGACTGCCATCTTGCGACAACCGGGACTAACGGCTTAGTGTTCCTTTCGAAGCGCTAAGGGGCTTCAGTTATTTTAAATTCGTCTCCCATCCAGTGAATCGGCAATGCCAAAGTTGAAACTTGCACGACCTCAATAAGCAAGCCGGCAGCGTCATCGAGCTCCTCAAACTTTTCCTTAAGTTTAATAACTCTGGGTGAACTTTCATAACAGAATACGAGTATATGTGCAGACACCTGCACATCAACCTACCACAAACTGTCAAATTTCCTCAATAGACTTTGATCTTTATGACTGAGTTATATGGTTGAAAATGTAATGAAGAAATTTGACAGTTTTGGTTAGGTTGATGTGCAGGTGTCTGTACATCAATTCAGACTACCACATACTGTCTTTCCTCAATAGACTTTGAACTATATGACTATGACATATGGTTGAACGTTACCTCTCAACTAAATGCCAATGTAGGGTCCTCTGTCACACTACTCATTAAAAAGACGATTTCCATGAAATTTTGTATGGAAATTATATAAAAAAACTTATATCACTGGAATCGTTATTAAAAAAGCTATCTGGCTATGTATTGTCACATTTGAAATTTTGTCCCTCTTAAAAAAAGAGGAAATTCCCAAATTCCCAAAACTTCAGTGGGTATGTGGTAAAATAAAACTATTAAATGTTTTACGGCTAGGCAATATATATATTATTTTAATCACTTAAGATAAATATTCAAACATACAAATACATTACAATAAAGGCAACTTTGGGTCGAACGTGACCCGACAGGTTACTGACAATAATATTTATAACTAAATTTTGTTTAAATTTAATTTAATTTTGCTATATAATTCCTAACTTTATTATTTAACACACCCTAACCTCCAGAAACCCTATGGGTCAAAGGGACCCAGCAGGTTACTGAGATGGTATAATATTATTACTAATTTAGTAACCTACCTAACCAGCCAGCCTATATTTCAGCGGTAAGAGATAGGTCGTGGGTGGTTGGGATAAAGCCAATACCGTCCGGAGAATTCTCATCAGTTATAATAACTACCTACCCGAGAAACCGTGGGGGGTATATAAGATTAAAATTAAAAATAAATGGGCGCCAGGGTCGTAGAATCGACCCGGATCTGGAGACGACGATGACGATTGAAAACGTTATTGGCCGGACTCGAAGATCCTCAATGAAGTAACATTCAACTTACGGTGGTTGTGTGGTATGGTCAAATATAAAAAAATATAAAAACGGGGTAAATAAAAAAAACCGTCCACGCCTGCCCGTCCGCTAGGCGGAGTCAGCCGTGTCTCTGCCGTCGACCAGCCGAGGAGACGGGTCTCGCGTCCAGGCTACAGACTCGAAACCGGCTCTGGATCCTGTAAACAAACAACATCACAGCTAATTTCCTTTTTTCTTTAATTGTTTATTTAGCTCAAGAGTGTACTAAAAGTAGTTTTATTAATTGTAAGTGCTAAACAAATTGTGGAGTGATGTGTCAGTTGAAGCTAAGAGTCTAAAAAACGGAGATGCAACTAATTTTATTCAATAAACTACAATGATCCCAATGGATCATCAGCTCAGATCAATATCTAGGAAAACTAATGTTTACAGGCAATTTTATTATCTAACTTGTGCCAACCTATCTGTAAATTAACAAGGGCAAGCTAGGTTCAAATTTACAACGTAACAGTATAATAATTATAATAAAGTATACCTAATAAATAAAATAAATAAAATCTTTATGAAATAATCTTTTTACAATATAATAATTTAATACTAAACATACTAATAGATAAAAATAACACCATGATGTACCTGCCCCCTGACTATGAGCTCTTATAGCAGTATTATTGCAGTTGTGGAAAAGAGACGCGAATATATTCGCCGCTACACGCGTCTCGTTTTCACAACTGCAATAATACTGCTATAAGAGCTCGTGGTTACCCCCCTGAACTAAGATTATCCTGTTTTTCGGCAAAAATAGAAATATAAAGTTCTAGCAAAACTATCTTATCTTATCACATGCAAAAATACAATTCTATTCTAAATAGCTAAATAAATAACAAATAAATATTAATTATGAACAACAAACATTGTACAATAGTTTAAAAAAGAAAATAAAAATCATATGATGAGACAGAAACTTATTATTAGCTATTACATAATTTTAAGACCTGCTTAGAAATCACAGAGCACAGAGAAATAATGCCACAAAAGTAGAACAATAAATGTTATTATAATTTCCATTTCCTTATTGATTTATGATTATTGTTTAAATGTTCACTAAGCACTGATCTACTGAAATGGATAGATGCCTGACAAATGTTTTTGCTTAGTTTAGGTATTAATTTATTTATATTATTATAATCTGTAACATTAATTACTTAACATAAGTTTCTATGTTACGTTTGTATTACGGTTGTATGTACTTCTAGGTTACGTTTTTACTCAGCGTCCTTCTTCCCTGACTTATGACTTAACTTAATAGAGCTCTCAAATGTTTCCAGTGTAGCATCTTGCAGCTTATCGGCTAGGTTTTGTAGGAATATGCAGTTAAACACTTCAGTTGACGCGGGCACTCCTATGACCACAATTCTTGGCTTGCGTTTAAGTGGCTCATCCACAGTGAGGCCAGAGTTCGTCAGTTGCGCCGACTGCCGCAGCTTCTCGATGTCGTCCTTGGTATCGGTGCTGATGATAACACCGCCGTTCTTCGTCTTGCGCAACCCTCTCACATACAGCTTCAATTGATCAGGTCTGATGATTTTCTGAACGACGGCTTTTGTGTCCTCGCTCGCTTTTTCTTTATCCATGGGATAAATTGCTACAGAGCTGATACTGCTGGGCTGAATGAAGAGGTTTGTACTCTTTAACCATATCGGCGAAAGAAACAGTTCCCGGTGCAGATTTTGAGGACACTTCAATACTCTGTTTCAGCTCTAGGAGTTGATGCGAAAGGTCATAATTATCTTTTACGGCTTTAAGGGAAGAATGAAAATCTTCTTAGAAGAAGTTATTGGCAAATGTTGTACGTATTATAGGTGTACATATCAGTATTTGTACTCTGTGTATTTAACCATTTCAATAGTAAATAATATGTACACTGTTGGTGTGTCTAATAAATAAATAAATAAGAATGAGCTTGAATGGCTTTTTGTTTAAGGGACTGGTAAAGCACGGCCATTTGGGATGTTCCGTTGTTTACTTTTCTGCACAAATTATGTATCCCGAATTCAGTTTTTTTTCAGTTGAAATAGCGCATACTTCATTCAAGCACTGTTCGATGGATAACATCCAGTTTTGGAGCTCCGGGGTGGAGGATCCTCTTTATTTATTTATTTTAAACTTTTGTAACAAAATATGACATGGTGGACTTAATGCCTAAGGCATTCTCTACCTTTTTACTCTTTCTGCTGGGTGGGCGCAGGCGAGGGCGGCGGGCTGCGGCGCGTTAGCGCGCTCCGGTTAAAGGGGCTGCCTTCCATTTATAATTTTATTTTAACTATATTTTATTGAACATATTTAGAGCAGTTACTTATTAAACACGAACACTGAATGACACAGATAAGTTGTTTCCGCCTAATGTAGAGCTAGGTCACGAGCTTAGCAAGCAATTGTTTATTTTAATATATTAATTAGTTGACACGTCCGACCGCATCGGCGATCGATTAATACCCTAGTATAGTTTGATGCTGAATTAAATGGCCAATCGAAGGTGAAAGTAGGAAAATGGACTTTTTTCCCGTTTTCTGCATGAAAAATGTAATTATAAATAGATACCTTTATTACGAGTATTATTTGTTTTATTTACAATTTAGAATACACGTTTATCAATATTCAATACACAGAATAAACCTCGCCATACATTTTCGCCAGCAATGACGTTTAGTACCAGGGCGATGACAAAAGAAGAACAAAAGGCGCGCTTTCGTATCTACAGCTTCATGGTTGTAATCCCGTATTTGACCCACTCTATGTCATTATGGCAAAGTAAAAATAAATAGCAATAGTTTTACAAGCAAAATTCAAAAATTCAAAAATTTTGGAGGGAAACTCAGCGATCTCCAGGAGGCCTGTGACAGACAGGGGTTGTAAAAAAAGAGACCTCCAGGAGGTCGGTGACAGACAAGGGGAGAAATTTGTCAGTTTTGCATAGGTTTATGGCGTCTACAGACACGAGCATTAACATTTAATTAAACAATATTACTTAATACAATGGAATAAGAGTCAAGACTGGTCAATAGTGTATACATGTTAATGCTGTTGTCTGTACTGGTAGTATCTAGTAGTATTTGCGCACTTCCTCAGCCAGCCCTATTCTCTTGAGTTTTTAAACCAAAGGTCATCTTGGAAAAGACCGCTTTTAACCTAACGTTAAGGTCGATTTTGCCTTTAATGAGGCTTTAAGATTTTGTGTAACTGTTTTCTTATCTTTCTATCTTTAATTATAGTTTCCTGATCGGTGGCAATGGGAAAGTGTACGAAGGCGCCGGCTGGAATCTAGTCGGCGCGCACACCAGAGGTTACAACAACAAATCACTGGGAATTGCCTTTATTGGAGATTTCAGCAGTGAGTACAATTTATGGTTAGCTGACCGGAAGAGAGAAGAGTGGTTAACGCGCCCGGTTCGCGAGTGCTGAGGTTAAACAACTTTCGCAAAGGCCGGTCATCGGACGGGTGACCAAACATTTATCATCTCCTCCGTGCTTCGGAAGGCACGCAAAACCGTTGGCCTCTTCAGCATTAGCAGTCGTTAACAACCACCAACCCGCGCTGGGCCCGCATGGTGGTTTATGGCTAGTTCTCTCTATTCATCTTAAGGGAATGGAATCTTATAGGAAGATCTTCGTGTCCCAGCAGTGGTGGCATAAAAATGGGATGATGATGATGATGGTGAACCGCAGGAATGCCGGAGGCTCATCTCCCCTCTCAAAAATGACGACTCACCACTAACCTGAGCGTCCTTTCTACTTTTAAAAATTTAGCTCTGGCTGGTATTTTAATATTCTTGGTAGAGCAAAAGTCCGCTCGTGTGCCAAGATTGACCCACGGCAGCGGTGAACAGAAAAAGTGCAGAGAACAGAGGCGAGGCCTTCACACTTTAGTGGGACTAAACAAGTGTTGAATAATACTAATCTATCTATCTATCTAATACCTTTAAACGAGCAATTCTTGTATATATGTATATATATATGTATATATATATGACGGAAACATGGCGCTGACATTGCTTAGAAACGACAAGTATAGTCTATACTTGAGTGTGGTCTGCGCAGCCTATGCTCTATGGTACGCGGAACGTCAACGTCAGTTGGCGCAACAACGGATTGGACACATTTGAACGGTAGCGGCCGGAGAGTACGCAGGCGCAGAACTCACTTCGTTTCTAAAATCCATTTGCATCGGGCAATTATTTCTAAATAATTTGATTGTGATGTTAAAATAACATTAAAGTGACTGTAAAGAATACGACTGCGTCTTTATTTTGAAGATCCAAGATTAACTGTGTTATCAAGGAATCCGAGTTTGCTCGACTGTTCTACCTACAAACAACCTCGCCGCCAACATATATAATCTGAATCTCGGAAACGGCTTCAAGGATTTTCATGAAATTTAGTATGCATGGTGTTTCGGGGGCGATAAATCGATCTAGCTAGGTTTCATTTTTAGAAAACATTATAATAAAAAATAACGAGCAAAGCTCGGTCATCCGGGTCACTAACATTAATGTGCAACGCCTCGGTGGCCGTGTGGCAAAGCGCTCGGCCTGATACTAGAAGGTCCTGGGTTTGATTCACAGGACGGGCAAAGTGGGTTTTGGATTTTTCGATGCATTATAGCCCAGTTTTTGTAACTTTTGTTAGTCTTGTAACTATAAATATAACTTATATAACACGTTACAAAATTTGGACTCACCTTAATGGATATGACAACACAAATAACCAGTAATCGGAGTAGGTAGGACGATTTTACGTATACTTGCATCACAAATTATGTTCACAGAAAACTTAATATGGATGAGTCAATATAAAAAAATAAAAATATTGTTCGTGGATAAGGCAGTAAAACGAATAAAGACATTTATCTACACTAATGTTGTAACATTCTACTTATGTTTCCAATACTTGACTTATAATTACTACTGTTATAGCGCAGACAACAAAACACTCAATTTAAGCAATTTCACATGATGGTATAATATCCACATCGATATCGTAAAATCTCATTATAACATCAATAAAACGCGACCAATTAACCTGGCGAGCCTTATGTCAAAATCCTCATACAAGTTGTATAAAATATTGATATTAGGCTGGCTTTTGAAAACAGTTGGGTTATACGTGAAAACTTCGTCGAAACTACTAAACTTACATACACAAAACTCTTTGGTAAGATCTTGTGCCAATTAAATAAAAAAAGAACAGCGCGCGCTCGCTCCTGATTGGCCCTGCGCGCGCAGCTGCGCTCTCATTGGTTAGATTTTAATGGCGGCAAGTTCACTGTGACAATACACGTACGCGTGAATTTAATGTTTCGCATTGTGTTTTGTTTTTAAAATACAAATTAAAAGTTAAAAATGGACAGCGACGATGATATTTGTACGCCTCCGGATATTCTAGAATTGGCAACAAAAGTAACTCACAATCTTTTGCCAGAAAAATCTAGAAAATTATATGAAAAAGAATATAATAACTTTTTGGCATGGAAGATCGAAAATAAAACTACATCATTTTCTGAAAATGTCATTCTTGTGTATCTCAAAGACCTCTCCGACAAATTCAAGCCATCTTTTATGTGGGCTAAATATTCTATGCTCAAGTCCACACTGAGTATCTACAACAATATTGATATCACGTAGTATTCAAAAGTCATAGCGTTCCTGAAACGCAGTTCAGAAGGACACAAGGAAAAAAAGTCCTTGACGTTTACATCAGGTCAAATAAAGATGTTCCTGAAAGATTCACCAGATATTTTGTATCTTTTTGAAAAGGTAAGTGTATTTTAGTTCTGTTATTTAATCTACCTAGTACTTACGTACTACACACGCAAGTTATCTAGACACTCCGTTTAAGCGCTTTGTGTATAAATTAGGTAGTAGGTACTTACACTTTAATACTTCATAAATCATAGTTTTTGCCTTGGCTATGTACCTCAAGCTTATTATATCGTTTATTGTTACAGGTTGCATTAATCTTCGGCATAATGGGGGCATGCCGAAGGCAAGAGCTATACAACATCCAGTTCGATGAAGTCTCTAACATAGACGACAGTACAATCATGGTGAAAGTTTCGAAAACAAAAACGAAAATAGATCGTTCTTTCGTTGTGACGGGCAACTGCTATGCCGTATGTAAAAAATACATGGAACTTTGACCCACCCCCTGTCGAAACCCTGCCTTTTTCTTAGCTATAGATCGGGGAAGTGCGTCGATCAAAGAACTGGTATTAATAAATTTGGTGCTCTGGGAAAAACTATCGCAAGTTTTTTGAATATGCCTAACCCAGCGTTGTACACGGGGCATTGCTTCCGGCGCACCTCGGCGACCCTTCTCATAGATAGCGGTGGTGATTTGATCGCACTGAAACGACACGGGGGGTGGAAGTCTTCTACTGTGGCTGAAAGCTACATTGATGAGTCTTTAATGAATAAAATTCAACTCTCAAATACGATCTTGAACAGTATAGAAAACAAGACGAATGAAGTAATTATAAATATTCCAACTCCGTCTACGAGCTCTACTGCTTGCCCCGCGATCGCTACAGCTGCTGGATCAATAATTAACATTAACTTTAAAAATTGTACCATTCAAAATTTGAACAATTATTATAAATAAACTATTGTCAGCTTTTACTCTTGTTGTTTGACTAATTGCATTAGTGAAGATAAAGTAGTGTATGCAACTGCACATAACACGGGTATTAAAACACTCGTTACTATTATGAAACTCCCACTCGTGTTTTAATACCCTTCATTATATGACAGTTGCATAAACTACTATTTTGTATCTACTGAAAAATAAAATGTATTGTAATCATACGAAGGTTACGTGAGACGTTCTCGTATTGTGCGCGACTTCGGCATTGACATTTGCACGGTGAGATAGCTGTCAGCCATCACGCTCATACCGCACAATGTCGTCACAGCAGAGAATACCGCCTACTACTACATTGATAAGCGGAAGCGGGAGCGCTAGCGGTTCGACGCCTAACCCACATGGTAATGAGGAATACATAAACATTACCTCGAGAAAGCGGAAGGAACGTAGTCATGAGCATGATTATAAAAAAGACCTTATGGATTTCCGTGCAGAAATAATGAGCTTTTTTCAAGAATTTGGCAAGACTCAAAACGAAAACCTTACTAAGATAAGCCTAGAAATATCTGAAATAAAAGAAGAAATGAAAACCATAAAGTCAGTGACGGAAAGTTTAACACAAAAGGTAAATAGCATAAGCTGTGAAATAAAAGAAATCAAAATCGAACATACTAAAACACAAGAAAAAATTACACATTTGGAAAAAGATGTCATACAAATACGAGAAAACCAAAATACTGAATACCAAACCCCTAAATCGCTAAGCTCAGCTCACGAAGATATCATCTCGGAAGTTAAAGACCGTAGTGAGCGAGAGAAAAATATTATAATTGTGGGTATCCCAGAAAAAAATGATAAGAATTATGTTGTAAGGCAGGCTTATGATGACGAGATGGTGGCGAAAACTATAACTTTGCTACATGAGAAATGCCCGAAACCAAATAAATGCATAAGATTAGGCAAATACAACCATGAATAAAATCGTTCTCTAAAGGTACGTTTTAATAATGTAGAAATACCCAGGCACTTGTTACGAAGCAAATCGAAGTTACCGGAGAATATCAAATTGTATTCGGACCAAACTCCATCACAGAAACCATATTTAAAGAATCTTAAAGAAGAATTAAAGACACGGGAAGATAACGGAGAAAAAAATCTCATAATTAAATATACCAAGGGAACACCTAAAATATTTAAAAACAGTGTCCAATCAAAAAACTAAATAACACGCAGCGACGTATCAATGCAAATGATATCGACAACTCAAGAAACATAAACTACTAAATTGTCAGTAAGTACCAAGCCCTGCCTATAAACCCCTCATCACTAAGAATTCTCTATGTCAATATCCGAAGCGTACGCTCGCCGGGAAAGTTTGATGAAATAAAATGCATCCTTAAGGCTATTCCTTCTACATTACATATTTTAATTTTTGTGGAAACATGGATTCAATCAGATTCTGATGCACAATTCTATAACCTACTCTACTACAACCACGCATACAACTTCAGAACGGACAGCAGAGGGGGTGGAGTCTCCATTTACATACTCAACACCATTAAATACGAAGTGGCGGAAAACTTGGTAGAAAGTAGAAACCACTACTTATGGTTGAAAATAGATAAGCTTTCGCTTAATATTGGCGGTATCTACAAACCACCTGACACTGATGTTAGAAAATTTTTAGAAACATATAAAACACAACTAGAGAAGAGAAAAAGATCCATTGTCTTTGGGGATTTCAATCTAGATCTAATAAAAAAAGCTAATACTTCTAAGAAATATTTAGAAACCCTAAATGATTAAGGCTACAACATGTTAAATAAAACCACCAAAAATATAATACCCGCGAAACGTCTGCAACAAATACAATTTTGTACCATGTGTGTACAAATATGAAAAACCGTGAGTTTGGTCTTTCGGTCATTGATTCTTCACTTTCCGACTACAAGCAGATATTTATTGAAATATCGAAATTAAAAGTACAGACCAACAGGCGAGTCAATTATGAAGCGCTAAACTACGATGGACTTTATAGGGCAGCCAAAGAAATACAAAAAATAAATAAAAGTAATGAATACATACAGCTTGAACAGACAATCATACAAAACATAAATCAAAATAAGGTGACTAAAACGAAAGTATTAAACGCTCCACGCAATGACTGGATCAACAAAATAATACTAGATGCAATAAATAAACGCAACCTAATTTGGAAACAACCGAGAACTAGTGGTGGCGATGTTAAAAGATTTGGTATTGGATGCAGACCCTGTTACCGAAGGCAATGAAGTTTGTGAAATATTTAATACTTTTTTCTCGACTGTAGGTAGTAATTTAGCCAACGAGATACCAAATAAATATCATGAAAGCACTACAAACATCTTAATGTATGATAACGATTACTTACACAATATAAAACTCTCGCAAATTCGACCATGTAGTGGAAAGGAAGTGTCAAAAATTAGAAACGATCTTGATAGTAATTCAAGTACTGGCATTGACGGAGTAAGTACTAAAGCAATTAAATGCATAAAGGAAATTATACTCGAAAATCCTACCTGTAGCATTAATAAATGCTTATCAGAGGGCATCTTTCCAGACTCACTGAAGATTGCCAAAGTGAACCCCATTAATAAATTAGGAATTAAAACCAATCCAAGTAACTATAGACCCATCTCAGTACTTCCAGTCATGTCCAAAATTTTTGAGCGAATAATTTACAGTCAGTCGTTTGAATATCTTAACGAGAAAAACTTTTTTAGCGACAGCCAATTTGGTTTTCGCCCGAAATCCAATACCCTTTCAGCAACAGTAGATTATGTAAACAATTAAAAATAGCATAGATAAAAAACTCATTGCTTTAGGTATAGATATAAAAAAGACTTTCGATACAATAAGCCATTCAAAATTAATTGAAAAGTTTCGTAACATAGGTATATCAGGTCCTGCTCTTTTGGTGCTGCAGTCATATCTTAAAAATAGGTCTCAAATTGTTAAAATAGGAAAATTCAGGAGTAGCCCTCACATAATCACTTTTGGTATCCCACAAGGATCAATCCTTTATTTTTTCTAATTTATGTCAACAACATAGGTAACATAGGACTGACTAGGCACCTAACTTTGTACGCAGATGACACATGTCTTTTTTATTTTGGTCAATGTATTCATGACATCATTGGCGAAGCTCAAGAGGATCTTGACATGCTCAACGTGTGGTATCAACACAACCTCCTGACAATAAATGTGGCAAAAACGTCATATATTATATTTACGGCAAATAATAAAAAGTACCAGATCACACCTCACCTACAATTAATAATACCTCAATTCAACGATCATATAAGGAAAAGTACTTGGGTTTATGGCTAGATGACAAATTATTATGGAGACCACATGTAAAGAATAAGCTAAAACCGATTTTAGGATCACTGAGAAAGATTTCTTACTGTATACCACAGAGAGCTCGTATTGTCCTATATAATGCATTAGTAAAATCAAATCTGCAATACCTAATTGAGATATGGGGGTCGGCTTCTGGTACTACATTGAAAGATTTGCAAGTCCTACAGAATAAAATCATAAAGGTACTTTTTCATATAAAATTTCTTACACAAACCAAAATTCTATATAAAAAAACAAAATTATTTAACCTTGAACAACTTTATAGATACAGCACATGTATTTTAATTAAAAAAATAATATCAAAAACAATACATACTAACATCAGCATCCAACAGAGGCAATATAATTACAATATAAGGATTAAAAATAAATTGTGGGTCTGCCAAGGACGGTCAACTACAGTAAAAAGAGTGTAATATTTGAAGAACTTTTATAATAAATTGCCAGAGGATATAAAAAAATCTGACAACCTGAAAACCTATAAATCTAAACTTAAGGCACTCCTACTTAGCGAGCAGTAGCACATCTAGTCTTAGGGTTTTGTATTTCATAATAATTTTTATAGTTTGAATAAAATTACAAATATAGTAAAATCGCTGTTCTAAATAATTTATAACATTTTAAAGAGATAATTATGTAAAAAAAAAGAACATATTATATGTATTATACATACATATGTGCTTATAAGGGATATTTATTATTTAATTACAAAAAAAAATTACAAGTACAATAAACTACTTTAAACTTTATAAAAACTAAAAACTATAAACTACAACTACTACAAACTATATACTTTGCTTAGAAATATATTACAATTAAAAAAAATGTAATAATAATAATTTGTTACCACAAATTTACCTTCAATAATTTAAAACATGCAAAAGCCTATATATTTTAAATGTATGTATAGTATAATGTAAAAAAGTAATTAAAAAAAAATATGTTTAACATCGATCAGTCGACTAAATGTATCGCTATAGTAGCAGACTTAACTGCGTCTATTGTATTGTGCCGTGCGCCGAGCGGACCCAGGACCCGAAGACCGGCTTCGCTAATGAGTGTTGCAAAAAAAAACGTGCGCTGTGATAGCACAAAGCTGAGATGATTTGTGTTTCACTTGTTTAAATTTAAGTTTAATTTTAAGAATGCAGTTCTTTGCGTTGCGTTTGGATAGGTATAATTTTAAGTTTTTTATTATTATATTACTTATCTCATTTTAAGTGAACATTGTATAGTTCTTATGAAAATAAATGTTTTGTAATTTTTTATGTAAACAGTTTTAGATAAACCGTTTTTCTTTGTTCTTTGATAGTAAAAGTAAAGATAGAATGAAACAAACAGGTAAAAATCAATACATCAGATCTCAACATTTTAAAATATAAGAAAAAAAGTCATAATTAAAAAAAATACCGGAATTCCGGAGGAATATCCATATTAATGTACGATCATTGACCCCAAATTGTCCTACCTACTCCGATCACTGCTAATAACATAAACATCAGATTGAAAAACAAATGAAAAGCTCTCTAACACCAATAATCAGTTGTTTGTTTCTTTCAGATAAGCTGCCCAAAGCGAAGGCATTGCTGGCGGCAAAATATTTGTTCCAACACGGCGTTGACTATCAGTACATTTCCGAAAGTTACCAATTAGTCGGTCACCGTCAACTGATACCTACCAAAAGTCCCGGTGTTACCCTGTACGCCGAGATACAGAATTGGCCCCACTTTTCTACGAGTAAGTTTGGGCGAGTAGGTAGGCCATAATCTGAATGACAGCGGGCGGGAGAGCAGTGGGGAGCGATGGGGAGCTTCGGGGAGTAGCGGGGAGCAGCAGGAAGCGGTGTGGAGTGGCAGGAAGTTTTTTTCCAGAGCTTTTGCTGATTGTGTATTGTTTATATGTTGCTCATGTGTTGCTGTAAGTAATTGTACTACTCTGTTAAGAAAGTACCGGAAAAATATCAATAATACACAAAATGTTTATTAGTCATCCCAATTTATTTTATCACCTTTAAAGTATGCTCCTTTAGAAATGATAGACTTACGCCAACGAATAATCCAATCATCAAAACATTTTTTTAACGCTGTTTCCGGAATTGAGTTCAGTTCTCGCCGCGAATTCTCCTTTATGTCTTCTACCGATTGAAAGCGGGTGCCACGAAGAAGTAATTTGAGTTTAGGAAAAAGAAAGAAGTCAGCTGGAGCCATATCTGGTGAATATGGTGGTGGCTCGATGGTATTTGTTGAGTGTTTGGACAAAAATTCGTTCACAATGATGGCCTTGTGCGAAGGCACATTATCGTGGTGCAAAATCCAAGAATTTTCTTTCCACAAATCTAGCCTTTTTCGTCGAATTTGCTCTCTTAAACGCCGCATAACGCTCAAATAATATCTAGCATATCCGCAGCGATTCTCATGCGATTGAGTTTTTGGAGAAAATTCAGGTCTTTTGGGACTAGCCGAGCGGAAACATGTTTCATACCCAAGTGATTATTTAAAATGGTACGGATTGACTCGTGAGACACAGAAAGTTCGGCGGCTATCTCTCTCAAAGTTGACTGAGGATTTTCAGTCACTATTTCCTTCACTTTTGCAATGTTAACTTCAGTTGCAGACGTTGATGGCCTACCAGAGCGAGGCAAATCTTCCATGGCATCTCGAACGCTTTTGAACGCTTTGTACCACTCATAAGCACGTGTTTTTGATAAAGTCGATTCACCGTAAGCCTTCTGTAACATTTTCAGTGACTCCAAACACGAAATTCCATTGGCGATGTAAAATTTAAGACAAACTCTTTGTTCGATGTTTTTGTCCATTATGAAATTCGCAATACACACTAGATATGATATACCTAAAAACAGCACTGTATTTAATATAAATAACAGATGCAACTCAAACTCCGCGCCAAAATGGAAAACATTTGTGCCAATCTAACAACAACAAAAAATCTAAAATTTGAATTTGGAACCATAAACAAATCATCCATTCCCAATACTTTCTTGACTGAATGTTCATGGTGCACCGATGCGAAGACAAGCTTACTTTTATTTTAAATCTTTTTTTTTCTATGGTTGTTTGGAAGACATCACTCTTAGTGATAAGACTGCTCTTTCTATAAGGATTTTATGTCAAAATGTATCGTCTTTTTTGGTGTACAATAAACTCAAACTCAAACTCAAACTTTTATTTGCAAACTAAGTGGTACATAGATGGTGTTTACAATGTTATGTCCTTATTACTTAGTCACCTTGTACAGGTATAACAAATAATACTTATATTAACTATATAATCCAATATGTTATAAAAATATATACCTATATTTATATTAAATTGCTATTAAAGCTTAAATTATATTATGAATTAAATTGTATAATAAAGAAATAAATTGTATTAGATTATATTATATAATATTACCTTTAATGTAAAGTATTATTAATAAAGTGTATTAATCTTATCATTTCTTACGTGTTTTTGAAATAATTAAACTAATTCATTATATTTTGTTTTTCATTTTTTATTCTTATGTTAACTATAGCAAGACCGCTTATCTGAGTCCTCGCCTGCGGTAGGTACGCGGGGCGGGAGGTACGTAGGGCTTCTGCCACGAACACAAGCGACTTGCGACGCGGCGAACGGATTTCTAGTTCATTGCGTTTATTCTATCACTGCTGACTATGACTGCCGTAGTATAACGCGCAATGAACTAGAAATCCGTTCGCCGCGTCGCAAAACGCTCGTACTTGTGGCAGAGGCCCTACGTACCTACCGCAGGCGAGGACTCAGTTAAGTGGTCTAGCTATAGCTGTAGGTGTTATTTTGTCTTTATTTAGTTTTGGACTTGGATTGTTCATTTTACTTAATTTATTGATTGTTTTAAATGCTATTGTTTTTTACATTGCAATTGTTGACTGTACTCCTGGATGTTTTGGGCGATACTGCAAATCCATGAATAAATGAATAAACTACAGAAAAATTGTAAGCAAAAAGATTTCCATTGTTTACCAAGAGTTACAATTTGAACAAGTGATTTAAATTAATTTTTACAATGGATAAATGCATTTAAAGTTGTTTGTGCATTTGTCGTTAGTTCCAATCAACCTTAAAGTCATTAACGTCAAAACTAAGTCGTTTGCTATGACACTACATTAATCATAATTCATCTAAGGTAATCATGAAAAGAGTAAAACAATTCGACTCTTGGAAAATAACAATAAATTAAGTATCTGTCTTAGTATCAAACGTAATACGTTGGTAATTGGTACCGCAGGATCAGTTTGCTAGTACACGTTAATACACCATGGAGTCACGTTAAAGAAAATGAGAATTTTTAATTATAGCGAAATTGCAACTCACCTTGTTTGTCACTAGGTTCACGAAAGAAGGGGACAGCAGTAAGCTTCATACACGATGCGCTCAAGCAACGTACACGTAGACAACCTCTCACCACAAAATAAGGGGACTGCAGTAAGCTTCTTACACGATGCGCTCAAGCAACGCACACGTAGACAACCTCTCACCACAAAATAAAGGGACTGCAGTAAGCTTCATACATGATGCGCTCGAGCAACGCACATGTAGACAATCTCTCACCACATAATAAGAGGACTGCAGTAAGATTCATACACGATGCGCTCGAGCAACGCACACGTAGACAACCTCTCACCACAAAATAGGGGAGTGCAGTATGCTTCATACATGACGCGCTCGAGCAACGCACACGTAAACAACCTCTGACCACAAAATAAGGGGACTGCAGTAAGCTTCATACATGCTGCGCTCGAACAACACACACATAGACAACCTCTCACCACAAGATAAGGGGACTGCAGTAACCTTCATACATGATGTGCTCGAGCAACGCACATGTAGACAACCTTTCACCACAAAATAAGGGGACTGCAGTAAGCTTCATACATGATGCGCTCGAGCAACACACACGTAGACAACCTCTCACCACATAATAAGGGGACTGCAGTAAGTTTCACACATGATGCGCTCAAGCAACACACACGTAGACAACCTCTCACCACATAATAAGGGGACTGCAGTAAATTTAATACACGATGCGCTCGAACAACACACACATAGACAACCTTTCACCACAATATAAGGAGACTGCAGTAAGCTTCATACACGATGCGCTCGAGCAACGCACACGTAGACAACCTCTCACCACAATAGAAGGAGACTGTAAGCTTCATACACGATGCGCTCGAACAACACACACATAAACAACCTTTCACCACATTATAAGGAGACTGCAGTAAGCTTCATACACGATGCGCTCGAGCAACGCACACGTAGACAGCCTCTCACCACAATATAAGGAGACAGCAGTAAGCTTCATACACGATGCGCTCAAGCAACGCACATGTAGACAACCTCTCACCACAAAATAAAGAGACTGCAGTAAGCTTCATACACGATGCACTCAAGCAACGCACACGTAGACAACCTCTCACCACAAAATAAGGGGACTGCAGAAGGTAAGCTTCATACAGCTGCGCTCGGACTATTCCGAGCAACAGCTCGGAACAGCTCGGAACTCGCAACAGCGAGTTTCCGTGTCCGTGAGTCTATCTCTCTTACCACAAAACAATGTTTAAAGTCTAATGCCTTACAAATAAACAAAGAATAAGGTTCCAATAGTTATTCCGTGTTTTGTTTCTGTCATGTTAACGTTATTTCAAATTAGAGTAAGTAAAATAGACAAAGCACGGAATAATTATTCGGACCTTATTCTTTGTTAATTATACAAAAAATAAGGTCCGAATAGTTATTATTACAAATGTAAGGGGGTAAAAGTATTAGCTACTAGCTGACCCGGCGGACTTCGTGCCGCTTTGACAGTTTTTACGACAACAAAACAAACAAATCGTATTTCTATTTATTTATCACTAAGAATTTTTTTTTCTAGTAATAAATATAGTCTGTTACTCAGCGCTAATGTAACATTCTAATGGTGAAAGACTTTTTTAAATCGGTCCAGTAGTTTTTGAGTTTATTCGTTACAAACAAAAATACAAAAATACAAAGCTTTCCTCTTTATAATTTAGTATAGAATAAGTGTCAGCGTCTGTTTTAAGCAGTGTCTAACTCTCAGGACAATAACTAAAGCTATAGAAGGATGGCTAAAATAAAAATCGTGCAACTATGTTTAGTTCCGTTCTATCTTATGGCTAAAAAAGGAGGTTGGAGTGCGACAAATGGTTGACACTTAGTTTTTATTTTTTGTATTGTTATGTCAAACGGTCATCAGATAATCGGTGATCAAAAAAAATCTTGAGTCCTTTATAAAGTCACTCACTACATTACTAATATGACGTCACAAATCTGATGACACCTTTGCTATTTTAGTCCGGTTTCTATAGCTTTAGTTATTATTCTGAGGTCTAACTTTACCCACCGTGTTGTGGTAAAGCAGTCTGTGTCTATATCTATAAGTGCGTAGGTCGAGCGTGTCATATAATATGAAGCTGCGTAGAGACATTGCTTCTCTCAGTGTCATCTACCGGAATTACTACGGAGAGTGTTCTGAAGAACTTTTTGATCTAATCCCGCCCTCTCCTTTCCTCTCCCGGACTACACGTGCTGGTCTTAGGAACCACCATCATACTACAGACAATCAGTACGCACTAAAAAGTTTGACAAGTCGTCCCTCTGTAAGACCATTCTGCTTTGAAATTCTTGGCCGGCGTATGTTTTTCCAAGTTCCTATAGTCCCGGGTCTTTTAAGCAGGGTGTGAAACGGCATTTATGCAGGCCGTCATGAATGGGCGCGCTTGTTCCACGGTGAGGAGCGCTCTCATTATCTTGGTCTGCATCGGCTGTTTACCATCAGGCAGGATGTGGTCACTATGACATGTCAATATAAAAAAAAGCTTATCATCTGCAGTCTCCTTATGTTGTGCTAGTGAAAACTCGTTCATGGGACATTCGATTACGTTAAAGAAACCAAGAATTTGGATGGCAAAATTTTTATTCTCCTCGTATTCCACCAGCAGGTGCTGCTTTAATGCGATACAAGTTCTCGTTTTTGTTAACGCGATTGAATGGTGAATGTAACACGTACTAGGCCCAGTACAATTCTTCAACAGGTGTTAATAATTCTCAAAATTAGGCACACAAAGATAAAGAGATAGAGATACTAAGAGCGTTTACGCCGCACACTAGCGCCACTAATGAAAAAAAAAACATATCTAGTAATTAGAGATAGAAAATCAAATTATACTCAACAAACTATTTGAATGAAGTAATTTAGCATTTTTACGTCAACTAATGAACACCTCACATGTTATAGTTTAGTTAAATACGGCGTTATAGTTAAAAGTGGCCGTAACGTCTTATTTAACTAAACCATAACATGTGAGGTGTTCATTAGGTGACGTAAAAATGCTAAATTACCTCATTCAGATAGTTTGTTGAGCATATTTTGATTTTCTATCTCTAATTACTAGATATGTTTTTTTTTTTCATTGGCGGCGCTAGTGTGCGGCGTAAACGCTCTTAACTAGGAGCGCTGCCTCCTACTCGCATTCTTAGTAAGTTGCCGTTGTCTTAAACACTGAAAACTCTCGAGCTAAGTCTAGAAATTCTCTAAAATTCTTTATGATAATTTAATGAGGAAAAGACATCCGGCGGCTGGGTGGGTATTCAACAAGAATTTTACTGGAATGAAGAAAAGGTAACATAATGAACTTTACAGTAACATAACCGTCTCAGCCAAAAATTAAGCTATCAGAATAAAATTTCAAGATACAACAAAACAACACCTCAAAGGGTGTCACCCCTTGGTGGTGTCAACCCTTTCAAAGGTTTCTGGATTGACTTTGACATTAGGATGAAAAGCAATAGAAAAATTCAACATACTGTACCCGTTAAACGGTTAACCGCCCTGCGCTGTCCCTATGTGAATTACTCTCTCTATTGATTGAAACTTAGGTATGGCTCCTGACTCGCAAACAAAATAAATGTGTAGGCAGATGAATGAATGTGATCCAATAACTTGAAACATTGTGGATTAAAACTATTTCAAGAGCCTTTAAGTACTTTTGGTATTTCGTCATAAATTCAAAGTTCAATATAAGTTCAATTGCTTACAAATTCATTCTCACTATATACGACGACGTCACCAAAAACTTGGGCGCATGTCATTCCGCGGTCGATGTAATTGAGTTTACCACGATATATCGAATTCATTTCGCCGTTTAACACAAGGTTGATAGAACATTTGGCCTTTCTATTACTGATCGAATAAACAAATGGCCAAATTATATATTATGCCGATATAACCATAGACATTTCTATCATTGATCGAATGAACGTATGGTCGAATAAACATTTGGTCGAATGGACGTTTGGTAGGAAGAACTGAAAACTCCTCTACGAGAGAAAACTAAGAAAATACTGAAGTGCATTGTGAATATCTAGTTGTTATACTGTTAATGACCCATTATTAATAACTACCAACAATTTTTTACTCCATCTTACTTTGACAATATTCTCAATCCCATTAAGATCCATGAAATGAATTTCGATATCGCGTGGTGAGCTCGATACGAAATACACCAGCATTATTTGAAGTCAGTTACTAGACAATAATCCTGACCTTTAGTAGTTAAGGTCAAAGCCCGTACAACTTCATCATCATCATCATCATCTTAGCCAAAAGACGTCCACTGCTGGACAAAGGCCTCCCCCAAGGATCTCCACAACGACCGGTTTTGTGATGCTCGCATTCAGCGGCTTCCCGCGACCTTCACCAGATCAAGGTGGACCTTGTTGGAGGCCTGCCCACACTGCGCTTTGCGATACGCGGTCGCCACTCCAGGAATATAAGTAACTTAATATAAGCTAATTCATTTTTACTTTTTATTTTCAAGTGCTAATTGCTGCACTGAAGCTAAATTAAATATTCCGGTAGCATAGCGGTCAGTGCAGCCGCCCGGATTGCGGAAGACCCAGGTTCGATTCCTGCTGGGTCGGGTAGGCGTTTAATTTTTTCACTGTATTTTGTAAATTTTATAAATATTTAATTTAGCTTCAGTGCAGCAATTAGCACTTGAAAATAAAAAGTAAAAATTTACTATAGCGTTGTGTTATCAAATTTGTGGTATTTCATCTGCAAAGATAAATCTGCACAGCCATCGGTTGCAACTGCCGTTGGATAGATGGCGCGCTGTGCCGCTATTAGCACTCTAAAATTACAAAAGCAGTGACAAAATTCAGCGTCTACGTCAGCCTTCCCGGTAGCATAGCGGTCAGTGCAGCCGCCCGGATTGCGGAAGACCCAGGTTCGATTCCTGGCTGGGTCGGGTAGGCGTTTAATTTTTTTTTACTGTATTTTGTAAATTTTATAAATATATAAGCTAATTCAATTAAAACTTTCTAATTATTCATTGTCAACAACTACCGTCATTAACATCTGATCATAATATTTTTACAAATAGAAGTAGGCAAGCTATTTATAAAATGTTAATATAATTTTTAACGCAAATTTTGTTGCGAACAAATTACAAAAACACAAATGTTGAAAAATAAATATAGTAAATATTATGATCAGATGTTAATGACGGTAGTTGTTGACATTAAATGGGCGCCTTCCGTAAGTAGTGTTGAATAATTTCGGCGGGCTGGTTAGAACCACGATAGCTCAATTGGAAGAGCACCTGACCCGGTATGTCAGAAGGTTGCGGGTTCAAATCCTGCTCGTGAATTTTTTTCAACATTTGTGTTTTTATAATGATGTAATTTATTATTTACATATTTATTCGGTATGTGTTCGTTTGGAGTCTATACAAAAAAGGTTTTTAAAATATTTGGAATATAAAACTGGAGTTCAAGACAGTACATACGGTGAGCGGTGTGCGAGACACCATCTGCTTCCTCTCAAGGTCCGCAAAGATATAGCAGACCTTACGTACTTGTCTAAAATATTGAGAAGTGATGTTGACTCAGCGGAACTGTTGGAAGAGGTTAGGCTTATTGTGCCTCGCAGTTTCACCGCTCGTAAGAAGTTGAGGCTTCATATTTCACCAGCACGTACAAATTATCGCCAAAACAGCTTCCTGATTCGTTCTTGCCGTTTGTTTAATTTTATTAGCACTGACGTTGACCTATTCTGTAATAGTATTGTTTCGCTAAAGCGAGCATTGGTAAATGAACTATTCGAGCACTTTCGGAAAGTCGAGTGATTCAACAGGTTTTGAATTTAGATGGAAAGGAAAAATCGTTATAATAAGGATGTATTTTTGTCTATATGTGGAGGTTTGTTATTAGCTTGTACTAAGCTTATTAGTTGTAATTACCTTATTGGCTGTAAACATTCCTTAAAATAAAATTAAAAAATAAAATACCTGGTGACTTTTGATCTTTTTTTTATCGAGCATATTTCATAATTTCGCTTTTTAATAACATTGTTGCAAATATAGCCTTTTATTTTTCTTGGCGTTGTATACGTTTTACATGAACCATGCTTAAAACGCATTTCAAAGTCGTCAGAATCCACTTCGGCGCAAGCAGTGTCTCAATGGAAACCGTAGTATTGATCGTGGACTATTACAAAGTTTGTAACAATTAAAATACTTTGGTTGTACAGTCAACGACAAAAGTCGATGAAAAAACCAAAATATCTATTTTAACAAAATAAATACAACTGCCTCTGTGGTCTAGTGGTTAAGACCACCGGTTTCTGATCCAGAGGTGCCGGCGGTCGATTCGCAGTGGGGGGTACATAATAGTACTCGGTTTAGTTGGTGGTATGGCGTGTTTTAATAGTTACCACAATCTCATCTAAATATGTTATAGCGTTGTTGTTTTCCGACATCTTATTTGAAGACCCCGATCCGATCCGAACCCCTCGGAGAATCTAGTAGGGCACGGGGCTTTTTTTTTTGTCAACCCAGGGGAAAAATCTGCAAACAGATTCACGTAGGACCCGGGGCTTGCCTTGTCCTTTTCTAGAGAAGGAGTAAGACCGACCACGGTAAAAAACCCTTGGGGTTTGCCTTTAGCCTGTACAAGGGCTGTGAAGGCTACCGGAAACGCACGCAACCGACAGGGCGGGAGCGCGGTTTGGCTTTACACAGAAGGAGTCGCCTGAGCGCATCCCACTAGTGGGACACGCCGCCTTATCGGACTGACTACAGTGAAGCTGTCTATGTCGGCTGACTTAATAACGTTAAACAAAGGACTGGCTGCAGTGAAGCTGCCTCTGACTATATCTACTGACTTAACTGATTGCGTCGTGGGCTACGACTAAGAGAGTGAAGCTTCTGATCAGACCCGCGATTGGACTGATCCGAGCGGCTTCAGATTGAGAGTGCATACGGGCAACGGAAAGAAAAGGAATCACACTAGAGCGTGATGACGTTCCCTCTAGAAAAACTTCGGTTTTTTTTTTATGTTAAAAGGAGGCAAACGAGCAGGCAGGCGGGTCACCTGATGGAAAGTAATCACCGCCGCCCATGGACACCCGCAAAACCAAAGTTATCGCAGATGCGTTGCTAACCTTGGAAAGGAGTTGGATCTTGAGGAGGGAGTAGGAATTGGGAGGGGGGAGGGGTGAGAGATGGGCCTCCGGTACTTTCACTCACCGGACGAAACACAACAGCAACAAGTGCCGTTGTTTCACGCCGATATTCTGTGAGAGGGTGGTGTTACGCCGGGCGAGCCGGCCCATTTCGTGCTGCAACGCAGCGTGGCTCTACCACTCAGACAAATCGGTGATTCGTTTCACACGGCTTGAGGAACCCTTTAAGTTTCTCGCCGCCCCCAAAAAAGCCCGGAGAAGCTGAAAGTGCCGTTTGAGGCAATCAGCAAACTCTCTCCAAAATAAACTATCTTATTCGCCAGTTTATTTTGTCACACTAATTGTCTTTCCCTAACCGCAATACCCACTGTTCCGCCGTCTCTTATTCTGGCTGCATGGGTTTGTTCATAACGATGATCATAATTTTGGTTTTATCTAAACAAATCTTCAAGCCCGTGGCCAGTAAAACGTCATGAAGTTACTTGATAAAAGTTCTAAGTCGCGAAATTGGTTATGTCCATCGAACTATGGCATTTACAAATATCTATTTTGCCACTTCGCTTGCCATTCCAATTTTAAAAAATATATTTTCCACAGCTAGTGCAAAGAGTTTGGGCGGAAGATTCTTTACAAATGAATTACCAACCGATAAATTGAAAGTCCCTTCAATGCTTCGGAGTGCTACCCAAAAGTTTTAGTAAAGCGATATGTTGTGTGGTTCAGATATATCCATTTCATTACCTTCGGTAGCGTTATCATGACAAAAATTTTGTGCACGTATTCTCTCGTGAAGTAACCGAATAAAATTGCTGTTTTGTTGATTTTTTTATGACACAGGAAATCTCGCTTTGACTTACTCACGCTTTTCGGGACGTGACTCAGAAATAACATTGGTTAGTGGTGTAATGTTGTAGTAAGAGTACAACCAAACAAAGATAGGAGGTTTCGCTTTACGTGTTCGAAATTTAACCTTTTTCCTGTCTTGTGATCGTAAATCATTTGTATATATGTTTTATTGCGACTCGCGAAAGTGCTTGGCCTACACTACACCCCATCTGATAGTAAGTATGTGATGAGGTAAGGTGAAGTGAGGTGATAAGGCCAAATATCGAAGCGCAAATCATTCCGAACTCTAAACTGGTTTAAGGATACCTTTTCCAGTTGGAACACAATTAATGCTACTAATAGGCTGGGAAGAGAACTTCAGATTTTCGGTTTGGTTTGTTTTGCCAGCCTGCCTGGCTAGCTACCACAATTTTATCTTAATTATGTCACCATAACATCAATGTTTGTAGCATCGTTGTGTCCCAGCAGCTAGAGATAAGATACCCGGTTCCTCAGTACCTATTTGAGGATTTTGGTTGAATGTCCCTTAACATCATTTAACATCAGGTAAGAAGGTCAAGTGCTCGTAAGGAATAATAAAAAATAAAACTGGAAGTGACAATTAAAGTTGATTAAAGAAAAAAGGTCAAACCATTAAATCACAGAACTGTTCGTTGAAAAATCAAACTGAATGAATATTTATTAAGTTTGACAAGCAGGAAGACCTAAACTCATTAGGAGTTAAGTAAGTATTGTTGAATTGTCGCAGTTTATATCTTACAAGCGGCCGCTCGCGGTTTCACCCGCGTGGTTCCCGTTCCCGTGGGAATATCTGGATAAAAAGTATTATATGTGTTATTCCAGGTTATAAACTATCTGTATGCCGAATTTCATCCAAATCCATCTATCCGTTGCAGCGTGAAGAAGCAACAAATATACGAACATACATACACACAAACTTTCGCATTTATAATATTAGTAGTATAACAATTCCTCATTACTTTACCGTTGCCTATGTTGCATGCGTACGTAATAAAAATATTAGATTTTGGCCCATTGCCAGGCGGCCAGTATTTTATTTATTTCACCCAAAATCTCATTATCCTAAAATAAAGGATTTACTGCTGTCTGTTTGTGGCAGGTCGCGACAAAAGGGATGTTCCTTGCCCCAAGGATCTGAAGAAGCTATTATTTTATGTTGCTAGCTTGCACTAGCTCCACTCGTATTTACTAGCTTCCAAGAAAGTTCAAATACTTATAAGCAAACAAATGCATTGATCATGAAATTAATATAACTAATAACTAATATATACAACGATAAATCATCATCATCATCAGCTCATTTATGTCCCCACTGCTGGGGCAAGAACCTTTCCTATGGATGGATAGGGAGAACGGGCCATAAACCACCACGCGGCGCGGGCCCAGTGCGGATTGGTGGCTGTTAACGACTGCTAATGCAGCCGGGACCAACGGCTTTACGTGCCTTCCAAAGCACGGAGGAGCTCGAGATGATAAATTTTTGGTCACCCATCCGATGACAGGCCTTTGCGAAAGTTGCTTAACCTCAGCACTCGTAGACCGGGCTCGTTAACCACTGCGTCGCGTGCGGGGAAACTCTGTTGACATCATCAGAGCGTTTAGGGTACAAAAGAAATGTATTAGGTCAATCTGTGGAGCAGACTTCCTAGATAGCTGTAAGCCATTGTTTAAGGCATTAAATGTTTAACCCCTTCCCTGTCTTTACATTTTTGAAATAGGAATATTTGTTAAAAAATATAGCAATCTATTTCAAACTAAGAATAGATGTGAATATAAAGGCAGAAAAAGAGAAAATCTATGTATACCTGACCAAAGATTAATGTTATATTCAAGGAAGTCAATTCGAATTTTCAATAAATTGCCTAGTGATATAAAAATACTGACATTGTATAAATTTAAATCAAAATTATTTAATTTTTTAATGAACAAAATGTACTATACAATTAACGACTATTTAAATGATAATATTTGATATGCTATATTTTAATTGTATTATTGTTAACTATGATTTTGTTATAATTTGTTAGTAATTAAGTAATGTAATTTTAAATATTTGCACATCGATCGTATACGATAGAATATGCTGGATAACACTATTTTAAGAACATTTTTCTACCATATTTATAAAAATAAATTTTTGATTGATTGATTGATTGCGCCATCGAGCTCCTCAAATAAACAAACCGTTTTCACAAATTATGACCTAATTGCCGGTTAGTGGATAAACAAAGCTTAGTGCGGAGCGTAATGCCAGTCACGAACATTACGATAAATTTACGGTAATATAGGTTGGCAACATGTACTGCTACCAAGTATTTTATAGTCTTTAATAACTAGCTTTTAGCTTCGGTTTTACGCGTATGGTACTCATATACGTTTTTATCTCGTGAATATTGTGTTTGAGGAATCGTACGGAGGTAGCGTACATACCTGTATTACTCAGGCACAAGCATAGTGACAAATTTAAATAAGAAAGAATTTTTGAAATCGTTTTAATGAATCGATTCCAGGTGGACTTGATAAGGCCTAACATCAACAAAATGGCGAGTACTATTGTATACTCCCCGTTGGGAATTAAACCTAAGATCTTTTTGGTCTAAGATCGTTGGTCTAACCACCGGACTGGAACGGTTTTACGAGTAATGGTAGAATTACAAGCGTGAAAACGCAGATCTAGCGTTTTCGTGGATAAAAAATGTCAGTTATATTACTAGGATAAGAACCACTTAAAGAGAAATCCCAGAAATAAAAAGGCTTAGATTAAAAGTAGAAGAGCTCACATAGCAAAAATAATCCCAAAAATATGTCGACAAAAAACTTTTTTGCAACACCGGAAAATGTGTTAAAGTGGCCAATATCCAAGGGGCCGCGGATTGTCTTATTAGATGTCAGGATTTATGTCTACTGCTGACAGATTTATTGTTATCGCACTCATACTTAGCCGCAGAACCGATCGATGAAAGGGATAGTAGATCCCATAGGGAATGTTAGAGGTTTTAAGTTCAGCCCAGCGAGGGTTTCATGTAGCTCGTTAGGCGTGCGCGACTGTGGTCAAAAGGCTTTTAGAGTTAGTCTATGTCTCGTCTATCCTAATTATTTATACATTTTATATTCGAGATGATATTTATGAATTAATTAATAAATATGTAAGTACAGTCAGCATTACACTGATGAAGCAACACAAGTGGTGTAATATATTTTAACGTGTATGGAAATATCCACCACATTTAAAAACTACTAGCGTCTAAAATAAATACTAGAAAAATAACTTCTTGACTTACAAAACTGTTTGGTCCATAATTAAAGTCTCAAAAGTGGCAGGTTTCATAAAGGAAAAATGTATATAGACATCCGCTATGAAGGGTTTTTTTAAAATTCCGCCATGACTACGAGACACGGGAGTATATGCACCGTTTATTGCCTATAATGACTAAACTTAATGAAAGAAAGGTAACGTACAACCTTGTCTCTTTTACTCTAATTTGAAATGACGTTTACATGACAGGAACAAAACACGGAATAACTATTTGGACCTTATTAAAAGAAAGGCGGTAAAAGATTTTGACATTCAAAAATGCTTTGTATATTATTTTATTTTTACTAATGGTTGCCCAGTGGTCGAAATTCCGTAACTTTACTGAGAGTTGTCGATTGTATCTTAAACAATGTAAAATTAAAAAAGATAGAATGTGAGTTTGGATTGGCATTGCTCCTCTTCCATTTTTGAAATTTTTGAAAAGAGTATATATATACGTATACGTGTGTGTCAAATGCATAGTAGTCTGTGTAATGTTTGTTTTATTGATTTAATGTATTTTTATGCATAGTTTAAAAAAAAAATAACATTCGGATAATCTTCTAAAAAAGTAAAAAGTTCTATATAAAAAGTGTGCGAAATTTCATACTCCTACGTCCGCGCAATTTTCGTAAAAAAGGGGTACAAAGTGTTTGCATTAACTTAAATTAGACGAAAATATTTTGTATTTTAATTTATTTATTAATCGCCTTTTTCCACGAAACCTTGGCTAACAGAGTTAATGTAACCAACAATTAAAGTGAACCTTACGGCGGGAATAATATTTTATTCGGCGAGCGGAGACCTCGTACCGAGAAGATGCCGCAGGCAACTCGGCAAGCGCTTTTTCTGACTCAGGTTTTATTTTACAATACAAAAGAAAACACTAGTATAGTAATATCAATTTATCGTGCATTGTTTATTTATTTATTTATTTATTTTATTTAATAGGACAAATAACAAAATTAACACTTAATTAAATTAAAGTTGTTTTTGTACAAAAAAGGACTTAAGCTAAGTGTCATCTTACTTATAGGCTGCCACGGCATGCAATGTGAACTAAAATATACTATTTAAATACTATAATTATTCAAAACAAGTACACAAATTAACGAAAAAAATAAATATAATTTATGATAACCTACTTATATATAATTTTACGCAAATATAATTGCAACAAATTATTATATTTATTGTTAACTTTATAAAGCAATAATCATGCATTTGTATCATTATCATAACCTTCCACTTTAAAAAGTACTTGTTTATTACCACTTATAAAATTATTTAAAGGCATTTCAACAGACTCATGTGGAAGTTTATTATAAAAAAGTCACACCTTTAGCACAGTAACATTTATGTTCATTAACATACTATGCCTTTAGGCAGCTGTCCCACCGCCGGCGAGTAAGCGACGAACTATCGACTATTTTCTCGCTCAAGAAACATACAATAAATATCATATAGATTCTGTGTCAATAAAAGAGATGCTTATATGATAGATAGATAGATAGATGCATATATATAGTTGATCGCTGACTGTTCACACTGCCACGAGTACTCGCTACTTACTAGTTTGTCGCTGTGCGATAAGAGCTATTAGCTTAGCGCATGGATGCACAGACTTATTAAGACTAGGGGCCACTCGGGCAAATTATGAACTGATGGTGGGCCACCAGAAGTATAGGTAATTAAAGACAATGAAAAATTGATAATAATGTATTCAAATTGAAAAAGAATTTATTAATTTGAAGCGTGGCACTGCATAGTGCTTACAATCTTTTTTATATTTGGCTCAAATTTACTTGTAGCAACACGTAAAACTGCTTCCAAACTTTCATTTGCAAGGCGGTTTCGATTTTTTGTTTTATTATTATTTAGGATTGAAAAGGTTTGTTCACATATATAGGTAGAACCAAATAAGCTTGCACATTTCAGAGCGTTTATGCGCAACTCTTTGTACGTATTTTTATCAATGCAGCGGTAAAAGTTCAGCAAGTCTCCTTCGTTGAATTTGTTGCGTAAATCTTGGTCGTTCTGAATGTCGATAATTTCTAACTGCATTAACTCTGGCGCATTTTCAACTGAAATCGTGAAAGGATTGCTAAATATGTCCAACAGAGGTTTCACTGTTTTAAACTCCGAAAATCTGTCTTGAAAAGATTGAATCAAAATATCTAGCTTTTTTACATAACTGAAATTAATAGCAGTTTTTTTGAATTTTTCAGCCATTTTCTTATAATTCGGAAAATGATTGTAATTTCCAGAATTCAATTGCGATCTGAAAAGTGTCAGCTTGCATTGAAAGGATGATACATGTGCGTAGAGCTGGGATATCAGTTGATTTTTGCCTTGAAGCCGTGTGTTCAAGACATTCAAATGATTTGTAATGTCAACTAAAAAAGCCAAATCACACAACCAATCAGGACTTTTAAGTTCCGGGACGTCCCTTTGCTTTTCCGCCAGAAAAATATCAATTTCTTCTATTAAATTTAAAAATCGTTCCAGTGTCAATCCACGACTTAGCCACCTTACTTCTGTATAATACAGTAAATCTCCATGTTCGCATTCAATGTCATCAAGGAATTGTTTGAATTGCCTGTGATTGAGTCCTCGTGATTTTATGAAATTCACAGTCGAAACTACCACTTTCATGACATTTTCAAATTCAATTTTTTTAGAACAGAGGGCTTCTTGGTGTATAATGCAGTGAAACTGCATGAGATCTTCAGCGTTTAAGTTTTTTTCTTGCAAATGCTTTTTCAACAAAGTAACTAGCCCAGAATTGACACCAATCATCGAAGGAGCACCGTCAGTCGAAACTCCCGATAATTTCGATAAGTCCAAATCAGTTTTTGAACACTCGTCCAAAAGTACATTGAGTATATCAACTCCTCTGGTTTGACCTTTCAATGAACACATTCCTAATAACTCTTCGAAGACTTCAAAATCTTGAGTAACACCTCGTATGAATATAAGAAGTTGAGCTGTGGAACTAATATCAGTGGATTCGTCGAGTGCTAATGAAAAAAAATCAATTATCTTAGTTTTTTCATTTAATTGTTCCGCAATATTATCTGACAAAGACATAATTCGTCTTTGGATGGTCATACGATTCAGTTGAATTTTCTCAAACTTTTTTGCTGCTTCTGGACACATTTTCTTAGCGGCAATTTCTATGCATTCTTTTACAAAATCCCCATCATTGAAGGGGCGACTCCGCTTTGCTATCATTCGAGAAATTTCATAACTAACTTCTGTAGCTGTTTCTGTATCTTGAATGGGTTTTGTAAACATAGCTTGTTGACCAATAAGCTCCCGTTTTAAAGACAAAACTTTTTGCTTTCTTAATTCGCCTGTAAACTTCGTAAAAGTAGGATGCTGCGTTTCATAGTGCCTTTTTACATTATATTCCTTTGCAATCGCAACAGAATTCTTGCAAATTAAACAAACGACTTTGTTATGCGACCATACAAAAAAGTATTTCTCAGTCCAAATTTCTTGAAACTGCCGATTTTCATCTTTAACCTTACGTTTTTTACTAGTTCCTGGCATGTCCATGTTGCGTTTTAATCCTGACTAGGATTACCACAGCACCTAAAACCAATTACAGTTCCTAATTAATTACCAAAAATAATTGATAAAATATGTAGATAAAATTAATAACAGTTTTACTTACGATTTCACAACACAATTATACACGGCACTTGACGGGAAATCTACGTTGAATGTGGATCAAAATATATTATAATTATGACACCGGCTAGTCGAGTTAAAATCTACACTAGAACTAACGACACTTTACTCAAATTAAAACCGAACTGTCGGTCGCTGCGGTTAGCGTGGCTTTTATACCACGCGCATAGAGTCGAAAACTGTCTGGAGAAATCTCGAAACCGACTCTGGAAGCTTCGTGTATCTACCTACGCGAGCTATCGGGAATTTGGGACTATTGCTATCTCGCTCGCTCGAACAGTATAATAATAACGCGGCGCGCTTCCTCAAGAAAACGAATTTAACCGAGATCAGCACGAACATTACCGACCGCTGTTACCGACGCATGCACGGCGCACCGATAAGATTGATAGAGCGCGCGCGCGAGATTCAAATTACTTTTCGAACATTTGTTATTGGTTTTATTCTGGAATAGAACTCAATATTTTCGAATGTACGAGAGTATTATTTTTGCTGTCGGCGGGCCACCAGTATTCGACCGGCGGGCCGCATGCGGCCCGCGGGCCGTAGTCTGTGCATCCCTGGCTTAGCGATACTCGCTTGGCGGTCAGATCACTCGCCGAGCGACCAACCAGTGGTCATTTCTACCTAGAGTGCGGGTCTGAGTGCTAGGGATAGCTAACATATATTCGTTATAGAATCAATATTTTAACTTTTTTGGATCATTATTTATTCTTTTTAGAGAATAATTAACTGTCAATCTGAATTCCTATAAAAGAGTGTAATGACAATTTTACAAAAGCAGTATGTAATATGTATGTATAATATGTGTTACAAAAAAAACATCAAAGGATATTAAAAAATGCGAATCGCCTGGAATCTGTCAAAGTCAATCACATATTTTACAACAACTACTACTACTACATACCCGTCAGCCGAAATAGTAAACATCTTTAAATAAAAATTACGGTCGAATTTCGACCACTGGACGACTACTACTAGTGTTTGTAAATAGAAGACACTAAGCAGTCGCAGCTTGAAGCAGTCTGACTGCTTCAAGTTGTCCGTGTATGGCCGCCCTCATACTGGCTATACAAAAAAAAAGCACAATCTTCCAATTTTTACCGCTTTCTAGTCAGTTCCTTTGTATGTTTTTTAGTCGGTTTTACAATTTCATTATCTAACCATTTCGTATTTATTTAATAAAAAGAAAACTTGATTAAAATCTAGAATTGTGCTACCTAAAGAACAAGATATTTGTACAGGGATTTATTATTATAATACCCAAATACACCTACTCTAATTTTCGTGGGAATCTGATCCTCGGGGCAGGCAAGCTAATCTAAATTAATTCCTTATACTCGTAATACCAAGAAGTATTTTTTTTCTCCAAATCATTCATTCGCTGCTGTGTTTTTAAAGTAATTAACATATTCAGGAGAATGCTTATTTTTATTTCGCATTTCATAATTTAAATATGATAATCATCATGTTGTAATCGTAATCTTTGTTTACAAATATCAAGATCGGTAGACACGAGGTTCAAAGTCTGGATGCCTTATCAGTTTTATCATACATCATATACACACATCAAAAGTGTCTAGGGATCAAGTGCATTTTAAAGTATCGTTGCGTAATAGATTTAATATTTTAACTTTTTTGGATCGTCATTGATTCTTTTTAGTGAATTTCACGATGAAACATTTTTTTTACATTGTTTAAATATGGAAAATTAACTGTCAATCTGAATTCCTATAAAAGAGCGTAATGGCAATTTTACAAAAGCAGTACTCGTACAGTTTCTGCACTGGAAGTGAAAACATTTGTAACGATATGAAGCGACATCGACTGCGTCATTTGACAAGGGAAGAGATGTTGAGAGCCGTTGGAATGTTGGAAACTGGTTCCAGGCAACATACTGTGGCTGCCGCCATTGGCACTACACAGAGTGTCATAGGCCG
The DNA here is from genome assembly GCA_947562085.1 of Eudonia lacustrata. Taxonomy (NCBI): domain Eukaryota; kingdom Metazoa; phylum Arthropoda; class Insecta; order Lepidoptera; family Crambidae; genus Eudonia; species Eudonia lacustrata. Next base: position 5,373,693 of record OX387315.1, on the reverse strand, counting down.
CCTCTGGACACGCTATCGTCTCACGGGCAGCGTGGCCGAGCGACATGAAGATCTCGTATCACCACTCGAAGACAAGACCAGTACATCCAAAATACTGCTCGGCGGAATCGTACCATGACCGCTATGATGTTGGCCACAAGGCTCCACAGCGCTTCAGGCTTGCTGATAAGCGACCAAACCATCCGGAATCGTTCATGTGAAGTGCGTCTCCGTTCCCGAAGGCCGCTGAGAGTTCCGCCCATAGCACCCCACAATCGTAGGGCCCGTTTACAATAGGCTCGCGAACACCGATCAATTAAATTAAATTGTATTTTTATATAATTTAATTTAATTGATATTCCTGTATTGTGTACCTTGTAAAAGGTGAAAATGTAGTGAGACATTATATGAAAAATGAACATTTATTTTATAATTTTTTTAATACTAACCTACATTTCACAATAAAGTATACTATTACTATTACTATTACTATTAGTAGTACTATTACTATTACTATTACTATTACTATTACTATTACTATTACTATTACTATTACCGAAATTGGGAGGAAAAATACTGGCGCTGTGTTTGCTTCTCTGATGAATCACGTTTCGGTATTAAGCCGGATACAAGACGCACTCGAGTTTGGAGGACCTCTGGACGTCAGGAATGCTTGAGATTTTGTCAGGATCATCCATAAGAAGGGGGGAACAATCACGGTTTAGGCCGGTATTGGAATCGGTGGAAGAACCGATCTTATTTGGATCAGGGGCAACCTCAATGCTCAAATCAACGCAGAGAGGATTGTTTCAGATATGATCATCCCCTTGCGAGGCCGTATGGGTGATTACTTTCGACTAATGCATGGGAATGCACGTCCACACACGGCTAGAGTCTTAACACTCACTCTTGCCGATTCTCATATCAACGTTCTGCCGTGTCCTGCACAATCACCAGACCTCAACCCAATTGAGCATGCATGGGACATGCTCCAAAGAAGAGCTCTGCCGAGTATGGATGCCGTGCACACCCCACAACAACTTTTTGACTTGTTAGAAAGAACGTGGAAGGCTATTCATCAAAGTGATTTGGATGAACTGATTTTAAGCATGCGAAATCGCTGTCCTTGTGTAATTCGTGTGAATGGTAGAAATACAGATTTTTTATTTTTATTTGTACAATAAAATTTAAAAAATCAACCTTGTTGTTGCTTTTTTTGCCAATTAGGTGACGACCTTAACGTAAGCTAATTTTCCCCGAATTGTTAAAATTGCGTTTTTTTTTTTTAACATAATAGGGATAAAGTTGTTTACTAAAATATAAAAAAATAAAGCAAGAAGCCAGTTTGCAAAACCAGAGTAGGTAAATATTATTCGATTATTTTTATAGCTAAAAATGTACTTAACCCCTAAACATTTTTGATGTGTGAACTCAACGAGTTGTCAAATGAAAATTTTCGTACATATTTATGAATGACAAGAAATTACATGCAAGATTTACATGCTTTAAAAGAATATGACATTAACTGGGAACAACCCAAAATTATTATAGAGAAGCTATAAGTACAAGAGGTACATTAGGTAAGCCTTCCTTGAATTGATAATCATAGTAAAGTAAAACAAAATAATTATCATTGGTTCCATCATCGCTTGTAGAAATTGATTTAAATGAACATCATCATCATCATCATCATCATCTCAGTCAAAAGACGTCCACTGCTGGAAAAAGGCCTCCCCCAAGGATCTCCACAACGACCGGTTTTGTGCTGCTCGCATCTAGCGGCTTCCCGCGACCTTCACCAGATCGTCGGTCCACCTTGTTGGAGGCCTGCCCACACTGCATAACAAAATAATGAACATACAAAAAGTAAATTCCCATATAGTATTACGAATCAATCTATGGCTAAAAATCAATGTAATTATGTAGTTGATCAAAATAATAAACTCGCCGCATAGTCTTAAAAATATACAACAGTCCTAAGCCTGCGTAAAGTGTAAAGGAAATTATGATCAACTGTAAGTACAATATAATAATAATACGTAACATATAATAATAACGAGATGTACATTTTTCTTAAATATACCGTAACTCTTTTCTTAAATGTACGATATCGACGTCATCGACGTGACAAAGTCATGATGATTTGTCTTGTGTAACTGGAACGACAGTCACGGTAATTGAAAAGTAAAGACTATTTCATGTCTACAGGATTAGCCGTCCCCGAGCGAGAAGTGCGAGTAATCGCCCTTCGCACAAGAACACTTGCTTATAGCCCAGCGACACTAGCGACGCGAATTATCGGAACTACAACTCGCTTGTCGCTGCTCGCCAACTCGCTTCTAGTTTCTAGCTCTACTCGCTACTCGCTTATCGCCGCCGGCCGGCGGGCGGTGGGACACCTGCCTTACCCTTACCTATATTTTGTAGGTCCTTAGGCGTAAAGTTCTATTAATTTTGCGGTACACAACAGAATAATTCCCTGCGCAATAGAGAAAATGTTATTCTACAAAATGAAGCTTTATTTTGTGTTCTAAATTTATGAAAACGTACAAGAACAATGAAACAGTTCTATTCTTATGGCAAGCCTACTGTTGCACGCAATAATAAATTTTATTATTGTCTTGTTTACGTCATGGCAACATTTGAACCGTCTCTGTGGTCTAGTAGCTAAGACCACCTGTTTAGACCCAGAGGGCCCGGGTTCGATCCCTAGCGGGAGGTACATGTATTGTGTACTCGGTTTGGTTGGTGGTAGGGCTTGTTTGTCCGCCTCGCTAGCTACCACCATCTTATCTAAATATGTCGCCATAACATCAATGTTTGTAGCACTGTTGTGTTCCTGCCGGAAAATGCGGAACAACGGTGCGAAAATCTTGAACGATTTCATCCGGTTCTTCATCAGATGCCTCACCTAGTACCTACCTGGTCTTCTTCATCTTCCGTCGCCAAAAGAATAATTTCAATATCATTTTCTCCTAAAATGTGTCTTGATACCATCTGAAAACATGTTAACAAATCTATAATAACAAATAAATAAACGTACCTACCGTATAAACAAAGTGAATATCTAAAAAAGAAAAAATCGTAAGTAAAAACATAACAAATACATATAATACATCTGTATTTCGAAATTATGTATATAAACAATAAAAAAACATATTTAAAATAAACAAAATATAAAACCAAAAAATACTTACTCTCAAAGTACCCCGGAGTACTGGAGTACCCCACAAGCTATTTGCCACGTTCTCACACAAGCAGGACCGCCGGCCAACTGACGTATCGGCGCATCTCCTCGCCCCCCGCAAATACACGGACGCGCAAAACAAACTGGGCAACGGCAAAAAGGTTATGATAATTTTTTTTTGTTTGTACCCCAGGGTACGGTTCTAGGGTTCGTGTTTCGAGTTAAGCAACTTTCGCAATATCGAGTAACCGGATTGGTGATCGATATACGTCGATGTCCTCCGTGCTTTAAAAGGCCTAATCCTTAATAGATGAAGATTCCGAGTGAAGTGCGATTCTACCTTCGGTTTTATCATCACTAACATCTTCTTCTAGCACTTGGTCGAAAGAAAAAAAATCTTGTCGTAATAGGAGGAGAGGTCTTAGAGAAGCTCAATGGTGCAGAGGTTAACGCGCCCGGTCTGCGAGTGCTGAGGTTAAGCAACTTTCGCAAAGGTCGGTCATCGGATGGGTGACCAAAAGTTTATCATCTCGAGCTCCTCCGTGCTTTGGAAGGCCCGTAAAGCCGTTGTTTCAGGCTGCATTAGAAGTTGTTAACAACCTATCCGCACTGAGCCTGCGTGGTGGTTTATGGCCCGTTCTCCCTATCCATCCATAGGGAAGGCTCGTGCCCCTGCAGTAGGGACATAAAATGAGCTGATGAAGATGATGTTGTCGTAAGATAGCAGTATAGGACATGTGGAGAGGAAATTGAGTCAATGCAGCACCTACTGTGTGACTGCGACTTTCTGGCTCGGAAAATAATAGGACTCCTGGGGTCGGCTTATCCGAAACCGGAGGGCTTCAGGCTCTTTGCTCTTGAAGACGTTGTCAAACTTATGGCATCTATCTTTACAGAGGAAGAAGAGAGAACGGATGGGGTTGCACAAAAGGTCCCGATCAGTTGTAAATAAATAAAATAAATAAATTAAAGTATTATTGGGAGAGGGAAACCCCAGCAGGTCCCACTAAGATAAGATAAGATAAGATAGCAGTAGTTAATACTTACCACCACACATTGTTCATTAAACTTGTGCAAATGAAGCCTTTTCATACGATACCTCACATGACACGGTTAACTTACTTTAAAATTTGGACCCCCCTTCCTTGCATAAAGACCCTGTTTTTTTTGTGATTTAATTAAATATGTATAGTTTTCAGATTTTTCCCTGTACTTGTAGTATAAGACGATATTACTTGCCAAACTTCATAGTTCTAGGTCAACGGCAAGTACCCTATGAATTTTGATTCCCTTGAGAGTGTCGAAATATTCGTTTTTTGCGACATAAACGGCCGTATCTTTTTTTCGTTAACTTAGAAGTTTGATTTTTTCACAGCTTCAAGGGACCGCTGAGTATATTATGGTTTTAATTTCAACTCGATACCTCCACACGTTCCCGAGATAAAGTGTCTTGACAGACAGACAGACAGACAGACGGACAACAAAGTGATCCTTTATGGGTTCCGTTTTTTCCTTTGAGGTACGGAACCCTAAAAGGAATATATATACTCATGCAGTGTCATACAATTATTTTACGATATAGTAAACGTTATGTATGGCATTTTTAATTACTTTAATCTGATAAACACAATTAAAGTTCAACTATAACTTATCGAAGGTCAAAAGTATTCGAATTAATAGTATAATTACACCGTATCTTTTTACATACCCTTTATTATGTTATAATAACAGTTTTCTATTAAAAACCCTTTCCTTCCTTTACTTTTTCACCTTTTATAAAACAAGGTTTTTATATTTTTTGAATTAAATGTTTTTATTACAAAAAATATTAAAATATTTAATTTAAGTTTTTTATACGAGTATAGCAAATCTATCAATTTCATAGAAATCAATTAATCTATTCAAATTAAGCGATTTCTTGTAAATATTATGAACTTTTTACGCTTGCTGTAAATAAGATTCTCGTTTTTACTTCCGTTCTTGTTTGTAAAAAAAATTAATAAACAAATTAAGATAGAAATTAATAAGAGAAATTAATAAAGAAATCAAATTTTTGTGCGTACATACTTTCACCAAACATATATATTGCCCATATATCTCGCAAACGGTTCGTGAAACACGCAATTCGGCATTTTATGAAAAAGAAGTTTATAAGAATAACAGCTGTATTCTTTGTGTTCGTTGTTTTCTCTCTGGGGGTTTTAAGGAATCTGAAATTTGGTTATACGTTCCGTGGCCAGAATTTATTTAGCTCGTAAATTATGTTTTATATTTATATTTTTTCGTGTGCACGAATGAAGGAATTGTCTGTCGTCGTGCTCATGTATGTACTATTTGTGCTTACATAACTTTTTACTCTTTTAATTATCAGAAACCAACGGCGGCGGCGTTCTCCTATATTATAATGTTAACTTTTTTTATAAGGAAAACCAATTAAATGTATGCCTACGTATAACTCCTTTCCATAGGCATATAGAGATTTAGACAAGCATAATTTATACCTATCAAACAATAAATTATATATAAACCTATATAATAAACTATATAGGTATACAGTACAATACTCAACATATTTTAATTTCAATACTTTATTTACATAAATAAAGTATAAATTCATGGCCCGGTACGTACTTATATACGAGTATTTACGAATCACTACAAAAACTTTAAGGATTGTCTCTGAGAGCATTTGGATACTTGGTCTGTGGATACATCTGTCTTTTTTATATTTTCGGAGTTGGTAGTAAAAGTTTTTAAATAATGAGCAAAGTTTTTGTTCTAGTAAAAATAGGGGTGTAAATACACATCTTATTTTATAGTATATTTATAAAATGTATAAATATTTACGGAAAATAAAAAATATTGCACTTAAGAGCGTTTACGCCGCACACTAGCGCCACTAATAAAAAAAAACATATCTAGTAATTAGAGATAGAAAATCAAATTATGCTCAACAAACTATCTGAATGAAGTAATTTAGCATTTTTACGTCACCTAATGAACACCTGACATGTTATGGTTTAGTTAAATACGGCGTTATAGTTAAAAGTGGCCGTAACGTCTTATCTTAATATACTAAAACGTAAGAGTTTTAAGTGCAATCTTTTTTCTTTCTCTTTATTTAATTTAGGAACTTTTGTTTATGACTTATGTCTTGGCTTATTTCTTGTAAAATGTGGAATACAAAATTATCAAATGAAATGACAATGAAATGAAAATACACTTTACTGTACACCAAACAAAAGATATAAAGAGGAAATAAAAAGAAAAAAATTACAAAAATAAGTACAGATGACAATCTTAGCGCTAAAAAGCAATTTCTTCCAAGCAACCATGTATTGAAATGGAAAAAAAGTATTATGTATACTAACTAAAGGTATTTTTGGAGAAGAATAAACAAACAGGGTAATCGTTTTGTCATTTGAATGCGAACGGCGAGAAATACCATAAATAACAAAATTACGAAATAAATTAAGTGATTGAGTGAAAAACATCTTGTGATTTTATTTAAATTGAGTCGTTGTGGTTTTTTTGACAGTTTTTTAGTTGAACGTGAACTTCTAAGTTTAATATCTATAAACCAGTAAACCAATTTTAATGTTTTTTGTATAGTTTTACGCAAGGAAAATAGATATCTAGTAAGTTAGAAGACAAGACAGACATTAAAAGAAGCGATTAGGTACCCAACTAAATTTATAGAATTTGAATTTAAGTTGCTGTTTCACCCAATTCAGTCGTTTATCCAATTTATTAACGTATTACTGTTTTTATTTACTACAGCAAGCGTACAACATAGACACAAGTTACAGAATCAATAAGGAATCAATTAATTAATTAATCAATTACGTTTAATCCTACAGCCGATTTGAAAGTTTAGAATCACATAAAGCCAGTTGAATATTGGACTTTGAAGTTAGTCTGGGATTCCCAAGTGTATATTAAATTAACATCAAACTACTTCATTGCATTTCCTATCCAAATTGGGTATACATATATATTTGTTAAACCTATTATTGCGTACCTATCCTAATTTTTCTAACCAAAACTATAGAAGCTAGCACTGTTTTGATGCTGCTAAAACACTACACAAACACAGGAAATTACCACTGCGAAATTGCGTATTTAGATTCTGTAGCAGCTACGAAGCGGTTCATATCTCGACTGTTTAGTCATGAATACTGAATAGTCTAGTGTTAGGAACATTTAGGTACTAGTTTTGTTGTGAAAGCTTACTATTTTTTACTTACTGTTTTCCCAAGGTAAATGTAATGTGGTAGCTGTATCCAGATATAAAACCGAAAGGTCAGATCTACGTGGAGGTAGCGAGTGAAGTATGACAGAAACGTAGTGAGTGAGTGTTTTCTACACGTTCCTCTGGGAAACATCAGGTGTAATGTATGTATACTATGTAGGTATGTATAGCAGCCTCCCCGATCCGATCCGAACCCTTCGGAGACTCTGGGAGGGCACGGGGACGCGCACTTTTAAGTGTGCGATGCCGTACCCTCTAGAAATCCTCCGAAGGTGATTCGTTTCAACACGGCTTGAGGTACACTTTACGTACCTCGCCGCCCCTAAAACAAGCCCGGTGAAGCTGAAAATGCCCAGTGGCAATCAGCAGTCTCTCTCCAAAAAAAAAAAAAATGTATAGCAGAGATAGAAAATGAACGTGTTGGATTTCGTCTGCTTAGTTTTTCGAAATCTGAGCTTGCTTCTCCACTAGATAAGTACTCATTACTTATTTAATGTTTACCCTGACGTTTCGAACCCTTTGCAGGGTCCCTCCCGGGTTTAAGTCTCCCTGTGACCACGGACCCTGCAAAGGATTCGAAACGTCAGGATAAACATTAAATAAGTAATGTGTAAAATAAACGCGAGTAGATCCGTAAAAGTTGTTTCATTTCAAACCTTTAGGCGCGTTTGGTCCAATTCGCGTTTGGTCCAATCCACTTCATTCGCGGTTAGTCCGATTTGCGGTTTGTCCAATTCGCGATTGGTCCAATTCGCGATTGCTCCAATTCACGATTGGTCCAATTCGCGATTGGTCCAATTCGAGGTTTTCAACCTCCATAGTCTAACGACGGTTTGAGTACTTAGCTACTATGCCAGAGGTCGTGTATTTGAGTCCCAAGTGTTCGCGCACACTTTAGAAAACAATATAGATAAGTACTTTTTACTTAGTTATTTCTTGCTGGTATGATGTTACGGGGATGATACGGCCGCAGGTGTAAACGCACTTTACTCGGAAACCTCAATTATTGAGGCACTGGTTATCGTATATCTAGCTGCCAGAACACAGCAATGCTACAAACATTGGTGTTATAGCGACATATTTAAAGAATGTGGTGGTAGCTAGCCAGACGGACAAATCGGACAAAGCCCTAACACCAACCAAACCGAGTACACACGGCAGCAGACCAACCTACCCAAAACTGTAAATTTTCTTCAATTAATTTTGAACTTTAACGTTTGGTTTTAAGGATCAATATTCATTGGAGAAATTTGACAGGTTTGGGTAGGTTGATCTGCCGCCGTGTGTACACAAACATGTACCCCCGCTGGGAATCGAACCCGGGACCCCTGGGTCTGAAAGCGGTGGTCTTAACCACTATTTGTATAGTGGTAAGCCAATAATATACCGCAACTGTTGTCAGTGGCGGTATATTATTGGCTGCTTAGCTTTTGCACCGTTACTGGTTATGTTTTGGTAAATCCTACATACTTATCTCCTCTATTGGAGTATTTAATAGACTCAGCAATGACAGTATCTGGCCGCTGAGATGTTTAAATATCAAAATCGGGCTAATAACCACTTTTAATGAAGTCCATATTTCAACCCGATTCCAAATTCCGAATGCAGTGCGCTTCCAATGTCAGTGCTTCCTATCTTCTCTTGCCACTTGACCAAATGCAGACCAAACCAAGCGCTTTACCATTGTGAAAATTACTTATACTAATTAACTAGGCATGTGCTATAAAATATTTTCTTTAGGTATTTTAGGCGCCCGCGCGTAAGATTTTGTTATTTATTGCACCTAAACTTTAATGACTATTTTGGGAACGTTGGGACTAGGATCGCCCTTGTCTCTAGCAGGAAGGGATCAAGGGACGGCAACAATCATAAGGATATGTAAAATAAGTTACCAAACCGCATAAAAGATCTTCCTCTCAATCCTTTTATAAAGCAACTATCTAGACTTATAGTCGATATGAGTTACCTATGTGTATTATAATTTAATGTAGTTTTGGGATTGCAATTGGGAGAGCACCTGACCCGGTATGTCAGAAGGGTGCGGATTCAAATCCTGCTCGTGGAATTTTTTTCAACATTTGTGTTTTTGTAATTTGTTCGCAACAAATTTGCGTTAAAAATTATATAAACATTTTAATGTAGTTTTTCTTTAAATCAGCATATATTTGACTCGTTGATATCATTATAAATAATTTGGTGACATTTTATCTTGAAATCTTATAATGATGATGATAATTAATTGAATTTTGATAATACTTTATTTGTTTACACACAAAGACAAAAACAAGATAATAATAAAACTACTTAAAATTAAATTTACAAAAACTATAAACTATATCTACTATTAACTATAAATAAAAAAAATGCCCCAAATCATCAATAAAAAAAAATCAAATCATTCAATTTTGATAATAATACTTACCACATCAATTGTTGTTTAATTAAATTAATTTTGTATGTCTGAAAAGACTAAATGTGAGATACAAGAATGTGTATGACTACCAAATAAATATGCAACTAACCACTTATAATGCAAATAGACATATTCTATTTCTATAATCTCGGTGTATCCGCCTGCCTTTATAGTCAAACAACTATGGAGGATATTAAAGTGCTGTCATCATGCGTTACTCGCAGGAATGACCTTACTGCCTAGATTCTTCGAGCGTTTTGCACAGGCGGGATTTAAGTACTACTTAGCGGCAAAAGTCTAGCACTTCCAAAAGCTAAAATCTCGGCTTGAATCTAAGCTCAAATGTTTGCCTGAATTTCTGTTCAAATCTAGGTTCGAATAACGGCTCGAATCTCGGTAAACATCTCTGTTCGTATCTCGGTTCGAATCTCGGCTCGAATTTCAGTTTAAATCTCGGCTTGAATATCGGCTCGAATCTCGGCTGAAATCACGACTTGAATATAGGTTTGTCGTGTAATAGGAAAATAAATAAGTACTAATTCTGTTTTATTTTAACTCACATGAAATCTTTTTTATAATGCTTTTACATATTATGGCATCTACTTTTCAACTCTGTTCTACTCTTTATGTACATGCTAGATGTATTGAAAGAAAAAACTATATTCTACGATATTAACAATATTTTTGTTTAATTACAAATCAAATCACACACATAAATCAAAAACACACATACAGGGTGTTACAAGAATACCCGCAAAACCGAAAGAGGGTTAAATGGTGCCTTATAACAAGTCCATTTACAATATTTGAGAACCGTACTATCACGTATGACTTACCGCCAAAAAAAATAAAACCTTAATTTTTTTATTGATGTGCAAACCCTATTTCAGTAAAATTAAAGAGTAAACTACGCAGAATGTTTATGTACATTTTTACCTAATTCGTGAAACGATAAAGAGACATACTAACAAAATGTACAGAATTCGATTAGATAGATATAACAAGTCGAGTTTTGGAAGATTTTAAAAGACCTTAGCTAACGAAGAAGCCTAAACTAACAACACTTACTTTTTTGTAATGAACGTCAAATTTACAGGAAAGGCTCAAAGTGAGCTCCGCCTTGCTCAATGCACAACCTCGCTCGTCGTCTCTGTTAAATAATCTATGCTAACTCCGGTTCTCTGACATGACAGCTTACTAGAGTTGACAATATTTTTGGCTTTAATAATTTATTATATTTTTACGGGGTATTTTGTAACACCGTGTATAGGCCGTCTGTACTATGTACCTAATATGGAATATGATATTCATACAACATATTTGTGTATTTATATACTTAAATCTATTACTAGATCCAAAACTTCAGTTGATATCTCTCAAATCTCTTTGATGTAATGCGTCGCCTCGCAGCTAAGTATTAAACACAAAGAAAGTGGTGGACAAGTAAGTACTGAAGCGGAGTAATAAAACTGAAATTTACGCGCCCTTGTAAACTAGGCATCCTCACAAAATCTGTTTCGTCACTTCGGAGCGAGGGCGGCGCTATTCGTAAACAATTGAACAAACTTTACAATCTTGTATATTTATAATTTGTCCCACATAATAATTTTCCTAGTTCAATTTCTAAAACAAATTGTTTATTTGTCAAATTAAAAAAAGTTATTTAATCTCAAACAATTAAAAACATTGTAGATGCTCTGTTATCTCTAGTAATAAGTTAATTTTGTATACTTGTTTGAAATTATGCATGCCGCTGTGTAATAGTTATAGGGTTTTTAATGTAATGAATGTCCTGGTGTATGATTTGTTGTATGTCCATAAATAAAAATAAAAAAAGATGTCGGAGGCGTATTTTTCACCATTATCGAATCATCACCAGCTTATTTACGTCCCCACTGTTGGGGCACGAGCCTTCCATGGATAAAAACACCACACGAAGGAAGGGTTTTACATCACCGCACGCCGAGCTCCAACTACCGGGCAGCTGCTAGCTACCCGTCCACCGATCTACCGTCATCTGCGGCCAGACGGCAGCACACTAGAGCACACCCGACCGTTTGTCTTCGGGGCTGATCAGCGGCGGATCCGGACACCGGGATCCAGATACCACCGGCGGGCGCAGACTACGGCCCGGGTCTAGGCTGACCTAGGCACCGATCCGCGCTCGCGTACCCTTTTCCCGCTAGAAGCTAAGTCCCCTTATAAATCTGCGTGACAGTACTGAGTTGTAAGCGTCCAACGTTACCCACCCCTGGGGAATAAATTGTTTGTATCAATTTCTTTCTTTTATTTACACTATTCTGAGCCTGGTAGTGGACTAAACAGCCCAGTGCTTCAGTGGCCCCCAGTGCGGTTTTATGGTTATTAACGACTGCTAATGCAGTCGGGGTCATCGGCTTTACGTGCGTTCCAAAGCACGGACGAGCTCGAGATGATATATTTTTGGTGCTACGTCATCGACCCCCTAAATGGCATATTACCTAAACATTAATGAAATAAAGTAGTTTGAGAGTAGATTATAGCTCTAACTAAGTTACTTATTATTTGGAAGGTTGGATTGAAAGCTTGTGAGTTCGACGCATACGTGAGGCAAGTTAACTTTATCAAATGCTATTTAAAAGATATTTACTTTACAAACGTTTCAAGGATTCTAGAATTATGTCACAAGCAACGTTGGTACCTATATAAGGTCAAAGTGTATCAAAAAGATTAGTTTTATTGTACTGATAAGTGACGGAGGGCTGACATAAGACACCAATCCTTATGTCAGCCCTCCGTCACGTGAGACTGCAACAGTAGAAATAAAAAGTAAACCAGCTCATTAAGGCCTTTTTAAAATGAACATAAATACCTACTAACGTTTTATTTTAGTTTGTTTTGACTAATGGACGGAGGAGTGAGCAGAGTAACTAATTACTTAACTTTTATTACATTAGGATACATACCTACCCACATAAGAAATGCCTGGAATCGAATCATTAGAGGGTGTGCGTTTATTATTGTATAAGTTAGACTCGAAGACCGAAATTGCTCAAAGAGCACACAACGATTCGTAGATTCGTAGTCACTGTAAACTAGTCACAACGTAAAATCCGTGTTATGGCTCTTATTAAAACAGCCATAACGTGTTGTGGCAAACGCAGAATGACCGTAACGCAATTTGAGCTCATGTTGATGCGACCACAGTTTATAAATTGACGGCTAGGGTAACAACATTGCATTAGGCAGCTGTCCCACCCTCAGAATAATAATTAGTTTTTTTCTGAAGTCCCACCGCCCCGGCGAGTAAGCGACGAACTATCTACTATTTTCTCGCTCAAGAAACGTACAATAGATATACGAGTAGATCCTGTGTCAATAAAAGAGATGCTTAAATTCATAGTTGATTGCTGACTGTTCACACTGCTGCCGGCGAGTACTCGCTTTACTAGTTTGCCGCTCGCGAGTACTCGCTTTACTAGTTTGCCGCTGAGCGATACTCGCTTGGCGGTCAGATCACTCGCCGAGCGACCAACCAGTGGTCATTTCTACCTAGAGCGCGGATCTGAGTGCTAGGGATAGCTAACATACATAATTAATTCAGAACAATTATTTGAATTATCATTGTTGTCTAGTTCAGATGACGACGATGATGTATGTTATAGTCATAAAGTTATTATTCCGTTGGTATAACAACTTTATGGTTGTAATAGCATTTGTGTAGTAGCAACGGCAGTTCTGAAAAAACGGAAGAAAAAAGGAATATTTTGAAAAGAAGAATTTGGATGCAAAATATTAATTACCAATTTCAGAAGAGAATACAGTGAGTTTAAAATATTCAACGAGTTGTCAAATTAAGATTTTCGTACATATTTAAGAATGACATCATATCAACATAAAATAATAACGAGATGTACGTTTTTCTTAAATATACCGTAACTGTGTTTCTTAAATGTACAATATCGACGTGATCGACGTGACAAAGTCACGATGATTTTCCTTGTGTAACTGGAACGACAGTCAGGGTTATTGAAAAGTAACGACTTTGCTCATGTATACAGCACTAGCCGCCCCCGAGCGAGTAGTGCGAGTAAACGCCCATTGCCCAAGAACATTCGCTTACAGCCCAGCGACAAAACTATCGGAACTACAACTTCTGTTGCAGTGTCCTTTTCAGGGCCTATGTTTAAATCTAATTATTATTTTAAGACCAATGTACACAACATAGGGCAAAAAAGAATTTGAATTGAATTTGATTGTGTTTATGCATTTTTGTCTATTTGTGCGAGTGATGGAACACCTGTGCGCTAATCTTGCCTAATTAAAAATGTGTTTTTTGATAAATTTAATAAAGTTGTCAAAACAAGCTCAGATAGCATACCTCTAAAATACCTAAAATAAAGACATCGATTATTGAAACCTGTATGTTTAAGTAATTACTCAGTGGGTTACTTAATTAAAGAGCTTTTCTTCCGCCTAAATAAATTTTTGAAACGATCGCAATAATCATATGCAAAAAATCTACATCAAATTAATAAAATTCTGTATAGCGGATAGATTATAAAAACGGGTCGTAACATTTATATTAAAATACAGTGCAAACAAAACTGGCTTCTGCTATCTGTATGTTTAGTACTGTAATATTATTATATTGTACTGACTTGTTTGAAATTTAAATTAATTCATTGATTAGGCAATATAAACAATCGATACTTGTTTATAGTCCGATCTAGGTAATACGGCTAGTAGACTATTATTTTCTAGTACTAATATCTTAGATGGAATGTATATGAATATACAGATAATATTTTTATGGTGAAATCTCGAAAATGAACAGACGACTAATAGTTATCCACTATTCGTATACAGAAAACGTGACATTCGGAGTTTCAGTTCCTCAGAATAATAACTAAAGCTATAGAAACCGGACTAAAATAGCAACACTCATTTATCAGTTCGTACTATTTTAACTAATGAACCTAAGTGATGTATTGGAAAGAGATCGATTGTCCCTTTTCTTTCGTTATTTCGAAGGTGTCACCAGATTTGTGACGTCATATTTGAGGTAATGTAGTAAGTGACTTTATAAAGGACTCAAAGATTTTTTTTGATCACCGATTATCTGATGACCGTTTGACATAACAATACAAAAAATAACAACTAAGTGTCAACCATTTGTCGCACTCCAACCTCCTTTTTTAGCCATAAGATAGAACGGAACTAAACATAGTTGCACGATTTTTATTTTAGCCATCCTTCTATAGCTTTAGTTATTGTTCTGAGTGCAGTTCGAACATTTAAATTTTTCTAATAAAGCTGTAGAGTTTCTTGCGCCCATTCTTCTCCACAGCTAAAAAATAGACGTCCTGAATGGGTAGTAGGTAAAAAATGTATGGACGATTCAAAAGCACTTTTCATAAATTTATTTGAATAAAAAAATTTTTACTTTGACTTGGAGTTTCTCTGAAGGATCGGATCCGAAACGAGGTGATCCGACAGAGAACCAAAGTCATCAACATAGCCCACAGGATTAGCCAGCTGAAGTGTAAACGAGTTCTTGAGTGGAGACCGCGTATAAGTAAAAGTAGTGTAGGACGCCCTCAGGGTAGGTGGAGCGACGATCTTCGCAAGGTGGCTGGCAAGAGTTGGATGAGAGTAGCTGCGGATCTTGCTCATAATGATGATAAATAATACTAATTGTTGTGTTTAAGTTTAAATTAATTTTGATCAAATGATTACTAAACCATTTAGCACCATGATGAAGAATATAATTTTCACACTGTTACAAGTTTTGCAAATTCGGTGGAATGGGTTATATTGAAGGGTTATTTTTATTTCATCCCCTAAACCGATCCTCCGCTTATAATTTATTAACGGGGTGTCGGTGAGGTTATCACATGGGAATAAATCAATTTGAGACACATACATTTTATATTTTCTTATTTATCGTTTAACGAGTATAAATCTTGTTACCTACATAATTTTATTTTACCTTTAAACAAAAAATGTATAAAATCTTTTCTTGTCATTATATCTGCAACTTATGACATTTAGATAAACAAAAAAAGAAGACCGCCAGTAATATATAAGCACTTTTGAACTTTGTCAAGGTAACATTTCTCAACTGATATTCTATGGCAATTATTAATTAAGAGAGAGAGGAGGTATTAATGGACTCAACTGAACGTGTAAGGGTGCTAATAATCACATGAAGTATGTAGGCCTCATCCAAGATAGAGAGCGATGGTGATGATGATGAGAGACACATAACTCGTGGGTTGTCCCAGACCCGCTAATTTAATTTATTATAATATGTATTACTTGTGAGATACATTGTGTTTTCATGCGACAACCTAGTCAATCTATTTATTTAAAACATAAAAGATTTTTAATATTGATATGGTCACTATAAGATGGTTAGGTTAGCTAATTAGGTACGTAATAAATAACTTAAGACAGAAGGTCCTTTAAGGCGACGCATTGGAAATTTACGTTGCGGGGATCTTGATTTTTCCCAACAATTACAAAACATATGAAAGTGATATTTGATGACATGATTTTTCATTTAATTCACTTCATTTTGCTAGTTGCAGAAACACGATTTGTCAACTTTTATAACAGAGAAAAAAATATCAAAGTAAACTCTTTTAAAACATAGATTTGCATTTTACAGGCTAACCAGACCGATTTAAGCATCTAAATTTTCTTAGTAGATTTGTCTTAACACACAGTTCAATATTGTAGTTCATTTTTTTTAATAATTTGTTATTTTAATTTGAAGAAAAAAAAACAGTTTTTCTTATGGTATAGGGGGGAAAAGAGAGATTGAGATTTATTGTATAGCGGTGCGTCACCTTTAGTAGGGACTGAATAAATTAACCGACTTGGTATGACATGGATCTCACAACTTTTTACGGTAGAAGAACTGAGTTGCGAGACTTGTGCTATGAATTTTGTGTTATACAATCTATAAAGGCATATCTAATTTTTAATATATATTAATGATCTCTGTAACATGAAGATCCCTAATGCCCGCATTTTCTCATATGCGGATGACACTGCCATTATTTTTACTGGAGACTCTTTGAGTAAGGTAAAAGGTGTTGCAGAGAATGGCTTGGCGATGGTCGCGGAGTGGCTAAATCACAACTTGCTCACTTTAAACAGTGCTAAAACAAACTATATTTTGTTTTCTATTAAAAGCAGTCTACCTGATTTCACAAATAGTATAAAAATTCATAGCTGTCATACGTCATTAAAAGCAAACTGCAACTGCCCAACCATAAATAGAGTGACCTCGACAAAGTATCTTGGGATCTTAGTGGACCAACGACTTTCATGGCTGCCTCATGTTGATCTGGTTGCTGGCAGACTGCGTAAGTTAATGTGGATTTTTAAAACTTTAAGATATGTTGCAAATAAATCTTTACTAAATCAGATCTATGTTGCACTGGCACAATCCATTTTGATATATTGCATATCGATATGGGGAGGTGCTGTAAAAACTCACTTTATACAAGTGGAACGAGCTCAAAGAGGATTACTAAAAATTATGTATTTTAAGCCACGCCTTTTTTCAACAAATTCATTATATTATATTGCCGATTTACTGACAGTCCGTAAACTTTATATATTACATGTGATTTTGAAAAAACATAAGTCTATAAATTTTGATCATAATATTTTATCTAAAAGAAGAAAAGATAGAGCCGTTGCATTAAATATTGCTAAAACAAAATTTGCTCGCACTCAATTCAAAAACGTCTCCAGTCATTTATATAATAAAATTAATAAGATGTTAGATATTTATCCAATGACTTATCGTAATTGTATGCGGGAATTGACTGAATGGTTAAAAACATTAAATTACTTTGAGGTAGAGAACCTAATGCAATTTGGATTTTTCTAGTGTGTGGATATTTATGTTTTTATTACACACAAACACACATGCATAAACACACACATTCACACTTTCACACACTCACACACACACTACACACTCACTCTCACTTACTCTCACATACTCACACACACACACACACACACACACACACACACACACACACACACACACACACACACACACACACACACACACACACTCACACACTTGTGTATTTGAATTTGAAGTAATTTAAGATTTTAATTGTAAGCTATGGAGGAGTGGCTACTTCTGATACGGATGCATTTCGCGTTCAATAGAAGTAGTTTGCCCTGATTTTTGTTAATTGTTAACATGTTAACGAATAAATCATTTTTCATTTTTTCATTTTTTTTTTCATCTATCAGTCACAAAGCCTGTTTGTATGTAACAGTTGTTGTCCTCTTTAAAACGCAATGATAAATAATAGCCTGTTTGTATATTACAGCAACAACGTATATGTAATATACAAACAGGCTTTGCGACTGTTAAATATACCTTTATAGATTGTATAACACAAAATTCATATTTGATGGCTTTTTTTTGTTCTTATGATAAAATACTGGAGCAACACCAAATTATTTTTATGTGCTAAAGAGAGATTCCGAGCGATCCGATTTTGCGTTTAATCTGGATTACTACCAAAAACATAAAAAGAACTCTATACTTTCAATTAAAAAGGCTCAAGGCTATCGACGTTATCTGGAACCAATTTAGAATACAATAGTCTCAAGAACTGCTTTTGTGCGGACTTAATCTTGTTGGTAACTAGTATTATATTTTAACCGCCTCTGTTGTCTAGTGGTTTAGCCCACCGGATATACCCAGAGGTCGCGGGTTCGATTCCTAGCGGGGTACAATGTTTGTGTACTCGGTAGTTGGTGGTAGGGCTTGTTTGCCAGCCTGGCCAGCTACCACCATCTTATCTAAATATGTCGCCATAACTTCAACGTTTGTAGCATTGTTTCGTTCCGGTGGCTATAGAGATAAGATAGCCAGTGCCTCAGTAATTGAAGATTCCGGGTGAAGTGCGCTTCCACCTTCGGCCTTATCATAAGAGCCAAGTGCTTTTCCGTAAGAAAAAAATTTAATGATGGATACGTGTATTCCAACTGGATTGAACGGCCGGCATAACTAATTAAAAAGTACATTTATTTATTTATTCAACAAACATTGCCAGCATTACAGTATACACTAATGCACTGAACGTAACATACACCAATAAACAATGAAAAACATATAACAAAGGACAGACCATTCAATCATCTCGCTCACAGAACTCCAAGCAATCCTTAAGTACATCAGTCAATCTTCCAGCAAACACATCACTCTGTGGTGCCACTGCCAGAAGCGCATTCAGATGCACCATTGCACGAACCAGAGGCGAGTTACGATGCTCCACGGTACGCGCCTTGTCGATTGCCAACAAACGGTGGTGACGGGCTCTACCACACACATATTATTACTACTATTACTTTTGGGGAGGTTGGGCGGTCTGATGTATGCTCAAGTGTGCGATGTTGAGCTATATTCGTCTGCCGTCAAGTCCTATCATGCACGTCCTCGTCGCCGCTTGTCCTGTCGACCACCTGTACAGGCAGGCGGCGAACCCACCCTGCGGTGGGTCGTCCGCCCCGGGCAATGCTGTGGTCACCAAGCAAGCATCGCACACTCACTAATCTACCTTGCGACCTCAGTAGCGAAGAGTGGAGGGCTAACCCGCCAGTGATATCCTGCACGGCGGGCCAATACCCTACCCTTTTTCCCATGATCCTTTCCACATAATTTCACTCCTTACCGCATTCCTTATTTCCTACCCTTGTCCCGGAGGGATGACAACCTCGACTTCAAAATTGTTACAACAAACATAAATATGGCACATTTTTGAACACAAAGTTACCCCAGGAGGGTACCGGTGGAGCCGGAGAACCCCTCCCTGGGCCTTCGGGCTCAGGCTGCCCCTTGTATCTGGGGGGGGGCAAAAGATTTGCCAGAATTTAGTGCCGCTATGCGCGGCGAAACTAAGGTCCCGCATGGGACGAAAGCGCACCGCGCCCCTACGGGGGCAGGCGCGTTAAAGGACGGGACTACTCCGAAGCAAAGTGGAGACGGACACCTTCGGGGACCGAATCTGCCTAGCGGACGAGGCAGAAACCGTAGAGGGAAGGGCGTGGCGTCCGGTGCTCCGGCACGGCATCCACTGCAGTCGGGCTCCATGCCAGGGTCAGGTGGGATTGGGTACCTTAGGGGGCCGAACCCGTCGACCTTTGTGCGAGGGGACCAAGCAGGTGGAAGGTCGTTGCATGGTGGAGGGGCTACAGCACCAGCCCAGCAATCCCCTATGGAGGGCCGTGGAATGGTGGAGCTACGGGAGCGGGGTCCTGATGGGATCCATCCCGTCGTCACCGCCGGACCATCGGGGCTGCAGGTACTGGGTCCTGATGGGATCCTGCCTGTTGGTCCTCGGCCTGATGTAGAGAAGGTGGGCGAGGGCAGGGCGTCAGGCCACAGGTCGGGCTACCGCAAGCGTAAGGCGAAGCTGGTTAGGCAGCAAGCCGAAGGTGAGCAGGCTGCGGTGGAACGCTCTAAGCGGCAGAAGGAGGTCAGCAACGAGGGCCAGGCGGCGCTTGATGCTAAACGCGTTAAGACTCACGGGTCTTACGTGGGAGCAGTAAGTGCCTTTAAGATGGCCATCGTTGCTGATGACTACCCGGCAACCATGCTGGGGGAGAGTCACTATGTGGCCATCCAAGGAACCATTTGGGACCTGTTGGAGGCCACACCTGACCCCATCCCAGTAGTTAGTATGGGAGGCATTTCGGCGGGTGCCATCCTCTTCACTTGTGAAGGGAGTGGCTCGGCGGAATGGCTTCGAGCACAGGACGGCCTAACTGTCGAAGGCGTATTGCTCAGGGTGGTCGATGCCAAGGACCTTCCAAAGCCTGTAAAGATGGCATGGAAGTCCCGAAACGTCAGCCGCCTTGACACGGGCAGGGTTTTGAAAATGCTGCAGAGGTGTCATCCCGGTTTGAAGACCTCGGGCTGGAAGATCGTCGACACTAAGGTCGAGGGTCTGACAGTACGGAGGGTCATACTGATGGATGGTGCCTCTGCAGCATTCATCAAAGCGGAGGGCTATTGCCTTTACACGGGCATCGACAGGAGCGTCTTAAAGCTTCTGGAGGAGAAGCTTACGGGCGAGCCTGTCGAGGCCCAAGGCAATAGTGAAGGAGTGGGCGTGGCGGGAGTGACTGAGGGTGAGTGCTCCCAAAGCGCACTAGTGGCAAAGGTGCAGCCAGGAATGGCTGTTACAGTCGCCGCACTAGAGGATGTTGGAGAGGAGATGACACCAATGGAATGTGTTGGGATCTCCTCCCCAAGATCTGAAGACATTGTGGGAGAGCTCGCCATGGACGAGCTGCTTCTGGGAGGGTCCTCCCTGTTGGGCGCGCAGGCGACAACGGATGGGGAACCTAGCTCGGAAGACGGCCATTAGACAATAGAAATGGCGGGAATAAGGTGTGTACAGATTAATTTGCACCACTGTAAGGCCGCGACTGCTCTTTTGGCACGCGAGCTTAAAATGAACAAGTTCGATATTGCCCTAATTCAGGAACCCTACCTTTATGGGGGAATGATAAAGGGCTTAGGTGGAGCTCCTGGTACTCTTTTTCATAACTGTTCCACTAATGACATGAGGACTTGCATTTATGTCAGAAATGACATACATGCAATGCCTTTAAACAAGTTCTGTTGCAGGGACCTGACAGTTGTCAGGATCCACACAGGGGAGGGGGGGACGAAGCGAACGGTAATCTTATCGTCAGCTTATCTCCCTTACGAGAAGGCAGACCCAGTATCACCACAGATACGGGAACTGGTAACCTACGGCAACCGAGAAAACTTAGATGTCATCATCGGCTGCGACGCGAACGCGCATCATGTCGTCTGGGGCAGCTCAGACACCAATGAAAGGGGGGAGAAGCTTCTGGAATATCTGGTAAGTTCACCCATGCAATTACTTAACAAAGGTAGCAAGCCTACTTTTTTCAACGCCCGCAGGGCACAGGTGATCGACGTAACCATTGCTAACAATAGAGCGGTAAGGAACATTACAAACTGGCATGTGTCGGATGAGGTCTCCCTTTCCGATCATAACTACATATGCTTTAGGTACAGGCTAGGTGAAACCATAGAAACTGTGCGTAGGAAGAACCCTAGGAACACTAACTGGGGGGGCTTCAAAAAAGACCTCAGAATGGAACTGGATGGTCCCAGCTGTAAATTAAACTCAGCCTTAGACATAGAGTTTGAAGCTGACAGAATCACAGAAGCACTGGTGACGGCCTGGCAAAATAACTGTCCAGAGACGAAATCAGTGACAAGGAGGGTACCATGGTGGAACCCGGAACTGGCTCGTATTAGAAGAGCTACACGACAGGCGTTCAACGAAGCGAAAGCGAGGAACGACTTCAGCGACTACAAGGAGGCCTTAACACGGTACAGTAGTGCGGTACGTAAGGCAAAGAGATCTGCCTGGAGGAAACATTGTGACCAGATACAATCTGTTCCGGAAGCAATGAGACTAACCAAGGCTATCTCTACAACAAAGGCGATTCCATTAACCACATTAAGGAAGGAAGATGGAGTGCGTACAGAGACAGGGAATGAGACATTGAAGGCCATGTTTGACACTCATTTCCCTGGATCAGAGGTCATCCAGGACGATCATGATCCAATCAGCTGGAAGGAACAGCAGAGGCGAACTTCCAAATATGACTGGATAACAGCGAAAAGGGTAGTGGATGAATGTAAGGTTAGATGGGCTCTTGGGAGTTTTCAACCGTTTAAGGCGCCAGGACCTGACAACATTTATCCCATTCTACTACAACAGGGCGCCTCCATCCTGGGACCCCATCTCTGCAGGCTGTATAAAGCATGCATAGCTTTTGGACATATTCCCAGAACATGGAGGCGTGTTAAGGTAATCTTTATACCCAAAACGGGAAAACCAGATTACGAAGAACCCAAAGCTTTTAGGCCCATAAGTCTACAATCCTTTCTCCTGAAGACCCTGGAGAAGATGGTAGACAAATATATCAGAGCGGGACCTCTGAAAAGATTCCCACTCCATGGACTTCAGTGTGCATATCAGGCGGGGAAGTCAACCGAAACTGCTCTTCATCATGTGGTAAGTCGAGCGGAATCTGCGCTAGAGAACAAGGAGATTTGCGTCTGCACTTTCGTAGATATCGAAGGTGCATTTGATCGCACTACCTTTGAATCCATCAAGGTTGCAGCCAAGAACCATGGTGTGCCACAACCGATCTGCAATTGGATTGAATGCATGTTAAAGGGTAGAATTATTAACTCTGAACTGCTAGGTGACAGTCTAGGTGAGTCGAGCGGAATCTGCGCTGGAGAACAAGGAGATTTGCGTCTGCACTTTCGTAGATATCGAAGGTGCATTTGATCGCACTACCTTTGAATCCATCAAGGTTGCAGCCAAGAACCATGGTGTGCCACAACCGATCTGCAATTGGATTGAATGCATGTTAAAGGGTAGAATTATTAACTCTGAACTGCTAGGTGACAGTCTAATTGCGCGAACAACTAGGGGATGCCCACAAGGAGGGGTTCTCTCGCCTCTTCTGTGGAGCCTTGTGGTTGACTCAATTGTAGTAAGGCTGAATAAAGGACCATTCTATACGGTGGGTTATGCTGATGATCTGGTCATCTCAGTCAGTGGGAAATTTCCCTCTACGGTATCGGGGTTAATGCAACGTGCCCTAGGTCTCCTGGAGGAATGGTGCAATGCCCATCACCTCTCTGTAAACCCGGGGAAAACAACAGCCATCCCCTTTACAAGAATGAGAAACACTACGGGACTGGGTAACCTAACACTCTATGGCACCCGGCTCTCTTGGTCCAAAGAAGTGAAATATCTAGGCTTAACGCTGGATAGGCAACTTACTTGGAAACAGCACGTGGACACAACCGTAGCCAAGGCTTACAGAGTCTTTGGCATGTGTCGGTCTACATATGGCAAGACTTGGGGACTCAACCCCAAAATCATTAGGTGGATCTACATGACGATGGTGAGACCGATCCTCACATATGGCAGCATCGTCTGGTGGCCCAGAACCAGGCTGAAGATCTGTAAGAATGCTCTTAGCAAACTTCAGAGAACAGCTTGTCTAGCAATCACTGGTGCCTTTAGAACCACTCCAACGGCAGCGCTGGAGGTCCTCACAGACCTTCCACCCCTGCACATTGTAATAGAGACAGAGGCAAAGAAAGCGTTACATAGACTAAAGGTGGCCGGACTATGGGACGCATCTAAACCTCTGACCAGACACACAAAATGGGAACCAAGTGACATTCCTGATAGGGTCATGGAAATGGGTTGCGATAAAATATCCCCCATATTCGTGTTCGAAAAGAAATTTAAAGTTTATGTTCCAACCAGGGACGAATGAAAACGAGGGCCACCGTCTCCGGAAAAAGACAGCCTAATCTGGTACACCGACGGATCAAAAATGAAGTCGGGCACAGGGGCAGGCGTCTATAATAACGACTTCAAGCATAATCAAAGCATGGGAAAATTTGCTACTGTTTACCAAGCAGAAACTTTCGCAATTCTCCTATGCGCAAAGCAGAATATAGAGTTAGCTATTAAAAAGCGCAATATATTCATCCTAAGTGACAGCCAAGCCGCGCTCAAGTCACTCATATCGCCCCGAATCGACTCTGGCCTTGTTCTGGAAACCACAAAAGCTCTAAACAAGCTGGGTGGGCATAACAAGGTGCGATTGATCTGGGTCCTAGGCCATATGGGAATCCACGGCAACGAGATGGCGGATGCACTTGCCAGGGAGGGCTCAGAGACCCAGCTTATTGGTCCTGAGCCGTTCGTGGCACTTGCACAAAGTACCATCAACAAGGCCTTAAAAGATTACATTAAAAACAGGCACGGCATCGAATGGAAAGAGCAGCCGGGTATGAAACACTCCAAATCCTTCCTAGGCGAAAACGCCTTAGGACGGAGTAAGTTCATATGCGGAGGCAGCAGAAGGCAGGCCCGACTAACCATCGGTGCCTTGACAGGGCATTATGCCACAAAACAAATGCTCCACAGAATGCACCTTTCAACAAACAGTTTGTGTAGGGCATGTGGAGAGCAAACCGAGTCAATGCAGCACCTACTGTGTGACTGCGACTCTCTGGCTAGGAAAAGAATGGGACTCCTGGGGTCGGCCTATCCGAAACCGGAGGACTTCAGGCTCTTCGCTTTTAAGGACGTTGCCAGACTTATGGCATCTATCTTTACAGAGGAGGAAGAGTGAAAGAATGGGGTTGCACAAAAGATCCCAATGGGTCGAAGTGTTACTGGGAGGTGGAAACCTCGGCAGGCCCCACTAAGATAAGATAAGATACTATTACTTTTTAATTAGTTACTTCATTCAACGGATTTGGAAAATGTTATACTTAGACGCCTCTGCAGGTGAGTGGCAGAACTCTAGGTTTAAATCCGAACTTTCTTCTTCTTATCTTCGTCTTCTCGTTCTTTTCGTGTCGGTGTTTGTTGCTCTGAATTATACGAGTTTTCCATATAACCTCATCGCGGGATGCTCTGATTTACATGAGTGTTCCAAAGGCCGTTTCACGTAACATTGGTGATTGTGCTGTTATCAAGTTATAATCTTCAGACATTGTGTCATGGTGATGGGTTGTGCAAGTGGTTGCTGATGCACAGACGTGAGAACATTGGCAGAGCGCATTCCTGAACCCTTGGAAGAAGGTCAGTGGGGTTAAAGTAGCCTTAACCGGTTACGCCCTGCAGGTTCACATGTGAACCTGGTAACTGCAGGCGAAATTTTGTGTTATTGTGAAGAGGTTAGCACTAGATTTGTATGAACTAACCCAGACAAAGCGAATGCGTCGGGGCTTAAAAGGTTAATGTGTTCACAAAATTAATTAAGTAAATTAAATTCCAATTAAGATCCCGCAAGTAGGCAACTATTTACACGTTGCTACTTCATAATTTGGCAAATATTATAAAGATATTTAAATATCTTTTCGATCTTCTTATATGAAGATCGAAGTTCAATTTCAAGGTGGGGCAAAGTGGTGCTTCGGATGTTGTTGCAAGACCCGGGTTAGTTTACGTGAGCTGGGAGATAATTCCACTTTTTGATGGTGCGACAAAGAAACGATTCACCAAACCTCTTCGCTCGCGATGGAATAGTTGTCATAGTTGTTGGTCTTTGACATCCTATTAATATTATAAACGCGAAAGTATGTTTGGATGTTTGTTACTCTTTCACGTAAAAACTACTGAATGGATTTGAATGAAATTCGGCACACATATAGTTTATAACCGGGAATAACACATAGCATAGTTTTTATCCCGATATTCTCACAAGAACGGGAACCACGCGGGTGAGACCGCGAGCGGCCACTAGTTTTATCTATAATTAAGAATTATAACTTATCGATCAGAGGGCCTAGTGTGAGTTATTTTTGACATTCGATCACTTTAACGAAAACGAGAACCTGTATGGTAAAATTTAACTCTTCTCGTATGTCGCCAGGAGGCGCTGCTAAAATGCCATACTTACTAATTTTCGTTTTCGTAAACGTTATCGAATGAATACGGATAGTAAACAAAACTCACACTAGGCACTAGGGTTGCCAAGTATTTTTTAGACCAAATATAAAACTTAAGTAGATAATATATTAAAAAATATTTATTTTATTTCTTACATGAATATTTTCTGCTGCATTGAGCTTTTATTAATAGGTTTTATTTTTAAGGAACTCTTCGTACGTAACTATTATAACAATCTAATTTTAAGTTACAAAACACCATAAACTCTGCTTTTATCAGACCGATAAGGGCTCTGTTGCGCTCATCTTTCCACTTTGTGTTCATCACAGAAAACTATAGTAAGATTATAGTAGTTTCGCCTAATATAATATATTTTTAAAATAATAGTAGTTAGACACCTAAAATAGAAGGATACTATATTATATAGTAGGGTTGGCAAACCTACTAGGCACCCAGGACATCAAAGTTATTTTGTTAATGTGTATGCAACTCAAAATACATGAAACATGAATGACAAGCTTACTATCACCGTTACTATTACCAGCATAGGAAAGACGTTTACAAGTCACAAAGACAATGAAAGCCAGAGTCAGTCTAAGCAATATAATATTTATAATATTTTATTTAATCATATTTTTATTATTAACGCCTATTTCTATCGACAGTTTTGAGCTCGTTTAGCACCACCCAGGTGACACGTGCAGGGTTGGGGTAGGTAACTCCTGCGGACGCGAGCTGTGATCGTCCCCCAATGTGACCAATATTTATAATATTGGTCACCTACATAAGAATAATTACATCCGTTATCATGGCACATGCGTATGCATTAAGTCCGCCATTTGCTGGTTTTTGCAATAAAGAATAAATAAATAAAAAATCAACTCTGCCACAATATGTATCGGATAAGAAAAAACAAAAACATGTTAATAATGTACACTGATCAAAACTGTTGAGTACAATAAAATATATTTCGATTTTGATATTTTGATAATACTTTTTTTTTAATATATTGTTTTACCGGCTCCGGATGAAATCTATGAAGCCTATTCATTTATTCTAGACACTTCTTGTCTGTCTAGTTTCTTAATTTCATTAGGTAGTATTTTTTCCTTCATGTATGATGATGATTGAGATGAATGAGAAGTGAGAAATGATAGACCCCCCAACCTTTCGAGTATCTCAGTAAAGATCTGGGGCTTTACTAAGTCCTCCGGCCGACTTCTTGAGAGAATTTGAAAAGTAACGTTGCACTGTTTTGTTTCATTTGCCAACACTCATGCACACTCACGAAAACGTAATGGTTAATAGTCCACCATTATTTCACATTAATATTCTACATAACACAAATTTTTGAAAATAAAACAATACCGCAGACATGACTCTTCACTTTCCCGCTTTTATGACACATAAAAAGTTTTTTATTTTTTATTACCCTATTTTGTGTCCCACTGCTGGGCAAAGGCCTCCCCTCTGCGTCTTTACTCGTCTCTATTATCGGCCACCTCATACCACTCCGGCAAAAAAGTGCTAAGTTAAAAAGTTAAAAGATAATATTTTAATAATTTAATCTTTTAACTTTAAAAATAATTTAATAGAACAGAACACAAATTTTATTAGCAAATCTTTTCTACCATACCAAACGATTTAAATAGTCAAAGTCAATACTGTAACGTTACGGAGAAAATTATTGTAAAAATCTAAGAAAATGGATTCATCCGTTAAAAGCCTCATAAAAAGTAATTTCGGCCTTACACAATCCGTACCTGGCAGCCATGGCCTGAACTACTAAAAAAAAACTTTCCTACACTCACACCAATTATCTAGCCCAAGAGAAGCGTCGATATGAAACTCGTTAAATGGTTACTAGACAATGGATAAACATACTTAAAATACAAATATATACTTATTATACATATAAAGCACCCAGACCCGATCGCCGATCGCCACGCTTGGCAGGCGGGTTGGCGATCGCAGTAAGTAGAGGGTAACCTCAGAGAGATGCTGCTGCCCATCCTCTGGAAATTGGAATGGTCCCTTAGACGGCTTTTACGACACCCAAGGGAAGAGATGGGGTGGTGCAATTCATTATCCCCGGCACCACACAGGATAATTAATAACCACGATAAATACTACTACTACAATTACTTAAAGGTCAATACGGATGTAGATTGCGTCCCCTTACGCTTATCAACTATTATGTAATGAAACATTGATTTTGTAACCCGTACATTCGTTATTGTAATAAAACAAGTATTAAAACAAGCTTGTTTTTTTAGTGTATAACCTACTTTTAAACAAACTACTTGAACGAGTGCGCGGCGTTCTAAATTACAGACTGTAGTCTGTTAACAAAGTAGTAACTCCACCCGGGTGCTTCTTGTAACTTGAAAACTTTCAAGATTTTGCGAACAAGCAGATTGTTCTCTCACGTTTATGTGAGCACTCTTTACAAGTTTATCCGACTTCAAAAAAGGAGATTTATGTTCCACTGTATGTATTTATTTTATGTATGTTCTTTTTTTATGTTAATAGGAGGCAAACGAGTAGGCCTGATGGAAAGCAATCACCGCCGTCCATGGACACCCGCAAAACCAAAGTAATCGCGGATGCGTTGCCAACCTTGAGGAAGGAATTGGATCTTGAGGAGGGAGTAGGAATTGGGAGGGGGGAGAGGTGAGAGATGGGCCTCCGGTACTTTCACTCACCGGACGAAACACAACAGCAACGAGTGCCGTTGTTTCACGCCGATATTCTGTGAGAGGGTGGTATTTCGCCGGGCGAGCCGGCCCATTTCGTGCTGCAACGCAGCGTGGCTCTACCACTCAGACAGTGTCACTCATTTAGCACCACCCAGGGGTCACGTGTAGGGTCTCAAGGGTAAACCTATGGACGCGAGTAACTTTAACCCCCAAAGATATTGATATTGATATTGTTCATCGATTTATTGTAAAAAATACTTTGTATCATAAATATAAAACAAAGGTACGGACTTACGGACTTTCAAAGTGTCCGACTAGTTGTCGCTCCAACTTCAATTTTAAGATAAGGCCTTTATACAATTCGACATCCGATACAAACTTCAAAGCTAAAAAATATTCAAACCTTATGCAAATTTTAATGAAACTTTCTATAGGTGCTGATGGGAAATACAGAAATTGAAGAGGTATTACAAAACATTAAAAAATAAGTTCTACAGAAGTCCACTATGGCAAGATACAAATCCAAAACTGTTAAACAAAAATAGGTTTGGATTTTTGAAGTACGTCATGTACACATTTTACTTCATCATCATCATCATCGTCATCATCTCAGCCAAAAGACGTCCACTGCTGGACATAGACCTTCCCCAGGGTTCCTACAACAACCGGTTTTGTGCTGCTCGCATCCAGCGGCTTCCCGCGAACTTCACCTGATCGTCGGTCCACCTTGTTGGCATTCTATCATACCTTACTTACTTGAATAGAAAAAATTGTATATGCTATAAAGTATTTGAAACTAAATTTTGTTGTTATCAAAATATATTAGTAATAATACGAGTATATAATATAATAATGTTACTTCGTTATCAGCCGGGTTGAATGACTTTTTGGCCCGTGAGTTTCCTCACTCCTACCACAACGCGTGTTTGAAGCAATCGTTGGTTAGCTTTGTTCCTAACTCAATTTAGTTACATTATTTTGTATCTAATAAAAAATAAAAATATGTATCCAAATCCGTTCCGTAGACGTCACTCAATTGTTTGGCAAATGCTAGACAAATTTCTACGAAAAGAAGTGCGTTCCAGGAAATCTAAAAGGACAATTTGAAAGGATTTCTAAACATTTGATGGGATTAAAACAACCTTAAAATTTGTGTGGTAAGTTATTTTTTTAAAACTGTTTTTTCATAAATTACCTACATAGATACTGATCATTGATTGAGCATATATCATTGGCTTTTACTAAGAAGTGGATAGATGTTGGTTAGTTAGATAGATAGATAAGACATATAGAAACATTCAATCGTGAATGGCGTGAATATCTGGTGAGTGTGTGTTCGTTCATATCAATGAAGTAACATTATGGAAAAAGACAGTTTTTTTAATAGACTCTTTACTTTACTTTAAATTTCACTGTATTTAATCTATCTATTAGTGAAGCAAAATCATTGTACTTACCCCTTTTTACGAAAATTGCGCGGACGGAGGAGAATGCAATTTCGCACACTTATAGATTATATAGAGAAATAGTGCAGAATGCTAATATTTTTTTTTAAATTATGCATAAAAATATACATTAAATTAAATAAACATTGTTTCATACATTTTTCAATAATTTCAAAAATGGAAGAGGAGCGGCTGAAATCTGTCAATGCCAATCCAAACTCACGTTCTATCTTTTTTAATTTTTCATTGCTTAGGATACAATCCGTGCAGCCTTAATAAAATATTGTTTAGTAAACAGCTTTTTATAAAAATTACGGTCGAATTTCGACCACTGGGCGACCACTAGTGTTAATGAATACTCTCTAATCGCATTTTAAATGTATTAAATGAATGATATAATATTATATTGACCAATTTATGAATTGATGCTTGCCTAGATTTTGATTACAAAAATATAAAAATTATAATCACTTAATAATTTTACGTATTCCTTAACGCT
The DNA here is from genome assembly GCA_947562085.1 of Eudonia lacustrata. Lineage (NCBI taxonomy): Eukaryota > Metazoa > Arthropoda > Insecta > Lepidoptera > Crambidae > Eudonia > Eudonia lacustrata. Next base: position 5,342,708 of record OX387315.1, on the reverse strand, counting down.
GATCTCAGGATTTTTTGCCGAAATCTCAGGAACTGTAAAGCCTACAAACTTGCGAATTTGCAGGTAGGTTCCTAACAGAGATTCCTTGATAAAAGGATTCTTAAAATTCCGTCAGGATCTTGAGAAACAGGAGCTTACACAACGCTCAGCCGCGGTCGATCATAATTTATATTTTATAAGAAATGGATATGTCTTTAACGCAAATTTGTTCTTATCTTAGTAATAAAATAAAATTACCGTTTGATGTAGCACAAAAAACTATGATACGATTTCGGTATGACGTGACTATCGCTGCGTCCATTGGAATTGCGTCTGAAATTTATGACAAGCGAGTAGTTATCGTGTAGGTATCTACGCTTCTAGGAGCCTTGCCTTGCCGTCTTGCCCATTCATTTTACACTAGCGACCGGCTTGCTACTATTTATCATCATCATCACCGGCTCATTTTATGTTCCCACTGCTGGGGTACGAGGCTTGCTTATAGGGCTAACGGGCGTTAACCACCACGTGGGCCAAGTGGTGCGGATTGGTGGTTATTAGCGACTGCTAACGCAGCCGGGACCATCGGCTTTACGTGCTCTTCTTAAGCACGGAAGAACACGAGAAGATAGATTTTTGGTCACCCATCTGATGACCGGCCTTTGCGAAAGTTGCTTAACCTTAGCCATCGCAAACCGGGAGCGTTAACCTCTGAGATACTATGTAAATCTGTAAGCTACAAGAAATTTAAACAAATAATAAATTAGGAGTAAATAGTTATAGTGTATCTAAGCGTCTGAGACTTGCCTATTTATTTTTACTAACATCCAATATCGAGTAAAACTGCATTCAAAATTGTTCAAATTATTACTCTCTTATGATGATGATAATGATGCAATCCTGTTATACCTCATCAGGGACATAGGGCTCGAAGAAGAGATTTCCACTGCTGTCGATCTTGTGCGGCAACCTCCAGGTCCTTCCAGCCGATATCAGCTGATGCAGCCTCTTTTTCAACTGATCGCCTCCAGGTGGTACGGGAGCGGCCCGGCCTTCTTTTTCCACACGCTTGCCACGTTAACCCTTGCCTGGATAGATGGTTGTCAGGTCTCCGCAACACATGTCCAGTACTCTCTTAAACAGCCCAAAATAGAACCCGGTCAAATCTTTTAAGTTGTTTTATTACAGTAGCTCATAGATAGAAAAGGAACCTCGGAACAGTGTTCAAAAAAGGTTTTAATCCATTTTGACTACTTTAACTTTACATGACGACATGGTTTCTCATTCGATCAAATCCTATCTCTTTCGCCGTAGCGGAAATCGACATATTTCTTTTTATTATCTACGGGTAAGCACTTGGCCGTCATCTCACCTAATGTTAACCCTTTGAGCCCCGAGCGCTTGCCGGCAAGCTATCTAACAATAAAATTCTATTGTGTCTGGTATTTGCGGTCACCGAAGGCTGGGTGCGCCAACCAAAAAATGCCAAAAATGCAGTCACGGTTAAGTAGATATAATTGAAAATACTATCGTATTAAATGAACAAAATATATATTTAGTATCATAGGGAACGTGTTTACTTGTATCGTTTTACTACGGTCTTGACCGCTAGACCACAGAGGCGATTAACATTTTTTAGTTAAAATTCCCGTAATGGTTTAAATCACACTAATATTATAAATGCGAAAGTTTGTGTGTATGTCTGTATATTTGTTCCTTAAAACCTGGATTAAAACATAGGATACTTTTTACTAATATTAAAAATGCGAAAGTTTGTGTGCATGTCTGTATATTTGTTCCTTCTACACGCTGCAACAGATGGATGGATTTGGATGAAATTCGGCATACAGATAGGTTATAACCTGGATTAACACATAGGATAGTTTTTATCTTGATATTACCACGGGAATCACACTATAAATATACTAAAAACGACCATTTAATTTTCCAATACAAAATGATTTGTTTGTTTTGTTGTCATGGAAACCAAAGAGAATTTAATCACTTGATGGAAACTGTCAAAGCGGTACGAAGTCCGCCGACTCCACTAGTATACCATAATCTTTATATATACCACTATGCTAGATTCAAATGCATTGAACTTTTAAGTGTGAAAAAATAATACCGGTCCGTGACAGTAACAGAAGTTCTTTGCAAACACTTTCAGGTTGGAATTCAATTAACTAAGTGAAAAGCGAGGGTTTTGGACGCTTGACATTGAAGTTTTGTGTTGGATTTAACATCAAAAGATGTTCAGAATGCTTTAAAAAGTTTAGCTCTTAAAATTAATTTTTATCGAGTTTATTTAAATAGGTACGACCGAGTGGTGTACATCTACAATATGAAAAGTAGATTTACATGAATAAATCGTAAAAACCCAACGATAAACATTATTTCAAATGTTCCTCAATTTTTTCCTGTAGGTACATTTGGTTAATAATAAAAGGAAATGACAATGTTGATACTTTAGTTCTACTGTCGCTTATAACGATATCTTAAATATATTTATTTCTAATATACATCGTGTGGTAATAACCGAACTCCAACTAAACGGCTGGATCGATTTTGATAAACTTTTTGTGTGTTTGAGTGAGTCCCATGGTTTAGATTCACAATTCGACCCGGTAGTGCGCGGTGCATATTGCACCAATGATATATAATTTTCAAACCATTATGGGACACGGGCCAACACTCAAGCGAACGAAGTCGTGTTCGGGCCGCTAGTTGTATATATTTAGCAAGCTGGAATGATACAGTATCAATTACTTAACCACGTTACAAGCACAAAACAAAACAATTAAAATCGTGGGTTGAATTGTTTTGTTTACCATACCAATGAGATATCTACCACTTGAACATTTTGACTGCGAAACTGGGAAATAAATTGAATAAAACCCATTTAATTGTTACTGAAATAACAATGATTGTAAGGTAGCTTTGTAATTAATATTAATAGTACTTATATTGAAAAGGATAATAACGTTTTGCCTTTTATTTACATTTCTGACTTTATTTTGTATTCTTCGTTTTCGTGTTTTACATTCAAGGATCAACATCTGGCCAGCTTGGATTTGTGCCTAACGGTCAAGCTTGTATCCCTAGCTCAAGTCACGTAGTAAAGCAAATTTGCAAATTTTCGCAATATTCTTGACCTTTTAGAAAAACACTAACATTTTTTTTTCAAAAGTCTTAATGAATCTATTTTTTGTCCAGGTCTGAATCGAGTCGAAAAGCAACAAAAAGGCTGTACCAACGATGAAGTGGAAACATTAAATATGCTCGACATGCTATTCACAATGGAACTAATGATAATAAATGAGACTTCAAAATGGCGTCAGTAAATTCCTGGCGCAGTTTTCTTCTTTATGCTAACAACTCATAGGGTGCAAACTGCAGTGATATGTGACTTACTTAGTGCGCATTTTATTTGCAATTAGATCACTTTTTGGAGAGAGTTTGCTGGTGGCCTCAGAAGGCCTAGTGTGAGTTAATTTTGACATTTGATCACGTTTAAGAAAACGAGTTCTTCTTCTTCTCTTCTTGCGATATACGAGACGAGTTACAATTTTTCCATACAAATTTTCGTAGACATAATCGAATGAAAGAAAAGAAAAAAAAAACAAAACAAAAACAAAAGAAAGGAAACAAAAGACACACGAGGTACTCTAACGGCCTTTTCAGCGTCAACGGACTTTTTTGGGGGCGGCGAGAACTCGAAGAGTTCCTCAAGCCGTGTGATAGCAACTCCGTCAGAGGTTTTCTAGAGGGGTTGGCATCACGTAAGCGTGTTCCCATTCTCTACTAGATTCTCCGAGGGGTTTCGATCAGATTGGGTATTCGATCACGCTATAAACCAGCTGACAGCGCAGCGGCGGTATTGCAGGACAGTTACGATTTACGATTTTACGATTGTCGTGGGGATGGAGCTGAGCTGGTAGAAGTCTCTTCTTCTTCTAGATAATGTCTATTTACAACTATAGCACGTATAAGTTCGCGCACACGCACTTTATGAAGGGGAATTCACGCAATTAAATCTTGGTGCTGAATGAACTATCAAAGCGGTTAAGTGCCGGCCGGTAGGCATTCGAACGAGATAATTCAGAAGGTTTGAGCTGAGAGCTTAGAAAATCGGAACTCACGTCGTTACACGTCACGGGTCAAAACACACTCGCGCCGCCGTCGGTTTGTGCGGCGTATCTTTGAGTTAATGAGTGATCGGGTGAACGAGCGAATAAGACCGTCGCGTTTCTGGAACAGGGACTTTCAAGAAACGAGCTACTGTTTCGTCAAAGGCTGCAACGCATCTGCGATTCCTCTGGTGTTTATAGGGTCTCTCCCCTAGGGTTTATACATTCTTTAATAGCCCTTACCCGATAGGGTAAGGGCTAAAAGGATACTTTTACTACTACACTTCAGTGCACTTGGACGGAGCCACATCCTCCACCAAGGAACTGAAGCTGGAGCTGGTGAGAAAGGGCCAGACAAGGTGCATTACAGAAAACACTAGGCTGACGGAGTAGCGCAGTCCAGACTCTTCTGCTACCGAGACACGTTCTGTACCTTTCTGCCCCCAGACCCATATTCTGTACGAGCTAACAACAAGGATCCATCCTTAACATTACAGATATCTTACTAACTAACCAACCCTTTTTATTTACCCTTCTTTTAATTATTGTTTTTTTATCGTTTTTTATCAAGTAAGTTTAAAGACCAAACTGACCTCAGGACTCCTGGCACCCTTAATGTCTTAGTAATAGATTGAATTACACATAGTTTACTAAATAAATAAAATTGTAAATCCACAGTTGTATTGTTAGTATTAATTTAATTTTAATAAAACACCATATTCTGTTAAGTGTGGAGCGTTTTTTGAATTTTTTTGTAGCCTCCCTACAGGAGGAGTAGAAGATCCACATTACAGTGTGTCTATGGGCGGCGGTGATTGCTTACTATCAGGTAACCGGTTGACTCGTTCTCTACCAACTACATAAAATAAGTAGACAAACGAAAATAAGAATTTGTTTGGCAAAATCGTGGCTCTCCTAGTTTGTCATCAGGAAGTGCTGTTCCAATACCCAATCTAAATAGTTAGTAAAACTCGCACTAGGCACACTTCACTGTTAATATACTAGATCTAGAAATAAGTTAATTAACCTCGTATTATTTAAAATAAATTGTGTATACAAATTTGATTAAAAACAGAGGATGATTGTGTACAGAGTTTTGTTATACACATATTGAAAGTGTACCCAATTGTTTTATCAATAAAATAATATTATATTACCACAGGTTGTGTTTTTTTAAACATATTTATTTATAGTCCATATTTATTTAGTTTATTGTAGTTTATATTTATTTAGTCTCAGGCGTGTAATTTACGGACCAGTGCCAATAAATCTCACACTTAAATAAATAAGAGTGCAAAAATGATTATTTTCATAGCGTAAATATTTGTAACTTTTTATTTAAAGATCACTGGTGAAATAACTAATCCGCACTGGGCCTGCGTGGTGGTGGTGGTTTTTGGCCCGTTCTATCCATCCATAGGAAAGGCTCATGCCCCAGCAGTGGGGACATCAAATGAGCAGACAGCTGATGATGATGATGAATAATGTAACATATAATTCCTTTCGCTCGATAGATTTTTGTCCCAGTGATTATGGGACGATAGCTGCACATAAAAAAATCGGTTATAGTCTCATTTTGAAGAGCTCCATCCGTAGATGTGCAAAGAAAATAAAGAAACCTGTCATAGGTTTCGAAATTCCTAAAAAATCTGTTGAATAAAAAGCAAAGTTTTGCTGGCGACCCACAAGTATATAATATTATTAATAGCGTAAGCCGATTTTTGTCCCAGTGATTATGGGACGATAGCTGCACATAAAAAGTCGGCTATGGTCTCATTTTGAAGAGCTCCAGCCGTAGATGTGCAAAAAAATAAAGAAACCTGTCCTAGGTTTCGAAATTCCTAAAAAATCTGTTGAAGAAACGCGAAGTTTTGCGGGCGACCCACTAGTACCTACACTGGGCCGCAAAAATTCCGGGTCGCTTATAAAAAGTGTCATAGTTTCTTAACTACACAACACAAACTAGTGAAACTGTAGTATGTTATAGATGACTGACTTATACATAAAAGAAAATACATCACACGTTTGTAAACTGTATAATTTTATTTAAGTACTAAAAAATGCAAAAAAGACACTTCTAACTTTCGACAACAAAAATACACAACACAGTTAATCTGCAAAATGAAAGCTTTTCTGTAAATTTAATATCTTGTATTTCCTCCACGAGCCCGTATCGCTTCATTAAGACGATGTGGCATGCTGTAAATCAAATTTCTAATACGGTTTTGGTCTATGTTTGACCATTCTTCTACTAGCGCACTTCTTAACTCACGTAAGTTAGCTGCAGCTGGAGAGCGTTGTTTAACGCATCCCGAGCTCGTCCCATAAATGCTCTATGGGATTTAAGTCTGGGCTGCGAGCTGGCCACTCCATGCGGGTGATACCGACGTCTTGAATATACGCGTTGACCAAATGTGCTGTATGTGGTCGCGCATTGTCGTCCATAAAAATGGAATTTGCGCCCATATTCACCAAGAAAGGACCAGCATGCTCATTTAAAATCTCCTCTACATATCTGGGAGCTGTCAGAGAACCGTTTTCTATAATTACTAACTCCGTACGATCCTCTGAAGATATCCCAGCCCAAACCATTATTCATCCTCCACCGAATGGCACCTTTTCCTCAAAACACGCTTGACGATAACGTTCATTTGGTCGCCTATATACTCTCTGTCTCCCATCGTGTGCGAATAAACAAAATCTTGACTCATCGGAAAACATAACCCTGGACCAATCTTCATCTGTCCATCGGACGTGTTCTCGAGCAAACCGCAACCTGGCAACTCGATGTTCTCTGAGCAATTTAGGGCCATTTGCTGGCCTATAAGGCTTTATATCAGCTTCCCGAAGTCGCCGCCGGATCGTGTCAGAGCTTACATTGTTGTGGTGAATTTCTTGAAGGCTATTTCGGACCGGAACAGCCGTGAGATGTCGATTTCTTAACATAGTGCTCACGATGAATCGGTCTTCTCGTGTAGTTGTAGACCTTGGCCTGCCATTCCCTGGTCTCCTGATGTTCATGCCGGTCTTTTGAAATCGCTGGAGTACTCTTTGGACCGTGGATAAAGATACACCTACTGTTCTAGCAGTACTCCGCTGACTTCTTCCTTCTTGTACCATAGTGATAATTCGTGTACATTCTTCAGTAGATAACGACATGTTGGTGCATGGTTGATAAACAAAATACTGTGACCAGCCAAAAAAACTGTTTATGATGACAGCTCGGTTTGAAACAAAAGCGAGAAAATTTTCTATTCCAAAAATTTTAATTTTGATATTTATCAAAAATCGGAATTTCTTTTTTTGAAGCTGTAACTTGTTCAAATGCAACCTCTTTTGATATGTATAATAAGCGTCACAAATCTGCCTATAACATATTATTTATACGAGGGATCTATGTAAATAACTTTGGGAGATATCGCGGTTTTTCTAAATGACCCGTTATTTTTGCTGTCCAGTGTATATTTATATAATAATAGCGTAAGCAGATTTTTGTCCCAGTGATTATGGGACGATAGCTGTACATAAAAAATCGGTTATGGTCTCATTTTGAAGAGCTCCATCCGTAGATGTGCAAAAAAAATAAAGAAACCTGTCATAGGTTTCGAAATTCCAAAAAATACTGTTAAATAAAAGGCAAAGTTTTGCTGGCGACCCACAAGTATATAATATTATTAATAGCGTAAGCCAATTTTTGTCCCAGTGATTATGGGACGATAGCTGCACATAAAAAATTCAAAAAAAATCAAAATTCAAAATCATTTATTCAGTTTAGGCTACAAATAGCTCTTATGAACGTCATTATGCCATCGGTTCGTAAGTCTACTCTGGGCGGGAGATCTTGTACTGAGAAGAACCGGCAAGAAACTCAGCAAGTGTCCAGCTATTTTCTCCCTTACAGCGTCAAAAAATATTGGAAAATGCCCTATCATAGAAGGACACTTTCCATCACAAATAAAAACAAAAAAAAAATAAAGGACAATCACACATGTTAAAAAAAAAGAGAAAAAATAATAATATCTAAGTTTGCAAATATACATCAGTTACCAGTTAAAATTTTCACAATGTCATACAGCACTAATAAAGGTCAAAAATTGTCTAAGAAAGAAAAAAATAAAAAAATAAAATTAAACTATAGTCAATAATAATAAAAATAAAAGTATGCAAGAGCAGACCAGCCTCCACAGGCGGCACCCGTTCACGAGTATGACATATTATGAATCAGCCATCGCTTCAAATCGGTTAAGGTCTCATTTTGAAGTTTTGCGGGCGACCCAGTAGTAGTAGGTAGGTATTATTAGTCCATGTCATGAAACAATAATATATATTATTAGTCCATGGTCCATGCCCTCAATGACATTGATTTGAATTTGAATTAAATTTATTAAAAACTTTAGTTTGACGTCAGATACTATGTATCTTTCTAAGAAATGTAGGACTCAGATAGCTAATTTGTTAGCTTTTAATATACATGATACAGTTATAGGTGGTATAACTAAGTCTTTTCATGATAATAACTTAATCATTAGTAGTTCTACTAATGCAACTTTTACATCTAGTAATAAGGTTACAACCTCAGGTTTAAACTGAGGTCTAAGACAAAAGTCAAGCCCACATCCATTACTATTATACATCAAAATATTCAGGGTTTGGCTGGCAAGGACTTAGAATTAGAATTATTAGCAAAAAGTCAGGTAATTCATGTATTTTGTATAACTGAGCATTGGCTAAAAAGTCATGACACATCGTTCCATGTAAATAACTTCCAACTAGCAAGCGCGTACGTGCGAAGCTCAGCTATTCACGGCGGTTCTCTAATATTAGTAAGAAGCAATATTAAATACAAAAATCGCAACGATATTGTAGACCTATCAGTGGAGCGTAACATTGAACTATCGTGTGTGGAGTTCAATAGTTTTGTAATAGTGTGTGTATACCGACCCCCTTCGGGCAATTTCAATATTTTTGAAACAGTAATGGAAGACGTACTTAGAAAATTAAAACTAAAAAAGAAATTTGTTTTAGTATGTGGAGATTTTAATATAAATATTTTAGAAAACACTCCAACGAGTGTTCGTCTTCTTGCCTTATTTAAATGTTTTAATCTTTTGAATCTATTTCTCGAACCCACTAGAATAACTTCACATTCGGCCACTTGTCTCGATAATATTTTTACAGACTATGACCCTGTTTCTAAGTCACTCATTAATAATCTTACGTCTGACCATTGCGGTTTGAAGGTGACCTATGATTTTGATATTAGGGATGAACCAAAAATAGTGAACTGTAAACCAGTTACAAAAGAGCGAGTGGAGTGTTTCAAAAATAGTATAGCTTGTAAAATAGATACATTGCCTTTTGTACAAGATGATCCAGATGTGCTTTATAGTAATCTTTTTAACTTAATCAAGACCAAATACAACCAGGTGTTTACACCAAAAACAATAAAAATTACTCATAAACTTAAGTTCTGTGACTGGGCCACGACTGGTATATATAAAAGTAGAAATAAATTGTATGATTTATATAGTTTAAAACAATATAACCAAAATGTTAATTTTACGGAATATGTAAAGAATTATTCGAAAATGTTTAAGAAAGTGTGCATAGTAGCAAAATCTAATTACATTAAAGAAAAAATTAAAAAGTCTAACAATAAAATCAAAGCCACTTGGGACATCATAAACCGTGAAACAGGCAAATTTAAACCACGGGATAATACTTTCACTTTAAAAGTAAACGACAACTTAGTCAATTCAGATTCACAAATTGCTAATATTTTTGATGATTTTTTTGTAAATATACCTGTAATAACAACATCAAATTTAGATTCATCACCGGAAGCTGCACAAACTTTACTCCAAAAATATGTACCAAAATGTAATCTTTCCTTTCATTTTAAATACATTGATTCAATGAATATTATTAAAACATTCAAATCACTTAAAATGAAAAACACGAGTGATTTGTGGGGTATGTCTATTAAAGTAATTAAGAATATTATTTATTCTATTGCACCGTATCTTGCTGAAATTTTTAATAACTGTGTCGATAAGGGAATCTTTCCTGATCTTATGAAGTTTAGTAAAGTTATACCTTTATTCAAATCAGGAAACAAAGAAGACCCCAGTAACTATCGGCCCATTTCAATATTACCAGCGCTAAGTAAAATTTATGAAAAAATTATACTCGAACAGTTGATGTCATATTTTAACACAAACAACCTTTTACATAGTAAGCAATATGGTTTTACTAAGGGTCGTTCTACTACTGATGCAGGCGTTGCTCTAATAAAACATATATTTGATGCCTGGGAGAAGTCTCAAAATGCTCTTGGAGTTTTTTGCGACTTGTCCAAGGCTTTTGATTGCGTTGAGCACCGGACTCTGGTGTTGAAGCTACATTATTACGGTCTCGAAGATTTTGCACTAAATTTAATACAGTCATATCTCAGCTCTAGAACTCAAACTGTCGATATAAATGGTACTAAATCATCTGGTTCTCATGTAAAAATGGGAGTTCCACAAGGGTCGATTCTTGGTCCTTTTCTGTTCTTGATTTATATTAATGACTTACCATTCTTTGTAGAGAATTTCTGTGAAATTGTATTATTTGCAGATGATACTTCACTCATTTTTAATGTGACTAGGTGTAGGACTAATTATGAAAATGTAAATAAAGCTCTTTCAGAGGTACTCCATTGGTTTACTATTAATAATTTACAGCTTAACGCTAAGAAAACAAAATGTATTAAATTTATATTACCAAATGTCAGAAATGAACCAACCAATATTAGAATAAACGGTGATCAATTAGATTTGGTAGATTCTACAGTCTTTTTAGGCATTACCCTTGACTCAAAACTTCAATGGAATCCTCATATATCGAAATTGGCCGGCAAACTCAGTTCTGCTGCTTATGCCATTAGAAAAATTAGGCAGTTAACAGACGTTGAAACTGCTAGAACAGTTTATTTTAGTTATTTTCATAGTGTCATGTCGTATGGCGTCCTACTGTGGGGAACAGCGGCTGATATTGAAACTATATTCATTTTACAGAAACGAGCAATAAGAGCAATCTATAAACTAGGATCACGAACTTCCCTAAGAAATCTTTTTAAGGAGATTGATGTCCTGACAGTTGCATCTCAATATATTTATAATTGTATAGTTTTTGTACGTTGCAACATCAACTCCTTTACTAAACACGGTGACGTACACAATTTCAATACTAGAAATAAGACAAAACTTGTAATGCCACTGTTCAGGTTACAGAAGGTACTTGGTTCTTTCTTGGGGCAAGGTATACACTATTACAATAAAATACCAAATTCTGTACTAGATTTACCTTTAGATAAGTTTAAAAAACATGTGAAGTCTTTATTACTTATAAAAGGTTATTATACAGTCAAAGAATATTTAGATGATAAAACAGCCTGGTTATAATAAAAATCACATATTATATTTGAATCAATTTATTAAAATTATTTTTTATACTTTTTATACTGATATGACAGCCTTTATCAGCATTGTCCTACAGATAACAAACAACGTTGCGTTAAATAGATCATTAAGTTTTTATTTAGAGTATCTTGAGTGTGTCATGCTCTCTTTACTGTCTCTGCGGTGGTGGCGTGTGCGTCGGGTCGTTACGTTCCCTAAAATATGGTTGAGCGAAGCGATGGCTGATTCATACGTCATGCTCGTGAACGGGTGCCGCCTGTGGAGGCTGGTCTGCTCTTGCATACTTATCTTATTTTTAGTATTATTAATTATAGTTTGACTTTGTTTTACCTAAACAATTTTTGACTTTTACTAGAGTACTGTAGTGGTGCTGTATGACATTGTGGAAATTGAAACTTTTACATAATTATCTGATGTGAATTTGTTAACTTACATTTTTTATTTTAACAGCATTGTCCTACAGATAACAAACAGCGTTGCGTTAAATACATCATTAAGTTTTTATTTAGAGTATCTTGAGTGTGTCATGCTCTCTTTACTGTCTCTGCGGTGGTGGCATGTGCGTCGGGTCGTTACGTTCCCTAAAATATGGTTGAGCGAAGCGATGGCTGATTCATATGTCATGCTCGTGAACGGGTGCCGCCTGTGGAGGCTGGTCTGCTCTTGCATACTTATCTTATTTTTAGTATTATTAATTATAGTTTGACTTTGTTTTACCTAAACAATTTTTGACTTTTACTAGAGTACTGTAGTGGTGCTGTATGACATTGTGGAAATTGAAACCTTTACATAATTATCTGATGTAAATTTGTTAACTTACATTTTTTATTTTGTTTTTTTACATGTTGTAATTGTCTTATATATATTTTTTGTGTTTATTTGTAATGGAAAGTGTTCTGCTATGATAGGGCATTTTCCAATATTTTTGACGCTGTAAGGGAGAAAAGAGCTGGACACTTGCTGAGTTTCTTGCCGGTTCTTCTCAGTACAAGATCTCCCGCCCAGAGTAGATTTACGAACCGATGGCATAATGACATTCACAAGAGCTACTTGTAGCCTAAACTGAATAAATGATTTTGAATTTTGAATTTTGAATTTTGATTTTTGAAAACATCTTAATTAGTACAGTCACGAGCATATACTTTTGATAAGTTTTGACTCTTATTCCATTGTATTAAGAGCTACATTGCTAATGTTAAAGCTTGTGACTGTACAATAACTATATAACTAACTGAATCAAGACATTATTATATACAAAGTACGTAAATAGCCTCGATTCATTACACAACCCGGTAGTAAGGTAGAAAGATAATTGGATTGATTCCCGGGATATAGTTTTACCATACGAGTATAATAAGATTTACCTAATTAAGATCAACAATAAACCCACCCCTTATATTAGTTAGTAGCAGGGCTCCAAATAGTAGGGAGCTCAATGGCCCAGTGGTTAACGCGCCGGGTCTGCGATTGCTAAGATTAAGCAACTTTCGCAAAGGCCGGTCATCGGATGGGTTGCCAAAAACTTATCATCACAGGCTCCTCCGTGCTTTAAAAGCTAGTCTGCACTGCGTTTCTTAATAGAACAATGCGGTTTGCTTGTGCCAGTGCGGCTGGCTTTTAATATACCTAAAACCGCACGGCAGCGATCCGACACGAAACGTCTCAATTGAAAAAGCTATTGCCTTATCCAATCACAGCTAGACAGAGGGTGACAGTGGGTGTTGTAGCAGTTATATTCGAAATCCACTAATTTGGGCAGTTTACCCCGCCATTACATAGATTATTTACCTCATGGGTAGTAAGAAAAGTAAATCAATTGTCCTGATGAGATAAAGTCTAGACATGGACTCAGCAAAATTCCATGCGTCAACTCAATAACTTTGGTGCAGCTCCTTACGCCCAGTCGCCGGTTTATTGAGTTAACTAAAAATTGCGATATGGCGCCCTGCACCCCGACCGCCTAACCGATCGCATTGACTTCGCGTATAGTTTATGACGTCATCTTGCCACCTCGCACCGCCTATGAAAGCAATGTCAAAAGTTAAAGGCTGTAGCTTTCGATATTGCTTTCATAGGCGGCACGAAACGATAAGATGACGTTATAAACCACACACGAAGTCAAAGCGATCGGTTAGGCGGTCGGGCCCCCTGGTGGAACAAAATGGAATGCACCCAATGAGCTATGTACGTAGCGCGTGCCATCAGCACGCCGGCGCCGCCCGCCGCCGCGCTCACAGTTTCTTTGATTTTCAAACAAAAACGTATTATGTCATAATTTTTTTGAATCTGAAAATCTAGAATCTGTATACAAGAAACGTTTATTATTATATTTTTATTATATTTTCTGTACTCACTGATAAATAATATCACTACTTTCCTAATTCTACTTTTTTTTATTCCTTCTAACTTAAAAAAAAACAGAGCTGTCAACTCAGCTGTTTTTTAAAATAAAGCCCAGCCCGGTCCTGCGTTGTGCGGCAACACATTTTGAAGAAGTGAGTCAACGCATCCGGGCCAATGAACAGACATTTTTTTCGACGGCATTTTCAGCTTCACCGGGCTTTTTTGGGGGCGGCGAGAAACTTAAAGGGTTCCTCAAGCCGTGTGAAACGAAACAACTTCGAAGGTTTTCTAGAGGGAACGGCATCACGCACTAGTGCGTGTCCCTGTGCCCTACTAGATTCTCCGAGGGGTTCGGATCGGATCGGAAATGAAAAGACAGTGTCACACAGAACTATTTCTGTGGTGTTACACAGTGTCTGGTAAAGTCTGATTTGCACAGAACAGTTTTTTAAGAAACGGTTTTTATTTAATATTGAGCCATGCTACTCTTGGTTTATTGAGCGCTACACAATGTCTCTTCGATCAATGTACAATTGATCGAAGCAATGTCTCAATAATATGAAATGTGTGAAACCCTGCAGATTGTATTAAGGCAACGCCTCTATTTACTAACATTGCTCATAAACATATACCTGATAACTGATACAATGATTTTTTATTGACGTAGGTTAATTAAATGTAGGTATATATTTGTTACTTTAACAACCACCAATCCGCACTGGGCCCGCGTGGTGGTTTATGGCCCGTTCTTCCTATCCATAGAGCAGACCATAGAGCTCTAGCAATGTGGACATAAAAATGAGCTATAAGATGATTGCTGAAAAATAAAAATAAACTGATTGATATAGTTAGTAATAATACATACATAAAAAAAATCTAGTAACTCACTCTCTCTGGACAGATTAAAACCGTACAACGATGGCAGAGAAAGGGATGGTACCTACTAGGTTCTACAGTCAGGTAGGTCTCCCCTCTTTTTCGTGGAGTTGAGCAGGGGAAAAGGCGTGGCTTGCAAGACTGTACCCTAAACGAATAAGTCGCTTTTTTCAGAGAGTTTGCTGACTGCGATTGTGCATTTTCAGCTTCACCGGGCTTTTTTGGGGGCGGCGAGAAACTTAAAGGGTTCCCCAAGCCGTGTGAAACGGAACACCGTCAGTAGTTTTCTAGGGGAACGGTGCGTGATAGCACTAGTGCGTGTCCCCGTGCCCTGCTAGATTCTCCGAGGGGTTCGGATCGGATCGGGAAAAATAATTCGCTGTGTTATCGAGCTTTCCAAAACCTGTTCTGTTTTACTTCCCACATAACCCCGGGTCGTGCCGGTGTATTTCTAAGAGAGTTTGCTGTACGCCTCAAACATCGATCGATTAGGTTGTTCTAAACAAAACAGCTAGTAAAATTATCATCATCATTATTTCGCGTTCAGGATGCTGATGGGGCTGTTCCGCCTTAAGGATGTTCGCGGAAGCGCGCACAGACTGCTTCTACGCCATAATGAGAGCGCGCGGCGTCTCTGGTGCGGCGGGTGAGGGCGGCCTCCAACAGCATCCCGAAGACGATAGCAGACAGGCCTGACTATCTGCACATTGTGTATTGTTGCGGGCTACATGGCCCTAGCAGTTAATTACTAACACTAAGATTAAAATTGTGCTAACAATTATGGATTTTTAACATTCTGAAATAAATTATTTATCATCAGCCTATACTAGTCCATTGCTGGACTTAGGCCTCTCCAAGAGCATGCCACTTAGCACGATCCACGGCTACTCTCATCCAGCTCTTAACAGCCAATATATTAAGTTTAATTTAATGAACTGCGTTAAGTATTATTAATCACAAAGTATTATCTATTAGTATAGGACTGTACTCATCGAGGTCATATAGGTCATAGACTTCTACTCGTATTAGTTACCTATCATTGAAAAGGATGCCCAAAGTGACACCAGTTTCGCTGAGTTCGTTGATCATACTGTTTTTTTATTTTCGTATGTCTGCCACGATTGATTAATGCGATACAAAGAAAATTCTTAATATATCAGACGGCAATTTATTACAATTACTTATTTATCTTTGAAAGTTTGATATACGAGTATCGTGTCTATTGCCATAAATATTGTTTAAAATGAGACTTCGCTTTGTTTCGTCGCAACATCAAGTTAACGATATACAGACATCACATAAACCTATTTAGGACTGTCAAATTTCTTCAATAAATGTTGAACCATATGCCTTAAACATAAAGTTCAAAATCTATTGAGGAAAATTGACAGTCTGTGGTAGTCTGATGTGCAAGCGTATGTACCTACCTACGTCTCTTTCGCACATTACAAGAAATGGTGACTCTGACATATCAATAAGGTGGATCAGGTTATTTCCCTGAGTGCTACACTTGTAAGTCAATCTTTATAATATTGGTCAGTTATTAAACGATTTCATCTGAAGTAGTACTTACTTGTAACTTAATAATAAAAATGTTCGTTAAGAATATTGTAACTAGTGTAACGTTGTTATCGTCATTCTTGGTGTTTGTTTACGCTGGTAAGTAAATAGATATTTTTTTTGTTTGTTTGTTTATTATTTTTAAGGAAACAATGTAACAAAATGACCGCAGCAACAACAAGCGAAGAAACTTATATTTTTATATTATACTAGCGGCCCGTCCCGGCTTCGCACGGGTGGACATTTCTTTTTTAATATAACCTATGTTACTCAGCGCTAATGTAGCATTCTAATGGTGAAAGACTTTTTTAAATCGGTCCCGTAGTTTTTAAGTTTATTCTAGATGTTATTTAAATACCAAGCTTACCTCTTTATAATATAATTAGTATGATTTAATTAATTAATTTGCTTGGCACATGAGGTACTTGACATGTAGCACCCCGTAGGGACACTGCATATTTTATAATATATTTGTGATTTGTCTTTCTTTCAGAACAACAAATAAAGTACGCTTTAGTTATTTTATTAAGGTTATTCCTAAATGGCAATAGATTTTTTGAGGAAATATTGAACATTTTTGTTTGATCTGTGTTTGAGCTTTTCAATAGGTAACAATAAGTATGTTTCGTGGAATTTCTATCAACGGCGAAGTAGCCGATGTTTCTATCTTACATATACTTGTATATATTATTAATACAATGTTTTATTAATACTTTGTTTATCACCTTCGTTATCTTTCTTATAGTGCAAATGTCAAAGTTCAATGCGAAAATAACAATTGATCGATACCGTACGTTATATAATAATAATAAATAAATAATAATAAATAAATTTTCCTACACTCACACCAATTATTTAGCCCAAGAGAAGCTTCGTTATGACACTCGTTTTATGGTTACTAGACAACGGATAAACATACTTAAAATACTTTAATACATACTTATTATACATAGAAAATACCCAGACCCGAGACAATTTAGAAAAACAATACCACTCGACCAAGGAAGTCGTCAATATATTAGGTACATGCGTTTGAAGTTTTGGAGAAAACAGTTTTGGAGTTGGTGGGACATACTGTATGGAGTTTTAAAATTCCGAGAACAATACATTTGGAGCTAGCGGTACTAAGCCGTATTAAATACTCGTAGACATGTGATAATTTAATTTACGGGAAGGTATGTCGCGTGCTTTGTTGGCTGATTGGCTAATCGAGGCCCGGAGGTCTTAACCCAGATGTTACTAACGTTTGATATACGGATCATGATAGAACAAAATAAAATTTTACACAAAATGTAAGTAATTTTGAGTAAGTAATATTTTACTTTGTTCAATGATCCGTATATCAAACGTTAGTAACATCTGGGCTAAGTTCAATGCCTAGGTCGAGCAAACCATGTTTAGGATTATCCAATATAGGTACAGTGCCACTTTTTTATCACCGTCCAAACTTTCTGATATGACTCCCGTGATACAAACGAACAACTCTTAACTATTGTACCAACTCCCTAAACTCGAAAATAAAATTCAGCTGTTCCATACAAAACATCAATATTCATTCGACCAAAATGTATGGAACAGCTGAATTTTATTTTCGAGTTAGAGAGTTGGTCCAATAGTAAGAGTTCTTTGTTTGTATCAAGGGCAGGAGTCATCTCAGAAGGTTTGGATGGTCATAAAAAAGTGATTCTGTTATAGCCCGGGTTTGTGATCAACAACCCGCATTTAGCAAGCGTGGTAATTAAGTCAATCCCCATCAGCTCAATCCCAGCAGTGGGACTATATCTAACGATACAGCCCGCCTGATGTAAAGCGGCCAACACAGTCTGTGGACGTTTTCAACATCAAGTTTTGCGAATCCTGTGGCGGTAGCCAAAGTAACATTAAGAGAACGATAGCGAAGTTCGAAAAGAATAAAATGTTTGGGATTGACATAAGATTGACCACGTGATTTAGCACGGCTTATGTCAATCCCATACATTTTATTCTTTTCGAACTTCGCTATCGTTTTCTTAATGTTACTTTGGCTAAGTCTACTGAAACATTAAGTTATTATGCTACAATGCCCTGTAATTTCACTAGATCCAATACTCTTCAAACTGAAACACGTTCGTGGTCCGTCACCGTAGGAGAAACGGGATGGTACTAGGTTTTTTCTGTTCTCCCCATCCATCCATAGGGAAGGCTCGTGCCCAAGTGTGGACAAAAAATGAGCTGACGCTAGAAGACCTCCCCTCCCTCTGTGTAGCTTATCGTGTCTAAAAAATTACGTGGGAAAATGAGATAAGTCCGTCACAACAAAGAAATAAAAAAGAAAAGGGGTTTTAGTTTGGACAGAATCCGGACATCGCGTTTCTTTCTTACGCGGACATTTTTCCCTAAAGATGGACTGGGCTTCAGAGGTCCTTTCTTTCTTTTTAGGTTCTTGAAGAATCGTGTAAATAAATATTTCAAAGTCTACTTCTAATCAGGAGGCTCGCAAGCTCGTTTGCCGTCATTTCATATACAAAAATCCTACTACCAATAAAAGGCTGTTTTTTCAGAGTGCGATGTCGTTAGCAGAGAAGGTTGGGGGGGCTTGGACCCGGTGCGCGTGAGGTACCTTGCCAGGCCGGTAGACTTGGTCATCATACAGCACACCGCCACTGCCATGTGCACCAGCGACTTGGCGTGCGCGGCAGCCCTTAGAAGCATTCAGGAATACCACATGGACCAGCTGAACTACTGGGATGTCGGGTCTTCGTGAGTGTCTTTTGTTATTAGTGCCTCTCTGTCCAACCCGTGCTTTAGCTTACATAGAAGGAGTAGATAAGGTGGTTTTGATATATCTATTAGGTAAATTAAAGACATCAATCTTCATAAAACTTAATGTAATCGAAAATGAAATAGATTTAGGTTGCCAATCCGATACTATCGAAAAAAGATCTAGCTAGCAATTGATGCGTCTAGGGATGCTCGTCATGCGCGTGATTCAATTGAATAGTGTTGCCCGTAGATGGTGTTTCTTTACGCTAACAGCTGCAAAAACAAGTTGGGCAGAGCCACGATAGCATAAATTGTAAGTGTATGTGTATGTGAGCGTGTGTGTATTACAATCGGGATTGAAATCAGCAACCAGGGTTGCGGATTCCAATCCCGATCGTAAATAATTTTTTAGCATTTTTCCTAAAAAATTAAAGTGCACCTACATCATATTATTATCATGGTAATAAACGTTACTTTCCTACCGCTGGCTAACGGTCTTCATCATAGAAATCAAGTCATCGCTGCTCAAAACAAAGTGCAGTGGTTCGCAAAAAGATCCCGAGTGTAAAGAACAAAAACGTTTTCTTTTTGCTCTTGCTTCTTGGAGTTGGATAATTAACTGATACCTAACTGATAACTTGGTTTGTTTTTCACATTTGTATGCCTATTTGATAATAATAATATAGTCCAGGTTTGAAAAAACCTGGACTATATTATTATTATCAAATAGGAGAAGAAGTTATCTTCTGCCCAAACAAATAAATAAAATACTTACAGATACTATTTTGCCCTTTATACAAAACCGTGCGTTAAAATGTGGGAGCTGGACATTAATTTGGACATTAATGTTATACGTGTCTAAACTGTGGTCTAAACAACTTCTCACGGTATGAAATCAAAAAATATTTGTTGAAAGTCTTTTTAGATTTCCCAGAACATAAAATCGATTTTAATTAGATCCACGAGCATAATATTTGTTGATTCTAAGAACCGTTAATTTGCCGTATTTCAGCCGAGAAATTTAACCGACGCAACGCTCAAGAAAATTGATATATTTCTTGATTGTAATTGATATTGACCTCCCCATGATAAGATTCTTAAAGAGCAAAGAGTGTGCTAGTCCAATGACCCCCTTTGACGTTAATTAGACCCCGGCGCTGGAACATTAAAATTTGTTTGTTTTTGTACAAAACGGCAAACTTAAAGCGTTGCTTAGATAAAGCCGTAAACAGAAAAACAAAAGAAAAACGATTTTTTGTTTAAACCACCAATAAATCAAGCTGTAGATATAACTGAAGAGGCCTGTTGGTTGAAGCAATCCCTTGCTCACCAGAAGAGTGAGATGGCTATAATACCTTTATTATAGCCATCTCACTCTTCTGGTGAAGGACCCCTCTTTCTATAGGGTACCCTTACTATTTCATAAAAATCAGGACTTTGAAGTGAAGTAAAGATGAAAGAGAAAGTAAGAAAGAAAGAAAAGAAAGAATATAAAAAATCAATTTCAAATCAAGTGAGCCAAGCATCACTAATTTATTTTTATCGTTGCGTAAAAGAGAAACATTGTATGGGAATAACCTTTCAATCAACTTACTTTGAAATTTATCGTCGCAGCAATGAAGCATGCCTATGTGCTTATATCGAAAAGGATTTTTTTTAGACACATTTAAATCATATTTTAAGTTGAAATTTATATAGGTAATACTAACTGATCCGGCGGACTTCGTATCGCTTTGACAGTTTCTATGTCAACAATACAATCAAATCGTTTCTATGACAACAAAACAAACGAATCGTGGAACATTTTGTATTGGAAAAAAAATGGACCACCCTTTTCACTTAAGGGTATGAAAAATAAATTACGACAGATTGTCAGACCTACCGAATACATATAAAATTTCATAAAAATCGATCGAGCCATTTCGGAGTAGTGTGGCAACTAACATGTGACACGAAAATTTAAATATATACTTCTAACTGACCCGGCAAACGTTGTTTTGCCAATTATTTCTAAGGAATTTGTTGGGTAGAAACAAAATAACAAACTTATTGTAAGTGTGTGAGGATGTGGTATATGAGTGAAAGAGGCATGGAGCGCTGTGAACTTAGATCATTAAACCAGCTGTGAACGATGAATTTATTCCTATATATATCATTAATTACGACATTAACACTAACAAACAATATCAATCCATTAATGCTACAGTGTGTACAATATTATTTGTTGGTCGTTATTCCGTGATCCTTATTCTGTTGTTGCAATGCCAAAAGATGGAATACCTTCACAGCACACGACGTGTCCTCTCCTACCTTCAAACACGGCGTCCTTTATGTGCAGAAGCACCTTGCGGGTCTGCTAGATAAGGTCGGCTATTGAGTTGAGACACAACCCTGCTGCATTAGCTGTTTTCGCATTTTCTTTTCTTCTGCTTAACATCATGTGGTCATTCAATAATATTTTTATTTTTTTTATTTTAGATTCTATGTCGGTGGCAATGCGAAAGTGTATGAAGGCGTCGGATGGTTCCACGAGGGCGCCCACACTTACAGGTACAACAGCCGCTCCATTGGGATCTCCTTTTTTGGAAACTTTAACAGTAAGAATCGCAAATTTTACTTTTTTAAAATTATTTTTAAATGCTAATTTGTTGCACTGAAGCTGAATTAAATATTTATAAAATACAGTGAAAAAATTAAATGCCTATGCCGGCTATGGGTCGGGTACGCATTTAATTTTTTCACTGTATTTTATAAATATTTAGTAAGTATCGGCTTTGCATCACAGTTTAAAAAATACATACATACATACTCTTACATACTTTTCCCAAAAATGGCTTAGATATCATCGTTATCGGGTATATATCGGGTCGCCTAATTTTTTGTACTACTAATTGGCAATGGCACACAAACGGTTAGCCTAAATTTTTTTCGCATAATTTCACTTTTCATTATCGTGTTTGGTCTAATTTCACTTCGCCTAACTTTTTATCGCCATTTTGTTATTTACCAAATGAGACATTTGGCGGAACAATTCGTTATAGAAATAGAAATCATTTAATTCAGGCAACAATATAATCCCTACCGTTTGCAATTACTAAATATTAATTCACACACAAAATTAAAAATCACAAAGTATAATAGCTAAAAAGAAGATATTTTTGTATGGAGCTAGATTTCTGTAGTCTAATAAAAAAAGGGCAGCTAGTATTTTTAAAGCTGAACAATAATAATTAATATTAGACATGCAGGTTCACGAGCAGGAGCTCCTGGAAATTTTTTCAACATTTGTGTTTTTGTAATTTGTTCGCAACAAAATTTGCGTTAAAAATTATATAAACAAAACAAAAACATTTTAATATAAGATATGCTAAAATTCGAGCTTTTACATATTAAGCGAAATCGTCGTAATGCCAAAATAACGTTATTTCACATTATAGATCCTAAAATTAGAGCTTTCAATTCTTAGACCAAATTATAATGGTGGCAAAACAATTGTTAGGCGAAACAATAATTGTTCGTTTTAAAATTAGGCCAATACGGTTTGGCCATGTAATTTTAGGACTAAAATTTTTAGGCGAACCGAAGGACACCCTCGTTATCATCTCAGCCAAAAGACGTATACTAGGTACTGGACAAAGACAAAGCATCAAAATCACCAATTTTGAGTAAACTCTCCGCTAGAGACGCAACATTCAGCACGCTTACGTCACGCGGCGGAAGTGTCATATTTCGCGCCCGAAATTATTTTTTATTTACTTATCTCTTCCTATAAAAAAATTGTCAAAAAATAATTATAAGAACCTGATCAAAACTAAAAATATCACTGTTTCGCCTATTAGATACACAATATAATTTTGTGTAAGAAAAACTTGTTTTAGTTAAATGAAAACGCTTAAACCTACGGCAAAACAATAATAAGAAAAAACACCTTAGCCGCGTGACTAGCGCAAGGTTGCCCAGATTACTGGGCGTCATTATGTGAGGGTTGGTTTTGGTCTTTGGACCCAGTTCGCCTCTATCGTATTAGGTTTAATTGGACGCGGTGGTACGCTGAAGGCATTTCTCAGGAAAAAACAAAAAATGTCAAATAATAAATAATAAACTTTCCTACTCTCATACCAATTATCTAGCCCAAGAGAAGCTTCGTTATGAAACTCGTTAAATGGTTACTAGACAACAGATAAACATACTTCAAATACTTAAATACATACTTATTATACATAGAAAACACCTAGACCCGAGACAATTTAGAAAAACAATAATTTCTAAATTGACCCGACCGGGGATCGAACCCGGGACCTCAGATATGGCGACACCATGAAAACCGGTGTACAAACCACTCGACCAAGGAGGCCGTCATCATCATCAAATGATTAACTGTAGTAGAAATACAGCATTGGGGAAATACAGTAGTGAATATTTGCTTCATATTCGCACAAAAGCACATCCTATTATTTTTTTTCTGCTGAGTAACTTACTGCGAACGGACGTCTCCAGATTAGTTTCATTTTTATTTGATTTTATTTTCGGGTTTTAAAAGTGACTCAGGGCTTCGCCCCGCCGTACAGTGACTTCGTTGAGTTTGTTCTGGAGCTCCAACGAAAAAAACACTTTTTGAGTTGTGCGTGCCGGCTGCGGGATTTGAACTCGTTCTCGCTGGGTGAGTGCCGGCGGAGCCGACGAGTTATCCGCTAGACCACAGGCACTGGAGTCTATGAAATGTCGACTATGTCTCGGTAAATTTCACTATCAATGTCTAAGTATAGAAAAAAAAACATTTATTGCATTTACTAAGGAACAATTGTCGTTTTGGATTTGCCCAACATGCAGTAACGTCACACGGCGTGCAAAATCGAACGATAATACTCCTGTACGACGGAGCAATTTGATACCGAGTAACGACGACCTTTTGAATATGTCATGCGACGTAGCAGACCAAAGCACGTCCGCTTCTCTTCCGTCCCCCCCTCAGGTTGTTGAGTCGCTTTCAGCTAATTTTACTACTAATCAAGAGGTAACTATGGATAAAATCAGCGCTCTTCTAGATCAGAAGCTTAGCTCCACTTTGACGGTTCTCATAGAGAACTTCCGTAAAGCACTAAGAGATGACGTCAAAGAAATGGTTGAGAACGAAATAGGAGGTGCGATTAAAAATGTCAAGGATGACTTTACCGTTACTACGGACTTTATCTGCGCTTCACAGAAGGACTTGCGGTTGGACATTGACAAAAGTGCCAACACCATAAAAAACCTCGAGAGCGAGAAAGCTAGACTTCAAGCTGAAATAGATAGACTCAACACTCGTCTTGCTGGTATAGAAAAAATATCACGCAATTGTAATATAGAATTACAAGCTGTACCTGAACGTAAAAATGAAAATGTTCTGTTGATGCTCAAGAAGCTTTGTGATGTGGTGAAGGTCCCTATGGAGGACGGGAATATCAATGCATGCCGTAGAGTGGCAGAGCTTAACACGGCCTCTGGCCGACCACGTAACATTGTGGTTACTTTCACTACTCCGCGTATTAGAGACTTGGTGTTATCTGCGACTCACCGATATAATAAAGCACACTCCGGTCGTGGACTGAGCTCTTCAGACTTGGACGTTTCAGGCGAACCGTGTAGAATTTATGTCACGGAGCATTTGTCCCCGGAACAAAAAACGTTACATGCGGCGGCGAGGAGGGCGGCTAAGGAGCGTGGATTCAAGTATGTGTGGATAAAGTATGGACAGATATATATGCGCAAGGATGAAGGGGCTGGTGCTATACTGATTAAGAACTTGGATTTTCTTGATAAGATACAATAGTGACAGTTGTAGATTATTATTAT
The DNA here is from genome assembly GCA_947562085.1 of Eudonia lacustrata. Classification (NCBI taxonomy): domain Eukaryota; kingdom Metazoa; phylum Arthropoda; class Insecta; order Lepidoptera; family Crambidae; genus Eudonia; species Eudonia lacustrata. Next base: position 5,317,786 of record OX387315.1, on the reverse strand, counting down.
TTTTAATTATTATATCTACATTCAGTTTTATATATTTGGTTAGTTTTTAAAAAAATTAATAATGTTTAGTATTTTTTATCAAAATTTAGGTAGAGCTAGATCGAAAACTAAAGATATATATTTAAACCTGTTAAACACTAATTATGACATTGTTTGTTTGACTGAGACAAATTTTGATAGTAGTGTTTTCGATAAAGAATCGATCGATAACCGATACAATGTTTATAGACGGGACCGCGAAAACACATGCTCTAAAAAACAAGGAGGGGGAGGTGTTCTTATAGCTGTTAAAAATTATGTTAATGTTCTACGTCAGTCATCTTGGGAGAGCAGGGTTGAGGATGTGTGGCTTACTATCTTATCCAGTAAGTATGGTGAGCCGTCTTTACATATTTGCCTTTGTTATTTACCACCTGACTTGCCAATGGAGGATCTCGTGACTTTCCATCATAATACTCAAAGGGTAATACTTAACTCTGGCTTTGGAGATCATTTTCTTGTACTTGGAGATTTTAATACTGCGAATGTGTCCTGGGTCAAACAGGGAGAGTCAGCCTTCTTCACACCAATGAATCCTCAGGATGGCAAAGCTGTTTTGCTCTTGGAGACGATGCATACCTGTAACCTGGTTCAGTATAACACCATTCCCAATAAAAATAACCGGTATCTAGATCTTGTCCTTTCTACTCTGCCTTGTGGCTCAGCCAATGTACTGGAAACTGAACCTTTATGTCGTTTGGATGGTCACCATCTGGCATATCGCGTGGAAGTTGCTAAGTATAATTCAGATAAACTATTAAAACCTAAGTTTAAAAACCGTTACAACTTCAACCGGTGCAATTATGACATTCTGAAATCTGAATTGCAACTTGCTAACTGGGAGGAGCTGCTTTCATCAGACGATATTAATGAATGTGTAGACGTATTTTATGATAAAATAAATCAGATTATTTCGAAGAACACGCCACTTACAAGAAACACGTCTAATAAATACCCCATTTGGTACAGTCGGGCTTTAATTCGCTGTATAAATGAAAAAAATAAATATCATAAGCGCTTCAAAAAATTTTCCAACCCCCGAGACTATGATACCTTCTCTTTGCTGCGGAGTAGATGCAAATCTCTAATTGCAAATTGTTATAAAACGTTTCTGTTTTCAGTAGAAGAGTCCTTGTGCGATGATCCTAAAGTGTTCTGGCGGTATGTCAATGACAGGAAAGGTGGTTCTGCTATACCACACACTATGACTTTTAATAATAAAACTTACTCAGATGGTCAAAGCGTTTGCGAACTTTTTTCTGAATACTTTGGATCAGTTTTTGATCTGCCTTCTAGCCCTCAATCTCTCAAGCTGAGCAATATGCCCCGAGCTAGTAACCAGTCTTTACACAACATTAAAATAAGTCAACATGAAATTTACCTTAAAATAAAACGGTTAGACGTGCGGAAGGGTCCAGGTCCTGACGAGATCCCACCGAAATTTATAAAAAATTGCTCAGAAGAGCTATCTATCCCGTTAGCTATCCTGTTCAACAAGTCTTTAGCGTCCGGCATTTTTCCTTTGCGTTGGAAGATTGCTCATATTATCCCGATATTCAAATCTGGGGACAAAGCATCATGTACTAACTATCGGCCAATTAGTATTTTATCTTGTATCGCTAAGCTATTTGAATCTCTTACTTATACTTCACTTTATCATCACTTAAGTAATTTTATATCAGACAAGCAACACGGATTCGTCAGAAAAAGATCTACGTTAAGTAACCTTTTAGAGTTTAAAAACTACCTGTGTCAAGTATTTGCTGCTGGAGGTCAGGTCGATGCAATTTATCTGGACTTCAGTAAGGCTTTTGACAAGGTCAATCATTGTCTGCTCAGTCTTAAACTTGAACACTATGGCATTCATGGGTGTCTACTTAGGTGGATTATTTCTTATTTGAGTAACCGGACTCAGCTTGTTACAGTCAAGGGTTTTTCTTCGTCGTCTGTTCATGTTTATTCAGGCGTTCCGCAGGGGTCCCATCTTGGTCCACTTCTGTTTGTCGTTTTTATAAATGACTTGGTCAGCCGCTTATCCTGTACCTCTCTTTTGTACGCAGACGATCTCAAAGTTTTTACTGATGTCAAGAACTTAGCTCAGCGCTTGGCACTTCAAAATGACCTAAGAATAATTTCTGACTGGTGCTTAGCCAACAAAATAAGTCTTAATGTGCAAAAGTGCTGTGTTATCTCATTTACAAGAAAGAAAAATAGGCTACACAACGAATACTATATGCAGGGTCAATTGTTGAACAGAAAGGACATAGTAAGAGATCTAGGAGTTCTTTTTGATGAGCAATTAAGTTTTCGTCCTCATTACTTGTACATCACAAAGAAGGCTAATAAACTCTTGGGATTTATAATCAGATCAACTAAAGATTTTAAGAAACCTTACAGTATATTGTGCCTTTTCTTTAGTTTAGTCAGAAGTGTACTAGAATATTGCTGTCCGATTTGGTCCCCTTACTTTAATATTCACGTTGATGCGATAGAGGGAGTGCAAAGACGCTGCTTGAAATATGTCACGCGTAAATATAATTTTGGTCGATCGCTTAATAGCTACCGTGACAGGCTGTCTAAATTTAGTATGATTTCATTGCAAGTTCGCCGGAAAAGATACGATCTCATTTGTCTTCACAAAGTTCTGCATTCTTTCATTGATTCACCTGGTTTGCTCTCCTTGATTGACATTAACACCAGGCATAGGTCACGTTGTCCGAATGCTTTCTTGATTCAGGCTTTTAAAAACAATACGTCCTTTTATAATCCTATTGTAAGAATGTGCCGCACTTATAACGAATTAGTTCGTGTTCATAACGATATAGACGTATTTAACAATGGATTCTCACAGTACAAAAGGGTAATTTCAGCCATATTTAATGACGAAACATCCTCAACCCCACTTATTACATAAATATCCGTATAAATAAATAAAAAATTGTTAATGAATATTGTATAAGTTAAGTTAAGTTATACAAAATTGTTCTGTAAGTTTAAATGATTGCATGCTGTGTACACTCAATTTAGATTATTGTCTTGTCTTATTATGTGGAAAATGTTTTTATGTTTTTGTAATGACATTAATCTGTCAGTGTACCGTTCATAAATAAATAAATAAATAAATAAATAAATAAAAAGATAACTTTCAATCACTGAGTTTCCACAAAAGGTTTGCCTACTCTGTGTTCACAAAATATATTTTTCGTTGCACGAATACAATATTGGTACCGGAAAAAATACGATGTAGGGTTCATTCAAGCACATTATGTGTTATAGATAACATTATGAAGTCCCAAGATTGAAGACTTATGACCTTCCCATGAAGTGAGAAGGCCTGAGAATATAGCAGTGGGAAATTATTTTAAGCCATAGTTGTTTAAAGCTTTGAAAAATTCTGCGAGATTATTTTGTTTTTTTTTTTTTAAATTGAATTTTGTTATTGTATGGTGCCATTGTATAGGCTTCCTTCTTTTTACGCCATTAGTCTCTGTCATGTACTAGTGCTAGGTCATTGCCTTAGTTTAGTCTGATTATGTCGCCTATCTATCAAGGTAACTGAATATTTTTATTTTATTTTATTATTCTTTTAGTCTATCCCTATGTGCTGTTTCACTGCTGGGCAAAGACCTACATCATTAAAACTGCATCGTTTTAATTGATTGGTATTGACCAAATCACCACACTTGCTATATGCGGGTTAATGATCACAAACACGGCTATGCTTCGGAGATTCGAAAACCACCTCTGTGGCCCAGTGGTTAAGACCACCGGTTTAGATCCAGAGGTCCCGGCTTCGATTCCCAGCGGAGGGTACATGTTTGTGTACTCGGTTTGGATGGTGGTAGAACTTGTTTGCCCGCCTGGGTATCTACCACTACCTTAGGTAAATATTTCACCATAACATCAATGTTTGTAGCATTGTTGTGTTCCGGCAGCTAGGGATAAGATAGCTAGTGCCTCACTGATTGAGGATCCGGGTGAAGTGCGCTTCCACCAATTGGCCTTATCATCACTTAACATCAGGTGAGATCGAGGCACTGTGCTTACCCGCAAATACAAAAACCTGGCAATGAACCCAGGACGTTCGGATATCGAGCTCAGCACTTTGCTACTCGGGTACCAAAGACGTTTTACTGACTATTCTTTTAACGAGGTGAAAAGAAGCTACTTAAGAGTCTGCAATATGAGGCCTCCGTAGCAAGTGGACAGATTCGCAACTAGACAGATTCTCAGCTGGACGGATTCTCAGCTGGACGGGTTCTCAGCTGGACGGATTCTCAGCTGGACGGGTTCTCAGCTGGACGGATTAGCAATTGGACAGGACATGTACAGTCCATGACAACGCAACCTCTTGTACAGTCGTTTATGCAATATTGATTTGATCTTATTTCATGTAATGCATTATTGGTGCAATTTGTATAACTTCTTTACTCTGTTTTTCAGTAGACTGTTGTTAGTTCAGTTGACTGAGCTAGTGACATTTTTTTCTCGCTAATTCTGTTGATTACTTTTTACGACTGCTTCGTATACGTATGCTTCTATCTCAGAATACAGAACAAGCGTCATGTATGGGCGGCTGATAGCTAGTAATAAATAAATGCAATCTCTATTTGCATAATGCAAACTCTTTGATAGCAACAAAAACTATGATTGATAGCATTGACATTTAATTCGTTTAGTTTTATTTTACTTCAATAAAGACTTTCAATTTATTACCTATATTATTTCATAGTTCATGACTGTACTCTGTCCAGTTGCTAATCCGTCCAGCTGAGAATCCGTCCAGCTGAGAATATGTCCAGCTGAGAATCTGTCTAGTTGCGAATCTGTCCACTTGCTACGGAGGAGCAGGGCCGTATTTAACCTATTGGAGGCCCTGGGCAATTTAGGATAATGGGGTCCATAAAGCTATGCTAGATTTTAATATAACAGGCAAAAGGAGTAGATAAGCAAAGTTCTAGATTTATTCATCTGGTATTTTTATTTATTTTCAGCCTGATAGTTTCCACTGTAAGGCCCCTGGTTTATTTGAATTAAAAAGCAAAAAAAGACAATAAGTTAGTAATTCTTGTTTCACAAAACAAATATATTTATCGGTAATATCGGTTATCAGTTAGTGATCAGGCAGGAACAAGGGGCTCCATCGATTGCGGGGCCCTGGGCACTTGACCAGAGTGCCCAATGGTAAAGAAGGGCCGGAGTATGAGGACGGTTAATGTAATGAGGCACAATGCTCCGCTAGGTGTCTACGCATCTGGACTCCGCTTCTGCTAAATATTAGAAGATACCTACTTGATATATTTTTATTTTTTTCAGATGACACCCCGTCTACCGAGATGCTGAATGCCGTGAAGGCCCTACTCAAGTGCGGAGTGGAGAAGGGCCACTTAACCTCAAGTTACCACGTGGTGGGGCACAAACAGCTGATCGCCACCGAGAGCCCAGGCCGGCGGCTGTACAACAAAATCAGGGCCTGGCCCGAGTGGATGGAGGACGTCACCTCCATCAAGATTTGAAGCACCAGTTACTATTAAATGAGAATAAACTGCCGAATATTGTTTCTTTTGCAACGGGAAAGCTTTTGAGCTTGGTTTCTTTCGGTAAGTTACGAAAATGCCCGAAGGTGCAAGCTTACTTCACTGGGAGTCCCAAACCGAAAAATGCTTCCAACTGTTGGAACACATCAATGCAAATGTTGGGCCTTAATTTACGTGGCGGGATCTTGATTTTTCCCAACAATTACAAAAGATATGAAAGTGATATTTCATGACATGATTTTTCATTTAATTGACTTCATTTTGCTAGTTGCAGACTCGATCTGTTAACTTTTATAACAGAGAAAAAAATATCAAAGTAACCTCTTTTATAACATAGATTTGCATTTTACAGGCGAACCAGACCGATTTAAGCATCTAAATTTTCTTGATAGATTAGTCTTAACATACACTTCAATATGCTAGTCCATTTTTTTAAACTTATTTGTAGTTTTAATGGGAAAGAAAAAAAACAGTTTTTATTATAGTACGGGGCGCAAACGCTCCGTATTAGATTAATTGGTTAGCGATGCGTCGCCTTAATAGCCTTAGAGCGCTTTCACATTTAGGCGACTTTAGCAGCGCGACTGTCGCGCGACATACGCGCGACAGTCGCGCTGCTGATAATTTCATACTCTAAACGACAGCGCGGCAGCGGCGCGTAAGCGGCGCGCGCCAGTCACGGGCGCTCACTGCATTCAGTAGGCGCCGAGATAGTGTTGCAAGCGCACGTGTTTGTCGACAGACAGCAAAATGAGCGAGTTCGACATCGAAATATTTATTATTGAAATCTAATTGCGTCCTGTATTGTGGGACTCAAAGAAAGACGATTACAAGAACAGGATCTTAAAAAAGAAAAGCTATCAAGAATTATGCAAATTGTTTATTCCTGGTTTCAAAAAAAAGACTTTTTTGACATTCGAACGTAATTAAAAAATAATTTTTCATTGTTCTTTAACACTTTGAACACTGTAAATATAATCACATGACGATTTCTAAACAAAGGTTTAACCCAGTACTGTCTTTTTCGTTTATGTACGCTTCGTCGATGGCGTCGAAGGAGTAATAGCAAAAGTAAGAACAGCAACGATGTTTCCCGGTTAGAATCCATTCTTAAAATGAAGTGCGTGGAGCGCGCCGCACTAATCAAAGCCGCGGGGCAGCAGCGCGCTGTTATTATAATGTAAAGGCATCCGTTGCTACCGCGCGGCTGTCACGCTGCTGACGCCCTAATGTGAAAGCGGCCCTAATAGTTGCAATCAAGTTAACGCCAGAATTGGTGGGGTTTAGCCCAATCGCCCCGCTTGCTAAATGCAGTTTGGTTATGTATGACAAACAAACGCAGGGTATTCGTCAAAAAATTCGAAAACAATTGTGAATTGAACTCGGGACCTCTGAGTATCGGGCCGAAGGCTTTCCCAGGTGAGACGTATATAGGCCATAAATAGATAATTAAATAAAATATCTGTCATTTACAAATGAGGCGTTTATTCGTGGAGATTTCAGTACAATAGAAATAAGACAAATGTGTTTGAATGTAACGAACATCACTGCTAAAACCATTATTAGCAAATTGAGGGCATACATGATTACATGGCGCCATCCAGTACAAATTGGCATTTGTACGCCCTCGCAGACAATAAAAATAACGATGAGAATCAGTTGTGCTAATTAATATCAATTTATTATGTTTCACAAATAAACGAATAAATAAATATATCAACAATTCAACAGGTACTTGGATATCATCATCATCATCATCATCATCATCATCATCATCATCATCATCATCATCATCATCATCAGCTCATTTTATGTCTCCACTGCTGGGGCACGAGCCTTCCCTATGGATGGATAGGGAGAACGGGCCACAAACCACCACGCGGGCCTAGTGCGGATTGATGGTTGTTAACGACTGCTAATGCAGCCGGGACCAACAGGTTTACGTGCCTTCCGAAGCACAGAGGATATCAAGCCTACTTAAAAAGTACTTTAAAAAATAATCTTAAATAAAATTTCGATACAAAATTTAAGGCGTAGAATTCCTATATGACTACTCTAAAGAAAGCAATATGTAAAACAATTTTAGAGGGTACCAATTTAATGTGACTTCAAAACAAAAGTTCAAAACTCAAAGCGTCAAATAAACATAATTTAGATATACTTTCTTGCTACATCGATTTTTAATGTTCATATTAAAATTTTGCCTATACACGAAATCATATTTTAATGCCAATTCAGAAACTTTTTGAACATAATCAAGCGTAACAAATATATTACGCTTGATTGAGTTTATGACGTTTCTTTGTAGATTTTTCAACGTAACTTTGTACTTGACTTTAATCTGTTATAGACATAAAATATAATAAAAGTTAATAATGTTATTACCAGACTTAAGGCGCCTCTTATGTGCAGCGCCTATGTTTTCATTACCGCGAATTAATAGTTCAAGACTGACTCTTTCTTGCAAGTTAAATAATTAATAATTAAACGAACCTACCTTGTGAAGTTCGATTATAATTATACGAGTATCACGAAGAAGATGATTACCAGTTAACATGCAGCAGTACGTAGTCTGATGCAGTCCTTGCACATATTTTAAAGCTACTAAAGAAAAAAAATATCTTTGCATTCGCATGAGCAAGTAATGTAATTATTTTAAGTGATAAATCACAAAAACTTAAATTATCATATGGGTAAACATCACTTTAATAATAGGACATAAGATTTGGGTTCCATGTGTCATGATATTTTGGCTTAGGAGGTCTTTATTAACACGATTTACGTGGAGTTTAGCAGACAATCCTCAACACGACTTACGTGGAGATCTGCAGACAAGCCTCAACACGTTTTACGTGGAGTTTAGCAGAAAATCCTCAACACGATTAACGTGGAGTTCTGCAAACAATACTCAACACGATTTACGTGGAGTTTAGCAGACATTCCTCAACACGACTTACGTGGAGATCTGCAGACAATCCTCAACACGATTTACGTGGAGTTTTGCAGACAATCCTCAACATGATTTACGTGAAGTTTAGCAGACAATCTTCAACACGACTTACGTGGAGATCTGCAGACAATCCTCAACACAATTTACGTGGAGTTTAGCAGACAACCCTCAACACGAGTTGCGTGGAGATCTGTGTATTCATTCCATTTCATTTCAATTAATTTAATTTAATTTTTTTTATAGTTTAATTTCATATAATTTCATTTAATTTCATTTAATTTCATTTAATTTCAATTCATTTCATTTCATTTTACTTTACTTCATTTCATTTCATTTTTAGTTATTAACAATTTAAGGGCTTTTCCCAAACCCGAATTACAAGTGGGTAATTGTTTGTTTTGTCTGAGAACACACATCTTTCTTTTGATTCATTTCTATGAAAGCCACTATAATTTCTAGATTAAGTATATGCCCATTCACACTGGGACAATTTTCTAAAGTCATGGACGTTTTTAACAACTGTGACTATTTTCTTCGATAACTCATATAATAAAATATGTTACCTACAAGTGGAAACATGTTTGTACAAGTTGTCACTGAATGGTGCAGAATATAGCACAAGAGTTATCGCCCAATATTTTTGAAATAACTTAGTTAATTCGGGATACAACTACATATAAACTTACTTACACCCAAAACAACTCTAATATAAAATTCGTAAAATATTTCCATTTGTAAAGAAGGATACATAATGCAATAAATACTTATGACTATGACTACACTGTTATGTTATTATTTTAAATTTATCAATCTATATAGAATTCTATTGATGCTCAAATGCAATACATAGAGCTCATGATATTTGGTCAGTGTAAATAAAAAAAGGAAGTAGGTACGATAAACTCTTTTAAATAATTATGTTATTTTATACCATAATTACATACTTGGATGCCCAATGTAACCACAGTGCCAAAGAACAATTGAATTTCTATTGTGTCTGGTTTAAGAATAACTAAGTAGTTAAGTAGTCGTTTTAAATTTGTATAATTTATTGTATCCATATAGAATACTGTTCACTGGTACAAAAGCCAACGCATATACCTAGCATCAAGCAGAATTTGAATACGCTTAGAACAAAGCGACACTATGGCGCCGCCGGCCGGCGCGGCGCCTATGCGCTGTTGGTGTCGCCGAGCGTGTGCATTGGCTTATTATAAAATCTTTTAGCAAACAAAAGAATCCTACTTACAGTGTGTTCCTTAATCGTTGTTAATGAGATGACTCTTTTAAAAGATTCACTTTTGGAGGTTAATATTTTTCTACGATGCACAAGACAATAACGCCGTGATTTATTATTTTGTTCTAATGAACATAATCATCGTCTCTCGACCGCTTTTTTCCACTCATAGTAGCACTAATGATCGCGATTGAAGTATTACTAACTATTAACAACACGAACGTGTGACTTAGGCGGCACAAAAAAACGTAATGGCGGCCGTCTGGCGACCGGCTGTGTAGGGCGGCAGGGAGTGAGACAGAGATATTTTTTTTCTTTAGTAGCTTTAAAATATGTGACAAGGACTGCATCAGACTACGTACTGCTGCATGTTAACTGGTAATCATCTTCGAAGAGATACGAAGTATAATAAAATTTAAAGCAATGTAAGAATTAAAATGGAGTTGAAGATCGAATGTATTATTGCAATGTAGCAAAGCTGCTACACTATGTCAAGGACAACAGCTTTTGAAAGTTTTCCAGTCACGTCAACTAAATTTTCATTTATGCGTCCTCCTAAAGGCCTGCGCAGACGAGGGACTTTTGTCCGCTTGCTTTGTTACATTCAGTCTCTAAAGACTTCGAAATCGTGTGCGTTAGACGATGAAATTGTAAGCGATCCATTTTGACGGACAAGAAAGTCCGCGGTCAATAGTCCGTCGTCTGCGCAAGCCTTAAACAATATTATTATGTAATATGAAAGTAGCCTTCGTTAGTCTATGTACACACGCCTGCACGTCAACCTAACACAAACTGTCAAATTTCCTCAATAGACTTTGAGTCTTACAACTCAGGCATATGGTTGAAAATGTATTGAATAAATTTGACAGTTTTGGATAGGTTGATGTGCTGCCGTCTGTACACGTTTGTATGATTGAGCAACTAGTTATTTTCTATTGGCAACACTGCATCAGTTTTTCGAAGATAAATCGTGTCTAGTTCCCCAATTCCCTGTGACTACAGAGAATGCTTTTGTTTTACCGTGTAATTTTGGATTTCTGCCTAATTTGTTTTTTCTTTAGGATCTGAGCTTCGCCCTTTGTGGTGCTATATCTCTGCTTTTATAAGTTCGTTGTATTAGACTGTAGTCTGGCCCATGGGATATTAGTTTCCGCCATTACCAACTAAATGTCTATTTAAATATTATAGCTATTTTAAATTATTATAGTTATAGAGTCAGATGATAATATGTATATATTATATAATTATATATTTATATATATGTGTATAGGTATGTACGTATATGCATTATAATTAGTTTAAGTACCTATTTATTTATGTTATGGTGGACAATTGGTCCCGCAGACTTTTTTTTCCAACTACAGCTAGGGTTGGCTGGAAGAGATCTCCTTTAGAGATAAGCTCACCCTTGTATATGTTTTTTATAATGTAATTTAGACTGTACATTTAATATACCATAAAGGATTTAATAATATGTGTAGTTTTTTACTGTCACATGTGCTCTTGCAGGCAATGACACAAGAGTAGTAGGATTACAAATAAGGTTGTTCCTTGTAGGTTGGTTTTAGTTGGTCGATGCGCATCATATTTCCGTACAACTGGTCACTCTTCGCTCTCTTGGAACTGCAACCTGACCTCGTACTGCGACCGGTACCAGATCCACCAGCCGAGGGCATGGCGCGTCGCCGCTGACACTATCCAGCAGTAGTAGCACACCTGGGAACAAGTTAATCATATTAATTACTAGCTGACCCAGCGGACTTCGTATCGCTTTGACAGTTTGTATGTCAACAATACAATCAAATTGTTTTTATGACAACAATACAAACAAATCGTATGTTTCACAGCTGAGAACATTTTGTATTGGAAAATTAAACAAAAAAATGGGGTGGCCCACCCTTATCACTTAGGGGTATAAAAAAAATATTACGACCGATTGTCAGACCTAATTCAAATTCAAAATCAAAATCATTTATTCAGTTTAGGCTACAAATAGCTCTTATGAACGTCATTATGCCATCGGTTCGTAAGTCTACTCTGGGCGGGAGATCTTGTACTGAGAAGAACCGGCAAGAAACTCAGCAAGTGTCCAGCTCTTTTCTCCCTTACAGCGTCAAAAAATATTGGAAAATGCCCTATCATAAAAGGACACTTTCCATCACAAATAAAAACACAAAAAATAAAGGACAATCACACATGTTTAAAAAAAAAACAAAAGAGAAAATATAATAATATCTAAGTTTGCAAATATACATCAGTTACCAGTTAAAATTTTCACAATGTCATACAGCACTAATAAAGGTCAAAAATTGTCAAGAAAGAAAAAAAAACAAAATTAAACCATAGTCAATAATAATAATATTTTTCCTTTTCTCATCCTCCTGGTACTCTCTGCAGGTCCCACCTCCTACACCAATTGAAAACTCCTCCCCATAAAACTGATTTTTTCTCCTACTCCTTCTCCGTGCATGCTGTCAGGTTGTGGAACGCGCTGCCGTCTAATATAAAAGACTTTCCTAACATCAGCCTTTTTAAAAAGCGTTTGAAGGAACACTACCTGTCCGGTTGATTCCGTCGTCTTATGTAGGTATATTGATTTCTTTTTTGTTTTTTTTTACCTTTTATTTTTGTTTTGTATATTAAATTTCCTTTGTTTATGCAATTATTATAAATATTTAAGTAAGTTTATTTTAAATTTGCAGGAGGTACACATTATTTCTACCTCTATTTATAATGTTTCCTTTTGCGGGCATGCTGGAAGATATTTCAGAACTGAAATAAGCAGCGCCCTTGTACTACATTTACTTTACCTTTATTTTTGTTACCTTTTTATGTGTGTACATAAACTTGTAAAATAAATAAATAAATAAATAATAAAAATATTAGTATGTAAGAGCAGACCAGCCTCCACAGGCAAATATACATTAAAATTTCATAAAAATCGATCGAGCCGTTTCGGAGGAGTATGACAACTCACATGTGACACGAGAATTTTATATTATTTAAGAAAGATTAAGTTCCAACAGCTGCTAATAAACCAAATGTTGAGGTCGAAATCATTTATTTACAGCACGTGTGAGACCATATCTTTCGCTTAACAATCTCATCACCGCGATGCAGCACTGCGTAGCAACGCGTCATCACGCCATCGTATTATATAACTTATTTTATATGTACGTTTGTGTTATGTGAGTACGTTATGTGAGTTTAGTTATTGCTAAACTCAACGCCAATGTTACAAAATAACTTGCGGGTCGGTATAGTAGGACAAACCCATAGCAGAAGGTATTTATACTTCACTGACTGTATTCGCATCTGAACTCTGTTTCAGCCTAACATCAGGTGGAGCAAAGACATTTTCCTACTCTGATATAAAAAAAATGGCAAAGGATATGACGAAGGTACTAATGAGCCTGAGCCTGCTGCCTGAGCCACGGGCAAGCATTCCCATACTTTATCAAAGTCAAAGTCAAATATTTTTATTCAAATAAACTTTAGAAAAGTGCTTTTGAATGGTCCAAAGTTTTTTTATACCTACTACCCATTCAGGACGTCTATTTTTTAGCTGTGAAGAAGAATGGGCGCAAGAAACTCAATTCTTAATATTTATAAATCTGGGTTAAATATCAACAATTTGGTATTATTTAGGGTAACCATTGCAGTACCTCCTGGTTGGGCTAAACGATTGCGAGAATCAGAATATCGCGTGTAATAAACGTTCCCAATCTCTTTAAACTCCAACCGGACAAAACAATGACCGGACACTAGACACGAACGAGGAGCGTCTGCCGGAAAACCTTCTGACAATTTCACGGATGACTTACGGGCGAAACGATATGCGCTGCCAAGGTATTTGGTTAGCTCAGCAATTCTACTTCCATTTATATATCAAAATACTATTCTAACCGTATGTACCTACAATTTAATATGGATCTCAATGTGATCAACATCTTCTTTTCCATTCTAAGTAACAGTTAAGCACTTGGGCACTACAACAGATTGAAAAAGACAGAAAATAAAAAAGGCAGTGTCTAAAATCGGCTAAAAGCAACTAAAAGAGACTAAACAATAGAAACAATAACTAAACTAATTAATGGAATCAGGCGTTATTTTGCGGAAATCCATAGTACAAAAAAATGTAATTTAAATAATATGTAGTGTTAATTCCGCTAACTCACTCGTTTATACAGCTTGGATGCAGTACGCATGCACCACCCTCCCGCCCGCAAAAAGTATGCACATGCAGGAGACGGACGGACGAACGGGCGGGAGGGTGGTGCATGCGTACTGCATCCAAGCTGTATAAACGAGTGAGTTAGCGGAATTAACACTACATATTATTTAAATTACATTTTTTTATAACTAAACTAGCCTAAATACTAAAAAGGACATAATCAAAGTAAAAGTAACTAAATAGATTAAAAGGTACACTTAAAGGGACACTAAAAGAGTACTACATCCAGATTTCTGTCAGTTGCATCATAAAGAGTTTTCCGAGCGCTTGTTCCAAGCATAAAGCATAACATATTTAAACCCACAGCGGTACAAGCGTCAATAGCCGGTTTGAAGTTTGTAGTTTGCCGGTTGTGCCGAATATAAATCTAGACCGATACAATGGGTGGGGCGGAAACATATCATGTTATGTGTGGAGACCCGCATTCGCGCTTCACAAAGTAAGCGACGTATACAATTTATAAATTGCTGCAGAGATAACTTTGTTTTGAAATAACTTTCAGCGGGTATGGGTAGAAATACATTTAGCACCATATTGATCGATGCAGCATATTTACTATTATATGTGGTGATAAATGTCTTTATTAATTAATTAAAGCAAACATTCCCCTGTTTTTACCTGACTGCGTCAGAAGGAGGGTTATGTTTTTCGAGGGTATGTATGGATGTATGTATATATGTATATATTTATGTATGTAAGTATGTATATGTATGTATGTATGTCTATTTCTTTGGCACGCTCTACAGCCCAAACGGCATGGTGGATTTTAACATATGAGGTGTCGTTAGATTTGTTTTAACTGTGGTAGTGACTTAAGCTATAAAAAGTCCGGAATGTACTTAATAAAAAAAAAAGTAAAAGTTTTGAAATAAACCAAATTATTAAATACAAAACCCGACTGCTAAAACAACTATATAAAAAACAATTAACTCGTAAAAACCGGACTAACATAAAAAAATAACTTTGGTATAGAGTATTTATAAATACATTGAATATTGATAGTTGTCGCAGACGGGGACAATCATCAACCAAGCGGCCGTGGCTAGCTCAATTAAATCCGCACTCTCTTTGGTTTGTTGGTGATTGTCCCCGCCTGCACAACTATCAATATTCAATGTATTTATAAATACTCATTTATTATAGATTTTATTATTTACGTATAGGTATCGGACAAAATATTTCACGTTGCATTCAACATTGCTCAAATTGAATTCTGATATCGTAGAGCTTGTTTTTTGCTTTTCAGTTTTTTCTCTTTGCAGTTATTTTTTATGTTAGTCCGGTTTTTACGAGTTATAGTTGTTTTAGCCACAGGACCATAAAAAAGGTTTAAATAAAAACAATAAAAAATTAAAAAACCTTTTTTATTGTTCTGTGGTTTTACCAGTCGGGTGTTTTATTTTATTTTAATAATTAGTTACAGTAGGTATGTTTTTGAGTAAGTCTACAACAATTTTGATTTAAGCACAAACAGACTAAGCTTACGTAGTAAGACTGACTTTAACTCAATGTAGTGATACTTCGACCACTAATGTTGTATTTTCGGGGAATATCAAAACGTTAGATCGTAGCGCACCTGCCGTATTGGTATATAATGCCCTATATACTTTAGTGGTCTTGCGGTTAAATGACCCAGAGGTCGCGGGTTCGACTCCCAGCAGCACCTATACATTGTACATGATTTGGTCGGTGGTAGAGCTCGAATCGGTATATTTTATTTTTATTTTAGTATTTAGTATTACAAAGTAATTTTCTCTTTGTCATTATTATAAAACCGGCGGCGTCGTCAGTTGCAGATGTAAGGATTGTTTAAAGGCCACGAATTGTTTCACTGTTTGTGTTTACATGTTGTCTGTTAATTTGGCGAATTTAGTCCAAGCTTTGGATAAAGTCAAATAGGCTGACATATAATTAATCTAATTTGTACAATGTATTCTCAGTGTAATATTTTAAATACTTTACTGTTAGCTAATACCTTAATAAATAAACACAGCGATAACGAATTTCATAACTAACTTAAGCGGCTTCGCGTTGCTGTGGCATAAAAGATTTTGATTCTATTTTCTTTTTATATAGTGTAATGACTCCACTCCACCTGTTCTTAAGTGAAAATGGAGTCCAGACGCGAAGTCAACTTGTGCAGCGTGAAAACGCACGCAGCATCAGTCACCCTTACCCTGCTGGCCCACAAGATGCCTCTTCACGCCTCGATTGAAGGACTCCAAGTCAGTCAAACTAACAGAGAGCTATCAACAAAGACGCTTCCTGATGTGAAAGCTGGCAAGGCCATCTGTTGAGCATGGAAGTTAAAAAAGGAGTAATTTAAAAATCTGAAGTAAGAAAGCTATCCGTTGGTTGCAGAAGCAATCGTAACAAAAATGAGGTTTTAGGGGTTTGTACTTTATAGGTAAAGTTAGTTAATAGTCTATATAATGTCCGTCTGTACTGTATAAGGCCTCCATCAGTGAAATCAAGTCGTCACTTTAATTGGTAAGGCTTATCACCATGTTTGCCAAATGCGGGTTGGTGATTACAAACGCGGGCTGTGCATCGAAAAATCTGAAACACACTTTTCCCGACCTGGGAGTTGAACCCGGGACCTTTGGGTATCGGGCTGAGCGCCTTGGCACTCGGCCACCGAGGCGTTTACTTTGCAGGTACCTAATACAGAAAAATCTTACATTTTTTTAATGTATTTTTTATGATACATTTGGGGGTTAAAGTTACTCGCGTCCGTAGGTTTACCCTTGAGACCCTACACGTGACCCCTGGGTGCTAAATGAGTGACACTGTCTGAGTGGTAGAGCCACGCTGCGTTGCAGCACGAAATGGGCCGGCTCGCCCGGCGTAATACCACCCTCTCACAGAATATCGACGTGAAACAACGGCACTCGTTGCTGTTGTGTTTCGTCCGGTGAGTGAAAGTACCGGAGGCTCTCACCTCCTCCCCCTCCCAATTCCTACTCCCTCCTCAAGATCCAAATCCTTCCTCAAGGTCGGCAACGCATCCGCGATTACTTGTGTCCATGGGCGGCGGTGATTGCTTTCCATCAGGTGACCCGCTTACTCGTTTGCCTCCTTTTATCATAAAAAAAAAACATTTATAATACAATGTGTTAACTCACGAGGGTCATGCAGGCCAGTACAAACGTGGATGCCAGAGGCCAGGGCGTGGCGTGGCTATCTTGCATCATCAGCCCCGCGAGGGTGCGACCTGATAGCCAAGCAGCCAATACCGCAAGAGGAGACATCAGCATGATTCCCAGACTGTCCACCATTAACTGGAAAACATAAACACTAAATTATTACACCTATTTTATCTGCAGTGGAGTAGCTAGACGGCTGGGTTCAGACTATCAGCTCCAGAGCTAAAAATATAGCTTATTAATCAATTTAAAAACATCAATAATAATTATTAGCACTAAATAAATAAATTACTAAAAGCTAGTAGCTCGCGTCTGCGTGTTAAGCATGAACGCCTGTGCCAGGAGGTTCCGCTCTTCTATAACATATACTGTCCCACTGACTGGCAAAGGGCCCATCATTATAATCAAGTCATCACTAAACTACTCATCACACACTATTGCAAAATGCAGGTTAAGGCGACGCACCGCTAAACAATTAATAAGAAAAACTGTTTTTTTTTTTTCAAATTAAAACTACAGATTATTTAAAAAAAAGAACTAGCATAAGTGTGTGTTCTAACTAATCTACTAAGAAATTTTGGTTTGCCTGTAAAATGCAAATCTATGTTTTAAAAGAGGTTACTTTGATATTTTTTCTCTGTTATAAAAGTTGACAAATCGTGTTTCTGCAACTAGCAAAATGAAGATAATGAAATGAAAAATCATGTCATCAAATATCACTTTCATAATTATGTTTTGTAATTGTTGGGAAAAATCAAGATCCCCACCACGTAAATTTCCAATGCGTCGCCTTAATCACATAAGTGAGCTATGCATCAAATAATACGAAATACTTTAACTCGATCTAGGAATTGTACCCAGGACCTCCAGATATCGGGTCGAGTGCGTTGCCACTCAGCCACCGAGGCAAGGACTGGAGGTACAGGGTTCGATTACCAGCGGGGTCTATTATGTTGTTCTCGGTAAGGTTTTTTTTATAGTTCACCTTGCTAGCGACCATCACCATCTGATTTAACCCTTTAACCGCCAAGGTCGGAATAATCCAACAATTTTTTTCGGGCCCATTTCGCCAAGGTCGTATGTTTACAATCAAATACCACTATTACTGATCTGCTTTTTTGTATAATAACGCTGTATTATATGAAGAAGATTAATTAGAAGTCCTAAAAATAATGTCTTAGGTTAGATAAATTACTGATATTATTCTTAGAAAATTGTATTGATTTACTGATACAAAAATCCACATAAATTAAAATGTCTGTTTGTACTGACTAATTTATTATTAAACAAATAAAGCAACTGTTACTGTAAAAATAAATTTGTTTATTTTATTTAATTTCTTTGAAATTAAGTTTAAAAATGTCAGTGACTGAATTGATAATTCTCATCCTTAGCTTGCATGTTTAGAAACGAATGTTGTTAGTACACCCTGCGCCACGGTTGGAGAAAGACTACTGCTTGGGCTTTTTGTTTCATTGAGTTAGTGAGAAATTAAATTATAATAAATTGCAAAGTAACTCTTTCTATCTGTCTGTCTGTTACCTCTTCAAGCTTAAACAGCTGAAGCTAGTGATGAAAGAGACTCGAGTCTACTAATCGTTTAAAATAAGACTCGCCTCTTTTTACACGACTTGGCTCTAAAATTAAGACTGACTGTAGCTGTTAGTCTTAATTAATATGAAAAGCCTTAAAAGACCGAATCTCTTTATATAATATATATTAAGTATAATATCAATGTCAAAGTCAAAGTGTTTTTATCGATTTACCATTGAACATCCCTATTTGTTGCAGGTATTTATTTTTAGATTTACGTGACTGGCGCTGAGGGCACGACAACTGATATGAAGCCTGGCGGTTAAAGGGTTAAGTCTGTTACCATGATATCAATTTTTTATAGCATTGTATAAGATAAGATAGTCAGTTTCTCAGTAGTGAAACTTCTACATTGGGTAGTTGAATAATCGATGAAATAAAAAAGAATAGAAAAACTTTCAGCAACTGTCAAACCGATTTTTTAAACAAATAAAAAAAAATGGGAATGATGATCTGTGACGTCACTATTGTGTTCCGTCAATTGAGTGTTTATTAAAACCTTTATAGGTTACAGAAAGTTAGAGATTTCATGTATATGTATGTTTAATGTTCTGGAATTAATTATTGTTTTTGTCAACTTCCCTATTGATACTGATTGATTCATCGTCGGCCTTATCATCACTTGCCAATAAGTAAGATGAAGGCCAAGCGTTTTCCTGCTATAATATAAATAAAAAAAACCATTACCGCGTTTTCATTGTGTAGTGGGTGTGTGAGAAGCATTATCATGACGTAGTCACAAAATAAGGGATAAGTCAGGAGGCAAGCACCCACTTAGTCCGACCAGGCGTTTGTGTGTTGTTGTAAATAAAACTCTAAAAGTACTACATTAAGGTATATCTATAACACCCAGTCGGACCAAGTGGGTATACATACCACGGTCGAGCAACGCACTCATAATACCTCCCACGGACACGGAATCAAGCAACTGGTGCGTCTCACTTGTTATACCAACATTTGATATAATTGAACTTTAATGACGTTCATTTTACATAATAATCCTTATAACAACACTTAATATAATTTTATTTGTCATAACGTTTACTTTACATAATGTTTATTTCATATAATACAATTTAATACATCGTTAATTTCATATAATTTTGTTTGATATACGCTTCATATTATACAACTATTATTTATGATAATAACGTTTCAAATAATGATTGATTGATATAATCTTCATTCGGTATAACAATCAATTGACATATTCTATGGTAGCTATTATCGAAACTGAAAATGTTATTGCAAAAGAACTGTAATTTTAATTGAACTAGTTATAATGGTAGCCCAAAGAATGGACTATGACCCAACGAACTAAACCTCTCATAGTTATTACGAGTATAGCTAAGTACTAAAGAACCAATGTGAGTTCGGTTGGTAAACTACAGGGTCAGTGAGAGAAACGAATCGCTGCAAAACCGACTCCACGTAGTTTTGTCTGCCCTACCCCTAGAGTGTAATTTAAACCCGCGTAGGCGCGGAGGGGCTAGGCGGCCCGCGAACTGAGGAGCAGGGCAGGAGCTGCGGTGGTGATCAAAAACCATCTGCGAAGATAAGCTCGCGTGGGACCTCCAGAGCCCCGCAGCGCCGGAGGAGCCGTGACAGAAACTATGTTTGCTGCATGCTTGCTTGCTTGCTTGCATTATACATGCTTGATTGCATGCTGCATGGTTGCTTGCATGCATGCTAGTGGCAGCAAAAAGCACAAGCGATATTCGCAGATTATCAATCCGTTGTTTAGTGTCTTTACATACTTGTATTGCTAAAATACAAGCACATAAAGCCCTTAGGAAAGCTTCTATTATCAGCTAATACAATAACACATTTTGTAAGACAATGTCGTTAATTGTCAAAGTTGGCGCAAAATCTCGTCAATCGCTCCCCGACGACGACGCGAGCAGCACATTAAACATTCAATGTCAGTCTTTTCGCAGAAAGAATAAAGTGCGAGCACTAGAAACTTAAAAGTATATCAACGACACTAATGCGAAAGAAAATTGTTTTGCACCTAGATTTGCGAAATATTATTATAAGAATAATTATTGTTAAAACACAGTTTAGGTACATCAGGTACATGGTACATCAATGGTACATGTACATACGCATGCAACTGTGCCGAAATATCGGATATTCACACATAACAAAAACATTGTAATAATCCCGTTAATAATAATAATAATAAGTGATCATGATATTGATATTGTTGTGGAGGTCCTTGGGGGAGGCCTTTGTCCAGCAGTGGACGTCTTTTGGCTGAGATGATGATGATGATGATGATCATGATATTTTGATATTTGGACATTTTGCGCCGACCCCTAGTGACATGGGACCAGGGCAGGAAGAAGAAATCACCATGATAGCTTAAAAAGTTATATTGTTATTATAAGGTCTGTGGCCAATATAAGTCAAGAGACATTGAAACACTTTTTCCTGGAGCGATACTTTTATTAGAAGTTATAATAACAATATTATCCTATTTGAATAGATTTACTGTGACCTCATTCAGGGAAATGAGATTTTGGCATGACGAAAAAGGCCAAGGCATAGGTAATAAAGTAGCATTACTATTCTTTCATTTTGTGTCATGCTATCATAGGGTTTCTCCAAATCCTATGTAGCTGTTAAGCTAAGCCTGGGTAACAAGTTTATATTTACTAGAGGGTAAAAATTCGAACGTAATTTTTATAAAAAGCTGTTTACTAAACAATATTTTATTAAGGCTGCACGGATTGTATCCTAAACAATGAAAAATTAAAAAAGATAGAATGTGAGTTTGGATTGGCATTGACAGATTTCGGCCGCTCCTCTTCCATTTTTGAATTTTTTGAAAAAAAAACAATTATTATTTAATTTAATGTATTTTTCATGCATAATTAAAAAAAAATATTACCATTCTGCACTTCTTCTCTATATAAACTATAAGTGTGCGAAATTTCATACTCCTCCGTCCGCGCAATTTTCGTAAAAAGAGGTACAAAGTTTTTGCTTCACATATTAATATAAAGATTATACATCCTACTAATAACTCAGTTCGTCAATGTCTTATCTCCTCTTACTTTAATTGAGGTAATGTAGAAGATCGTATAGGTCAATTTCTAACAGATTCAAGAAAAATAGTATGTATAAAAATGCTGGTACCGACTTAAAAGGCTTAATTCAGATATTTCCATATAATTCTAAAATTCAAAATCGCATGCAAAGTAATATAAGAATAAGTATTATTGATTCAATATGAACAGACATAGTACAAAAAAATAAGAAGGTTCAAAGGGCCAAAATGTTTTGGGTAAGATAAATTAAAACCACAGACAAGGCCTCGTTCATCATCAACAAGTACTATTGATTAACTCCTCCTTAATTAACGATAATTAGTAAGTAGAACCACAAGTTTACCATTTAATCAGATTGAAAAACGTAAGTTAAGCTTCAAGCTACAGCTCGAAACTATAAACTTAAATCGATGGTTAACAGTGGCGGCAGCCAAAGTAACATTAATAAAATGATAGCGAAGTTCGAAAAGAATAAAATTTTTGGGATTGACATAAGATTGACCACGTGATTTAGCGCGGTTTATGTCAATCCCATACATTTTATTCTTTTCGCACTTCGCTATCGTTTTCTTAATGTTACTTTGGCTAAGTCTACAGATTATTTAACGACATCGTTATCGGACGAAAACTTGCTAGTGAATGAGATGAACCTTACCTACGTCTTAAATAATTTTATAAGAGAGGAAAACGCCTATAAAGTCCTGCGACTTCATTCTGTCTAATGATAATGTACTTTAATTTACATACTTTTTTAGTCTATGGCATAGTTAATATTGAAATTTGAGACATTGAGATTTTGAAATTCATGCTACAGAGGTCATTTTATGTTGTTCGCTAACAGACATTCAATCAATGCGATACTTTGCTTACATAAACTATAATACTGAAATAGACCTTAAGTGCTATTAAGAAAGCGTGTTGTAAAAAGAGGTGGATTGAAAAGTAGGTAACTAAATTTCACGATGTTATTAATCACGTAGGGCTATGAGCTGCTATTTCATTCAAAGTGTACGAGCAAGCAGTGTTATAAACATAAAAGGAATGTTCAATTTAGAATGAACTGTTCAATAACAGTATTCTGTTTTGCGTAACACTGAAAATCATTTTTGATGTGTCACCCTGAAAACGTTATATTTGATAATAAAACTCACGTGTGAAAAGTTGTTATCGGTAAAACTGGTTAAATATATTAAAAATCAGCTCTTTGCATGCTGTTATTGCTTTATTAAAAACTGCTTTAATGAAATCGGAATCCACCAAATTAATGCTTTAAAAAGTTACCTGTATATGTTTTTAAAAATTGGGTTGCTATGCCTTGTATTAACATTTATAAGTAATTTTATCGAAGGTACCTACTTTATGGTTCATAAATAATTATATTCTTGAGGCTGCTAAAACTTTTGAGCAATTAATGCGATAGCCTAAGCGTCTGAACGCCAATTGGTCATTATTTCAATGTTAATATTTACATATTTTAATCTTATCAGGTTCAATAGTAATGTTTTTACTTGAAACTTTTAAAGATTTTGCTTAATTATATTATTTCTTAGAGCATATTGCATGTGAAAAAATAAAACATGTATGACACTTATATTGCTACCTTCTAAGAGAGAATTTGTAGTGCTATCCTGTAAACAAGATTCGAGCCTAAAAGTTGCGACATAATGTAATTTAAATGCCATCAAAGGGTCAAGCGGATTCCCTTACAAATGGATTCAATCAATTAAGTGATTTCGAGATCAAATTTATCGAATTGAATCGCTTTGGTGTTATTGAATAACTTAATAAGTATAACAAAGGAGGAGGATCTTAACGTACCTGCTTAGCATTCTGACTTAGAACCCACATGACTAGGGCCCTGGGCACGCCGTATCTGTGCACCCGCTTAGTTACATATCTCGTTCCACAAAGTTCACATCTCGACTTGCCAGACTCCGTCAACCATCTTTCTAGACACTTCACATGCACTCTTCCGACGGTACCACGACACGAGCACGCCGATATAAGCTGCCCAAGCTCATTGGACAAAGCTTCACCCCCGTGACAGATACGACACATATCGTCCAGGGAATGGTTACTGTTTCTGTTATGTTGCTCTTCAGTTGATTCTGTTAAATTAGCAACGTGGTCCACATAAACCTCCACCTCCTGTTCCCAATCAATAGCTGCTGTCTCCACTGAACGACGAATAATTTCACTGTTCTTTTGTTCGAGAACTAATAATTTACGTTTTGGACTTCTCACTTTTACTCTATGCTGCCTGGGGTGCTTCTCTCTCCGTAAAGGAGTTTTATCTCTATTTGCTGGTCTCGCGTTCCTCAATTTTGGCGATGATACTTGAAGCAGAGCATCATGGGATGCATCATGTGATGCATCTGTTGTTGTCTCGTCTGCGTTATAAGCGTTGAATAGGTCAATGTTACTAGAACTGGCGGTGACGTCCTTATCAACAGTTGTCTTATTTTTAAAAGTAGATGTAGAACTCTCGCATTCTGCAACTATTTCCAAGGTGTTGGAGGTTTTGGAACTGTTGGCAAACATTTTGTTTTTTGATTTCGACGATCTCATAGACATCAAATTATTGACGGCTGCTTTAGTATTTTCGTCCTGTTGGCTGTTAAAATACAGACATATTAAATAAGATCTTTTTAATTTTTTACGCTAATTCTAGGCTAATTGTGAAAGTCGTATGCAAAGAAGGAGTACGGATTGGTGGTGGTGGTGGTGTGTCAGTTGGTAAGTGAACATCGAAAGTAATTGAACATTTTTATATTTTGTCACAGTCAATAGTTAATAGTCACTATCGTCAAAACTGTTCTGCTAATGGCTGATTTACATAAGACCAGTTATTAGAGCCACTTTTTTTGCTGACCCACTACTATCACGGTGTCAGCTATCAGGACCGTGTTGCTTGATCTTTATTTTGTTCTATTTCACAGAAAAAGTGTTTCGCGCCAAAAATTGAAGCGCGCTTCACTAGAATTCTCAACTACTAAGAATTTGACTAGCTCATCTGTAACTATCGGAACACAACAATGCTGCTCACATTGTTGTTATGGTGACAGACTTAGATTAAATGGTAGTAGCTAGTCAGGAGGACTCAGCACAAGCTCTACAATCAACAAAAAAAAAAGAATCATCAAAATCGGTTCATAAACGACGAAGTTATCCGCGAACACACACAAAAAAAAAATATACGGTGGAAATGAGAAACCTCCTCTTTTTTGAAGTCTGTTAAAAATCAAGCCCAATAGTTTGTATCCCCTCTTGGGAATCGCACCCTCTGTCTTGAGACCGGTAATTCAAGCACAAGACCACTGAGACGATAAAACTGTTTAGCATCAAGAATCAACATTCCTAATCATTTTGATATGCTCGTAACAGTCCACTGCTGGACAAAGGCTACAAGGTGTCCTGCATCGACGACGGTGACTGCATTTCCCTATGTAAATCAGCCACAACTAGTAAATTACAATGACACAGTTCTCGGACTTTCAATCTAATTGTACCTGTTCTGCAAACCGTTTTGCATTTTGGACGAGTCTCTACCGCCGATGTCATTTTGTACTGAAAACCTCCGACGCCTCGTATTCGGCATTTCACAGGAATTTACCCAATTTTTGTGTTATTTCTTTATTTTTTTTTATGACAAAACAAACTGATTTATTAAAAATTCACATACTCCTTCATTTTGACAAGTTGACTTGTTGAGTGTGTTTTTTCCTCTAATTTGACAAGTAACTGCTATGTTTGCTTTGAAATGAGGTTGGATTGTAATTCAGAAAAAATAACACGATTTCATTATTATGTTATATTTTACAGTATTTATATATACTTATTAGTATATTCTTTATTGCATTAAAACAGACAGAAAAGAATAGTTCAACTTTTCAAATGTAAAAAACTTTTAGTCATCTAAAGGTGGAATGGGAGTTTAATGTCCAAGTAAGTTGAAGGCGCAAAAATGAAAACTATAAAATTTCCATTTCTAATAGTTATTATATTATATTATATTATACTACTATATAAATCTGTATGTACTTGCATTTTTTCTTTACGACTCACTGACACCAATTCTACTATTTATGAAATTTTTGTCTGTCTGTCTGTCTGTCTGTATGTCCACTTTTAACTCAAGAACGGTTTGACCGATCTTAATGAAAATTTGTATGTAGTAAGAACATACGATTGTGCTAGGCTATAAAAAAAGAGAAAAAAAGAAAGGAAAAAAGTTTACGCTTAAAATTTGTATGTAGTAAGAACATGAGATTGTGCAAAAGATAGGCTATAAAAAAACGACGGGTTGCACTCCGGGAGTGCCGGCAGAAGTGAAAACTTGAATATTAACGTTGTGCGTTTTTGATATTTTGGAATGGTTAGGGAATAATTTTGCACGAATTGCTTCAATTATCAGTATAAAAGTACTATCATTTATGTGGTAGAATACAATATTTATTTATTGCGCTATCGTACACAAACATGACAATTTATATTACATTAAAAAGCACTCGAACATTCGCGCAAGCGCCCTGCGCCGCCTAAACGAAACAGCAGGCATACATTTTCGCCGCGCCGTAGAAAGAGAGGGGGATACTTCCTCTCCTACGCTACGCCGCGCCGGCTGTCATCCGTCTTACAAATTTTCGATCAGGCCACGTGTCCTGACGGTTACGTGTCCTGACGCGAATTTAACATTTTTTTCCCATTACAAAAAAAGTGTACAACGCCGCTAAAGAAGTTTTCACTTCAAAAATTACATTTTATTCACAAGCTTACGCTCAGCGAAGCGGGCGAGTTTGAACTGGTTTGGGATAGCTACCAACAGAGAGAGATGGCGTGCAAAGAGAGAGGCTTCTTTAAGCATTGGGTGGCGATGGGCTGAAAAAGAAGAAGAAGCGGGCGAGTGACGGCTCTTGATGAAAATTTGTATGTAGTAAGAACATGAGATTGTGCAAATGATAAGCTATTTATGATGTTAGTAAACCTAATAATTATTTTGATTAGTGTTCATTGACCCATTATTTTCGCACGGCGAAGCGGGCGGGTGACGGCTATAGTAATACATTAAAATCATTATAGTTACATAGTAATACTTATGCGTCTACTTTTAGTAGGTAGTTTTGTAATATCTACGATAGACTATCAAAATAGTGCGATATGCTCAGGACAATAACTAAAGGCGATACAATTCGTTAGATCCTGATATTTCAGTGTATATTTATTTATGGTATTTTTTCTGTTCATCGTACCGTAAATTGGTTAAGCTTCGCGGAATAGATTTCAGTTTGACATTTTAATTAGGGATTACAGTGTAGTGAGCGATACAGTATGTATATCTTATCGTAGTATGTCCTACTCTCACGTCCTTCTTTTAAAATAATAATGAAATCATATTATTAATTACATAAAAGGATATCAGTTTTAAAGAATGTCTATTGAAGTTGGGTGGCTGGGGGACAATTTTGTATAATTTAAACTTTTATAAGTAGTTGTTCTATTAACTCCACGTTTTTTATTGTAAAAGCCCCACCTGACTTCAATAGACCTTCTTTAAAACTGATATGCGTATCTAGGTAATTAATAATATGATTTCAATATGATTTCTTGCTTTCAAGAGCTGTTTTTTGTGTACTTATTTAATCATTTTTGAGTAACTAAATCAAAATACGAATTAATTTGTGCTAAGTAATTTTTTTTTTACTTTTTTTATTTTCCTTTTTAAAGTCGGTTTTTTTTGTTAAAATTATTTTATTTTACGATTTTTAGTGATAGGTAGACCTAAAAAAGATGCTTCTCGGATGAGGAAACGACGGCCTAGTAGGTAGTGGTATTCCTATGTACAACTTCAATCTTAATTAGGTGTTATTTTTGTACGAACTGAACATTTTGGCATATTGAATCGTAAACCCAACAAAATGTAACTGCTGTAAATCGTTGAGGAATTCCCTCGACTGTCTATGGTCTCCTTCATCAGACTTGTAATAGCACTTATAACCCATATGGGTGCAAAGTTCTCATCAATCGAAATGAATTAAGTCCAAACACAAGATAGCTACTGTAAAATGTTGAATAGTTCCCTTGACTGTCCTTCGTCTTCATTATCAGACCCCTAATGACAGTTACAACCTATCTAAGTAAAAAATTCTCACCTATACAAATAATCATTGGTTAAATCAAGCTCAAACACCAGGTAAATGCTGTAAATCGTTAAGGAGTTTCCTTGACTCTCTTTCGGCTCCATCATCAGATCGACTCAAGAGCTTCATTAAATAATAGTGCTTTAAAATATTTAATGAAAAAAAATTACAAACGCACTATTCGCCACTACGATTTTCGAAGGTTCCCCTCGATTTCTTCATGGTTCCATCATCAGATCCTGACCTGATGACCATGAGGCCACCTGGAAAGTATACCCTTTCAAACAAAAAAATAATTTTCCAAATCAGTTCAAGCGTCTTCGAGTAATCGGGTAACATACATAAAAAAGAAAGATTCCGACGAATTGAGAACCTCCTCCTTTTTTTAAGTCGGTTAAAAACATCAAAAAAATCAATTTTGAGCAAACTTGTCGTCAGTGACTTCGACGCTACATTAAGGGCCTTTTCCCTGTCATTGTACGCATCTTCTGTGCACAAGTATAAAGGCCTTTTTCCTGTCATGCGTATTTTCACCCGCATGCGGATCTCGTCCGCATGCGGGTTATAATACGCTCCGGGCCACACGCAGAACTAAGATTTCGTTCGCCGCTGCAGTGTCATGCGTGTCGCCAGTGAGTATACTCGTGCACAGAGATAAACGTTAAAAAAGTAATTATCGCTTATATATTTTCAAAAAAAAGAATATAAAAACAATTCAGAGTAGATCCTTATCTTGAAACTAGATCACTTACTGGAATTTTTAATGTAATTTATCAAAATTAATAAATTAAGGTCAAATATAGGTTTAGAAATGAAACGCAGTGTCATTGTCAAATTCAATGTCAGAAGAAGAAGAATTTAATAAAAAGAAAGGCAAGCTACCCCCATACATGATAGTCATTGCTTTTTCCAGCCAAGCAGCCACCCTTGCATCCCGGTTTTTGTAGAGGTCGTCCAGCTTGTTCTACAACAAAGGGCGAAAATGCACTTCAAAAATAAGTCTCTCTGTATCAATTTTCATTTTTGTTTGCGATTGTATGCATACAATGACGATGCGTGTAACCCGCACGACAGTAAAAATTACACTGGCAGTAGAAGAACGCGCCCTGCAAGCGGGTGGCACCCGCAGCCAATACGCGTCCCGCGCGCGTTTTGCCCGCGTGATAGGAAAAGCATGTATGAAATTATAGGATGCGGGCAGCCCGCATGCGGACCAAACCCGCACGCGGGCGGCTATCCATGCACATGACACGGAAAAAGGCCCTAATCACTGGCGACACGCACGACACTGCAGCGGCGAACGTATTGTTCTGCGTGTGGCCCGGGGCGTATTATAACCCGCATGTGGACGAGATCCGCACGCGGGTGAAAATACGCATGACAGGAAAAAGGCTTTTAGCATAATCAAAGTTTTTGACGTCGTCGACGAGTTTTGACGACCTCCTTGGTCGAGTGGTTTGTACACCGGTTTTCATGGTGTCGCTATCTCTGAGGTCCCGGGTTCGATCCCCGGTCGGGTCAATGTAGAAATTAATGTTTTTCTAAATTGTCTCGGGTCTGGGTGTTTTCTATGTATAATAAGTACGTATTTAAGTATTTTAAGTATGTTTATCCGTTGACTAGTAACCATTTAACGAGTTTCATAACGAAGATTCTCTTGGGCTAGATAATTGGTGTGAGTGTAGGATTTTTTTTTAAGTCTCCGTGGTGGAATAGATAATAGTGATAGGTTGATAGCCAATCGTCTGATGTGCGAACATCTCGGAACTTTGTCCCTTAGGAACATACTATGCCGAAATTACGCGACTGAAGTTCGGGATGATTACGCCTGCAATGCTATTTGAATTACTGACGATACTTAATACCGAAATTACGTTGCGTTATAGCGTACAGCCTAACTTCGGTCGGGCGTAAGTTCAGCGGCAACTTATTCTATAGAGCATACATTATACGCGACCGAAGTTCGTTTCGATTGCCTACGAAGATCCGGGGGCGGGGCGTAAGTTCGGCACTTATGGTGTGTCATATAAGCCGAATACGTCGGAACGTAAAATCAGCCGCGGAACTTCGGTCGCGTACCTTCGGCATAGTGTGATTTATATTTAGTCGGCTCTTACGACATGCACGGGAATTTAGGCAGTTGATATGTTTTTGCGTTCCCAGACCAGCATGGGATACAGTAAGCGCTACGAATTAAAACAACATTAAACCTGTTGCATTAACGTTACACTGCACACATTTACCATCCTTTTGAATTTTTTCCAACTTTGTTAAATGTTGTGTTGTACTGGGTGTGATACAAAAGGGTCACAGGCCAGGGTGACTCCGGGTAATGTGAAGCAAAATCGACACATCCTATAAGGCGACGCACCGCTAAACAATAAATCTCATACGGAGCGTTTGCGCCCCGTACCATAAGAAAAACTATTTTTTTTCCATCAAATTAAAACTACAAATTATTAAAAAAATAATAATTTAGATGTATAAATCGGTCTGGTTAGCCTGTAAAATGCAAATCTGTTTTAAAAGAGGTTACTTTGATATTATTTTCTCTGTTATAAAAGTTGACAAATCGTATTCTGCAACTAGCAAAATCAAGTCAAGAAAATGAAAAATCATGTCATGAAATATCACTTTCATATGTTTTGTAAATGTTGAGAAAAATCAAGATCCCCGCCACGTAAATTTTCAATGCGTCGCCAACCGGGTAAGTGCGTGTCGGGCCACGCGCAGTGTAGAGTTCCGTATTCCGTAGCCCATCTCAATAATGCGGACTCTGAGAAGAGGGCTTTTATGAACATTTATTTAACGATGGCTCATATAATTAATGGAATCAGGCGTTATTTTGCGGAAATCCATAGTACAAAAAAATGTAAAAATGTTTAGCGGAATTAACACTACATATTATTTAAATTACATTTTTTTTATGGCTCATATACTTAAATGTAGATACTATCGGTTTCAAACACCTGACAACGTTATTTAAGTAGTTCCCAATGAGTAATTTGTACTGCGCCAAGTACATTTTGTAAGTTGGTTGACTGTTACTCGAAAACTTGTAAAGCCTACTTAGCTGTGATAGTTTTCCTTATAACTTCGTCATATATACAACTACTGTAATTTTTTCACGTATTCAAAAACCACCATTTGGCTGGCAGGGGACACTTGACTCTAACAAAATTTTGCACTTTAAAGCTTAATTGTTCACAAACCAATGCCTCAATCAAAAAACTGTTTCCACAAACCCGCAATATTTTTGAAACTGTTATCCAACGACATCCTAAATTATGGGGTAGACAAGAAAAAAAAATTACATCCCCACTTCACGAGGTAACCCAAAAAAATATTTTTCAGAATTTTACTTCACCATTTTGTCAGCGTGATTAATATCTATATCCATGCCACAGCTTTCTAGTACTAAGAGTCTATGAGCTAGGCTGGGGACGGACAGACAGACATGGCGAAACTATAAGGGTTCCTTGTTGACTACGGAACCCTAAAAACAAGTGTAATATTTCTAGCATACCATATGTGTATTTTCTATGTACACTAAAGGATGAAATTATACATCACAGTTATCACCAGCTCATTTTATGTGCCCACTGCTGGGGTACGTCCCCTATGGATGGATAGGGAGAACGGGCCATAAACCGTGGGCCAAGTTCGGATTGGTGGTTGTTAACAAATGCTTATGCAGCCGGGACAAACGGTTTTACGTGCCTTTCAAAGCACGGAGGAGCTCGAGATGATACATTTTTGGTCACCCATTCAATTACCGGCCTTTGCGAAAGTTGCTTAATCTTAGCACTAGCAAAGCAAAATTATTCTAGCAAATAATTAGAAAATTAAATAGTAAATAGCCTCCCACGGCTGGATAAAAACCTCCTTCATCGTAGAAGCCAAGTCATCAGTACAATTGATGGGTAATGCGGGGTAGGTGATCGCAAGCCATGCGTTCACAAACACCTATGCGTCGAAAAT
The DNA here is from genome assembly GCA_947562085.1 of Eudonia lacustrata. Lineage (NCBI taxonomy): Eukaryota > Metazoa > Arthropoda > Insecta > Lepidoptera > Crambidae > Eudonia > Eudonia lacustrata. The sequence goes on along the minus strand of OX387315.1, from coordinate 5,285,879 downwards.
ACGAAACAGACTCTGCTCGACCTGGGAATTGAACCTGTAGACCTCCGGGTATTGAGCCGAGCGCTTTGCCAAAATTATTATTAGAAAATTAATTAATTACATGCAATGCTGTTAATATTTGATAACAACAGCTGCTGTATATATCAGCTGGTAGCGGATCGTGGACCTTAATTAAACATGTCGTGTTAGTTGCGTAGTCTAATTGGCAACTTCATTATAGTGGAAGCATCCTTTGTGATAGAGATAAGCTAAACTATCGAAGTACGAATTGAATAATAGGTCTACAATAACTGACACCTTATCATTTTCCATTGGAATTGCTTAAGGTGTATCCGTTTATCTTGCACGGTTGAGAGAATCTGAATCAACCATTGTCATTGAGGAGCTCGATAGCGCAGTATTTAATGCGTTTGGACTACGATTGCTGAGGTGCAAAGGCCGGTCCCCGGATGGGTGAACAAAATTTTATCACTTCGAGCTCCTCCGAGCTTCGGAAAAGCCACGTGAAGCTGTTGGTCCCGGCAGTATTGGCGGTCGTTAACAACCACCAATTTGCACTGGGTCCGCGTGGCTTGTTGTTGTGGTTGTTGTGGTGGTTTATGGCTCGTTCTCCCTGATGTAATTTCATCCATAGATAACGCTCGTGCCCCAGCTATGGAGACATAAGTTGAGCTGGTGATAAATATCAAGTTGAAAAAAAGTTACTCTCATCATGAATTTTAATAATTTTTAAAGATTTATTTTCATAACAAGCGGCCGCTCGCAGTTTTACCCGTGTGGTTCACATTCCCGTGAGAATATCGGGATAAAAAATATTCTATATGTTAATCCAGGTTATAAACTATTTGTATGCCTAATTTCATCCAAATCCATTCAGTAGTTTTTACGTGAAAGAGTAACAAACATCCATCCATACTTACAAACTTTCGCGTTTATAATATTAGTAGGATTATACTCGTAGTTTCAGACGGATTTTTTTGTTTTTTGTACAAAAAAACTTTATTGCCTGGCACATGGTAAGTTAACAATCTTAAAATTGGGTATATTGGACGGCCTGCAAGGGCGTTTCAATTTGTAAAAATACTTAGCTTATCTACCTTAATATATTAGTAATATGTATAATGATGATCTTTATTTCGTTGCTGTGTCTTTATTTTTTCTGTGTTCATACCGATTCAATAGAGAATTAGATTATATGATTTATGGTAAGAAACATCCAAAATTAGATTACATTACATAACAAGAAACATTCAGCACACAAAAAATACATAACAGCGGATCCGAACCATATTGGTTTCGCAATATTAGCTAGACCAGCAGCCTACAAACAGATACATGAAATACATTACTTACCTACTTTCTTAAATTATTATTATCAGCATGAACAAAATCTTGGCAAGGTGGTTGGCAAGAGCTGGATGAGGGTAGCCGCGAATCGTGCTCGGTTGCATGCACTTGGAGAGGCCTATGTCCAGCAGTGGACTTTAAGCTGATGATAATAATGATAAACAAAATGTTTCAGCCACATGTTAGGTAATATGAGAGGTGTCACTAGAGTCATTCGTCCACTCTATCAGACTGTTACAGTATAGTTCAGGCACACACACTTTTAAACTTTCGAGTGTCGGTTTTGATTGACTATGTAGGTGTCATAGACATAACCCGACGTTTCGACCGAGTTACATCGCTCGTAGTCACTGGCTGACTGCTGGGCAACGCAGTTGAGTCGGCTAGTTTTACAATGTAGTTTGTGTAAATCCTCGTAAAGTTCAGGTACACACGCATGCACAATTGCACATGAAACTACTACAAACGGTCAAATTTCCTCAATAGACTTTGAACCTTATGTATATGGTATATGGTTTAACATTTATCGAAGAAATTTGTCAGTTTTGGTTAGGTGGATGTGCAGGCGTCTGTACATTTAAACTCAACAACGTATACACTAAATTACATTTAAGTAAATTAGATTGCAACAAGTTTTATTGTCTGTTTTATAAGTCCACTTTTGTTTGACTCACACAACATGTTTATAGTGTTAACCAAAAAAATACCGTAACTACATAACTACTTTTTGATGTGTAACATCTTTCCGCTCGCTTTCTATATAAGCAATTTGTGGAGAGATTTCGTGAAATGGGACGGAAGTATGTGTAACAATGTAACAGGAAGTCGGGGAAGCGCGCAAGCGCGCGCCATTTTGTACATTTAAAATCGATATTATGAACATAACATATTATTATTATGTGACATATTGTGTCATTTGACTATCAAAGGTCATTTTGATATGTCAAAGGTCTTCTAATGAGTATTTGCTGCATTTATTTTATCCATATTTTAGTACGTGAAGCAAAAACTTTGTACCCCTTTTTGCGAAAGTTGCCCAGACGGAGGAGTATGAAATTTCGCACACTTATAGTTTATATAGAGAAGGAGTACAGAATGTTAATATATTTTTTAAATTATGCATAAAAAATACATTTAATTAATAAAACAAACATTACACACACGCTTAAATACACTTTCAAATGAAAGAGGAGCGGCCGAAATCTGTCAATTTCTTTTTAATTTGTCATTGCTTAGGATACAATCCGTGCAGCCTTAATAAAATTACGGTCGAATTTCGACCACTGGGCGACCACTAGTACCTAGTTATAAAATAATGTAATACCTTACCCATTTTTTTCAGAATATAATGTTAAAATTGCTTATTACTAACTCAGGTGAGATATCAAATGTTACTCTTTAAATGCGACTACTACTGTAAGGCTCGCTCGTTTTTTTATTAATTTCTGTGTCATTCATTGGTCATAATTTGCAAGCCGCAAAAATTCATTTAAAAAACATTGTGCCTTACAAATAACAAATAGTGAGATCAGGACCTTACTCCATGGCAGTACAATTATATAATTCATTACCAAACACAATAAGAGAAATGGAAGATAATAATAAAATTTATAACATCCTTAAATAATTATTTAATAGATAAATGCTTTTATAAACTTAATGAATATTATACTAACGTGTCATAAGTAATACCTTAAAAGAAAAAATAAATAAGAAATTTTTGTTTTTACTTTGTTTAACTGTATATTATATATCTAAGTTGTTATACCCTTGCAGGGTTTATGTGTTGATCTTTACCTATTTTTTTTTAACCCCTCTTATGTACCACATGTGTAAGGAATAAAGAATTATTATTATTATTAAAGTAAGTCTTGATACAAAACCAAATCAATTTATATTGTATTTCATATGGTATTAGGAAAAGCTGTGCCACGAAATATGATCGAACGGTACAAGTATTTACAAAAAAAAGATCTACCTCACTTCAATAAAAAATCCCGGTATCAATCATATTCAAAAGTAATATCGAGAATAACAAAGCGACAATCAAATTCCTTTTCCAATTTATATGAAGCGGCTGTTCAGATTATACGAAAACAGCATTTATTCATCATCATTGATCTTGATCGCTTACACGTTTGGGTTGCGATCTTTTAAGTTAAGCAACTTTCGCAAAGACCGGTCATCGGATGGGTGATCAAAATGTATCATCTTGAGTTCCTCCGTGCTTTGGGAAGACAGAAATGGAACCCCAAATAAATATTTCATTTCACTCATTTCATTTCATTACAAAAACGCAACTCGAACGTGCAAGCCGCGAAAATATAGCTCCTCATTCATCGTCTTGGGTTCCTTACGCTACTAGTTGCTGCTCGCGGTTTCACCCGTTCCCGTTCCCGTGGGAATATCTAAATAAAAAGTATTCTATGTGTTATTCCCGGTTATAAACTATCTGTATGCTGAATTTCATCTAAATCCATTCAGTAGTTTTTACGTGAAAGAGTAACAAACATCCAAACAAATTTTCGCGACACGGTTTACAATGTTGGTATTGAGAAACATTTTTTTAAATAGTGCAGGCGTGCTCTGCAGATTTCTCAGCATGCAAAAGCTTTAAAATTAAATCTATACATAACAGCCATGACAAAAATAGGACAATAAATCATAATACTAAAAAAAACCAAATAGGTACTTACATGTCTAGAATTCAAAATATCATTGGAAAAAATATATTAAAATGGTAAGCACATAAATTAAATTAACACCTACAACAAAATAATATAGATTCAATATAAAAAAAAATAGTAATACTCGTAGTAATATTATGCTTGCTGTGTGTCAAAAAACTCCTTTAAATTATAAAAGCTTTTTTCAATTTTGGTTTCAGCTTGTTAATGGTTGTGTCGAATAACAGAGTTTGGCAGGTACAGGCAGGCACACTTAAGTAAAATAAAGTAAGATGGTAGTGTACATCATATTTATCTGATAGATAAATATGATGTACACTACCATCGGCATCCTCTGTATTGGTAGCTATATAGGGTCTAACAATATCAATAAGCGAACGTTTAAGGGGAGCATCTATACATCACACTGAGCATGCTCACCAAATTTGGTTCAAAACTACAGGCTCGTTACCGAGATAATCAACAAAACATTATCATAATTTACCAAAAAATACACCCTTTAAAAAACCCGTACAGCGGTACTACACGCACACAAAGATAGCCGTTGTGTCGTGTATCTGTACACTATCTTTTTATCGACGCCTGCGTGCGTGTTAGTAAAGATACAGCATGTTTCATGATGTGTATTATTTTAATTGATTTAGTTTGTTAGAAAACATAACTTTGAAAAATCACTATAAAACTGGAGCCCATTTTTTGTCATTGTATTCAGAATGATGTATAGATACCGCCCTTAAACGTTCGCTTATTGATTTTGTTAGACCCTGTATATGGACAATACATGAATGTCCTCGTGTGGGTACCTCAATATGTAATTTAAGGTTAAAATTATTTTACAAGTTTACCAGATTTTTAGATATTGTGTCATTTTTTAAGGAGTTAATGTTTAAATCGCAGACGAGAACGAGTTTTTTATTTTTATTTAATAGTTTGTGTAAAAGTAATTCAAGTTGATTAAAAAATATTGTAAGATTATTACTATTAGGGATCCTGTACAAACACAGAATAATACACTTGTGTGATGGAAGGTCCACCCCGCAACACTCAAAACTTTTCTCTAATGAAAGTTCTTTGCAAATTAAAAGGGGCTTAAACTCAATATGTTTGCTTACAAAAATACAGACTCCGCTTTGGCTTTTATTCGATCTACAAAACGCAGAAGCCATATTAAAGTTTTTAAAAGCGCGTTGCATTAATTTCCTAATTTTAAAAATGTTTCGGAAAAACACAGGACACTTAAGTGTACATTATTATCTTTAAATTCGTCGATGTATAGTTCAAGCGCATCCAGCTTGCTCAAAAGACCACAAGACAAGAAGTGTTTTGGTGCAAAATTGTTATTTTTTTTAAATTTCTCTAAACTACTTAATATTGAAGGTTGCATGTAAGAGTTATTGTGTTTTACGAAAAAACCTTTCTTCTTTCTTCTTGACAATTGGAAAGTAAAAGGGGATTGTTCCCTTTTTCACAGATTTCGTGTCGATGAGTCCATTCAAGCTAGTTTTTTTCTCCGAACAAAGAGCGAAAAAATATGGAATGGTGCCCTTTTTGTAATTTTTGTTAATATAAATAATAAATTTACTTGGATTGTTACGCATAACAATTTTTTGATTTCTTTGACATCTAGATACTTACAATCATAGTTTATACAATAAATTAAGTAGTAAGAGAATTGCTATCTGGATCATTTTTTTTTTCAAAATAGCATTTTTTATAATATTTGCATAAGTTATCAATCTCATTATTTAAAAGGGATTCATTAGTAAATTGGTTGAATTGGACACATAATATTATTATATACTATAATATTATACTTATAATATTATACTATAATATTGTAGTCTTTAAATTTATTTATTAAAATGCGTAAATCTGATAATACATTGTTTGGGTTCCTATCATTCTCTCCGTAGTAAGTAGTAGTAAGTGCATATGGCTTTGTTTGGCTTATCACTCTATAGTTTGAGTTCCTTCTAGAGTGTAAAAGAGCAGATGCGAGACCTACGCTTTATTGGGCGCCGTATATTCTTAATGTTACATCCCTTTGCACATACGTTGATTTTTCATATTTTCTTTCGCTTAGCTTGCTTTTCTTGACGTCATTTGTTTGTGTTGTAGAAGACTAGACTGTAATTCTATATTCTTAATTTGTTTTTGTAAATGTTGTATTTCTTTGTTAGCTTTTAATAAGTTTTCCCTTAGTTGTACTATGCACAACTCAAGTTCTATCTGCTTCTCAGAAGGAGATCTTGATTTTTTCGGTGTTGTCATTTGTTCATATTGATTTTCCTGAGTGCATTAAGAGTAATTTCTTACTTTTCTAACACTTGTAGGCTTGTTACTCTTAATTAATGGGCTTTGACATAGATTTTAAGTAAGAAAATTTCCTTACAGTGTTTTCTATTGTCCTTTTAAGGAATTATTTTCACATATTGTGTTTTCTAATTCGTTTCGTGTACACTTTAGATCCATAGAAAGTTGATTAATTTAAATGTGAGTTAAAGTCTTTATACTTATTTTACTTCTAAACGTGGAAATTTGTTATTAGCATCTGATTGTTTACAATTTTATTTATGTTATTATTTGTCTGTAAATTTCCCTAAAATAATAAAAATAAATAAAAATAAATAAAAAATAAAAATATTCAAACCAATTTTCGGTGGAAGTTTGCATGGTAATATAATCATATTTTTTAGTTTTATCATTCTCTTAATTTAGAAGTTACTTAGGGGCCGGGATATACATTTTACCACTTTGGAAGTGTCTCTCGCGCAAACTATTCAGTTTAGAAAAAAAATATATAAGAAACCTCAATATCATTTTTGAAGACCTATCCAAAGCCAGCTGAGAAACTGGTGGTTTGTATTCCATTATTGTCTTAAGACTAAAAATCAGTTGCTGATTTTTAATGATTAACCCCCTTATTCATAAAAAACTATTTAGGCATTATGTAGTTAATCATTGTATTGTCTCTTTTTCTCAAAATGACGTTTGTGTGACGTTGACAAAACAATATTTAACTAATTAATGTTCAAATAGTTTTTATGAATAAGGGGTAAATCTATATCTATAGATATCTATACTAATATTATAAAGACGAAATATAAACGAATAAACTCAACAACTACTAGACCGATTTCAAAAAATATTACACCAATAGAATGCTACATTAGCGCTGAGTTACACAGGCTATATTAAAAAAGAAATGGCCACCCGTGCGAAGCCGGGACGGGCCGCTAGTAAAAAAATAAAAGCAACCAAACCAGCGACTGGCAAGAGATCGCGCAAAACAGGGAGCAGTGACGTCACCTTGTGTCGGAGGCCGAGACTCACTTTAGGTCGCTGAGCCGTCGGAGTAAGTACCTAAGTAAATAAAAAAAGACGATCACTAGTTCCTGTCGGACACTGGTTCCTATAGAACATTGGTGCCACTATTCTACTACAGTACTAGTTTATAGATACTAGTATACTAGGTCGACCAGTGGTCGAATTGGACCGTTAATCACAAAATATACATTGTTTTACAACAATGTTATGTTAATATAGGTACTGTGACGATCTCATCTTTTGATCAATTAAAGGATAATTAGACCAATAATAATGTATATTAGGCATCCTGGTCACGGCACCATTGTGCCGATCTCAAGTCGGGACCACAAGGATAAGAATAATAATTATAACTCATCCTGGTCACGGCACCATTGTGACGTTCTCAAATGTGACCAAATAAAGGATATTTGTATTTAGGAAAACAAAGATAGTCTTTGTTATTGGCATGTGAAGTCTAGGGTGTACGTTGTGTAATTTTTTATAAATAAGTAACTCAATATCTTTATTAGGCAGACAAACTCTAGTTTATATTGTTCATTTACTAAATAATTAATTAAAGGGGTAATGCCGGAATTTGGCAATTTATTTGAGTCCTCGGGTGTGAGCACAACTCAGTTTCTAATAGGAGAGTAATGAATTTAAACTAAGCGCCCCCTCCTGACCTCCCTTGGACGCACCTATCCTGCTGCCTCTAGGTCAAACACCCGACCAGGCCCACAGGACCCAAACAAACCTGGCCCTATTCTAATTCTATCTCTCAAACCATCATCATGAAGTTAGACATTTAACGCGAAAGGAAAGAACGATAACAAAAGACTTTGAATATCTTTTACTTAGTAACCTCATTTATACAGAGTGGTGCCAGCGTGACCCTGTAGAGTCCCGCCCCGTCTGCCCCGAAAGACGACAACACAGCATCCAGAAATATAGTGGCTGATGCGATGAAAGGTCCACATATATAATTCTGGAGCTCTCCTGGAGATGAACTAACAAAGCAAAAGATAAACAAATAAAATAATATAAAGGGGACATTACAAACATTCATCTTTTCATACTTTTTCTATTTCTAATCCTATGAAAGAACGCGAGAGGCTTTTGAGGAATGAAATGAACACTGTATGGTTGGTTCGAACAGCGGGTAATCTACCAGCATGTGTCGGGGCTCTACCATTGAGCTATTGCCTTGCTTGAAGCAAGCCAAAGGGGAATCGAACCACCTATCACCGCGCACTACCCAGTAGACCCCACTGACGTGCATTTGTGCCTACACGGATTCAACCATACCTGAGCCCATAGGTCTCTAAGCCTCGGAAGTTGTCAGTATAAATTGTTAAATGGATTTGTGATTATGAAAACTTATACTGTTTACATACTTCCTTTCGAAAATAATTACTCTTTGAATTATTAAGTTGTAAATATTCTCAAAAAAAAACAAAAAAAATCTCCAAACGACCGGTTTTGCAGCACAAAACCGGTCGTTGTGGAGATCCTTGGGGGAGGCCTTTGTCCAGCAGTGGACGTCTTTTGGCTGAGATGATGATGATGAAATATTCTCAATCAAGATAAATCCCTAAATTTGTATTAATAAGGTTTCTAATTTCTGTTGGATTTACGCGAGCTGTTTGGTGATTACGTTTATTAGATAGATTTGGGTTTGTAGATTGTAACCTAATCACCAAAAGCATTATTTCATCATTAAATGGTAAACGGAAGTGAGGAAAATAACGTCAGATTTATGAAATGAATTCGACTGACTAATTATGTAATTAAAAGATTTCTTTAAGGAAAGTATAATATAATGTATTAATCTAGTTAGAGTTTAAATTAAAAGAATAATCAGAGTAAAGGTAAAAGGTTCAACATGACTGATTGGTTAGGTTTCTAAACTACGTTATTTGAATTTGAAAAGATTAAAAGAAAAGAATAAATCTTAGAATAATATTAAAGAAAGATTTCAAATTAAAAGTATTAATTTTGTTTAGCAAGAAAAGAATTTAAACTACTGTTTGAATTTACATAATTAAAATAATTTATTTATTATTTGTAAAGGTATTATTAGAAATAGTTATATTATCAATTATAATTGTTTAACTCACAGTTGTTCAATTCCAAAATTCCAGAGCTCCTTACTCTTCAGCTACCACCACTTGAGTGATCAAAACTATCAATTTTGTTTTGTTTATTTATTTTTTAATCCAATGTCAAATAATATTCAAAAGGAACATTATGACTTTATTTTAAAATAGTTGAAAGTTGACATTAAACTTCAAATCTCCCTTTTTATATTCAAGAAATGTCATAATTTTTATAATAAAATATCTATATCTTTATTATTAATAATTGAGATAAATGAGAAATGACCGTCCTTTAAATAGAGCGATAATCATTACACTTACCTAGATTGATGTTTGAAAGTTAACAAATATTGAGAAATTCTCCCAATAAATGTAACTCCAAAGTCACCTTGATTATAAATAATAAAATTGTACCGGTAAATCCTGACTCATGTTTACACCAGTCTCCAGATGTCTGCAACCCCGAAGTCTCCTGCTCGTAGAGTCGTTGATGAATAGCAGACCTTGTCACTCAGCAAACCCGTAGCACACATAAAGTTCCATGTAGACTCGAAGAGTGTGTCCCGTACAGAATAAAGTAATTAAGATTTGTTCAAGGTTCGGGTATTAAAGTTGATAAAGGAAAAGGTCATTAGGGAACCCGAATAGAAAGTATTTATTAAACCAAATGAATATTATTGTCCTTACCATGTAATCTTTTATTATTTATTGTTCCTTGGTATTAGATTTTACTTAAATTGGTCTCCAATCATTTCATTTGGTTAATTGAACCTAAAGAGACAAACAGAAACAAAGACACACAACAAAACTACTAAATATAATACCAGATCCTGGGATATGAAATTCTGATTCTCCTTCATTTATTATAACTGTCCATGTCAAAGCTTCTTCCTTCCACTTAAAATATTATATAAATAGAATCTACTAATAAAATTGTATTATAAAATAGAAAGATATTCCCAAACATTCAGAATTTGTATTAGTTTGTTCTCCTCCATTTATCTATCCTTGACATTAGCAAAGGGTTATTAAACTCAACTTGAAATACGTAATAAGTTCTAAAATTAACTATTAAATTAATCATTCATAAATATAAAGGCTTTAGGAACCCTTCAGTGATCCATTAGACCATAAAAGACACTTAAGAAGCCATAAGAAGGCCTACAATCCTCCATCCAGCAAACATGCTCCTTTTCTATTCACTTATTGTTTTAAGAATCCCTATCACTTCCTTCTAATTTTCCCGTAATTTTTACAACTTTTTTCCTTCACCATTTTCCTCTGACTAAGTCAAAATCATATTTTTCTGACAGACTTTCAAAATTCATTTTTTCTATTTCTTTTAAATATCTCATTTAATGTAAAGAGGTTTAACTAATAGAATTCCAAAATATAATGAGATTTTTACCAAGCAGTATTAAACTCTTTTCTATATTAATAATTAAGTAAATATAATTTATTAGAGAATACGAATTAAATTAATAATGTGTTTTCATACAATTTAGTATAAATAATAGAAAGGCTATCAAACTTCAGTTCGTTACAGTACCCACATAAATTGTATCATTCCGCATTCTTTATCCATAACTATTACATTTAACTATGCCAAATCTCACTCTCCTCCGTGAACGAAATGTGCTTAAGAAGGGTTACACGGTTTTTTCCTCGTATTTTAAAATAGATTTTTATTTTTACGTAAAGTTCTTATTAATTTCTTATAAATCAAAAAAAACTAAATTAGTAACTGATTTTGATAAGGCGCTAAATGACTTAAGAAGTAAAAATATAAACGAAATACTTTTTTGCAATGACCCTGAATTAGTAGCTAAAAAAGTAATAAATATTGTATCAGATACCCTAAAAGATAACACGAAAAGTATACATATTCCTAAAAGTAAACGACGACCGTTAAAACCCTGGATAACGCCTGGGATATTAAAATGTATTAGAAATAGGAACAAAATGCAACAAAGACTTCGACGAAATCCGCATGATGAGATTCTTCTAATTACATTTAAACGATACCGCAACTTTTGCAGCAGGCTCATTAAAAAATTAAAACGTGATTACGAACGACAACTTTTGAGGGACTCCAATGGCGATTCTAAAAGACTCTGGCATAATATAAATACAGTTATTAATTTAAATAAAAAATCAAAATCTGACACTTCAAAACTGATGAATATTAAACAAACAAAGAATGAATCAGCCGATTTTGTTAATGCTTACTTTGCTAATATTGGTAAAGAACTTGCTGATGCCATTGCTAAATCCGATGCTGCTTTTCCTTTGTCTGATTTTTCATCTCCTCCGCACTCTTCTTCCTTTGCGCTATTTGACACTGATATGGATGAAGTTTACACCATCCTGATGAGCCTTAAGACAAATAGCGCTCCTGGACGGGACAACATTCCTACAGGGTTCCTTAAACTTGCGATGTCTGAATTGGTGCCCATAATTACCCATTTAGTCAACCTATGTTTTAACAAGGGCATCTTTCCTTCAATGCTGAAATAATCACTTGTAACACCGATGCACAAGGGTGGGGATGAAGAAAACCTAAGCAACTACAGACCAATATCAGTTCTGCCATCAATATCAAAAATACTAGAAAAACTTATAAATAAAAGACTTATAGATTATTTAAATAAATTTAATATCTTATCCAATTCACAATTTGGTTTCCTCTCTGGTAGATCAACTGAAGATGCAGTGGCAGCGCTGACGTCTGTGATTGTTGAAAGCCTTGATAACAAAAACAAATGTCTAGCTGTATTCCTAGATTTAAAAAAGGCATTCGATACGGTCTCCATCCCCATCCTCGTGCATGAATTGAAACTCTTGGGAGTTAGAGGCACCCCACTTGAACTTCTAAAAAGTTATCTAAGCGATAGATCGCAGAGAGTTAAGCTTGGCCACATAGTGAGTGAAGCCACCAGTATTAACTAAGGCGTCCCGCAGGGAAGTGTGTTGGGACCGACATTGTTTTTGGTTTATATTAACGACCTCTGTAATATGGTGATCCCACAAACCAAGATATTTTCATATGCAGATGACACCGCCGCCGTGGTCTTCACTGGAGACTCTTGGAGATCCGTGAAGATTTTAGCTGAACAAGGGTTGGCCCAAATTGCATTGTGGTTAAACTCCAATCTTCTCTCGCTTAACACCTCAAAAACTAACTACATGTGCTTCTCAATCAATGATAGATATCAGCCGGACACAGAATTTAAAATCAGAACCCATTATTGTAACCGAGCTGATCCAGTCTGTACATGTACTGCCATAAATAAAGTCCAGTCCATAAAATATCTCGGTGTCATGCTGGATCAAAGACTAAATTGGCATCATCATAAGGATCTTGTTTCTGGTAGGTTGCGGAAGTTGATTTGGGTTTTCAAGGAACTAAGGCATATTGCTGATAAAAAACTACTAAATGAGATATATATGGCATTGGCACAGTCTATAACTATTTATTGTATTACATTATGGGGAAGAGCGCTCAAAACCAAATTCCTAGAGGTTGAGCGTGCTCAACGAGCGTTACTAAAAGTAATGTATTTTAAAAGAAGGAGATTTTCTACTCAAACTCTATACTCAATCGCTGACTTACTAACTGTTAGAAAGCTTTACGTACTTCACACTATTTTGAAAACCCACAAGTCTATAGGATACTCCCCTGATAAAGTAAGTGGAAGAAGGAAAGATAAGGTAGCCCCTATAGTTTGTGTGCACACTTGTTTCGCTCGATATCAATTCTTGCATTTATCCTCTCAAATTTACAATAAAATAAATAAAACTTTAAAAATATACTCAATGAATCTAAGTGAATGTAAAAAAGTTGGCCTCTGAATGGCTGAAGTGTCTTGACTACAACGAAACTGAAAATATTCTTATAATATAATACTGATAAGTTTTGGTTAATTAATTTCTTACATGCAACCTCTGACTTACACTTTTAACTCAATCACGCTCACCAGCACATACTCACACACACACACACACATACACACACTCTCACAACACACACAGGTTCTTTTCAAAATTTTCAAAATTATCTGTTAGTTTTTCTTTTTGTTTTTCGATTCAAACTATGTACAAATTAATAATAAATGTAATTTCCTACACTATTATGTTCTAGTGGTATCTAGTTACGATAACTAAGTTAAGAAAGAGTGGCTTTCTCTGACACAGGCGCTTTGTACCCAACAGAGAAGTCAACACCTATTTTTGTAAGCCAAAATTGTAAACGTAAATAAACATTTTATTATTATTATTTCCTTCATGATTTAAATTTGTATTAATCTTCAAGCTTCAACTTATCAACGGCAATAAAAAAAAATATCACAAACAATTTTCCGTCCGATATATATAGCCTATCCGAAATAACTTTTGACTGATGGCTTGAGTTGTTCGAAAGAGTATGACCAACAAAGGACGAGCCTCTTCTAATGAAAAACGACCAATCACAGCCCAAGGACGCATTGCCAATGAAAAAGAGTAATAAAAAGATTAAAACGTTACCATTCAGTTGACTTGCCTCTATGTTTTGTATATTCACTATCTGTACCCTTCAAACAAGAACGCTGCAATGAAAAACAATGCTCCTTTTCCGCGGAAATAAGTATGTAAAGGGTCGCCAAATAGTCTATTTCTTTATTATGCAACTTTTTTGCAATAATATGAAACTTGCATTTTTTAAATTAACTTAATTAAGAATTGCAATTATTGTAATTAAAGCAACCCTATTTGAAGGCAACTGAATTTTGCCAGATTAATAATGCGTCGCAGCCGTTGACCTGTAAAATTTGTCGCTTGAATAAATCAATCTTACATTACTGAAATGTGACTGGGGATAAATTTTCCATTACCTTTTTCCTGGTGAATACGTGACAACGCCAAAGTTCAATGATACTACTACAATGAGAAACACTAGACTAAAGGCTTGCTTGAACTGGACTTAAGGCTTTTCCGTTGAGGGCGCGAGTCAGTGATGGGACACAGAGCGGCGAGAGCGGACGCCTTCTGATGTGGTCGTAAATTGGCCCAACTCGTGGTATGATAAGTATTACGAAAATGGGAAAGTTTTAAAAGAGTGTTACTATTATTCGAATTTTGAATTTGGAATCGTTAACATTTTAAACTTATCTGTGAGTGTTTCGGGCACTGATTAAAAAGTTTTTAGTTGTCTACAAAAAAAGTTTTGTTCAGTGCTGTAGTTTGGAAAAGTTGTTTTGTTCGTAAGTATTTATTTTATTGAAATACCATATATTATAAATAGTGTGTGTGAATAGCCCTAGTGAATGTTAAATTTTAATTTTATTGGATAATGAATGCGAAAAGATACAATTTATATGAAAATTATTTAAAAAAATCAAACTTATTGATTCCGTTTGTTGAATTTTAAGTAATGATTGTGATACTTTCGTTGTACAAATAATTTATGGTTTAGTGACAAAGTGATGTTTTTTTTTTCAAATAAACTTAAATATTACGTGCTTTTGAACCGTCCAAAAATGTAAAAAAAGTTTTTTTTGGACGTTACATATTTCGTTGTTGAGCGTAAATAATTATCTATGCTTTTCAGTGCTTCAATTTCATTTTCATTTATTAACATAACTCGTTAGCTAATTTACCGAAAAGTTTAAATTATATTAGTAAAAAATAAAAAAATGGTTTATTTCTATGTTGACGAACAAAAGTATTTTTTAAAATCCCTGGACAATTTTATTACTTAAGCTTTGTGTCATATTTCTTTATTTGCTAAAATTGCTTTTTGTTACTTTTGAACCTACTTTAAAGTAATAAAAAATGTATGTACATAGAAAAATCTTTTAGATGTTTTACTCAAATTAAAACTCACTAATTTCATTGTCTGTAAAAAAGTAAATTGACTTGCAAATAAAATATTTATAAGAAACGCTACCTTTATACCAAATGATATCACGACCTCCGTAGCCGCTTGGCTTGCACGCCGGACTCTGGGCGGCGCTAACTGTGAGGTCCCGGTTCGATTCCCGGTCGGGTCAATGTCGGATATTGTGTCGGTTCTGGTGGTTGTGGTACCATCGTTGTTTATGATTTCCATGAAACGAGTCCTTTAGCTACTTACCTTGGGATCAGAACAATGCGTGTGATGTTGTCTTAATTAATCTTTATATTAATACGTGAAGCAAAAACTTTGTACCCCTTTTTTACGAAAGTTTTGCGGACGGAGGAGTATAAATTTCGCACACTTATAGTTTATATAGAGAAAGTTATCCGAAAATCTATATTTAAAAAAAAATATGCATAAAAATACATTAAATCAATCAAATAAACTTTACACACACTATCATGTATTTGACACACACGCATATGTATTTCAAAAATTTAAAAAATGGAAGAGCAGCAGCCGATATCTGTCAATGCCAATCCAAACTCACATTCTATCTTTTTTAATTTTTCATTGCTTAGGATACAATCCGTGCAGCCTTAATAAAATTACGGTTGAATTTCGACCACTGGGTGACCACTAGCATCATCATCATCATCATCATCTCAGCCAAAAGAAGTCCACTGCTGGACAAAGGCCTCCCCCAAGGATCTCCACAACGACCGGTTTTGTTTTTGTTTTTTTTTTGTTTTTTTTTTACTAGCATAATATAAACAAATAGAGCTCGAGCTTAAGAAGCTCCATGGCACCGTGGTTGACGTACCCAGTCTGCGAGTGCTGAGGTTAAGCAACTTTCTCAAAGACCGGTCTACAGATGGGTGACCAACTCGAGCTCCTCCGTGCTTCGGAGGCACGTAAAGCCCTTGGTCCCGGCTGCATTCAGCAGTCGTTATCAACCACCAATCCGCACTGGACCCGCGTGTTGATTTATGAATTTATGACCCGTTATCCCTATTCATTCATAGGGAAGGCTCGTACTCCAGCAGTGAGGACATAAAATGAGCTGATGATGAAATAGAGCTTGAACATAGGGTGGGCCATAACTACGTAGTGTTCAACTTAACTTTACTGTAACTAAATTTTCCTTTTATATCACGAGACACGTCAGTCCCTTATATATTAATATACATTACAAACATATACACTACATACATATTTTATATTAAAATGCGACATTATAATCTCCAAGATGGTTTCGCTGGATACTCTGTAACATACCAACACACATTACCATAAATGGTGTAACTCGTTCAGATTGAATTTTTTTCTTGAGTCGTACCACATTTATCTGACAGTTTGCTGATTCTGCTTTCCACAATATACATATTACATTATAGAGGATTTGGATTTGGGTAGACGAGTGTAAACGACAAATGTATTACGATAACAATGAGTCGACATGGATGAGGGTTGATTACGAACTTTATTCTAGACCTCTGGTCTTAGACGACTACGACCTTCTTGCTCTAGTGGTTTGTACACCGGTTTTCATGGTTTCGCCATCTCTGAGGTCCCGGGTTCGATCCCCGGTCGGGTTAATTTAGAAATTATTGTTTTTCTAAATTGTCTCGGGTCTGGGCAATTCTATGTACATGGTTTTACGGGTGTCCAGTCCATGGGCAGCGGTGATTACTTTCCAAGCTCGTTTGCCAACTTTTAACATAAAAAAATAAAATAAAAAAGTGACGTTATAATATGTATGTATTTAAGTATTTTAAGTATGTTTATCCGTTGTCTAGTAACCATTTTAACGAGTTTCGTAACGAAGCTTCTCTTGGGCTAGATAATTAGTGTAAGTGTAGGAAAGTTTATTTATTTATTTATTTTAATATACATAATATATTAATATTAGATCTAGAGTTCGCAGGTTGGATTCCAGTGGGGTTACATAATGTGTTCGGTTTGGTTTTGTGGTAGCACTTGTGAGCCTGTAACTTCTTTTCTAGACCACAGGTCTTAAATCTAGCGATCCCAGGTTCGATTTCAGCGGTGATACAGAATGTTCTCGAATTGGTTTGTGAATAACCGCCTCTGTGGTCTGTTGGTTAAGACTACCGGTCTTACTGCCGTACTCAGGAACGTCAATTAATTTTAATGACAATTAAATATCTTGCTGTCACTTTCTTATGTTTATTGCTAAAAAGAGAAGGAAAGACATTTAATTGTCATTATAATTAATTGACGTACCTGAGTACGGCAGTTAGAGACATAGGTTCCAGCTTCGATTTCAAGCAGGGGGTTTGTTTGTTTGTTTGCTTTACAAATTATATTAACCATAAAATTAATTAAATCAATTAATTAAATTCAAAAAAATTAATAAGACAACATCACATACATTGTTCTAATCTCAAGGTAAGTAGCTATAGCACTCGTTTCATGGAAATCAGAATAAACGACGATACCACAACCACCCAGACCCGACACAATATCGAAAAGTTCGTTTTCGACATTGTCCCGACCGGGAATCGAACCCGGGACCTCAGTACGGCAGTTAGACACAGAGGTTCCAGCTTCGATTTCAAGCGGGGGGTTTGTTTGTCCGCCTGTTAGCTACCACCATCTTATCTAAATATGTCGCCATAACATCAACGTTTGTAGCATTGTGTTGTTACAGCAGCTACAGCTAACATAGCTAGTGCCTAAGTAGTTGAGCATTCCAGGTGAAGTTTGTTCCCACCGCCTTATCACCACTTAATATTAGGTGAGATTAAGGCCAAGAGCTTCACATCAAATCACCAGCTCATATTCGTCCCCACTGCTGGGGCACGAGCCTTCCCTATGGATGGATAAGGAGAACGGGCCATAAACCACCACGCGGGCCCAGTGCGGGTTGGCGGTTGTTAACGACTGCTAATGCAGCCGAGCCGGGACCAACAGAGTTACGTGCCTTCCGAAGCACGGAGGAGCTCGAGATGATAAATCTTTGGTCACCCATCCGATGACCGGTTTTTGTGAAAATTGCTTAACATTAGCAATCGCAGACCCGGCGCGTTAACCACTGCTCAAGAGCCCGAGAGCTTACCCTTATGGAATAAAAAAATGGTTGTTCAAGTCCGCTTAGTAAGCTACCACCAACGTTTATGAGTATGTCACCATACAAAATATGTTTGCGACATTGCCATGTTTTAACTGTAAGAGATAAGATAGCCAGATATACCTTATGGTGGCTTTCATACTAGTGGGGTGAAAACTTAAAGCTTTAAGTTTTTAAAATACAATTTGAGCTAATAGATGAACGCTAAAGCTGTCCAGCTTTAATAAGGTGTCATTAAAGACCTCCACAGCGACTAAAGCGGCTTAAGAGAACTCGCTTCCCGCATCTAGTGGATTATCGCTATTATTTCTTTTCGTTGATACTCTTAGAGCCTTACAAATAAACAAAGTATAAAGCTTGGAATCGATATCGTGTTTTGTTCCCGTCATGTAAACTTCATTTTAAATAAGTGTAAAAGAGACAAAACACGGAATAAACCACCACGCGGGCCCAGTATGACTTGATGGTTGTTAACGACCGCTAATGAAACCGGGACCAACGGCTTAACGTGTCATCCGAAGCACGGAGGAACTCGAGATGTTACACAACTTCAGCAAACGCAGGCCGAGCGCGTTAACCACAGTGCCAGCGAACTCCACTCGGGTATAACTATTTAAAGCTGCTCTGTTTATTAGTAATAGGGTTAGTCTAAATACTATCTACCAGTATCTACTTTGTTATATAAAACGCTGAGGGCAAACAAACAAACAACGGTGGAAAAACTTACCTGCCTTAACGACCGTCATTAACCCCGCCCACTAACACTTAAGCTTGGCAATTGTCAGTGTCTTAAGTTTTTATGATTTCCTCGATTATGTTCCGATCCTGCAGAGAAAAGTCAAGGAAAACTTAAGTTACTTTATCTCTTACCGAACTATATAACATCGTGGATATGGCCACAGACCCTTACATAAAAAAGTTAAAAAGGTGGCTTGCTAATAATTCTATTACGGATAACCCTTTCACCAACGAGACTTGGACCACTTTTTTGTTCAACACTTTTAAAAAAAAAATTTTTTGTTTTACAAATTTTGGTAAAAATTAAATTATATTAACCATAAAATTATTTAAATTAATTAATTAAATAAAAAAATAATAATGAGACAACATCACATACATTGTTCTGATCCCAAGGTAAGTAGCTATAGCACTCGTTTCATGGAAATTAGAAACAACGGCAGTACCACAACCACCCAGACCCGACACAATATCGAAAAGTACGTTTTCGACATTGTCCCGACCGGGAATCGAACCCAGGACCTCAGAGTTAGCGCCGCCCAAAGTCCGGCGTGCAAGCCACTCGGCTACGGAGGTCGTCAACATCATAAACATCATAAACATTTAATATTTTTGCTGTGGACTGAACCCCGGCTTTCTGAGACCAGTGCTTGGTGGTCTAACCCTGTTGCCTCTACCCACTACTGAAACTTTTATAACCATACCAATTAAGTAAATAGACTAAACTAAAATGAACAAAACGGGAAAATTAAACATTTACATAAACCTTTTAACCTAGTGTTGATAAAAGTATTACCACTAAAAGCAACAACTTTTGTGCTTAATAATTAATGGCGTTATTTAAAAAAAACCGGACAAGTGCGTGTCGTACTCGCCCACCGAGGGTTCTGTACAAATTTATGGGTACATATTATATAGTACAGGAATCGAGTCTTGAACTTTTCCCAAAATTCAGTTTCCAAGGTATTTCTTTTTTCATTCTTCGTCATAAATCGAAAACTATAAATATCATAACAATAATTAAAAATCTATTTAAGCTTGTGCAAATGAAGCCCTTTCATATGATACGCTACATGACACGGTTAAAGTACTTCAAAATTTGGACCCCCGTTCCTTGCATAAAGACCCTGTTATTTTTGGGATTTAATTATACATCTGATTTGGCAAGTAATATCGTCTTATAAGAAGATATTACTTGGCAAATTTCATAGTTCTAGGTCAACGGCAAGTATCCTATGAATTTTGATTCCCTTAAGAGTGTCGAAATATACGTTTCTTGCGACATAAACGGCCGTATCTTTTTTTTTGTTAATCTAGAAGTTTTCACAGCTTCAAGGGACCACAGACCAGATAATTTCAACTCGATACCTCCACGCGTTCCCGAGATAAAGGGTCTTGACAGACAGACAGACGGACCGACGGACAACAAGGTGATCCTATAAGTGCTCCGTTTTTTACTTTTGAAGTACGGAATCCTAAAAACGATGAATCAACATTTTCATATTCAGGAATCCGAAACCATCTGTGAAACGAACTTTTCTGTAATGAATTAAGTTCCAAATACTTTTCTTACTAACAATGCGAGAATGAAATGAAACATTTGATGCTAACCTAATGGATCTACTTAGGTTTCTTAGTTCCCTAACATTATTGTTATTTTTGACGACCTCCGTAGCTGAGTGGTTTGCACGCCGGGCTTTGGGCGGCGCTAACTCTGAGGTCCAGAAATCGATTCCCGGTCGGGTCAGTGACGAAAACGAACTTTTTGATATTGTGTTGGGTCTGGGTGGTTGAGGTACCGTCGTTGTTTCTGATTTCCATAAAACGAGTGCTTAAGCTGTGATGTTGTGTGATATTTATTTATTAGTTGTTTTATCCCGAGACGTCACGACCCAGTAACGTAAAGGTAGAGACTAGACTAGGACGTCCGTCGGTCGTCTCAAAACTGTATTAACTTAATAGTGTGAAAAGGCCCTGCAAAAGGTTCGTAGCATAATACAGGAATGATAATGGAGATAAACTGAAGATACTTTGTACTTGTATAAAATTAAGATTATGTTTTTTTTAATGTTAAAAGGAGGCAAACGAACAGGCGGGTCACCTGGTGGAAAGTAATCACCGCCGCCCATGGGCACCTGCAAAACCAAAGTAATCGCAGATGCGTTGCCGGCCTAGGGGAAGGAGTTGGATCTTGAGGAGGGAGTAGGAATTGAAAGGGGGAGGGGTGAGTGATGGGCCTCCGGTACTTTCACTCACCGGTCGAAACACAACAGCAACGAGTGCCATTGTTGTAATGTTCAATAGAGATGAAAACTACACTATTCAATGTGATTGTTTCTCATTTATTTATTTTTTTGGAGACGGTTTGTTGATTGGCTTCGGGCATTTTCAGTGTCACCGGAATTTTTTGGGGGCGGCGAGAAACTTAAAGGCTTCCTCAAGTCGTAGTACGCACTAGTGCGCGTCCCCGTTTACTACTAGATTCTCCGAGGGGTACGGATCGGATCGGGAGTGAACAACCATGCGCGCCTCTAAAGGTTAGGACCTCGGCTCGGGTCGGGTTGAACGGTTCGTTGGGGGTATCTCTTTTTTTTACAAGCTTTTATTAAACTTCATATGTTTGTTTGTATGGATGTATGTGGCGTACAAATCTTGCAAGCCTAATTTGACCCACTTCCCGGTGTTCAATTGAGGTGAAATTTGGTACATCTATGTAACTTGGATGACAATGCATTATTATGGTACCATGGAGCTGGTCTGATGATGAAGTCGGAAGGTGGCCATAGTGTAAATTAATTTTAACTTTTTAGTTCCTGTTTTAATTATCAAGTAATAAAAGCTTGATTTTAAAAAGTTTTTTCTTCTTTTGATTTTTATATAAATAATATCATCGGGGACATGCTCGCTCAATACGACGATGTCGATTTGTTTGCTGATGGCTTAGGGCGTTTAGTGGCAGCAGCCTTTTACTTTCTCGACCACAACTATTAAATAAACTATGGAATGGGCTATTTAATTTCTAATTATTTTGTAGTAATTTTGATTTTGTTATTTTAATATGCAGTTTTTGTGACATAATTTTATTGTATATCTGTGACTCTAGTTCTTAAGATTTTACATTTTTATTTGATGTATGACATGTCGGTGTTTTGGACGCATAATCTGTAAACTAGCACGTAAATTAAAAAAAAAAAAAAAAAGTCACGTTATGTAAATCGACGAAAAAATCTTCAGTGGAGTACAGTACCATCTTTTGACTTAAGAAAAAACTAACAAATTATATGAATAAACTAACTTGTTATGTATTATAATATTAATACTTTACGGGTAAAAACTACATTATGTTAACTGTATTAATTTTATGTATTTTAATTATTTAATATGGCTTACACATAAAACATTGTATAGCAGTGCTAGTTATCTTCTTTTAATGGAGCAATCATATAATTAGACATGGTTACTTTAATAAATAAATATTCTATTCAATTTGAAATTGCCACATAGGAAAATTGTTTTTGTGTAGCAACCAGTCATTAAAGCAAATAAATGAAAACATAGCAAAAAAACATGATTAATATTTTTATAAGGCAGGCGGTTCACTCCATTATTATGGAAATGGCATTAAAATTTGGCTATAGATAATGAAATGACCACAAACGGTGACGGAAAGTAATTACAGAGGAAGTGCTTCCTATAAAGAAAACTGTCTACTTAATTATTCGTGTCGACATAATTAATGCCTTTGGGGACACTCTTGTACAGACGCCTGTACATCAAACTACCTAAAACTGTCAAGTTTCTACAATAATTTTTCAACCATATAGGGGAGACCGGGATTGGTTGGCTATAGGGGTAATTAGACTAACCACCAAACAGCAGTACGAGTGTTGCGTCATCCTATCTCAGCCGTTACACTCTTAGAGCATTAAACCAACAATGTTACACTACACACCCCGCTCAGTCGTCCGAAGCGCCGCATCGCGACCGCACGTCATTTTGGAGCAGTGACACGTTTTTTGTTTTCGTATCACGTTAGTAATATTTCCGCATCGCATATTTTTTGATCTGATGCCTACTTATTTTGTTAACCATTTACCTATTAGTCTAGAGTGTTTCATGAGTGCATAAGAATCATATTTCATATATTATTTTTCAAGTCGATAGTAGTATTTAGGTTAACCATGCCATCAAAATTAAAAATGGCGTCTGGGGCTGATAGCCCAATTTCTTTAGGGCCTGGTTGAATAGTTAGTCAACTAGTAATATAATGTAATTAAGTTAGTAATATAATGTTTTTTGAATGCAAACATTTGTACTTCTGATATTGAAGACTAATAATTGTCTGATTCCTAATTTCCTTTAAGTATACAAAGATGATTATGAGATTGACTATAAGTTTATTTATAAATTAAAATAAAACAAAAACCCGACTGCTAAAACAACCACATAAAACATCATCATTATACTTAGTCAGAGCCAGCAGATGGACGTGCCTTCTGCTAAATTAATTAAATAAAATAACAATAAATTTCGCACCTAACTGTGTCAATATTGTTTCCGCGTAGATCGGGGTCAGCGCATCGCGGTCATGCATTTGTTGACATGGTTGTGTTTTTACTGTGTTACTAATTGAATTGTTTGTGACATTGACAAGAAAATGGAAAGTCCATTTAACCGGAGCACCATGACGTCCCGGAGCCCACCACCACCACGTAGACGACTAGATCAAGAGGCCCCGAGTCCCGCAGTGACGCCGACTATTGAAGCGGTCTCGACTGCAGAGATACAGAATTGGCTGTCGAAAATTGAGCATTGCCTGAATGATATATGCATGATCTCAACCGATGGTAAGCTTAATTCAGAGCAAATACTTAAAATCAGCAGCATTAGCAGGAGCGTTATGGGAGGTGTGTCTCAGTTGGCTGTTCAGTATCAGTCACTGAAACAAAAATATATTTCAGCACAATTGACGATTAATAACATGAATGAGCAAAAGGGGATGACTATCCAACTAGCAGACCAGCTCGAAGACCTAAAAGAGTGTATTCGGTCACCTCCAAAAGCAACAAATCAGAATTCGTCTTTTGCCGACATCGTAAGGAAGAGCAATGACATTCTTGCTCGCCCCCTAAACACCAGCAGTGTCGTTGTTTACCCCCAGAACAAGGAACATACCAGTGAGGATACAAAGAAGCTCATTCAGAAAGTAATTAAGCCCGAAGAGCTCAAATTACATATCCGGGGCATGAGGAAAACTAAAGATGGAGGCATAATTATTAGCGCGCAAGGGAAAGAAGATCTTGAGAAACTGAAGCAGTCAGAGAAGCTCAAAACTTCAGGATTCAAGGTTGAAGACATCAAAAAAAGAAAGCCTAAAATTATATTGTTAGGAGTGCCCGCTACTAGCACTGATAAAGAAGTTTTTGAATGTCTCTACGAACAAAACATCTCAGACAAGTATCCTCACATACATCGGGACCAATTCCTTAGCTCTATCAAACTAAGCCACAAATCTGGCAAAAAAGACACCTCATATTGTAATTATATAATAGAATTACCACCAGAACTAAGGAAAATTCTCATAACGCAGGAGCGACTATATATTAACTGGACATCTTGCCCGGTCAGAGACTTCACACTTGTAACAAGATGTTACAAGTGTCAATTGTATGGCCATTCCGCGAAATATTGTCGTGAAACAGACTCTACCTGTGGACACTGTGGATGCGTCGGCCACTCAATCAAGGATTGCAGTAAACGTCAAGAACCGGCCACGTGTGCTTCATGTAAGCGATTTAACAAGCCCAGCCAACACAAAACAGGAGACGACCAATGCCCAGCCAGAACAACTGCTGAGAATAGATACCATAGTACAGTAGACTATGAAGGCGCCCAGAGCGCCGCATAGACATCGTTCAGCATCAAATTTAAAACATATGATTATAGTAAAATGTAAGACGTAAATGAATGTAGTAAAATAAGACAAGGCTAACTTAAAGGAAAACATATTATTGTGATAACATAGTCCTACTATTAATTATTACTTAAGTTAATTTGTGTAACAATCATGCTAGATAAGTAAAAATCCTATGTAAATGTAATCAAAACATTATAATTTATTGTTATTTAATAAAATGTTAAGTAAGCAAGCGCTAACGTTCATTCACCAAATTGATACCTAAGATACAGGTAAACTAGTTTACATAGTTTAGGTATCACTTCGATTATTTTGCACTACTAACCTTAATTTTAAAACCACAATATAAGCAGTATACTCAAAATGCACTATATTAATATTTAAACAAAGTTATTTTATAAGTTTTATGTATTTAGACTAAGTTTTATACAAAAATAAATTTATTCTTATTCTTATTCTTATTATTAAAAAAAAATTATAAACTCGTAAAAACCGGACTAACAAAAAAAAAATAACTGCAAAAAGCGAGAAAACTTTAAAAAAACAAGCTCTACGATCCCAAAATTCAATTTGAGCAATGTTGAATGCAACGTGAAATATTTCCTTGTCCGATATAGGTATCGGGACGGGACAATCATCAACCAAGCGGCCGTGGCAAGCTTAATTTAATCCGCCCTCTCTTTGGTTGGTGATTGCCCCCGCCTGCGACAACTATCAATATTCGATGTATCTATAAATACTCATATATTATCGATTTTATAACTTAAGTATAGGTATCGGGCAAGGAAATATTGCACGTTGCATTCAACATTGCTCAAATTTAATTCTGGGATCTTAAACACATACATACATACATACACACATACATACATACATACATACATACATACATACATACATACATACATACATACATACATACATACATACATACATACATACATACATACATACATACATACATACATACGTACGTACGTACGTGCGTGCATACATACATACATACATACATACATACATACATACATACATACATACATACATACATACACTCGAAAAATATAGCCCTCCTTCTGATGCAATCGGGTATAAATGATTATTACTTTCGATAAAACCAGTAGGTATTGAGTGTAGGTTATTAATTAAGTAAATTACAAAGTTAAAATAAATGCTATCAAAAGTAAGAGTTGATAGCTGTTTTGTTAAAGACTTTATTTAAAATGTTTGTATATGATTCAAATTGTTTTTCTTTAAGTAATGAGCTCAATTATATTAAAATAAATGCATTATTACTTGCCTCTTCTCATGATTTGTTGCTTATTGGTACATAAGTCTACCTACCCCGGACAATGCTCTAAGTAGTCAATCTACCCCTAGTCCCTTAACCCTATAGTTCGTGTTCTGTAAAATGCATTATATCATCAGCATTATATTAATTAAGAACTAGATATTATTTTTCTTTATTATTTTAATAGTTTACTATCAATTAATGCGGTTTTATTGTCTTAATGTATTAAAACACAAAACATTATGTAAGATTTATTAAAAACTAGTCAATCTACCCCGGTCTCCCCTACATAAAGTTCAAAGTCTATTGAGGGAATTTGACAGTTTGTAGTAGTCTGATGTGCAGGCGTGTGTACGGAACCATATAAATTGAGTTTCAAGCTTTAGAAGTCCTCCATATTGGATTTAGAGTGACGTCACTTTATTATTCGAGTTATCCTCAGCAAGCCCTTTCATTTGATACCCATATTGTAGGAATGCAATAAAAATAATTAGTCCGTGGATTTAGATTGACGTCACGCTATTAACCATGCATTGTCATCTGAACTGTATGTGTACAAAATTTCAGCTCAATCGGTTGAAGATATCTGCTTTAAAATTGAGTTGCAAGATTCCACCCGAAAAAACATACATACACTCATACATATACATAGATAGATAGGTACATACATACATACATATACATAGATACATATATACATACATACATACATACATACATACATACATACATACATACATACATACATACATACATACATTCAAAAAACTAATTATGAGATGACCAACACCTCAGTCTCCCTGTGACCACGGACCCTGCAAAGAGTTCGAAACGTCAGGATAAACATTAATTAAAAGTAATGTGTAAAATAAACGCGAGTAGATCCGTAAAAACTGTTTCATTTCAACATAACTAAAGTTATTGAGGTAATTACGATACCACACCGTCAGGCCGCACAGAATTTCAGTTAAGAAGCTAACTGGTTGGAACGAAATTCAAAACATGACTGTTTAAAAATAATGAATTCGAACATTCCAATTTCAAATGTCTCTCTCAAACATAGTAGTCCGCCATCTTGGGTGTGCTGCCATATTGGATTTAGATTGACGTCACGCTATTAACCATGCATTGTCATCTGAACTGTATGTGTACAAAATTTCAGCTCAATCGGTTGAAGATATCTGCTTTAAAATTGAGTTGCAAGATTCCACCCGAACAAACATACATACACACATACATATACATAGATAGATAGATACATACATACATACATATACATAGATACATATATACATACATACATACATACATACATACATACATACATACATACATACATACATACATACATACATACATACATACATACAAAAAACTAATTATGAGATGACCAACACCTCAGTCTCCCTGTGACCACGGACCCTGCAAAGAGTTCGAAACGTCAGGATAAACATTAATTAAAAGTAATGTGTAAAATAAACGCGAGTAGATCCGTAAAAACTGTTTCATTTCAACATAACTAAAGTTATTGAGGTAATTACGATACCACACCGTCAGGCCGCACAGAATTTCAGTTAAGAAGCTAACTGGTTGGAACGAAATTCAAAACATGACTGTTTAAAAATAATGAATTCGAACATTCCAATTTCAAATGTCTCTCTCAAACATAGATTCAGTACTCGTAATTAATTAGCCTAGTCTGCTTTACTTCTCAGTAAAAACCTTCTTCATTGTAGTCAAGTCATCGATCCAATTAATGGGTATTAGCTTTATCACCTTTTGTAATCGCAAACCCGGGCATAACTTTTAAGAGTAATCGTTAAATGTTATGCTTTAAATGACATTTAATGCATTTATGAACAAAAGCCGCTCAATTCAAAGCAATGTGAATTGTTGGCATACCTAACGAGTTTAAGCTTTAAGCGCCTTATATTGGCTATGGTTAAAGAAACAATATATGTACCTACAAATACAAATGTACTGTGCTAAACAGTAAAACAATAATTGTTTACATTTATATTTTACATTTTCGCCACTGAAATACGATGCTTGGATGATCTAAATTTGTAGAATCGAGGTCCTGGTCCTGAGGAGAGGTAACTGTCATTACTACAAGTGAACCATACACACTCGGTTGGAGTATTTTGCTAGACTACCGACTGTGGTACAGTCAACAGCAAAAGTAGATGATGTTTACTAGTTTTCAAAATTAAGTTTCGGTAGTGTAAGTCGGTATTTTCTATATAACTACAGTCAAAGTCTGCAGGTACTAGTAGACACTCGAAGGTTTTTCGATATGCGTTTAAAAAGTTTTGACTTTCATACTGATTTCATATTTTGACGACCTCCTTGGTCGAGTGGCTTGCACACTGGTTTTCATTCCCCGGTCGGATCAATTTAGAAATACTTGTTATTCTAAATTGTTTCGGGTCTGGGTGTTTCCTATGTATAATAATAAGTATGTATTTAAGTATATTAAGTATGTTTATCCGTTGTCTAGTTAACCATTTCTCGAGTTTCTTAAGGAAGTTTTTCTTGGATCTAGATAACTGGTGTGAGTGTGGGAAACATTTACTTATTTATTTAAAATTCAAATTCAATTAAAAAAAAAACAAATTTTTAAACTTGATTAATCATCACTCATCAGTTACCTTTGCGGTTGACTAAACTAATGTTTAAGCACCAATGAGCGCACAAAGTATTGTGTGATTTCGCATAGCCTAAATTCACATGGAGGAGTGCAGATATTATAAAACTTTTATATAAAGTGTAACATTACATTTTGTGAATAACTGTCATTTTTCGACCAGTGGGCGACCACTGGTCTGAATAACTCGGACCGGAGTAACTAGCGATGAAAACAAAAACATCGGCGGGTTTTACGCTGGAGGTAATTACTAATTTCTCTTACAGCAAGATTGATGCTCTCAAAGCGGTTTTTAAGAGAGACAAATGTAGGAACATTATTTGTTTGATGACCCGAATACCCATGTGGTTACACAATGGATGAGAATAAAACAATATTAACACACATTTTAGTCATGTAAATGTCGCAGCATATATTTTTCCACAACAGCCCACTGCTGGACGTAGGCCTCTCCTAATGCATACCACTGAGCCCGATGTCCGGCCTTGAGGAGCTTGAGAAGCTTGATGGCGCAGTGGTTAACGCACCCGTTTTGCGAGTGCTAAGGTTAAGCAACTTTTGCAATGGCCGGTCATCGGATGGATGACCAAAAATTTATCATCTCGAGCACCTCCGTGCTTCGGAAGGCACGTGAAGCCGATACTCCCGGCTGCATTAACAGTCGTTAATAACCACTAAACCGCACCGGGCCTGTGTGGTGGTTTATGGCCCGGTCTCCCTATCCATCCATATTGAAGCCTTTAGAGGCGTCCTCGGGTTGTTCCGCTCCCCGATCCGATCCGAACCCCTCGGAGAATCTAGTAGGGCACTACCAACAAAATACAGAATTAACATGATTACTTACATAGTAAGTTAGTAACACAACAATAAAGACGATCTATAAAACTCGTGACACGTGTGACGGTTTTTTTATAGTATAATTAAGTTTATTTATTATATTTATATTTTTATTTTATTTTTAATAAGAAGAGCAGGATTGTGCCTCACCAGACAACCCGCAGGTAGCTACTTCACGCCTTTTAAAAAAAAAATCTTGCGAAGATGGTGTCACTAGAAATGTAAAACGCTACGTATTTTTAAACATTCAACATTATTTAAAGTCCAGTAAAATAAAACAATAATAATAACACATATAGCTTCTGTAACTCACAGCAATTTTTCAATAAATGTTTTTTATTTATATTCTTATTCAATTTTATTGAATAGGTACACGAAAAATATAGGGTGGGCTGGTCATGTTAGCCGCAGGACCAATAATGTAGACGTGTTCTAGAGTGGAGACCGCGACTCAGCCAACATAGTGTAGGAAGTAGGACGCCCTCCGGCGGCGGCGCGGCGGCGCGACGATATACGCAAGGCAAGTGGCTGGCAGCGGTTGGATGAGAATAGCCGAAGATCGGGCTAATATTTTTTTTGAGAGAGATTGCTGATAGACTTAAACGGCAATTTCAGCGTCACCGAGCTTTTTTGGGGGCGGCGAGGTACTTAAGAGCGTTTACGCCGCACACTAGCGCCATTAATGAAAAAAAACCATATCTAGTAATTAGAGACAGAAAATCAAATTATGCTCAACAAACTATTTGAATGAAGTAATTTAGCATTTTTACGGCACCTAATGAACACCTCACATGATAAGGTTTAGTTAAATAAGACGTTACGGCCACTTTTAACTATAACGCCATATTTAACTAAACCATAACATGTGAGGTGTTCATTAGGTGCCGTAAAAATGCTAAATTACTTCATTCAAATAGTTTGTTGAGCATAATTTGATTTTCTATCTCTAATTACTAGATATGTTTTTTTTTTCATTGGCGGCGCTAGTGTGCGGCGTAAACGCTCTTAAAGGGTACCTCGAGCCGTATGAAACGAATCACCTTCGGAGGTTTTCTAGAGGGAACACACTTAAAAGTGGGGACCAGCCCACCCTATATTTTTCGTGTACAGTCGGCGGCAGATCAACCTACCCAAATCTGTCACATTTCTCCAATGAATATTGATCCTTATAACCAAACAATAAAGTTCAAAATTGATTGTAGAAATTTGACAGTTTTGGGTAGGTTGATCTGCCGCCGTGTGTACCTATTCAATAAAATTGAATAAGAATATGAATAAAAGACATTTATTGAAAAATTGCTGTGAGTTGCAGAAGTAATATGTGTTATTATTATTGTTTTATTTTACTGGACTTTAAATAATGTTGAATGTTTCAAAATACGTAGCGTTTTACATTTCTAGTGACACCATCTTCGCAAGTTTTTTTTTAAAAGAGGCGTGAAGTAGCTACCTGCGGGTTGTCTGATGAGGCACAATCCTGCTCTTCTTATTAAAAATAAAATAGAAATAGAAATATAATAAATAACCTTAATTATACTATAAAAAAAACCGTCACACGTGTCACGAGTTTTATAGATCGTCTTTATTGTTGTGTTACTAACTTACTATGTAAGTAAACATGCTAATTCTGTATTTTGTTGGTTGTGGCCTTTAATTATAAAACAAACATCTTTTCCTATTGCCCCGTTCAACCCTTACCCACACCAAGTAAAGATGGATTAATAATTAAGTCTGATATCGGCTATTCGTTGCTCTAACGTTGGACGTCTTGCGAACCTATTTTTAGCTAATTGACTTGCTTTGTTGTTTTCTTACAAATAAGAAAGTAAGCGTAAAAGAGAAAGACAAAATACAATTAAGTAGGAAAGTTTTAATGGCATAATTGAAATAATGACACGGAATAATTTTAAAAAGCTTTAGTGAACGATACAGAAACTTTATACCTAATATACCTACTGTACTGGGCCCGCTCTTATCTGGGCCCGCGGGCCCACTGGCCGGACCGAGTTATTTTAATATATTTATTCCGGCAACTGGGCACACCATCATATAAGATCTATTGTTTAGATCGACTTCTAGTACAGTCGAAAAAAAACGCATTCGAAATAAAAAAAAGTTTTTTAAGAAAATCATTTATATTTACATGGATCATGCCCTTAATAAAATTTAACATAAATTCAACAAATGTTAACGTTATGTTAACGCCTTGACGGCCGAGTGGCAGGGTGCTCGGTCCGATACCCGAAGGTCCCGGGTTCAATTCCCAGGTCGGGCAAAATGTATTTATTTCGGATTTTTCGATGCATAGCCCGGGTTTGTGATCACCAACCCACATTTGGCAAGCGTGGTGATTAGCCATCAATTGTAGCGATGGCTTGATTTCAATGATGGAGGCCTTTGCCCAGCAGTGGGACAGTTATAGGCTGTTTACTACTTACAACAAATGTTAGATCAATAGTCATAAACTTGTACAAATCACATCACAACTATAATCTATAAAAGGACGGATCTTCCATTTAAAAGATAAAATATAATTAGGTATACCGGATATAAATGAGTATTTCACCTGGCGTATTGAAAAAATAATAGAGGAATTATGTCAGTTAAACCAGGGTAAAGACATAAGCTTTAAAATGAGAAAGTAAAAACTTTTTAAAAATCACAGTCTTTTGATACTTAATACTAAAATATAACAACTAAATGGTTTTCTTTAAAAAAAACTATTTTTATTTCTAATGCGTTTTCTTCCAACTGTACTACAATCCGATCTACAAAATAAATCTTACATGTATATCGAGGGTGGGCCCAGTTGCCGAAATAAAAATATTAATATAATTCGATCCGGCGAGTAAGCCCGCGGGCCCAGATAAGAGCGGGCCCGTCGCCGGAATACTCCTGTTTCGTTACTGAAACTTTAGGTTCAGGAAGATTGAAACTTCTATTTTAGGCCTACATGTTTTTTTGTTGTGTGTTGTTTCATCAGCTCATTTTATGTCCCCACTGCTGGGGCATTCCCTATGGATGTATAGGGGGAACGGGCCATAAACCACCACGCGAGCCCAGTGCAGATTCACGAAGGAGCTCGAAATGATACATTTTTGGTCACCCATCCGATGACCGACCTATGCGTAAGTTGCTTAACCTTAGCAATCACAGACCGGGCGCGTTGACCACTGCGCCATCTAGTTCCTCGTGGTTTGGTAACAACGAAAACCACGTATTTCTTCATCATCATCATCATCATTAGCCCATATTAGTCCACTGCTGGACACATGCCTTTCACACCACTGAGCACGATCCGCGGCTACTCTCATCCAGCTCTTGCCAGCCACCTTACGAAGATCGTCGCTTCACCTAGTCTGAGGGCGTCCTATACTGGTTTAGATTTTATTATTACGTATTCGTCATAGTACCAACATGACTAACGAAAACCTACCACCTTGATGTCAGAACAGTACAAAAAAAAAAGAATATACCAATTTCAATGTTCTAAAGCCTACATTCAAAATATTTTTTTTTATAGAGTAAGGTACACGTTTTAAAATGAAATTCCGTTGTGCGCCGCGCCGTTGAGTGATGCTTTGTAAATGTCCCGTCAGTAAACTACTTTGAGCATATCATGCTGGCATTGTACGTGTATGTAACAGAGCGAATTTAATTTTGCGTTATGAAATTGAAGCCTTTCATGTCTTCTATTACATTGAAATCAATTTCGTAGTAAACGTCAGTTAGCTGCTGGAATTTAATAATTTGATTTTTATTAGTTTTATTCATGTTGCTGAAAGGTATGATGTTAAAATTCAATTACAAATATTATGATGAACGGTAAACCTTTTTTATCATGTAAGATAAAAGCCAAGCCAATAAATAATCTTATTTATTGGCTTATACAACGTGTAACAGAAATGTGTGGTCAAAATAATTAGATCTAAAGTGTAATGATCTAAATCTTGTATGTGTTGTTACGGAGACATATTTATTAATTTTAATTTGTCATGCAATTGTAAATTAAATATTTATATTATTGTAGTCATGTGCGTCAGGCGCCCATAAGCAAGCAGAAGTGATCATAAAATAAGTACACAGAGGTTACTAAGCCACTAGGGCTCTAACTTTGATGTGACGTCACAATATAAATATATGTATATATATTTTTTTCCTTTAGTTGATGGCTTCGTGCGATTAGCAAATTTAGTCAGTGTCAAAGTATATTTTCCTAAAAGTAATACTTATATAAATAATATTTTCTTCTTGTATAGATTTTGATGAATGATAATAGAAATGAGAAGTGAGAAATGATATACCCTCCAGCCCCTCGAGTATCTCAGTAAGGATGTGGGGCTTTGCTAAGTTCTCGGGCGGACTTCTTGAGAGAATTTGAAAAGTGAATTTGCACTGTTTTGTTTCACTCATGCGCACTTACGAACACTTAACGGTTAATAATCCACCAATAATTCACATTAACATTCGACATAACACAAATTTTAGAAAACAAAACAAAACCGCAGACATGACTCTTCACTTTCCCGCCAAGAAGTCCAAATATTTAATTAAAAATTGCATAAAAAATTAAAGTTAATATTTATGTATCAGTAACTTTGCATAGAAGATCTATATCGGATACTCTTTGGATCTTTTCATTTTGACCACACCTTTCTGTAACACGTTGTATATCTGTACAATAAGTATTTTATTATTTTGAATTTAGCATTCACAATGCTGTCTAAAGTTACAAGATAACATTTTACTAGAAAAAATCAACCAGGCTTAGCAAGCTCGAATGGGAATCGAACCCACGATCTTTGGATAACCGGTCCAATGCTCTCACCGCTGAGCTACCGAGGCCCAATTTATCTTGTAAAATTTTATCTTGTAAACATATAATAACATACAATAAGTTTTGAAACAACAATAAAACATTATGCACCACCAAAGTTAATCTCAATTTCATTACGTTCAGAAAGAAAATGGTAAAATAATCGCCCACTTATACTTTTTCCTTCTAAAGATTAAGAAAAAAAAATGAAGCCTTTAACAGTTTTCAGAAGCGGTTTATTTAAGTCGTTTCACGTGTTGTGTTACTTTATTTTGAATTCACTCTGCGTCATAGCAGCAGGCCCCGCTTGTTGCGTATACTGAGCTGTGTACAGTGTTGGCATCACATAACAGGGCGCAATGTTAATTGTTATTATTTTTTATTTTTTTTGTTACATGTTGTATGTTTAATTGTGTGTTTTGTTATGTGATTCCAATAAATGGCTTTTCTTCTTTCTTCTTCTTCTTCTCACGTGTCAAATTTAACTATTAGTTGGTTAACTATAGTTATGACGTTGACAAAATGGTTGAAATGGAAATGGGTTGTTTGAACATTTTTTTAACTATCGTTAAGTTTGACAGTTAGGTAATAGTTATTTAAGTTGCAAGAGTAGAAATAAGGGTAAAAGAAATAAATATGTTGGGAATGTATGTATACCTTTGGTAACACAGTTCACAAACCTCAAAACGCTAATATATAGAAAGTGACGTCCGTCATACTATTAGGTAGCTACAATAAATTGGCGGTATGTTTTTTTATATTAAATAGCCCCCTTACAAATAAACAAAGAATATGGTTCGAATAGTTATTCCGTGTTTTGTCTCTTTTACTCTAATTTGAAATGACGTTTACATGACAGGAACAAAACACGGAATAACTATTCGGACCTTATTCTTTGTTTATTTGTAAGGGGTAACTGTTTAAATGACCTAAACAGTTATTTAATACAAAAAACAATATAATCTGTGGGTACAATTTATTGCTTCAATAACGCTGGGAGATTTAGCAATATCAAAAGTTTTGTTACTGTATTTCTAATGTTTTCCGGACATTGTGGCATAAGGCGATAGCTAAAAATGTATGAATCAAAAACCCAGAATCGACAGGAATGAAATGTATGTCAATATACTAACAATGATACATTTTATCATTACCCAAAGGGCAACCCCGAAATCGGTGTAGTATAAGAGCTATGGGCCAACAAAAATAAGTACGAAAATCGGAGACTTCCTTATATTGTGGCTTAATATGATGTTGTATTTATTTTGTTGTAACAAATTTTTACTTTTTATTTTCAAGTGCTAATTGCTGCACTGAAGCTAAATTAAATGTTTATAAAATTTTATAAAATACAGTGAAAAAAAAGTCGGCTGCACTGACTTTTTTTTCCCGGATTGCGGAAAACCCAGGTTCGATTCCTGGTTGGGTCGGGTGGGCGTTGTTGTAACAAGTTAAAAGTAACATGTGTTACTGATAATTGTAGTATTGTTGGTTATTCTGCTGCTACGGATGGATAAAAGAAAAACAATAAGGCCATGGAGGACTTAGACCCAGATATCCTGGCTATAAATGAGACTTGGTTGACAGCTGAGGGGGATGATAAGGCACCAAAGATATCGGGCTTTCGGCTAAGACATAACCCCAGACCTGAGCATATGCGAAGGGGCCGTGGTGGTGGGGTAGGTTATTTCATTCGCAAGGGAATTAACGCTCGTACATGTCAACATCCTATAAACCCTGAGGTCGAGCAAATGTGGCTGAGTTTGCGCATTAATAACCAGCGGGTTATCATTGGAACTGCCTACAGACCACATTGGTTGGATGTGGGGGTCTTTTTAGAAGCGATTACGGACTCTATTGCCTCCTTTTCAACATAAATCTACTTGATGCCAGTAGCAGTAGGTCTAAACAATTTATGCAATTCCTACATTGCGTCAACTTGAAACAGGTGGTAACTGAGCCTACACATTTTACAGAGAACAGTCAGAGTCTGATTGATGTGATCTGCACCGATACCCGGATTCTTAATGTCCTTGTTAAGCACACACCTGAACTTGGAGGCCATGCAATGCTTACAGCTGAATTAAAAATTAAAAAAGACAAAATATGTCCCCAATGGGTAACATACAGGCCATTAAAAAACATTCTTGTAGACCAGTTCAATCATGACCTTGATGCTATTAATTGGGATTATTTTTATAAAATAAGTGACATCAACATTCTTGTAGAGACTTTTACCACTTGTCTGATCACACTATTTAACTTGCATGCTCCAATTAAAACTCAAAAATTTAAACATCCACCACATCCATGGATCATTGATTCCGTTAAGTCGATGATACAAATCAGAGATGATTATCACAAAAAATTCAAGTTACAACAAGTCGGAGTATTTTAAAGCTTGCTATAAGGATATGAAACACCTTGTTGTGGAAGCTATTGAAAGGGAGAAGATGTGCTATTTTGACAAACACATTAATAAGAACAACAATAATTCCAAAAAATTATGGCAGAATTTAAAAAAGAATGTAATTGGTGATAGTAAAAGAGGTGCAGAGCTTCCACCTTCTTTCAATGACCCAGATCTGATAAATGCGCATTTTCTAAACATTCCAAAGGGAAACTGTGTGTCAATGTCTCAGCTAACATATTATGAGTACCATAGACATAGCTCTTCAACATTTTCTTTACACCAGGTGTCAGAAGACAAAGTACTTAAAACCATCAAAGGGTTTCAATCTAATGCTCAAGGCAGCGATGGTTTGTCCCTTGAAATGATTATGTTGACATTGCCACA
The DNA here is from genome assembly GCA_947562085.1 of Eudonia lacustrata. NCBI lineage: Eukaryota > Metazoa > Arthropoda > Insecta > Lepidoptera > Crambidae > Eudonia > Eudonia lacustrata. The sequence goes on along the minus strand of OX387315.1, from coordinate 5,248,431 downwards.
AACGTTGAAGGCTATCACCGCAATGCTCAATCGATCAATAGCAGAATGCACTTTTCCTGACAGCTGGAAGGTCGCTTTAGTTAGGCCTTTGCCTAAGAAGACTAACCCGGCCACTATAAGCGACCTCCGTCCAATTAGCCTACTCTCTTGTGTCTCAAAAGTGTTAGAGAGAATTGTGTGTGAGCAGCTGACCAACTACCTTGAGGCAAACAGTATGCTCCCTCAACAACAATCAGGATTCCGCAAGGGCCACAGTACGGCAACTGCCCTCGCAGATGTTGTGGATCAGTTATTAGCTGCTCAAGACCAGGGGAACCTAAATATTTTATTGCTGCTTGACTTCTCGCGGGCATTTGACTCTATAAATGTGGACCTCTTATTGTCAAAACTAGCTTATTATGGAGTCGATACAAATGCAATAAAATGGTTTCATACCTGGAAAATAGGCAACAGTATGTTGAGTTGGACAAAGCAGATGGCTCAAGACTGTGTTCAGCCAAACTTCCTGTAACTCGTGGGGTGCCTCAGGGGTCCATTTTAGGGCCAATCCTCTACATCCTGTACAACGCTGATATCACGAAAGTCATCCGTCACTGCCAATATCACTTATATGCAAGATGATCTGCAATTGCATCTTCCCCTTAAATACGCAGATCATGCTGTTGCTGTAACAAAGGTAAATGAGGACTTGACACGAATTTCTACTTGGTGCAGGTCAAACTGCCTAGTCCTCAATCCAAAAAAGTCTAAGTTAATGTTAATTGGCACAAGAAAGAATATTGGTCGCTTTAGCAATACTTCTCTGAATGTTTGCTTAAATGGAGAGAAAATAGAAAGAGAAGACAGTGTTAGGAATCTGGGTTTGACATTGGATGAACACCTAACCTTTGAGACTCATGTCGCCGAGTGCTCACGCAATTGTTTTTATAGACTAAAGCTTATATACAGGATTAGGCCTTATCTGAGCGAGGAACTGAGGGTCACATTGTGCGAAGCACTGATATTGTCACGGTTGAACTATTGCGACACAGTTTACGGGCCGTGTCTGATGTCTAAGACGAGTAAGCATATCCAGCGTGTGCAGAATGCTTGTGCGCGTTTCTGTTTTCATGTACTACCTCGATCACATGTAACTCCTTTTCTGAATACGGCAAACATGATGAAAATGGAAGCGCGTAGAAGACTTCACCTTGTCGCTCTTCTTTTTGGCGTACTAAAGGTCAAAAGGCCGTGTTATCTGTATGATAAGCTGGCATGGGCTAGTGACAACAGTAAATACCCCAGAAGAATGACCGCTAACATCTTTGTGACTGCGCAGCATAGGACGGTGGCTTTCTGTGGTTCTTTTAGATTCGCTGCTTCGAGGTGCTGGAACGATCTCCCGCCGCCGGTACGTGACCTAAAAACAGTAAATACTTTTAAAAAACACCTCAAGAAATACATTATTGACATGCAGAAAACAGCAATCTAGACTTACTTTCGGTTTTGTCACGATAGGCATTACATGTCGGGAATAGCGTTCCGGCACCCTTGGAACGAACATTATTCGTTTTGCTCTGTCCTGTTGCTACCGTTAGTTCTATGTTCCAATAAGTCACAAACTTGTTAACTGTTTTATGTAGTCTGTGCTGTCCATGTGCTGCCACGTGCTGTGATGACGTGGAATATTGTGTGTAGGTTAGAGGTGACATTTTTTATATTATTACCTACGTAATTACTGTAAGCAATCGCTGCCATCTTGCCAACCAAATTGAGTGTTAGATGCCGCCGTCAAGTCCCTATTTTTTTTTTTATTTTTTTTTATTTTCTTTTTTGGACTGAAAAGGCAAACAGCCAAGATAGTGCGGCGTAAGTTATTTTTATAAGTTATTTCTTTTTTTTTTTTTTTTTATTATTCATTTATACTTGTTAGTTTTCTGTTTTGTTTTTTTGTTGTGACGTCACCGATTAGGCCCCTCCAGAATACCAGCGCTGCAGCGGCCTCATGTCGTTGTAGCATGTGCTGAGGTTGGGCCTAGTTGGCCACACTTTGTCTCCTCTGTTTTATTGTGAAAGTACTTTGTTTTTCAATATGTATATATATTTTTTGTTTTATTTTTTTGTAAATGTAATTAGTTTTTATTGTGCGCCAATAAAATGTATTTCTTCTTCTTTCTTCTTCTAGTTTTGTTATAATACTTGGACGTCCAAAGTAACCACAGTGCCATAAAACAATTGAATTTCTATTGTGTCTGGTTTAAGAACAACTGAGTGGTTAATATGTATTTTATTTTATTTTATAATATCAGTAATCTGTCAGTTATTTTCTGGATCTATACATACTTCATCTAAAATTGCGCTGGCTAAAACAGATCACCTTTATGTCACCCAGGAATGATAATATATTATGCTTATAGTAAACAACCTATAACTGTCTGTTGAACCCAGGTCCCGGGTTCAATTCCCAGGTCGGGCAAAATGTATTTCGGATTTTTTTTTCGATGCATAGCCCGGATTTGTGATCACCAACCCGCATTTGGCAAACGTGGTGATTAAGCCATTACCCATCAATTATAGCGATGACTTGATTTCAATGATGGAGGCCTTTGCCCAGCAGTGGGACAGTTATAGGTTGTTTACTATGCTTATAGTAAACAACCTATAACTGTCCCACTGCTGGGCAAAGGCCTCCATCATTATAGTGGGACATATATATATAGTGGGACAGTTATAGGTTGTTTACTATGCTTATAGTAAACAACCTATAACTGTCCCACTGCTGGGCAAAGGCCTCCATCATTGAAATCAAGTCATCGCTATAATTGATGGGTAATGGCTTAATCACCACGTTTGCCAAATGCGGGTTGGTGATCACAAATCCGGGCTATGCATCGAAAAATCCGAAATACATTTTGCCCGACCTGGGAATTGAACCCGGGACCTTCAAGTATCGGGCCGAGCACTCTGCCACTCGGCTACCGAGGCGTTAATGTACCGAAGGCCCATCACTCAAGATCAAGATCCAACTCCTTCCTCTAGGCCGGCAATGCATCTGCGATTACTTTGGTTTTGCTTGGCCTGCTTGTTAAACTAACCTATCCGGCCCCACCCGATTCTGAAAATGCCACTACACTAAACATGCACTCTCGCATAGGCCCAAGACACTGTACTCGTGGAACAAAAAAACATAGACCCAGTTAACACGCGCTCTATACAGACATGTATAGAGCCCTACCCTCACGACCTTTAAGAGACGCCCTGGGGTTGTTCCGCTCCCGTTCCCATCCGAACCCTTCGGACCGTCTAGAAGGGAAAAGGAATACGCTAGCATGATGCCTTTCCTTCCAGAAACCCTATGACAGTGTTTCGATCACAAGGGTTGAGGAACCCTTTCAGTTCCACGCCACCTCCATAAAGTAGTGACGCTGAAACTCTCTAAAAAAAACCTATTCAGTAAATCGGTACCGCGAAAATTGCTTAACTTTCAAGATCGCAACCCGAAACGCAATCCGCTGCACTATCCAGCTTTTCTTGATTAATTTTCGAATAGAGCATAAAAACTATTTAAAAGTAGGTCACCCCTCAAGGAATGGTATTTCGGTATTCGGCTTTGAATACCAAAAAAAAAATTGGTATCGATACTTCTGCAAACGAAGATACTAGTAAAAAAAAATTACCGGTATGCTAGGTATCGTTACCTGGGTGGCATTTTTACTGGTAAATTAACTAACCGCTCTACGTGGATTGGCTTAAGCGCAATATTTAACAAAAAAAGTAGCTATAATTTTCTAGATAACATTACCTGCATTAACGGTACCAAATTACCTTTATAGAAATAACGTTACATAACGGTACTTATAGTGGGAATTTGGTAACGGTATTAAGCCCTGCACTGAGGTACTCCTCAACTCCCCCACAAATAAAACTTTGTTAACCCTAGAAAGATAACGTTATTTTTTACTACTGAAAAGATATAGATGCGCCTTAGAGGCGCTCAAATGTTCAATATCAATTTTTTATACAAATTAAAATAATTATTTTACTTTTTTATAATTTTGTGAAATGCTACATTATTAATAAGTAAATAAAACACAAACTTAAGTTATTATTTTTTAATTATAATAAAAAAATTGGCATTTTAAAGATCTCTTACGAAAATCAACAAAAATAAAATGTCTTCTGTAGAGGTACATTTTTTTACAAATATGTACAACATTTATAGTTTTTTCTCTTACTAACTAGTGATTTATGAAATATTCAGTCTCAAAAACAAAAAAATACTTTCAAAAAAACAAATTTATGTACAGTAGTTGCGACAAAGTGGCGCCTTTCGAGCGCAATGTGTTGCCATAATATTGAAACTATGGTGCTTACCGAACAGGAGCGGTCGCCTCTCGGGAGTTTTGATCGACGACTGAGTTGGCGCCGAAACACAAACTTGTACGCGCGTAAAAAAAAAAGACAGCAATTTATTTGTTTTGCGGGCGCGCCTCTGAAGCGCACATTATCTTTCTAGGGTTAAAATTGTACCGGACTCGCGCCAGCATTTAATCAAATTAAAAATGTAAGACATGCTGCATATACAATTTTTTACAAGAGAAAATGAAGAGCTTTTACAAAATTACACCCTGAGTAACATACATAATAAATAAAACAACATTTCTAATCTAATAATAATGAACAAGATGAAAGAAATACACAGAGATGTTTTTACTGCTTAATACTCAAGAAACGTTTTAATTATGCAGATGAGTTACAGGTCGACATGTTGTATCAAATGATCGCTTTATAAGAGCTTTAAAACCTATGTATAATATTTAATAGAAATTTGTATTTTTATGTTTCTTTAAAAACAGACATAAATCATCATCATCATCACCAGCTCATTTTATGTCCCCACTGCTGGGGCACGAGCCTACCCTTTGGATGGATAGGGAGAACGGGCCATAAACCACCATGCGGGCCCATTGCGGACTGGTGGTTGTTAACGACTGCTAATGCAGCCGGGACCAACGGCTTAACGTGCCTTCCGAAGCACGAAGGAGCTCGAGATGAAACATTTCTGGTCACCCATACCGATGACCGGCCTTTGCGAAAGTTGCTCAACTTCAGCAATCGCAGACCGAGCGCGTTAACCACTGCGCCATCGAGCTCCTCCATAAATACATAATATAGTAGATTGTACAACAAGAGCATAAAACGAGCCATTTTACCCGAACCGTGCACATAGCCACCCGAGCCGGTACGGCGAGGGTGGATAGTCACGTCGAGGGTAAAATGGGTTTTATCCTCGAGTTTTACACTCTGCTTTTCACTTCAATTGCAAGAAAATAAAACAAACCGCAACACAACAAAAGCTAGTTTCTAGTTTTGTTTGACGAATAATTAGCTTCAGAATTTTTAAATTTTTTTTAAATTTTCAACTATGTGACGTTTGACTATGGTCAGTATAAAACCCAATTTTACCCTCGACGTGACTATCCACCCTCGCCGTACCGGCTCGGGTGGCTATATGCACGACTCGGGTAAAATGGCTCATTTTATGCTCTTACTATTTTTACTAATATAAAATGTATTGTTATGTATTATTGTGAAGGTACCTGTAATAATAATAAAAGAATAATGGTTAAGACTGTTCCCCTATTAGTTTGTATAAATCACACCCATTTACACATTGAACCACTTTGTTAAGTAGCCCGCCCGCGTCTTTTTTACTCTAATTTGAAATGACGTTTACATGACAGGAACAAAACACAGAATAACTATTCGGACCTTATTCCTTGTTTACTTGTGTAGCACTAGGTGCTATAACAACCATAATATGGAGGCTGGAGTTAGTCCTGGAGAGGAATGCCGTCAGAAACATCCGCTCTAATCTATAATGAATATTCGGGTCGCAGTAACCTTTTTCGCAAGTTCTTTTTATTAGCCATGATTGGAGCACAGCTGTTTCTTCACTCTCATCAGAAACAGACAAGACTAAACAACTCCATCGAAGTTCTGTACCGCAACTGACAATTTCATTTGCTAACCTACGAGAATCTTTAAAAAAGTAAACCTTTATACTATTCCACTGTTGAGAAAACGCCTCCATCATTGAAATCAAGTCATCGCTACAAATGAATATTGGCTTATCACCACATTTGCCAAATGCGCGTTAATGATCAAAGTCCCGGTAACGCTGAAAATGGCGTGAGACAATCAATATAGCAATGCTACTTCAATACGTCTCCGCCGGCTGAGACGAACTGAGTCAGCATTTCCAAAAGATGTTTACGCGCAAATCCTGCTCCAATACGTCTCAGACGGTGACGTACTGCAGTAGGATTTCTAAGGTAATACGCATTTAGATGTACTGGGAACCCTCATCCTATTCGTCAAGCTCGCGTGACGTTTTGGAGTAGGATTTCTAGTACTTGAATCACAAAATAGTCTTAGAAAAGCTAACGCGATACGTCTCTCTATAAATTAAATAATAATGACATGTATTTAATCGCCTAACTAATAACTCCCTCTTGTCAAACAAAATAAATCAAAAATAGCTCTATTTAATCAAATTCAAACATCTATAAAAGTTACATCTAGAAAAGATTGAAGTTATGAATCTATAAAAGTTACATTGACTGACTGGCCCTCGCTACGCTGCGCTTCGCTCGGGAAAAAAAAACTTAACCTAACCAACATTATCGTACTTTATTTACTTTATTTGTCATGCTACTTACCTACTCTATCTTTCAACTAGAAACCTATATTAGTTCATAGCCTTCCTTTAGTATCAGTTGCACGTTGACAAACAAAATTAGGATAACCCTTACTTTGCGGCGGGTTTATATCTCGTAATCCTACTGCAGTACGTCACCGTCTGAGACGAATTGGAGCAGGATTTGCGCGTGTTTTCTTTTGGAAATGCGAACTCAGTTCGTCTCAGCCGGCGCCGGCGGCGGGGACGTATTAAAGTAGCATTGCTATAGTATAAGTAGGCGGCCCGCCCGCGACTTAGTTAGTAGAGACCATTTTGCTATTATTATTTCTTATGTAACTTACTTATAACCACAAGAAAATAAGGCAACCATTGTTAACCGCCTATGTGGTATAGGAATCTGATTGGAATTGTTTGTCTGCCTGGCTAGCTACCATCCATCTTTTATAAGTATGTTGCCATAACATCAATGTTTGTAGCATTGTTGTGTTCCGGCAGCTACAGATAAGATAGCCAGTGCCTTAGTAGTTTAGGATCCCAGGTAAAGTGCTCCACCTTTGCCCTTATCATCAGGTGAGATGGTAATCAAATACTTAAATATTATAAAAGAATAAAACAAAAACTTGTGAAACTGTCGACCTTTTACAGCGGGAGTAAGAAGGCTAATTGAACGAGCAAGCGATCCATATCTCACTGCGTGCTATTTATCGTTGTCACAAACAAACGAGTCTTAAATGTATTATGTAAACGGCCCTATTTACATATTACACAACTTTTGGTTCGTTGATATTAATGATATTTATAATCTTTGAAAGCATTACCGTAGTAATCAATTATCACTTTCTTCCATGCCCGTAATCGTACTGTAATTTTTACCGTACGCCTAAACGGGAGTTTTACGACGCGGAATGCTATTTCTCTGTTTATTGCGTCCTTAATGTTCATCATCATAATCATCAGCTCATTTTATGTCCCCACTGCTGGAGCACGAGCCTTCCCTATGGATGGATAGGGAGAACGGGCTATAAACCACGCGGGCCCAGTGCCGATTGGTGGTTGTTAATGACTGCTAATGCAGCCGGGACCAACGGTTTTACGTACCTTCTGAAGCACGGAGGAGCTCGAGATGATACATTTTGGTCACCCATCCGATGACCGGCCTTTGCGAAAGTTGCTTAACCACAGCACTCGCAGACCAGGCGCGTTAACCACTGCGCCATCGAGCGCCTTAATGTTATCGATGCCTAAAACTTCCGCGGTATCACGCGCAATGAACTAATAGAAACTCGCTGACCACGCCGCAAGACGCCGAGGCCAAGTGTTGTTTTCTTTTTTAATTAATGGCATGGCGCATTTTGCATATTTAGCAGTGGACCTTGGAGAGAGGCAAAAGTAATTTTCCTACCGAAGCCGGGTAAGGAGGATTACACACATGCCAAATCTTTCAGGCCAATTAGTCTAACATCATTCCTGCTAAAAACTCTGGAAAGATTAGTAGACCGACACCTTAGGGATGGAACACTGAAAAGTAAACCGTTTCACCCTCAACAACATGCCTATAGGAAAGGCAGATCAACAGAGTCGGCACTACATATGGTAGTGCACAAAATAGAATCGGCTATCACAAATAAAGCGTCAACACTGGCTGCTTTTATAGACATAGAAGGAGCTTTTGACAAAACCATGCACAACAGCATTAACCACGCCCTACGAAAACGGAACGTAGAACCAGCCTTGAGAGAGTGGATCACTGCGCTGGTTAGCAAAAGGGCGGTTCAGATAGTGGTGAACACTACTACGAGGGCTAAAGTAGTTAGAGGGTGCCCTCAAGGAGGGGTGTTATCACCACTTCTATGGAACATAGTAGTAGACAGCCTCATTAAAAAACTCAATGATAGAGGATACACTACTATTGGTTATGCGGATGACTTAGCAATACTGATAAATGGGAGCGCTGAAAATGTGTTATGCAAAGTGATGCGCTCAGCCCTTCAGATTGTGGAAGACTGGTGTGACGAACACAAATTGTCAGTAAACCCGAAAAAAACAGAACTTATCCTTTTCACCAACAAAAGGAAGTTACCAGAACTCCAACCACCAAAACTCTTTAACACCAACCTCTCCCTATCAACTCAAGTAAAATATCTGGGAGTCATCCTGGATAATAAACTGAATTGGGCGAGGCACATTGATGCAAAAATAAAGAAGGCCTGTATAGCGTTTGGGCAGTGTAGAAGACTTGTTGGGAAAAAATGGGGTCTAAATCCAAAAATCACACTTTGGTTATACACATCAGTTATCAGACCTTCCTTAACCTACGGATCAGTTGTCTGGTGGCCCAGAACCCAACTGGTCACGGTAAAAGCAAAACTCCAGAGTCTGCAACGCCTAGCAAGCGTAGCAGCCACGGGGTGCATGAGAACAACTTCATCAGCCGCTCTGGAGTATATATTGAACTTAAGACCTCTAGATCTGGACATTCAAGAGGAAGCCAAGGGCGCAGCCTTAAGACTAAGATCTAACGGGTTATGGAAACAAAGCATAACTACACACTCAAAGATTCTGCAGGCAAGCCTGAAAGAAATACCGTTTCTTGAAGCGCCCATGGACAGAATACCATGTCACCACGTCTTCGATAGAAGATACAATATCCAACTTACTGCGGAACCAGTTGATAGCTCTGGCATCAATGAAGTTAGGATATACACAGACGGATCCAAAACCGCACACGGCACTGGAGCGTGTCTTCTCGAATGACTTAAATATAAAAATTTCAACAACTTTAGACAAGTTAAATACAATCTTTCAAGCAGAATGTATTGGTATCACCAAGGCGGCACAGGCGGTTGCAGCCAGAGCTGTCAGAGACCTAAATATAAAAATTGTCTCAGATAGTGCATCCGTACTTCAAGCTTTAAAAAACAACACCATAACCTCTGTCCTTGTACTGGAATGTCATAACACTCTCCAATCCATAGCAGAGGCAAACAAAGTAACTTTGCAATGGATTAAAGGACACAGCAACTCACAGGGTAATGACGCCGCTGACGAACTGGCCAAAAGAGGATCGATGGCAGCAGTTTATGGACCGGAACCACTGCTGCCCATACCTCAGGCCCAGATAAAAACGTGGCTGCGCAAATTAACCGAAGATGAACATCTAACAGAATGGAGAAACAGTGTAGGTAGTAGGCAAACCAAGAATGCAGTTCCGGTGGCATCAAAAAAGCTTGCCCGCAACCTCCTTAGATTAAACAGGGACAGGATCCGTAAAATCATCGGTATTATTACTGGTCATTGTCCCTTAAACAAGCACCTATTTACGATAGGTGTGACCGACAGCCCTCTATGCAGAGGATGCATGGAGGCGGAAGAAACGCCACAACACGTGCTCATGGAGTGCAGGAGTGTGGCAGACGAACGGGCACGGTTTCTCCAAACACCCAGAACGCTTGCGGAAGCCTGCAGCAGCCTGAAAAGGCTGCAAGCCTTCTGGGATAATCTGGGTTGGTTGGAGTAGGCAGAAGGTACAATACGTACAATGGCCAAATCGAATGGCTAAGTGCGGATACAGCCCAGTATAACTAAACTAAACTAAACTATTTAGCAGTGGACGTCTTTTGGTTGAGATGATGTGTGTGTGTGTGTAATAGAGTATGTTATCTATCTATCTATCGATCTTCTTGGTCTTTCTATTTTGTGCCCGGGCTATGCATCGAAAAATCCGTAAAACTTTCTCCGAACCAGGAATTGAACCTGCGAACTTGGGATACCGGTCCGAGCGCTTTGCCACTCGCCCACCGATGCGTTAAAGTTGTCTACTTGATTAAGAACTACCCCCCTTATTCATAAAAACTTTTTGAGCATTAATTAGTTAAATATTGTTTTGTCAACGTCACACAAACGTCATTTTGAATTTGAGAAAAAAAGACAAAACAATTTAAAACTAAATAATGCTTAAATAGTTTTTATGAATAAAGGGGTACATATACATACATGGAAATCAAACGCTGGGCGGTTGTAAAAATAAACATGTCACATTTTCAAACACTGTAAAAAAAAATTAATACAATACAGTTACAAAGTCTAGACGAGATTACTTAGTGATCTTATATTTTTATCTATCTTATATTTATATCTATGCATAATAGTGCATAATATTGTTTTGCACCGCGCACCGGCCGGCGGGTAAGCTCCGCCAGAAAACCAGCGTTGTTGCGATACGCTTCGTTGGCAACAACACAAGCTGAAGCGGGGTCTTGATTGACCCTTTGTTTGTTTCTTATTCTTATTTTTTATGTATACGTGTATTAGTGTGTGTCGTCAATAAATGCTTCTCTCTCTCTCTCTCATATAGCCATTTACTATCAATTTATGGTTAATAATCTTATTAAATTGTTACAGGTACTATATCAGCGTTCACAACGCCTTTGTTAAGTTATAAAAGTGAGATACTGTAGAAAGCAAGAAGAGTTGACAATGAAAACTTCTCGTGAGTGCAAACTCGCTTCGAGTGTCGGTAAAGTTAGAAACGAAGCGGTAATACATTGAATCTGTGCAAGTTCATGATCAAAATTATGGAAACGTGTCGCTCCTTACAAAATGGATATTATGCATAACATTACGCTGGAAAGGCAAAAGTTTTACGAGGCACACGATTTCAAGAGCCCTACTGAGACGGATAAAGTGGAGGTAAGTTTTTTTTTATTACACCAGGGTGCGAGGAAAAAGTGGGCGGTGAAGTATTATGTTTTTTCATTTGTTATTTTAATTTGATGTAATAACGCTAGTTTCTTACCTAGCTAGCAGCTATACAAATACACAATAAAGTAGGTTTTCCAATTTACAAAAACAGTACTATTATGTTTAATGAATGACTATGAAACAGACAAACTTAACGCACCTATAAATATTTGGCAACCAGGTGACAGTTTTTTTTTGACAATTTCTAAAACGACAAAAGACATCAAATGTTTCACAGCTAGGAACATTTTGTATTGGAAAATAAAATTGTCGTTTTTAGTATTTTCCGTTCTTATTATTTATGTTTCTCACCGTTTACACCTTCCCTGAACTTCCACAAATATTTCAAAATCAATGTTAGCCAAATCGGTCCAGCTATTCCCGAATTTTAGCGAGACAAACGAACAGCAATTGATTTTTATATATATAGACTGGCCTCACCCGCCCGCTTCGGCAATAGATCAATGAATGTTAATCAAAATATCTTGAGTTATAATAGGAGGACATACAGACAGACAGACAAAAATTTCATAAATCGTAGAATTGGTAAGCCGAATATTTATCCACAAAATTTGTCAGAAAAAATGTATGTATAGACAGAGCCTACAGATTTATATAGTAGTATAGATAACGTTTGGTACACACGCCTGTATAGCCGACCATGAAATTGCTTTATCACTTTTGACAAAAACTTTCATTACAATAAAATGTCGCTAAGGCTCTTTGTCAATAATGACGACGTATATGTCACTTGGTCTTTTAAACAAAAATAGAACTTGTTGTTTTATTATATGCAAACAAAATTCACTTCTAAGGTGGTAATGCACTTTCGTTGTCGGCTATACATCAGACTATTACAACCTGTCAAATGTCCTCAACAGAGTAATTATTAACGGGATTCTTACCATGTTTATTATTTGTGAGTATCCGATATTTCGGCACAGTTGCATGCGCCATGATCACGGAATTACTGAAGTTAATCAATTAACTTCAGTTTCCAGTTAGTTCTTCAGAATCCCGTTAAAATTAATCTATTGCAAGTGACCATGGTATTTAAACAAATTAAAACAAATTACTACTAAAAACAAACTTACTACTTAAACAAATAGTTATGTCCTTAATAGACTTTGAACTTAATGTACTATGTTATATGGTTGAACATTTATTGAAGAACTTTGACAGTTTTGGATAGGTTGATGCGCAGGCTTCTGTACTTGGTCGACTTTGTTGTTATTTATTTAAGTCAAACGTGAACCGAATAAAATTGGTCGGAAACATTTTTGTCTGCCATTTTGTATGAATGTAAAAGTTGTACTACGAGTAGTAGGTACTTTAACCTACCTAACTTTTGCTTTCATCCGGACTATATTATACGGAATTTTTAAAATTTGACATTTTTCACATTTTTTGCATAAAGAGTTTCATCAGAATTGTTTTTTTTTTGTTTGAAATTTTGAAACTACAGTCTGGGGACACCGAAAGGCTATTTAAAAATTTGTCCATAAAGTAGAGGAGAACAACTGCAGTGGTTCCACTAGTTATTTAATTTGCTTAAAAGATTCAGAAACATATATTGTACTTACACACTACTGGCTGGAAAAGAAATATAGTTTCAATAAAAACTTTTTCCACCATCGCGATGCGATGTCCCAATCTCTTTCATCCGATCTTGTATCCAAACGGGGTCGCAGAACAGTTCGGCTCATTCAATCGCTAGGCAATAAATTAGGGAGAAAATACGTCGTTCGTTGATATATATTTAAGCTGAGTACATCATTCAACTGTTTTCAGAATTCACTGCTCATGATTTGCGTTTTATCAGAGTTGGGAATCAATCAAGACTTTGGGAATCATCATGAGTTGTGATTTTTAGAGAGATTTGAAATCATCTGCAAAAATGAATCTGCATAGCCAACGGTTGCAATGACCGTTGGATAGATGGCGCGCTATGCCGCTATTAGCACTCTAAAAATAACAAAAGCAGTGACAAAATTCAGCGTCTACGTCAGCCTTCCCGGTAGCATAGCGGTCAGTGCAGCCGCCCGGATTGCGGAAGACCCAGGTTCGATTCCTGGCTGGGTCGGGTAGGCGTTTAATTTTTTCACTGTATTTTGTAAATTTTATAAATATTTAATTTAGCTTCAGTGCAGCAATTAGCACTTGAAAAAAAAAAGTAAAAAAAAAAAAGATTTGAAACCTATACATTTAGTAATCTGTGCCTGTAGGGTTACTGTAGGGTTAAGTATATTTATGGCACTAGTACTGTTGTTTACTGTTCGTTAAGTCACTGGGTAATGTCATTCATCAGAAGATTGCCGAATTACGAGGAGATAAAGTAAACCAATTTTATGTTAACCGCATTTATTTGCGCGGCAAAATGACTACACGGGTTAGACGGGATGACGCGGGACGACTGTGGACTTGTGGAGCAAGGCGTACGCGCAGCACACAATGTTGACATTGAAATTGACGACCTCCTTGGTCGAGTAGTTTGTACACTGGTTTTCATGGTGCCGCCATCTCTGAGGTCCCGTGTTCGATCCCCGGTCGGGTCAATTTAGAAATTATTGTTTTTCTAAATTGTCTCGGGTCTGGGTGTTTTCTATGTATAATAAGTATGTATTTAAGTATTTTAAGTATGTTTATCCGTTGTCTAGTAACCATTTAACGAGTTTCATAACGAAGCTTTTCTTGGGCTAGATAATTGGTGTGAGTGTAGGAAAGTTTATTTATTTATTTTATTTATAATGTTATTAAATGGTTACTTTGCTATTAGTGCTGTCGCGCTACGACCCCACAGTACTTACTAATGACTTTTTTAACTCTCTAATACAATTTCGATTTTACTATTTACTTGAGTATAATCTCTTTATTTAATCAGAGGACTGGAAAAAACGACATTAATTGTAAATCACAAAGTTTTTAATTTCCCCTTAAACAACAAAAGTTTTAGTTACTCCGTCTGCTCACATTTGTAAAATGGCAGTACTGTTTACTTCATGCACTGCAACCATTGAAAAAAGTAATAAAAAACAATTGCTCATCTACTTCGCCCTTTGTTGCATTCTAACGTCCAGTCCAGTCGAGACTTGGGCATTTAATAAGCTTCTTTATAGTCCAAGCGGAACGTCGCGCCGAGTCATAGAGCTAACATGGTACTCGTTTGTGCTAAATTTGCTTTTACAGTTTTGCACCGTATTGACAGATCTGTCTGCTCGAAAAATCTGATTTTCTGTGTCGTGTTTAATTGGACGTCTACGTCCTTTGTCTATGTTTGTACCGTTTTCAACAATAGGCTAACAATAACATTAAAAAAAAGTAAATATTTTAAAACGAATGCTGTTACAGTTTTTACTAAGTGGCATGTTTTTACTAAGTGGTAAGTTGTGTAAGTAATAATTAAAAAAAAAACCTGTTTTGATTATCACTTTTAGTGTGTTCATTAATCAACATGGTCATAAAGTGTAAATATTTTACAAAAACACAAATGTTGAAAAAATTTCCACGAGCAGGATTTGAACCCGCACCCTTCTGACATACCGGGTCAGGTACTCTTCCAATTGAGCTATCGTGGTTCTAACCAGCCCGCCAGCCAGCTAAAGGCGCCCATTTAATGTCAACAACTACCGTCATTAACATCTGACAACATTTCAACATTTGTGTTTTTGTAATTTATTCGCAACAAAATTTGCGTTAAAAATTATATAAGCATTTTGTAAATATTTTGTTAAATGTAGTGTTCTCCTCGAGTTTTGTTCAGAGGCTTTAGTTTTTTTAAAGGATGTTAATCTCATTATAGCCTTAAACTAAACGTATAGTTGGGTCGTCTATATCACCAAATTCGAAACACAATTCTGAAATAGTTTCAGAACTAGATTGCGATAATATTCCTGAAAGTACCCCTATGAAGTACCCCTATGTACATATCAAGATTATAGTGTTGTATGACTAACTCCCCCGGGTCCTTTTTACACTCCGTTAGTGAATGTAAGACTTCATCCATCTTATCGCAAACTTCACAATAAGGCGAACCGACTTGCTTCAGCAAATTTTCGTGATGGAAAATCTTACTTTTGTAAGCAAGTTAGGTACTGTTTACAAACCTATTGAATTTGGATTGAATAAATCTTGGGATCCAAAGAGTTACATTGAATGGTCTCGAAACATATTGTATTTGTCACTAGAATTTAATACGATTACAAGCCAGTTTGGTAAGGTTTTTTCAAAGGGTTAAAAACTAGTTTGATAAGTCAACAGTTTAGAATCTTCCTATATACTGTCACTCAATAATGGAATAAAGTTATCGCTTTATGGAAATTTGGCTTTACCATGCTTACCAAATGCTCTTAAGCAACATCGAAAATCCTGAAACACAGTTCATCTAATCCGGGAACGGAACCCAGGACCACCAGATATCGGGCCAAACACTTTACCAATCAGCGACGGACGCGTTCAAAAGCATCAAAAAAATATAGCGATTTTTTTTGTTTAATTCGGTTATTTGTACAAAAATTCAAAAAAATTCAAAATTCTATATCATTTATTCAGTTTAGGCTACAAATAGCTCTTATGAACGTCATTTTATGCCATCGTTCGTAAGTCTATCTACTCTGGGCGGGAGATCTTGTACTGAGAAGAACCGGCAAGAAACTCAGCAAGTGTCCAGCTCTTTACTCCCTTACAGCGTCATAAATATTGGAAAATGCCCTATCATAAAAAGACACTTTCCATCACAAATAAAAACACAAAAATGTAAAGGACAATCACAACATTTAAAAAAACATAAAAAAAAAATAACTAAATAAAATATTTAAGTCTGCAAAAACATAATTTACCAGTTCAAATCATAGACTTACCGAACTTAAATCTATGTAAACTAGAAGCAGCTAAAATATTTCCATAGCGGAGGCTTCTTTCTCCTTAGGCAAATATTTGAATTCCATTTTAAAATAAGACCACTAGGATTTTTTAATCTACTGATGGTTTGAATTTAGAAGTAGCGGTTTTCCCAAGTGTACCTTAGTTAAACTTTCATAGATGAAGTAAGAAATGTAGTTTGCTATTTTCATAATGACGAGCCCGACCCCGATCCGATCCGAACCCTTCGGAGAATCTAGTAGGGCACGGGGACACGCACTGATGCCGTTCCCTCTAGAAAACCTGCGAAGGTGATTCGTTTCACACGGCTTGAGGAACGTGCTTTAAGTTTCTCGCCGCCCCCAAACAAGCCCGGTGAAGCTGAAAATGCCATTTGAGGCAATCAGCAAACACTTTCCAAAAAAAACAGACAACCTCGATGGCGCAGTGGTTAAAGCATTCGATCTGCGACTGCTCGAGTTAAGCAACTTTCGCAAAGGTCGGTCATCGGATGGTTGACCAAAATGTATCATCTCGAGCTCCTCCGTGCTTCGGAAGGCACGTAAAGCCGTTGGTCCCGGCTGCATTAGCAGTTGTTAACAACCACCAATCCGCACTGCGTCCGCGTCCGCGTATTGGTTTAAGGCGCGTTCTCTTTGTCGTGATTCCATTCATAGGGAAGGCTCGTGCCCCAGCAGTGTAAACATAACAAATTATTAAAATAAAACAAAACCCCACTGCTAAAACAACTATATAAAAAATAACTGCAAAAAGAAAAAACTGAAAAAAAAGGGAAAACCAAAGAGAGTGCGGATTTAATTGATTTAATTGAGTTAGCCACGGCCGCTTGGTTGATGATTGTCCCCGTCTGCGACAACTATCAATATTCAATGTATTTAGAAATATTTCACGTTCCATTCAACATTGCTCAAATTGAATTCTGGGATCATAGAGCTTGTTTTTTTCTTTTCCGTTTTTTCTCTTGTTGTTTTAACAGTCGGGTTTTTGTTTTATTTTAACAATTTGGTTTATTTCAAACTTATTAGTTTTGTAAAGTAAATAACCAAGCATTTCAAAACCTACATAATAATTATATTAAAACGCCTTACTCTTTTAAATAGCAAAGTCATAGCGCACACACCAATTGGCGTAAAAATGAAACTCTTGACGTCTAGTAATTTTGACTGACAAGTTCTTTGAGTTTTTTAAACATGGGAATAAAATCTGCTAATATACCCGAAAACAAAACACCGTAAAACTTTGCAGTACCTAAATGAAAATTATTAACTACATCTACGTCCATAGAAAAATTGGCCATATCCTATAAATTCCGTAGACGTTGTAGTTCGTTTAAAGAATTTTGATCGTGTGGTTTATCTAACAGTTTTTTTGGGGTCAAGACTATTAATAGCTAACCCGGCCAATGTTTTTCCATTTTTTTTGTTTTTTTATAGCCTATGTCACTCGTACAGTCAAACCAAATTTACGACACCTCATAATAATTTCATAAATTAAATTTCATATGTCATGCCATCATTATAATAAAACAAAAGACTATACCACAACAAATTTTCTGTTTTTGTAAGATTCTTCGCTGCTTTCATATAAGTAATCTCTCGTATTTGTAGCAAACCCTCTATTCAAATCCAATTTAATGGATTACTGTCTGGAACACGAGTCGCTGCCCAATAAAACCCCAGAAGTTCGTAGACGGTAAGGCGTAATGCCATTTAAAAAGGTTAGGATTTAAATAGAAAAAATAAAGTCTCTCTTTGGTGTTTATATTTTGATTATGTACATTTATTTCAAATAAATAAAGATAAATTTTCAAAGCTTTTTTATTAATATAAATAAAGATTACATACTTTTAAAACGTGCACACAGTTTTCACCTAAATATCTATTCTATTATTTGTTTATGTTAATGTTGAGTGTCAGAGTAGACTTACGAACCGATTGCTTAATGACGTTCATAAGAGCTTTTTGTAGCACATTGACAAAGAAAAACAATATGTCGTTACCATCACGCTGCTGCAATAACGTACAATTATAATCTATAAACAAAAGGTACAATTAAAAACATTAAACTAAGAAAATACCAGTAAAAGATGCAACTTTATTCCTATGAACATAACGTCCTACTCTCGCCTAACTTTTGCAGTGCCCGACAGGGTCCGTATTGTTACTAATTTTATAATTTAAGACCTTTGTAATATGAGAAAGCAATAAAGAAATTGAAATTGAAATTAAGTAGCATCTCATCATCATCTCCAAAATTTTGTGAGTTGCGAGTATGCTGTTATTATACAAACGCACAGTATTTGTGTATCTGATTTATTTTTTTAGGTTGAAAATTGTCGTCCATTCGCTACATTCTATCGAGCATTGAGGGTAAATGTTTGCCTAAAACGGATTTTGCGGGCCCATCTGTTTGTACAGCTGCTTTGATTGATTGAACCCAGAGCATTGTTCGTGAATTGTCTCAACAGATGGACAGTTTTGGTTTGATACTGTGTCACCGGACAGCCATTTATTAATGACATGCCTTATATAACATAACAGCTAACTATCTGAAATTGTAATTAAAATAATTATGTACTTACTCTTACTTACTTTAATTTTAATTGCTTTTTTGTATGCTATAGATTTCCGTAAAGTATGGCCTCGTTCTATTAATTTGCTACCTATTGTGTGTTTTTCTTGGTATGTAATTAAGTTAGATTTTTTGCTTAGCGGTCAGACTACTAAAGTTGTCAAACATTACGTAATCTTTAAAACTAGGTAAGTACCTACTATTGATTTTCAGACAAGCTTAGGAAAGAAGAGTATCTGTAGCAGTTGTAATTGTTAGCAAAGTTAGGGAAGACATTGTGGCATGTAACACAGTTTTAACTTTCACAGGCTGCAGGAAATTCACTTTTATTGTGTTTATTGTTGTGATAAATAAAGATATATTATATTATTATATATTATTACTAGCTGACCCAGCGGACTTCGTATCGCTTTGAAAGTTTCTATGTCAACAATACAATCAAATCGTTTCTATGACAACAAAACAAACAAATCGTATGTTTCACAGCTAGGAACATTTTGTGTTGGAAAATTAAACAAAAAATTGGGGTGGACCACCCGTATCACTTAGGGGTATAAAAAATAGATTACGACCGATTGTCAGACCTACCGAATATACATATAAAATTTTATAAAAATCGATCGAGCTGTTTCGAGTATGGTAACCCACATGTGACACGAGAATTTTATACAAGTATTATAAATATAAGATTATGTCATACAAGTACTAAAAAGTGCGGTCACAAAAGACCACACATCGTTTTGTTTTGTGTAGCGTAGCAGTCATTGATAATGATAACATAATGACGGCCGGCCTCGGAACCGCTGGAATATGACACCCTTCAGCTAAAACTCTTTTATATATGAAGGTTGATACATGGTCGGTCGGTATTCTCACCACAAAAGAATTAATCGAGTTTGTTTATGGCAATAGTTGAAACTTCATTTTCAGATTCGTTGGTCTTGTACTTTTACAACCTTCGATGAAAATTGATGTATTTTTTCAAAGTGTCGCCTTAAACAAAAAAAAAAGACTTTGATTTCGTTATTTATTGACAAAAACTAATGACTTAGCAAATTGTTTAGTTTCCTAAGGGCTAGAATGACAACCCCTACCTTACTACACTCGCGAACAATAAACCGGAATCACTTCATCGCGGACTGCTAAAGACAAGTTTTTACCATTTTTATGCAATTAATTATATATTGTGGTATATCATTTGAAAGGTAATTTTATAAGCTTTCAAATGACATCAAAAAGATTTAAAATTAGTAAAATTTTCTATCTAAATATAGGGAATTTTTGCAAAAATTTGAAGTTGTGGATGTCTAAATGAATACGAAGTAATATGAAAAGATATGTTTTTTATTTACAATGTGTATTTTCCTTCCCCCTCAATACTTTGTATTACCCCCCCTGACCCTAATGGCTGCCAGTAAACGGTTTCTCATTGACCGAATGAGTTTCCTGACGGAATCTTGTGGAATTCCCTGCCATTCTTCGACCAAAGCAGTTTTCAGATTTTTTATTGTCGCCGGAGCTGGATATCTTCCTCATACCCGTCTTTGCAGCTCGTCCCACACATGTTCAATAGAGTTCAAGTCAAGACTGAGAGCTGGCCAGTCTAAGGTGTAAATGGCTTATTCCAGGTACTGTCTAGTCATTGCAGCGGTGTGGCAGCGGGCGTTATCGTCATTAGCAGAAAATGTTCGCCAATAATCCCGGCGTACGGGAGCATATGGCCTAGCAGAATGTCGTTGATGTATTTTTCCGCAGTTAGGCCCCCTCCCCGACCACCACCAGGTACGAATACCAGCTCCGTTTTTGCTTCTATAGAAATTCTCGTCAATATCATACTTACAGGATCCGCCTCCGTATGCCACTTTTTCCGCAAAACAGGATTGTGCAAATTGCTCCCCCGGTTTTCTATAGATTCTCTGTCAACGGTCGCTACCATGCAGGCACATCCTTGTTTCGTTCGAGAACAGGACTCGACTCCATTGCTCTATATTCCAATCTTAGTGATCGTGAGAAAACTGAAGCCGGGCTTCTCGGAGGCCGGAGACAATTTTGGTCCCGTAGCTGACCTTCTTGGGGTCAAATTCGCTTCTTTAAGTCACGCCTCACTGTCCACTTGCTAACAGCCCTCTCTCGAACTTTCTGAGCTGCCGTTGGACGTCCACGCCACCGGTTAGGTGTCGATTCCGGAGAAACGTGGTGACAATGAATCTGTCATCTCTCACCGAACTGCAACGCTGTCTTCCAGATCTTGGTCTCCGGAGAAAGTTTCCAGTCTCCCTGAACCTTCTGTACACCTTCAAGATACAAGACTGGCTTACCATTCGATCAGACAGCATCATCCGAAGTGCTTTTGCCACCGTTGGTATATCGGCTGTCTTAGAGCCAGCTGGTATATCTCGCAGCGATGGCAAGAGACCTGACGGGATGACCATTGGGCCCTGGAAGCTTGGCAGGCCGTTGGTGTAGGATGCAACCTGTGCTGACACCGTGGCTCCCTCACATGTACGCGCCACCTCTCTTCATGTAGGGGCTGCTGCGGTAAGTGCTGAAAATCGCAAACGGCACAAATACGCAAACCTGGGTCCAAATTATTTATTTGTTTCGTTTGCGGTGGAGACATTGGGTCCATGGGGGCCGGAGGCCAAGCAGCTTGTTAAAGAGTTGAGTGCTCGCCTTATTGAAGCCTCCGGTGACAAGAAGGCTGGCAGCTACCTCTGCCAACGTATTAGCTTGGCAATCCAAAGAGGTAATGTTGCCAGTATTCTTGGAACCGTTCCCATGAGCCCACAGCTGGAGGACATTTTTTATTTATAGGTTTTATTTTGTCTTTAGTTATCTTATTTAATTTTTTCTTTAATATAGTTAATTATGTTATTGTGAAATAATATAATAATAGTTTATAATATTGGTGTATGTTGGTATACTATATTGTTTGAAAAAAATAGAATCATATTCATGTTACAAATTATAAATTTTAACGCATATTTTGTTGCGAACAAAGGTTCAAATCCTGCTCGTGGAAATTTTTCAACATTTGTATTTTTGCAGTTCTTATATTTTACAGTACCTACATAAATGTTACTTTTTTATTATAAATTATCATAGCTTTGTTTAAACGGTATAATTTAAAATGTTTTTCTCTTTCTAACTTTTGTCAATAAGATGGAAGAGAAAGAACTATGGTTATATTATTTTAATCAAAGATACGATATTGTAATGATGACGTCAAGTCAAGTCAATGGTGGGTAATGGCTTAATTAGCACGTTTGTCAAATGCGGGTTGGTGATCACAAACCCGGGCTTTAAGCATCAAAAAATCCGAAACACACTTTGCCTGATATGGAAATTGCCACCTTCATTCACCGAGGAGCTGAACCAAGATAGTATAGTTATTCAATTTAATTACAATACAATACAATTTACACTTTTTCTCATAGTTTTATCGCTAAAAAAATAAAATAAATCAATATAATAGTTAATTAATTATTATATTGATTTATTTTTTCTTTTTTTATAATTAATTAATTATTAATTAATATATTTTTTTAATTAATTAATTATTTATTCATAATTTTTTTTAATTAATTTTTTTTTATTTTTTTTTAATAAAATCTTTAATCCAAATCATAGCTAAAGAGGGAAGATTAACAAAACTATTCACACTTTGGTAAAAGTAGCGGCACGTAAGTCTAGCGCTGACCGTTTTTGCGCAGAAGTCAAAATTAAGGTATCACAGGGGGCTGGGGAAGGGCGGGCGTGCGTGCGTAGCGCCAATTGGCTCTTTAGTTGCATTCCGTGCCCCACATTGGTCGCGCGACAATACTCATGCGCAGCTATCCCCTCCACGTTTCGTTCAGCGCTAGACTTACGTGCCGCCACTTATAGCAATTTTCTTAATGTATCGGATACCCGATAATGACATCGGGAACTTCGACATTGCCGGTCTGGACGTCAGCCAGGAAACACGTATAGAATAGGATAGAATATTTATTTATTAAAGTGACCAAGACTCATAAACTTTTTTTATGTTAGTTACATGAAATACTATGTTTATGATGTGAGCAAGGGAAATGAGTGGTGTGAAGAACAATACTTTTGATTAAGCTTGATGGCGCAGTGGTTAACGCGCCCGGTCTGCGAGTGCTGTGGTTAAGCAACTTTCGTAAAGGCCGGTCGGTCATCGGATGGGTGATCAAAAATTTATAATCTCGAGCTTCTCCGTGCTTCGGAAGGCACGTTAAACCGTTGGTCCTGTTGAGGTCGCACGGACCTTTACTTAAATTGGGCGTAAGACGGAATAACGACAGCTGAATTAATTAATAATATATTGGTATTTAAATAGGAAAACATGAAATAATGATTAAAAGAATGTCTCGGCTTCTGCGGATGAAGTCCAAGTCTCCTGTCCTTTGTTTTGTCGCCTGACGTCATATTTTAAAATATAATCGTCAGAACGCGACGGCTGCCAGTAGGTCCGCGCCTCCAAGCAGTCCCGATCACTACAGTCCCGGCTGTATTAGCAGTCGTTAACAACCACCAATGTGCCCGTATGGTGGTTTATGGCCCGTTCAAGGAAGAACGTTCTCCCTATCCATCCATAGGGAAGGCTCGTGCCCCAGCAGTGGGGACATAAAATGAGCTGATGATGATGATGGTGATGAAGCATGAGGATCTCGATAACGCAGTGGGTATCGCGCCCGGTCTGCGATTTCTGAAGTTAAGCAACTTTTGCAAAGGCCGTTTATCGGATGGGTGACCAAACATATATCATCTCGAGCTGCATTAGCAGTCGTTAACAACTAGAAATCTGAACTGGGCCCGCGTGGTGGTTTATGACCCGTTCTCCTCTTCAATTCATAGTGAAGGCTCGTGCCCCAGTAGCGGGGACATAAAATGAGAGAAGATGAAGCATGAAACAAAATATCTACATATCTTGTTAAAGTGCAGGTGATAGGAGCGGTTTTCGAAATGGTTATCTCGCTACATACTATTTTGACTGACGTTTGAAACCTTTTACTACAAGTAAATGGTGTTTCAGTTTAACAGCTTTGTTCAATAAAAATTTAGAGAGGGAGGGAAGGCCTTTGCTCTGCATTGGGAAAATAATGGCTGATAATAATTATAATAATAATAATTTTATAAATAAAATCAAATTTTGCTCTAAATAAGACTCAATTTTACCATGCTATTATACATAAACCTAATAATTAATCCTGTCCTCATTCGCCATAACAGTTCATTGGCATTTGACAAAATATATAACCAACTTTACAGAAATTTAAAATATTGGAGTTCAATAATATTTATGTATTGCGATAAAAATATAACCTAGGTATAATACGAGTATAAAAATGAAAGGACAATGTTAACACTTTTTCAAAATGACTGTATCCTTTAATTATCAACAGAAGTCTATACTTACTGAAGTATAAAACAACATGTACAGCCCAAATCGGCCCCGAATTGTTTCTAGGTCGAAATATAGAATGCTAAAATATTGCAAGCAGTTCCCTTTTATGACGTAGGCAAGAAAAAAGACGGGATTTTCCAAAATCCCCCGGGATCACGGGATCGAGGGATACGGGTGTCGGGCGGTTGCAAGTAAGCTAAATCTAAGTATCAAAATAACGGCCTTACAATAAAAAGATTTCAGAGATCCCTGACCTTTGTTTCCGAACGATTTCCTCTCGTTCATGAAAAGTTTAATGGAAGGTAGAAAATATTAATATACTTTGAAACAAACAAACACGAAGATGAGGAATGTATCTCAGATTACGTTAAGCAGTATTTGATTTCCTTTTTGTTCGTTACCTACTTGTTGTTATTAATTTGTGTACTTTATATCAGTTTTCCCTTTTTGTGGGAAAAGACACATAATGGAATTGAATAGAATTAGTTTTTCATTTCATCTTATCTAGCTCATTATTTTTTTTAAATGTAAAGATGATATTAAGGGATCGCTATTTTAGACTGCTATCGAGGTACACATACAAAAATAATAAAATAAAATCTACCTAAATGATTTCTAATATATTACAAAAACCAGTTACAGCTTTGTCATGCCATATATTATTATTATACTTAACCTATTTCATCCCAATGCTGGGCAAAGCTCTCCCTAAAATTTCTCCATACATCTCGCACTTTGGTTGTCACCCACCAATCTCTTTTTAATAAAACGGTTTTATTTAGCTTGCCCTGATTATTTACTTATTTATTTATTTATTTGTTTGGGTCAAATCTAGTAATTGAAATTTGACCTCCTTCCTGTTGACGGATTGAGCTGAAATTTTGCATGCATATGTAAATCGTATGACAATGCAAAATAATTGTGACATGGAGCTTATCTGGTGATGAAACCGGAAGGTGGCCATAAGAACTCGGTAGTTAAACGACACATCCCCATTGAGTTTGGACTCGTTTGATCCGTCTTGACAAGTATTTTGGTGCTAGATGGTAACCATGGTCTGATGATGGAGCTGGAAGATGGCTATAGGAACTCGGTAAATAAACGACACAACGCCATCGAGTTTGGGCTCGTATGATTCGTCTTGACGAGTACTTGCTGCTAGATGGTAACCAGGGTCTGATGATGGAGCTGGAAGTTGGCCATGACTTGGGAAAATAAGTTCGTTCGTTCGTTTGTTCCGTATGTTATGAATTTGGATTCTGTCTTTAATTAGATGGATTAGATTGATGACCCAATGCCAGGTGAGCACGTGCCGAGGGCTGAATGGTATGAGGGTGTATAAACATGTCACACATCACTATGTAGGTACTTCCTCAATATGGGTATCAAATGAAAGGGCGGATTAGTAGAATTGTTCTTTATGAAATTAAAATAAAAAACTAAAAACTTGAAAAAAAATGAGTAGAGTTTTTTTTTAAGTTAAACGGTTTTATTGAAAATTGTACTAAAAGCTAAAAAATAATTCGGTTGATTTTAGATACAGGTACAGGTAGAAAATAAAATCTTTGGGCGTGTGAAATTTCTATCAAGTCAACCGCTATGTCATAATAAAAAATGCTATTTACATATTTACGCAGGTTACGTGCGCACAACAATTTTATTTTTTACCTGAACCTGTACCTAGGATCTACCGAATTATTTTTTATTTTCTATTACAGTTTTTTAATAGCATAATTATAACGTGTAACATAAAGTTGTGGTAAAATGAAAAGATTCAAAGTGTATCCAATAAAGATCTAGTATACTACAATACAGTAGTACTTAGACATAATTATTGAGTATAAATTTGTTATGCAATTTTTAATTCAATATTTCTATTGTGACGTCACTTCAAAATAAACAAGTCACAGCCCTAATGGCTTAGTAACCTCTGTGTACTTTCTTTTATGATGACTGCTGCTTGCTTATCCGCGCCTGACGCGCATGAATTCACTAATATAAATATTTTATTTACAATTGCATGAAAAATTAAACTAAATACTATATCTTAACAACAATAATACATACAAGATCTAGACCGGATACATTTTGTATCTTTGCATTTTTGTCACACCTTTCCTTTACACATTGTATAGATGATATATGCTATATCCATATACCCCAGTATTCTGTTCTAGGGTCCTCAGATTGCATGTTCTGCTGATGTTAACTTCAGTTAGGTAAAGTTATTCTTATTTAAGTGGCAATTGAAAACAGACAACAACAAAATAAGGCTGTAGCTCCATAGATGTCTGGAAAACACTCGACACTTCCCTTTAACTGCCTATGTTTATGATTCATTTGGTCGTAACCCTGATATTACCGGTAAAATATCTTTAGAAATATTAATAGACTTTCTTTAACTGCAAACTGAACCAAATGTTATGACATAGGTAAAGATAGTCTTAAATAGTTAGAAACAAAACCAACGGTTTTGTTTCTAACTATTTAAGAAAAAAACTATTTAAGAAGTGTTTAAAACTTTATATCAAACCGATAAATGAATTATGTCGTAAAGCTTTCACGTGGGACGACGACAGACTTGGAAAAAATGGTAGTCAGGGCGACGCACCGCTAAACAATAAATCTCATACGTTTTGAAACGAGCGTTTGCGCCCCGAACCTTATGAAAAACTGTTTTTTTTCCTTCCAATTAAAACTACAAATTATTTTTAAAAAATGAACTAGCATATTGAAATGTGTGTGTTAAGATTAATCTACTTAAAAAATTTAGATGCTTAAATCGGTCTGGTTTGCCTGTAAAATGCAAATCTATGTTTTAAAAGAGGTTACTTTAACATCTTTTTTTCTTTTATAAAAGTTAACAAATCGTGTTTCTGCAACTAGTAAAATGAAGTAAATTAAATGAAAAATCATGTCATCAAATATCATTTTCATATGTTTTGTAATTGTTGGGAAAAATCAAGATCCTCGCCACGTAAATTTCCAATGCGTCGCCTTAAGTGGGTCTAGCCAGGCGGACTTAAAACAAGTTCTACAACCATTTTAATTTAATCGACTTAAATATAATGTCCCCATCACTGATAGAGCACAAGCCTTCCTTATGGATGGAATATAAACCACCACGCGGGCCCCATGCGGATTGTGGTTGTTATCGACTGCTAATGCAACAGAGGCCAACGGCTTAACGGGCCTTCCGAAGCACGGAGAAGCTTAAGATAATTAATTTTGGTCACCCATCCGAAGACCGGCCTTTACGATATAGGTTAATATCAGCAATCGCAGGCCGACGTGTTAATGCACCATCGAGCTGCTCTACCGACAAAAAACTTCAAAAAATACATAAAACGAAAATACAAATGTTGAAAAAAAAACCACTTTTTCTGATATACCGGGTCAGGTGCTCTCCCAATTGAGCTATCGTGGTTCTAACCAGTCCGCCATAATTATTCAACACTATTTACTTTTTTACTTTGAAAGCCAAAGGCGCCCATTCAATGTCAACAACTACCGTCATTAACATCCGATCATAATATTTTTACAAATACTGAAGATCAGTTAAGAAGTAGGTAAGCTATTTATAAAATGTTTTTTTGTTTAAAAACTAAATAAACAAAACAAAATCATTTTAATACATAAAACCTTAAAAATGTTCAATGTATTCAAGCGTTATCTATGAAACCTTCACACTGAAGTATTTCGCTTAGTTACATTGTGACAATGCCACGTTAAAGTGTTCGGCCTGATATCCGGAGTACCTGGGATTAATTTCCTGGTCGGGCTAACCGTTTCGTATTTCCGGATGTATAACTCGGGTGTTTGAACGTTAAACCGTATGTGGCAGCCAATAATTATTAAGCCATAACCCATACCATCAATCGTATTGACGACTACATTGTAATGATGGAGGATTTGCCCAGTTGTGGGACAGTAACGTCCTGTTTCTTTGTCACACCTCCAAAAGATGGAATAGTCAATCAGTACACGATTTACCTCCTTCTTATAATATGTGGTCCTTCAGTGGAGGCGTGAAGAGGCACCTTGTAGACCGGCAGAGTAAGGGTGACTGATGCTGCGTTGTTTTTAACCTGCACCGGTTGTCTTCGCGTTCATTTTTTTTCTCTTTATTTGGGTTAACAAACGGTGTACACAATAATATATAAACAATAAACATTTAGTAATAAGCAATTGTCATTGTGTCACCAACAACATTAACCACATATTAACTAGTTTTATTATGTAAAGAATAATAGTGTATACATGTATATAATATTGCTTATTAGAAAAAAATATATATTAATCAGATTTCAGTAAGTACTTGTGCAAGGTGTTTTATTTCCCCCTAACATCAGGTGGAGTGGAGCCATTAGCCGCGCTAAATATTGTATAAAAAGTGGCTATTACTTACGAAATTGCAAAAGTCGTGTAAATGAATGCAAATGACAACAACGATCCATTGTCAATGAAAATCTATAATCTAAACAAACCAGAGACCAAGTTATGTTTAAACTGGAAATGTCAAGAAAGTAAACGAAGAACGCAATTGTCTAGAAAACAGATCGCTTGCATACCACTTCACGCTCCACCGATTTCTGTTTGAACCCGTAAGCTCCCGTGAGTGCGAAACTATTCATTCCTAGAAACAAAAGGAATTTTGCAACGCGTGCGCGTACATTTTTATTTTGAATAGAGTTTGTTGATAGCCTCATACGACCTTTTTAGCGGCACTTGACTATTTTGGGGGCAGCAAAAAACTAAAAGGATTTCTGGAGCCGTGAAAAAAAAATTGTCAGAGGAATTCTAGAGGGAATGGTATCACACAAGCTTATCCCTTTCCCTACTAGATCCTCCGAGGGGTTCAGAACGGGAGCGGAAAAACCCGAAGGCGCTTCCAAAGGCCTAGGATCAAAGGTCTAGGACCTCGGCTCGGGTTGACTGGTTCGTGAGAAGCGCCTAGGAGTACCTGGGCATCACATCTGTACCTGGTATAGAGCGCATGTGAACCGGGTCTTCGTACTATTGTTATACGAGTAAGGTGTCTTGGGCCTATGCGAGTGAGCATGTTTTTTATTGTCTCGCGAGTGTCTCGTTTCACAACTGCTATAAAACTACTTAAAGAGCTGATGGTAAGGCCCAGGGTTATCACGCGCGCGTTGGAAACCCTAAAACCTTATTGTATAATAATTGTTCCACCAGACAGTTTTAATTCATTACTCTCTTTCTAATTTTTACTTCGCCCTCCTGGTTTGTCTCTGTTCTTTAGTTGTATTAAGTAAAATAAATGTTCTTGACAATCTAGATGTTCTAGAAAATTTTACAATTCCTCTCTGTTAAAAAATGTGATAGAAATACGAGCCTAGTCGCGGCGAAGTGTCTAAATTAGATAAAATTAATGGCTGTGAAGATTTATGAAAATGATTCAAATTATTTTTGTCGCATTCTGGCGCACTTAGAATATTTCTCGTACAGAATTGTTTTGTTTATGAAATTTAGCGGAAGAAAGTAATTATTTACAAGCCGTTTCAAAGAATTTTTATTAAGATCTTTTGCTTTAATATGGCGATGCTTCAATTTGAACCATTTTTCGAGATTGTAATTAATTATTATGTTGATGCTAATAACTTGTTGATTGTTGTTTTATATATTAGTACTACAGCATTTGTAACATAAATGTTAGGTACATTTTAGATATTGATCATGTTTTAAATTTGTCTCCTGTTTCAGTATAGAGTACTTTATTTATATTCGCGGCTAAGCTAGTAATCTATCGTAAGACGAATTGTATCCCAATTGTAAGTATGTATTTGTTTTTGGCAACGTTCCTTTGGCGGCATTAATTTGCTTTACGACTTTGGGTTTTCCGATATTCATTTGTCTTTTCGATATAAGCATTTGTTTTACTGACATGTTTGACAACCGCTTCTTTGATCTGGGGGCTTGGCTTGGCTAGGTACCACTATATTATCTAATGTTGGTTGCTATAACATTATTTAATCCTTTATTAAACATATAAACCACACATTAAAACAGACATCATACAAGACATATACAAACGTAATCTTATCTCTAGAAGAGATCTCTTCCAGCCAAGCCTAGCTGTAGTGTGGAACGGAAGTTTGCGGGACTATTCTACGAAAGTAATTACTGATACATATACATACATTATACTAACTATAATGTTTATACCTTCACATACAGATATATACGTATAATAATTTAAATGTATAATTAAATTGATCGTAACTGATTACCAGTATTGGAAAGATTCTACCGATGGACCCTTACGAATGTCGGCAGGCAATTTATTCCACAATTTGGCTGCATGAACGGTGAAAGAATTTTGGAAAAATTTGTAATTGGATTGAGAATAGATAAGGGTTCTAGTGTCACATGAACGCTTGGGGCGGGAAGGGGCAGGAAAGTGAGTAAACCGGGAACGTAGATAATGAGTGAGCTAGGGTAGTGAAGGATTTTGTAAAGGAGAACCAAAGACGTGATATTAAATGAAAAACTGTCCTTTAGAGACCATTATAATCATATATAATAGAGCCCCTAGTCCTTTGGGATTCGTAACGCGTAATACAAACATTTTAACAAATCTTGTGCCATAAAATACTTGTACAATGTTCTTGTAAAATGCAACTTAGAATACGGTTCTATTGTTTAGTCACCCTTCTACACCGTGCATTCCAATCGCATTGAATTTTTACAAAAGATATTCCTTAAAATTCTCTCCTACCGACAGGGCTTTCATAGTACATTTTGCACATATAAAGACAGATTACAAAACTTTTACATGACAACACTGGAAGCTAGACGCAAACAGACTCAAGTTATATATTTACATAAAATTATTAATTCTAAAATAAATTCTCCACGGCTATTTTGAGCCAATAACTTTAACACTTTTAACAGAACTCGTAATCATCATCAAATTGGGGTTCACAAGCAAACCAAACGCGTCTGACCATGCCTTTATCGGGATGAGATCTTCGTTAATCGCTTCAATAGCAGAATGAGTAATTGACTACATCAAAATGTTTATAAACTTGCAAGTAATTTGCATATAAGTGGAATGGACAAGAGATAGTCTTAATATTACTACATAAATAACTAATAATTTTATATGTAATTTTAGGTATTTTTTAAAATTAACTTCATTGCTTTTAGTTTTTATAATATCGTATTGGAGATTAATGGACTTACTTTGTCTTGTTTGTTATATGGTCAATAAATCATTCTAACTTATTCTAACAACATTGTTAATAGCATTGCTGTATTTCGACAGTAACAAGTCAGTAAGTTCCCCGTAGAGAGAGGTTCCAGCTGAAGTGCGTGTCCTTCTTCGATATCACTTGCCAAGTGCTTCCTTCACTATGAATCTTTCCATACTAATTACAATTTTTAACTCCGATTTTGGTTGTAACCTGTATTTTCTATTAAGAATGTTGCAAAAGGCCATTTGCCAGCACAAAAAATGTTAATGACGTATCTCTTTCCACAGGTTGTGTACACCTGGAAGATGGACTTCAACCGCAGCATCCTCAGCGCCGCAACGCTGCTCGTGCCGAAGAACCCGACCCCTGCCCCGTCGACCACAATGCCGATGTGGGCGCACAACTCCTGGGTGTGTCTGTTTGCGGCTATGCTGGCGATTGCAATTGGTGGGAACGCGATCGTCATTTGGATTGTGACAGGTATGTAATGTATTAAAATTTTAAATTGTGCAATAAGAACCTTTTTCTTTCATTATCAACAACCATCTCAGACAAAAGTTGTCCCCTGTTCCAACAGGGGCCTCAAACAAGAATCTTCCTAAGGACCAGTTTTATAATCATAATCAGCATACACATCATAGCCATCATCATAATCTACCCGTATCCCCGTATCAGTCCACTGCTAGGCATATAGATCTCTTCTAATGCATGACATGTCACTGAGTCCGGCCATTTTCTATTCTCTCTTTTTTTATGCAGAAAAATGCATTAGGCATATTTCCCCGAGCCTATGGGCGAAAGAGGACAAACATACTAAAAGCTGCGCCATAAGCATCACTGGTTTGAATTTGGAGCATAAAACTACATCGCTTTAAAATAAGAAATTGATTTCAAATTTGAATGAATAAAACAAAATTATTTTTACCTCAGAAGCCTTAGATAAAAGTTTGTGTAAGTGCCAAGGGTATGTACATGGAGTTCTGAACATTTTTGTGTAACGAAGATTTTGCAGTGCCTGTTATTTTGTTTGTTTTGATTCGGAATCTTTAACATCTTCCTCCCTTCGCTAGATAGTTCAAAAAATGTTAAGCTAATTTTTTGAATAATAATTAATTAATTTTGAATAATATTGTAATATTTTTTTGATATTAAAATATTTCCACTAATATTATAAAATGCGAAAGTTTGTGAGGATGGATATTAATTACTCTTTCACGCAAAAACTACTTAATGGGTTTTCATGAAACTTTACAATAATATAGTTTTTACTCCAACTTAACACTTAAACTACAAATTATAAAGATTGTTTATTATTACTAAGCGCTACAGGCAAATCACTGCTATTTTTGAGCTTTTTTGGCGTGCGCTGCAAAACCGTACGAGTTATACGAATATGACTATAATGAAAACGTGTCTCCTTAATTGTTCTACAAAAAAGTTCGCAACAGCATTTAAATCTCTTTTATATGTAAGCCATTATTGCCAAAACAGTTAGCCATAAACACAATAAAGTTTGATACTATATTTCCAGTGCACATTTTGTAGTAACAAACAGATTCTTATCAAAATATATATTTTTTTCGCTTCTGATATTTAATTTAGATAAACATTGTCATTTACACTACGTAATTTGGAGAAATATTTTAAAAGTTACGACACGATGAGAAAAATGGTTTGGTCCGGCGCAGGGTGATCAGGCGCACTGCGAGCGAAATCTTTTCCAAATTGGTGAGTGATGGCCATCTACAAAACTAAGTCAAAGCCATGGGTCGTGCAACAATTTATTCAGCGGTGCCAAATTAACAACCAGTACATCGAAATGTTGTTTGTATGAAAACCCCTATGACCGCTCGTCTTCAGGACCAGAGCTCGAAACCCATTCAGTTTCAACGAGAAGTGAGACAATGAAACGTTATATCTCCGAAACATTTCTCTGCTGCACTGGAAGATGTCTTCAAGTTTCTTGACTGAAAAGGACTCTGCATCAACGTTAATAGCGTGTACAGCTTCGATTTGCTGATGATGTAATGGTCTCACCCTGGAAGACCTAAACAAGTGGGTCTTAAAATAAAAATAGAGAAGACCAAAGTTATGTCGAACTTACCTGTCGTACCCACTCCTCTGAATATTGGAGACTCTGCCCTTGAATTTGTGGACGATTATGTTTACCTAGGACAAACGGTCCAGTTAGGAAGATCCGACTTCAGCAAATAGATCAATCATCCAATTAGGCTGGGTAGCGTTCGGTGAGCTACGAAATATTATGTTCGCCCGATATACCGCAAGTGTCTTATGACGAAAGTCTTTGATTATTGTGTGTTGCCAGGGTTGACACCCGAGACTGAGACTTAGTCGCTCACTATGGGCCTTATAAGAAGTCTCAAGATCAACCAAATAGCAATGGAGAGGATTATACTTGGGATTTCTCTTCGTGATCGAATCAGAAATTAGGAAATCCGTAGAAGAACAGAGGTTACCAACATCTCCCAAAGAGTTGCTAAGCTCAAATGGCAGTGGGCAGGGCACATAGCTCGCAGAGCTAAGGGTAGCGGGGGCGGAATAGTTCTGAAGTGGGCCCTGAAAAATGTTGTGTCGGCAGGCCTCCAACAAGGTGGACGGACGATCTGGTAAAGGTCGCGGGTAGCCGCTGGATGCGAGTAGCACAAAACCAGTCGTTGTGAAGGAAGGTATTGTTCTGTTTACACACCAACTTGGTCATGTAGTGGATTCAAAATACGTCGAGGATGTAGTGGATTCGTGGAAACTTGAGCGCTTATTACAACATTAGATTCCGTCAAAAATTGGTTGTGTGAAACTGGCACTAAAAATTAGACTGTTCCGAAAATAAATAAAAAAAACTTGGACGAAATAACTAGCGAAATCAGTGTATAACTCCATCGATACAGTCATGTCATCCGATGACACCAAGAGCTATCCCATGGAGTTCCTAAACTCTTTGGAGCTATCCAGAGTGCTATCCCATAAGCTGGAATTTAATTAGGTATACCCGTTTTGTTAATGCGCGACTTGGATGTGCTGAGGTTAGTTATGCAACGGTACTCGGTAGCGAGTCACAATTTTAACTGGAGAAACCAAGGGAAACAATGTCCTTAAACCACGCATCACAATTATACCAAATAATAACTAACATACCATTTATTTTTAAAAGTCTATAGTTTCCATAAAAAGTTGCATTTTCTATGTCTATCAAAAGTCACAGGATAAAACCTTAAAGGTAGCAGGAATACATTTGGGCACGCCATGTTTTCCTGCGGTCATCTCTATGCCGTGGGTTGCTCACGTGTTTCTAAAAAAATCCTTTGAAATAGTTTATAGGACTTTATTGCAATAAATAGAAGTCTAAAAATATAGTTATAATTCATACAACAGAATAGGCCATCATTTCTAAAGGTGCGGGGTAACAGCTAGTATTTATGATAAATTGTTGTAATGTTAGGTACATTACAACAATCTATCAAATATTTATTTATCAAGCTATTTTTTACTGATTGTAAATGTCTGATATAGGTGCAGGTTAGATGTCGACGATGTAATTTTTTACCTACATAAGGGCTCACTTAGTCATACACAGCAGGTGATAGCTTTGAATAGATTCGCACGAGTTGGATGCAACGCGATAGCCCTACTGCAAACCGTAATATCAAGATGTTCGTTATTCTTTGCTCTGTAAGCAAAGTATGAACATATATATTTTTTATTTCAAGCTAATTAAAGAAAGAAAACGCAGTGTGGACAGGCCTACAACAGCGTCGACAGACGATCTGGTAAAGATCGCGGGCAGCTGCTGGATGCGAGCGGCACAAAACAGGTCGTTGTGGAGATCCTTGGAGGAGGCCTTTGTTCAGCAGTGGAAGTTTTTGACTGTGATAATGATGATGAATTGAAGAAAATGCAAAAAAAAATTTAAACATTTACCGCGTTTTTCTCATAACGGTACAGAATGTTTTTTACTGCGTTTAAAAATTGTGCGGCAGATGATAAGCCTTTATGTTATTTATAGGTAGTGTTCGCACGTGCTTATCGATCGCACTTGCGTTTTCCAATCATCGCTATCTCCAAAAGGCGCTTCCCCATTTCCTTTAAGGAAATTAGGACCTTTTCTCCTACCACAAGAAAATAAATTCGCACATAAATCTATTACAAAGGAAATTCATACAAAGGATTTATCTGCATCGAACACTTATTACACTTCTATATTTTCTTTGATCGTAATCATAAAAATACGTTTTCTTTCACACGTATACAATTGATTTAGGTCCATGTATGTCATTGTAAAAAAAAACCCTTTCATAGAAATAACACTATTATGGAATATTTATTAATATTCTTATTATTTTTATTTTACTCTCACCTCTGAAGTGTTGTTACTTTTTCTACTCGGGTTGCTATTATTATTATTTCTTGATTAACAGTTTCATTACACAATTGAAAATAGTTTTCTATTGGCCAACCATTACATTCTAAATCTGTATGTTTAATAACTAACATAGAATACACATAGACAATTATGTTTATGCGATTATCACTTTTATGTATATACCTACTTCTAAATAAAATATTATTAATAATAAAAGTCATGTTCAAAATATGTGCTTAACAGTTTGTGTTTTTCCTCATTTATTTTGTTAAAACAACATGCTTCAAATTGATCCTCCCATTTAAAATGGTGACTTCAAAGAATCGTCTCAAATTTTGTGCGAGGCTGGATGTTGATGATAAGGGTGTTATAAATTTGGGTCACATAGCTTAAAACATTATCAAAGCAAAATGTGTATCAGTGTCAAATATTAAAACCATCATATTATGTATAAAACTTGAGGGATTGTTTTGAACTGTAAAGAACATAATATTTTTTCGTATTTTATTTAAAGTTGTCTAAACATTTATATGACGACACTATTTATAGTTTTCTAAAGTTATGCGAATTTAAATTAAACATCACCACACTGCAATCTTACAAGTTAGTCTAGTCTTACAAGTTAGTAAGTCTTTTTTTATACAGGGTCTAACAAAATCAATAAGCGAACGTTTAAGGGCGGTATCTATACATCATTCTGAATACAATGACAAAAAATGGGCCCCACTTTTATAGTGATTTTTCAAAGTTATGTTTTCTAACATACTAAATCAATTACAATAATGCACATCATGAAACATGCTGTATCTTTACTAACACGCACGCAAGCGTCAATAAAAAGATAGTGTACAGATACACGCACACAATTGAAAAACATTGTATGACATTCATACACACACGGCTATCTTTGTGTGCGTGTAGAAAAGTAGTGTATTTTTTGGTGAATTATGATAATATTTTGTTGATTATCTCGGTAACGAGCCTGTAATTTTTGACCTAATTTGGTGAGCATGCTCAATGTGATGTATAGATGCTTTCCTTAAACGTTCGCTTATTGATATTGTTAGACCCTATATAGAAGGTTAGGCAAATGACTCTGCTCTACCTAATGTTAGGCAGAAGCAGTGTCCAGATGCAAAGACATATATTAGTAGTCTTCACCTTCGTGTCCAGATGCAAAGACATATATTAGTAGTCTTCACTTTGCCTACCTGCAATTTGCTTCTTTACACCTCGTTTGAGGTCTACATGACTTGTATAAAATTAAAAAAAGTTTATTTTTGCAGCTCACCGCCGCATGAGGACAGTGACCAACTATTTCCTGGTGAACCTGTCCTTCGCTGATCTCATGATGGCGTCGCTCAATTGCCTCTTCAACTTCATATACATGTTACACAGGTAAGATTTAAAAAAAAATCATTATAGGAAATAATGTGACCGCAATCTCACCAGATGGTAAGTGATGATGCGGCCCAGGATGTGGCATATTTGCCTAGAAATGCTTGTTCTATCACCAGCTCATGTACGTCCCCACTGCTGGGGCACGAGCCTTCCCTATGGATGGATAGGAAGAATGAGCCATAAACGACCACGCGGGCCCAGTGCGAATTGTTGGTTGTTAATGACTGTTAATGCGTGCTAATTTAAGTGCCTTCTGAAGCACGAAGGAGTTTGCGATGATAAATCTTTGGCCACCCATCCGATGACCAGCCTTTGTAAAAATTACATAACATATTTTTTTTATTGTATTTTATAAATATTTAATTTAGCTTCAGTACAGCAATTAGCACTTAAAATTAAAAAGCAAAATTTAAGTTAAAATGACTATGTTGTGGTGGTGGTGGCGACAGTGAAAGAAACCCCTTTTTTGGGACTCCATATCCAACATTTCGAAAATTGTTTTTCTAGATCGCTACCTGAAAGCCCTAGGTGCTGCGTCATTGCGGTTGATTGATGATCAATGGAAAGTTAAGTCTGGAGTCACAATTTTTTAGCCTCTGATTCAGCCCTCGATCGTGACTTGTTTCTTCGGTTGCCCTTAATATTAAAGAAACTAGTTTCTGCTCCTACTCTCTGCGCTGCTTTACTTGCGTGAAATTGATATATTACAAACTTACCTTTTTAAAACGGGAATTTCGTACTAATTTTTTCCTGTTCGTTACCATTTTCGATAATGTATTTTAATTCGCGTTTAATTACCTTATTATCGTATTTAGAGTAAAATTGATACTTTCATTTGGTTGTATTTACCTGGAAAATTATGAATTGAATAGTTACCTGTATTTGAGATATAATTATATACCCACCGGCGACATGGTTTTAGTAAAGACCATAAAATCCCTAACGCCTATTATTTTTATTTTGAGTTTTGCATTCACAATGCTATATACTCGTATCTATATAATTTTATAAAAAAAATAAAGCCATAATTTAAGTAACAATTTTGTTGCATATTATTTTAATCACATTTTTTTTATTAAACCTCGATACGTAATTACAAAGTTTTAAAACTTAGTAATTGATTTAACCTTAGTCTGGCACTGGCAAAATAGATTATCCGTGTGGTGACGGAGAAAGAATACTATTCACCGCCCTTCTTCTCCGGTAGGTGTCGTAAGAGGCGACTAACGGATTTTCGAGCTTCCATATGCTCCACTGCGTGGTAGGGCTTGGTCCGTCTAGTTGGTGACCACCGTACGCATGGTGTAAAACCCGTCAAGTGATCGCTTGTCGGTCACGTTTTGGGATCAGCCAGCGGATAACCAGAGCTTGAGTGGATGTTGCTGCGATGCATTTGGTCTGTGGAGGCTGACGTCAAACCAGTGCCAGAAGATACCTTGTTAACCCGCCGACCAGGGAGACCGGCTCAAATTAGAGCGGATGCCCAGTGCGTTGCGCAGGTTGGCCAAGAATTACTGACGCATCCTACGTGCAGCCGTAGCTACTGGCGTCTGGCCAA